>CM036907.1:64059474-65405205 GCA_020800305.1 Porphyrio hochstetteri | reverse complement strand
TATACAATTAAATACATTGACCTTTAGTGAATAACCCAAAGAGGAAGAGAAGCTGGTTCTCTCCCAGGACTGCAAAGTTGTATGGACAGTAAGAACATGGCCAGTCCAATAGCTTTCCCTGTAAAAAAAAAAAATTAAAAACTACAAGACGGCATCTATTAACAACAGAAAATAGATTTTTCTTCTTGGTTTGGCATTTACTAACCAAGGGAAGTGTTTAACAGAGGAAAATAAAGTGTTATTAGTTTATGCTTGAATCCAATAAGCCTGTGAGGGCATCTGGGGAAAAAAATGAGGACATTTCTAGCTAAGCAACAAGAAAATGATCTCACAAAAGAAAAATGCTACTTACTTCTGCTGGCCTGACTTTGATGTAGAAATTACTTCTCTTGTAGGAAATCTTCAGAATTTTGGGCCAAGCAAAGCGGTTGATCCGGAGTCGATCTTTGTAAATGAGCAGCCCATTAGCACATACACCCAGCATGATATCCACACCTTCAGAATCCTATCACGTAGGAGAATTTCATAAAAATCAGTTTAAGAACATTCCGAGCAAGTAGTTATGTTGGCATATCTTGAGGGAATAATGCAACTAGGACTTGTTTCATATTCAAACCTGAAAGAGCTTGACAATGAGATTCTTAAAACAGAAATAGCCAAGTAGATTATTTTTACTGGAGAACCTTAAAGTAATGGCTTTGGCAGGCTTCTATCTGCATATGCCACAGTTCTTGGAAATTCTTCAGTATTCTGGCAACAGGGACTAAGCCAATAACTTAGAAGCAAGGAGAGGTGCGGTGGGTGCACTACCAATATTTTCAATGAATATTAAAAGAAGAAAAATTAAAACTAGGCCTTTCCAACTTAAACTGCAATGAAAGGCTGAATAAGCTGGTGGTCATGATCACCTGCTAATCCAATAGAGTAATGGATAGTTGTCTGAAAATGTCAACACAACTGTTTCAGTCAAAGTTCCAGTAGGCCAGGTTTCTGAGCACTCTGACAGTGTTTGATGCAAGTTTTACAGGCTACAAAACTCATCACTTACTGATAAGTCTTCGCTGCCCTGCACCACTACACAATACAGCAGAATCTCATGTTGTCAGCAAATCAACTGCAGAAAATGCTGTCACTGCCATGAAAAAGTTGCTTCTAGCAGCTGCAAGCAAATTCTGGCAAACAGCAGTTCTAACGCTTGCAGTTACTTCACTATGGTGAAAGCAGCTCCACTGAGGCTTTACAAACTTAAGTTCCTTAAACACTAGAGACCAAGTGAGCTGCCATGCCACACTCATATTAAAGAACGAAGACATGTCACAGACATAGTTAACATAGGTGAAAAATTTAAGTATAAATCTTTCAAGTGTTTCTAACAGAACAGAAAGGAAAGTCTGTGGAAAACTGCAAGAACAAGTGCACAATGTTGCCATACGAATCTCAATTAAACAGAATTTCTCCAGTACTTCTAAGTCCTGGTTTTCCTTTTCACAATAGGACAGACATCCTTCTGATGCATTAACTTTTGGACTCCGGATTTGCGCGAGGGACTGGGAAGGGGTTGGTTAGTTGGGTCTTTATCTAAAAAACAACCTCCCACTAGACATGCATGTTTGGTTTGACCTACCCAGAGGAATGGAAAAAGCACCAACCACTCTCCTCCTCCCCATCCCCCCCAGCCTTCCTTCCCACCCCACTCTGGTTTTATCTGTGTCAGTATTACAAAAACAATGATGTGTTCTTTAACACTTTACTTTAAAGCCCCACATCTCCTTGGTATCAAAAGCCTGACATTTAAAATATATTTAGCAGCTCTTCTGAATAATGTTTTTCTTCCAAGCTGCAAATATATCTCTGCATTAAATAAACCTAAATTGTTAGAGCTGTAAACTGAGCAATTATCATGACAAAGGGAGAAATGGCTTATACCTCAGCACTTAAGGTATAAAATTTTTAAAATAATTTCTATATACTACATTTTAGGATAGAAATGCTTAGTATTAAATAACAAAAACAAGCAAAAACCAATCCCCAATACCTTGGCATGATGCAAATCCACTCCATACATGGAGAGTCTCTTAGCATTTTCTAGGAACTGGGAATCCGCCTGTGCTGGAGTCAAGCCCCTAAAACCATTGAATAAGCCTTGAGTTGATTGACAAAAGAACTGAGAATCAAAAGTGAGTGGAATTCAGACACATAGAAAAGCCTCAGATTGTAAGGTATCAATAGCATTTTTGCCTAAAGGGAAAGCATTCTTTCAAAGCAGCAGGGATTTCCACCTTCACTCTTTCAAAATATTTTAGCTGTATGTTACTTAAACACTAATTCACATGCTCAGATAAAAATATTTTCTCCAGAAGTTCCCTTCTGAGATCTTCATGAAGCTAGTATTTCAAAGAGAAATTTGTAAGCCGCCAAATGAAAGAGGTTCTAGTTACTTAGCAGAAGATTCCCAAAGTAAACTAACAGCTTAGCAGTTTTACCCATTCTCTTCAGAGAGCTGCCATAACAGTGATAAAACACATGATTTCACATAGCCCCACAGTATCTGACACACCTGTGTGTTTTGTGTAGCTCAGCTACTTTCTCTTCCATTTCTTGAGTTTGATTGGGTGCAAACTGGAATTCACTGATATAGTCCCTGCGGTGCTCCTCTGGGTCATGGTCACCCAGCTCGGCCTGGAGAGTGTATGAACCGAGGAGGGCGTGAGTCACGAATGAGCATGGCAGGCGACCAGAGGCAATGTCCTGACGAAGCTGTAGGCACAAGAAGTATCTGCAAGACAAAGGAAAGGGAGAAAAACAGACAGAACCAAGAACAAAGTTACCAACAGCAAGCTTATGAGGGATATGGACAAATTTATCAAGATGCACCTAATTGTGTAAGCACCTCTTAAAAGAAGTCAAGGTGGCATTAATAATTTGCTATGCTGCACGGCATTTAAGCATTGTTGCCACACAACACATTTCACTTCCATTTTTAAGAGGTGATATTATTTCCATAAATAACATGAAGAGCAAGAAAAATTCCCTTTTCCAAAATAAATGGGTGAAAAACAGTATCGTTTACCAAAAGATGACTTAAGAACTCCTTCATTTCACACTGCAGTCAGCAGAATTCTAACACTTACAAATAAAGGATGCATGCTTTTGCTTTGACATTTCCCTTTGGCTTTAAAATTCAAACTGTTCTATCCCTTGCAGTTCAAGAGCTAATGAAGTCATGTAATACACGAAAGAAGTCTGGGTTAGTTCTGAACCCATAATTGCTTTATTCAAACCATGTGTGTATTAACATTTAATATTTGAGGTACTGCATACTGTCTTCTACCAAATTTAACAAGTTTACATTAAGCAGGCATCATACCCTAGCACAGATTTTTAATGTAAATAAAAACACAGTTTGCAAGTGAAGCCTAAATTTTAACAAATGTAGCTTTAAGCTGTAACCACAATTTAAAAGCCAGCCAACTTTCTGAAAATTTTCAAAGAAAATGAAGACAGCCTCTTTTAAATATTCTGTGTACTAAGCGGCTTGGACTGCTTGTAGCAATGTATCAGCTACACAGTTGCGTAGCTACCCTATTTTGTGCAGAACACTGATAGGATGCGATGTGTAGTAACATATATCCTGCCTCAGCAGAGTCAGCTAGCTCCAAAACAAAGCTAATTGTTTAGGTCTTCTGTAATACCTGAGTGTCAATTCCCTGCACTCTACCCACTGGTTATGTTAGTCTTGCAATGGCACTTTTTAGGTGCCTAGCATCCTCTGCATTCTAAGTATTTTTTTATCTGAGAACTTTGGAAGAGTATTATTTTCAGGTTTTATTATGTTTTAGGGTTTTATTGAATGCAGATGTATAAACTTACATTTTTGCCAACCTAGCCTAGATTATCACTGAAATACCTTGGATCACTTGAGCGTTGCTGTTAATATCGACACCCCCATGGCCTGATTTGCCATGTAATAAAGCAGCTGCCCAACAATAAACCACTGGCTTCTTTATTTGCATCAAATCATACCCCACGTATCACTGAATTCTACTTCCTCAGGTTTCTTACTGAAGTTTTCACTTTGCTTTTTCAACCTTGCTCCAAGTTGACAGAACATCTGTAGTGCTCTAGAGTAACAACTAAACCTGTTCTGGCATCCAGAAACTGAAGAAGTAGTTTTATACAGCCTTCAAATTAGACTCACATAATTTCTAAATTTAAAAATCAGAAAAAATGCATACCTAGTGATGTCTTCAGTCAACTGTGAAGGATCAGGGGGGTAAAACTTCACATTAAATGTGAATACCCAAGGTAAACCTAAACATGGGAAATGTTTGATTGTTAATTTCAAACAGGCTGAAGCAAACAAAGAATGAACCTTACTGAAATTTTTTAGGCAATCATTTAAATCTTAGAACACTGAAATCCTGAGGAAAATTTTATAGTATAGTAGTAAGAAGCATAGATTATTTTCATGCTCAGGTAATAACACATATACAGGGAAGATTAGCATGTTATAAATTATTTTTAAAGCATGTGTTACAGTAAATTTAAAAATGTCTTCTGATGTTTACATATTTGAAAGCTACCATAGTAGCACTTCAGAGATATACTGTGTTCAAAGACACTTGTACTGAATTGCTGTTGATTTCCCATTCCTCCTGTTTAAACTGACTTTTAGTCTCAGAGACTGTACTATAACAAGGAACGTCAGGTGGCAAAGTGAGGCCTGTGTTGTATACAACAGAAAGACAAGTACTTTATTCCTATTCATCCAGAATACATGGAAACAAAAAAATATTAGCTATCCCCTCTTGAAATTTTTTGAGAAAAAATACCTTTAGTAACTACAGTAGCACTGCTATTTTAAGTTTAAAATCTCACATGCTAGAATTGTTAACACCACGTGCAATTTTTTTAAGCAAAAGCACACTTACAATTGGATTCATTATTTGGCATGACATAAGATGTTGCCTTAAGTCATAGCTCTAGTTTGAAATAGTTTCTTTAGATTTGAAAGCTGAAGTCACTCATCAATAATGACAATACATTCTCAAAACGTTACTCTACCAGTATTGTAACACTAAGTACAAGAGAATACGTTCATTGCAAAGTACTAATAACTTGACAAAATGTAGAACTTTCCTAATTCAAACAGATATTAAGTACAATACAGGCATATGTATGCAATAGAAAAAACCCAAAATAGGAGCCTAGGAAAAGAATGCAATAGTTTGGTTCTTCATGCTCCTTGAAAGCAGATGCAGATGAGCTTTATCAAATCTTGACAAAGTAACACTACAATGTAGACCTGCTAAAAATTCTATTGAAACAATTAAGGTGACATTTTTGTGTCTCTCACGCCTTTTCTCCTAATGCAAGTAATATTTTGAGGGAAGACCTAGGAAAAGTAATATTTGGTAAAAATGGTTATAACTTTATAAAGCTTATTAATGGCGAGTTTTGGACAGTAAACAATACTTAAAATCTATCCTATATAGATTAAATTATGTTCCGGAAAAAATACAGGTGCATTTTAACAGTAACAAAAAAGCCTGAAATGTCATTTCCAACACTGTGCTAGAAAAAAAAAAAAAAAAAAAGTTCTGACATTTGTTTATTTTCTCAACAAAGCCTTATTTTAAATTTTTCTCAGCTATTAAAGGTGATGAGGTCAAAATTTCTAATGTCTTTCAACACTTGAAAAATTATTTCAGTTTTTCAGACATGACTGTTCATTGCAGCCTTCAATTTCTGCTTAAATGCGAACCTCATTCTCTACCTGGCTGTTAAGTCCTTATTTCCTTTTGAGAGCTCAGGGTTTTAGCATATCTTTGTGTTCCCAGTTACCAATTATTTATTAGAATAACTTTACTTATAAAATAAGGCAGGACTGGGACTCCTTAAATGAGAAAGTCTAATTTATCAGCTGTACACACAAAACTTTGGTAGGTACAATAGGCCTCACTGCGTCATCTAACGCAATCCAGTGCGAGACAGAATTATGACAGAAATATGTCTAACACTAATATACACAGCATGAACAGAATTAAAGCCAGACTTCAGACCACTTCCATCATTTCTCTCCCACAAAATCAGCATCATTTAATGAATAGTTGCTGATACTGAGAAATCCAAACTGATGAAGAGAAGCAATTTGGCCAAAAAAGTCTACGCAAAAAGTTTTTAGGAAAAAAAAGTTGTCATGTTAACAGGGCCGTGGAACAGGCTGTTCGAGATACAGCTGAAGAATGAGTCTTTCCACACAGGTACAGACCCAGTCTTCAGATTTTCCTGGAATGAAGCAGTGTTTCCTGGTCTAAAACTACCATTAAACTACTCGCAGATGAATTTCTGCTTAACCTATTTCTCTTTTTTGTCAGCATTTCTACAGTTAGCTTTCAGAAAGCACTGCAGCCAGAGACCTAGACACCATTTGAATTAAAAAACCTCAAACAAACTGTATTTTTTTATAAAAAACTAAAAAGAACATAAATCCTCTGAATCCACGTGAAAAATGTCAGCATCTATTCACACTACTTCCCATAGCTAATCCATAGAAAAAAAGCTGTAGTTGACTTTCTACTAAATATTTTCTGGACAGTTGGTGACCTTATATTTTGCCTGATTACTGAAATGACATTTATCCCCTAACTATAGACTAGCAAGTATATTACAATGTGCACAGTCTATATTTATACTTCACACTACAGCATACTGTTTATAGCCACACAATGGTTGCATACAAATGTAATTGTCTTCACACAATAATAGACACTATTGCTGGGGCTTTGAATTGGTGGCCATGACAAAGAAAAAAATAATCTGATATTTAAAATGATAATTACTATTCTGTCCCTGATAAGGGTCTCTGTTTTGATTTTTAATAATATGGGCTATAGAAATGTCAAAAATGTTTCTAGCCAACTTGGTACCTCAAAAATGCTTCTGCTGCAACTTTAGGCACATTCTTAGAGAAAAAGAATGCAATATAACCAACCAACAGCATACAATTAACATGATTCATCCCATTCAAACCAAGTCGTCAGTAAGGGTTGTTTGGTTTTGGTTGGGGTATTTTGTGTCCCCCACCCCTCCGTAAAGGCTTTTCCTGGCTTTTACCAATGATCCTTCTGCGTCTCAGCTAGGATTTTTGGGTACTGTGTGACTAGGAGAGATACACGGCTCTCACCCAATGTAAAAGCGCCCTGTAAAATTATGAAAATTACTACTTCTATAATTTTGCCTAAGTTACCTTCAAGAAAATTAGAGAAATAAGATCTATATCCAGTCCACACTTTCAAAAATATTTAAAAAGGACTTGAGTCCAGCCAGCCCTTGCTGGACTAACAAGATTCAGCTCCAAGTCAGACATCTCCAAACCACAGAATCATGCTTTATCATTAGTAGACTTACAGGAGCCCTTCTGCAGGACAACACTTCCGTGGCAGAGGTGCTTATTTCTCTTCACCAACTATAAGCTAGGCTCTAGTTTAATTAGCTTAGTTTCAAATTAACTATCTATCTGTAAAAATTGTAGCTATTTACATAAGAGATGGATAAAATGAAATGATCACCCCCATATTTTGATGCCTGAGCTTAACAGTGTTTTATTAGCATTAAAATCAGACAGCTCAAGCTGTACATTTGAACTCTAAGCCTGTCCCTTAATGATGTCTACCTTTCCTTTGCATCTTAAATACAAACTTTTAAAAATTTTTTTAAATAGTTTAGTACATTTGAGTTATGAACTCATGATATATTATCATCACAGAATTCTATTTATGAATTTATCAGCATTTGGTCTACTGCATAATTTGAAAATACACATATTTAACTATATCATTGTCCTTCCAGATAATCCTCTTTCTTCAGCAGTTAAGATGTTTAGGCTGTATTGCAGAATATACTACAGGACTAAGGTCAAAAACATATTTCAACCCCATGACATTCCCAGAATTACCTACATGTCTCTAAGACAAGGCCAGTATTCCATTTGTCTGTTTCTAAATTCTCCAGTCTGAATGACTGGATGCCCATAAAGAAAGGTCCTGGAGCGAGTCTAGAGAAGGGCAACCAGGCTGGTGAAGGGGCTGGAGGGCAAATACTATGAGGAGCGGCTGAGGAAGTTGGGGCTCTTTAGCTTAGAGAAGAGGAGGTTGAGGGGAGACCTTATCACCACCTACAACTACCTGAAGGGAGGTTATAGAGAGGTGGGTGATGGTCTCTTCAGCCAGGTGACAGGTGATAGGACAAGGGGGAATGGCATGAAGCTGTGCCAGGGCAGGTTTACATTGGATGTTAGGAAAAAATATTTTACTGAAAGAGTTGTCAGGGCCTGGAACAGGCTGCCCAGGGAGGGGGTTGAGTCACCTTCCCTGGATGTGTTCAAAAAAAGGGTAGATGAGGTACTTAGGGATATGGTTTAGTTTAGGATGTGAATGGTTGGACTTGATCTTAAAGGTCTTTTCCAACCTTATTATTCTGTGATTCTGTGAAAAGTATGTCGAGAACAGTCTTCAACATAAATAAGGAGCAAGCTTGCAGCCCAAGATATGCCACCAGCTGTTTTACCTACTGTAGGATTTTATCTCTTCTAATCCACTTCCACAGAATTACAGAGGTTTTGCCTCACCCCCTCAATAATTAAACTGAATCAAGAAGAAAATTAAGTTTTTCGCATTCACTCCTTTAGCTAATCTATCTTTTCAGAAAAGAAAATTATTTCATCACTATAACCATTATGGTTTGGTAAATTTTATGCCAGTGGATGTTGTTTCATACACTGCTGAAATTTATTCCTCTACATACGACATCACTGACTCCTTTAATGGCCAATAGAAAAAAGATAACAGGTATTTGCTTGTTTGGTTCCCATTTCAGAATGCACTCACTCCCCTCCTGAAAGTGCCTGTTTCCTTCAGAAAAGCAGTGTCATTACCTTAGATGGACACAGCTAGCCTAGATTAATCATAATCTAGGTACAGCAATGAACTTCTAGAATCTTGCTAGCTAAGTAAGCATTCTCCTGACAAAAGACATCTTTACAATTCACTTCAATAACAAAACAGCATAAATGCATCCTTTATCAGATGAGAATACACAAAACACACCCCCTATACCAATCTACTTTGCTCTCAGGACATCCAAATCCTCCCCATTTCTTATAAGATAAAGACAGGATGTGTGATATGGAAGTTTCTATATTATATCATAGAATTTTGCAATAAAAATGCCAAGCCTGATGCAGACTAGAAATAGGTTTAATTGATATAACATTACTTTCAATTTAAGCACTATTTCACACAGCGTGGAAATTAAATGACTATTTGGAAGAGCATAAATTATAGTTGCAAAATTTGTGAAAGACTACCTCATTTTGCTTTACTTCAATTACACAAACAACAAGAGCAAATAATGAAGGTTCCCAAAAGCGATGGCTTATAGAGTTACATCTCTAATGTCTACCCATGATGTAACTGTGAACATTAGAATTGCAGACAAAAGATTGGTCTTAAACTACAATTAATGATAGGATGAAACCAGGATTATGTAGTTTACTCATTCATTACAATAAGAGTAATGAAAAAAGCTACAGACAAAACTGAGTGGAACATCATTTGTAGTATGGGAATGGATAAATTCTCAAATTTTTCATATAAGAGTGAACCACCACACTCTCTGTGGGAGTCTGTGATTTGACTATATTGACTTCCAAGGTTAATTGCTACTGCTTGTACCATCACCATATCCAAGCTGAAACTCAATTTTGCAAAAGCCTGAATACATTTCAGGTGCAGCAATTTTCAGAAAAAAGTGACAGAAATTTAATTACCCCACCTGTCCCTGATTAAATTAATTAGAGGTTTTACATGCCAGTGGATATCCAATTACATGAGTTGAAAAAAGTCAAGAATTAATTTTCCTGAAGAGAACAGGCAGGCTGAAGGCAAACAAGCTTCTTGCCACCTTTGTGGCCCTGAGCACAGAAGAGCCAGTAATTTGTGGACTAAGTTCATTAGCTGAAGTAACATCAGTAATTGCCAAGATCCAACATTACTGCCCAGCCAAAGGCCAGCCTGAACAAATGAGAGATCATATAGGAGGCCTTAGGAGCCTGACTTAGCAAGAGACAGCCTGATGCAGAACATGATCTGGGGGAGACTACAGGATCCTTCTTTCATCTCCCCAGTCACAGGTGGCACACACATCCCCAGTGTGCAGAGTACTGGATTTGTTCACATGCAAGAGAAAGAGATTGTTATAAATATTAAGACACAAACAGACACGCTGAACTCTACGTCCAAGTTTGACTTATTTGTGTGTTCCATCAGTGCATCTGTCTAGATTCACTTATCTAGCATGCTAGTGCTTCAGTTTGTGATGAACAAGAGAAAAAAGAAATTATTTTCCTTATTTCAAATGTTCAAATAGACTAGTAGGTTTTACTATAATTGGGTATTTTTGTACTTAAGATTTCCATTACTCATGTAGTTCCTTATGTACTCCTGCATTTAATAATTATGTCATTGGGGGATAAAATTTGTTTTGCAGTACAACCCAATATCTGGAAACATTAGCACAACGATTATGAGGAACACAAGTGACAGTATGCTCATTACTTGCAAATTATTGTAACCAAATTTCATTTAAAAATCATTAAAATGGTGTTCTTACTTGGTGGTTTGCATTATACACTTCACCTATCAACTCTGAAGTGCTGTGGACCAGAGGAAAAATTCCACTCACAATGCCTAATTCAAGAAACTGGACTTGATCTCCAAAATAAAGTGTAGGTCTTCATGCAAAATCACATTCACTTAAAATATTTTTTCTAGTGTGTATTATACAGTATTAAAAAAACTATTGTGTAGGTCTTCCAAAATATTTTCAGATCAGTTTCTACACTTCAGATTCATGACATTTACAGGCTACAGAGCATGCACATCACTACAGAAGACAATAAAAAAAGTATCAAATATTAAAGCAAAAGACAACCCCACCTTTAGCCCACTTGGACAACTAATAGGTTTTTTACTGAAGACCCGCAGAAAAAGAAGTTCCAATATCAGTAACTTTAAAAAGATGGCCTCTATTTGCAGAAGTATATTAGCACATTTTCTATTTTAATGTCTGATTTCCTTATATGATAGCATGTTAATGAAAAAACAACCCAATCACTTCTAAAGACGCTTCTGTGACACTTGTGTCTTCACTGAAAATATAAATCACACTTTTCTAGTAAGGGATTCATCAATCAGGAACGGTCTAAAGAAAGCAGAATTAAGACCAGTATGATTTCTGAAAAAATATGACTGTTGCCTTAAAACAGGAAGTTAACAATAGTAAAGACAACACCTGTTTATCATTGTAAATAACACACTGCTGTTCTTAATTACAAGTGCTTCCGCTGGATCACTTTGCCCAGAGTCCAAAATCAGTTTCTCAAATAACTTAAATTCTTCTTGTGTTGACATGTGAATCTCAATCATCATCTCCCTGTTTACACTTCCTATCAGGCACTAAAAGAAGGTTTCCATCAAAACCCAAACAAAAAACCTGCTGCATTGGCCAAAAATGAGTAAAACAATGAGAAGAATTTCAGTAAGAGCAAGGGCTATCTAGCACTTCTTAGTGGCCACTTATTTTCCAACATGTATATGAAGGGTATTTTCTAAGTTTACTCTCCACACACTCCCTCCATCTACTACAAAAGCTACATAGCTGCTGAAGATTTTTGACACTTTTATGCAAACAGAGTAAAACAAATTACTCCTTGTGTATTGAGTATACAAAGTAGAACTACTTCTCACATTGATTCAGTCTGAAAAGCACTGTAGTGAGACATTCAAAGATTATGCTTTCTATTCCACTTCTGTTCTGGAAATGATAGGACGCATCAAGAAAGCAAATGCTGGACTGATCAGGATTGAAAGACACATTTTCTGTACAACACTGATTCTCTTTTTATAGTTTCTGATTCTCCTGGTGACTCTGAATTTAAAGTCCTATAGCAACAACCATGATCAACATTCCAAGGTGACATTCTACATCCCATAATCCAAATATATCAACACAAAGTAGAAAAACATCTACTGCTTGCAAAAAGATCAAATATTAGTCACACACAACACAGGAAAATTTTAGGGCAGTAGCTAATATAATGATTAACTTCTACAGCACAAGGCCAAGTGATTCTTTCTCTCCTTGGAGAGTGGACAAAAACAGCAGCTTTGCTTTCTGTTGTAAGACTGAATACATCATTATCAGATATAAATTATTTTAATGCTGTAAGCATACGATTTAGTCGATATCCAGGCTACTAAGCTTATGAAAAATATTTCTATGAGGAAATAAAAGAATTAGAACATCTGAACTAAAGTACTTACTTCGAATTTGTCTCTTAATTTCCTTGGAAGAATCTAGCCAGTTCTGGAAAAAAAAAAAAAAAAAATCACAACCAGCAGTTAAAAATAATTTCACACTGAATACGGTGAAGTAGTTTCATACAGTGCAGTTAAAGTTTGTACTGGTCAGACATCCGTTCTACTTTAAAATAAGCAGGAAAGTTCTAAAATTGCACTTGTGATTTGCTAGCAAGTCTCCCCACCTATGCACATAAATGAAGCTGTGTAAACCCACTGCCTTCATGGTTGTATTGTTGCTTTAGACTATATACACCCTGGAACTTTTGAGATGTGGATAGTCTTACAGTACAGGTGGTCTAGCACATTACATTTGACAAATGCAAATTCTGTCATACTTTTCATTGACATAAGCAGACTTTTCAGAAATGGCTATGCAACCTCTACATGTCTGTGCTTACATACCCATATAGAGTTACTCAAGACAGTATTTCTCTTGGATTCCAGAGACTGATTATTTTCATAGTTTGTCTTAAAGCATACACACTTTCATTCGCTGGAGACTTGCCAATGTGATGCCCATCTACAAGAAGGGCTGGAAGGAGGGTCCCAGGAACTACAGGCCTACCAGCCTGACTCTGGTACCAGGGAAGATTATGGAAGATATTATCCTGAGTGTGCTCACCAGGCAAGCGCAGGACAACCAAGGGATCAAGCCCAGCCAGCATGAGCTCATGAAAGGCACATCCTGTATGACCAACCTGACCAACTTCTGTGACCAGGTGACCTGCTTAGCGGATGAGGGAAAGGCTGTGGGTGTTGTCAACAGGGACTTTAGTAAAGCCTTTGACACTGTCTCCCACAGCATGCTCCTGGAGAAGCTGGCACCTTATGGCTTAGACAGGTACACTTCTCTGGGTAAAAAAAACTGCCTGGAGGGCTGAGCCCAGAGAATTGTGGTGAATGAAGTTAAATCCAGTTGGAGGCCAGTCACAAGCAGTGTTCCCCAGGGCTCTGTCTTGGGACCAGTCTTGTTGAGTATCTTTATCAGTGATCTGGATGAGGGGATTGAGTGCACCCACCGTCAGTTTGTAGATGACACCAAATTGGGCAGGAATATTGATCTGCTCAAGGGTAGGAATAGGGGTCTGGACAGGCTGGATTGAAGTCAGCTGTATGAGGTTCAACAAGGCCAAGTACCAGGTCCTGCACTTGGGTCACAATAAATCCATGCAACACTATAAGCTCAGGAAAGAGTGGCTGGGAAGCTGCCTGGAAGATAATGACCTGGGGGTGCTATTTGACAGCCAGCTGCACATGAGCCAGCAGTGTGCCCAGATGGCCAAGCCAGCCAATACCATGCTTGCTTGTGTCAGGATCAGCATGACCAGCAGGACGAGGGAAGGGATTGTACGCCTGTACTCAGCTCTGGTGAGGCCATACCTTGAATACTGTGTTCAGTTTAGGACCTCTAAGTACAAGAAGGACATTGAGGTGCTGGAGCATGTCCAGAGAAGGGCATCAAAGCTGGTAAAAGGTCTGGAGCACAGGCCTTATGAGAAGCTGCTGAAGGAACTGGGGCTGTTTACCCTGGAGAAGAGGAGACTGAGGGGAGATCTTATTGCTCTCTACAACTACCTGAAAGGAGGTTGCAGTGAGAAGGGTCTCTTCTCACAACTATCAAGAGATAGGACAAGAGGAAATGGCCTCAAGTTGCATCAAGGGAGTGTTAAATTAGATATTAGGAAAAATTTCTTCACCAAAAGAGTGATCAGGCATTGGAACAGGCTGCCCAGAGATGTGGTTGAATCACCATCCCTGGAGGTGTTAAATGTGTAGGCATTTCAGGACATTGTTTAGTAGACATGATGGTGTTGGGTTGATAGTTGGACTTTATGATCCTAGAGGTCTTTTCCAACCTTAAAGATTTTATGATTCTGTGATTCTATTTAGGCATTACAAATAAAGTCAGTGTGTCTTATTTAGATGTCTCAATACCAAAAACATTTTTGTATCACCTGTATGACCCACTAAACAGCTCAGAGCATTTCAGTTACTGACAGGGGCAAAGACACTTTTTTGTGACTGATTACCCAAAAACATAACTTTGGGAAGTGAGACTAAGAAATTAGTAACGTCCATTCATCAGTAACTCAGACTATCCTGTTTACTAATTTCTACCCTTAGATGTTAGAAAGTAAACTGAATGAGAGATGAGAAGCATAAGCCTTTTGACTGCAGTTATTGAGAGTTTACTTTATACAGCATGTAAACCCTGACATGCCACAGCAGATACGTATACACAAGCATATAAGTGGAATAGACACACATACACACAACCAGTCTGCCAGCCAGAGAGAGAGATGTGTAGTGTAAGGAAGGATTAGCAACCTCCTTGTAAAGCCAAGGCCAGCATTTACATTTCCATAAGCCACTGCACATATTAGTTGCTTTAAAGTCAGAGGGGACTTCAGTGCCCACACAGATGGTGCTAAAGGCATATCTGCACCCATGTGTCTTGCCTAACCTAGCCAAGGAATGGATATCAGGTATAACACTGCTCACCTTTCAGTCTATGGTACCAAACTCCAGATACAAGAATCTTTTTCCAAGGAGACAAGTGTGCCAGGCTACAGGTTCATGGGTCTGTATAGATTAGGAGAATGTGGAACTGTATTTTTGAACTTGTGCAAATCCTTAATTTAGATCACCTCTGACAACAAAGGATGTGGCTTCTATGAATATCACAAAATACTAAATTCTCTGTTGTAAATGACTTTGATCAAAGTTGATTTTGTCACAAATGCAGCCTGTATATGCAAGACAAATACTGTTTACACATTAAATGGAAGCTTTTTTGTTATTTTTAAAGACATAATAAAAACCCCCACGTTCCTTGCTTAAAGCAGCCTACAACCTCCAGATTTCATAACTGTTATAATTCCTTCAGATTGTTACAGTGTTATGGACTGTGCATAAGATATATGAAACACTTCTCTGGAAGAACTGGATACCATTTATTCTGCTTACATCAGAAAACTGCTATCTATTACAAGGACCTTGACTGGGAAAGGCCTTAGAAGACAACAGAAGTCTCCAAATAACTTTTGCTGAGACCCAATTCAGCTACAGTTATCATGCTAGGTTTTCAGTTTTGGCATGAATTCCATTCCAAAATGATACACAGCCATGTTCTTCCAATTACAGAGATAACTAGAAGTAGCTTAAAGTCTTAAATTTTAGATAAAGTAAATAAAGTAAGCATAGAACATAGCATGGCTGAACTACAGCAGAAAACTAGGATTTGTGAGATTATGTTACTTTCAGTGCTTTATCTTTTATCATTATAAAGTAGGAGAAAAGAATATACAATACAGAATATGCTGCAAGATGAGAAGAATAATCTTTTCTTTACAGAATTTATGCAGTTCATTTTCTGATTTTCCAAACCTAGAGTAAACTTATTGGACTTTGCCACCAACTTTCATTACTGTTCTGTCAAATAAAATCACATGCTGATAGTCCATTTATATGCATAATTACAGGATTGGTGGCTTTTTGCATCTCTGCCTTTTGTTAAGGATGAAAACCAAACCACTGAAAGAATCTACCCTGCAACAGACCTCTTAATGAGAACAGACAGGTCTGTCTCTTAGAACAAAAGACAAAGTGTATCTAAACTATTTTGCTGCAGTAGGCAGAAATCTATTTGGTTAATGTGTGAATGGTAAGGTTATAGATGAGACAAAATAACGAATTGTCAAAGAACAACAAAATGTTCTGTACCAGCACAAAAGTATTTTGTACAAATCCAGAAAAACAGCATTTCCAGCTGGTGCCCAGAACATAAGAGCAGGCGCTTTCTAACACTTCTGTAGACCAACTACAGCGTGAATAGAGCATTCATGAACTTTTGAGGGTTTAATGCAATGAAATGACTAACTAAACTCTAGACCAATAAATTTCACATTTGTAAAACTATGAACTAAATCATTAATGATTAATTTGACCTAAATAGTTTTAAAATGAGTATTAAAGCTAAGAAAAAAAAAAATCAGTCTGATTTGAAGACATAAAGATCTTTCCCCCTGCACAGAACATCCATAGAGAAAAAGTTAATGGGCCTCCTCCTCCAATGGTACCCTGACAGTGCATTAGGGAGCAGCTCTAATTCAAAAGAGTATCTGGCATTCCGTTTCCACACCCTACAGCTGTCATGGAGTTCAACAGCTGGCTCATAAATGGGTGTCTGTGATGAGTAAACAAGAATGAGAAAAACCACATCATTCAGTATTTAGTACTGACTGGCCTGGAGGTCAGAGATTTGTGGCATTTTAATCTGAAGAGGCAACAGTCATAACAGAAGAAAAAATGCATCAGAAAGAACTGATACTGAGATGGAAAAAATTCAAACTTACTACAGAGATGAACAAAGGAGAAGGCCCTAAATCCAGTGAAAGGTCCAAGTCCTCAGGCTTTCTTTGGCAGCTATTGCTGAATATAAATACTCAAGATATTCAAGATATAGATAGTCAAGGTCAGGCTTGATGGGGCTCTGAGCAACCTGATCTAGTAAAGACATCCCTGCTTACTGCAAGGGGGTTGGACTAGATGACCTTTCAATGTCCCTACCAAGCTAACACAATCTATGATTCTATAACTGATCAGCCCCACACAACTCTTAACCAAATCAAAACAAACCTTTACTTAGAAAAATAAAAAAATAATGAGAGCAAGTTGAGACAAGAGAGAAGCATAGGATTCATTAAAAACATACCACAAATATTTAAAATATTGAAAACAATTTAAACACTCTTCATCCATGTATTAAAAAAAATCCCTTTAGTAACAAAAATGAACACTGCAATCTTACTGAGCACAGACTGTGCTTAGCTATACAGTTTCAAACTTACCAGCATGAGAGAAAAGGCAGCTGGAGAAGGGGAACTGTCAGCACACAGCCAGTAATTTTGCCAAATTAAAACACTAGTAGTGGTAGCTGCACTTCACGGTATCAGTTTATACCATAACTGGTGCAAGAACTTCCAAACATGGTGGTGTAAAAAAGCAGTAGCTTTCAATTATATGGTTGGACTTAACGATTTCAAAGGTCTTTTCCAACCTGGTGATTCTGTGAACTTGAGTGTGATTCAGTGAAATGTAATCATGCTTAATAGATTGATATAGGTGTAGCTTAAGAGACAATTAATATAACTTTAATATAAGAATTTCCATGGTTTTAAGAATAGATTAGTTTAGGAGAAAGCTTTAACTGTGTAGGCTACTTGCGAGAGCACCTGCAAAACTTAACCATAACAATGCAACAGGAACAGCCTTGAAGATAAAGTAGTAAGAATTTGTGTGTTTTTAGGAATGGATTAGTTTTGGATTTTAGCAGTCCTCACATAAGCGGTTTCATGAAAGTGGCTACAAAACTGAGCCATAATAGTGCAACGGCCTTGAAACTCAAGGAAGTAGGACATAAAGGAGTCAAATAATGAGACTAATGACCAATGAAGAGAGAGTATATCTTGTTTTCAGCAAAAAGGAATGTGTTTTTGAGCTCATATAATCACGGAGAAGAAACATAAAGAACATGCACTGAGAGCGAGGAAGACGTCCAGCCTTCATCCCTGAAGACCACCGGAAGACCCCCTGAGTGTCACTGAGCATGCTCTATCTGGGAGGGGTTAATGTAAATGACTTCCTAGAAATAATTTGCATAACCCTGCCTTTTCTTAGAAGTTATAATGAATATGTATAGTTAATCTGTATAAATATGAGAAATTTGTCTTTAATGGGCGCACACATTGGGAGGAGCGATCGATCCCCTGTGTGCTGCAATAAAGGATACCTGCTTCAGAGTCACCAAGGCCAGTGAGTTTTGATTCTGGCTTTCCGGGGCATCAAGTGACCCTAGCAGTAAAAAATCCCGTGCCTATAGAACCATGCACATGTTACAGTACAGACTGCCCAACCTGTCAGAGCCTGTGAGCACTCAGCCAGGTGACTGGGTCCTGCCAAAGCCCATGTTTTCACATTCTTTGAAAACCTGGGTTATTCCCACTCATTTGGCAATCACAACTTAAAGCTGCATCACAGGTATCGTACCACCAGGTAATGGCACTTTGGGTACAATCTAGAGCATATGGGCTATCCAGCTAGGAAGTATCTAAAGTAAAAGCCCCCTTTCACTGTTACTCATTGGCATTCAAAATCTTGTAGCTCCTGCAGTTCAACATAAATTAAACTCAAACCTGCAATAGAAAGTCGGAGGCAGGAAATGTGTATCTGCTAGGGAAGATTCTTACGTATTTTTCTCCAAATAATATTAAGAACTTACTGAAGATGACAAAAGCCAACAATTGTGCTTATTTTTAGTCTTCAAAACTGGATCAGATTTCTCAAAAAGAATTCAGCTAAAAGCCTGCAGCTATCCATAATTTAGGTGACAAGTGGTCTACTCTTCATTTGAGGAGTATGCCAGACTTAGAGCCCATTATCTAGACACAGTCATATGTTGCACAGTAGCCAGATCCAATAAGCAGCTTCAACTTTTTATTAATTATCTCATTGCTGCTTATATTTCTAGTGATCTCAGAACGTGAAGTATTGCAGAAATAACACAAGACCAAACAGTCAGTTCTAATTAAAGTGTCAAAAAACCCAAAACACTAATGAAGAATGCAACAGTCATCACATGCATATATCCAAATTTGTAAAATATATACCAGTTCCATAAAACACGATCTGCTCCAATAACTTTGGAAATCAAATTAAAATTAAAAGTTCACAAATCATTCAACAATGGGCACACAGACAACCCCTGTTTAACAAGTATCAAATGCTGTAGAGATTGAAAGAACAAAAAAGCTAAACCCATTTAAACTGGTACCCACAACTAAATGTTCCTTCCTTTTCCTTCTCAGACTTTCAAAGGCATTTGAGGGCATATTCCAAGGAATATTGTTTGGAAACAGAATTATCAGAAATGAACTACTAAGTGCCTAAACTAGGCCTGTAGTTTTTTTTCCCCCTAAACTGAAGATCTTTTTAAGCAACCCACTACTGGTTGGCTGTAGTTTGAGGAAGTCACAACTGGCAACAGTATTTCAGTAACTGTCCTAGCTTCAGTGCATCACAGAAGCTTAACTAATTTGAATAAATAACTTCACATCTCTCTCAGCATGCCAAAAAATCTTCACATTCCACTTCCTGTAGTAAATACACTATAGCTTGGTATCAAAGATAGCTACATGCATACATGTAGATGCACATAAGAAAAAAATTATGGACTCTTTAAGGTGTGGTGCTCTGTTCCTCTATTAACAGACTGAGAAATACCAAGGAATCTGTTAATTCAACTAGAAGTACATTAGGATACATATAAAAAAGGAAAATAAAAGTGAAGATACATACTCTGCACCAATCCAGACTTTTATCCTTACAAATACCAAAATTTCTTTAAGCTTAAAATTAATAAAAAAGGAGAAATCTGAAGCCTCATAGTTACAGACTTAGAGGAAAGATTTCCTTGATGTTCTTCTTCAAAGAATTATTAAACATACATGGGAAAAGGCAGTGAAATCATTGATCATTGGAAAGTCAGGTATAAATTTTTTTGTATTATTTACCATTCAAAGATTCATTTCTTTAATAAAAATAGGAAAAAGAGCATTTAAAACTTTGGAGAGTTGTCAGATGTTTAAGGCAAAAATATTAAAATTTCCTGTCTTCACTTGCAAGGATGGCATACTGTTTGCTGTACTATAAAGCCAAGCAATTACTCAATTAGCCTTCCAAAAATGCAGATATTTTAAATATTCCCCCAATCTAAATACCTAGCAAAGTGCTCATTTGTTATCTCAACATACGAGTCAGTATCTTGGATACGCTGCAAGTTTACAGCAATGGTTTACTCAGATGTTTCTAATTGTATACATTTAATACAGCATATGTCACTAAACTACTAAAGTTAGTAGCAATGTAGAAAAACAAACAAAAACCCCATACAGGCTTACCTTCTGTTCTGAACTCTCATAAAACAACAGCCCAAAATAGTCCTTTTCCAGTAAATTGAGATGTTCACAAACTTTGTCAAACAGGACTTGGCCTTTTGCTTTTTTCTGAAGCAAAAGAAAAAGTGCTATCAGTAAATCCTTAGTTACAGTACTTTAATTAGACAGTATTAGGAAGATTTAAAATGTTGTTAGAATTGATTATAAAGATGTAGCTTTCTTAAGATACACTATTCACTATATTTTGAAATCTATACATATCATTCACAGAAATTAAGACATTTTGATTTTTTTTTTTCAATTCATTAAAAAAGTTGACTTGATTGCAGAAGAAAAATTCAGTACCTAAATTTATTTAAATATTTTGCACCATTACATGTCACTAAATAGTTCTTGGGTTTTCCTGGACCTTTATTTTGAAAATAATGGAAGACTTCATGTGAACCAACTTTTTCTATACTATTATCTTCTAAAAATTAATATAGTTCCTACAGTGTTAATGTCTTAATTTCTGCACTTCTAGCATTTTGGCATACCTCTCAACGATTTATACAAATCACATTATATGAACTAAAAAACAATAAAACGAGTTATTTTCCAGAGACCTCTAAAAGTTGATGACTGAACCACTGGAATTAGCATATTGGTGTAAGCAAAGCACAAGCAACACGTCTAGCTTGTGCTGCAGAGGTTTTGATGGGGAGAAAAACGAGGACTGCCTCCTCTTTGTGGATTTATGAATTCTCTCAGTACACAACAAATCCACTGGATATTCAAAAAAAAAAAAAACAGTCCTAAAGAATTTCATTCCTCCTAAAAGTAGTATTTGTAGAACTCTAACAACAAAGTCTGTTACATTATAGTAGTAACAAAAGATACTCCTAAAAAGGTTGTGTGCTATGGCTCAGTATTACTAAAGCTTATGCAAATGGCAATTAGTCCTGAAGTTTTATCTGTTCTGATTGTATCTGGAACTGGGAACATTAACAAGGGCACCCTGTATCTTCCTATCGCTGGCCATGGAAGCGGGCCCAGGCCCTACTTCTGTGCAACAAGTTTTAGGGAAAAGATTTGTTGTGCTGGTGATGGCAGCTGACAGGGGACAAAATTTTAGAGCAATCAGCTCCCAGCACACACACAGGGGAAGGGAAGATGATATTTTCTTTCCACAGTTAAAATCTGAACGTGAATGGCGTGCAGTCTCCCAGTCTGAACCAACCCCTTCATGACTGTTCTGCTATTTGTGGCATTTATCAATGAGGCCACAACATAGCATTTTCAGAGGCCTGGAAGCTTAAAGGAATTTTTTGCATTTGCTTATCCTACAGATTTCAGTGGATGCCACACACCACTGCAATTCCACAGAAATGCCATCAACTGCCCCTGTGTAGGCCCTGGGGACACTGCAGCCATTGTCCCCGGCAGACAGTGGCAAAGCCATCACAAGGAGTCCCAGCTTGGCACTTGCCTAGAGCTCAGCTCCACAACACAAAACATTAAGGCCAGGACGGGAGGGAGCAGGGAGAAAAGAAGTTATACACTAGGCAAATAGTGAAGACAGTGTAGTTTTATTCCCCAAAAAGCCAAAGCTATTTATTTGAGATTGCGTTGTTCAGCAGATATTACAGTCCCAAAGATCAGAAAAGCATTCATATAAACACTTATAAAACAAGCACATTTAGTAGCCCAGGCATCACAGCAAGGCAGAGGGACTTGGACGTCACAGTCACTTTTGAAACAGGGAGCTGTTTGGTACTTTCAGAAGTCCTCTTCAGAAAGACAGATGCCTGTTTCCCCTAGCAGACTGAAATAACCACTTCGTTTTCTCAACAGCCTCACCTTCAGCTTGATAAAAAAGTCAATTATATAGAGAAAAGCTAAATCAAAAGCAGGAAAAGTATAAGCGAGAGAGGGTTTGAAGAACCTTAGCCTGCTTAAATGCATGTAATAGATAACATTTTTCTCCCTGAATCACTGTATCCATCAGTAGTCACACCTTGCAAAGGCAAGTTTCAGTCAAGGAAATCTACAGATTAATGCAGAAATACAATATGCTATCATCAAGTCCATATCCAGAGTCAGCTGCTAATTATGTAGTTTTTCATCAAGTTCATGAAAGTTCATCAAGTTGTATTACACATTCAGAGACCCGAGAAGTAGCAGCTCCTGATGGTGCAGGAAGTCAGGGGCCCTTCCAGCATGAGCTGTTTTGCATGGGCAAGAACCCCTGGGGAAATGGATTGCTACCTAAAGGAATACCAGAGTTCACTCCTGCTACAAACCTGAAATGGCAAAGAGCCTGAGTGTGCCAGGGCACCAGCAGCACACCTTGGATGTGCAAGAGTAGCAGGCAAGACCCTAACCACAGTGGCTCAAAGGAACCCTGGCAATAGGCCATGCGCAATGTTGCAGAGGAAGGCAAAACACCCTTGGGCACCAGTGCCAATCTGTCCCAGGGGAAAGTTCCTTTCTGATCCCAGACCTAGCAATCAGCTGATCCCTGAATATGTGAGCAAGATGCCTCATTGTGGTCACACCTACCAGGAGATGCCCAAGCCCAATTCTCCCTCAACCTGGAGCCATCTCAGGGGCTTCCAAAAGCAGTTAAATGCCCTAAGCATAATCAGCTTTGGGGGCAAGAATATCTCCCATGCCTGAGAGGACACTAGTGCGTGCTCCAAAGCACTGAGATCCCTTGCAACATCTCTGCATCCCATTTCTTTCAGCTACCTACCCCTGGCTCTGCAGGGAATGAGAACAGTAAGCTATGCAGTGCTCCTCAAGAAGGCATTCCTTTGATCTTGTCATTACCATCCAGCTGAAAAAGCCCAATAGCCTTGGGCACCTCCAGGTGTTGGTGGTTCTCATCTCCTGAGGAGCTGGCATCTGTTCCCCACAGGGTGAACCAAGATTTCAGGGGAACTCTGAACCTGGCCCCACTGTGAGCTGGCCTTGCAAGTATCATCCAGCCTCTAGTCTTTCTCCCTCAGACCCCTCCCCTTCAAGTCATTCCACTGGTTCCTTTAGGAGTTCCTCTCAGATATCTTTTGGATTTCCCTGGGCCAGGTGTCTCCTGATGGCAAAGCGGGCAGGCTCACAATGGGATATGGGAGAATGCCACTAGATGATCTCCAGAGGTCCCTTCTAACCCCTCCCATTCTGTGATTCTGTGACACAAACCCATTTCAGCCACAGGGTAAAACTTTTAGACCTGATTTATGACTTTAACCTGAGAATTATCTACTTCGATTCTTGGGAAGACGTTCAGATCCTATGTAAACCCCTGGGAAATCTTTTTCCTTCAGTAGTATTTTGAGTACTGAAAGAGCAAGAAAGGTGCCATTCTTACCAGTTTTGGCACTAACATACAATATGACATGTACATTCAGACTATGCAGAGGCATTTATAGCACATACATTAATTTGGTTGTGGTGATGTCAGAGGTGAAAGAAAGGGGTTTGGTTCCCTCTGCATGAACTTAGAGATGTAGAGAACCTTTTGGCTTCGAGAGGACTTCTCACAAACGTGACTTCCAGTGGTGTCTGTTGAATCCAGACCAATATTTTTAAAATGTGTCACATAGAAAAATGAAAATAGGTATGACATTAGAATTAGAAGGTATCATACTTTAAACAGACCACTGTTTATTCACACACTAGTCCACACATCTTCCCAGTCAAGAAATAAAGATTTGCAAATCAAAACTCAACTACAATTAAACATCTGTTCCATAGCAAGTTCATTCAGACTTTTCTTAATTCAGGGTTAAAAACTGATCTCAACTGCAGAGTAAGCAAATGTGTTTTTACTTTGTTTTAGCAAACTGTAAGTAACCATAGAACCTATGTCAACCTCAATATATTTCATTTGTTCATACATGCATAAAATACGGTCAATGCTGGCATCCTTTAGAAGCCATTTGTTATAAATATTTAATTAGACCACTGATTGAATGCAGTAAACAAACCCAATAGGATCTTCATTTACTTCTAACTAGTAATCATTATGCAGCTAGCACTTTTTTTTTGCTTAAACTGTGTTATCCTCTATTAAAACCCAGATTATATTTAAAGCAGTATATCAAAACAAGTCTTTATCACAGATCCCAGATTTAATGGCAAAATTTCTTCACAACTACTTAAGACACAACAGAACAACAGGAAAAAAGTTGTTTTTTCCTCCCTCCATGAAAGCCAGAGGCACATGTAGATCACCCTAAAAGATGAACTGACAACTATGGGAACAGGTATCCAGAAAGGAGTAGGTCAAAATTGGTCATTTGCACTGTGCTAAAAAAAAATTTAAATTGCTTGTAGAAATCAAGTCTCAAACATCCCAGCAGTCTGCTCACTTAAGGTATTAAAACTCAACTGCCATTTGAACATAAGCTATCTTATCATTTAATACAGTCCTGTCATTTCAAGTAAGCTCAAAGTCATTTACAATTTTTGGCAAATGCCACACAACACTTCGTCTGACAAGTCTCTGACACTTACGTGTTCTTACCCCTTCAAGCAAACCGAACTCTCTTTAAAGAAAGTAATAAAAGAGCTAGCTTAAAGTCCCTAACAGTTCACAGCCTGTGAAAGTTGTCTTAAGTCACACTCCTCCAGAACTATTCCAACAATAGCTTCTTCCTCTTTCCTCCTCTCCAGGCATTCACAATTAACTCTGAAGAGTCTACATGGATGATATCTCTAAGAATTACAACAGTTTTAAGGTTACAATAAATTAATTAATTGTTCATGTATGCACATGCTGTGTATGCATAACTAATCTTGTTTATCATAATATTACAAAATTGCTTCATTATATATCTCATAAGTTCCCCAGAGAGAGCTTTGGACCATTTTACATTAAAGCTATAGAACACATAAAATAGATTCATTTTGTTAATATGGTACCTGTGGACTTACACTTTATACATTTCAGACCACATGTTAAAGGGCTTAAATATAACATTGAAATGGAGGCTATTTTACTTCCTTACAAAACTTCCAAAGATCCAAAAAAACCAATATAAAACAAGCTTGAAGAGTGCTTGATAGCAAAGTTTATACCACTAATCCCATTTAAAGTTTTTGATTCCTTAGAGCAAGCAGCCAAGATGCAGAGCAATCATTTACAGGCCACAGAGACATACTTTATAAACTATCCATGACACCAATGAGTACGGATGCTGGTGGCAGAACCAATTAAAGATAATATTGGGTTGGGGGAGAGGGTAAAAATTAAAATCAGACTCAAAAACTAGAGAGTAAGAATTTCAAATTACAGTGAACTGAGGAATAGGTTTCACCTTGTACAAGGCTTGGATTGATTATGCAGACAGGTCATGGACTTTGAACAAGAGTTGAGTACCTTAAATGTTGTATCTACACTGGCATTCAGAGAAGCATATTTGAGGAACTATAGTCAAGAAGCTGCCTATAAACCACGTCCTTCAAATTTGCATCTATCAAAGCAAATTAAAAGTACAAAGTAGGTGAGAAAAAATTGAAATCGTCAAGAACCTGAAATATATGTTTAAACAGTTCTGAAGGAAAAGAATCAATGACTTAATAGGTTTTCTGACTGGTATGAACTTGAAGTTTGGATTTTAAGTCAAAATAAAGTGTTCTAAGGGCAAAAGAACAAATAACTTAGAGGTGACAAATTAATTTACAAAGTAAGCCTCAAGAGAGAAATATCTGAGATGTGCTTTATACTGAAAGCCAAAAATCAAGGATGTCAGGCATGCCCTGGGCAATGGGAAAGACCTGTAAATCAAGCCAGAAATAATTCCATAATCAAATGGAATTTTGCAATCACAACACTAGGTGGCTGCAATAAAGTTATTATCAATATAGAAAACACAAGTGGCAAAGAAAGAAAAGTATAAATGTATCTGCACTCCTGCAGCAACATCTATTGACAGTGGGATTGACTGCACCCGCAGCAAGTTTGCCAATGACACCAAGCTGTGTGGTGAGGTCAACATGCTGGAGGGATGAGATGCCACCCCGAGGGACCATGACAGGCTTGAGACATGGATCCATGTGAACCTCATGAAGTACAACAAGGCCAAGTGCAAGGTCCTGCACATGGGTCAGGGCAGTCCTAAGCACAACTATATGCTGTACTTTTGTTTACGCTGAAGTTTCTCACTGCTTTCTGCATGTCACATGTAAATATACTACTTTTTGTTCCAAACTGTGGTTTGACTAAGAATAGATTCTGAGAAAATACCTTGTTAGACAGACGTTACATCAATTTAGTTTTAATTAGACTTTAAGTTGTAATAAATCCCAATGTTACTCATATAACACAGGCCAAGTTTGCACATGTACCTAATCCATTCAAAAGAAACTACAATAATTCCAGGTAGAAGCACACACATCCAGGCAAACTTTGTACTGACACTGCTGGGTTTGTAATTGCATTGCAGTTCATGGGGTGTTTTTACAGAGTATAGATTCAGAGTTCCTTACCAATAGTTGCTCCCAAAGTTCAATTCCTTTCCAAGGATTAGGGGCTGGGGAAGGGAAGTCGAGCGACATCATATACTATTCCCTTACACAAGACCTCCTTCCACCCTGCCGTTTTAAGCTGACAGGGCAGTAGCAGTAACCCTTGCTTTCAGGGGATGGGGACAAGAAGCCCTGGAGCACTCCCATTTCCCCACGTACATAGGACTAAGTTGTAGATTGGTATTTCACAATGCACTTGTGTAACTCTGATCAAACCAAATCCCAGAACATCTTCCCAATCGTTGCTCAGCTACAAAAATAAAACAAACAGGACAAAAAAAAAATCTCAAAGAGAAGAGCTAGCAAGACACCGAAGTCTGCTTCCTGTCCCTGTCTACTGGTTACTGCCACAGACACATGGTATTTTCACCTCAGGAAACTGTATCTCTCTTATTCCAGCCCTTGTAAGTCAACAACAACAACAACAAAAATTAAAAGGTAAAGTTTGGAACTTTTGGGGTTTTTTCCCTGCAAAGCAAAAAATAGTATTTAATTTATACACACAGCTCCTCCCTGAGAGGATGGCATTGGACAATGTCCATCATTAAGCAGAGAACACAGCTTTTCCTCAGACAAGGAACAGCTCTCACTTTTGTCAGGGTTCAAAAAACCCCGTAGCATTTAAAAAACCTGTGGTGTTGTCCTCCAAATACACCAGAAAAATGCAGAAACAGACAAGCTATTCAGTGGGACTATAAGGCTTTAAAAAAATATCCTTAACTCAGTGCAATACAAACTTTTGTTGTTCCTGATTCTTTTTTCCCTCCCAAAGACTCTCATGTTGACATCTTTCATAAGAAAGAAAGATCAAGAGAGCAGAATAAAGCTGTTTCACCTGGGTTAAATGATCACTGGCTGAAAAAGAATTGCGGTCAAAGAAACAGCTACAGTTTAGTGATCTAATTTGGCACTAGCATCTTATTGAACTGAAATACCAATTTTTTAAGTCTGAAAAAATTCTTCTAGATCCAACCAATTTTGATTAATTTTATTTTAATTTGTACCAAATGTCACTGCAAAATAAAGAAACCAGCTTCAACAGTTAAAAACCCAACAAGCCAGCTTTTTTATACATGGTGTTATATGAAAAAGGTTTAATTCTTTCAATATCCACAATTCAAAATCTCTATTATAAAATATTAAGTATGATAGAACCGTTTTTAAGCAGTGGAGCTGAAGAAGTGTAGCCACAAATATGTCTAGAGCTAAATTAAGCTCACCAAGCAAAAGGGAATATAAGCAGGATAGAAATCTAACTACCACGTGGACAGCAGCTTAGAGAGCAGTTTCTAGTCTACTGAAATTGCATTTCATCCTAAGCACACAGACTATTGTCAGTGGATATTCTGTTCTGTCAGGGATATAGAAAAACAAGATGGACAGAAAAAAAAGAATGGAAATTAGTAAACAACTGTCAGAACCGAGGGATGGGAAGCCAGCTAGAATTTAATCTATACTAAGACTACCTTTTAAAATAAAGGAAATTAGAGGGAAATAAAGATAGGTTTCAGGTTAAACAACTGGCCTAGATCACGGAATTCAGTGAGCAGTAACAAGAGAGAGATGCTATTTTAGAAGCTTTTTAATGGGGACTGTGAGGGATGTTATGCTTGAACTCCTCTACTCCCAGGCAGTAAACTCTCGAAGTATAGTCTTCAAATTGTACGAACGTCAGGCAAGCCTAAGGAAGTTCTTCATTATTTAGGGATTTCTTGCCCTACTTAGAAAAGTTAGAGAAAAACAGGCACTTGGGCAACAATGATAAACAGCTCAAATTTTATGGAACTAGGTTTTCCTGCAAGTGAAAAAAAAGTGAGGAGTGACCATCTTGATAAAAAGGGCAACATACAAAACTACTTTGAGAACCTCAGAAGATATGGAAAAGAAATAGTGGAGTTTCCCTCCATAACCTAATGAACTTAAAACTATTTTGAACTTCATTTGATGTTGTTTTCACATTTGCATTTTTCCAGCAATAGCATATTCCCAAACTCCAAATCACTTCAAAAGTATCATTAAAGAGACAATTGTAGAGCACAGCTAAGTATTGCCAGCAGGAGGAATTTTATTGCACCAAAGTACTTCAGTCAGAAACAGCATTTCACATCAATGCCACAACCTAACCTATCATTTTTCCATTAATTTTTGTATTTCGTCTTCAGGTTTTTGCCATTAAACATTTACTGATAAGATGATCAAGATGGAAAAGTGAAAAGGACTTGGTACCTGAGTGAATCTAAAGTATACAGTATCTGAACTCAAATACCAAGTCCTTTTATATTATGGTTACACAGCTGTTACAATTAATTCATGGTATTGTAGCTACCAGTCGTAAAACTTTCAGTTTTCAGTTACTGGTCAGAATCCCATCACCTTTCATTAACTACAGCACCAACTGACATGCTGGGTCATGTTATGGTTTTAATTACACTCCTTTGAAGTTATTTGACTACCAATTTATTCAGTTCTACAATGAAAAAAAGAATGGGACTGCAATTCAAACAAAACACACTCCAAGAAATACGGTATTAAATCAGTAATATTCTGAGCCATCATGAAGGTTTAAGATGGCAACTAGAAAGAGATCAGGTTCTGCCAAAGCTGAGTATAATACAATAATGAAAACAAGGAATTTTTTTTATTTCCTATTAGCAAGTATATGTATTTACAGACTGACAAGGTCTTAAGGATGGAGTTTAAGTGAAATGTTGACTGGTCCCCAAAGATAGCACTGTGAATGTAACATTGTAATGAGCTCACTAGATATACAAAAATGTATTTGTTAAACTCAGTGCAATGAAAGCAAATTTTCTCTCTCGCTATAGAAAAAGACCTCTTTATATAAAGAGTTGTTGCCTTACCTCTAGGTCACAGCTGTATTCCGTGCCATCTAGAAGCATCACTTTACACTGCACAGTTTTCATTTTCTTGGGAGACTTCTGAGGAATGTTTTCTGTTTTAATTTCAGCTGTCTGCACTTCTTTTGTCTCTCTTTTTTCTTTTTCTTCTGCAGCTTTCTCTACTTCTGTTTCTTTACCATCTTCTTTGGCAGGCTATAAAAAACCAGTTCAACAATAACTGAAACTCTGAAAGGTCAATATTTTTAACTTGTTAATTTCTTTTTATAAGCTATCAATAAATAAGATGAGCTTTCATTAAATTTATGAAAGTATGCTTCAAGTATGAAAGCGTAATCACCACTAAACATTAAGGTCTTCCTTTGGGGACCAGAAATTCTTGCTATCAAACCACAGAAGGTGCATTTTTTTTGTGAAAGGAGATAAATTTTACATGTTTTATTGGCTTTTTCCCCCCTAAAAAACCCAAAACAAAACGAGAAACATACTGCTCCCCTCCCCCAAAAAAACAACCAAAACAAAACCAAAAACCCAAAACCTAAGAAGCTCCAGTACTTACACAAAGCTAAAAACCAGTGTTTATGAAACTCCAGTTATACAGAATCACATGAAGTTGGAAGGAACCATTTGATATTATCCAGTCCAAAGCCCCTAAGGCCCCTGTAGGAACACCTGGAGCAGTTTTCCTAGATCCATCCATGCCCAGTTGGGTTTTGAATATCTTTACAGATGGAGACTTCACAACCTCTCTGGGCAGCCTGTTCCAGTGTTTGACTCACCATCAGAATAAAAAAAAGTGTGATTTGAGATGGAATTTCAGGTTTCTAGTTTGTGTCTGTTGGCTTTCCTCATTGAGCTGCACACCACTGGTGAATCTGTCTCTTCATTCCTCCCTTCAGGTACACATACATTGTAAGATTCTCCTTGCCCCTTATCTACAGGTGCATGTACAATACAGTATCATCAGCTCTCTCAGCCCCTCCTCATATGAATGATTTTCTATCCCCTTTAAACATATTTGTCACCCTAGAACATGAGGTTTGAGTTACTGGCATGCAGCTTTCCAAAAAGCAATGCAGAAGGTGGGGTTGGTCAGCACCAACCTCCCAGAATGAATCAATAAGAACAGTGACCATGCACATGGTTTCTAGGTAAAGGATAACGAGAATAGAGATCATAAGGACTCAGAGATAACCACAACAAATGGATTAAGTCACTAAGGAGGTATTGGTGCAATCCAACCGCTTCAGAGACAAAGCTGACTTAAGAAGCTTCTCCTCTTATCCCTGTTCATTTCTACCACAGTGATACAGTTCAATGGCCCTTTGAACTATGCCAAAGTGAGAGATTACACTAAAATTAGAGATCTAGAATAACTAGAGTAAAAGATCTGTCACAGAGCAGGAATCTTTAAAACCAGCTACGTTACTCCTAACCATATCAACTCAACTGCACAAGATGCCAAATATTGCTGTTGTTTCTTCCATGATCTGATCCTAACAAAGCTGTACATGAATTGCACAAGTTATGAATCAGGTCTCATTAAAGTTACTCCAAAGCATCTATTAGCCTTCCCACACGTACCTGTCTTTCAGCACTATTAACAGAGCATTTTTCTTCTTTGTCATCTGCTTTAGCATTATGTTGATTTTCAGCTGCTCCTTCTTCTAAGCTCTTTTTTGGCTGAGCCACCCCCTCTGGTGTCTGGCATTCACTTTCTTCAACTACTTGTTCATCCCCTGCGGTCCTTTTCTTGGTCTCATCTTTGGGCTCTGCCAAGGTGTATGATTTTTGTTTCTTAAGCCAAGGGGGGAGGAAACGAGAAATACCCTTGCTTTCAGGGGAAGGTTTTTCCTTCTTCTGGCTACTTGGACTGCTTTGGCTAGTTGGTGCTGGGACAGAGGAAGAATCTTGAGCATCTTCAGAGGATATTTCCCCAGACTTTTCATTTTCAGGAGTCTCTGATGCTTCTTCAGACTTGTCCTTGGCTTTGTCTGATCCCAGCTGTTCAGAACCTTTCTTTACTTCAGTCTCTGAGCCAACTTCAGTTGTCATTGTCACAATTTACACTAAAAACAATAAAAACAGTTTTGTTATAACATCACTAAAAGAAATACCTCTTTTCAAATTTTCGGCTCATAAAACCAGTAAGCTAAAACTCACTGCTCTCTAGATAAAAGATTTTCAAAAATAGTACTTGAGAGAGATCTACCAATAGCTTCCATTGCCTGGATACAAATTTAGTTGTGCTCCTGAAATGTATTTGTTTTATTATAAACTACTCCTACTGTTATCAGCCAAGATTGTATCATGAGTAACTCCAGTTCTCTTTCTACTGGGCTCCTCAGTTGATCCTGAAGCTTAAGTTTCAGAAGAGCATCTACTTTCTCTAGTTAAACTGATAGATGCAACCCCCTTACTATTCAGTGATACATCAATGTAACTAAAGTTTTATACAGAAAGTCATCTTGCCTTCTCCACCCCCACCACTGGCTCACTGTGGACTGAGATAAGGAATTGTGAAAATATACCCTTAAAGTCAGATCTGTTGCATTTGAAAAGTGAAACTTTAATACTAAAGCTGTGACTCCCCATCTAAAAATCAATGTCTTCTGATACTGTTAACTGTAGACCTCCTTTGAGCTTCTTTGCTGAAAAGGTATGGATGATAAGGATGGAAGACTTACATAAGGTCTAAGAGTATAGACCTCTTAACTGAGGCTCCTAAGGCAAGAATGACAGAGGGAAGACCTTGCAAGATGCCATCCAGCCCTGTGTCTTAACAGCCAACAATGTCTCAGAAAGAAAAGAGAAATAAGCAGCAGACCTCACTCGTCTCAAGTGAGATCAGGAAGAAAGAAAATAAATTAGGTTGAAAATTTAGTTCTAAGCTTTACCTGCATCTTTTCTCCCCCTCCTCCTCTCTCAAAGAAAGCACTATAAGCTCACATTTCCTTTTCTTCACAACATAAGCACATAAGTATTTTTGCCCCTTTGATTTTTTTTTTTTTAAGCTCTGTAATGGCTGCAGCATGATAAGGTACTCTTTATCTCACCCCTCTTTTGCATTGCAAGGTAACATGAAATTTATATCTCATTTTTAAAGAGTCATGAGAGTGAGGATCTTGCTTTAAGAGTGAGCAGAAAAAGAACCTTAGGGAGATGCTCAAAATGGAAGGATTACCAAGGTCTGTATAAAGAGAAAAAAATCTTGGCAGGTTTTCCAATTGTCATTAAACCCATGCACAATGAACTACTAGTGATAACATCCATCTCTCTTGTAATCCTCCTGAAAATGTGGCTCATGCAGATAAAGCATCTACCGAAACTGCAAGGACCAACATGGGAGCAGTAGGGCACAGAGTATTGGAAAAAACCTCACAATTTAAGGGGAATTAAGTTTGTTAAAACTGGTCCTACTTATGGGGGCAGATATCCTGCCCTAATCATAACTCTACCAACTTCCCCGAGCACAGGTGCTGGCTAGGAAGCAACTGAAGACAACAGCTACTCTCTCCCCTCTTCATTCATCCCTTCCTCCACATTTTTATTCTACCAATAAGCTAATGCTGGCCAGAGTTCACAGCTGAAAGCAGGGCAGAAGTTTAAGTTTAAAACTTGTATTTTATCATTGGTATGTAAACAAGACAACTCATGGCATCACATGGTTCTGTGCTGCATCATTTTGCTGAAGATGCCAATGTAACCTGCATGCATTCTATTAGTGGACAAACCAGGAAAATAAATCCAGTTTCACCATTTAGTCATTACTTAGGTGGGCTACTTCAATTGGAAGGACATGGAGCTCTCTAAATGCAAAGGAATACATTAAAAACTGAAGAACAGAGTTTTCAACTGTAAGAAAGCAAAAACATCCCTAAAATTGGCTTAGTTACATTGATCTGCAACATTTACATTGTACTGATCTGCAGCCAAACAGCAGCTCAAAAAAGCCCCATTTCTCCCATGGGAACTTGCATCCTTCTCTGTGTTTGTCCATACACAGGACTATATATACAAACAGACATACATTGACTACTGAAACTAATAATCTAGAATAAGTTAATTTTTAAGCATATTCCTGAAAAGAAATGAGACCAAGTCACAGATCAACAGTTTAGCAAACTACCCAACAGATTAAAAAGAGTTACAGCAGAGAACCCACAGGAAAACATGATTTATATGTAAGAAATCTAATCACCTATTTCCAAACAAGTAAGATAGTCTCTAGCAATTGAGCCCAGACTTCAGCATTTACACACCGAATGCGACAAGGATGACTGCTTTGGCTTTCTCCTTCCCCGGTGATCACTGTGCACAACAACTCAAGGCCAACTGCAGAGGCAGCTGAAGGGACAGACTGCACACTTGGCTTTTTTCGAGTCTCAACAGCAGCCACAGGGTAGAACCCTGTAATAGTCCATCAGTTTCCCACGCTGTGACTAGACCACCAAAGCTGGGGCCTGAACTGATCTCATGCTGTCACAGCTCTTCTTTGTAGGCTTAGAAAGTAACGCATGGGTAAACAGAATACTGAGAACAATCCTATCCCACATACGGAAAAAAACCCACCCCACAACTCCAAATTATTTCTTTTAAAGCTTCACAGTTCATGGAAGTGCCTTATGCAATAATCCAAGTGCCTAGACAACTGAAGCCATGTTACAATTCAGACTGTTGCCATTGTAATAATATCCCCTCCTAAAAGTATTAATGGGAAAATAAAAAGAAAATCACCCTTTCTTCTTGTGATTTTGCCCCAACTACCTCCTAAAACTGGAAATTTATTTGCAAAGAGGGAACAAGGTGAACAGTCATTGCCAGTCTGTGTATTGGTCAGCAGATGGTGCCATAACAGTTCTAAAAATCAGTAGCACGTTTCAAAGGTGCTATTTCAACTTCATTAGTTTCCAAGTTACAATAAGGAACTGAAAGTTTCCACAGAAATATTAACATAAGCAATTTTTTAAGTGTAACTGCAGAGCCAGACAATTAATTACTACTCCATGAAAACAAGAGCTGCAGCTGCCCCCTTCCCTGACAGTGTTCAAGACCAGGTTGGATGGGGCTTTGGGCACTGTGCTCTAGTGGAGGGTGTCCCTGCCCATAGCAGAAGGTTGCAGCTAGGTGATCTTTAAGGTCCCTTCCGACCCATTCCGTGAAAAGTTAAGAGTTACATGTGTACATAAACAAGTGTGTATTTAAATAGATAGAGCAGAAATATCACAAAACAGACATAAGACGACTATCACACTGAGTTTCCAGAGAATTCTAGGTGCATCATGGTGGCTAGCAGCCCCTGAGTTAAAGGCAACAATACTCATAAACCTCCTTTTACAGAGATAACAAAGTCACTATTCAAAATAACAGGTATTTTGCTAGTCTTCATGTTCATAACCATGCCATCATACTGCTAAATCTTTGCAAGCATGTTTCCCTCCCAAATGCAGTTGCTTCCCTGCATTAATATGAAAACTTTTATGTCCTTATATAAAAAAGTAAAATACCATCACGACTCTAGAACAAATTTTTGTAGTGCTAGAAAATCAGTACAATTGAAGTAAAAAAAAAAAAATCAAGGATTTAGACAGCAAATGAAATGAGACACAGCTGTTTGTCTAAAACTGAAAAAGAAGTTTCTGCAGTCTAGATTTGCTAACAAGTGTCAGTAAGGCAATTCTAGGGAAGTTACTTCACCTCTTTGTAAAGCCAAAATAAAATCTGGGAATGTGACTATCACTTTTTCCTGCTAAAGCAGCACAGCACATACCTATTCCCTCAAGTGCTCCCAACTTTTCATAAAACACTTGCTGCAGGCCATCTATATTTTGGCTGGTGCACTTCTTGGTTACTGCAATGCATATACAGCTTAAGGATTACACTTTAAAGGGTAATTTAGTTGAAGGGATACAACTCTTTACAAAGGGAAGATAAAACAGAGAAAGAAAAAGTGAGAATTCTTTAAATACTTTATTAAAATTTGTCTCCTGACACTACATAGCAGCCTAAAAATGTATAACAAAACAGAGCAAATATTAGGACGTGCTGCTTCCCAAACTAAAGGAAATGCACTGAGAACTGCATTGTCTGGGTAACAGCACACATACTACATGTGAAGCTAATCATAAAAAACCCAAACAAACAACCCCAAAACTAAAGGAAATCAGAATATAAATACCTTTCAGGTATTACATGAAGCCACATTACGATGCCCACATTGAAATTTCTTTGATATTACATTTAAGCAAATATACATCCTTCAACTCAGCGCTACCTGTAACGTATCCAGAGACAACGGGAACCTGTTCTTCTGTATTTTCAATCTACAAATACTCTGATAAAACAAGGCAAAAAACCCCCGCAAAACTCTCAAAGGGCAACGTAAATCAGGAAATCTCTTTGCAAGACTATACATGCACGTATAGAATCTGTTCATCCAGCTAGCTGTGTGCTGTTCCGCAGCACTGAAAGCGTCTTGCAAGCTGAAGAGAATCCAAGTGTCCTTTTGAAAAGCTGTATTCAACAAGTGACCCCACCCAAGCCCTGACACTGCTGGAGAAGGGCATGCTCGGTGGAAAATCGGGATTTAGTTCCAAATTCATTCCAGCAGCCAGAAAATGAACATGGGTCAACAGACAGCTCTCTTCCTGTTATCAGTCCAACAAACTAAGTACAAGGGTTTGGGAAAAATCTCTGCCCTATCTTTAAAATCAACATTGCAATTTTACAGTGGCTTTTGACTGTTCGTATTAAACCCTCCTGATAACCACAATTTTTAGAGATTAAAAACAGTTCGGAGCAACATGGAGAGCAGTGATGAACAGTATTCCTTGGGGGTCAGTACTGGGACTAGTGCTGTTTAACATCTTTGTTAGAGACATGGACAGTGGGATCAAGCGCACCCGCAGCAAGTTTGCCAATGACACCAAGCTGTGTGGTGAGGTCAACGTGCTGGAGGGATGAGATGTCATCCAGAGGGACATTGACAGGCTTGAGACATGGGTCCATGTGAACCTCATGAAGTTCAACAAGGCCAAGTGCAAGGTCCTGTACATGGGTCAGGGCAGTCCCAGCACAACTACAGGCCTGGCAGAGAATGGATTGACAGCAGCCCTGAGGAGACAGACTTGGGGGTGTTGGTGGATGAAAACCTCAACATTAGCCAGCAATGTGTGCTCAAAGCCCAGAAAGCCAACTGTATCCTGGGCTGCATCAAAAGCAGTGTGACCAGCAGATCAAGGGAGGCAATTCTGCCCCTCTGCTCTTCTCTTGTGAGACCCCACCTGGCGTTCTGCATCCAGCTCTGGGGTCCCCAGTACAGGAAAGGCATGGAGCTGTTGAAGCAAGTCCAGAGCAGGGCCAGGAATGTGATCAGCGGGCTGGAGCACCTCTCCTGTGAGGACAGGCCAAGAGTTAGGCCTGTTCAGCCTGGAGAAAAGAAGGCTCATTGGCAATCTTACTGTAATCTTCCAGTACTTAAAGAGGGGCTACAGGAATGTGGAGAGGGACTACTTGCAAGGGCATGGAGTGAAGAGACAAGGAAGAATGGCTTTAAATCAGAAAAAGAAGGTAGATTTCTATGAGATAGAAAGAAAAAAAATTTCCTCACTGGGAGGGTGGTGAGGCCCTAGCACAGAGAAGCTGTGGAAGCCCCTTACCTGGCAGGGTTCAAGGCCAGGCTGGATGGGGCTTTGGGCAACCTGGTCTGGTGGGAGGGTGTCCCTGCCCATGGCAGGGGAGTGAATCAGACAGCCTTAGAAGTCCCTTCCAAAACAAATTAGTCTATGATTTTATATTTCCATCCCAGCTCACCAAATGGCTGTTTCTGTAACAGTGCCACAATTCCACAGAAACACAGGCAAACATTTCATTTTTTCCCAGTTGTTCTTAAAGAAATTGGGGAGTGAGTGAAACATATTTGGTGTCTGTAAATTATTTAGGTTGTTCTGATTTGGAAGTGATTGGTTTCTAGATGACAACAATTTTTTCCATTTCCAACTTTCATTCTTCCCATTTATTGGCAAGATTAAAAATATTCTTTCTATACTTACAACATTAGATTTATTCTTGCATAAAGTGTGTTTTCAAGGCACATCACAAGAACATGATTAATCAAAGCACTTTCTAACTCAGGTTGAAAAATAATGGACTAGTACCAGAGAACTTTTTAACTACAAACTGAGAGTAATAAAGCTCCTGGATGCTGGAATCCCAGGCACACATCATTGTTCTGACAAGTACCCATTTCCTCTTCAGTGGAAGTCATACAGAGAATTATTACCATTTCACATGTTTAGGAAATGTACAACAACACGCAAAAGAGGGAACAACTGCAATACCAGGATTCAAGGTCAGGAAAAAGTGTTAAGCAACTAATCTGTGCTTTTGGTAGAACACTAGTGGTAGACCCCTAAGAGCAGAACACATTTGCAAGTAATTTTCATAAGCATATATAACCATTAACTTTATTTCACCAGTGTGTCAGTGCTGAGTATCATACAGATGCAGACACTGAGATTGCATTCAAATGCCTGTTAGCTTTTCATTTCAGCTAATCCAACTTATGAACAATGGCCAGACACCAACTGACAAATGCATTAAGACAGTTGGCTCTGTCATGTGCAAAAAGAGAGTTCAATAGACAAACGCTGTTTACAAAGCTTCAGGGTGTAAACACAGTCACAGAAGTGCCTTTTTTGGCAGCAACACCAGTTCTGTATTTCAAATTTAAAGTCCACATCATCATTGCTATTGTCAAATATAAGCACTATATAGGAGAAGTCAGTTTAAAATGCTAAATGGCAAGCCTGGCAATTAATCTTAAACAAGATTAATAAAAATTCCAAGCAAGAGCAAAGTTGCAAGCTACAAGGTGAAGTATTTCTGGATTTCTCTGGGTAAGTTGCAGCTGTCTGTTGTATACGTGGCTACCTGCATGTGATGCAGTTGCTGATGGACCTGCAGAAATCCTGAAACATAAGCTAGTAAGTAAATCCAGGCTATTAATTGTATAGGGTATTTTATCAAAAATAAACAAATGAGAAATAAAATTGTTAAACACGATCGTTCACGACTGCTGCTGCAATGAATAAATGCCATCCTATCTGCCAGCTAGCCCATACTCCCCAAACCTCAGAAGGTAGCCACTCAAAAGGTCTTGTGTTGGTGTTTTAATTTTTATGGGTTTAATTTTTATTTAACTTTTGTTTGCAGCTTATACAAGCTAGCTGAGTCTTTCACATGCTACTGAAACAGAAATATTCCCCTGAAAGAGCAGAACCATTTTGCCCAGTGTTCCCCGCTCCCCCACCCCGCCACCAGGAGTAATTATAATGCACCTAAAATTATCTATGTAAAGCAGGACACTGCAAGCATTCTCCTACATACTTTTGTTTACTTGAATATGTAACAACATATTGAAACTACAGATAATGCTGCTCTTAGGGAAAGTATGCATCCACTGCTCCCGTGGGAGCATAACATCACCAATCCCAAGAAACAAAATGCAGTGAAGGAGAGATGCCTCTTAGCTGAGCAAATAAAACTGGCCGCCAAAACTTCATCACTCCCATAGGCTCTTCTAAATGCTGGTATTTGATTACAGGAGTGAAAATAACAGCAGCTTCCTAAAACATTCTTGCTTTTGCTAACAACATATCAACCACTGCAACATCTCTGGGCTAGACAAAGTGAAATGATGCCTTACAGGTCAGAAACAAGTCTTAACACTACTAATGATGGGGGTTAAAAGAGTATTTTATGCTAATAATGCTGGGTTTTGTGCCTGGACTTCAGCACTTAACATGTCTGTTGTCATCTAAGTGCTTTAGCTGTTTGTGCTTTTTGGAAGGACATTCCCAGCATGAAAGATTGCAATATAAAACAGATAACAGGATATGCATGAAAGTCCCAAGGGAGTAACTATTTAAACAAAGTTTTCTTTGGAGAGTTAGGGAAAGACAACAGATAAGAAAGATTTAAAGGAATAATTCATTTGTGAACACCAAGAACAGGGTGGGGAGGAATACTTAGAACTGTCCTGTAGACAAGGAAAAACAGCCAGTGATTTTGCCAAACCACAAATGCAGTGACATTCCCTTATAAATATACATCACAAACATCAGCTTACCAAAGCAGCCTCACCCATAGCAGAAAAACCTTTTAATGACCACATACAAATGGGGATAGTGTGTTATTACAGTAAGACTTCAGGCCAAATTAAGTAGAGGCTTTATTCTGTCTTCTCTGGCTACATTCTCCGTTCTCATTCTACACATCCACAGAAGTTTCAAAGTTTTGAAACATTCATACACAACACAAATCCAAGGTGACAGCACTTCATCATTTAACAGTTTTCTTACACAAACAAGCACCACATTACAAGCTCCATGCCAAAAAGACTAGTCTGGATGAAGTTTCTAATCTGAATTTGTTTGGGAGTTTCTTTGCCTCCTTTGGGGCTCATCAGTTTAGGTGCTGACTGAACAAATGCTTGAAAGCATATTTACCTTCCAGCCTCCTGCTGTTCTCTAAGGGTATGCTGCTCTTGCATTTAAACTTAAACACAAGACCATGTTTGACCTCACAGTTGTGGAATCCCTTCATCTTATTTAAGTTTTCCTTAACTCTGGATTCATCTCCGAAGTACTTTGAAATATAAAGCAATGCAACAGGGAAAACTGGTACAAGCATATAAAGAGACAAAACTCGCTTCAAATTTTTCTTGACCATACAGGACTGATTAACGACTGTTCTTTCTTGCAAGAGCACATTCCTATGTGGAAGCCATAAGAAGCACAGACTAACAAAGAGACACTCAGACTCTTATTTAATATTACATAACGTTCTCTCAGAAAGCAAGATCACAGATGAACAACAGTTTCCAGAATGAGATGTCAGAGACCAAGAGCTCTGGTCCAGATGAAGTCTGGGCTGTGTATCTAAGTCTGCTTAAACATGATCCTCAACAAATAAAGACTGAAAACTAGCTCTTAGAAAATGTGTACATCTGTGTGCCTGTGTTAGGACAGAAGAAATATATCCCTGGGATAGCCTTGAGATCTGGGAAACAACAATAAATATGTAAATTAATGTTCAAATAATTCATTAACAAGTGTGAATACAAAAGCATGGTAAAAGGAAAGCACTCATTTTATAGCTATCAAGTCCCTCCTTATTGTGAAGGAAAACGTTGGGGAAAAATGTAACAGTGGAAGACAGTAAAGACACCACAGAGAAAATCAGGAGTAAAAAAATGGGGTGGGGGAGGGAAGGAAAGGAAAAAACAGGAAACAGACACTGAAGACAAAACAGGAAAAAAGGTCATGATTTGTGTAATAGCCAAAAAACTGCTGTGAGGCCAGAGAGGGGGCAGGACAGGAAGACACCAGAATCCCTGGTATGGGCTGAGTTACATCACAGAGGCTACTGGACAGAACACAAGACCTCCAAGTGGTGGTGGTCCTTCAAGTGCTAGGCCACAGGAGATCCAGACACTGTTATTTCACCCTCACATATAAAAACCTGCGCAGTAAAGTCACTTAGCCACAGAAACAATTTGTGCAAGAAAGGGCAAACAAACACCTACAAGCACTGGGAAAAGCAAACCCCTTAAATTAAACCCACTGCCCTTATGACATACTGTTTTGTTTCCATGGAAGAGTTTATTTTCAAGAGCTTGAAGTCACTTTCCTGTGTAATCAAACACTTCACAGGAAGCAATACCTCTAACTTTTCCAAGAGCTTCTTTATTTTTTGTACATTAATTGCATTACAAGTTTCAAGGCCTGTTCCTCTATTGTAAGATTTAAACAGAGTGCTTCTTCCTTTGCTTTACTTCTACGCAGCAAATGCTTGCCTTGGACAGTCTGATGGATGGAGCAAAAAGCTGGACTTCCTGGAAAAACAGGGTTAATGTATCCCCACATCCCTAAAATGACAGATTTCCAATTAGTTCAACTTTTGGTTTTCAGGCATATCTATATATCCATAAGCAGTTTGTTCCACTGAATACCAGTAATTGGGGCAGAATATTTCAGCCATTTAACTACATATTCAGGTCACCAGTTCCTACATAGTAAGCTTCCTTTTGGTTTTAAAAATCATCATGAATTACACCCTATTTACTTTTTTGTGGCAGCGCTCAAACACCTGTCTAACACAAGTGTTTTGTGGTAGTTAATTTATACAAATATGTCTGGTATTAGCAAAAAAATAATTTTACAGATAGAGAAACTTGTGTCACTTTCTCCTCACAGTGCCCAAGACACAATGACAGCAGCAGAACCAAAACAGAAGTAGTCTCAGGGCCTCCTCTCCTACATAGGGACATCAAGTACTTTGATAATGTCCCATGTAAGGAGACATGGAACATCTTTATTATTAAGTCTTTATTTTAAGTGACTTTTATTGGAGATCAGTTGAAACCTGGAGGTATGGCCAACAGTCCAGAGATGTTCAGTTTTGCTCAGACAACAGTAATACTCCCAATCTTCAGACAGAAAAGAGAAAGTGGAGACAAGTCTCTTCAATCTGTTTACATTATTAGAGCCTCTAGGCATGCACAACAATTGCACAGAGTGCCAGAGTACTGGGTTACGTGGGAGTTACGAGAGCTAGAAAAAGTTATGAAATGAGCTTTTTTGCTTTTAAAATTATAACCTGAAACAGAAGTATTGCCAGCTCAACTTCAACTGAAATAACTATTATACAAGCTAAAAGTTTGTTCTTGTCCAGTGCCGTAACATTTTCCCATTGAACAATCCAAGCTAATTCATGCTTCTATGACGTCACTAAAGATCTGAGGTCAATTCCAAGGAGACAAACACCACTAACCATACATTCCAGAACAACAGAATTAGAATTCACCAGAGTTATGCATGAATGAACCAAATTCACATCCACATCAGGTGAAGAAAGGTTTGTGTGTCAGGAGATTCCTTTGAGGCACTACTGTCATAAAGTGATTCCCTGCAACTTCATTAATCACCATGACCACACTAACAGAGAAACAATTCAATACCTGAAGCAAAACAAATATGCAGTCTTTTTTCCAAAGAAGAATTGCAGCATTTCTCACACATTCCTTATGCCAATTAGAACAATGTTGCTGTCTTTAACAAAGGGCCATAGATTTCAGACTGCGCATTGCTACAAAACACACTGCAAAACTTGATAAAACCTGTAAAGATTAAAGTAAGTTTACTGGAAAAGGGAAACAGAAGTGTAGTTTACAGCATTCCTTTAAAAATACAGAGAAGTAATATAACATGTTTCATGTTATTTCCAAATAAGAGTTTCAAATTGTTGAAAAGACAGTAATTTTTCATCCCACAAATTTTACAGAACCACAGAATCACAAACTGGTTTGGGTTGGAAGGGACCTCAAAGCTCATCTAGTTCCAACCCCCCTGCAATGGGCAGGGACACCCTCCACTAGATCAGGTTATGTACCAAAATATTGCACCATACTTCACATAAAATGTACAGTATGCTAAGCCATCAAGAAAAAATTCAAAAAAGTTAAGGTTTTTTATACAGTTCTTATTCTGAAAATGTATTATCAGCTTGTGTTACCCCATGATAAGATGCATAGATAAGCCTTTTAAATATGCATATATATTGCCATATGAAAGAGACATTTAAATGGAGATGGTGAAAAATGACTTGTTGGAGCACAATGTTCCACAATCCTGTAACAGGAGACAGATGTCCTAAAATTCCCAAGACATAGCAACAAGGCTGTTTTAAGCCATGATGTGCAGGCTTCACAGTTTGCAACACACAGCACACCCTTCTCACTTCATACTGGTTTCACGTATAAACACCTCTTCCATCCTCTTCTCCCTCCCCTCCTGTACCTTCACTTAATCTTATTTACTTTTTTTAGAACCTTCCTGTTCATCAATTAAGTCTTATGCCTTCCACTCGTAATTCCACCGCCATTGCTAGAAAGCTGGGGTGCCAAACTGCCAAGAGCCTGGTTTCCATCCAGACAGTTTACTATCTCACCTGAACAAAAAGAACATAAGCGATTCAAGATGCAAGCTGGATTTTTCTTTCAAATCATATCCACACAAGAACAATTTAAGCTGTTCACAAAACTTTGTGTATGCCTTTATTTGCTAACTGATCAAAACAAATGTAGTTCTTAAAAGCTGTTCAACTAATCAGATTTTGCCACAGGCAAATATTTAATATGAATGAAGCAGCTTCATAGAGAACACGTTTCTGCAGCTATTTTCTTTTTTTAAAATCATAGTTATACAACTCCCTAGTATTGGGGATCTGTTTCTGCCCAGAGCAACTGGAAAACACTATAGCAAATATATCAAAGATGTCCTGGGAGACCGGAACAGAGAAAATCCAGTTCTTCCTTTTCTGTGTATCACAACATACATTCTAGTTAGTGTTCTTAACATACCCATTAATTGAGGAAATGACAGAAATCCTCTTTAAACAGCAATAATAAAATCTGAGGATGGTATAAAATTGCAAGACTTCTGTTCTAATCTCCCAACGTATCTTGGTCTGAAAAACATGGACTGATTATGTTCTTGAACCATAGTTTATGAAGACATCCACATTCCCTACCTGAAGGGATTACAGGCATCAAAACCCAGCACTAGAGCTTCTTTCATAGGGAATCTCTTCCAGAACAGCCCCTGATAAATGGAGATGAAAGTGGAGGGCCTCAATACTTCTGCAAGAATCTGCCTGACAAAAAAACCAAGGCAAAGCCTATCTAGAACAAAAGGATTGTACGCTCTGTTGACGTTGTCAGTGACCTCCTTTAAACTGTCATGGCTGGGATGAATAGCCTAAGTCACCAATCCATTTTATGACTGCTCAATCTGAGCCAGGGTTTAAGCAGCATTTTGTACTGCACAGGCTACATTAATCTGTCTACAAGCTAAGAAACGGAGAGCTGCAATCTGCTCATGCCCAGCAGACAAAGACTATCCCTCATCTTCACTCTATGAGGACTGCATTTAATGAATAAGTTTTCCAACTCAAAGAATGAATATAAAACTTTCAGGAAAACTATGTATTCTGCATTACTTAGAGCAGGTTTTATTGTTTGCAGACCTCATGCAGAGGCCAAAATAGCACATTCTTTTTCTGCTCAATTTGACCATGACACTATGTTAAGATTTGGCTCTAACTAATCCTTAGTATATCCTTTAGTAAATGAAAATAATCCCAACAGGAACAAAAATCAATTATCAAAACCAAAAATTCTAAGAGGGAGAGATGCCATTTGTCTTTTCGATAATTCCTAGCATTATAGGCCTGTGGAAGAAGAAAAAGTACTGAGGTCTCTTGGAAGCTTTGCACTATTTTTTCCACTTCGTGTTTAATCACTTCAGGAAAACACAGCAAGAATAAGAAGAATGCAAACATGTGTTGGAGTAAGTTTTTCTTCTTCTGAGCAATCTGTTGAGAGAGAAAAATGGAAAAAAGCTAATATATATAAAAAGTGTTTAGAAAAAGAGTAGGTAATTTTGTAAAGAAATAGCTCTGTTTGTATCGCTGTGTTTTAAATACTGTTTCAGTTTGCTTTAGCCACAGGTGCTCAAACAGACCTTGACAGCTCTAAGTTCTTTTATGAGCTGACTATAAAATTCTCTAAGGTCAATTCCTAAAAATGTTCGACGTTGTCATTTGAGACATCTGCAAAGCCCTTCTAAAGCTTTCATTCTGATCTTTCAAGAATAACGTGCTTGGTTGTTTTTTGGGGTTTTTTTAAAAAAGGATAACTAAGAGCCCTCAAGTTCTATGTATGGCAATGCAACCCGAACCTCAAGATTAGATGCCAAATTTGACTTCAGTTTTAATTAGAGCTAGAACCACCTACTTTATGGACCGAAACACAATTTATTGTGGTGGTACTTGGACAACTAGAATAAGTATCCCAGTATATTATACATCCTACTTTAAATCAATTGCTCTGTAGCCAGTATTCATTGATCAAGTCCATCAAGGGTATGAAAAACTTGTTATCTCTAAAGTCGCTACAGCTTGTGGAAAGAAATTATTTCTCAGGATTGACTAAAAAACACAGGTTGCACTAATTCTAAGATAAAACTGTCTTAAAAACATCCCCTGATTTCAGTTGGCTAGCAGTAATGCTCTATCAAACTGTGTGCACCTGCCTGCACATAGATGTTTCCATTATTTTTCCCAATATCCATTTCTTTTGTTCAGTAGCTGTTAAAAAGGAATTATTTCAGCAGAATGCATGGCTAACATTACTTTTGGCATTGTGAGAATAAAACCATTAGCTAGCCATTCAAGTTATTAACTTATAATATTATTTTTATTAATAACTTAAAAAATAGCTATCATTCAACATCATTATCTGTGATTAATGGATCATTCTATTTAGAATGTAGTTGAAATTTGTTTTCAAAATACAGCACAGTACACTAAAATGACATCAGTGAGAAAAGATTTTGCAAAGATACACAGTCTGATTGGAGGCTTGGTATGTACAAAATACATGGCTATCCTCAAATTTGATTTCAAAGCTAATCATGCTTGCTAAAAAATAGTAGCCATTTTTATTTAAATGTGTCAAGTCCAGCCTCTCACCAGACTCTGACGACAACATTACTTTTTTGGAATTAGGCAGCCTCCAGGTACTCACTATTTGTCCCTTGTTAACGTACTTGCACCATTTCACCTCAATCTCTTGTTGGTAAACTAGTTTTCATAAACTTAACAGCTCAAAATACTAAAAAAATATTAAGGCCTTTAAAATTATTTTTCATCTCTCCAATTTTCAGCATGCTTTTAAAAGTTGTCAACAGTGAAAGTGCTAACAGCATTTTAATACACAGTCACTTGCAGGATACAGAGCAGCAAGGTCTTTTTCCCACTCCTATTCCCTAGTCTTCTGTACACCTTCAGACAGTTTCATTGGTCCTTTACAGTCCTGGCACTAACTGTAGGGTGAGAAGATGAGGTGTTATGGATCCTTGATAGAGGCTTGACATAGGTTAGTTTATTAATACAGCTCTTTCAAACAGGAATTTGAGCTATCAGTCTTCTATAGTCAAGCTTTGTGCCCAAATATCTGTATTTATGTCATTCGTTAACAACAAGCATTTAGTTCCCAAACTAAGCTATATACAGCTTCAAACAGAAGACACTATATCAAAATTCTGAACACCTACATTAGCACATGAACCTGAATTTAGATTAGCACCTAATGAATGGCATCAATACTTTACCTACTTTTCTGTTGGTCTAATCAAATCTCAAAAAAATATTACTGCTGAAACTAAGTCAAAACCAAGGATTTCTTATCCAAAATTTTCCTTTTAAAAATTATGTATCTCTAGAAAACTAATGTTCTCATAGCTGCCTTCTTCAGTGTCTCAAAGTAGCAAGTGTGCACCTGTGTACACCCAAACCTAACAATGATTAGAAAAGGAAGAACTGTGAAACTCAGATACAACTATTACATTTTGGGTCCAGTAGCCCAAGTTGTAGCATTTTTGGTATTTCAGCTAATTCACCTAGCTACATCAGTAGCGGCTGCAGACATTTTTGACTGTAGAATAAACACTTTAACACATCCAAAATAGCGTAGGCATGGCCACTGGAAAGAAGCCTTGTCAAACTTCTTTCACCTTACACAGCTATATTCCTTAACCTTATGAAATTACAAATATGTAATGAACAAACAGGCAATGAGACTCACTCTACACAGAAATAAGAGTATTTTGACTCCATTCATGAGTAAAAGGTGCCCTTTGTGAGCCAACAGATCTGTTTCCAGTGAAGTGTGACTAGTACATACATGGGTAGTGCACTCTCCCTAGTAACATAAGTATCACCAGTAGGCAGTTACACATGCCAGTGAGTTCTGATCCCTACAGGGCAAGTTATCAAATCACCATACTGTTCTAACCACAACTTTAGCGGAACACAGGTCTAATTATCCTATTCAGATCTTAACCAAGTTTAATAAATTGAGCAGCACTGCAGATTTTTCCTTAAATACAGGGATTTCATGTATGTACTTTCAGTGCGAAAAATGTGAAAGGAAAAATTATGACCAGACACTTACTGAACCAGTCTCCATCCTGAAAGCATCCCAGTGAGCAGGATGGAGTTTCAATAGAACATTTCTCATTTCCCAGGTAGTGCCCTTCATCCAAATCACACATGAAAAATCAACTGTTTTGATAATTTAGGATCATGAACCATTCAAGCAAAATGTCTCATATAGATTCTGCAGCTGAATGGCATAGGAGTAAAATGGGAACAATTTTGTCCATAACAAAGCACATATGGTAGTTCCATCTTGCCAGAAGACTTCACAAACAAGTGACTTTGTATTGGAGCTATGCAACTATAGGATGAACTATGACTGAACACCAACAACCCTTTATTTTAAGCTGGTATTTTTTCAGTCTCTCACTACTGTTAAGATTTTTTTTTCCCCAGATAAAATAGTTCCAGATAAAAACCCCAACCTATCTGTTCCTGCACTCTGCACAATGCAGATGACAGATTATATTGCAGGGACTAGTTTAAAGCTTCCAACAGTTCTATCAAAATATATTTCAAACCCACCAGATCCATCAATAACGTTAAACAAATAAGTTTAAGGTGAGTGTCTCTTTCTCCTTGCTATACTCTCTCCATTCATGTCACCTCAGCACCCACAGGTAGTGACTCCAATCCAACCCTCCAGAAGGCTAGAGGTCCCTCTCCTCACAACCGAGCCCCTGCTCCAGTGCCACACACATACCACTGCCAAGGAACAAGAGAAAGGTGAAAGGCAAGGTGCAGGACAGCACAGCCCACCTCTTGTTTCACCACTCTTGCTGCAGGAGCTGAAAGGGAACAGAGGCTGACACACAGAACAAGGCAGCACATGGAGTGCTGTGCCAGACCTAACAGGGTCACCCCAAGCAGCAACCAATACTCCAGAGTTTTGTAGCACATACTTTTGTGACCTACACCATTTGAACTGAGCATGTACCCATAAATTGTAACAGTTATTTTAAGATGGACATCTTCTGTCAGCCTACACAAGACCCAGTACAAGAAAAGTAATACATGAAGTTCACTAAACACATTAAGCCTGACACTTAAAACAGCATCTAAAAAGAAGAGATACAGATTTGTTAGAAAGCTGTACATAACGCATGCTAATTCACTCTGACAGAAAACACACTGTAGAAGTTATTTCCCATGAATCTAAACCACCTTTTCATGTTTCAGTTAATATCTGCATCCTTTTGACACAGAAACACGTGCAAACACCATTCTGTCTGTCCCTGTCTTCTACCTTAAAAAATCAGATGTGGAAATAGAAGCAAAGGATTTACAAACACTTAGTGAGAAAGCAAAGTCACACCTGTACTAGTAACATCACTCTAGGCAAGCCATATCAACTAACTTTATGTCTACTCTCTAACTCTTGTAATACTTTGTACTAACAGACTGCAGTATTTTCCCCACTTCACACAGAACTCCATTTGCCCTGTTCCTGTAAGTTTCCAGGGAAGAGAGAATAAAAACCTACAAATAAAGGCTGAATGGTAACATAACAGTCATGTTTTTTCACTAGTCATCACAACAATCTGTATTAATTAGCAGATCACATATTGTACTACCCAAAATAACATACAAATTCTTTTTGTGCAAAGATGAGGAAAAAAAAAAATCAAGCCAGCTCAAGACATTTAAGGTGATTAATGCTAATTCACACCAAAATATGTAAATGTTTCACTTACAGAATATTTAGTATCACATTACTTCTTAATAAAAATTATATTACCATGAAAGAAAAGTATGTTAAACACACACAAACATTTTTGGAATGCAAAAGCTGGAAGACCTTTCAGAGTTCCCCTCCCACTACATAAGGAAACCTGAACTATAAACTAACACTAGTGGGAAGATATCTAGTTGTAAAATCCCGATATTAGAATGAATGGGTATAAAATTCTGGACTTACTATATTTAATATCAATGGTTTTCCATACATCAGATGAATGAGATTAAGGTCACTTTCCCTATAATGTAGCAAGGGGAACAAACCAAACCAAGTTTTCAATGGCAGTTACAAAGGTCTCAAAACACATGAGTTTACTTCCAACTCTTTACGTCCCAGGGCACCCTTTCTGAGTCTTTAATAGATAGCAATTCAAACATCCTAAGACTTCACAAAACTGAAACTATGACTTTGTCAACTTACATTGCTGTCAGAGCACTCAGCATCTCTATGCACTGCTTTACTCTTTCAGAACAGGGACACAGAAACACAATGTACTTTCTCTGCTGCTTTGAACAGGCAACTCTCTTTGTAGCTACTCAAAGAATGTGTTCTGCAATCTCTCATAATTTAATCACTGTCAGTCATAACAGCCTATTGTAAAAAATAATCCGCTCATTTATTTTATCATCAGTGCACTCAAGCATGGTCAATTTATGAGCAACAGAGTCACATGTAACAGCCACGAGAGATCCATTACAGAGCTGCTGGAGAGTTTGTGAACAAACAAGTTGCTTTCCACTGATTATCCATAGGCTAAACCTAAAAGTCCCATGCTCCTTCGTACTATTCTCACAGGAGAAACAAAGGAAAGCCTTCAAGCAATAGTTTCTTCAACACATGCTCAGAGACAGCAGGCTAATTACAACCCCAAATTTTAATACTGAACTATAGTACAGTATTAAATAGATAATATTATCTCGTTCACATCAGGTGCTCATGAAAGAAAACATGATCTTGATATCCTAGTAGCCGACAGGTCCTCTGACATAAGCAGTTTGTTTTGAGAGTAAGCAGCATAGCTAGAATTGTTTGGAGCTGTAGAAGGTACACTAAGACTTGGAGATACCAGACTGTGCAACAATCAGGAGCTGCAAAGTCCCAGCCAGACCAATGCACCTGCACACATTTAAAAGCACTACTCAAAGTGAGCTTAATAAAGTCATGCAAGTAGTATCAGTAGTAGCTATGAGATAGTACTATGAGATCTAGATATTGCTAATTTAAGAATCATCATTATGCATTAGTTAGTAAAAGACTGAGTTCCACAGAAGCTACACACAAGAAACAGGTGCATACACACTTTAAAATGTTTGCACACACATGCCAAGTACTCAACTATAGTCAAGTATCTCTCAGCCAGCCAAGGATTCCCCAGAAAATATCCTCCTGCATGAGACATCTTATAAAGTGACATTATAATAAAGAAGGTCAGAAAAATCATTCAGATTATTTAAAATCCTAAAACCTTGTAATAATTTTCAACTGATATTGTTGAAACTGAATGGTTAAAAAATAATTTTGTTGCAGTAACTCATTAAATCCTGCCTTGTTTATGCCATATGCAGAACACCTGCACAATACTCTCATTGTATCTCAATTCTCATGAGAGAACCCAAAGTTCTCTCATCTCTTCCATTTTAGAAAGTGGATATGATTAAAAATGTGGTGCTAAAAAAGCCCAAACCTCCATTGTTAACGTTTTCAGTCAGGATATGCAGAAAAATCTAGAAATGGTCTACCACCAAGTTTTAAAAGAAATCCACAAAAGAGTAAGAGTGCTCTGCTGTGAGCACTCAGCCATTGAAGGTCCTTGGCAAACTAAAGAAGTCTTACACACCCATCCTTTTGGCAGCAGTATGAAGCTACGGGGTGACCTACATGGGAGACATGGCAGACACCACTGGACACCCTGCCAGAGCCCCACAGATCTATCTGGAAAAAACTGCAGATGCTGGCAATTTGGAACGCTCTCTGGTTTGTATTCTGCTGTGTCCATTCCCCAATGTACCTGACCAAAAAAGCAATGGAATTCTCAGTGTACAGAGATTGGGTACTTCTCTAACTTTGCCAGGAAAGAAAGACTCCCAGTCAAATCAAAGGAAGTTTGTTTATTGCACTTAGATTTGACCATGAGTCAGAGCAATTAATCCTCCATGCAGACACTCAATCACTTAATACAATGCACTCCAGTTAATTAATAGAGCAAATGTACTAGGCAGATGCTTACGTATTTCTTGTCTGGAAAGTGACTTTTTGGCTGCTAGAAGAAAACCTGCTGTGAATGCAACTGCTTTCACACTGAAATTTAGTAAGTGGCTTCCATAAGAAAACCACAGTGTATCAAAGATGTCTAAGAAAGTATATATATGCATCAAAATCGTTATCAAGAGCATCGGGCCTCTTCCCTCCCATTTAAAGAGACTAAATTTAACCTCTAGAAGTATTTGAGATCATGAAATAGGACTTCTTCCAGTTAACTGAAAATTAGATACTTTTGAGTTATTTCTTTATAAGTAAAAGACCAATATAGCAAAGCTCCTACTTACTTTCTCACTAAATTACAAATCACTGTACCATTCTACTTCTATGTATCAAAACTGTAAAGCAACAGAGCAGCACTGCAACTACCTGAAAGACCTGAAGTAACTTTAATTCAAGACAATATGTTACAAGAAACATTTTCAGGCTCCAAAGGTTACTATTGTTGAATTTCCCAAAGGAGTTGAGAATTAATTTTTCATGCAACATTCAGTTTTAACGTCTGCTTGGCACTTGGAAAAGCCTGAGAACAAAAGCTGGAATTTACTACCCAATTAGGTCAGACACACAACCACCTCAATAAGCAAATACATCAAGTCTTTGCCAGGGTTAGAATTGTTAATTCAAAAATACTCATGATTGGGTCTCATGCACTGAAAATGTAATTATGTCACTTCTCAATTAATAGATATAAATTTTGAAGAAAGAGACCAATCTACCCCACCAATCCCATCCAGATGGGATTTGGTTATTAACTTTTTAATTTTGCACTCCCACCACCTGGGAGTATCAGAAAGCACCAGTGGCAGCCAGACTGTACCTCACTCTATACACCTTATACAGACATTTGATAGAGATTGTCTATTAACTCTCAAACTGACAGTTGTCACATACAGAAGATTTAATTCTGAAGCTCCTTGTTTTTGAGAAGCATCTCTGAATTTAAATAAATACAGTTGTCTTATGCTTAAGATTTATAAAAGCCTACCTAGTTAACTCCACTTTACCCTTGAGCAAGAACATGGTCCCAGCCATTCCACAGCTACAGCAAACATGACTTCTGGCAGCCTAGGAGTGGCTCCCCTTTTGAGTTAACTATCAATACCAGGCTGTCTCTGGTGCCAACATGGTCATCTGAATCCCCAACAGCCTTAGGGACCTCACAGCATCATCCTGAGACTCAGTAACAGCACAGTGGGTCCATGTGGATCCACTGCACTCAGCACTCCCACCCATTAGCTACTGCTGATGGTTACCTCTTCTGAGGCAGGATGTGGACTCCTGGGTTCTCACCCAGGCAAAAATTTTGGTGTGAACTCACATGGCACCGAAGGTTACTGTTGCTTCACCAGCAGTGATACCTTGGATGGCCCTGGACAACCATATCTTACTGCTAAAACAGATCTGTTTCAATGCCTATTTAAAGTGATGGTTATTAAAAATAAAACAGATTCTACTCATCTACTTTTCAAAATTACAGTAGACTGACACAATGCAAATGTTTGCATCAGACTCCACAGGACAATGAGAAAATAATTCCACAGAAATTAAATTTTCAAGGAAAACGTTTATCCTGGAACAGCACATAGCACCTTACTTCGCTCTGCCTCACTTGTTAATACCTCTAGCCTTTGGAATATAGTGTAAGTATAAAACCAGTTCCAGTTTGAGGTACACTATATTGCTGAAACTGAGAAATATCTTTCTGTGGCACTATATGCATTAAAGTTAGTGGCTGCATTTCATCATTTCAGACCTCATGGTGAGGGGGGCCAAGTAATAGGTCAGGCACAACAAATGCTAACAATAAACTCTCTTTAAATTATGGTATTATAGACCAATTAGAAAACAGTTTAAAGGTGAACATTCAGTACCTCAGAAATATTAGGAAGCAAACTACTAGTAGAAATTTCACTTGGCAAAAGTTTTCTATTGTCATGGCACAACCATCTTCATTCCAGTATTAAATTAGTTATTCAGTATTGACTTTTTTCAAGAAACTAAAGACTTCCATTCTAGTTAACAGACTTATTTGATTTATAAAGTATTTGTTGAAGGAGGTCTTTTTCCACAATGCTGTTTTCCACACAGTGGATTTACTGGTTTGGCTAGTTCATCTGATTCCAACAAGCAAGCTAGTGCAGTATCATAGGTCAAGCACCTTGTTTCTCAAATTACCTTTAAGTTTTGCACATGTTATTGAAACACTAAAGCTTTTCAAGATTCCTTCAACCTTGTCATATCAAAACTCTAGAAACAGAATTGAGGTGAAGCATTTTAAAGCAAAGCAGAGATGCGTGATATCACTTATCATAAATGCATTTCCGAAAGCAAATCAAAGACACATAGAAACATGTCTGACAGTTTTTCAAGATTTGTCTATTCTGTTAAAAGGCACCAGTCACATGACTGAGCCCATTAACCATTTAATTAATTTGAATTAATTAATTGGGACAGAACAGCACAAATTCAAGTCTTCTCAGCAGTACTGACTGACAAGACTAACTTTTTCTAGTCCAACTCAGTTGTGCTGCAGCAGCACTAGCTCCCATTTCCGTCCTTCCTCCCATAGTTCAGGAGCCCCAGTGACCTCACTACAGAGTGACTTCAGTCCCTCTGCCCTCATACTGTGCTCCTTGTCCCTCTGTCCAAATTTCTGACCTTTGACAGCTTCCCAGAAATCTGCCCAGTTTCAACCAGGGGAGCAGAAACAGAGGTAAAGATACAGCAGCAATTAAGGCTCGCTCTAGTTTGCTTCCATTTCTCAGAGAGCTAACGCATGTCAGCACAGGATGGGCATCTTGCTCCAGGCAGAGGAGGGGGCTGCAAACCCCACTCAGTGTCAGCACCCTTAGCCATTGAAGCAGATCTTGTGCCAAAGCAGGCAAAGCACAGGAATTCCACCCACAAATTCTCATCCTTCTGTTCTACACTGAGGCTTTGCTGCCCTCATTGCCCATGCCTTCCCCCCCGCCCCCACCCCCCAATCAAATCCGTGACAACAGCATTAACAAAGACCATCTTGACCTATAACTTGTCCTTCCAAAACATGTTTTAGAAACTATTAGTTTGCCCCCAACATTAGCTTTTGGTAAAAAAAGCACAGCTGTTCAGCAAGCTTTTATGTGATCATTCCTATCAGCTCTCAAATGTTTAGTTCAAATTAAACCCCTGTAAGTTGAACATCTTTTGGAGGGTGAGGGTGGGTAGAGTAGAAAATCAGCCCAACACTGCTGCTGAAACAAAACAAAGTCAGCTACAGCTAAGTTAGTGAATTATTTGACTGGAACCTTCTGAAGTGCCTCAGGAGACATTCTTCTGTGTTAAGGTTGCAATTACTCTACAAAGCTATACTAGAAATTCTTCATCCCTTAACAGCTGTCCTTCTGTTTACAGCTACACTTCACTGAACTGCTGCCATCAGCTACCTGCATTTTACACAGGCTTGGGCTATATAAATTTTAAGAATTATTGTATGGCATCTGCATTTTCCCTTCAACACTGATCTTGATATCTGCAGTGTCTGTAACTTGCCAGCACTTCTCAGCCATAGGCATTCTTAAGTGTTTGAAAACTATTCTCCACAATCTGTCAGTTAAAGTGCTTTGGAGTTTAGTCAGAACAGAAATTTCAAAGAGCTATTTTTGTGTCTTAAAGTAATAAGCATTGCTACTTTCATTCAGTAATAAAAAACCAGGTGTATGATTGCACTAGTAGGTAAGATACCACCATTTTCTAAACTATATCCACCATGCACCATCTGGTATCCCTAAAGAAAATTTTAAATGCTCTTTCATTCAATTTTTCATTGCAGTGCACATCAACTATGCCCATTCCTAAGCACATTAAACTTTAAAAGTTCAAATGAACACCAGTTCCTTATGTAGAAGGGTGTTAGGTACCACTTAGTAAGACTACTACCACAATTTCAGTTTAAGATGCATCTCACCAGCTGAAACCTAAAATTAACTATTTCACATACCTTGTTTATGGAGAAGCCACCTAAGCAAGTAAAACAAGGGACTATATCTTTGTCTTCATAGGATGTGTGGAGAGTTGAAGCAGCAGCCTCTTCTGTGGTAAGGGGGAAGGAGGGAAGTGTACAGTGTCAGAAGTTTCCTACAGGGGAACTGCTGCCAAAAGAATTCTAACAACTCATCAAGCATTTTTTTTTTGTTTTATGCTATAAAGACAATAGACACTTAATCAGCAAAATCAGTAATAGCCCTTTTCTGCTAGTTAATACCAGCTTAGTGAATGAACTGTATGATATGGTTATGGATACATTCTCTTGTGAAACACCAAGTCCTCAAAAACGAGGCTCAATCCTTGACCCAAGAGATAGCCAGAGGTAAAGATCAACCTTTACAAGCTGTGGCACCAGCTTTAGCAATCCCTTTTGAATCTCTGTACAAGTATCTTCAGGAAGCAGCACAGACATATTAGTGATGTTATAAACTCAGTTTTCAGACTTCAAACTAGATAAAAAACAACCCTCCTTTATCTTCAGGACTAAGTCACATTAAATGCTTTGATTCTAGTAAGATACAAACCAGTCTGCATGCAGTAGATATAACTGAAACTATGGAAGCCTAGAGTTATTGCAATAGTCCTTCTATTGGCAGCCCTTCTTCCCTTGAAGAAAAACAAATACACTGTTGTGTTAATGCAATTCATTTGAATTATGGAGAGCAGTTTCTATATGCACAGTAACCAAAGTTTGCACTCTTTGTAGCTTTGGCTTTCCTTGTTGCAGACTTTAAAAGCTGCATTTGAGATCAAAGCGCAGACTAACAGATATATGTGATAAAATTGAGCTAAGAGCTCAATTTGCTATTGTCAGACATGTTACAAAAGTAAATAGGGAACTTATATGCCACAAAAATATACCACAATACGTAGCTTATATGAAGTTAAAAAGAATGTCAGTGCATAAGTTTCCATTTTATGTTTAGATGTTATTCAAAACCTAAATAGCTCCTTAGTATTTGAGAAAATTGACTGGCTTTAAAAATCCTTCTAAAAACACAGAACAAAAAACCCTCACTTCTTAAATACATCTTCTGGTTTTAGTTAACTGCTCCATATTACTGTCAAACAAGTTAGACAAAATATTCCTTACATTTATCTCTAGCCCCTCAAGGAATTAACTTTAATAGTATGGGGAACATACTGGATTTTAAAGTGTGAGCTTTACACATTTTTAAGCAAGTTTTAAATACAATAAAATTTGCCTGAAGATCTCAGTCGAAAAGATGTATGTAATTCTGATTTGGTACTCTTTATTCCACAGAGCAATGATAAAATGTATTCTTAGATTGAATGTTCCAAGAAAACTTTAGAATTGTGTTCTAGTCAAATTATTTAAAAGAATAGTAAGTTTATATGTACTACTCAAACTTTGTAAATGTAACACTTCAGCTACCTTATGAAGCCTTAAACATATTTATATTAACAATCTGAGTTTCTGAAAATAGCATGCATAAAAAGATACTAAAGTCTCTCAAAAACTAAATGATATTGGACATCAACTCTTTCCCTCAGAATGTTTCCCAGACAAGTGTATCCATTCTCTTCATACTTCAGGGGTTTTACTTTAAATATCTAAGCTATTTCAACAGCATAATCATCACTATCACACAAAGTCTTAACAGAAAACATAACTATGCTCAACTGTTTTTGCTGCTGTTCCTGTGCAAAGGGGGAAGCTGTTGTCATGACAAATGGTACGATTGTCAATACAGGTCTGATTGCTGCCTGAAGTTCCCAAACTATGTTTATGATCCAGCCATATATTTAAAAAGTGAAAATATCAATAACTTTGTGTTTGATAAATAAGAAAGACTGTGTACAAAATTTCTGGAATGCCTGTGTGGGCAATGCCATTTGTAATTCTGGGGGTTGGTGCACTCAAACAATGGTTTATAAAAGATCTTTCAGATACAATTAGATTGCAGACCATTGGTTCCATCACAACAAGCATGGAACATCCTCAAATTTAGGCAGTATTCACAGGATATTTAACTAGAATGCAGTGCAAGTTACTACCAGTATAACCATCACCTTGCACCCTCCTGCTATCACTTATAAGCTCTTTCACCAGTGCACTAGGGAGGGAAAAGAAGCCAAGGAGACCAAATAGTAGCCATCCCCACGGAGCTTTTTCCCCTGCTACAAGCACTAGGATTTATAATCAAAACTGTCTGGACACAGACTGCTGCTAGTGTTGCCTGCAATGCTGGCAGGCTGTTAAAAGTTACAAAGAGAGAAGTATGTGCCAAAATATGTACTCTTGTTTGCCAAGCATATAATCCTGATGCATACTTCCTGATAGGAAAAGGATTTAATAAATATGAGACAATTTCCTTTTCCCTTTGCTTAAAAAATTATCTTCTTTCCCACGTGCTTAAGGTCAGAGAAAAAGAAATTGCACAGCATCCACATCTGAAAGAAGCTCAGTTAATTCTCTGCCTGGAATGCTCAGCTTCATTTGATCGATCATAATCTCCATTTTCCTAACAACTTGGATGATAATCATGAGGACAAGTTTTGGAATCTAATACAGAGTCTGTCTCCCATTACTCATGCAACACCTCAAAATATGCTGGAGGACTAGATTTATTTGGTGAATATGGCCCCAGTTGTTGCCTGGCCCACTCTACTGTGTGGTCTACTAGTAGGTTCTTCACTGCTCTGAGAAGGTAAAGCAATACATGTGAAGGACCTCCACACTTGAATTATGGCATACCCTTGGTTAAAATCTTCAGAGGGGGCCAGTTTACTACAAACTCCATACCAGTGATTTTAATTAAAAAACAAGATACATATAGATGGATGATGGATAGTTTCTGATGCTTACAAGCGCAGTAGGAAGACAGTATGTAGAAGAGCAAAATAAATAGGTCAGGGAATCAAGTAACAGAGAGCATTACAGTGTGAAAGCACTTTGCTTGCTTCACTACTATAGCATGGTAATGTTATAGTAATTAATTTAGTATTATATCATATGAGTGATACCAATAAAATTTTAGAAAAACAAGGGTAGGATTTCAAGAGAGTCCTAATTAAGGTAAAACTAAAGGTAGCTAACAATAAATTCAACAGATCTAGTTGAAGAACAAACGTGACGGACCTACAGCCCAATATAGTGGAGGATGTCCTTGCCCAGGCAGGGAGGCTGGAACTAGGTGGAGTTTGAGGTCCCTTCCAGCCCAAGCCATTCTGTAATTCTATGTTAAAACCCAGTGTCAAAAACAATCTTAACACATTTATGAAAGTAAGAATTTTCTTAAGACTTCTAAAGAAGAATTAGTTGTCATTTAGATCTAACAAAAGTTGTCCACATACTGAAAGATGCCCAGCAAATGACTGAAGTGTTACTAAGGTAACAATGACTGTGTTTTCCCTAACTTGCAACATCCTTCTGCTTGCTAATGTATTTTCCTATTTGCAAAAAAGGAGGAAATAAGACCTTTTACTCATGACAAGCTGTCAGAGATTTCAGTTGCTAAATAAGATACGTTCAGCTGCGTGAACTTAAATGCTTGCAGAGGATATGGCAAAAGAGTTAACATGTTTTTTGGAACAAAAGTCAGCACCATACAGAGTGAGTTTGTATAGGAGCAAGATTTGCTGCGCGAAAGGCCATCTACAAATACTCAGTTTTACCAGAGCTCTTAACTATTCTTGAAGTAAAAAGCAGACAAACTATTGTGGGTGAATGGTTAAGGGACCAGGGAGGACATGAACCAGTGTACGAGCAAGGTCTCTGTGGTGGTACTGAAGCCTTAACAATGGAAAAGTACTGGCAGTAGAGACAGGCAAGGCGGGAACTAAGGAGCCCTAAGCAGGACGGGGTGCACGTGAAGCACGTAGGCACAAGCAGCTGGCTTGCACATGATCAGCTAGCTTGTAGAAAGGAGCTCTAGCGACAAGGCAGTTGACCAATAGGTGTAACCATATAGGTTTAGAATAACCAATAAGATGTTGCCACGTATGTTTCTTTGGCTATATAAGCCTTCTGTTGTAAGCAATAAAGTGAAGTTGGATCACTCATTGAGTTCATTTTGCTTCCCCGCGTCGTGGGCACCCAAAACCCTGAAGAATCTGTGGCAAACTATTACAGAAGGGGGGGGAAAAAAAAATCTTGCAAAAAAAAATAAATCACAGTTCTCGACTGAAATTGGAAATAATATCTTGTGTATCCAAGTCAGAAGATTTCCCTAACTGCCTAAATCTAACAACTGTGTCCTTCGGAGTTTAAGCCTTGTCAGACATCAAGACATATCTGTACAAAGAAACAATGATCAAAGTGGAAAAAAGAAATCTCTTGCCTTTGGTTTAGAAGCATGTAACTTATATTTTTAACTACTAGTTTATAACATGAGTTAGTCAGACTTATGTACATACATACTGAGAATGGGTTTACTTTTAAGTATTGATCCTCTTTCAAATAATCTTCTCTTACCCTATAACTACCCTCCGAAATACCTTATACAAACCTGAAAGCTGGTCTTTACAACCAAATATGAAGTCTGTTTTTGTATAAGGAGTGCCAAGGCAACCACTAGCAGAATGTACACAGATCGTAAATGACAGAGCTTTACAAGACAAACCATTAGGACCCTCTCCCATACCCAAGAGATGCCTATGGATTCACAGTAGACTGTTTTGTGGCATCATGTGCCTGCTGCACATTATGGTTTACAGGTTCATCCAGTTCTAGGCTCTCCAGTACAAGAGAGTTGAGGACATACTGGAGCAAGTCCAGCAAAGACTTATAAAAAAAAGCTTGCAGCATCTGCATACGAGGAGAGGCTGAAAAAGCTGGGATTGTTCAACCTGGGAAAGAGAAGGCCTGAGGTCAGGAATTTTATCCCAGTGTATAAAATACCTGATAGAGGTATTGAAAAACAGAGCCAGACTCCTCACAGTGGTAAAAATCAAAACACATGATAAATCAAAACACAGGAAATCCTACTTAAACATAACAGTGGGGGGAAATATCTTTTTTACTCTGAGGGTCATCAAACACTGCAGAAAGTTGACCAAAGAAGTTGGAGTCTCCATTCTCAGAGGAATCCAAGCCTGACTAAACAAGGTTCTGTGACCCTACACTGAGAAGGTAGGGATAGACTGGAGAATCTCCACAGATCCCTTCCAACCTCAGTGATTCTGTAACTCCTGGCACAAATAAAGTGACTAGTCATGTTCAAGGGAAACAGAAAAACCCAAAAATACTGCCTTTATATTCTGACACATGCCAAGAGCTTCACAAAAATAAAACTAGTATCCCTACTTCAAACCAGAACAAGACCAAGAGATACCAACCATCAACAGATGTGTCCAGAATAGGATGAAAAAAACCCACAGTATAGCAGCCTTCTAATACCTGAAGGGGCCAACAAGGAAAAGGGAAGGGACTTTTTAGAAGGGCATGTAGCAATAGGATGAGAGGGAATAGTTTTAAATTGGAAGGGGGTAGATTTAGATTGGATTTTAGGAATAAATTCTTCACTGAAAGGGTGGTGAGATACTGGCACAGGTTGCCTAGGGAGATGGTGGCTGCCCCCTCCCCAGCAATGTTCAAGGCCAGGTTGGATGGGGCCTTGAGCAGCCTGGTCTAGTGAGAGGTGTCCCTGCCCATGGCAGGGGATTTGGAACTTGATCTTTAAGGTCCCTTCCAACCCTAACCATTCTATGATTCTAAACTCCAACAAGAATGCTTGAAACATTACTGTTGGCCTGGCTTCCTACAGAAATAAGACCCCTACAATTACACTGCCTGTTCACCTGTTTGTAATCCTTCTCTAATGGTGTTTAAGTTCAGTGGTCAATTTTAACCAAATTTAGCAATTGTCCAGAGGTCTCAATACTTAATTTATAGAAGTCACAAAACTTGCAGGAAAAAAGAAAACAAATTCATGAAGAGTCTCTAGTATGAACTCTTAAGTAACTTACTCTATTTGTCTTACTAGCTTTACAGTCAGCATTTACAACAAAACAAATACATACTTACCTAGTGATATCTGGATGGCTCTGCATCGTATACATCTTCTAGGTGTTAACAGAAAAAGCACACAAAGGAAAGAGACACTGACAGGACAGAAACATTGAATAGTTACAGAAATAAAGCTAACATTGTGTAGAAATAAGAGCAATACTAAGTAAAAGAAAACAGTGTTTCACAAGTTATAAACATAAAATACATAGTATGTCTGTGGCAGTAACCAGTAGACAGGGACAGGAAGCAGACTGTGGTGTCTTGCTAGCTCTTCTCTTTGATTTTTTTTTTGTCCTGTTTGTTTTATTTTTGTAGCTGAGCAACGATTGGGAAGATGTTCTGGGATTTGGTTTGATCAGAGTTACACAAGTGCATTGTGAAATACCAATCTACAACTTAGTCCTATGTACGTGGGGAAATGGGAGTGCTCCAGGGCTTCTTGTCCCCATCCCCTGAAAGCAAGGGTTACTGCTACTGCCCTGTCAGCTTAAAACGGCAGGGTGGAAGGAGGTCTTGTGTAAGGGAATAGTATATGATGTCGCTCGACTTCCCTTCCCCAGCCCCTAATCCTTGGAAAGGAATTGAACTTTGGGAGCAACTATTGGTAAGGAACTCTGAATCTATACTCTGTAAAAACACCCCATGAACTGCAATGCAATTACAAACCCAGCAGTGTCAGTACAAAGTTTGCCTGGATGTGTGTGCTTCTACCTGGAATTATTGTAGTTTCTTTTGAATGGATTAGGTACATGTGCAAACTTGGCCTGTGTTGCATGCATAACACTGGGATTTATTATAACTTAAAATCTAGTTAAAATTAATATGACACAGTTGGCTTTCTGGGCTACAAGTGCATGTTGGCAGGTTATGTGAAGCTTTTCGTCAACTAACACCCCTAAGCTCTTCCATTAAAACTTAGTTTTTAAATATTTAAAGTCATGAAGCTTTCAAGTAAACTTGAATTCCAAGGAGAATTGCAAGAATGTCAACAACATCTGGCACTACTAGCTAAGAGAAGCATTTCAGTACTCCCATATTACGATCTCCAATTATTAATGGATATTATATAGTGGAGCATCAAAGCATAAGAGGAAAAACCAAAGAGAACAGGAGTGAAACAATATTTTAAATACAGGAAAACTTGATTATTACCTAAAAATTCTACTGCTAATTTCCTGCTTTTACCACACTGCTACTACAATGTTTTTTAATGAAGGTAGCAGAATCAAATCCAGCAACATAAGCCAATTTCAACTGATATTAGATAGATAGGATCTCTAAATTTAATTTCTGCAGTTTGCTGGACTCATGATGAGAGTTTTGCATTCTGGGTTTCTTATACCCTCCCCCCCTTCAAATACAAACTAATTTACCTTTAACCCAAAGAACTTGCACTCCAAAAACATATGGACAGTCAGTTGACCATAAAATCATGGAGGAAGTGCTGTGAAGCTCTGCCTGACCCAGGTATTTAAACTGGTTACACAGAAAGGATGATGTGGTTAAAAAAAATAAAAATCAGTCTCCCAAATTGCTAGCTTGATCATTTTTGTCAAATACTCATGATGGTTTTGCAAGTATCAAAACACAGTTAGCTCACGCCAATAATCAGTGCACCTCAACTGTTGCTGCCAACAAACCATAGAATCTTCAAGGTTCAAAAAGACTAAGGTCATCAGGTCCAATTGTCAGGTCAATACCGTCACGTCAACTAAACCATGTCTTTAAGTGCCATGTCTACTTGTTTTTTGAACACCTACAGGGATGGTGACTCTACCACCTCCCTGGGCAGCCTGTTCCAATGCCTGACCAATCTGGAATCCGCAAAAGCAGATCTTTAGACAGTCAATCTGGCAGAAGCAATTCCTCAGACTACAATAAACCTCATAGCATCATTTCTGTACCTCCATCACAAAGGCACAGAACTTGGTTTCAGATTACTTTATTGGGCATGGTGACCTTCAAACTGGAAGTAGAGAGCACCACCACTGCATATAGCAACAGAAGTGTCATGTCCTAAACCAAAAGGTTACTTTTACTCATGGCTGGATAGTCCATCTACTTCTGATCCAAGCACTGAGCTTCAAATCTGCAATGACAATTTAGACATGTACAGAAGTTCAATGGTCTATCTTAAAGGTATCTCCCTAAATACATCAAAGAAGTTCATTTGCAGCCTGTATAGAGCTTAAGGAGCTTAATTAAATTTCTTGATTTGAAAAAAGAAAAAATATAAATCAGGGTTACAGTTCTCTTGACGCTAATGAAGAGAAAAAATGGTAAAGAGTCTTTTGCATGTTCTTACAAGAAATCAAATCTTCTTTAGTTCTCATAAGGGCACCTCAACCTTTTCTGAAAGGCCAGAAGATACCTCATACGTAACACTCTAGTCTTCTAATAGGTGAGCTACAGAACAAAGCAGATACATAGTCATAAGACCACAAAAAGAAAAACTCAATAGAAAGCACTCAAATCTCTTGATGCATTCATCTTTTCATTTTGTGGTAAAAGAATTTTCATTTTCCCTACAATATAGCTCACCAAAAAGTATTTTCTGTCTATCAACTGCTATATTTCAACACCCTCTCTTGTGCCAACTGCTGGCAGCCAACCATTCTGATACAAGAATTTTAACTAAGAAGTCACACAATTAAAAAATATGATATTACTTTGGACAATAACAGTATCATAGGAGATCAGTTCTGCTAATTAAAGAATGTATAAGAAATAACAGGAGTATTAAGTCAACAGCAAAAACAGCTAGTAAAGTTGAATATTTCTAAAACATCCTCACAGACCAAGTTACATGTTTACATCAAAAATCCCTACATAAGAGGAAATAAAACCATCCACAGGAAACAAAGCAGCACAGCAATGTCCGATCAGTAAGATGCTAACTCAAACATCTTGTGAGACCAAAACTGCACTAATGCAGAGTCATTGCATTACATCACACTACAAGTCTCTGTACTTCTCACTTTCTACTTCATGCTGTTTAAGTAGCTGGTAGTGAGACCTTTGAACATCCCCTTTTGCACTGTGATGCTATACAAACAGCCACAACGCCCACTAGCTGTAAAAAGACAGACCAGCAGCATTTACCCATGAGGTGGAGTAAATACACCTTATCCTAACAGGGTACAAAAGGCTGCAGAACAAAAAACCCACAACATAGGTGACACTGGAACAACAGAAAGCCTAACAGAAACATTAAAAGACATCCCCACAAACCAGAAAAACCCACCACACAATTTTAGATTGTTCTTTTCTCTTCTCACTTCTGAAGTTATGCCCTCTTTTGCACAGTAACCAGAAGTGGAAAGCTAGTGGCCCAGGAGCTTGCACCTATGCTCTCCACACGTGTTAGTGACTTTTCTCCTGCTATCACTTCTCCCAGCACAGCAGCACGCTACAAATTTCAAGTTTGATCTTTCCACTTGGTTCCTCAAAACATCTACACTAAAATTTGCAAGTATGCTTTGAGGAATAACAAACAAAAAGAACGCAAATGATTAAAAGAGTAACAACCAGATCAGTGGATCAAACTAGAAAACTGATAGCAGGTGCACATGCTCTCTTGGCTGAAAAACTCTCAATTGCTGACAAAACCCTTGTAGAATTTTTTATCCCTTCAGGGTATGAGCAAAGACGGTTTTATGTGTATGACTGCATACTCTTGAAAAAGTAAGTGTAGCCTTATAGCAGTGCTTTTCAAGCATAGAAACAGGTCAGTAAATGAAAAGGTTTTCATGTAAAGGAAGATACTCCTCAGAAGACAACAAGGATTATCCTTTAGTAGAGGGAAAGGAACATCAATTGTTTTCAAAACAAATGGTTAGAAGCCATGCACAGGAGCATGTGTTTAACAAGAAGAATCTTTATACTGTGATCATGTTGATTAAAGACCTATACTAGATTATCGCTTGCACCTACAGTTATGTTGCCCATTTTTAAACAAAGAATACCAAAGCAGCTGCTTCAGTTTCAGCTAAAGCCCTCAATGCGATCACCTTCATATAAAGCAACAAACAGCATTTCATACTTATGTGCTATGGCATTTAAAAATCCCAGCTGCTGATCAGCTAACATTTTACTGTTCATTGCAGAGATAAAGAGCTTTGTGTACCTTTACCACATATCATCAGCAGAACACTCTCAGCCCATTACTCATCTTTAGCCACAATAGGCAGAGCAAAAGCTGTCTTCAATTCTTCAGTAGTACAGCACTCGGTAAACAACAGTAGTGTTTACTTTAGAGTTAATTCAAGGGGAGAACAAAAAACCCAAGAGAACAGAAGAAAATGAAGTGGGGAAGAAAAGGTTACAAAGGGCTTGGAGTTGAAAAGATGAAAGAGAGAAAATCCAGGGAACCGCCTTTAGAGGGTAAACTGAAATGGAGGGGTGGGAAATCATACTCCAAACAGTACATCCACTGCTGTAAATGAAAACCCAACTTCAGTTGCTTAATGTAACCTCCAAACAGACTACAAACACTCAACCTCCTAATTTAAAAGCATCTACTTAAGTACCATCTTGTTTTGAAGGTCCCATCATAGGAGCATTCCTGTCCTTGAACAATCCGTGGACATGTAGTTGCCTTTTGGTATCATTACTTTAATAAGTTCAAATTTAATATTGAAGAAAAACTACAATCCAGTTAATGAAAAAATTACAAGATACATATAATAAGATACATAGGATCAAAAGTACAGAAGTCACACTCTAAGCTCACCAAACCAGACAAGGAAATAATGAATCATACTCAAAAACGTCTCGCGTATCACCAGTTCCAATTCACTCCTACACATTGGTAGATTTTCCCTTCATGCCATCATAGTTCACATACTATTTTAGACTAGAAGCACTCCATAAAAATGTTTAAAGAAAACAAATTTCTGTAATTTTACTTTGTGATACTAGAAAGTAGAAATAACTGTAATTTTAAGCTTGCAAAAATCCAATGGCAAAACATGATTTGTCTGCTAGAAAAAACCAACAAAAAACTAATAGCCTAATAATAGCAAACCACCAACTAGAAAAATGGCACAGGTGGAATTCCCACTATAACAAAACGCTGATGCTCTAATAAGCTTTGTTTTGACAGATGTCAAAGTTGCTATTTTATGATTCTTTCTTTCATTTTATAGAAAAAAATATACACTGCAAAGCTTCCCAACTTTGTTTCCAAGAAAAAAAATAAACATTGTTCTCCTGTGAGAAGTTTACTCAAACCTCTACAATACCAAGAAACTTCTATATGAGAATTTCCACACAGTTATTGAAATATCAGTTGCATTCCGAAATTGAAAAAAGGATTTAATTGCACAAAATCAGGCATTTTTGCACTTCTATGGCAAAACTAGATAAACCAAGTCATATTTGCCATGAAACACCATTACAATGTGCAAGTATATAAGTTCCTCAAATCAGGATGAGGTTATTTCAAGAACTGAAGCATCATTCAACAGCAGACCAAGGCCACCACAACACAGCGCTGTTCCAGACTCCCACACACACAGATGGGAGCAACCTTAGAGGTAAGCAACTGGCTCCAGCACATTGCTGGGACATAGAACCCAAAGCTTGCCAGCAGAAGCTGCTCTAAGGGAAATTAAAAACTCCAGACCCATAAAAAAAGCAAACAATAAAACACTTTGTTTCCTCAAAAGATGGATTGTCTTTATTCTATTTTATAGTAAAAAAGTGAGGGTGATGGAAAAAACAAGCAAGTTTTGACATGTTGCAGAAACCACGGGTAGCACAGCAGTACTACCTAAGCCCAATTCAAAAGGATTGATAAAGAAGGTTATTCTTCTAAGAGCCTGCTGCACTACTAAGTTTCAAATCAACTAATTGCATGCTCAAAATAATTTAATAAATTAAAAATTCAACAATGTTTTCCACTTTTGAATACCACCATTTGCACTGTGATGCAAGACAAGCCACCACAAGCCTCCCACTTTTAATCAAAAATAGATTCAAGTTTAAGAGAGAAGAGCATCAATAAAAAATATAAGGTAGACCAAAATAAAATACCACTCAAGGAAAATACAATGAATTCCTAATTAAAGACAAAATGACTTTACTGATGTCAGAAGCAACCAAAATCATCCCATGACAACTTCAGTGTATTTTATAACACTGCCTTGCACGCTCCTGACGCTTACAACTTAGAGCATTTTCCCCATTACAAGAACAAGGATAACTTCTTCGTATACTGTGTAGTACAAATTCTGGCACACAAAACCCAAGCACTTCAGTCCTGCTTTGACTTTTATCATGGCTGAACATAGAGCAATTTCAGCTCTGACACAGCAGCTGATCAAAAACACAGGACTACAGCGAGAGCAAAGAATTCACCTCCAACATGAACATGCGCTTGAACAAAGCAAAATAACAAACCCAAAAAACACCGAAATACTTGATATAATTTCCTTCATCTTCTATCAGCTATCAACACTGTTTTCACATCAACCAGCCTATCTTTAAGTTCTTAAATAAAAGTATTAGTTAACCAACTCTCCTAATGATGACCCATGAAATAGAAGTTACAAAAAGTTTACAATACCATAATCAGCTTTTTTGTTAGCTTCCCATTCACTCCAAATGGCACAAAACTTGTTTGCCCTACACCTAAGTGACAATTTTCCTTCCAGAATTTTTCTGAATCACTAACAACTTCCTGACACAACTGAAAAATTAGAAGCATTCCTTGAGTACAGTATCTCCTACCCAGGAACAGCTCTAACCATCACTTTATTGTGCTAAAGTCTGGACAAAGAGAGGTTTTTTGTAAGCAAAGAATAAAATTACATTGAATAGGAAAAACTTTGAGTTGCTACTATGTGATTAGTTTACCAAGAGACACCTGTGGATATACTGCCTAAGACACTGGAAACACAGCTTTAGTCAGGGAGAAGAAAAAACAAACAAAAAACCCAAAAAACCCCACTAGAAAAAAACACACCAAACAAAAGAAGGAGCCAGAGGAAGAGTGCATTCTTCCAAAAGAAATACCTATACTTTTACCTTCTTGACATAACCAAAGGTCAGAAAACATAGAATATTTATATTGTATTTAATATGTATATTATATACAGAATATAAAATCACTTCTTGTGTCTTGTGCAGTTAACTACTTATATACTGATCCTTCTAGCCAGCATCATATACTGTTGTTAACCTTGGAAACAATACAACATGAAAACCCACTTAGAATTTGAAAACTAATACTTGAAGAAAAATCTCTTTAAATATAGCTAAAGAGTCTTAAAACATTTAACCAACAAAAACAAAGGAAAACTGACTTTTAAAAACAAGTAAAATAGTAACACTCATGCAAGCTTTTCAACAGAAAAGTTCTCTGGATTTTTAGAGGGTATCCTTTGCAAGAAAGGAAAGGCCATTCAGCCATAAAAAAGCAGCAAGTTGATTTTCATTTCAATAAATTCAGCATCTAAGTTGCAACATACTAGCTTTTTAACTTTTTTTTTAAAAAAAAGCAAGCTTCACCAGGCAAATATAACCTTCCCACATCATTTAACAGTTTATGGATACAAAATGTTTCCAGCCAGAAATTTAGGGCTCATGACAGTGACTAAACAGTTCAGCCAACAAAAACCTTTTTCATCTGGTCCTACTCCAAAGTTTTAATGCTGATACATTTGACAAATGTTTTGTCCTTTATCTAAGGCATATGACATTAAAACAGAACCAATAGCTGCGGAGTTTAATGGTAAGCCAACCATTTTCATAGTAGGTGTTGCTTTGGAGTGGGAGTTGAGATAATGAAAACAAAAAAAATTTAAAATCAGAAAAAACTGACCAAAGGAGCTGAAAAGTGAAGAGGAGCTGCACTTCTTTTATAAAAGCAAAAAATGGCCGAAGTGAATTCAACATATCAGGAGGATGTTTTGCATTTTTCACATTGGCTTTTAAAAATCCATTTGCAGACAGTAAGCAAAACACTTTATTCTTAGCTCAGTGCTTTAAATCTCACCATTGCCCAAGATAGAGCAAAATCATTTATACTTTCAAATAAATCATCACAGTAAAACATACTTCAGCTAATCTATGTGTATTTTTATAAAACCTCATTGCACTTACTAAAATACAAGAAAAAGTCCATAATACATAACGGAGACAAGAAGTAATTCAGCTTCCAGCACCATCCTCATATCAGAGCTAAAATTGCACAGACTTTTCCTCCAGAAAGATCTGTCACATGTTTATTACCTGGTTTCTAGTTAGGACTACAAATACTCAGTCAGGATTGAGCTTGTAATGGTCCAAGGATTAAAGTACAGCGTAGAATTATGCACTGAATTTGCTAAAGCAAATGTGTATGAGGGGGCAGTGCACCTTCAGGTCTTCAAAAAGAAGGAATAACAAATTTAATTTGTTACATATAGCTTATTAAAACATGATTATTTGACTATATCAGACTGGCACTCTTCCCATGTCAGAGCCTTGTCAGTCACTACTGTGTTCTATGGCAAGATTTAATTCTGTGTTTGGATGAGGTTTTTAAACATGTATCTGTGGCAACGTAACCCACTTCACAAAGCATTTTTATGGAAGAGGCATCTTTTCTTCAAGTATTCTTCCACCTAGACCACAGCACTGAATGAAAACATTTCAGTGTATTTGGAAAATGTTATAGTGGTCTTGTGTGTAAGCAAATATCATACTCAGAGGAGAGAATAAAAAAATAAATCTGCAAGTGCACAAATTTCATTAAGCATTAATTGCTTTCCATTAATTGCTTTCCATAAAGCACATCCTGAAGCACAAAAAGTAAAGCAAGCACACTGAAGTGAGCCCAAATATCAAAAGAGCTTAAGTTAATTAACATGAGATAATTAGAGGTCTGAAACAGGTTCAGTACTAAAAAAAATCACTTTTAATTGGGGTTTGCAAAGTAGCAGCAGCTTTGCTGCATAGCAATCCCAGGCTTGATCTGAGCAGTCACTTTTGACCATTATGTAGCTAGCCTCTTGTCAAAGATTACCACAATACAAAAGCACAGACTACAGAGGGGACAAAGCAGCCTGAAGACCAAGCATGCACTTAAGTATGAAGTTTATGCTATGGCAGTCTTGGAGTTTTGGTTGTGGGTTTCCCACCCTTTCCTCTTTTCCTCCAGACACTGGATTTGTTTTAGATTCACTGTCCAATAATGCAATATCCTACCAGGAAAAATACCCAAAGAGCCTTACAAGAGAAAGGATCCAGTCCTCTAAAAGGAGATCAGTGACATACAGGTTGACTACTTTGCCAAATTTTTAAAATTGATTGATAATGTCACAACAGCAGTTACAGCATTATTTAAACATAACTTCAAAAAGTAGTAAGCCAAACAGGGAATAAGACAGTTTCTTTTAACAGAGTAAACAGCAAACTGTTCATTCACAAATAGTTTCTACAAAGTACAAAATATTGTATTTGGGAAATGAACAAGAACTACCAGATCCAAAGTTGAAATGGTGACACTCAAAGGAGTTTGCAGAACATACTAAGTATATTCTAAAATACTTCATTAATGAATCCTTGTTTTTGTGAGTAGCTGGAAGCAATAAAAATGTTTCAACAAATGTGAAACCCAGGCATGTATTTTTAACATCAGTCTTTGATTTTAGTTTTATTTTCAGAAGTAGGATACATGCTGAGTCAATCAGAATTTAAAGGTCTGCCTATTACCAATTCAAAAGCTTGCAATAAGATTATATATTTTAAATCCCATATACAGGATAACTAAGCATTTCAAATTAGAATAAGCTGTTCTAATTTTCCATTGTGGTAAGAGATCACATCATGCATTTTAAATGCACGCTGAAGAATGTTATTAAAAACACAAAAACTATGTTCTTAAAATGTTGTAGTCAAATTCTTGTCCAGGCCACTAAAAAGAATACCACAGTTATAGTCTATACTTCTCAAGCCACAGTAATGGGATAGCAGTAATTTACAGTAAAATCTGGTGTTACATTTAGCTGTACAACACTACTAATTACAGAGTCATTTTAACAATAAATATTTGGTTAAACTCTGCTTTGTCATCAGTGCAAGCAATTTAAGATGAAACTGATCTTTCAGAGTCCACGCTTCTTTTTTTGGAGTCTATTTTTATTTTCTGGTAACTGAACATCTTTTCCTACAGAACATTTCTCCAGAACTACTGCTTTGCAAACAGAAAACCACATGGACAATGTCAGAAGTAAAAGGGAAGATTCAAACCTGGAGCACCAAGGCAATCCACAGTTCCCTTTAAACTGTCCTTAGCTAACCCTATTTTATTATTCAATGCTGAAGTCTTCTAATAACAACCTTGGAGAGCACAGGTTTCACCACATAGTAACAGCAAGTTAAAGTCAAAGATGGCCATATAATATCTGAAGGGGGTCTTCAAGACACAGATGAATATGAGCACTGTGGTAGATATCAAGGAAGACTCAGTTAATCCTGTAGACATTGACAAAAAGCCTCCAGTTTTACAGAGAGGATATTCCTGCAATGCTCCCTCACAACATGGGCTCTGAAGAGCCAGGACACTATTAATAAAGGCAAATACACAGATTAACAGCAGTAGCAATTTATCTCCATTAGGAAAAAACAAACAAACAAAAACCCAACAAAACACTACTACCCACTTCAAAGATCATTCAGAGCCAGCCAATCAGTTTTTATACGAGACAAACTTCACAGAAGTCAGGCCTTCAAAGAATTTCATACTTAAGTCACAAAACATCACACAACATCAACATCACAAAACATCATCACAAAGTTATGTGCAAAGGGTAGGCATCCAAAGGTCTCCATTATGAAACCTCATAAGCATCACTTGCAATTGCATCTTTTTCTCTTGTAAGAATGAGAAGAGATTCAGCTCCAGCTTTCCTCCAGAGCTAGGAAAAAAACAGTACAGGAGTGTGGAAGGCAAGAAGGTAAAGAGGATTACTTGAGAGAGGAAACAGTATTTGAGCTTCAACGGGGTTTGCAGTTTTCTATATCAAGTCCATAAGTATGTTCTGATTGTTTTGATTTCAAGGTAGTACATGAGATGGAAGGGACTATATAAAGCCTATAAACTGGAGGAACCAAGCCATGAGCTATGAACTGAAATTAGAGAGTGCTATTCAGCATTAATGTCAGCAATGCCTATGCAATTTGATGAGCAGGTAGCACCACTTGCAGAGTTGCTGTAACAGGGTTTGCATAGTGCCAACAAAACATCAGACACTACCACAACTGAAGCAAACTTTTCCCCCAAGTCTGTTAAAATAAACAAGGATGATTTCTTGCTGAGCCGTCCTACTTGTGTTACATTCAAGTCTTATCTCATACCATACACAGAGCAATCCAGTAGTAATTAGTAAATATTCTGTTGATATGGCCTTCACTTAGTCTGTACATTTTTACAAAGCACTCAAAGAAAGGTGAGGTGTATGAGGAAACAAGTCACTAGTACAATTACCTTTGCAATTTTTTTTAAAATTAAGAATTTAAGATTTGCTACAAATCAAAATATTTAATGTATCATTACTATGTTCTTTCCTGTACAATGTTAAAAAGCTGACAACTTCAACCATGTAAAGTTATCACACCAACCACACAGATACACAGAACTTCCGTGAATTTTCTGGTATTAAAAAATATAATATCAATTTACCTTTAACTCCAAAACAATTCCTGAAGTTTAGTAGAATGCAACCAGCTATGACAACTGGATAACTGCACAGTACCTTCTTTACCTACAAGAGAGTTTAAATTTACAGTCAGATTACACCAAACTTTTTCTGCTGAGTAAATAAAAAAAAAAAAAAATCAGAAAAGTGAAATTGACCTGTACTTAAATGAGAGATTTATTTTACATGTGAACATCCTTCCAAATAGGGAGGGGAAAATGCACAATCATTTAACTTACACTTTGATTTTTCTCTCAAACCTTCTCCCCCAAAAAAACCAGAAGTGTGGCAGTTTAAAGTCTATCACTCTGAAGTCGAGAGGAGGCTTTTCTTTCAATTTACAAGGTCAAAAAAACCCCAAAACCCTTACGATGCAGTTTGACTTCTTGTATAGACTGGGTTATAACACAATCACACACTCCCACATCCTCTTTTCTTGCTTCCATCCCCTTTCTTGTGTCCAGCCATTGTGTGAGCACACAATGTACTATTTTCCAACACTGCTTTTCTTGGGTTAATTTTGCCTGCAATAAGGACGAAAGCCCATCTTCCCCCTTCTCTGTCCGCCCCCTGCCCCAACTTACGATCAGTTCAAAAATGAAGCTGCCATCTGAAGTCTCTCAGGAAAGCATTCAATCTTGCTTTAAAAATATTTAACACCAAATACACTACAACCTTCAGTAAAATCATTGCTGCCCTACTGAAATTTACACACAGTAAACTAAAATGTAGAAGACTCATTCTCTTTCAATAACTAGAGAAGTGCTGTATGCTACAGCCAATACTACTCCAAGGATAAACCATTTAGAACCTTTTCCTGTGACTGAAACCTTTTATGGCCACTACTACCTGCTTTTGGCCATAACACAAGTACACACCTATCACCATTGTATTTTCAGTACAAAAGAAGGATTAGAAGGAAGGGAATAAGCATCTTCCCTGGTCCTTGTAACTTTTAAAATTCTTTTGGGTTATTACTATCAATTTTCTAAAGCTTAATGCCAAAAGAGAACAGAGAATTCAAAAAGAAATCCCATAAGCACCAATTACAGAAAGATTTGATTGCCTTGTCATATTATCTACGCAGTTTATATATCCATTTTCATTTTTTTGAACAATGACTTAAAGAACTTATGTTCAAGTTATTATTAAGCACAACCCACGACACCTCCTTTAAATGTCTGTGTTTCACAGAACACTTTCCCATTCTCCACCTACAACCCACATGCCTCAACCTTAAATGCATGACACATGAAAAATGCGTACTTTGCCTACATCCACACACACTACATGGTTCCAATTATATTGTACACATAATTAATACAATCATTCTTCAAGATACCATCTCTAAGTGAGAGCTATTCAGTCCACAATGTTTCCACTGAAACCCCATTAACAGACACCAACAGGCTTTAGAGAACTGTCAGCTCCTACTCAAGTTCCATCAAGAAGCAGTAATAAATTTAGATTTTTTTTCTCATTAATTGACTGCATTGCTGGTGACTTATCAAGTAAGTGGGACAAAAGGCATATTTCCAAAGCAATGAAGCCTGGAAGTCTATTCTACATGGCCCTGGCTGTTAAGAAGCTTGAACTGTTCTTCTCTACTTTCAACATGTGCGCACACAGAACATGTATGTCTTCAAAAGTCTCATCTAGACCATTCCAACTGACATCATTACGATGCAACTTCATCTGCCACGGGTAGAAAATGCTGATATAAACTGAGAGCCATAACCTCTGAAAACAAAGAAGGGAAGGTCACGTTCTAAGCCCAAAGGGAATCAAAGTCAGCAGAACGTTGCAATTTAAGCAAGAAAAAGCCGCTCTGCTCTTCACCATAGAGGTTAAACACCAGACAAACCAACATGGCAAGCAAAAATGGAAACTTGTTGGAACGGGGGAGAGTAGCAGCTGAAGCAGAACACTTTGGTTGAATACCCTTTCAGGGCCATTCCTGCGTAACCCAGGATGCCACAAAACTGCTTCTGAACTGGGTCTGTTCTATAACCAGTTGGCTCTGTAGCTTAGGGACTGGATTTATCTGCCGCTTGAAACTTGAAAATAAGGTGCCAAAGGATGCAGCTTTATTTTTTTAGCTAATTCCCATTAAATAAGTACTCTGTCATTTCAAACTCTCTGGGTCTGGAAAAATGCAAGTTTATGAGAATTTGCTGAAGGCTACGCTTTGCAGAACTACGTGCTTGTTGCGTTTCACTAACACCCTGGAAGCACCCATGCTAGCAGACAGGAAAATGAGGCAGTAAAGCTAAGCAAAGCACTATATGTCAGTGAAAGAGCTATAAATTACGTGTTTTTAATTAAAAATGGGTCTTAGACAGCTTTACAAGAAGAAAAAACATCCTAATTGAACTGTTTTCTAGTTGTTACTGGTATCAAAGCACTTTAACCTAAGTTTACTCCTTAGCTGGCTATTACTTGTTCCCCAGCAGTGATTTATTTCAGAAGCTGTTTCTGGAAATCATAATCATTAAGATGACAGACATTCAAACCAACTCCCTTTATGTCAATCAGCAATCATTCATACAGTAACCTCCTATAAGCCCATTCTACCCATACGCATGCATGCACAGTACTATTAACATCAAAAGGGATTAACTTCAACTCAGTGGGATTGTCACCTGTAGAAAAATGATACACTAGAAATGTTACCACAGCGTTAATAGCTCTTTCAAGAGTATTCAGAGTTCACAGTACTGTAATCAAAGCCTTACAAAAGAACAATAATAGGAAAAGAACTTGTACTTAAATTTATAAATATCATCTCAATTTTTTTAAAAGACCTCAGAGCATAATATTCACGCTGAGGCCAGATCATCACATCTTGACAAGTACACTTTTTTTAACATAGGATCATTCTGATAATAGGATTCTATTAGAACCCATAGGGGTCTACACTGGTTTTTAGCCTAACCCCGAAGAGAAAGGCCATCAGGAACGCAGTCTTCCCTGGTTTCATCCCCCGGCCAATTCCTGATAAAGGCTTTCAGTGCAGGGTCCCGTTTAGCTTAGTTTTTCTGCCCTCGCTCCCTCAGAGCCCCAAGGAAGAAACAGCCAGCCCAAGATGCAGACAGACAGATGAAGGTACCGCAATGAGGAGCGGTGCTCTGGAAGGAAAGTAAAGAAAAAAACTAGATGCCCTGTCCTCGCTGAGCATTCGCACGCCGGGGGCGGGACAGCCACCGACAGAAATCGGGACGCGTTACGGGCGGAAAAATACCCCTTTTCTTCCTCGCAGTTCCCGACCAGGAAGCGGGAGACCCACAAGCGCAGCGGCAGCAGATGCGGGGAGGGCGGCGGGCGCACGGCCAGCCCCGCCCGGGGCGCCCTGACGTGCCGTCCCCCTCGGCCGGCCGAGCTCGCGGGGCGGGGGCCGGAGCCTGCGGGCAGCGCTGGCGACGGCAGCCTCGTGAGGGAGATTCGAAACCGAGCGGCTCGCCTCGCCGGGAGCAGCGCCCAAGCCCCCGTGGGAAGGGGAGAAGAAGGGAGTGAGGGAGGAGCCAGCCCCTTCAGAGACCCCTGCCCGCCCGATAAGGGGAAAGGCCCCAATGCGCGGAGGGGCTGCGGCGAGTCCGCCAGCGGGGAAGGGATCTCTGCCGCCGCCGCGGCCGGCGCTCCGGACACGCTTCCTCGGAGCCGCTGCCGCCCCCTGCCGTCCCCGCTCCTCCCACGGCCGGCCCCAGCTCTGACAGCCCCCGACCTCCCTCCCGCCCAGGAGCCACTCGAGGCTGGGAGGGAGGGGGCAGCTTTGCCCGTAGGACGATCACCCGGCCTGGCCCCACCCGCGGCCTCCGCCACCCGCGGCGGACAGACCGTACTACGGGAAAACGCCAACGGGTCCAGAGCAAAGCGGACACTCCGCGGGGCACAATCCTCTCACCCCCAACCCCCACAGCCCAGCGGCTGCCAGCGCCCTCCTCCCCGCGACCCCCCACTCCCCAACGCCAGCGGGAGGCCTCGCCTCGGGCCGCACTGCCCAGGGACCGACCCCTCGCTCCCGCTCCCCGTCAGTACCTGCCGGCCAAACGTACGCCGCCGCTCACGCTCACATACACCACCGAAGTTCGCCAAACGCAGCCGTCAGCGCAGCCCGGGAGAAAACCCCCGCCGGCCCCGCCCCCCGGCCAATCCGCGCCCCGCCCGCCCCCGCGGCCCGCCCCCGGCCCCTCCTCAGCCGGTCCTCCCCGGCGCCGGCCCGCCGGCTGCCCGCTCCGCCCCCGCCCTCGCCACCGAGCCTCTTCCCATCGTCACTGGCTAAAGCGGCCGTCAATCGTCAGAGCGGGAGCTTTGCCCCGCCCCATCCCTGGGCTGCGCCAACGCCCACTGTCCGTCAGGGGTGGGGCGGGTTGGCCCGTCAGGCGGCTGTAGCTGGGCGGCGGGGGCAGGCAGGGGGAGCGGGGCGGTTGTGCGGACACCCGCATCGGTGGGACGGGTGGCGAGCCAGGGCCCCAGGCGAAAGGCTCGGTGTGCCGCAGGCGCCGCCTCGCCGCTCCGCGTCTCGCCGGGCACAGCGCTGGCCGCGCGGGCGGTGTGATGCTGCCGTCCCCGCAGCGCCTGTCGCAGCGGTGTCTCCACGCAGACTCTTAACCCGCTGATGTTACGCGGAATGAGGTCTCGCCGGACTGCGAAGGAGGCCGGCGGCACCGCGGGCTGCGGGCGGGGAGCGGAGGGAGGTGGTTGCCCCTCTAAGACCAGAACTCCTCAGGCTCCGCGTTGACGCTGCCTGCGGCTGGGCCCCCGCCGGGGAAGCACACGGGCACGCCGGAGCGGGCTCAGCGGGGTGCCCGAGCTGGCGGGGCCGGAGCTCCCTTCCCGTGCGGGGGCAGAGGGACGGGGCCGGCTCAGCCTGGGGAAGAGATCGGCGCGGGGGGCTGACAGTACCTGTAGGGAGGTGGGCGCGGAGAGGCAGCCGGGCTCCTCGCGGTGGGAAGCTGAGGGGCAACAGGCATGAGGTGAAACGGGAGGTTCAGGCTGGGCGTAAGGGAAGGGCTTTTTCACGCTGAGGCCAGTCGGCCCGTGGAGTGGTTTTACGCTGCCGAATGGACGCAGCCCAGAGTAACCCTGCCTGACCAAGCAGATGACCCTGCTGTGAGCAGGAGGTTGGTCAGGAGACCTCCTTACAGCGTGAATTTTCTAATGATCAACAGGCTAGATGGGGGCTGTCCTCCACCTTGTCTTTCAGATGCCTTTGTGGATGGCAGCTGCTGAAAGGCCTGGATGGAGTGTGGGGGCAGCTGCTGCGCTGCCAGGCTGCAGGCCCAGGGAGTGCTGTGGGTGGTCTGCCCATGGCACCTTCCCCGCCTAAGGGGGACTCTTGGGCTCTCCTTTAAACAAGGTATTAGGCTTTTCATTCTCTTTATAACTCTGCCAGCATGTGAAAGGGGCATCAAATCTTGGATCAAGAGGTGATGCTCTGGCCTTTAATTTGTGCGTAGTTGTACAAGAAGGAAAGAGCAAGATGGGGGGGAAATGTACTAGCAGGTGTAAGAGAAAACAAATGAAAACCCACAAAAAATCAGCAAAACAACTCTCTGGTTAAGAAAGCAAGCCCTCTTTCAGCTTTGAGTCTTCTCTCATTAAGAAAATTATATACATTACATACACTCATACTGAATTTGCAAAATCCAGCACACTGTATATGCTGCACGTACAACTTCAGTTCATCCCTTTTCATGCATTATAACCTAAAGCTAACTACAGACTTCCCACCTCACCCCCATAAGCACACTGAGCCATGCCTTTTTTAGCGCACAGAATAGATTTTCCTACTTCGGAGCAGAGCTGTGCTATAAAATAAGGGGTTTTTTTCTATGTAATCCCTGTGTCATTTCTAGGAAAAATAGAATGGGAGAGGATTAGAATTAGAAAGTTACAAATGGGGGAGTCTTGTGACTGGGGCTGCTGAGTGTTCTTTACAGAATTCTACAGAAATTGTAAGATACTAAATTTTCTTTATCAAAAATTTCTCTGTGATGCCACGTGCCCCACTGCTTGAATCTGATTTTATGAAGGGATTGAGGGATGTGTTTTCACGATACCAGTCTTAAAATTCTGGGGTCTTGTTTAGAGTAGGTTACTACTGAAAATGAAGTCCATAGGCAACATACAATAAATCTTCTGGGTATTTCATAATGTGAAATCAAGTCCTGTTAGACACTGATGAATATCTTTAATCTTGGTGCTTTAGAAGTAAAAGCAACTGTGCAGTTCATGGGAGTGCTGTTATAGGAAATTACTGTAAACACGCCGAGGAGCAATGAGTTGGCAATGAATAGAGAGCAAGCAGTATTAGATATCTGTGCTTAATTCAGCATTGTTCATTCTGCATCCAGTGAAAGAAGTTAGGGACTGAATTACAGAAGAAATTATAATGCATGTGCACAAGCAATTTTAATTTTACTAGCTATATTGCTTGATGTTGTAATCTTTACATATTATTTATTATAGTGTGTGATTTAAATAAAGCTAATGAAGTATTTTCAGTGTCTCTTGTTCCATATGAAAAAACAGCATTAAGCTTTCAAAAGAGGAGATGGAGTATCATTTTTATTTTTCAGGAAAGCTAGTAGCTGTGGTTCTTTCTTTGACATAGCAAATGCTACAATTACCATGATACCAAATGAGTTAGGATTCTCTCTCTGACACATTTTATATACAGAACAGTCTCTAAAACTCTGTATTATCTGCCTTCATTCATTCCTTAGAGGCTTTAAGATCTGAGGAAGGAAACCTGAAGGAACGATAGCAGAATATGCTCTAGTTCCTCAATAAAATAATACACCAGCTTCACATGCCCACCTAAAGCAAATAACTACAGCTTTTAAAAGCTTAATTTACAGACATAATGGGAGGCACTTGGTCTCTGCAGCTTTCAGAGGCTACCTAAGTTTGCACCATCCAAACTGTTTTTTCTAATTGCTAGTACTTGTGTGGCTGCCAGCATTTAATACCATTGGCCTGAGCAAGTTTAATTGGCACAGGACTAAAAACAGCTGCGCCTGCAACAATCTTGTCTTCAATAAGGTTTTCAATGTTGCTAAAACCAGTGGAAATGCCTGTAGTGAAATTTCCCCAGCTTAGAAAATTCTGGATGACTTTGGAAGAAACTGCTTCAGACTTGCCTTTTTTTGCTCCCTTGCTCAGAGAGACACCTCTGCGGAGAACACCAATTAGCAGTGCCCGACCCACCCCCCAACCCAAGAGGTTAATTTGATGTCTCTTCTCACAGTTTTTAGGCTATTTGTTTCTGGAACAATCTGTCGCCTCATGTCAAACTTTTCTTCTCCTCTGATAGACAGTTTTGAAAAAGGAAATAGTCTAGCAGCTTTACTGGTTTTAAAAGCTACAGTTTAGGAGTGTAATACAATCAAATTTTGGTGCGTGCTTTTCCTTAACTCCTTTGTTGGTGGACATACGTGGCCTAAGGAGTAGAGGGATGTAGGCATTTTCATAAGCACAGTAATGAAACATCTGACTAGCCAAATGAAGTCTGTGTCATTCTATCTACTGCATGGTGATTCAGGAGGTGGTGTGCTGCTGCACTAGCACTAGAGAAAGGGTATTAATCCAGTTTTAAATATTATCCTCCACCCTCTCTCCACTCTTCTGAGTTTCAATCTAAATTCTGTGTAGGTGCCACAGTGATAAGAACAGTTACCAAGCTGTTGTTCCACTCAATATGCAAAATTTCCTGAAAGCGCTGATCCAACCAGAGCACTGCCTATCAGAAATGAACTGAATGTAAGCACAGCACATTTTAAACCCCATCTTGGAGCTGCCATCTCTGCAGATCATAAGTCTGTAGTCAAACTGGTGGTTCGCTCAAGCCTTGCATCTGTAGGCTGCTTGGCCTTTACCTAGATGATGCTAATTTAAATCCCCTTTTATAGCGTTCATCCTGCAGAGGCTCCACGTTAGCCTGGCAGCACAGCCACCAGCAGTGTCTATTACAGAAGACAATAAATGAGGGGAAAAATACCCATTTCCAATTGTAAATTATTTGAGGGCAAAAGAAAACAAGGCATAAGGAAAAATATTCACGCTGCCTTCTTGTGTGTGAGGTGTGTGTGAGGTTTTCTCCGTTTTAGAGATTTTGAAGAAGAAACATGCAAAAGAGCACCAAGAAATGGCTGAAGTGAACACAGTAAAATCGCATAATCTATTCCTACTACAGTAATGGAAATACTGTTAAACTTGTTTTCCAGTTACTCTAGTTATTCAGCATCACCATTCTAGTTTTTAATGTGTGAAATCCAGAGTGGTTTAGAGACTGGCTCTGAAAGAGGCCCCCTTCTTCCATAAAGATAGATGGGAGCAAGCTTCTAGAAGGGTGTTTTCTGGAAAAGAAACACATCTCATTTTTTGTCAAGAGGTCTGTCTGCTGGCATCCGGCAAGGTTCCAAGGCACTGAAAAAGCATGTGAGAATCTCTTCCATAATTAATAGGAAACGTGCTACGGCATGAAAATGTGCACTAGGAAAAGAAGTTCACCGTACCTGAAATTTTACTGTGATAAACCTGCACTATGAATCAAGACCCTCTTCATGGACAGCATTTGCAATCTGTTGGCACACAAGGTTTCATGTGCCCAGTAAGACGATCTGTATGCGGCACCTCAGGGTTACACGATCAATACCCAGGCCTGAAGTCAGGTGAAAGGTGGTACCCTTTGGCACTGTAGGACTGGATGTAGATACTACATTTGATTGCTGGTCAAGGAAAGCCCCTCCTGATTGGGTACCTCTTAATGAGTGATTCTGCTCAGCGTTCCTGGCAGTAGAAGGGTGTGGTGGATTCACTCTGGCCTCGCGTTTTGACACGTCAGACACAGCCCAAAACAAGAGACAAGTTATGCTGCTGCAGTGTGAAGGCATGAGCTTTCTCACACCCCAGCTGTGGTACTGACAGGGAAGAAAAATGCAGCAATCCCACTCTGACAGCTCTTATGTAGTGATTATAAACTGATAAATGTAATTGGAAGATTTTGGAGTTACTAAGATCATACTTGTGGAGACGCTCCTGGTTAAAGGATTCTTTCTTGCAAGCACACCTTCTGAATTGCTGAGATTCATTCTGGTTACTGTCATGCTGACTTGAGGATTTTCCTCAAGTTAGGTTATGTCACCTCTGTAGAAGTAGATGTTGATTTTCACGCTATACCATTAAAGAAAAGAAGCTTGTTTTTTTCTCTGGAAGAAAAGGCCTTAGCACCTTTTGCAGCAATAGAAGCTGTAGAGTTCTGACTGTTAAAGGCAAAAACAAAATAACAAGTCCAGAAGATGTGCAGGGTATGATGGGAAGTAAACACAATGAATTTAAACTCTTTATTCATCCGGAGGTGAGGGGGTAGGGGAGAGAATCACATGGGAAATATACCATATTGGTCATGAAACTGATACCCATAGGTGATAGTTGTCTTTTATCTTTAGATTCCCCATTTGTTTGATTCTGCAGTGTGGTTCAGCGTCAAAATCAAAGCCACAACATAAATTCCCTTGAAAAGCAAAAAACAACTAGTAGTTCAAAGTGACTGCTGATGTGAAAAGCCTGTATTCTCTTGATGTTGCTGCTTGGCATTGCTACAGACTGGGTAGTGAAGCGGATAACAAATATTGGCATGGGTAAGTGGCAAGTGTTGCTGAAGACCTAGATTTTGTTTGTAGAGCAAACATCCACAACAGACGGAAAGATCCAACCTGGCAGGCCAACCAGGGCTCCAAATCAGTTGCACCAAAAGAAATGTATTTGCAACATTTATTGTGTGATAATGAATTGGAGGATGAAAGCCATCAAGAAAGAAAATAATTTACTTATTTTACAGCTCCACCATACAAACCAATGGAGTCTCCAGGAGAAAAATAATTTTAAGAAAACCAAACGATGCGTTCCTTGTGCAGCTAAGTAAAAGCTTGATTGTTTCATACCTGGCATTTCAGTTGCAAAGCCAGAATTTCTCAAATTGTATACAATCTCTGCTAACATCTCTCTAAAATGTTTCTAATTCTAATTTATTTAAGTACTGACAAAAGCTTCTGGACTCTGGTAGGAAAGAGCTTGTCTTCATCAAGTGGAAATGGATAAATTTGGCACATACACACTAGCTACAGCTTTTAGGTGCAAGGCCATAAAGTAAAAAGCATTTGGGATGAGAGAACGAACACCTTGTAAAGAGGCCAGAACAGCTGGCTCCATAATTCAGCGTAGAAGAAAGAATCTGAATATAAAAGAGAGGATTGGAAGTGAAAGCTGTCTGTCTATGATATCAGACAGTGTGGAAAGGATGAGATAAAATTGATACATGTGCATCAACCATAAGCAGCATCATCTAACTTGCAGAGGCACATCCTATAGCTATCCCACTGAGGTAATTTTAGGAAATAGCCTACATGTTCTCTGTGCAGGGACGAGCATAGGTGCTGTGCCTCACCAGGAGATTCCTGCGTGCCTGTTGTATAAGCTCTGATCTCTACTCCCGTGTTAAGCATTACTGCTATAAAATGCATGTGGACCATGCTGGCTGTGCCAATCTGTTTTCCTCCTCAGGGTCAAGATTTGCTTGTTTTGACTTCTAGTTTGCCATTTCAGAGTGAGCTGATAGGGTTGTGTGAGAGGGAGAGCTCTTATTTAGCTGACAAAAGCTATGGATAATGACCACGTTAGGGTGGCATTTTCATGGGGCTCGTAAATAGAATCTTGGAAAAAAAATATAGGCTGGGAGGGATGTTTTTTATTTATCTTGGAGTCCCATGAAAGCTGTGCCAAACAGGCAAAGGTCCCACCCCGGTCCCATTATCCTCAATGGTAAAATGGGTATTTATGTCACCAGCATAGGATCTGTCACACATATTCCTAGAATCATCCATCTAAAGAACCTGAGACCACGCTGCAGGCAACCTCATGACTCAGCTAAATTCGAAGAAACTGAGGTTGATTATAACACAGTATAAATCACTTAACACCTCGAAGGAACAGGCTCACCAGATTTTTTAAAGAAGTTCTTTTATCACCCTGCCCTGCAGTAGGAAGCCAAACCATTCGCCAAGAATGCCTTGGAAAGAGCCTATCGCGATGGGACAGATCACATAACGAGAGAATATGACATTGGTTAATTATGTGTTAACCCCAGAATTCTGCATGAGCATCTTGGCCTCATTACTCCAACAAAGACAAATCAGAACACCTATCAGAATACTTGTAAAGCAATAAAGTCAAATTCTTGCAAGAGCTTTGAACAGTATATTTCCTCACTTTCCTCATTGCTTTCTGAAATGCTTTAATTTCTACCACTCGCTGACTTTGTTTCTGCTAAGATTTGAACCTTTCCAATGGCAAAAAGTTAAAATTGTAGAGAGAAACAGAAATTTGATACTGTATCCAACAACTTATCTGTTTCCTGAAAGCTAAACTTTTTCAAAAATAAAAAACGTATCTGGCATCTGCTCTGCTTCTCCTCTTCAAGTTATGTGCTGTGGATCTTCTGAAGGAAGCTCTCACAGGCTGTGGTGAGAATAGTGGTGGTGTGGGTCACCTCTCATTTCACGTCTGTAACAAACAGGGACAACCACAGCAACTGTTCCAGCAGATAATTAAATATTTAATAAAATACTTAGTCATTCCTAACTGCTCCAGCTGTGGTTTTGGCCTTCACTTTCTCTGCAAGGACAGTGCATTCAAGAGGCCATGAAGATACTTACTTTGTTTGATTCCAAGTGCTTAAATAAGATCCCTGACTTTTCCTGGCTACTCCTCCAAGTATCTGGAAGCAAGGAAGCAGCACTAGCATACTATCAATTATCTACAGGCCATTAGAAAATTGTCCGCTGAGCCCCTCTTGGAGATTGGTACTATGGAAAACAAATAGTGTGTCTGTAATAATAAATCCGCCTTACTTGATCGTGACATAAGACTCCAATAGTTCGAGCTTATCAATAGTTCACTGCTATGAAGATCCAGGTATTTAGAGAAATATCTTTTTCTCGTGCCAGCACTTGTGTGACAGCCCAAGTCTTCCTTCACTGTAGCCCTCATGATGTGGCTGTGCTCTTGTGACGTTCCTGTAGGCCCTTTGCAGAGCAAAGAAAATGCAGTCAATAGGGAATGCATCTGTAGCAGATGAAGGAGAGAGGAATATTCAGGTTGGTGTTAGTATGAAAAAATAATTTAAATTTTCCTGATTAGCAGGGATTTTATTTTTATTCATAAAAATGTGTCACTGGAAGCATAGCATGTTATGTGTATTTTGTGACACTTCATCACGACTAAGAGGGTTGTTTTTTTTCTTCCAAATAAATGTTGGGGTTTTTTTTCTCAGCACAGTTCCAATTTCCCTCTCTTAGTTTATCCACATGTTTTTCCACAATTGTGTGTGTATCTGTAAGCACACATTTCTAGTATCTCTGAACTTGCTTCTCAGGGTATGACCCAATCATTAAGTCTGAACTAAGTCAAGTGATTTAACATACAAAGATTTCAGGTAAGGTGTAACCGGAGGAGGGAATGCAGCCCACCCAAGTCTGAGCCTGTGAAAGCCAAGTTTAAGTAAATTTACTAGCAGGCTTTTTCCCTTTACCCCCCAACAAAACATATAATCAGAAGGTGAAGAGTTCAGTTATGGAACAAACAGGACCTCTTTAAAAATATGTAGCTGGCTGTAGCCAAAGACAAACTATGATGTCATTGGGTGGGAACTTCCTCTCACTGTATGTGAGCAGCATTGGAGCGATGTGATGCAAGTTGTGAATAAAATCACAGGGGTGATCATAATGTATTCTAAGTTTTAATTGTTACAATTCATCTGCAATATCAGTGATTTTCTGGTTTATACCTTGGACTGTTGCTCATCTGCCATAAAGTGGGGCCCATGCAATTTTCCATCCCTAGCCACGCTACTCTCACACGCAGACGGAAAGCTAATCTGATCTGCAAAGTTGTCAATCACAGCATCGATTAGGAGGTAGATAATGGTGTTAATGCAATCATGAAATGGCAAGCAGCTTTTGCAGTGTTTTCTTTGAATAGCTTGTGCAGCATCTCTATGCTACAAGAGCGGCTGATTTGGGGAACCTGGCTATAGAGAAGTTCCCCTATAACTGGCTTTTAATGTTTGCATTGATTGGCCTAAGGTTGCTGAGACCTCAGTCCTGCAGACCTTTAGGTACCTAGTTTATATTTTTCATCTGTTTGTGGAGCTAGGAACTAGTTTAGCCCACAAGAGATTTCCCATGAGGCCAGTTAGGCTTAAATACCTTTATAGGAAATTCCTCCAGAAAAAGGCCGTATGTGCTGCTCTCAGAAAATGTACTTTAAAGAGAAATTGGTACTTAATGTTGATGTCTCTAGTTCTCTAGTGCATGCAAGACTTCAACAGTGAGAAGATAAACAAAGGTCAAATCCTGGCTCTACCCATGACTAAAAAACAAACTCTTTTGACAGCACTGGGCCCTGAACTTTATCCTAGATCTTTCACACTGAAAGATCAGTGTGAATTGCCCAGCAGTGTGAATTGACTCTTTTACTTTTGAGACCTTAGATCAAAATATGTTGAAGAAGCAAATTAGCTCACTGTTTGTTTCCCACTACTATATGGACATTTGTCCATTGCATTGAACTTCCACATAGTGTTATCTCATGGAAAGATCATGATTGACTATCAGAAGTTTTCTTGGTCTGTAATGTATTATACTAATGTATATATCTGAGAGAGATCCAGATAAAGCATCCATCTCTTACATTTTCTTTTTACCAAGAAGAATGTAATGAATATTCCATTTTTAATCAATTCCAGTTTACAATTTAACTTTCATTATTTTTTTCATTCTAAATTAATCACACTCAAGAAAACACAGTGGATAACAAACAGCTTCGTAACCGGCATTGATTTACAAAGAAATCCGTTACCAGTTTTCAAGTACTATATTCACAAAGGTCAATAAACTCAGAATGCAGAGAATCATCATTTGAGCCTACAGAGTGCTGAGGGGAAAATGTGCATCACGAAGAGCTAATCTCTTTGAAATCATCTATCTCAAGTGTTTGCCTCAGGTCATTTTTTAGCATGAAAAAAGCATAACATGTATAGCCATGACCTTGCCAAGGCATCTACGATGTCTTATGTCAAAAATAATGAATATCCTGATTTTCAGATAATTTAAAATTTGCCTGACCCAAAGCCAAAAGCGTCACACTCTTCTTTTTTCAATGTGGATTATTTATTTTATTTCTTGAAAGGAGGAAATGACAATGAAAATTCAAGCCAGTTACTCCCCTTCGACTTCTTTAATATTGCATGTTTTTATGAAATGTTTAATCAAAATGGTTACTGTGCTGACATTTTATCATGATACTAACCTTGGTTATTATCCATAGGACACTTGGTAGTGTTTCAGTTTTACACAAGTAAAAAAGGCATTCTTCACTGTTAAAATTTTACGTGACTGGTTTTAGCATTAGTGAGAAACATGGTTATCCCATATGCAGGTTTAAGGCAGAATTGTTGTCCTTTGAGTGAGTAGAAATAGACATTTTCTCTATCTATGTATATAAAATCATAGACTAACAGTAACACAACATATTTGTTCACGTCACTACTGCTTCGCCCAGAAAAACCTCAGAAATTAACTCTTGCATTCGAGGTCTGACTTGCACCTCCCCAATGCCTGTGTACCCACGCAAGCTGTGCTCAGAGCAGGTCAGAGCTTCTTGCCAATTCCATCCACTCGGAGTAACCTCACCATAAATTGATTTAATGTGCCTGCACAGCAGGTGGGTGCTAAGTGTTTAACCTGGATCGGGGGAGGCCAGGAGTGTGGTTCTCCATTCAGCAGAGCAGGCCTGATGTTGCTTTTTAAACCCAGAAGCGACAGCAGCATCAGCGTGGCTCCTTTGGAGCTGAGCAGTGCAGCGGGGCCCCTCGCAGCTCCTTCCACTGCCTCCTGTGAGGGGAGTCTGGAGTGAGACATGGCTGGCTTCCCCTCGAATGCCCTCCCGGTCTGTAATCCACAAACCCCACTAATCTGCACTGGGACTTCCCTGCATTATTGTGGATTAGTGACGTTCTGCTGTATCATATCGCGTATTTATGCACCGTTTGCAGCCCCTCATGGCAAGCATTGGTCTGTAATCTCAGGTGCTGTCAACCTCATTTTGTACAGATATTAAAAAATAGCTATAAAATAAGATGGAAAAATTATGAGATGCTCACTTTATGCTAGAGTTTTATACAGCACACTGCATGCTTGCCTGTTTCGGGTTTGCATGGCAAGGCTTCGGTAGCGGTGCGGGTGTTGTAGGGGTGGCTTCTGCAAGAAGCTGCTAGAAGCTTCCCCTACGTCTGACAGAGCCAATATAGCCGGCTCCAAGATGGACCCACTGCTGACCAAGGCCAAGCCCATCAGTGATGGTGGTAGCACCTCTGGGATAACATAGTTAAGAAGGAAAAACAAAACTAACACAAAACTTGCAGCTGCTTCGGCAGCCAGAGAGAGAAGAGTGAGAAGATGTGAGAAACTTTGCAGATACCAAGGTCAGCAAAGAAGGAAGGGGAGGAGATGCTCCACGCACTGCAGCAGAGCACACTGTCCCCCTGCAGCCTATGGAAGATGATGGTGGAGTAGAAATTCCACCTGCAGCCCATTGAGGACCCCACGCTGGAGCAGGTTGAGACACCCGAAGGAGGCTGTGACCTGGTGGGAAGACCACATTGGACCAGGCTCCTAGCAGGACCTGCAGCCCATGGAGAGAGTGGCCCACACTGGAGCAGGTTTGCTGGCAAGATTTTTTACCCTGTCGGGGAACACACCAGAGCAGTCTGGTCCTGAAGATCTGCACCCTGTGGATGGGATGTGCGCTGGAGCAGTGCCTGAAGAACTGCAGCCTGTGGGAAGGACTCACACTGGACAAGTTTGTGGAGGACTGTGTCCTGTGAGAAGGACCCCAGGCTGGAGCAGGAAAAAAGTATGGGGAGTCCTCCTTCTGAGGAGGAAGGAGCAGCAGAGACAACATGCAATGAACTGACCACAGCCCCCATTCCAACCTGCTGTGGGGGGAGGGAGAGAAACCAGGAATGAAGTTGAGCCTGAAAAGAAGGGATAGGCCGGTGGGAAGGTGTTTTAAGATTTTTATTTATTTCTCATTTCTTTACTCTGTTTTACTTAGTAATAAATCAAATTAATTTTTCCTAAGTCTGTTTTGTCCATGACACTAACAGGTGAGTGATCTCTCCCTGTCCTTATCTTGACTCATGAGCCTTTTGTTGAATCTCCCTGTGGGTGCCTGGCCTCCAGCCAGGGTCAAACCACCACACAACCTTGCAGAGGGAGGTTAAGTATCTCTCAGGGTTCAGCCATTTCTTGGCAGAACGGCAGGCTCTCCCAAGTCTGTCAGGAGGTAGCGGTGCTCAGGGACTTCACCTGGAGTCCCCTTTACTCCACGACCCTTTTCTAGTGGCTTGACTTCCAACCTAGCAGCAGTACTTATTCTCCCTCTCTCAAAAAACCCAACCCATAAGCTGCCACCCCACAGGAAGGCTGGCAGTCTTAGCCCCTCACTCCTGCAGGCTTCAGTCACCCTGGTTTTGCAAGGTCTGCTGGCAGTTCTCTGGCAAGCGTGGCTCTGCTGAAAGGCAGTCCTGGCTATTTCAAAAGGAGGAGCAATTTACAGGGCACACTGAGTTTCTTTAATCTCACAGTTTATTGGCTTTCTTCCCTAAACATCACCATCATATTGTCTCCTTTTCTTCACTTTTCTGTGATGAGCCAGGCAGCAAGTTGTTGTAGGCAGGATGAGGAGAATTGGGAGTCTTTTGCCAGGCTCCTCAAGCTTCTTCTGGTCTTACTATGCAAAGCACTCAACATCCAGGGTGGTGGCAGCCCCCCTCCTCCCCCTTTCACCTGACTAGTCTGGAGCCCCACTGTGCATCGATGCCATGGGAAGCTGCCATCACAAGTGCAAAGACACACCCGCAGGCCCCACGGAAGGGTGGCAGCACTGAACAGTTCTCCCTTGTTCTGTAAGGAGGGATGGAGCCAAGCAGGGGGGTGACTGTGCAGGGAGAAAGGGTAACCAAATGCCTTCGTAAGACTCTGCTTACCGCACACGGGGACCCACACAGTCCTGCATATCTTGCAAACACATTACAAATCCTCTTAAGTTCTCCTTTAAGAGGAGAAAATACTAGAGCTGGAGTTGCTGGGGAAAGTCATGTCTGTCCAGTCCTTCAGGGCTCCGGCAGGGCCTTTTAAAAGCTGCACCTCACTCAGCATCACCTACCTCATCTGCAGCCTCTTCCCTCTCTTCCTGCCCAACTTGCTGCAGGACCCCATATTCAACCCTTACTCTCTGCTACAGCTTCAGCGGAGTGATAAAATGTGGCAGGGACAAGGGGTGGGGAACATCCTGATGCTGGTGAGGAGGGGTAAGTCATTTTTGTGACAATGGGCTACTGGCCATTGCTGTGCAGTCTTCAGCTCTAACACTAATTTCACATGGGACAAATTGCTGCTATACCTGTGTAAGAGATCCTCTCCTTCTCTGGGTACTCCAGTGGCTTGCCATGCTTAATGTACCCATTTTTTATGAACAGACATAAAATAGGACATCAACAAAAAAGTCTTTCTTCTCTCCTAATGTGGATGAAATTCTAAGTTTCCTCTCTGCTCCATTTCAGGTTCATAACTACTGTGAAGGCAGGAAAGTTCCATCTGTCAGAGTGTCTGGAGATGTTACCTGTCTCCCTCCTTCTCCCTCCATCAGTGGTTTGGTTTTGTTTTGGTTTTTTTATGGTGCACAACTGTCACAGGAAGCTGGCCTCAGAAATAAGAAGTGTACCCAGGCCCACCCCCAGAAATGGCAGCACTGAACTCTATTCTCTCCTCTCTGAAAAAACTGAAGGTTTACTATGGGGACGCTGCATCTGTGGAAGCAAAACCAGTAACTCCGTCTGATGTTAGTATTATCTTTATTGAAGCATTTTATTTTCTCTGTTGGCTTGAAGCAGTCTTTCAGAGGCTTCTGTAACTTCCATCTCTCTTGAATTTTGTACTAGATGCATTTCTGAGGAAATTTCTAGGCACACTGAACTGTCAATCGGCCATAGGTATGACTGTGGCGTGCTGTAAGAAATCCCATGCTCTAGACAAGTAGCGGGAACACTCTTCACACAACATGCACAAAACCTCTTATGATTCAAATGTGAACAGACTAGGTACCTTTGCCATGTTAGCTCAATAATCCAAACCTCCCTCGGGTGAGCTGCCTGTGTGTCTAAACAGCACACATCTGTTCTTTTCCACCACTTGTTTACATGTTCTTCCTCTCCGTGTGCCTTCACCATCCTCATTTTAAAGACATTCCTTAATGCTTTGTTTCTCACATAGATTTCACAGCTGCATGCTGTAGCAGCAGTGTGTGCTGAGTGCTGGTTTTACACAGTTTATGACACGGGGTTTGTTTTTAATACATTAGCATGTAATAAGAATAACTGCATGAAGTCATTCAAGGTTAAAATCAGGCTTCCTGGCTTCAGGCTGACTGGGCAGCATCACAAAATACCGCATTGCATGGCAATGTAACTAAGGAATCTACAGTGATACATACTATTAATACAGAGTAAAGGATTTAGGTTAGGAGGAAAAAATGTAATTAAAATCAGAAATTTAATAGTGGCATTTAAAACGTGAATTTATTTTCACTAAGCATGGTAAGAGGAAAAATACACAGTGAATGAAGAAGATAGATTATTATTGCATCTTCATCTATAGTTTTCTGTTCTCAGGTGTTGAACAGCCTGATTTTCTGAAATGCTGAGCAAGTATTTGTTCAGCAGTGCTGAAAAAATAATGCTGAATGGGTAGATTCTATGAAGTCCACCATCTTTGCAACAGTTGTACAGTGCTGTACAAATATTAGGACAATGAAGATGCTTGCTTTACCCCAAGGATGGAGTAAAATGCTGCTTGCTGCTGTTTGAAAACTGTTGCTAGAGCAGCCCAGTTCTGAGAAGTGCATTACAAACCTTTTGGCTTAGCATTATTTTGCACTTTCTCTTTACTGTTCAAAGTGTTCTGCAATTAATTAGCCAGATAGGCTGAAGTGAATTGTTTGTTCCTCTAGTGAAATGACAATCGGTGCTACCAAAACAAAGCACTCAGCACAGGACTTGTTTACATGTTTAGCCTGGTTGCTTATCATATTTGAGTGCTGATTAGTGCTGCCTCGGTCTCTTTTTGCAGAGCCTCTAGTTGCCAGCCCGGAGTGGAGCCTGAGGGTGGGGGATTTTATAAAAGGCTTAACAACAAAAGTAAAATTCACAGAGAAATATTTTCCATTTTTTATGTAGAAATCACAGCAAGAAAGCATATGAAAGCATATGACATTAGGAATGGGCACGTCTGACATTTCGTTCCTATGAAATGTGTCCCACACACTAACAATGCATTGTTCAGGAAGGAAAACCAAGTGCTTTCAAGGTAGGAACACAAACCAGATAATATTTCCATATATAGATCCATAGAACCATTTAGGTTTGAAAGGATCTTTAAGATCATTGAGTCCAAGTGTAAATATAAATGGGTATTGCTATAGGAAAAAGGTTTCTGCTAATTGATGTCAGAACGAGAAAAACTTAAAATTGGCAGAACAGAAGATCGGTGTGGAATTAAAAGCACTAAGAAACTGACTGAGATAACTATTCTTAGGTTTGTTGGGGTTTTTTTCTATACAAAGAAACTTAGCAATGCACATTTCTCTCCTATTTGTGAAGGCTATAAAGAGTCAATCTCTTTTCAGATGTGTATAGACACTATTGCATAATGCCATGTTGATCTCTGATCATTATAAGAGCAATTATTTCCTGTGGACAAAACCCTCTGTTCATTGGCACTGAATGGTATTTATCAGTCTTTTTCCTGTTTAGATAATTTGTTCAGTGTTGATATATTTAAAAACATTCGATTGGTTGGAATAGTATCTGCGGCTTCCCATCAAAAGAGAGATGGCAGGAGCTGTGGGTCTAAATCTCAAAGCACCGCTCTGTAGACTTCCTAAGTGATTAGTACAGAGTATTATCGCTCTCCACCATCTGGCCACCTAATATGGAAACGATATTAAAGGAGTCAGAAGACCTATACAGGCTTCGACATGTTGGACATACAGCGTTTCACAGCAAAAAATGTGGAAGCTGTGTTTAAAACAATGAGAGATGAGCTTAAATGTGAAAGAATTATTTCTGTGTGCAGAGAAGATGTAAGTCTGTCCGGCCCTTAATTACTTGTGAGTATGTAAAGCCATACATATGTACACCGAGATAATACAGCTCAGCACATATACAGGGGCTGCATGTTTAGCATTCTAGGAGTGAAATCTGTTTAAATTAAGAGTCTGATTCTGGTTTTGATGTCACCACAATTAGTTGATGTGTTGGATGGATTCTGAGGCTTTGATTCATCTATGCTTTAAAGGTTTTGAAGTTAAATCTTTGGATAAGGCAGAATTAAAGAATCAACAGAAATTTCTGCGTTAAAGCCTCACAATCCAATACATAAAAACTCTTGCAATTCAGTGTACTGTATATCTTTGTGTATAAAAATATCCCTTTATAGGGAAGAACAAAAGATACGCTTCTCCACTCCAGGAACATTACATGGAATAAAGAGCCTCTGAAAACCTCCGAAGCACAGAATGCAAGCTTGTGCTGCCAGACAAAAGTGAAAGCCTATCCTGTTTTCTCTCTCCCTGATGTAGTTGCTGTGTCAGATGAGGGCATCAGGGCAGATTCAAAAGTCGGAATGAAGAAAAGAGAAATACTGCAGCCGAGGAGGAGAAGTGTGGTGAATTCAGCCCTAGGAACACCTAGGTTTTCCCTCCTCAAGCCCAGCTTTAGGCTTTTTAATTTGTTTGTTTGTTTTGCAGAAGTGCTGATAAAGACAGTAATTAGAAATGGGCTAACGATTCCACTCACTCATAGGTGCTATGCTCCGGGGAATTGGGAGCCCTGTATCCGGTAATGAGAGCAGCAGAAAAAAGGGAGGTCTTTTCTCCTGTTTCCTTCAAGCTGTTTAGGAAGTTATTTCTGTACTTCTTTCTTAATGGCTTTATTTTTACCTCATAATGAAAATCGGTTTCTTTGCATAACCGGGGAATCCTGAGCTAGTGGCCCTTCAACTGTGCTCCTGTCAGAAGAGTTCAGTAGCTGCTAATGAGGAAACAACAAATGCTTTGCTGATTAGCACAACTAATAGAGTCTGGTTTGGTAAAGATCTGTGGTGTCTGGTCCTGAAATCTCCTTCCCCACTGCAGGAATCCCAGGTCCTCCTCTGTCCTTTGTGGCACCTCCCCTACACAAAAGAGAGCGTCGCCTGTAGCTGACCTGGAGAAAGGACAGTAATGGAGCTGAGCCTACCCTTCCCTCTGCTAAAGAATTGTTTTCCTTTCTCCTCTAGCTAACTATGGGGTTTTCTTACAAAGCTGGTAAGGCATTAATTGTCTTTAAGATCACTATCCTCTTCCACATATGGCTGAAATCGGTCACTGACTTCAAAAGCTGAATAGCACTGGCTGACAGCCGTCACAGGCACCTTCGGAAACCAGGCTATCACATCGCTTCCAGTGTGGTTTCTTGTACTTTATACTCTCAATACTTTTGACCACGATTCCCTGATCAGTGGTTATGTTGTCCACGATAGCCATGGAGTGTAATAAGTAAAAGCCCAACCAGCACCATCCCCTTACCCAAAATTTCAGTTTCTCTCTCTTCTCCATACATCACAAAAAGAACCCGGCATCTTCTCCCCTTGTGCACGAGCTACTTCACAGACGAAGGCCGCGGGTCCAGTAGTGCTGAAAAGCAGCAAAGCCAGCTCAAGCCAAGTTGAGGGGCTCTGTTCTCCTGCTCCTGCTCTGATCAAATCTGCACTGTGCTTTGTGTCCACATCAGTTGTGTCAACCGAGCTGTCTGTTGATCCTAGGGTAAGGTGACTCGCTGAAATGACTGGGACTAAATAAAAACCCCAAATTAAAATTTTTGAGGTACTGTTAGTTCAAATTTTTCTGGCGTTCTCATTCTCATCTCTTCCACTTTAGAGGCACAGCGGCAAAAGTGCACAGCTGCAGTGGGGAAAGGAACTAGGGGATGAGTCTTAAACTAGTTCTGCTACCAAAGGGGAATTAATTTTGAGTTACCCCTGAAGTGTGAAATTCTGTCCTGACTGAAAATACTAGAAGGTTTGTCTTTTCCTGCAGAGTGGATAGAGTTTCATCTTGCGTAGCCACAGTGCAAGGGCAAGAATCCAGGCCCTACCAACATCAGGAGTAAAATATCCCATGAATTCAGCTTCTTGGCACCAAATAAACTCCAATAGTTGTGACTAGGGTAGTAGTGAAACCTGTGAAACATTATCTGTGGGTAGAATGTCCCCTGCCATGACAAATTCCAATCATAACTATGGGAAAAGAATTATTGAAAGAGCAAAAGATAAAATTCATATTGCTTCAGACTTGACTCTCCTGATCTTTTCAGAAATTAGGGTACAAAAACCTTTTTAATTCTACTGTGCCTACATTTACATTCATAGTTTAGGCAAATATTTTATGCAAATATCTCAACTTCCCTGGTGCAATGTTTTTGGGTTTTTTAAACAAGTGTCAATTAATACAGATAAAACCCATTATCCATAAAATTGGCATTAACGTTGCAGACACAGATATGGGCAGCAGAAATGGTTTAGTAGCATTAAAAATATGATTGTCAGATATGTAAGAAAAAGATCAGGTGCCAGCAGGATTTACAAGGAGAGAGAACAAGAACTGCCAGCCTCTGTGCAGTGTTCAGCCAGTTCCTAATGACCTCCCATGCTGGTTCATAATGTACAGGACCTGCTCATGAGGTCCTAATTCTGGCAAAAATTCCTTTTCCCTGAGCAAGGAGAGTAGAGCGACTCTCACAGTGAACGCTCAGTAACATGGCACATAAAAAACTACCACAAGATAGGTTTTAGTAAGCAAAAATATATTAAATACAATTTCCAAGCAACCTAGATATTTCAATAGAGACAAGAAACTGCAAGAAGAAAACTCAGTTAAATGTATTTGTGCTCAACTTTTACTCATTGTTGGGCATGTACAGTCTACAGCTGAAAGCAGGAACACAACAGCAACAGTGCTGTTTCCCAATCCTAAGGGGACAGTATTTTTGGCAGAAATTTCTCTGGTGTTCCAAAAGCTATGGTCTCCTTCCAGTATATTAGCAGTCTTATAGTATCTGTTTAGCAAGAGGCAGGGGGATATACCCACTCTTTGCTAGCAGGGGGGGAATCACACAAAAAAAGTCTGTCCCCGGCATAATCACAGCAAGCATATACCCCTTCTGACTGCAAAAGACTCATTCCTGGGCAACCTAGTGTAGATCCAGGCCTGAGGTTGGTGGCCCTGCCTGTGGCAGGGGGGTTGGAGCTCTGTGATCCTTGGGGTCCCTTCCAACTCATACCATTCTATGATTCTATGATTCTATGATTAAGCATTCTAGTGTCCTCATTCTAAGAGGCAATATACACATTTCCTTCTGTATGGTGGAAAAAGGAGCAAGATTATAAAAATGCCACTTTCCAAAAAAGCAGATTTAAATAAAGTATAAAGGACTTTATCACTGTTTAGATAATTCCTTCTGGTGATTTTATTACAGCTTTACATCCTGGATTCCCACCAGCATAGATGTCATCTCATGTAATTGAACTGGATAATTTTCAACAGTATAGGCTGCAATGAGTCACTCAGAAATTAACATTAGAAAATATACTTGGAAGAAAGTAAACTTTTCCAGTAATAATGCTTTAAAGGATTCAGGAGTAGGTATTTGCAGGAAGATGTGTCTATTATGACATATGACTTACTGGCATTCTTACAGGTTCTTTTTAAAGTGATGTAATAATAATTTAAAAAGAGATTTTAAAATAAAGGTTTACAAAAGGATATCAGCTCCTTTGTCAAGGCTTGAAATGATGGTATTTATCACAGAAACAAGAAGCTTTCCTATCCAGTTTTCATTAGACAGATTTTTGTTGGGTTTTGAGGGTTTTTAAAGTTTTAAAGCAAACAAGTTCCATCTGAAACAGATAGATAGACTGGGATGTATACAAGGGAGCCGCAGGATGAGCATTAAACGGCTTAGAAGATAGTCTTAGTGCATTACTAGCTCAGCAGTTGTAAGGATTATTGTTGTTGTTGTTTGGGATTTTTTTTTTCCTGGTGATGTGATAGCAAATAACAGTTTAAAGGAGAACAACAAAGTACCACTGCTGGTGCTAAAAGCAAAGTTTTCCCAAGCAAAAGAGGGAGCATAGGAAGAAACATGGATTGCATGTCTGCACAGTACCAAAGTTAACGATGTGCAGAGATATTTGAGCTGCTTCTGAATGAATTAACACGGCACTGGAAGCAGAACAAATTCATTAGTGCAGTATTTTCTTTGGGCTGTTTACCCGGCTGAGAGGCACAACATATTCATCCAGATGTAGAGCCACGGCAACGCAGCCGTGCAGCTTCCAGCACCCAGGACTAGTTGTTAAGATCTGGACTGCGTTTCTCTTGAGATATGAAGGCACAGTTGATAGGTCCCGTTTAGAAATTAAGTTACAATCCTTTCAGAAAAAGAAATCAACCTTCTCAGAATTAAACAAAAGATAATTAAGGCAGGCATCAAGCATAAAGAATGAAAGTCGTGACACCTAAGCTGTTGGATAAAATACAGAAACTCTGGAGGAATTTAAAGATAGGTGACATTGTTGAAGTTGAAATTGCAGAAAAATTACCTTTCCAAAGAGTTTCTAAATTACTGCATAGGAGAATTAAATTGTATTTGCCAAGGACACAAAAAAGGATGTTCCATTACTTAAGACAAAGTGAAGATCTGGACAAGACTTTCAATAGTAAGTGCTACAGGATACACTGACAAGGCTCTATCTTAGATAAAAAACTAACTTCTGCATAACACAGCTTACAACAGATTGAGAGAAAAGCTTTCAGAGGTTTGAGACAAACATGATGCCTTTGGTACAGGTACGAACTGACGGGCGGGAAGCTGTGGCGCCTGGTTCATGGAAGGAGTATGGAGAGAGGACAAGCTGTGTTTAATGATGTTGCACGTGGGCTGAAAGCCAGACATCCACAGGAAGACTGACAGTCACACAGAGACCGACTGAGATCTTAATTGGAAAAGAAGGAAACACACATGAAGAAGAGAAAGAGCTGGGAGTGGTTTTAATAAAGATGGCAACTTGTGCTTTAGGTGAAAGGGTAAGAAGTGAAGGGTATACAGAAGGGGGTGAAGGAGTAAAACAAATCCTCCAAAGGCAGTACAAAAACCCAGAAGAATCATGAGCCAATGTTGTCAAAAGAAAGCAAGTGAGACAAGATTTGAGTGGGAGAAATCCGACTATGTGATTTGAAAGATGTCAACTAGCCACTAAGAACAATGACGGCATCTTGTTTCTGGGATTGGGGTCATTTGAGACTTGGCTGAAAACAGTTCCAGCTGTAAGGCAGAAACTGGACTGTAGAACGTGCAATTTTAGAAAAATTTAGATGGCAAATGGAAACAGCACATTGACTGAGACTGGAGCTAAATGGGTAAAACAGCTAACATCTAGAAAAGCAAGTACATACAGACATGTTATCAAAGGGACAAATGCCCTTTAGGTTGCCGGTTCTCATGGGAAGGCAGTGAGCTCTATCTAATCACTCTCTCTTGCTCTGAAATCTCCCTAATTATCATTCTAATGACACGGATACGACAAGTCAACTGTCATTAGTGGTACTTCCATGAGCCTCCTTGGAGTGTAAGTAGCAACATCTGCTGCAGATCCACATGTAGCTTTCACAAAAATGCGGCTCAACATTTCCTTTGGTAATTCAGTCTGCTTTTTTCCTCCCCTGTTCTTCACCTGGTCCTGCTCCTCCTCAATTAAGGGAATGGGTTCGGGCCATGTTACACCACTGCAGGAAAACATCACCTCTTTTACTCAGTGCCCCTCAAGTGAGGGATCCTACTACTGCCTCCCTTGCTGTCCTAAAAGCATAAAGCAACATTTTTCTGGGTATGATTTCACCCTTCTTGAAAGTTTCCATGCAGCTCACTTGTCTCAGCCAGCTGCACTGTGAGGAAGGCTGTAGATACTACGGTGCTAAGGCACAGCAGAAAGACACCTACATGTCCCATAGCTTTATTTGTCTGCTGTTTTTCAGTTTTCCTGTTATTTGTAATTTTGATGCTCATGTATTTTGCTCAAAATAATTATTATGGAGTTTTTAGAAACCAGTGCAAATTCGAAAGAGATCGGTCATGCTATGTTAGATGGGGAGGTGTATCTGATACTGCAATATTCTGAACTGAGTATGAATTATGTGTCCAAAAAATTGAGTCCCTGGCTACCCACCAAAAGTAGTGTGCTTGACAGAGTGCGGTTTAATGTACGCCTGAGCAGCTTCCTTTCAGTGTTTCAAAACATGTGTAAGCCACCTTTCGTGACTTTCAAGCTGCAGATTGATTTTCTGACGTAGAAGCAAGTCTGGCAAATTCTACTCTTAAAATGAAAGTTGCACAGAAACTGATTAAAAATAAGACTTTTACATGGGTACAAGTTCTTGTGGTAAGACCAAATAGCTGCTGCAATCCTACGAACTACAGTTCTTCTGGAGCCCCGGGGAGTCGCTTTTGACCACCCTTTCCTCACTGGATGCTAACCGCACTAAACAGCCGCCAGCCTGCTTTCACAGACACACAGCAACGGGCACAGGCCGGCCTACGGACACAGGCCGCGTGCCTGACAGAGTGACCCAGGTCTGGGCCTTTCAACAGGGGTGCCTATAGACAACACTGTTTGAACCTGGGCTGAAAGTCAGATTTACCGCTGGAAATGTAAATGGTTTCCTCCCTTTCAGCTATTGCAGCAGATCTGGTCATACTGCATGAGCGCGTGTGAATTGCAAGCAGCTCAGAAAAAGCCCGCGGGACTGAGCAAGAACTCTAAGAGTCTGATTATTAAAGACAGAGCAGTGTGCTAAGCTGGAGAATTAAAACCTGTCTCTTCCCCATTGGGCAGGATGTATTTAGGGGTTTTTGTTTAATTTCATTTGTTTCCTTTGTCATACTTTGCCATTATATTAGAACGAGGACACAAGTCTTTCCCTTGCGGTGAATTAAAAATGTAAATAAGGGAGGTTTAAGTTGGTTCCCCCTTGTGACTTGATACATTAAAACCTTGAGCCTGAAGAAGAGGATCAGGAAGCGCCACCATCAGCAGAGAGAGGGCGAATGCCCTCAGCGCAGGGCATGCAGACTAAGCCGAGTAACTTCAACAGAAACTGGGTGCCAGATCACATTGCTCCAGGTGTGAGGGGCAGCTAAAGCGATGTTAGCACCAAGATCTCTCGTTTCTCTTTAGGTCAGGAGCCCTTTTCTCCTTCACACAGTAAGTTACTGTTTCCCTGAACAGCGTGTAGAGCGAGTATTCTGAACACCACTGGTTTTTTGTTTTACACTCCTGGTTAAACATAAACAGACAAGAGAAGCAGACTGCTGATCTGAAAGCAGTGGGTGGGGTTTTTTTTGCACTGTTAGGCCCAGCAACACCAGGGGCAAATCAATTTCAAAATTCATGTGAAACATAAAACAACACCGCCTAATTATTTCTTCCTAGGTAGGCTCTAACTTGGCAGAGTCCCAAAACCTACACTGCGTGAATTCTTCTGAGCACTTGAGCTTTGCAGCACTAGCCATAGCCATCATCAGATTCGTCCAACTGGATGAGGGTTAGGATAACATTTGAGCAACGCTGTTTTGACACAGAGTGTTTCCAGCTAGAGAGTAGATGTTGAGTTTAATTGTCTGGGCTCCAAGGTGCTTTGCTAGAGCATGAAATATTGTATCAGAGCACAAAGGTTTTTCCTGAATTCTGAACCAGGCGATCACGAAATTCAGGCCTTGATCCATTTCATCCAACTTGAGCTCTCTAACTGATGTGCCTAAGCAGGACACAAACCTGGGGAGACAGGAGCATCTCTAGAAAGAGCTCTTAGTAGGTGAATTACAATTTTCCGCTGAAGAAGCCTCTGCCTCTATTGACTGGTGATGACTCCCAGTGCAGGTCCATTCACATCTTAGGCTAAAGGAGCACCTGGTTGAAGCTCTGGTAGCATTTGTGAACTAAAGTCTCAGCTCGTCTTAGGAAGAAAGGTGGGTGTGCACCAGAAATGTGTGCAGAGGTAGGAGAACTTCAGGAAGGACTGTGATATGTTATAGAATCACAGAATCACAGACTAGTTTGGGATGGAAGGGAGCTCAAAGCTCATCTAGTTCCAACCCACATGCCATGGGCAGGGACACCCTCCACTAGACCAGGGTGCCTGGTCTGTTCTGGCAATAAGGAGCTTAGATTTGGGGTGCTTTTTAAATTGGACTTTGTGCTCTACAAATGTGCATGAAAGATACCACCCCTTTTCCTCAGACATCCTAACTTTACCAAAAGTCCATAGAGTAAAGAAGAAAAAAGATGCAAGGCCACACACAAAGCCTGCACAGCGGTGACAAGCACTCAGCATGTTCGTGCAGTACCTGGAGCTTGGAAAGAGCTAGAAAAGAAGCTTGAGGCTGAAGGAAGAGGCAGACAGAAAAGCAAGAGGGAGAGGGGAGCAAGAAACGCAACAGATAGGCAGCTGAGAATCAAGACTTTTCAGTTTAGTCAGTAAATACGTTTTTCTCCCACCCACATCTGGAATAATATGAATTTTGGATTCAGAACTGCATTCTTTACTTGCCTAAGACTCCCAGTAAAGTGTCTTTCGCTCAAGGAATGCAGGATCTAGTGTCTCAGCTGTATGACTTCCGCATGTAGTTGGCAATATTCACTGCATTCAAAATCAAACCAATTTTTAATTGCAGGCAGTGTTGTCTTCTTAAATAAACCACTTTCACTCTGCTTTTCCCCTGCATGTACTCTGAAATCTCTCTTTCACTCAGAAAATAACAGCAGCTCCAGGAAGCTGGAGATTTCAGATCAAACTTGACTTGACGTCTGGAGTGAAAAAGTCCAGCGGGTTTAGTAAAGTCTCTAAAAGAGAAATGTGCTTTTATTTCAAGGTACAATGTTTTATGTTGCAGATCTGTGAAGGTTTCCTATCAAACCTCATGGTGTATCCACTCTGCAGTGAAGTTCTTAATCATCTCCAGAACACACAATGTTTTGCTTAAATCTGAATTATATTTATCAAGAATGAGAGAAGCAACATTGTGGCTGTCACAATAACTTCAAGTTATTCCTGTTTTATCGTGGGGTTTGCGTGTATATAAATGTTTAATTAAGAGAAAGCCATCTACTCACATCTCAAGATACAAAGTAGTAGAAGTATCCCATAATATTATTTGTACTCTAGTTACCCTGTATTACAGAAACTGAAGTTAAGTATATCCCATTGTTTGATGGAATTTGTGCTTCTGAGAAAAGGTAAAAAAATTAATGACTTCTTTTAACCTGACTGTGGAGCAACATAGGGAAGACTGGTTGTGTTGGCAATAGAAGGATGATAGAACTCTGATGCAGAATGAGGAATTATCTAGATTACTTCTGGTGGATTTTATGTGCTGACAAGTGAAAGGAAAACTAGAAAGTCTATTCTACCCCTGCTGCTTCAAGTATTTAAGAGGAAATAATAAAACTAGCCAGTGAGATACAATTTGCTGGGCAAACAGGCAAAGGAAATAGCTCTAATAATTTTTTTTTTTCAGGAAGCAGGGGCTGTAGGATTTCAAGATAGAGATTACACCCTAATAATAATGCCCAGTGCAGAGTCCAAGTTAATAAAAAATGCAACGGATTGCAAGCTAGTGTAGATGTGCATCCAGGTGTTTTTGCCAACACCATCTGTCCTAGGTGCAAGATTGTACGTTTGCTTTGCTAACTTCATGAAGTGAGCATCTGTTGTGCCACTTCTCCAGCCTGTTGAGGTTCCCCTGAATGTCAGTCTGTGTTCCAGAACATGGGATGGACCCCCATCCACTCTGCTTTCTCAAAGAGGGACAGCTTCTGCCTTCATGCTATCCTGCATCTGTTTTCCCGTTTCAGAATCAAAGAATTGTTTTAGTTCATTAATTCCAACCACTAAACCATGTTCCTAAGCACCACATCTATGCTTCTTGTAAATACCTCCAGCGATGGTGACTCAACCACTTCCCTAGGCAGCCTGTTCCAGTGCTTGACAACCCTCTTGGTGAAGAAATTTTTCCCAATGTCCAATCTAAACCTCCCCTGGAGCAACTTGAGGCCATTATCTACCACTACCTCTCTGCCAGCACATCTCTTCTAGCTCTTCCAGTCCTCTTCCAGCTTAGGTCTGATGGGAGTGCTTCTACATTCTTCAGTAACTTAGTTTAAAGCCCTGCTTATGAAGCTGGCAAGCCTGTTGGCAAAGACATTCATGCCCCACTGTGTTAGGTGAATCCTCTCTCTACCCAACAGTTATCTTCCCTCAAAAAGAGCCTGGAGGAACCTGGAAGTGTCTGAAACAATACCTTGGCATCAGTAGCGCTTGAGTGTCTAAGCCGATCTTTAGTCAGAGTCCCATATAACAGGTAGTTATCCAGAGGGTAGCAAGGGAAGAATTACTGCTCTGGGTAATCAGTTAATTTTTCAGCTGATTCCTCCTATTCTGTTCCCTCTTCCTACAATGTAAATTAATGTCTGTGATCAACAGACCACGAAAATATCCCTTTATATTAATACTTATCACATCAATCTTTAAATTCCTGTTAAATGTCAATCAAATGTAGTTTCTAGTCATTAAGTACAACTGATAGCCTCTTCATGCACTGTTTGTTTTTATACCAGTTACTGCAGACACCCTTGCCTATTTTGCTTTCTGATCTTTGCATTAATTTACTTTATCCCAGGCACTCCTCTACCTCTCATTTTCCATTATCTGTAGTTCTCACACTTCTTTTTGTTTCTCTAGCAAGTCTCTTATTCCTACCACACCACGGTCTAGTCTTCTTCACTTGTCAGAAGACAAGGTGCTGTGTCAGCAGTGTTGTTAAAGAAGCCTTGTTTTGTATCAGTTATGTCCTCCCTTCTTATCACAATAACCCAAGCTTCCCCTGTAGTCTCCATGCCCTCCCATTACAATACCTTCAACTCCCTCCCACGTCCCACACAATATTCCCAACGTCCCCTCCCGACATTTAGGCCTCCATGTAACACATCCCGTTCCTGCCCCTTTATTTCCTAACCTCCCCCAGTGAGTCATGTCCCAAATACTCATGGGTGCCCCCGTATCTCTTGCTTGACTAAGATAAGACATAATATGTATTGATAATGTGTACTGTGGCCTATCGTGTAATGAGCTGACCAGTACTCATGTCCAGACACTGTTTCAGGGAAAAACATACACGCAGCATTGTTTCTTCTTTCCCTCATTTAGGAGCTAAATGACTCTCTCTTTCCTCCTAAACCACTCATTTGCAGGAAAGGTGTGGGAATATCGTACCTCTGAATATTGTTACTCTTTACTAAATTTGGTTAGGTGGTGGATTAAGAAACAGTAACTTGGGTGAGAGGCTAACAGGCACGGGCAGTGTGGCTGTGCAAGCAAATGCAGCTGTAGAGCTGACTGTGCTTCCTCTTTCTGTTCACGTCACTCAGCTGTCATTATGTGATTTATCTTTTTTTCTCAAAGGGACAACTGTGCCGCTGAGAGGTTAATCAGAAACTCTTTAATAAAGGCAAGGCCACAGAAAATTGATAAAATACTGGCTTTAGCCCAAACCTGAGCAGTAGTGAAGAACAGTTTCTGCCAGGCACCAGGGCAGTGACCTCTATGAAACTTGTCTAGTATTTGGGCAGGCAAAAAAAAAATTACAATGTGTTACTTTGGCTTTCTAGTCCTCAATTGAGGATTTCCCTCCAATGCCACTTTTATGACTTGCAGGGACAATTCATGGTAACTGTTACCAGCTCCAGCTCCAGTGCTTTTAATTTCTCACTTTGTTTCATCCTGGAGATAGCATATTCAGGCACATCATGAACCCAAATAATAGATCTACTTATTAGTGCTAAGCTAAGGGTATTGGTTAGATACAACTAGCTCTAACTAAAAATGCATGGCATTTTCAATTGTTCAAAGGACTATGAAATGCTAACTTATCTAAACATTGCACTGGACTCCCCTGTCAACTGTACAAACAGAAATGTTCTTTCTAGAGTTTGCTTGCTAAAGATTTCTGTGAAACACCTAATGAATTGATTTGGGGCAGTGTCAGATCCAAAACTGCACTTTAAATTACTATTTTTAAAAAGACACGTGTTACCAAAAGACTTTCTCCAGGCTTTTGATCTATAATAACTCTATGGAATCAATTTTTTTATGGAAGTATCTTACTTGGAATGCTAACAGGCTAGGAGCAGGTGACCACTTATGTACGTCTACTAACTATAGCTGCTATTTGGATGAAATGTGTACAGTAAGAAAAACAGCCAGCAACTTCATCCCAAAGCTTCTCTGAGATCCCACAGAACTTGGACTTCTGTGTCACATCCAGCTTCTGGTCTCCACAGGACTATGCAGACCAAATGAAAACACTTTACCACTATTTTGACCCGTTTTGTGCTGTGCTTGCCTTCACTGCCTTTTGTGTGAAAGGCAGTGAAGGCAAGCACAGCACAAAATGGGTCAAAATAGTGGTAAAGTATTTCCAAACAGATTTTATCTCCCAGAAAAAAGAAGGCACAAAGGAGCCAAATACAGAAACTGGCATCGTTTTTCATTCATCCCTCAGCTTCTGACATCCAACAACCCCACAGCTTCCTCCCTATCGCAGCCATCCTGTTTTCTTTATTTGCTTTTGCCATCTCTCTTTAAAAACTGAAGTAGGTATCTTTGGTTTATATATAAACAATCGGCTCCCTCAAATCTGGTCTGTATGCAAAGACCAATCTGCAGGAGCGCCAGGTGACAGCTGGCTTGCCTTCTCCCACATAAATCAGCAACGGGATTTGGCTCCCAAGAAGCACCTAATCTTTATTTAAATAGAAAAAGAGCATCGCCTTTTCCTCGCCCCAGAGAAGCAGCCTCTCCAGTACACCCCAGAGGCCGATGCCCAGCAGAGGACTGTCCCACCACAGCAGAGGCTGAGGAGCCAGAAGGGCCTGGGTCTGTGTGGGACAGTGGGACAGAGTTTAGAGCAAGGCCACGTACGGCCCCAGATGGCAGCTAAATGGAGTGGAATTATTGCTCTGGAGCGTACACAGCTCTTCTGGCAGCCCTAAGCTACAACTGGTTATTTTGGGAGAGGCACCAGCCCAAACCGCTCCTGTTAGTCACAGGCCTTCTGCGGGATGGCTGCTCGGGGAGCCGCATTTCGGTGAGATACTGAGCGCGAACAGCACACGCAGAGGCGGACCTCACGCTAGCGGGGCACGCTCGCTCAGTGCCGCCGCTGGGAATGGGACGGCCCGGCCGAAGCCAGGCATCACAATGCCCAAGGCACAGGCAAGTGGCGGGCAGCGACGCGCACGACGCAGGGATGCCCTCCCGTCAAACCCCGCGCGGGCCGCCCGGCGCAGAGCATGCTGGGAGCTGTAGTCCCGCGGACTCGCGGCCCGTTCCCTCTCTGCCCTGCGCTCCGGCCGCCGCTTGCCCGCGGGAGGCGGCGGCTGCGCTGGACCCCTTCTCTCGGCCGCGGTTTCTCGCCGGCCAGCCCTGCCCGTCCTAACCGGGCATGCAGCGGCTGCTGCTACGCCTGCTTCTCCCCGCGCTTTACTCCGAGCGGCCGGTAGCGGCCTGCGCACTCCTCGCTCGGCGGGCTGTACCCGCGCTCCCGCGCCTCATGGCGCTGCGGCCGCCGGCGGGAACGGGAGGAGGCGGTGGCAGCGGTGGTGGCTGCGGTGGCGGCGAGGACCCTTCCCGCGCAGCCGGCCAGGCCCCGCAGCACGGTGAGGAGGCGGTGGGGTGGCTTTAAAAGCAGGGGGGCAGACGGCTGACGCTTGCGAGGCATCGCGCCGCGGCGGGCGGGGGAGGCGGGCGCGGTGCCGCGCAGAAGCCTCCGCTTGGTCCGGGCGCCCTCCGCTGCCGAGGCGCCTCCGCAGCCGGCGCGCAGCGTGCGGGTCGTGCTGCGAGGGGAAGAAGCGCGACGCTGCTGCTGTCCGTCAGCCGTGGAACGGTGACGTTGAGCAGAGCTTGCGTTCGGTGTGGGCGCCTGACCCGGCTGGAAACTAGACCTGCCCTTTAACCGTGATCTTTTACAAAGCGTGTTGGGCTGTTAGAGCTTTTTATTTTCAGTTCTCTGACCGTGCAAACGCTACTGCCAGCGCTGGGAGCTCAAAATACTATCTGTTTCTACAGCATCTTTCAGTTAAATTGGCTCCAAATGATGAATTCATTGTTAAACAACTGAACGTAAACATATTAAACAGTTTAACATAAACATACCAAACAGGCAACAGTGCCTGGAGACCTAATCTCACCATCATCTCTGATGTGGAGGTGTTAAAAAATAGACAGTTATTCCACCTGAAACAGCAAGTACGAAGAGGGCTGGGAAGAGACTGCGAACATGTTTAGCTGCTCCTTGTTTTTGCGTTCTCTCCTCTATAAGCTAGGTGTATCCTGATGTTTATTTTATTTTATTCTGCTGGAACAGAATAAAAGTGCTGCAGCCACATATACAAATGTAAATACGGAAGTGATTTATACCCCTGTTCGTTAATTATATTAGCCTGCATTTTATTTAGCATACAGTTAAGAAAAAAGGAGTTTATCATGTTAACAGCTTGATGGTCAAGGAGTTCCTTTGGATGCTAATTTTGTTACTTAGGTTTCAGGTTATCATCACTGCGTCAAGAATTTTGCAAAATCTTGTCTTCAGGTTGTTTTAGTGACTGGAACAGGATTCTTGAATTCTGTCCCTGGTGTCATTCCTTATTGTGTTTCGAAAAGGTGAGCGATGGAGTTATTTGCTTGAGGGACAACCTGTAGAGTTTAGAAGCAGTGCCAGTTCAGTTCAACTAATTGATTTGAGAAGGGACATTCTTAATTGTTAACTGTGCCTCTCCTATGCTCACCTGCTATTGTGAGCAGTCAGTTTTTCAGAGTAGCACGAGTGTGTTGCTTTTTGAGCAGATGGAGCAAAGGAAATGCATAATCTGCAATGTACACCCCTCAGATTTGTGTGAGGCCTTGTTTTGTGGGTGGTGGTACCTTAATAAATCCCTTTTGTTCCCAGCTGACTATGGTTCTTAATTTCTAAATCTTGTTGATAACTTTTCTGCCCCAGACTGACCTACTTGTTTGTCGTTTTCGTGGATGTCTGTTTTGTCATTCACTCTGAGATCTCTTTGAAAGAAGGACTGTTATTTTCTGTATGCTTGTGGATCACCAGCAACAATGTTTTGTGTGAGCTTTGCTGTAATCTAAATGTTAAGTAATAATTTTATTATTGCTTTAACATCTGTTTGTGGTGCATAGTTCTTTAGTGTCTGCAGGGGGAACAAGCAACAAATCTAAGTACTTTGTTTCTTTTTAATAGCCTCCGGGATAAAGTTAGGTGTGGGACCACAACCACAGAGTGATTTATGCCTCCCTACTTTAGACTGGATTGAATTAGCATTTAATCAGATTGTTCTTTTACTTATCTTCCCTAGCATACAGTGACATATGCAAGAAACATTCCACGGGGTGATAATAGCCCAGATTGGGTCTGTAATATTGATTTTATATGTGTAGTGTATCTTTGCATGCCACAAGAACATAATATGCACTTTTGCTGCCAGATTTTCCCCTTGGGCCAGATTTGGACTATCTGCACTGGTCACAAGAGGAGCTTTGAAAGTGCTTTGTCTGGAGTAATGAGCTGTCCTGGGATAAACTGCAATTCTGATATAGGGCTGCTTCCACTACAGTAATCCCATTGTGGAGTTGTCCCAAAAGAATATTGCTGGATGCCAGGATTTGTGCACAGTTTTTACTGCTAGAGAAGTTTTTGCTTTTTCATTTTTTAAGGTATACGCAAATATTAGAGTTTACTGAAGCAGAAACATGAAGCAGACATAAGGAAATGACTCATGCTTAGTACTCTAGGGAAAAAAGACATTTTAAAAAACTTGTTAGTGGAGATTATTCTGTCATTGTGCTATTCCTGTGAGGAACTTCATGCGTATCTTTACACATACAAGATGAATTTTGATTTATATTAATTCCTTCTTCAGTTTAAGTACTACAAATCTGTTTTTAGAACCAGAAGTTCAGATCATTGCTGCCTACATCATGTTATACTGTGTGGGAGATGCAGGAATAATCACCTCATTCCTGAATGGTAGAGTCAGCTGAGAAGTCTTTGTTATATGTGGAATGGTAGGATTCCCTTCCTGCTCCTTTGTGCCTCATTTTCAGCGTGTGCTGACATTGGCATTAATTTGCTGGTGTTTACACAGAGCTTCCTAGGCCGTTACTGTTATCTAAAGCCAACTTTACGTGATGTCTGAAGACTTTAATTTCTTCATGCTCGGTTGTAAGTATCCCCCCCCTGCATAACTGCATCTACTTAGAACTGAACAGGATCATACTTTAGGAAATATAGAAGGCTGAGCTCCCTTTTTTTTTGCTGTTCCACATAAAATATTGAAGTATTTTTGCTGATTTGTTGGAAGGAGGGAGAGCAGCATTCTTAAGGGTTTATATGTCAATACGGATTTGCTGATAATTAGAGAAATGTGTACTTGGCATATATTGCTTGTGTATACAGTCTCTTAGCTGTTTGTGTCAAAAACTAAGACCCAGTGTGTTACTTTAAATGTGTTACAGATGGACTGGAAAATGTACAGCAAAAGAAAATCTTTGAAGAAAATAAAGAAAGGAGACACCAGAGGAAAGAGACGTGTCCTGCTGACTCGGTGGAAGCGCTGATGGCAGAAATGCCGTTTGTTGACACCGATATTGAAAACGAATTTGTTGGTAAGTATCTTAAACAGGAGTTGTGTGAAAGCATCGACACACAGAGACTCAGCTCTTGTGCAAAGGGAACAGAGGCTTCCTGCGAACAAGAGACAGTCCAGAGCCTGTCTTACTAGCAGGCAGTCCTGGAAATACTTGAGCATATTAACAAATTACCATTTTGTGGTCCGTTGTGGCAGTGATTCACAGAGTAAAGACATCTCCTATGTTAATTCACATTCCTGTATATGAGCTTCTCAAGTGATGGCTTTTGCAAGCAATGCCTCAATATGTACATTCCCAGCACGGAGGTAGAAGTGCACTTCTAATTGGGCAGTGGGTGTTTGCAGCCTGATCAGGTTATGAGTATATATCAGTCCACGTGATGGAAGAGGGTTTGCAAAGTCTTGGGGAAATAAACTGGGAGAAAAATAATTTATGGTGCAAAAGAAGAAGTGAGGACACACACTGTTTGCTTTGTTGGAAGGGATCTTTGCAAGGAAAGGAGGAAGTAGAGACTAGATCTGTCTTGGATTCAGTTTTCTTCTGGGCTGGGTTTGGCCCTTTAACTATAGGCTGGCCAGTCCTACTCTAATGCAAATTTTCCTTTAATAATCCTAAGTATTATCTTGGTTTATATTTCAAAATGCAGTGTGTGTGGGATCTTTTTGAAACTTAATAGTGGTGCTTTTTCTCTAAAGTTACATCCATGTTCAAGTGCAGACAATCACAGAGCTATTCCACTGCAGTGTGAGTTGGCTAAATGAAATGAAGTTTGAAAGCTGTGCGTCTGTGTTAGCAGTTTGTAAGCCCTGCTCAGAGGTGTAGGCTTGTAGTTCAGGTATGGTGCTCCACTTATGTGGCTGCATCAGTTCAGATTGGAGTAGGATCCCAGTCAGACAGTTCAGAGCATGGGCAGATCAGAGAACTGGAAGACATGCTCCAGTCAGTTGATTGAAGTCTACCTCCTGTTGGCATGTTATCAAGTGTATCTTTGTTTTGGTGTGTCTGTATGCTGAAAGTAATGTTTATTTTTTTTTCTCCTCAGTGCATGCAACTTCTGAAATAAATATAATAAAGAAAAGAAAGAGGATTGCTGGAAAGGAACTTGAAGAAGGCAGTGAGAGAAAGAAGAAAAAGAAAAAACAGTATCAGCCAAATTATTTCATTTCTCTTCCAATTACTAATCCAGAGGTGATAATCTTTACTATACTAATTTGACATATTATGAATGACTTCAACAGCTGCATGTGTTTATAAGAATAGTCTTCGATCTAGAGCAAAATAATTTTTTTTCAGGTATTTTTAAAGGAACATTAGCAGCCTATTCAAAGAGTAATTTTATGTAACATTTTTGTGAATAAAAATTGCTTAGGTAGAAAAGATTAGAGGAAAAAATATTTATCTTTTAATTCAGTTGGTGATTCTTACGGGTTTCACATTATTTTGACTGAAACTTGCTTAAATTTCCATTCTGCACTGTTACACTATTGCTTATGTTGTCATTACTTAGGATCAGGAAGAAAGATACTCCTGTTTAATAAGAAAATCCCTAGCAGTATTTTTCTCTCTCCTTATAGATAGGAACTTGAATTTGTATCTGTTGCTGTTTTAACTAGGCAGTTTGTAGTTCAACATTTTCTAGTAAAATCGATCATCTTATTTAAAATTCAAACAGCCTGTTGTTTTAGTGAGATGTCAAACAGATTCAGGAAGTACAGAGAGTTCTTAGAGAAAACTTATTTTATTTTAGTTAGCACGTGTTATCTCGTTTAGACAGTGGATGAGAATGATCTCTTACACGCTGCAAGGTCTCTCTGGTATGGATTCAGCACCTTTTGTGTCTGCAAGCAAGGAAAGTAGCTGCATTATGTTTAAAGAATTAAACCCAACATTCTCCCACATTTTCCAAATTTAGGTTTATTTTTCAATACTAGGAGCTGTCTTGGGTGAATTTTAACTCATCCTACATCTGTATTACCCATTCTCTGAGTAAGTCAAAGATTTAGAGAATCCAAAATGAAGGTAAACTGGAGTAGGTTTGAAAATGACAGCGCAGTCTCTGATTCTTCAAAGCACCCTAGTTGAAGAAAAGGTTGCATGTTTGTGAAACCCAGGTTAGCCTGACATTAATGTTGTAGGAGATCTCTTTTGCCATCTTACTTTGAAATAACTTCTCTTCCTGTCTCTTCCCTGATTTTAACAACTGCAGGAATACTGCAGGGATTATATAATCTGGTAATTGAGAATTCCTGCTCGTGACTGTGATTATGTTGAATAGCTGGTCGAGTGGAGAAGTCTTAACTCTGCCCACTTGTTTTTTAATGTCATGTATTTAGTCCTATATAATTTACAGACATAAAGGAGCAACTATAATAGATCTTGGAGCATTAGGGAATTCCAGGAGCTTGCTGGAAAGTTTTGTTTATACTTGCCTTAGATGTAGAGATGTTATGAAAGTAGAAAATACACGTTGGAATTTGTATAGGCAACATTAGCCAAAATTTACTGTTAAGACACCTGGTGTCTTGACAGCCAGAGGGAATCTGGTAATTACCGGTAGTATTTCAGTTATTACCAAGAGACTTTTCTTTTCTGTGAGGATCTGATTTTAATCCAGTGGAGTGTTTTAGGCATTAGTACTCTCTCTTCTTTCTTCTTTCTTTTTTTTTTTTTGGTAGTATTTTTAAGCTTTACACAGTGAAGCATTTTTAAATATGGGTTATTTCTTGAACATTTAATGACCTTTTCCTCTTGGAAATGAAACAGTTTCCTTGTTTCATTTTTCAATTACCTTTGAATCTCCAGAAATAAAATGAATTATTACATTAATTTTGAATTTATATTGAACTTTGCGTTATTACTTGTGCAGAAAAAGTTATATGGATGATTATGATCATATCCCTAATTTTTTTCTATCTTTCATCTGATGTTATTACTTGGTAGGTTAGTCTTTCAAGGTCCTCCAGTCTTAGTTATAATTAACCTGTTAAATATTTAAATCTTGCAGTCTATATTCACTTACTAGTAGATACTCACTAGTAGTATCCTTGAAATAAGCAGAACTTTTATTTTATTACTCTTCAGAAGAACATATGCCAAGTAATGGGAGAGAGGACCTTGAAATTAGCGTTTGAGGCCTCATTTTGGAGAACTTTTTAAAATAATCTGAGAGGGGTTTGTTGAATGTGATCTACCTTCAGACTTTTTTTAGTTGTCAGGAAATATCAAGCTAAAAGAAATAGCTTGATGGCAGTTGAAATGTAACATAAAGCTTTGTACAGTAATGTAAATAGCAGGTTAAATAGCGGTTGAAGGTTTTTATTTATGCAGGCTGTCATAACTAGTTACCACAGGGGTTGGAGACGGAGTCCTGGTTTGCTTAGGATTCAGCAGACTCAACTGTTGCGTGTTAGTGTTATTGAAGACTACAGAATGAGTCTGAAGTGGCAGAGCTGTACCACAGCAGTTGTGTTTTGATCACGAAGCTTTTGGCAAAACATAGTACAAATAAATTCCTGAAATTCACAAAAATGTACCTGGAAACGTTTCTTTCTTCTTTCCAGATAGTGTAGATTGTGTAGGATGTTGTGAATGTTTTGGGAGGTTGGACACGATAATCTCTCGAGGTCCCTTCCAACCCCTCTGATTCTGTGAACTTTAGCCAGAGAAAGGGAACGTGCTCGGTTTTCTTTCTGTTTTGCCTTTATCAAAAAGGCAGCTCATTTAATACTTTACTGATGGGTTCAGCAATAGCTTGTGTTTGGAACTGCTAACTGGCTGTCTTTGAAATTAATCCTGTTCCAAAGTATGTTATTCATTATGGTTTTAGCTTAGTTTCCTAATGGAGTTTACACAGGTGTGAGCTTCTTTGCCTTGTTATAACCCATGGGGTTTCTGGGGGCTTTCATCCTCTTTTATAAATTTGGATTAAAGAATTGACATCTCGGAGGTACAATTCCTACAATTTTAGTTGAAATGGTGCTTGGCAATTAGCTGTTCTTCTAGACCTGCCTGCTGATGAATAAATATCTGCATGCTTCTTAGCCAGTTGAGCCCTTGTAGGTGAAAATCATCCACAGCCAGAACTGAACTCTGTGAGGGAGCTGGAGGTAGTTTAGGACGTGAGAGGGAAGGGACTTGGGAGTACTAGTGAAGGAAGCTTTATTGGTAGGGAGATATGGGGTATTGGCTGCTAACCTGAATGTTAAGTAATATCGATCTTTTTCAGAGCTAGGATGGCCTTACCACTATGATAACATGGTTCCACAACTTCTTTTGTATTCTGAAGGGCTTGTACACTTACATTTTCATTCTTTTTTCTTTGCCAGCTCTCAGGTACAAATTAAATTTTAGAAGTAATAGTTGAAAATGGAATAAAATTGTAATTCATGTGTTATTTAATTTTACTTTTTTTTTTTCCTTACAGGAATAACTGCATTTGTTTAGTCTGTAAACATAAATAATTATGCAGTCAATACATTGTAATTATCAGGGATTATGTTTAGAAAGTTTTTGCTTAAATATGGGTTAAATTTCTCCTACATCTGAGACAATAAGAGTGGTATTATATCCAGGATAAGATCAGTTCTGACATATGAAGGAAGATGGTCAAGCTGGTGGAATTTTCTTCATGTCTGTTACACTACCTAAGACATTTGTGGTTTTATAGCTGGCATATCAGCTTTTTCTGGCACGTGTTTTTTACCTCCCATCCTCCTCCCCACCATCTCTAGAGTTGGTTCCTTTCAGTTATAATTTGCTTTTATCTATGTGGCACTACTGGATACCTACGGGACATGAGGTGAAACTCCTGCATGGCAACTCATCCATCTATAGAAATTTGATCAGAAAAATACCAACCACTCCAATTAGACTGTGTTTTTTTCAGGAATTTTACATGTTCCTTATGATTAACAGAGCTGTGAAAATATACCAAGGCTTTTTTTTTTTTTTTACCCTAAGACCTGCTACTGCTTGTGTTATAAAAGTCAATATATACAATGTATTTGTGAAGCATCCACTACTGAGTTTAAAAAAAAAAAACCAAAGGCAAACAGATTGGAGTTCTCTACATGCTTCTTTTAGACTTTATGCATCAAAGCTGATTTGTCTGTAAAGTCTTTGCTCAATATGCTTTAAGAAAAAAAATATTGTCAGATGGTCAAGGTTATTTGATTGGTTTTAATTTCCACTAAAAAAATTAAGAATTGCAGGGTTCAGGTGTTCTTTGCTTTGAATTCTCTACAACTATTGTAAAGGCAAGCATAGTAAATAATTGGAGTACAATTTATGAAGTATATATAACCATACAAATACTTTTCAATGAAGAAAATGCATTTCAAATAATTTAAAAAAGATTGATGAATTTAGAACTGTGTAAGTGTTGTATAGAAGTTCATAAAAATATGTTTGAAGAGAGTTTCTGTCTATTGATAGTATAATTAGAACTTGAAAGCAGCTATATCTACAAATTGCCTCCTGAATACTCCTGGGCTTTATGTGCCCCATCCTGCAAAGATCTCTTTCTTCTTCCAGGCACTTGCCTGCACATACCAACATACAAGTCTAGCAAAGCTGGCAGAGAAGCCTTTTATTTGGATTACTGGCAGTGTAAAACTAGATGATCTTATCCTGCTCCAGGAATTTATCATAGTTAGGGAAGCAATCTCCTATTAAGATGTGATGGGGAGTATCCAGTGATTTAGTAATCGCTCCATTCCTACTCACTCGGGTCAATTAGCACAGCTTTGTCAGAGGATAAAACTTTCTTCTGCTAGAATGGTTTTTACATAAACATTTGATTTCGGTTTGTGTGCTTTTTTTATTCCCTTGCATGATGGGATACAGTAATTGTAATGGCTAACTGTTGTTTCTGTGTCTGTCTTTCTTCCCAGATTACTGGCAGTATTCAGGCTGTCCAAGATGTAATCATACAAAAGGATCAAAGGCTTTCCAAAGCAATGGTTCGCTCTGGCTCGTTGCATGTCACTATGTTAGTGATGCATTTATCCAATGAAGAAGAAATTAGCATGTAGGTATTTGGTGCTAAATTACATACAAGTATTTTTGCTGGAGGGGTTCATGTAAACCCTAGAAGGGGTAACTGACGCCCATTTTATGTCAGCCTTAAATTACTAATGTTACTGAACATTTAATTTATGTTGTTCTTAAAATGCCAGTCTTTGTATTAGCCATTAACTTATGTCATGAGCTCTGAACAGAGTATGCTTTTTTCCCCCCTTGCATTTTTCATACAGTGTGCTGAACGTCTCATATTTGCTAAAGTAATTATTTTAAAGGTTCAGTGTTTTGATACAGGGGATACTGAACAGATAAACAGGGGAATTTTCAGAATTTCATAGTTTAGCAAGTGCTATAAGCTGAATTAGTAATTGTCAGTGAAAGACTGTAATGAAATAAACCCTAGCTCCAAGCTAATGCCTCATGCAGTTATACAGGGGTTTTTATGTCCCTAAGTGAATTTATTATACTCAAAATTTAAGTACATTAGAGGAGAGGTGGCTGCTAGGCCTTATCAAAAGCTTAATTTTTACATTGCTTTGGTGGTATAGCTGACTTTTTTGATCATACAAAAGGAAGAAAAGTTGTGAAAAGGATGTTGCAAGTCTTAACTGCTTTGTACAAATCAGGTGTTCTACTGTGTATCGTATGCTGTACTGCTCTCTGACAAGCCTACTTGAACTTGCAAGTTCAGTGGTTAATATGAAGATGTTCAGGCTTCTAAGTCTATCTATACAGCTGTAATTTATGAATGTTCAGAATAATAATTTGGATGTCTAGCTGTAATTCTGCCTTGAAATGAAAGCATACATTGTATTTTATAGTCCTGCTTTACAGAGAGTGTCTCCATCGTTTCTGTTGCCGTGTGGCGCCCAGCGGCCCCCATTGTGTGGTGGCTTTGTGTTCACATAGTGTGACTGCAGAACTGAGATCACAGACACTTTGGGAACTGTAACAGAGACTCTAAAATGCTGATTGCATACTGGCACTATAGGAACATCTGGGAATCCTCCATTCCTTGCGTGTCAATTTTGTAGTGAATTGCTAATGACTCAAAATTCATCAGATCATTATAATTCCCTGAAGGAGAAGCCTCACAGTTTCATCTTACTGCGGTGAGCTCTTTCAGGGGCCCTCTCTCAGGTAAATGTATGCACTTGCTGTTTTTCTCTGCAGTGTTAGCAGGCATGCGACCCTGTACTGAATTACTTAGATAAATTAATGAATTAGTGCAGTGAGACATTGCTTTGGGTATGGTAACACAGTTACAAAATAATGTGTCTAATAGGCCTGTGTTGAATTCCCCCTCCTTGAAGGTTTGGCTGTTAAAGTGCAGATTGCTCATAAGAAAGTGAGAATCCAAGACAGAATCTAGGAACCATTTGGTGGTCAAAGTCGCGCTTCTCATAAGGAGCAGTATTGTGGCTAAAACCATTTAGCACACCTAAAAATAATGAGATAACGATATATCCAAATCAATTACCCTGCTTGTTTTTCCCACTTGTTTCCCTGAATGATACATCCTTGAGGCTTCTACACTCTTACCTGTCCTGGGAGGATGTGATGCTCTTGCCATCCTTGTCTCCAGTGGTCTGATCAAAAGGGAGACAAACAGATAACCCAGCAACAGAAACAGAAAGGAAAGCAAAGGATACTAGATCTACTGGATTCTCTCTCCTCTCCACGTGCCTTTTGTCTCCTGGAGTAGGCACACCGGCTTCCTCCTGGCCTGGTTGATGAGCAGACTGTGGTAGCACCTGAATATCAGTGAGAACAACCACCAACTGTGTGCCCAGGATTTTTTTTATAAACTGGTTTGAAGGATGAACTTTTTTAAAAAGGGACTGTGAGAGGCTATCTCAAAGGCAAGTATGCCTCCTCATGAATATTTTTAGAGTCCTAAGCTGTACATCAACACAAATATTCCCAAATTCAATGTCCTCTGTTACTTCTTGAGATCCTTCTCAGTTCTCACTGTCCAACTGTCACCCACACAGTTACTTATGGAGTTCTTCTCTGCTTCTCCCAGCAGAACTCCACAGTCCAGGCACCCAGGAGCTGTCCTCTAGTCAGCAGCAGCAGCTTCCCCAGTGATTCACCCTTTCCCTGGCCAGATGCCTCCTACAGGTGTCTAGCTCAGCTATCCTCAGGTATTCTAGATTGCATTTTCTATTATGTGGCATTCTTTTTTTTTTCTTTTTTTTTTTCTAACTGATATTTTCTGTTTAATCTTTTGTGAGAATTTGAAGAGTAAAAAGTTGAATTTTCCTTCCTTTGCTTCACCAATTTTTGATAACCAGGTTAATGGAAAGAAACCAAGGTCCAGGTTGGTGAAAGAATCTGTGTATAATATAGAGTGAGAGCAATCCCTCAACGTGCAGCTCATCAATTGGACATTTTAAAGTCCACAGATCCCTAGATTTGGATCCATCAAGTTACTTAGATATCTACAGTTTTTCTACTGTGTTTGTGCAGTAGTGCCTCTGTCCCTACAGAAATGAAATGTACTGAATACTATTTGAAGTCAAAGCGCATGATAAGAATGTGCTAAACATAATACTCAGTTCACCACAAAGCCCTTTGCTTGGTGTTTTAGTGCATGCAGCTTTTGCCCTGAAAATGGAAGGTCTGTACTCTAGGCTGCTCTAGGGAAGCCAGACCTGCAGTTGCCATGAGAGTTTCCTGACTGACTGGCTGTGGTCTGTCCTTGGTGAATACACTGTACATCTCCTTTTGTAGGACTCTGTCAAATCAAGAGTGAGATTTTAAAAAGCACAAAGAGAGTGGGCAAAAAAGAGTCATGACAGCACTCCCTTCAAGCAAAGGTGGTCTAGTCCATGCTAACTGTGCGTTGTCATGGGATCAGGTACTAGAAATCAGGATGTCTGCCTTCGCAGTAAATGCCTTCCTTACCAGACTGTAGTGTCAAATTCTTCTTGCTTGTCATCTCTCAAAGACTCTAAATTTAACCCTTTCATTATACATGTGGCTTTTTTTGCAAGGTTGTTTTTTCTATCAAGTATTCAGAATTAGCAATTCAGAAATTTCAAAAAAGAAGGTAGATCAATTTTAAGTGATAGTTTATTTACATCAAAACAACATAGAAAAAAACCAGGCACTCACTTCTATAATCCTAGTTTGTATTAATTTAGAATTCATGGCTTAATTCTTCTTTTACTTTTCTTTCCTTTCTCCACTTTGTAGCAAAAAGCTTGTAAATTTTTTTGTTATCCCTGTGGGTTAGTTGCACTGAGTGTAACTACTATTTGGCATTGTAAATACTATGCTTTTCACAGAATAACAAAAAAAATACCACTGTTGTGTTTGTTGCTATTGACTTCAGTGGAAATGCTTGTCCTTGTGCATTAGTCTTACACATAGTGAGGTTACAGATGTTATAAAGTGATTGATAGGATACAAAAATACAAAATATGCTAGAGTGAGATGACAACTATTTTCCCTAATATTTGAGTGTTAAAAGGATTACATATAAAAGAAAAAGTAGAACTAAATCTTCAGTGTCACAGTGCTAAACTGAAAACACAGGGCACTGTTTGACTTGACCTTTTGGAGACCTCATTGGGTAGTTGAGCTGGGCAGTAAGTTCTGCAGCACACCCTACAGTATAGAAATAGAAACCATTGTTCAGCTGGGGAATAGGACTTTACACAACACTCTGTGTACCAGTTCTCAGATGCAAAAAATCCAGAGCTTAGGTATGTGTATGACTCCCTAATCTTTGATACAGTGAAGTTGAAATATCTGTGCTTGTTTTGGAACGGTTTCCAGATTCATATCAGTAAATAATTGTACGTGTGATTACTGTGAAGTAATCTGACAGGTATAATCGTGATAGGTATAATGGTGTTTCTGAAAGATGTTGAAGTGTAGCACACGTGGAAGACACAGGAACAGGCTGGTCTAACGCTGGTAAGAGGGTGGGCAAGTGGCAGCGACTGTGCTCAAAGAAAAACATCTTTGCCAAGGAACAAGTAACAGCATTGCTGTGTAAAACGGTTATATAGGAACTAAAGTACTTCTGGATTGTAGATTGAAGCCCTATTAAGAAAAACACAGTATGACTATATCAATCCAGAACATTTTGTTGTATAATCAACCTGGCCTAGGCTTCAATTATATGCATAGTTCTCATCAAAAGTCCATCTTGTTAAACACAATGGATGCATATGTAGAGTTGTTGGTAATTGTACCGGCTTAACGAGTATAATTGGGTCTCCTTTAGAAATCACGGCTTTCATCCAGTTAAAAAAAAAAAAAAAAAGAAAAAGAAAGGAAAATAATCTCTTGAGAGTTTTTAGCCCGTCGCCGCCACCTAGTGTTTATAAGGTCAACGTTCGTGTAGTGAAAAGCTTAGGTTCGGTTTCCTTGCATAGAATTAAAAGCAGTGAGCATGTGAGGGATCTGTTAAAAGACACAAAGAAGTTTTGTACAGTTTTTGTTTATCATATGAATCACCTCAAGTCAAAATAAATATTTCGTGTAATTATACATGCACCGAATATAGCTAATTAAAATGATTATTAAAAGGTTACCAGGTTTGCTCCAGTTTGTTTCTTGTTACATGTAGATTATGTGTGCATGCCCCTTATTTCGTAAAGAAAGTAAGCATTAATTTAGATAGTGGTACTTCTAGTAACAGTTCTCAGTGAGTTAATAGTAATTTCCATGTCATTTTATCATATACCTGTAATGTCACTAATGTCTGTTAATAATGTAAAGTAACACTCTGTAGTAAGTTTAAATGAAGCACAATCTTAAGTGTGTTCATTTGAGCTATCAGGAGATGAAAGAAGTTAATTACTTTAAGAATTGAAAACCAAATGCTTCCAAGTAAGCATCTTATTTAAATGGGATGCACAGAGTAATAGAGACACCATCACCTTATTATCTGGTCAACTGGAGGACTGAGATAAACTCTTTAAAGGAATACACCTGCTGCTAGGTCTGCCTTATTATTTCTGTGGGTTTATAGCAGGGTGTATGAACCAGTTTACCTTTATAAAATTGTAATGATACTGACTGCAGGGATAGGAAGTCATGCAGAAGTACCCGAGTAGATAATAAATTGATACTAATAAAGCTTTGTGAGATTCTTGGAGTCATGATTAATAGCAGTGTAAACAGTATTAATATATTTGACTTCCACATAGATTTATTTTTTTTTCTTTCCTCTTGACAGAGCAGTTGGTGCTCTTTCAGACAGCAAGCACTTTGTAGAAGGTCTCCTGAAAGGAAAAACTCTGGATTTGTCTTTTCAAGGAATTGATCACTTCAGAAATGAAGTTGGATTTGTGAAGTTGGCTGAAAACGATCATACAGCTATACTTACGGAAATAGCAGGTACAGCTTCTCAATCTAATTTAAATGCTTTAAAGACTTTGACAACCTAGATGAGAATGGAGCAGAAAGGTAAGTTGGTGGTAGTTTAGTCAATGTTAATTTACCTTTAACAACTACAGAGGCTACATGATGAATTTCCCAGCACAGTTCAAATGAACTACAGACAGTACTGTTCTGTGATATATTTTTATTTAGCATAGGTAAAAAATGTGGTGCAGGTTTGTAGATGGATATAAAGACTCTCACTCTGCCTTGTCAAAATACTGTATGTCCAAATACTGTATGCTGTTTCTTAGCTGGTATTTGTACTGCTTTGGATTTGTATATTCATACTTACTGACTTCAAGAATGGTGTCTTTGATGCAACTCACCTGACTTACAAAGTTACATCATTCTTTTGTGTGTGTTGGTGCTGAGTAGAGCACTAAGAGACAGTGACTTTGTCTCTTCTACTGTGGCCTAGGAAGTCGTTAAGTTTTGTGTTTCCTGTACATTATCCATATCCCTCTTAAATTTCAGAGAATTTACTGTAACTTACTGCTCCCACACGTATAAGTGCATGTACACACACACATGTATATGTACATAGATGGACTTTACACATATGCTTTCAAATAAGTATAAAGTAAAATCTGGACTTTCTTTGCACCTCTGGAGGGTAAGGGGAGTTCAGAAGAAGGACATGACTCATTTCCCAGAGGAATGGATATGGATTCCATGCTGCTTTATCTTGATTTATTTTTTTTTTTGAGGAGTTGTGGAAGCAGTCTGTGGCTTCTTGGATGTTAATTACCTGCCTTTAGCAATTAGGAAGTTACTGAACAATGTAGCAGGTACATGCCACTATGCATGTGCACCCACATGTTTGCTTCAAGAGCAAAAATCTTGGTTCTGTTTTTCCAGTGGAGCTAAGACCACTGCCTTTTTCCAGTCAGCTAAAATGCATCCAAAGATACAGGTGAAGTCAGTAGGAATATACAAATTGGAAGTAGTGTATCAGCTGAGAAACAGCAGTCAGTACCTAGACCAAAACAAAGTAGAGTGGAGTTTTTATCCATGAGTCTATACTTGAACTATGTTGTTTACAGATACTAAATAAAAATTCTCAGAGAACAGTACTGTCTGTAATTCACTGGTGTCCTTTAAAACTATCCTGGCAATTCCAACTATTCCTTGGAAAGAGTCTTTTAAAAGAGTTTTTCAGTATTGATGAATTATCTTTTGTGCTCTGAGGAATGTGAGGTCACACCATTTTTTAACAGTGCAATAACCCATATAGGACAGAGTAGCAGAGACTGCTGCTGTCACGCTGCCTCTTTGCAGAGCAGTACGGAGGAGAAATGGAAGAAGTCTTTACTAAGACAGTGCTTTCTCTAGCAATTAGTTTTAATTTCTGAAGTGCCTTTCTAAGTATTTCTTAAATTTTAAAGAAAGGTTGAAGACTCTGAGCTTTTCAGCTTACCAGATTGCTTAAGCTGTTATAGGGCAATGCTTTATTATCTAAGCAGTGCTCGATAGAAAAGTATTTCTAATATTCAGTACGGTAGAAATTGAACAGTACTTACAGTTCCAGAGAGGCTTCAGTTGTCAAATAATCCCGTAGTTATTTCAAAGATTGAATCTACCAAGTATTTCTCCAGTCCTTTGGACAATATGCTTCCTCATCCTTGCCTTTGAGTTTGTCTTTAGCTTTCTTTTAAAGGTGACAGGATACTGTATGTATGCTGCTTTACAAACAGTGAGAGAATTCATAAACTGTGTTTCCTTTCAATGCCTCTTGTGAAAGGAGATGAATGGTTTCTGTTAGTGACAGTAGCTTTTGATTTTGAGAAGTTTGTATTTAACTATTAAAAACTCCAAAATAATTGAAGTTGCTAAACATGGAGATCCAAATACCTGTTAACTACAGTAAGTAGAGGAGGTTGTTATGAGTGATTTTCAACGTATCTTAGGCTAGTGAACCTGAGTGTGACCAGGATTGGACAAGTAAAATAGAAGATCAGATTTTGACCTTTGTTTGACAGTCCTTTCTAGTAGACAAATTCACAGTACAGTCAAATTCAGCAAACAAGCATGCCTGTTTCCTTTGTAAGGCCTCCCTACTGATGCTCACTGGTGAGCATTCTTTGCCTATATTAGAGCTACAGCTGTATGTTATTAGCACTTACCACTGCTGTTTAGTAAACTGAACACTGTTGTTTAGTAAAACTGTTTCTTATTTCAGGGCTTACTTTTGTCAAACCAACCAATCATTTCTTGGCCTTAGGCCTGTCTTTAAGTCTCTAGAGAGATGTTTGTTTCATGTGCTTTTAGTTCCGAAGCAGGGTAGGGAGCTGAATATCACCAGAGTAGAATGGTAGAATCACTGAACACCTCAAATGGGATGACGTTCAGAATCTGCTATTTTAACATTGCTTAATGACTGTCATAACTGTAACTGCTGAACTGCCTCTATCTTCAGAGTATCTTTTTGTGCCTTAGAAGTGCTAAATATCATTTCATAACAGGTAATCTGTAATTGATGAAAGAAAATTCAGGGTTTTTTATTGACTCTTGTGCCAGAAATAACATTTTTAGGTCTGTAATTATGTAACACTGAAGATTGTACAAATGTGTTTCCAAAGTTACCTTAGTTACATATTAAATTAGTGGAAAGACTGGGTAAGAGCAGGAAGAAAATGAATACAATAAATAGTTTCTACATATGTCTTTGTTAGACTAAATGGCAAAGAACTGAAAATAAGTAACCTGGTAAAAATAGGTAATTTCTTATTATATAGATGTCCTTCAGGGCAGTGCAAGTTGCAATATGAAATATTATTAAACAAAAGAATCTGGGTGACCTCTTCAGAACTGATGAGGTAAACAAGAGAGTCATTAGGATTCTCCCCTCACCCCCGAGCATATCACATGTATAATTCCTCTAATTTAAGAGTACTCTCAGAGACATAATTGCAACACAGTTTAGTTTGGATGCAGTTGTTACAGAACATAAGCAGAGGGTCCTGTGTCCTCTAAGGGCCAAACTTCCTAGTGAAGGTGTTGAATTTTGGGAAAAGACAACATAATACTTGCTGGGCTGTTCTTCACACAGTAAATACACCTTCATTTGTAAAGAGTCATATTAGCAGAGATATGCTGTTGAGTTTATTTCCTATGATACACTTTATATATTATTCAAAACAGACTGTGTCCAAATTATGCTCAATATTCCTGCTCCGCAGATAGGATCCTGAACGCACAATTGTAGAGAGACAGCTGCAAGGGAAAACAGAAGCTCTTTCCTGCTGGGCTGCCATTGTCAGGATCTGTGTGAAGATTGCCTCTGCTCTTCATATGTACTGCTGTGACGTTATATATATGTTTGACAGAAATTAATTGTCACAAGTTTATTCTGGCTCCTAGTACAGCTGCCTGGGCTATAACTTGTGTCCCTAGAAAACTGCAATTTTAAAACTGAACGTGGCAGGAAGGAAAAAGACCAAAGCAGTATTGCCTGCAGGTTGTTAATCATTCTGTTGCTGTCCGTGGAACGGTAAAGAGCGATCACTTCTGTAGGTAGTTTGATTTTTTGCAAGACCTCAGTTTATTTTATTACAGAATTACTTGTTTGGTCCTTCAATATTATGTTTGGTTTCTGCTGTGCTCGAAGGTGAATTTTTACTTCATGTGTTATTTTGTGAATTACGTGGATGTTGAAAGAGAAATATTAAGAAGACAAACAATAGAAAATAAGTGAAATTAGCTTCTTGTAAAAGCCCATTAAGTTTCCTAAATTGTATGGAAATTAGTTTGATACCAGTAACGTTTGAATGTGGTACCACATTGCAATGGCAGGTGTATGTCTGGTAACACCAGCGTAAATGGGAGTTCGCCAGAGACAGAAGTTCAGGCAAAGCAGAGCTAATGCAGGTCTTTTACTGTTTCAGTTTGCTAGTTGTTTCCCATCAATTCACTAAAAGCCATTTGCATCATATAATTTCTACAAGGAATCACAGAATCGCAGGGGTTGGAAGGGACCTCGAGAGATCATCAGATCCAACCCCCTGCCAAAGCAGCTCCCTAGCTCATATTGCACAGATAGGCATCCAGACGGGTCTTGAATATCTCCAGAGAAGGAGACTCCACCACCTCCCTGGGCAGCCTGTCCCAGGGCTCTGTCACCCTCACTGTGTAAAAGTTCTTCCGCATGTTGGTGCGGAACTTCCTGTGCTCCAATTTGCAGCCATTGCCCCTTGTCCTATCTCCACAGATGACTGTGCTAAAGTGTTATGATAGAAGTTGTAGGAGTATTTTAATCACTGTTTGTCCAAGTCTTTTTAGAAATCCTGAGCTAAATGTGACCGAGACGCTTGCAGCGATTTTTAAAAAAAACTTAATTTCTTGTACTTTGCTACACTACAGAATATTTGATGTACTAAGTGAATTTGTAAAAAATGGATTGTATAGCTTTGTTTTTCAATTTGATAATTATATTGTAAATAGTATTTGAAGCTGATAAAAGTGAGTCCTGTTTTCTACCCACAGGATTTGCAGATTTTGGTTTTGTGGATGGAATGATGCACATTATGGTCTAACCATGAGGGGGAGCTTGTATTTCATTAATAAAAAAGTTACTTTTGTTAATACAAATCACTGTTTCATGTGCTTTTGGTCCTGTGTTTTTAAGAAATGTTGATTTGTTGGGTTAAATATTTTAATACAGTTAGGGCTGCACTAGACAGACGTGCAGTATGCCTAACTAGCAATTTCCTTTAGTTTTATATAAATGACATTTAATCTAATCTCACTAAATCACTTTTCCTAACAATCCATACTAGACAAAAAGAAATGGAAAGTAAGTTATACTGCCCATCTTCTTGAACTCTAGGTACATTACAGCTTCACTCGAGCACAAGCTGGCATTGCCACTATACCAAAGCAGTCCAGCCCCTTCTGTTGTGCTGGGGATTTGTCCAGCCACAAATAGTGAATTCAGCTGTGGTTAAATTAACTTTTTTTTTACCTTTGCCAGTTAATTTTTAACCTAATTGGTTTGCCAGTGATGCACATTATTGTATGGCTACATGGCTATTGGCACAAAAAGGTAGGAGCAGTGGCAGGCATGGGGCTGGAGAGGAATAGTCTGTTTTGGCAAGGCTGGTGGATTATGAGCTTTTTTAAAGATTATGAAACCATGCATTTAGCATCTATTTTAGGGTGATTTAAATTGCCCTGACTTTAGAGAGCCTAGGGAAATAGTTTAATTCAGTTAATTTAGTTCACTTTAGTTCCAGATGGCTGAAGCTAAGATAAATGAATTTTGCCTCTTGTCAGTTACTCATAAGTCATTTCACATGATGGAAAATTTGAGAACTGAAAACTGTTGTAATTTTCCATTAAAACAGCTGATTTGTACCAAGTAAACAAAAAGCTGCTAGTCTGAATCTGTAATAGTTACCCAGAAAACATACTGCTGTGACATGTTAGATTTCCTTTGAGTCCATGTGCCATTTGTTATTGTTCCGATGGGTGTAGCAGAACTTCACTGAACTGTATAGAAACTTGGCTCATCCACAGCAGGGAGAGAAGCATGCACTAAAGCTGAAAGTGGCAATGTTTTGCTGTCTCAAGAATATAATTATCTGTGCCACCAAATTACGTATATGCTGTGTGGTGTGATGACTATATGTCGTGGTTTTGCCCCAGCCGAGGGCTGCACCCCACACAGTCGCTTGTACTTTTAAAGGGAAGGGGGAAGGAAAGTTGGGGGAGGGGGAAAAGGGAAGGAAGAAAGGAGGAAAAGAAACCACAACCTAGAAACCAGAACCCCGCAGGTTGGGATAAGGATAGTTTACTAAACAATAACAGAAAACTAGATATAACAATAACATAAGTTTAAAGCACAAAATAGATGAAACTGGTGATACACAATGCAATTTCTCACCAAACCACACAACTCAGGCCGCACAGCTTAGAGCCGTCCCGGAACCCGACCGTCCCCAGAAACTGCACGTCCTGGCGTTGTCTCCTCCTCTTCCCCCCAGTCCCCCTTTATACTGAGCATGACGTAACTGGCATGGAATGTCCTCTTTGCCAGTTCGGGTCACCTGTCCTGGCTGCGTCCCCTCCTTTCTCATTAGTAAGGAAGTATGCAGAGCTGAGAAAGGTCCTTGATTGCCCGGCAACAACTAGAAACATCAGGGTGCTATCAGCACTGTTCTCATGCTAACACCCAAACATGGCATTCCATCCACTGCTAAAAAAAATTTAACTCCATCATAGCTGAAACCAGGACATTATAACCAACAGAACATGCCCCCATCCTACCCCCCAGTGCTGTTTTTGTTGATTTTATTACAACAGCAGAGACACTGACATGAAGGATGGATTCCAATGGACCTGAGCACTGTTCATGCCTTTTGATACTGTGTAGTTGTCTGCATGCAACCTTTTGTAACTCTGCTGTGCTCTGCATGACAGTTTTTTCTTCAGTTCAGACCCCCTGACTAGCTGAATGCCAACAACAGGGGCAAACATTTCAGTGAAAATGAACAATCGCTCTTAAGGCCACTTAGTTTTATGAGATTGTAATAGTTATTAAGTACAGTTTGCTCTGGAGCCCAACATTTTCTTAGTTGCCTGGGGATAGTAAATACTGTGCTACCACCAAATGTCTTAGCTCACCCTTTTTGTGTGTCACATGGCAAGCAGAGGTGGCTAAAGTGGGTAGGTATGCAAAAGCTGTAGGCTGGGACAGGGGCCTGGCTTTGGAGCACTGTATTGCAGTGCCTCTCCTACCCTTTGACTCTGCTGCTCTTCACACCAGCTCTTAACATTTTGATCAGCTGTGTGGAAAGAGTCAGGAAGAGTCTTTACAATTTGCTTAGGAAAATTTGGCTGTATAATGGCATTTTCAGCAAGTACAGAGAGGGCAGATACAAGGGGAAAAATAAGGGTTTAACAGAAAGGAAGTTGGGGTAGCAGGAATAAGTAGAGAATCTGTTTTTAAGGCAAGGAGTAAATCATATGGGAGGATTTTGGCATTTACAGACAAGGGCATCTGGAGTTTGTGTAGGGTGGTGGACATGGAAGAAAAGTTCTAAATGTTGCAAGGAATTTATTCAATTAGTAGGGAGACTGAAACATCTTCAGTTTGTCGTAGTACTCTGTCTTTGCACCTTGTTGTTTATTATGTTTTTTATTCTCACTGCAGTTGTGTATGTGAAATATATAAAGCAATTTAACCATGTGCATGCCTGGCTCTGAATTTCCCATTTAATTTTTCCCTGATTATTTAGTGTAAGATATTTTTGATTGTTAACATCCCTCTGTACAGAGCACATATGATGATCTCCTTAAAAGCCACTGAGCACAGCTGTATTATTTAATGAAACTTGACATGCTGTTCACTATGGTATTCGTCTTCATTCTTCTAAAAGACCCATTAGTGTTCTCCATGTTTGCTCCTTAATGCTAAAAGTGTAAAGAATGGTTCTCTGAAAGCAAGGATGGCAGACACTCTTAGATTTTCATTTACATTTATCTTCATTGTGCTCCCAAGCACTGAATAATGCTAACTCTGATAAATACCCCATTAAAATGAAGCAATAAAATATGTGGGGTTTTGTGATATAAAGTAAGGTACTCTCACCCACTACTTCTTGTGGTCGTGAGAAACTTCTAGGAAGCATTAGGAAGCCCTGGAGTGGATTAAAGTCACTGAAAGAAGCAAGTTTCATCAAGAAGTCCTACCTGCATTTCAATTTGAGCCTTCCTTCACATTATCACTGTCTGTCTGTAAGGGTTACCTCAGATGGGCATCTGTGCACAAAGTGGGGGTTGCTTGGTCCAGCTGCTGCTTGGATCCTACTCTATGACTGAGCACATCTTCTATATATGTCTATGGTGATGGAGAGAAACAGCAGCCCATGTGTACTGCTGATATGTGTTTGAAATAAACATGCAGCTCACTGATACGTGGTAGTGGTGTGGTACAGGGACAGCTCACTCTAGAAAAGCCTAAGTAATATATAGCCAAGAACTAGTGGAAGAACCATTAAGCTATTGGCTTGACTTTGGTTGTGGCACAGTGTAAAGCTGACTATTTACAGAGAAATGCTAGTACTGATGGAGAGAGAAAAAAAAAGCTTCTTTTCGTATGGAGAGATGAGAAGCAAGGCATTTCCTGTCCTTGCAGCCTGGAGATAAAAATCACCAGCACATGAGCTGGTGACTGACCCTCGTATAGCCACCATTTTTCTTTATCAGAGACTGGGGATTGCTGAGGTGTTCAGGGGTCAGTAGTTTTTGTCAGGCAGCAGCCAGGCTGATATTATCCTTTGCAGCGGTCTTAGTAGTAGGATGGTAGAGAGTTTGGTGCTTCATGCAGCCTTTGGTTATATAGTCCAAGCATAACACGATATCTAAAATATTCTTCAAAATTTCTGGTGGGCTCCTCTGGTGACACATAGTTGAGGTTGGTATTAGCATCTGAAATAGGTGGCTTTGAGTTCTTCATTGGCTTGGAAATAAGATCTTGTAAGGCTTTGCCAAGTGCGTTATGCTTGGTGCTCTTAGGAAAGGAAGGATGATGAACAGAAGAGCTTCTTTGTAAAACCCAGCTAATAGCCGACAGAATAATCTTAAAAAGCAGCTTAGAACTTAAAGAAATTTAACATGACTTGGCATGTTAGTTATAATTGTGAGTTATCTGTGCTCAACTTGTCTTCAGATTCAAGTGAAAAATAAAAAAAACCCAACTTTAATAAATCAACTGAAAATTGTTTCTAGACTCCAAACCTTTATTTGAGGGAGACAAGCAGAGACTAATAGACTGGAAGAAAATGTACACAGGTAGCAGTTTTCCATATCTAATGAAATCTTGGAAGAGATGCCCATTTGTGTTATGGAATGTGGCTCAGTGTGCAATTTTCCTGTGAATCATTCTGTATTGATCTAACTGTTGAATTTTTGAGCATTTCCAGTATACAGCAGTTCTGGGCAAGTTCAATGTATTGTGTTTCAAGTCTCAATTATGGGGAAACAATTGTCTAATGGATTCAGCTGCATCCAATGTAAGAGAGGCAGATGTCATTCAGTAATTTTGACATTATACAAATAAGGTACAAAATGGTATTGCAGAGTACTTCAAATTGCATGAAAGATGATCTGAAAACTGTCCAAAAATTTGTTCCAGGAAGTCATTGAGCTTTTAAAAATAGCTTTAATGTTTCTAGGGTATACTTTAAGCTGCAGACACTGGTCAGCCTGAGACTAATAAGGGAAAATGCAGATCTTGTTTGATTTTTCAGTTTAGCTAGTAATGCTGATGTCTGGGGGAAAGATCTCATTTGTTAAGACCCGTGGGCGTTGCCTGTCTATGATTCTTGTTACTGTCCTCTAAGTTCTTTCAGGTCAGGCTAATTCCCATCATCAACTGTAACATTCTTTGCTCAGTCTTCAAATCCACTTTCATGCTGTCCCATAAGCCCAGGACTTTCTCTTGCCCACAGCATCTGTACTTCCTTTCTCATTTCTTCTAAAACCCTTCTTGTGGCCACTTCTTCAAAGAGCTGCATGGATATTAATAGCATTACGTTATCTTTTAGCCTTCCTGTGCTCTCAGGAAGAGAAAGTATTTCCCTTTGTTGGGTTTTATTTTTTTGATTCCCCCCTCCCCCCCCATCTACTCAGATTTCTTTCTATTTTCATCATCTTTGAAGAAGAAGAAAACGTTGTGCTAATTATGTTTATAAGTCACCTAGGCAGTAAAATGCTTTTCCCAACAAAACTGGGGCTATCTGTAGTACCAGCAAGTGTGGCCAATGTCTTGAGCCTGTGATGTTTATAATAGAGTCTATGCCATGACAAAGCTGTGTCAGAAAGAAGTCTGATCACTGTGAGAACACATGTGGGGACACACATGCACACGTGTAAATCTATTAAAGCTGCAGTCTCTCTCTAAAGTTATGCCTTCTTTCCTCTGACCCAGTTTTTCAGTATGTTTTTTTCTTGGTTAGAACTGCCAGGTATGAAGGGAAGACAAATTTAGAGCGATAACTAGGAGCAGATACTGAGCAAAGCTGAGCACAAGATGAAGACAGGCAGGACAAGTGGCTGCCCTTCAGCACTGTAAAGCGTAGGTGCCCTACTGTGCCCCTGTCACACATGGCCCTAGTGCCATATCATCAGTCCACTGTGTTGAAAACACCAGGCTTAAAGTCCTGTGATAGGTGCACGTTGGCAAACCACTGACCTGACACCAAGCTCTCACTGGAGCTAGGGGGACGCCCTTGGAGGTACAAATCTTCATCGCTACAGATCTTAATTGCAGGGTGGGAGATAAGACTGCTTGGCATAAGATGTGATGGCAGAAAGAATCGTAGCTTTTAGGGGAGGAAAAAACCCCTACAATCCACAGGACTGAGTCAGAATATCACTGGGTAGCCTAAACCTGGTTTTGATAAGACTAATCCTCTTTTGAAACATCAAAGTCAACGAGTCCCCAAATTATGCAGTTCAGAGGACCAAAAAAAGGAACCAGAAAATGGCTTTGTTACAGATAATTTCAGTTTTAGATAAATGTAAGGTTTTATTAGCTTACTAACATCAGAAGGCTGTTGGATGCGTGGAAATACACACACACCATAAATAAATGACTTCCATATCTCAGTTTGAAGAAGCAGCAAACATTTACTTGTAGCCTTCTGTTTTGATATGTTAATCTGATGTTCAGCAGCATTTGTGTGCACAGCTGCACATTCAGCCTAAATCTGGAAATGTTTCCTGCAGATGCAGCTGAAAATAATACAAGTAGGTAAGCTGTACTTGTGTACAGATACATAGCTAGAGCCATCCATATATAGGAGGCCTATAGATCTAGATACATAGATTTATAGATTTAGATACACTGATCTATACACCTATTTAGTAGTTATGCTTCTGTGTACATATATGCACACATGGAGCAAGGGAGGGAAAGAATGGGCACAAACTGAAATACAGGAAGTTCTGTCTGAACATCAGAGAACACATTTTTATTTTGAGGGTGGCCAAAAACTGGCACAGGTTGCCTAGTTTGGTTGGGGGAGTCTCCATCCCTGGAGACAGGTAGAACCCATCCAGGCATAGTCCTGGGCAACCTGCTTTAGGCAGCCTTGCTTGAGCAGGAGGGTTTGACCAGATGACCTCCAGAGGTCCCTTCCCACCTTAACCATTCTGGTAGATTATTTTTGGGGTCTGTCATAGTAACATTACCCTGTTGCCATTGTGTAAATGCTTTGTTATTTCAATCTGGTTGTCCTTTCAGCATCCTCTGAGTTAGAAATAAAGGCTGGGCTAATTCTTTTTTTGTAAAATGCATCAGCATCTTAGGAGTGGGGAGCGAAGGTCAAAAGAGAATTTTCAATTGGGCCTGTTTAAGAGATGACATTTGGGTCTTTGATTTCCTTGGCTTCTTTCAAAAGAAGCCTGCACAGACTGTGGAACCTAAGGCTATAAATCATATGCAGCAGAGAAAGAGAAGCGAATTTTTGATCTCCAGCTCCCAAGTGAATACTCTGAACTTTGTCCAGAACTTCTCTGTTGTAAAGTGATGTGTAAACTTGTATAATCTCTTTTAAGTGTGATTTCAAAGTAGCTCACTTAAATAGTTACTGTAGAAAATGAAAAAAATGGTAAGAGTAAGGATCCTGGAATGCCATGTTACAGGAGCATGGGCTGGCAGGCTTATGATAGCCAGCTTTCTTCCTTGGGCCTGCCCTATTTTTCTTCAGCCAGCTGTGCTGTTTGCTTCCCAGCATAATGCATTTTCTTCCAGGTAGGACAAAAAAACACCAGACCTTTCTGTTACAGCTGAACTATCAAGCTAAAAAAATAGTACACCCTCACTGTGGTAAGGGTTGATTAAATTAATGTGATAGGACTGATATTTTTTTTCTTTCCTCTTTTGATTTTAGTTCAAGGGTAGTATGAATCAGCTAGACATCCAGCTAGTGAAAAAGTGGAAGTTGTATTTGCAAAGGAAAAAGAAACTTTGCAGTTTTTCTGTTTTTCACTAATAGAAATATTCTACTTACTGATATTATTTTTGCCATAGCTTTTCACCACATTATCAAAATATTTTTTCTAAATTGCAACATAAATTTTTCATGTAAAATATTTCAGCTAAAAGAAATAAGGAGCATAATTCAAAAGTTACACTGAAGTTTATTATAAAGAGATGAAAACATAATGTTGGGCGGATGAGTAGGGAAATAGTAAACTAGGTCAGTGTGGTGGAATTGCTTTGGTCTGGGCTGTAAACACATACAAGTGTACATTGAAAGTAGCAATCCAGCTTGGAAGGCGACAAACAGAAGTCATCAGCATGCCTGATATGTTCTCTAAAGCCAGTGCCAGACAGCTCTCAGTTTCAGATTTCCTTTGGTCTGAGTGGGAGCTTACCAAATACAGGTAATAGAACTCACCACAGAATGTCATTTTTGACAAGAGATAATTCTGTTGCATACTCATGGGTTTTCCTTAAGTTTCCAAAACTTCCAGTGAGAGTAACTCCTGAACAGTTCTAATGTCAGGTTCCTGTTCTGATAGCAAAGACAGACAGCATGGACAGATTTCTAATTGCCATTATTTTAATAAAGCCAAATTTATGACCCACATTAACTGCAAATGTAAGACTATTTTCCCTTGAAATAATATGTACCTTTGAAGTTAACTAGAGATCTCTCTGCCTTTCTGTACTCATCATCTTGTTTCTTCCATGTGGCTGTGACTCATATTAGAGTTGAAAGCATATTTTTAAGCATTCTATCATGCAATATCTTTGTACCTCTGTATTTTTCTCTCCCCTCAGAGACTATGAAGAAGATATTTCAAGAAAAGGGCATTTTGGCAGGAGAAGAAAGAGCTTTTAAACCACATCTGACCTTCATGAAGTTGTCAAAATCAACAGAGTTACGTAAGCAGGTGAGCTCACATTTCACATAACTCAGCAGCAATCTAGAAAGTTTCATCTTGAGACAAAGGAGTAGCTTATGCTATAGCATCCTACTTTCTGTTTTGTAACCAGCTGAAGAGGTAAGACTTGAAAATACTGATTTATTTTTTAGAAAAAATAATTAGTATATCTACCATATGTACAGCAATCCTGTACTGTATTTTAAGTTACCACTCTTGATATCCTCAGTACAGTAATATCAAGGTCTATTGTCTTTTGTGAAACCATGCAAGACCAAAGGATGAAAGTATTTGTTCAAAATTGCAGAATTATTATTGGGGTGTAGGTTATATGCATGCAGTTTGTTGGGAAAGTTTTGTTTTGTAAGTCTGTAGGAGAAAATAAGCAAATAAAGAGTGGAATTTACATTTGGATTATGCATAATATGCAGACTGTCAGTTCCCTTTGTTGAATATGCTTTGGTGAATTTCAGAGGACTGATGAAATACATTTTCTGTATTCTGTCTTGCAGGCAGTTATTTCTTGCCTATTTATTAGCTTTTTTGACAAAACACACAAATACATAGAAGTAGGTTATAACTGTGAAGATAAATATATAGAAGCAATACTAATATATCTAGTTTTTCATTTCACACTAATCAAACAGTAATATTGTATTATTTAACATAAGCTGTATTTCCTTTTGCTGATACTATGTAGAATGTTTCACATGATCCTTTAACTTTGACCAGGAAAATAATTTTCAGGAAAAAAAAAATTAAGATAAGAATTAAAGTACATAATATAAATATTTCAAGTTTATTTTCTTTCCTTAATAGTAAGCATTTCTTTCCTTAATAGTAAGCATTTAAAATGTCATTAGAAATAACTAAAAATTGCTGAAGGTGCACATTTTAATTAAATAGTATTGTGAAATCATCTGGAAGAAGTCAGTGAGATTTGAGATGCATCAAGAAACTTCAAGGGCACATGTACTTGCTCTGAAACAGAAATAAGGCTTGTCCACAGGGTGTAGGTGGTATAGCTATTAAATTTGTAAGCTCACATGAACTTTTGTTTGTTTAAACAGTTGTTTATTAAAATAGTAATACTAAAAATCCACAGCTCTTCTAGAATATCAGCTGCTCAGTAATTTAACTGTGTGGTTAAAGTATCTGAGACAATCAGGGTGTCCCTTTTGCCATTCTGGTGTTTGCTTCTTTATTTGGATGGTTGTTCAGGGTTTTTTTATATTTATCTGCCTTGCACAAACCATTAGCCAGGACCCACCCTTTCTGTGTTCTGATATTCACCGCTGCTGACAGAACCAGCTCAGGGTCATTCCAAATCATCTTCCTTAGTCCTCCACAATGCTGGGTAATGCATGTGGTATTCTAAAGACACGCTGTATAGGAAGATATTATGCATTAAAAAGACTTTAATTTTTTCTCTGTCAATCCACTGTTGGGTATAAGCACCAGTCTTTTGTTTTTATTTTGGTGTGTCTGTGCATTTAGGGAGACAGTTTCATGCATTTAGTGAAAACATTAAATAAAACCATGAAACATGAAAGGAATAGCTATTTTTAGTACATTTTAATATAATGTCTAGTTGCATTTTCAGACCATAAAACAGTATGAAATAAAAGAAAGGGGGAGTAGATAAAGATTTCACGAGAAAGCACCTAAAAGAGCAAATAGAACTGAAGTAGTTTGAGTATTAATATTTTTTAAAATCTAAGTTTTCTTATTTGAAGCAATGTTCTGTAAGCCACTCTCCTCAGAATGACATCTAAATTCCACCAGAATTATCTTTTGGGGAAAAAAATACTTGCTTTTCAAACCTTAATATAGCTATATGCATTTTTAAAATGCATATATTATGAAAAAATTGCTGATATTTACAAAGAAAAGAATTGTAGAATTCCAAATTAATAAAGATCTCAGGAAATCAGCTTTCTACTTTGAAGGCACAGCATTAAGGTAAAAATGATAAATATAAAAAACTTGGAAACAGACATTAATAAAGGATAAAAATGTGGGGATGAAGCAGGCTAGAAAAGAGCAATCTGGGTTACTGTACCCCCCTTCAGCTTCTGAGGTTAAAGAACTTATTACCTACTCAGAAGTGGGATCAATACATTCTTCATGCTTAGTTGGACAATTCTGAGATCAAATGTGCCACTGAAAACTTGCCCCATAATAAGGAGGTACAGTGTGCCTGCCTCTCAGTGTCCTTCTGGAAGGAGATAAATGGATATAATTTACTTGCACATGTTTAACTACTTCCACAATTGATGGTTTGGATGATAAGACAACCTTATCTTCTTCACGAAGAACTTTAATGAAACACAGTGAAAGAAGCAACTGGAGTTTGGCACTTGGAGATGACATTTCTATTCCTGCTTCCTCCACTAGCCTGATACCTTGCCACAGGCCAGTCAGTCCCCCTGCTTTTCGTTCATCCAGGCTGCTGTTTATTTCAGGGCATGTTGTGAGGCACACTCGATAAATTCTGTGTGACACTTGGAGATCCTTTGATACCTAGTGCTGCCAGAACTGCAAACACTGTGAAATGGATTTCATAAGTAGATGACTGATGGTTAAATTGCTCTGATGACATTTGCTTAATCACTAAGGAGTACATACTTACCCTCAACAGCGGTGGACACAAAAAAATTGCCAAAAATAAAATGTATAAATATTTAATATATGATAGTTTTCTGTACAGTGTATCTTTTGAATGTTATAATTACTAAAAAAGAATATATTAATGAGAAAAACTCGCAAGTCTTGGCAGTCAGACAATAAGGGATCTGATGTCGCTTCTGTCTTATTTAGATAAGGAGTCTCAAGCACTTACTGCAGGAGAGATTATTTCTACAGTGCTTACATATCATGCCTCCTGCTTCATTAATTTGTTAATTTGTTTTATTGCATATCCATACATCAAATATCATGGCCAGTAAAGATTCTTTGCACGACAGGAGAAGGGAAAGGGAATCCTCCCCTTCTAGTATTACTGCTTTAATGTTAAGTTTTACCCAGTACTCAAAAATAGAATACAAAATGTGAATTTGTCTCACATCCCAGGTATAGTGTTCAATTGCCTGGACTTGTAATTTGGCTTTTATTTATACCAGTATGGCCCGGATACATAGTCACACCATATAGAACCTTAGGAGAACAGAGTGATTCTCCGTAAAGCCAAAGCACTTCCCCTGTTTGTCAGTCCCCACTGATTCTGATGTCCAGCATTCTTTTTATAATAATTCCTGGGATCCCTGGGATTTTTGGACAGAAATGCTGGTATAAGAAAGCTGCAGAGCTCATTAAATCCCCCTCTTTCCATATATCAGCCTCTGTGTCAGTGGTTTATATCATGACAACTGTTACTTGCTGGTATGGGAGTGTGAGGCACATACTTACTTGGAATATTTGATGCTGATCCTAAAACAGCTGAAACGATCACTCTGGCACAGTACAAAGCAGTAAACATTTTGCTTTCACAGTCTTATGAGACCAGCAGAAATGTTCTGTGATTTTTCTACAGTATTTTTTTAATCTGAAGATCTAATAACAGGGGCAGAAAATGCACAAACTGGGTGACCCAACAGCTGGAAGAGGTTCTTGAATTCCCTTCTTGCAGTCTTCCTGCTTTTTGGTCATACACCGTATTGCAGAGATATGTAACTACATTACTTGTTTTAAACAAGAAGAAAGGAACTATAGACAGTTTGTATCAAACTAAATGCAGTGGGACCTGTCAGTCATAGTGATCATTCTTTAAATTAACAAAGTCTTCTCCCAAACGTGGTAGATATGATGTAGTCCATGCTTTTACACATACCCATGTTACAAAACTGAGGCTGCAGAAGGCAGCACCTCTTTATGCATGAACTCTTCCAAGTCCACATGGGGATCATCAAGGTCGAGGTGAAGAAACTTTTCCACAACAGACCTGCATTTTTCCATCCGATCTCCTCTTGAAGGATGATCAATACTTTTGATCGCTTTTCCATTGCGAATCAGTTCGGACACTTCCACTCCTCTCTCAATAATTTTGGCTGGCATTCCTGCTAATGCAGCGATATTGGCAGCGTGGCTCACAGTGGACATACCCTGTTTGATCTGATAGAAAAATATCAGCTCATCTCCATCTTGGTGGGTCTCCATGGTTAGGTACTCCAGAAGAGGTGTGTCAGGCAGGAGTTCAAGCTGCATTAAACTGTGAAAATTAGTGGAGACAAAGACCTGCGGACACTGTGTTCCTTGCCTGATCCAGTACCTTAGGACAGCAGCCAGAAGGGACAGACCATCCAGTGTGTTGGTCCCTTTACCAAACTCATCAATAAGTACCAAGGACCTCTCCGTGGCATTGTTGACTGCCTTGGCAACCTGGTTAAGATCAATCATGAAAGTGGAGAGCCCTACAGAAACTGACTCCCTACTGTGGATTCTTGTGTAAATTGCATCAATTACTCCAATCTCTGCCTCTGCTGCAGGGACATAACTGCCAATTAGAGCCATGAATACTATAAGACCAACTTGCTTTAAGTAGATGCTTTTCCCAGATGAGTTGGGCCCTGTGATGATCTTTATTCGGCTGGTAGCCTCACCACTGTTCACAGGATTGGCCACAAAAGTCTTTGCACATAGTTCCATGAGTGGATGTCTTCCATCCTTGATGTGGAAGCCATGGCGGTGAGTAAAGCGTGGCCGGCAGTAACCATTCTCTCGGGCCATCACTGCCAAAGCAAGTAGCACATCGAGGTGTGCAGTGTACTCAATCACACTGTTAAGTACTTCGGACTTCTCCAAGATCTTTGTCTGCAGCTGGTGCATAATAAGTGTTTCCTGGTCTCTGATCTCACAGTGCAAGTCACCCAGCAGGCTGTCTAGCTCCTTAGTCCTAGCACTTCTGTAGTGCAGTTTATCCTCTGACATGAACATGAAGTCCAAGCCTTCGATTTCAAAGTCACTTTTATCTACCATAGTCGGTAGCCGTGGAATGGAGAGAAGGAACCCAATCAAAGGAATGTAGATCACACAACAGGAGGGAATATGATTGTCCAAGGTCTCCAGTTCTTTTCGCGCCACTTCCGTAAGGAAGTCTGAGAGTCCCATCAGCTTTCGTTTTTTCTCGTCGATGGCGGGGTCCACATTGGGTTTAACAGTGAAGCGGTTTTCTGAGATGCTGCCTTCAAAGTCCACCACTTTGCTGATTAGAGTAGCAATGTAGTGCAGATCGTCAGTGAAGACATGCGAAATAGCCCGGAAGAGTTCGATAGTGTGGGGCAGAGAACGACACGTGTCTCTAAGGCACACTGCACTGTACACTGTCTTATAAAGCGCTTGCCAGTCACTGACTTTTGTGTGGGAAAGAGTCATTCTTTTTAGAATCAGAGGCACATTTTTAATATTCTTGAGGCAGCTTTGAAGAGTGAGGACTGTTTCATGGTTCTGAGCCAGCAGGAAGAAATGGATAACATCTAGCCGTTTGTTCAGCTCTGTCAAGTTCCGAGTAGGTCGCGTGAGCCACAGCCTCAGCAGTTTTTCTCCCCATTTGCACCTGCAACGGTTTAAAATTCCATATAAACTGAATCCTTCTTTTAATCCACTGGAGAGCTTGTACACTGAAGGATGGATATCACTTTTAAATATCTGCAGGACACAGTAAGTGTCTTGGTCCATATGCACAATATCTGACAGCACAAACTTTTTAAAGGCCAAAATAGGAACTGCAATAGTGCTTTCTTCAAGCTCAACTCCAACCCTTCTCCGGTCTAGAAATTTAAGTAGTCCCCCTAGGGCTCGTATCACGAGTGGGCTCTCAAAAGGGATGATTGAGGACAAATAGAGGATTTTCTCTGTTGCTGTCATATGAGATGGGATAAATGGAAATTGCCTAGATAGGATCCGTTGCTTGCTGACTTCTAGGCCAAAATCTAAGTTAGGAAACAGGACAATTTCTGGCTTTCTTATATCTTTATCACCAGCTGCAGCTGTTAGGTTGGTCAGGAACTTGGCAATATTCTGGTCCTGTTTTGCACTGGTCACTATGCATTGAGGATTAACTTCCCCGATCACTTTTTGCAGTAGTTTGAGGTCTTCATTATCAGGTATGTCAGGCATGAAGTAGATTGAGCAATCTTCTGTATCATAATAAGCAATTGCAAGCTGCCCTGCATACCACAAAACAGACATGTGTGTCTCAGTGCACTCTTGGTCCTCTTGCTCAGGCCCAAACGGTGCTGGCAGTGCACAACTTGTGGTTGAAGTGGCACTCATTCTGTTGGAGAGAGATATTTTTATGCACATCACATTCTCATCCAAAAAGTCCTGAGAAGTTACTTTAACTGATAACAGCGGGCTAACCCTCACTCTTCCAACCCTGGAGAAACTTAAGACAGAATTGAAGATACATTACTTCTTCAAGTGAAAAGATGCAGCCACTACTACCTTGCTTCCAAGCAAGGTGTAACTGAGATAACTGCCAGCAATGCTGGAATAGTTTTACAGGTTTTCTTTGTATCCTTTATCTTAGCCAGTAAACATCTATACATGTATGCCCAAATACCCAAATACCCATAAAAGCAGTTAATGCACAGGTGCACCATCATCCTCCCTCAGAGGCATGGGACACCCCTGTGGACTGAGCCCAGCTCCTCACAACAGTGTGGACGCATAAACTGGTCATCATTTCAGGGGCCTACCCTGCTACTTACAAAGCACCATTTCCTGTACTGATACACAACACACGCCAGCAGGGATCAGCCATACCAAACAGGTTCCCCTACAGAGTCCACAGTTGCAACCACTTCCAACCCACCTCCCCCTCTACTTACCCTCCTCACCACAGACGGGCACTTCGTCTCGGCTGCTAAGCCTCCTTGGGGTCCCAAAGTTTTCTCGTGACCCCTCCTTCCTTACCCTCCCTCTCCGGGCAGGTGCTTCGCGCTCCGGCGCTCAGGCCTCCCCGCCGCCAGGTCCTGTCAGGAAGGTGCCGCGCTGTGGCGCTGCACCCCGCCTCCTCAGCCAGGCCGCGGCCGCCGTCCCGCCCCTGTCGCGCTGCCGTTAACCGCTCGGGTGCCCTCGCTGCCGGCACACAGCTGCCCTCTCACGGCTGCAAGTCCCGGCCTTCAGGCGGGCAATGGACCCTCAGCCTGCCTTGCTGCCTCCCGGATAAACGGGAGTGCCCTTTTCTGCCTCCTCGGAGCCCTTGAGGGGGAGGAGGCAGTGGGAAGAAGTCCCCTGAGCAGCCCAGCCTGCTGGCGGCCATGGGATGCTGAGCTCTGACAGAGCATCTCCATGACCCGCCTCTGCACCGCTTGCCAGTGCTCCCATGGGACCTGGGGCTGTCCCCACCTGCTGCCAGGACCCCCATTGCTTCCTTCTTTGACCTGTTGTGCCTTCTGCAGTTCACTCAGTGAGCTGCTTCAAGCAATTTCATATTGCAGCCTTTGGAGAGCTGGGAGTTGGCCATTTTGGCAGTGAGGTCAATGGAAACTGAAGCTGTTTGTGGGAGGGTATTGGGCACCTCACTTTGCAGCCATGGGAAGGGCTGTCACCACGTGAGCCTTCTTGGCCCTGATCCCGTGGAGGGGCAAATGCTGCTTGGCAGCCTGTTGATGGCAGCCACATGGACTCCATGCAGCTGGAGGGATTAACTGCAGGCTGGGGACGGCAGGTTACAGCTTTCCCACAGGCGTACAGAGGAGGCACAGAGAGTTAACAGACATGACAGGGTTGCCAAATGCTGTCTCCTTGATGCCCTGTCAGTCTTGCAAGAGCTTCACATGCAATGCCTCTCCAGACCCACATTGCACAGCCATGTCCTTTCATAGGCATCCATTCACTGCAGTGCTTCCTCAAGAGGCCAGTGTCTTCCTCCTCCCCTTCCAGCACCAAACTCTTCAAAATGGCCTCTAAAATACTCTGTTTCTCACTCTCCCTCAGTTATAGCATTGCTTTGTAATCAACATCTATCACTTTCCCAAGTGGCAAAAGCTCTTGCCATTGTTCTCTACTGCTCTGGGCCCCTTCAATTAAGAAATGAACCATGACCATCCTGTGCACCTGCATTGTTTCATCCTTTCACATCTCAATACAAACAGCACTCCAGAAACTGGTCCAAGTTACTAAAAATATTATAGTTTTCCCATGAATACTTTTCCAAATATCTTTCAGTAGTGGATCACAAGCATAACTCAGTTCCTACGGATTCAACATTTGATTCACACCTCACCAATCTGTTTCTGACAAGCAATATCCCAACCTCTTGGAAATGTTGGTTCTTTTTTTTTTTTTTTTGTTGGAGTGTGAAGTTGTGATTTTGATCTTTTCCTCTTTTCGTTCCATGAGTACTCACGGTTTCACATTTTGACAAGTGTTCTCCTGGCTGAAAAGGTCTTCTTTTTTTGTTACTGATTTATGTCTAAATGGATTTCAAAGAACGTTCAGCCAAGAAACAAAGAATGATGATTCAATTGCAAAACAATCTTGATACATAAGGACTAAGTTAGCCACGGAATACCACATTTATGTAGTAACAGTGAGGATGGAGTAAGTGTAGACTTCCATGGAGGTCGTGTACTTGAAATGGAAAAAAAAGCATCCACCACTAGGTGTCATCGTTTCAGAGCATAAGGACGTGGAAATACCCTGCTGGCCCTCACAACATCAGACTGGTGGACCAAAAGTCTAAATTTAGTAAAGGGGACCAAAAGTCTCTAAATTAGGCTTTAGAGAATCAAATGTGCAGGTACTTAACACAAGCGAAGTGCTTCTGAAGTCAGTAATCTTGCACGTACATAAAAGCTCAGTAGATACCCTGACACTCAGTCCATCTTGCATATGAGTAAGTGTAAGTGAAAGATTGCAAGTGTTTGGATGAAGAGATAGTGTAAGAGTGTGAGGAAGGACACAGCATCTGTTCCCTTTAGGGTGTCTGTGAGGGACATTTTCAGTGCAGAAGGGACAGTAAGAAAAGGAGAAAGTCCTAAACAACATGAGCCTGATCAGTGGACAGTAAGAGAAACAATAGCAAAGAGCCAAAGCTGGTCAGCTGCACGGACTGATAACTGCATGTGGAGTCTGGGGATGTTAATTTCAGTAGGAGTGTCTGTATGAGGACCTTGTCAAATGGATGGGTAAGGGAAAGGGGGAAGCCATAAGCTAACCATACAGACACAAACCTACCAAGCATAACACACAAACCCAAGAAACAAACCTGGTTGGTCACAGTAATTGATGGGCTATCAAGAAACTGCAGGCAAACTGGGACTTTGCAGCTGTTGAAGTATTGAGAGGGTCGGGTGGGACTGTGTGAATGGAGAGAGGATGTGCAGGGGAAGGGGATCAGGAAGGACCACAGCAGGAGTGGACAGAATGGGGTGTAAAAGGGACAGGTTGTGTGTAAAACAGGGCTGGCAGGTGCACTTGTGTGATTGAGCCCGTGTGCTGGCAGCTGGGGGCAAATGTCTCTATCTTCCCCAAACCAAACGTGTGTGAGGAGTGTGGGTGTTCGGTACCAAACCTCAAGCTGGACCAGCCAGTGTGTGGGGAACCCATGGAGTGGATAAAGGGGGATCTGGGCAGGGGTGGCAGGTGGGCAGAGGGGCCATGACAGTGCTTGGGGCATGCACAAATGCGCGTGTGCTTGTGAACGTGGATGGAGTCACGTGTGTGCCTGCACTAGTGAGCTTCTGTCTCTGCCAGGGGTTATCTCCACTGTGTGTGGGTGCTGTTGAAGGCAGCGCCTTTTCTGTGGCAGGCTGCATAGCCAGCCATGTCCATGTCCAGTGAGCATGTGTATGTGTCTCTGGGACATGAAATTAGTGGGTGCATCCACCAGAGACCCTGGGTCCCTGGGGCATCAAGCTGGGCTCCAGTAGCCAGGGAGTGGGGAGCCCTGGGCTGAAGCTGCCTGAGGCAGTGGTCACTCCTAACATCCCTTAGTCTATAGTACTGATTTTTAAAAAGCAAGCAGTATTATTTTGTGATAGATTGAAGAAGAAAATACTGCATTTCTACAGAGATCATCTGGTTTTATTGAAAATACAATGGGATGAGGAGCCCTGAACTCTGAACTACTGAAATCAGGTTTCTGAAAACAGCCTAATAGAATTTTTATTGTGTTCCACTTTGTATATGCAAAACTATGTAATGATACTAATATTATAAATAGCTCTAAGTTTTTAGATTTACTGAGATAAAAAGTCTAGTGCTAGTTAAATAGAATCACATTTTCCTGTTTGGTGATTTTAAAGACCTTGAAAACTGCCCTCGACAAACATCTGAGATTATTCCTTGTAGTAGCATGCCCAGGAATGACAGCATGAATAATTTCCAGTTAGGTGTTCCATGAAGACTGTTGCAAACCGTTGGAAGTTAAAGCAGTTGTAGCATCGTTTATATCAATTTGTTTTCTACGGGACTGAAGAGGGAGGAGTAAAAAGGAAGTGTAATGACACTTATTTCCTTCTTTATGTTCTGCAGCAGCCAGTGTTTAACTATAACAGAAGATTTAGCACACTATTGTTTCAGTATTCTTTGTGCACCTTGCAGTAGTTTTCCATGCTCACTATACCTCTGGTTAAAATTAAGACTTTAGGAATTAAATAGGGAAACTCAGTCTTCTAGTAGAATACCTAATTTAATTTTTATGTTGCTATTTAAAGGTGAAAAAAATTGACTCGAGTCTGTACGAAGATTTTAAAAGCCATTATTTTGGAGATGAAATCCTTCACCGTCTAGATCTTTGCTCCATGTTGAAAAAAAAGCAACCAAATGGTTACTACTACTGTGAGTCCTCTATTGTTTTTGGTATGTACATCTTTATTCTCCTCTTATACCTGTTGTGTCTGTAAATTATGCCTGAAAAGCCTTTTTTTCCTGGACTGTATGTTAAGTAATTCCTGTAATAGTATCCAGAGTCTGACAGGAGCCTGCCCTTCAATCCTGGCTCTCCAGGCACACTGCAGTACTTCTTGCTGACAGCTGAATTTTATGTTCAACTGTCTGTCCTCTGAATCCAGTTCCATTCCTCATCCTAGAATGGGTGTTTGAGATAAGTGAGATGTATCACTCTCCAGAGCTTCTCATCTCTCTACTTAATATAAAGACAGTCCGTGTGACTGAGTTAGATTGGGAAAGGTAATGATAGGTGATTAAAGCTTAGTCAAATGTCTCTGGTTTGGCCGAGATGTGACCTTGGACTATGTTCATGTACAGACAGAATTTCAGTGGTACAACAGATTTCATTAGTGTTCAGAACACCATCAAGACTTGAGACGTTGTACAGACACCTTACCTAGGTCATTACCATGCTGGTGATCACAGTTGTGTCCTCCTGCTTTATCTGAACAGAAGCTTCACATCCCTGTGATGAATATTGTCAGCTTGTCTTCTCAGCTCTGCCACAAGTCGTGTATAGCTGGAACTCGAGGTGATACACATGGAAGTCTGCAGACTGAGAGACTGAGATAATGGCTTGTACAGTAAGCCTCTCTGTGATGGTTAGGCCTCAGTAGCTGGTTGTGGATCTTGAGGCTGCTATTAGTTATACTAAGAACATGAGTTAAAACACTTCTTAAGTGGAATAATTAGACAATGTTGAGGGGTTTTTCTGAAATGCTATCACCTCTTTAAATCTAGGAATATATTGTCTGATGTGTTAGGAATATCTTTAAAAATACCATTCCTGCACCTGCAGATCTTTAAGATCTAAGAAATCAGATGACATGGGAAGACAGTCAAGTAGTAATGCAGCAAAACACAAAGGTTGGGGTGTTTCTGCTTGTGGGTTTTTTGGTTTTTTTTCTCTTGTCATAATTAAGCTGATTCTTATATGTCTCTTTAAAGGTGATTCTCAACAGATCATGGCCTTTGGAGGCCACTTTATTTTCTTTTTCTCCTTTGTACTGGTACAGCTTGTGGGTTTTTTTGTTTAGGGATTATTTTTCTTCTGCTACAGTCAGTCAAAGGTTGAATGTAGTGGTGCTGGAAGACGTGAAGTACTGGAATTCATACCAAAAGCTCATGTGAAGACTTAACTAGTCTTTTTTTCCTTCGAAATAGAAATTCAGAAATAGAGCAAAGCTCTATTTGGCATGTTCTCAAGGAGCAATAGCTCCATCTCCACAAGAATATGCACGGTCTTAATAAATCTTCGTAAAACAAACTCTTTACATTGACCTACTTAAGGAAAAGAGAACATCTGTTCTTGCATGGATCATCTAATAATAGGAAAGAAATATGAAAAAGTCTTTTACAAGGAGCCTCAACAATAAAATGCTTACTTAAAGAATGTGATAAATTTGTTCTCACATACCTTGCAACATTTTCCAGATTTCTGGTAATAAGCAGAAATATAAAAAATAAAATGACCAGAAATCATTCCAACAAGCCAGTTATTCAGTGGGTCTAAAGTTTCCTACTCCAAAGCATACTAGCCTTAATAATGAAAATATTTGTGACCAATGAAAGATCATATCACAAAGAAAGAACAAAAGATGCAGCATCAGGGATATGTTGCTATCCAAGACTGCTGCTATCCCAACTAGCTGAATAGAAACGTCTTCACTTAATCTTTCTCATACGGACAGTTTTAAAGGGAAACTCTGTCTTCACCCCTAAGTAATAAGGAATCTCAAAAACCACGAAGACTTCTGTTTGTTGTGAAGATACATCCTTAAGGACTAAGAAATCTGAAAAAGATGAAACTTCTGTTTGTTATGAAGATACCTTCTTAAGGACTAAAAAAATCTCAAGAAGATGAAGACTTCATGAAAATACCATGTCCACCCACAAATTCTGCAAAACCTTTAAAGGTATGATGAGCGTAAAATAAAAGGAAAACTTCTGATCCAGGCACCTCTTCTAGTTGAGCTAATTTTGATGGAAAGATCCAACTCTCAAAGGCTTTTATTTGACATAAAAAATTTAAAATAATGTGTTATACTCCATTTATCCTAAGCACATACTATTTTTTCATCATCATTAAAACCGTTCTTCCTTAAAAGGCAGGTTAAAACATGGTGCCTCATCTACTGTTTTTCAGCTGCTTTTCAAGATCTGGATTGTTTCATTCTTAATGCTATCAAAACTAACACTAGGTTAGAAACAAAGGGTGTTCATCAACAGTTAGTACTACTTCTAAATTCCTTTTGTTTGTACCAGCTTTACATAAATGCCACCATTAAAAGTTAGTGCTTGTTCCAGAACCATGTGTAAGGCTTTGGTGATGACTTTGTTTCTGCCTGTTGGTAACCTGTTTTCCTGTGCTGCTGCTTTGCTGGAGGAAGCACTTGCTGGTCTTGAGGACTGTTTTAAGCACTTGTAGTTAAATACTTAACACAATACTTTGAACATACCAGGCACTTTGCAATTGCTGAATATTATTCCCTGTAAACATTTTTCTTTGCAGTTAGGGCCACCTTATTTAGCTTAGCTAGACTGTTACAAAACAAATCAAAAGCAATACAGAGAAAAAAAATGTGTAGGATGTCTGCTTAAATTAGTGAAAACAGCACTGTAAAATCCAGAACAGTCAAAACTAATGTGAGATATACATACATTTCTTTCTCTCTCCATATATTATCATATACGTTACCTTGTATAATGCATGTATCACAGTTGTGTATGTAACTACATATCTAACATCTTCTGTACACTTTTGTACATTCAAATATGCATTTATGTGCATACAAATGCTTAGAGAAAGTGAAATTACAAGATTATTTTAAACAGTATAAAATTTTTAATTTGGGTGAAATCCAGGTTCTACTCTTCACAAATATACTTAAGCTGAAGGCCAGTCACGAATGGCGTCCCCCAGGGCTCAGTCCTGGCTCCAGTCTTGTTCAACATCTTTATCAATGATCTCGACGAAGGGATTGAATGCTCCCTCACTAAGTTTGCAGATGACACTAAACTAGGAGGAAGTGTTGATCTGCCTGAGAGTAGGGAGGCTCTTCAGAGGGATCTGAACAGACTGGACCGATGGGCTGAGTCCAGTGGGATGAAGTTTAACAAGGCCAAGTGCAGAGTGCTGCACATGGGACATAATAACCCCATGCAGCGCTACAGGCTTGGGGGAGACTGGCTGGAGAGCTGTCAGGCAGAGAAGGACCTGGGGGTGTTGGTTGACTGCAGTCTGAATATGAGTCAGCAATGTGCTCAGGCGGCCAAGAAGGCCAATGGCATCTTGGCTTGTATCAAAACCAGTGTGGCCAGTAGGTCTAGGGAGGTGATTGTGCCCCTGTACTCGGCATTGGTGAGGCCACACCTCGAGTACTGTGCCCAGTTCTGGGCTCCTCACCATAAGAAGGACATTGAGGTCCTGGAGCGAGTCCAGAGAAGGACAACCAGGCTGGTGAAGGGGCTGGAGGGCAAATCCTATGAGGAGCGGCTGAGGGAGCTGGGGATGTTTAGCTTGGAGAAGAGGAGGCTGAGGGGAGACCTCATCACTGCCTACAATTACCTGAAGGGAGGTTATAGAGAGGTGGGTGATGGTCTCTTCAGCCAGGTGACAGGTGATAGGACAAGGGGGAATGGCATGAAGCTGTGCCAGGGCAGGTTTACATTGGATGTTAGGAAAAAATTTTTTACTGCAAGAGTTGTCAGGGCCTGGAACAGGCTGCCCGGGGAGGGGGTTGAGTCACCTTCCCTGGATGTGTTCAAAAAAAGGGTAGATGAGGTACTTAGGGATATGGTTTAGTTTAGGATGTGAATGGTTGGACTTATTGATCTTAAAGGTCTTTTCCAACCTTGTTATTCTGTGATTCTGTGATTCTGTGAATATTTTGGAATATGTATCTGATTAAGAAATTTGGTAAACAACTCATTACAAATAATAACTATTTCATATTATATTTGGTAGATATCGATAATGTTTTTTCAGGACATTTGTTTAAATCTCTCTTCTTGGACTTGTCTTTTTACTGACATGTCACAATACTAAAATGAGACTTGTCAGTCTTTCAGCTGTCTTTTGAATGTGAGTCCCATTAAGTGGTTTATAACAGCAGTCAATCAACTGTTTTTCAAAGCCAGAATCAGATGCTTCTTTGGCTTTAACTCAATCCTGGTGTAAAAAAGTGTAAAGAATTTATGGAATTCTGGTTTCACTGTCCGAACAGAATTCTCCTCTACATTATTTTCACACAAGTACTACATCTGTCTTTCTGTAGCCACAGCATTTGAATGGATGTTCTTCACTGAAGACTCATTAAAAAAGCGTAGTAGTATTATCCCCACTTTTCTCAGCCCTGTATGGACATAGATACATCCTGTCCAAATATACACAGTTATTTTTTCTGGTTTTGCACATTTTGATATATATTTATCTAAAGCCAACAGGAGAAGGAAAAACAGCTATTTTGGAACATTTTAAATTGCTTACTTTTTAATTTTAGAGAAGGAACAACTATATTTTAATAAGAAAGCTCATTGTAAAAATGTTTTAAAATATGATTTGAATATGGGATTTAGGAACTATAGGTAGCTAGGACATTAGAATAAACACAGGAAGGACTTAATACAGTTCTATTAATACATCAGAAATAGTGAAATTAGAAAATTACTTATAGACAAAACATTATACCCAGCTCTAGTTCTTTCTATGTGCCCATGTACTCAAGCAGTTATCTTCTTCTCTTGAAGTGCACAGATACTTACTTTTTGTTACCTCAAGTTTGGGACAGACTTGAGTGGGATGCATCTAAGAAGATGGAAAGATCCCAAAAGGGATCAGAACTCATGTTAAAAAGAGATCCATACACAACAAAGAATTGCATGCTACCATGGCTAGTTAAGTGCCACAACACATATCAGCTTGGTAGCTGCTCATTTTAAAAGCATATTGAAAAAGATGGGAAGCATAAAAGCTTGGGATGAATAAAGGCAGAGGTGAAACACTTGCTGAACCCCAGCACTATGCACAGCAGGTAAACAGGCTTTGACAACGTTACAGAGCAGCATCCACTACCTTCAGCAGAGCCTACAGACATCTGCACTGGAAGATTTCTCTGCTTTTGTGTGCCATCCCCACAGATTATGTATTCAGGAGTTAAAATATGATATGACAGTGACAGTAATGTTGAAGCTTCATCCTCAGAGTACAGTTTATTCTTTAAAGCAAACAAAACAGCAAGCCAACAAAATGTCCTTCTTCAGACCACCCACCTCGTTTCAGCTGTTTTATTTCACCTCAGTCCCCGAGAAGACCAGTAAGTGTTGGAATGAATTGAGCTTCTCAATATATGTTCCTTCACCTGAATGATTGGTGAGTTCTTTATATCACAGTGAAGATGTTCAGTAGACCCTCTGACCATCAAAAGGAACACTAGGTAAATCTTCTTATGTTAAATATACTTTTAGCATTACATATTTCACTTCAATATTGTCAGGATCTATTAATCAAATTTTTTGTAGACTTATTTAAAAGAATTTTTTTTATAGTAATAGAATTTAAAATGAGACTATATACACATTAAAGAAAGTTATCCCAAGCCAAGCTGTACTCAGCCTGTAAACTGTGATAAGGTTGTCCTGAGTAGTTAGTAAGGAGAAATTTAGATATCAGGCTTCTACTGTGCTGTCTCTGAGGAAGAAAAACTTCAAGAAGTGTGTTCTTGGGTAGAAACCACCCAGCAGGTTACTTTTACTTTCTGCACAGCCAGAACTCATATATCTGGAATAATTTGGAGGTTAAAAGTGCTGTTACAGTTCTCCTTAACACTTGAAATCTACCAGTAGCAATATGGACATTAAAATATCAGAGAACAAACATCTCTTTTATCTGGATAAAAGCATAATATGGTAAAAGGTAATGCTCTTGCTGCTCGAATAATACCTGAGATAAATGCTGTGTTAAGTAGCAGAACATCAGTGGGTCAATTTACATTTCAGTGAAACTATGTACAAGTTCAGTGTCCAGTCTGACCTTGACATCAAGGTAACTTCTACAGTCTCTCTGATATGGGAGATACCTACAGAAAAGATAGTCCTCCATCCTATCCTCAAATGTGTGTGTGAGACAGGCAAGATCTAAAAGGTGTCTAAGATAGGTAAGATGTGAGTCTAAGATGCACTACTTCAACAGTTGTTAACACTTGTTAATCAGCTTGCTTGTTAATTTTATATATATGTATAAATATACAAATTTTCAAATAAATGACCAAAAGAGGCATTGTGTATGCAAGCTTCACGTTTCTGAGGGAGGTCAATAACAGTAGGAATGGAACATGTTATGAACAAAATTTATTCTTGCAGATTGTGGCTGTCAGACTATTTGAATGATTTCAGTAGCTTTCTAGTTACTTAAACTTTAATAACATTGAGTTAGGATTTAATGGTGCAGTTTAGGTTTCCGTGTTACATTTTATGATGTTAGCAAGGCAGCTGCTCAACACCCATGTCTCAAACGAAAAACAAGATGCTGCTGGTGGTACCTTGTACAAGAGCTCACCAGGCTGAAGATAAATTTGTCAGCAGTACATTTGGGGAATACACACAAAGAATAAAGAGTCAGAAGAAAGAAGGACAAAAGCAAAGACTCATCTGTACTTGAAACAGAAAATAGGTGCAATAATGCCACCTTATGAACTTGCAATAATACTGAGAAGAAATGGAAGACTGAAAGTAAAGGAGTTGGATAGATTGTCAGCGTCCTTCAGTTTGCTCTTTTACAAAAATGCACTTACAGTGTCCAACAAAAAAAAACCCAGTAATATTTCGCCTCAGTCATCAAGGAAGAAGAGGGTTCAGATACAGTCTGCAATATGAAGTTTGCCCAGTTTGTCTGAAATCTTAAAGTGGCACTGGCTTAAAAGAAGAGAAAGACTGGCATCATTTGTTTCCTGTAGGTACTCTCCTGCTTCTCTGTCAACAGATGGCTTGACCTAAAAATGATTGATTTCATTCATGCAGCAATTGGTGTTTATTTTCTCACATTGGAAGCAGCAGTGGTAACCAATTAAATGCTGTTTTAATTGTCCAGATTCTACATACAGCAAAATTATTCATATAATGTGTTAATTTCTTTTACTCTCCTTATTACTTGCATGACAGTGAGTCACTTCTTCTAAAATAAGGAATGATTCTTTGATTTTATCTGTTATCTGTCCTTCTTTTTCTATAATTAAAAAAGTACCCATAGGTCTTTCTTTCCTTGATAGTCTATTTGTAGGCTAGCTTCTACTTTTTTCCACACCCAGTAGGTTGTGAGTAACTGTTCTAGGCTTGTTCAGTCTGGAGAAGAGGAGCCTCTGGGGTGACTTAATTGCGATGTACCAATACTTAAAGGGGTCCTACAGGAAAGGGGGAGAGGGTCTGTTCACCAGAGTGCATAGTGATAGGACAAGGGGCAATGGCTTTAAGCTGAAAGAGGGCAGGTTTAGGTTAGACATTAGAAAGGAATTCTTTACTGTGAGGGTGGTGAGGCCCCGGCACAGGTTGCCCAGAAGGGATTTGGAAACTCCATCCCTGGAGGTGTTTAAGGCCAGGATAGATGGGGCTTTGGGCAACCTGGTCTAGTGAGGGTGTCCCTGCCCATGGCAGGGGGGTTGGAACTAGATGGTCTTTGAGGTCCCTTCCAACCCGAAGCATTCTATGATTATATGGCACTCTTCCTAAATTTTAATTAATAATGTGGCAGTCATACCACTTTTGGATAAAACTGTCTTGGGCAGCTTCGCAGGAGCTTTTTCTTCACATTTTAAATTAGTAATTAATTCAGTGGTTTTGTTGATTTTATCCACAGCTGCTGTAATTTTGTACATGCAGTATGCTTAATAACTGCTTACATAAAAAGCAACATATACCATGTTCTAATTAGTAAAGTCTTTCCCTAAAGCACTATTTCTTAGTAGAGTCATGTGGTAGAATATTGACTTAGAATAATGATTCTTTTAAACATGGCAGAGAAGCACTCACATTTTAGTTAGTAACTTAGAAGCAAGGCTCTTCATGCACAGTCACTAGACAGGGGCGATCCAAGAGTTCCTTGCACACATCACATACTTTCCATTCACTGCTGAGAACCAAGTGGTGGTCCCATGGATTACTTTTCACTGGTCTTGCATTAAAACTTGATGTATGTTCTCTTCAGCTCTAGCGACCTATCTCATCTTGTATCACTGCACTGGATCTTCTCTATTTGGAAATCTTCTGCTATGGAAACAGTGAAGCATTTTTCATACTGAGCTAGCATTTTATATTAATTTTGTAATACCAATTATAACGTAAAAGCTATATTGATGTATTCTGTGCATGGATAAGGAGAACAAACTGACTGAGAGGGAACTAACCAATTTAAATACAGTTTGAAAGTGGAAATTTTAATTTCAGGATATTAATTCATTGTTTTGAGGGCAAATTGTAATGTCCTTGAGTTCAATCTTTAATACTGGCAAATGTGTAACAAGTCTTTAATTGGAAAGTGACAGGGAGACTTAAAGACAAGAGCATGATGTTCAGAATTCAATCGTGCATCTCCTAATACTGAAGTAAGTGAAACCATCTCCTCACCTTCTGTCAGTCTCTGGTTCGTGATTCCGTGATTATGACATTTGCAGCATTTGCTTTATCGTACAGGGTAATTTTTTCACTTTTCTTTAAAAAATAGCATAATGTAAATTCTATTCTAAAGGCTATTGTCCTTTTTTTTTTTTTTTCAACAAAATTGTTTGAAGTAGTGGTGTGTTTTCATGACAGAGCTGCTATCAGTTGTTGAAAACAAGTGACAATAAGATTTTCCACAAATTACTTTCAAAAACATGTGCAAGCAGTGGAATAAAGCTGATTAAATAATTCTGACAGGAAAATACAAAAGCATATTTGTCAGTAAGAATGTGATTCCTGACTGAAAATGCAGTTGAGTATATAAAAAGAATTGATTTTTCACACAGTATGCTATAAAATGCAATTTAATCACGTCCAGAAGCTTTTTTTTGTGTCTTAAGTGTTTCTGCTTTAAAGACATTTTCCTCAAGCACACTTTGGTGTCCAAGCAACTCATTTACCCCTAAATTTCATGTATTAAAACTACATTGAACATATGTAAAACATTCATTTCAAGACATGCTCATTGAAAAAAGTAAACAGATCATCTAGGTGGTGAGGAATAAGTTAAAATACATAATATTACATTGAAAAGATCAGTAAAAAATATTTTTTATTCTTAAAAATTTCCTAGGTAGGATGTTGCTTTTGTTGATAGGTGTTTATTGTATAGTCTTTACGTCAAAGGGAAGGTATGTCTGATTTAACATAATTGAATGAAGCTATTCTGCAGTTCCTGTGAGGAGTGATTTTCAATAGTTTGAGGGACATGGAGTGAGAAGAAAAAGAGCTTTCCATTGTTCAAATATCACCCTTCTTCAATTGTTGATGGTTACTGTAGATCTGAAGAGCTTATCCAGCATGGTTACACAGAGAGAGCCTGCTACACTTTGAACCTAACCCCTGTGAGGTATTCTAAAATAAGACACTGTTACAGATCAATAGAAATCAGTACTTCAGGGATGATACAAATACTGACTAAAAAAATGTAGCTCTTGAGGAAGAGGACTTGTTTTGCTTAATAACATGACTTCTATTTCTCTTCCAGAACAGTGATGAATAGAAGCAGGTGATAATTTCATTTCCAGTAGTCTTCTTATTCTAGACTGTACATAAAGTATTTTTGAAGCCTCTTGTATTTCTAAAAGTAGCTTCTTTTCAGTGGAAATAATTTCAAGATAAAACGTGACACATTTTAAAGCAGCATTGTTAATGTGTCATATAGTGTCATTTATTGTTTCCTGGAGAGCAGCAATGCACTTTTTCTTATGGAAGCAGTAGAACTTAAGATTACATCAACCACAAGTTAAAACATGACACTATTGTCTTAACAGTAGCCTGACAAATCACTTGATGTTTTTAAAAACATCAGCAAGGGCAATGACAGTACTGGCTGAATACATAGTATATGATCTTCTGTTGTTCAAATGGAAAATCAAACATCTAAGATCTGAATTAAGATTTAGTGACCAGAGAGACACCTGAACCGCCCCTCTGTTTATAGGATAGTTACAGAGATCTGTTGGGTACGAAGAGTTGGAGGGTGTCACTCATGCAGTGCAGAGAACTTTCTGGGAGGGTGCAACATACAGTTCATAAACATGTTGCTTTATTACAAAGGGGAGAAGTTTCTATTTCTTCTTAGTGAAGTACATCTGAGTCTGCATGCGGGCACTTAATGGTCAGGCATCTAGCTGGGGACAGTCCAGCACTGGGCGTTATTGCCCCGCCCTACAGCTTGAGAATTTACCTGAGGCCATTGGGTAGAGTAGAGCCACTGTAGGCAGCAAGGCCAAACCTTGCCAGTTACAGCCTAAATGTCTGAGCAATGAGTAGGAAGTAACTCTCCTACGCTGCCTTTCGTGCTGTGTGAACATTCCTCATCTGTTCAACTGCAAGGTTAAAGGTGTCAACCACCCATGACATACACTCTCTGATACTACTCCAGTGATTTAAGGTACCCTGCTTGCTTGTTCTGTGCCACTGGCAAGGAGCACTCGGGATCAGGTGGAGACAATGCTCAGTGAAGCTGTTCTTCCTGCTTCTCAAGCATTGGCTGCCATCTCTAGGCTGATGCAGTAGTGTTTAACAATGTAATAATTTCTACACAAGCATCAGGAGGTCAGGAGTCTTAATGTGGCCAAAGCTGTGGTACCAGGCCCAGGTCAAACATGCATACATATGTATTAGACACACTTGCAGATGCCTGAAGTTAGGCTTCCAATTTTTTGACTTTCTAAACTTGCCTGCACTGCTTTTTCTGAGACAGCATGGATTCCCACTGCTCGCATTCTGAGCAGGTATCTGGGTGGCATGTGGGTGCACAGCGCTGAGCTTGACAGCTCGAGTTGGCACCACAGATTCTGTTCACCTGGATGTGGCTCAGCTATGAGTATGGGAAGAGTGAGCTCTTGCCCTCTCTAGACCGCATGGTTTTACTTCAGATAAAAAGAATCATAGAATGTGTAAGATTGGAAGGGACCTTTAGAGGTCATCTAGTCCAACCCCCCTGCAGTAAGTAGGGACATCTTCACTAGAACAGGTCGCTCAGAGCCCCATCAAACCTGACCTTGAAATAGCTTGCTTTCTGAAGTGCTGACACTACCTTTGACCCTTTGGCATATACTTTTAAAAACCTCTGCTGTAACTTTGTGTTTTGCAAAGAGCAGATTTGTCCTAATGAATTCTAAACATTTAAAGCCTACAGATTACAACAGAAAGAAATTGCTGACTGAAGACTGTTTAATAAACCTTTTACCTTTGAAATCACTTATTTAGGGAAACAGCTAAAATGCCATAATTGCATTTTAATATCTAGGCACTGCTTCCATTGTTTATTTTTAAAAAATGTTTAAATTTTGTTGAATCAGAAACCCTAGATCCTGAACTTCATTTGCTTTTATCAAGAGAACAAACAAAAAGGCTTTCTTACATGTGAAACTGTTACTAATTAAATACACTGGGAAAGTGGGTCAATCTGAACAGGAACAAAGCACTTTTATTCCAAAATAAGAGTGTTCACATATGGAATTATTCAGAAACAGCTCTTATTACTTTAAAATTCCCAGCCAGTGTTAATCTGTCTTATCTTTCAAATGCAGGCAAGCCTGGTAGTTTTCCTTCCCCATTCCTATCTTTCTATTGCAGTGCAAACACAAAACACATTGAATGTTAAAAAATTATATCACTTGATTAGGATGTTATACAACCTTTGGCAGAAGAGGAGACTTGTTAGTCTATCTTTAATATTAGAAGCGCTATTTTTAATACTGTACTGCAGTTGCATTGGATCAATGTGAGAGTCTGATTTTCAGGATGAAACCTTTTTTTTACAGTTTTGTTTTGTTTTGGTTTTTTTGTCAAGACATGGAGTTTAAATTACTGTGAGGTAAAGCAAAATGTCCCTTTTAAGCAGCTGTTTTCTTGCTGGAAACCTTTTAATCAATTTTGCCACAGAAGTGGGTGGTGGTCCCATGGAGGAGGTTAAGAAAAAGCACACCAGAAAGGCATTGAATACATGTGGGTTTGGACAGCCTTTGACAACAGGACTTGTCAGCCAACTTGACACATATCAAAGCTGCTTCCTACTAGTTGCACAGTAGATTTCCCATGATAGGCTTTGGACCAAGTACAGCCCAGATGTTTGTTTTCTCATGTATCATTAGTCTGTGATTCATTGAAATGTTCCTTTTCTTTGGAAACCATTCGGGGACTCTCGTACACTGACATATTTATGAATGTCTATTTAAAGGAGCATCGGTTTTGATTGCTGTATGTTACTATCTTTTGTATGTGAGCTGATCTTTCAAACTATGCTCTTTTGCATTCTTACAGAAGAGCTTCATTAGCACTTAGATAAACAGTTCATGTTTATTTAAGTAATTTTAAAAAATTGGATAAATCCTATTTTATCAATTAGTGTAACAGTAGCAATTTAAAAACCAGAACGCATACTGAAGGTGTAACCAATGACTTCTCCTATCTCCAAGACATATTTTTCATTGCTAAGGATGAGAACAAATGTTTCTTTCCCTTCACTAGGAGGGAAGCACAGTTGTAGTTTGTATGGTACACAGAAATTTTATGGAAATAAATAGAACGCAGAGCAAACAAAGGAAAAAAAAATTACTTCTTTTAAAGTCATTTATATATAAGTACCTTTTGTAAAGAAATATTTTTCGGTACCTGGAGGAAGGGCGAAAGATTTTATCATCTCCTTGTTCTGACAGCAAATGCAGAATCACATTCCCTTTTTTTTTGACCTTTATAAATATCACTGTGTCACTGGAGTAAAGAAAAGGAATATGTAGGAGTGCCCACTCAGATTGTACTCGATTAATGTAAGCATCTCAGTCAAAGCTCTCAATTCTTGAATCCCTTTTTAGACTGAAAGTGTTTTTCTCAAAATTATGTAATTTTTGTGCAAATAGAATATGTGTCCATACATGAAACTAAAATTCCAGAGCACACTTCCCTCAGAGTTATAAATCTTAAAAAATGGAGATTGAAGATACAAGGAAACCTTCTAGGTGTAGTGCTAGCTGGCTTTTTTCAAGAACCTTCCAGTAAATTATTCCTAGCTGTTATCTTACTTCTGACTCCATAGATGTCTAGGAGGACTTTCACATTATGCACTTTCAGTGTGACCAACTTTACATTAGTAGATATAATTTCTGCATATTTATATAGAGATGTGATAGAAAATCGTAACGCACGAGCTTTGCTTAACTTGTTCTTCACGGTTATTTCTTCCAGGTATCCACAACATTCAGATTAAGTGTTGTCAGTACTCCTATATATATAATGACTTACAAAAAAAACTTACTGAGTTTATTTGAAAATGTATGTATTTTAATTTTAAATCTACAAATATATTCTGTTAATGTTTGAGTGCCTTGGGTAAGTAATATAATTAGGTTTACATTATTTTAATGAACTCTAATATTTTATCTCACCCATAATTGGAGGCCAGTGGAAAACTGGCACAACCATTTGTTTAAATCGGTACTAAAACTAGGAGACTGCTGATCTGTAGCAAAGGAACGGCTGGGTTCCAGCAGAAGTTTCTGGTAACATTGGGGCAGGACATGATTCTTGTTTTACTTAGATTTTTCTGAGAAAAGTGTATGAAGGGAATAACAAGAATCTGTGTATGACTAACCAAAAGGAGCTTAGTTCACAGTCATCTGAGACAGCAAAAGCTGGCTGGCATTCCCAGTTCTTTTCCTTTCCATTTAGAATGAGTTTTCTGCCTTGGTCTCATTAAAACCTTGGAGCAGAACACCATAAGAAATGAGTCAGTGTTACTGCCTGTCCCGATCTTTTAGTAGAGACTATTTGGCACTTCTCTGCATGGTGATGAATCCTACAGATTCACACACAGACAGCCATGGCAGTGTAATACCTATTAGTTAAAATTAAACCAACATTTGTTCACCTTTTAATCATTTCACCTTTCACCTTGTTCACCTTTCAATGCATTTATGATGTGTTGGAAGATCATATGCTAAAGGGTCACCTGCAAGTGATAAATGCAGACTGTTCAGTACATTTCTGCAAAGGTAAATTAAAAATGAATGCATTTTTGTGCCTGTTTGAGAATGAACATTTCAGATTCCATGCTGTTTCCTCCTTTTCATAGCTTAAATTGAAACAGGAAAAAAAAAAAGAAAGAAACAGCTTTTTAAAATGATGATCAATAAGTGTTAACTTGACTAAATGTTTATAATATTCTACAATATGTGGGCAAGATCCTGAAATATTTTCCACTGCCCCACTTCTGTCTTTTTAGGATGGACTGAGAGCAATGTTGTTCCTGACATAAGTTCATTTTAACCAGCATACTCAGAGTACAGCTTAACAGTTTAGTGTTTGAGACCTGCAAAAGACCATTCCCTGTGTATCAGTTTTCGCTGGTGTAGATACGGGCTTAACCTTGTACATACTGCTTTAAATTACCTCGTGCATCCCAGATGAAAGCCATGGTGTTGCACATAAATCAGATAAAACAATGCAAACAAGAGGGCAGCCTCAAGGGTCCATACTTGATTCCTGTTTGAAACTCGAGAAAGAGACAGCTGAGTATCTGAAAGTATCTGTTGAAGCTGCATGAAGTGTAAAGGGAGAGATGGTTCCACAGCCCAGCCTGATTTCTGCTATAGCAGGGGTGGTAGCCCACCTGGCCCCTTGCTGAACTGAATGGCTTAAGGCAGGCTGAAAAGATGATGCTCCCATGGAGTCTTGCAGGTGCGTGCTGCAGGCCTGGAACAAGGACATTCTGCCAGTTTTCAGTGGTCAAAGCCCTGGCGATGGTGGAGAATTGACTGCTTGGATGACTAAGCTGCTTTGCCATCTCATTGTCATGGAAGGAAGCAGAATGCCTCTGGGCATCAGACTGGGGCATTAATCTGGCTTTCGGCACGTTTCCTATGTGAGGATTCCCTGTACTGAACCTGGTCACTGGTCAGTGTCCTTCTCTCTCCCTGTGACATTCACAGACCTTCATCCCTCTGTGGCTGATCTTTTCAAAGGACAGTTGGCTGTGAATGAAAAGAAAGTGTTTAAGGATGTATTAAAAATCTAGAGATTCCTTTTTTGGAAGGCTTTGTGGTAAAGTGTGTTATTTCAAAGGAAAGGGAGTCAAGTGTTAATCCCTTTCTTTCAGAGTATTTTTTTTTCTTTATGTGTTCCTTGGTTAGCTATACAGTTTACTAAAGCAAATGACAGCACACAGGCAGATTTCAGTGAACCATATTAAGGTGCAGCAATCTAACAAGTGCTGACAGCTGACAACATCAAAACCTTATTAATCTATTTTTTTATAATATTAGTTTTACCTGGATTCCTTTGCTGACTTTATGCTGCTTTCCTTTTTTCCTCCCATGAATCATGAAAAGCCTTTGATACAATCTTAATAACATAGCTGCAATGCACAGTAACAGCACTGGTCCCTTCATTTCTGTTCTTTAATGCTAAGCATTTATTTGCACAGCATCAAATACCATGTTTTCACTGGCATACCAGAATAATATGGCAAAAGATTGAAAAATGACCTGAAACGCTGAGTTTTGTTCTCACCAGAAGCAGCAGAAATAATTTATTACTGCTGATTTTCAGAACTTCAAAATGCATGAGGCATCTATCAATTCAATGTACTTTTTCTTCAGACTGTAAAAATACATATTTAAGGAGTCTTCTCCTGTTGTACTGTTAAGTACCTCTTAAATAAATGAAAGATATACAGAAAGGATTACCTTTAAATCTCAGCTCTGTCCTGACTTGCATTCCTACCAGCAGCTTCAACAAGCAAGAGAGAAGAAACTTTGTAATATTGTCAGAAAGCTAAGAAATCTGGGCTCTGGAGGTCCAAATGTAGGAGACTGGGGAAAAGTTGTAATACGGAGGAGTGTTGCAACAGGAATGCAGAGAGGGAACTGTAATCAGGGCCTCCCTGTGCAACCGTACGCCATCTAAATTTTGGGCACATTCAATGATCCTATTTATATACGTGTTCCAAACCCCAGAATAATTCTAGTGTAGAGCGATAATAAAGTGCAATCCATCAGCAATAAAATACTGGCTGGGGTCAGCAGCATTTGCAGATTTGACACACAAAACTGTGATATGGTGTCAGTGCATTTCTATGACTTTCCTGACAAACTTTGAAGGGAAAGAATATTAATAGTCACTATTTATTCTATTTTTTTTTCTTTTTAGAAAAGTGTATTCAGTTTGCTTGCTCTAGTGGAAAATTCACTTTGATTTTTTTAGCAAGAGCTGTTCTTCCAGGCTGTGTGCAACACTTTGTGTTCCAGAAAGCAAGTTTTAAAATAATGTGATTGATAATATATGTACAAGGGAAGGAAGTACAAGAATAGACCTCTAGCTTCTTTTTTTTGGTAGCCAGATTTTCCTGTTAATCAAAAGAAGCATTTAAAAATGCTAAATGTAATCAGGAAAGTAAAGAAAATATTCAGAACAACAAATGGGCAAAAGATTTAAGTCCTTTTAAAAAAAAGGCAAACAGTGTAATGATAATTTGTTGGAAATTAAGGTTTATCAATGTAGATAGCAGAATATACTCATTAGAGCCCTGCCACTGCCACATCTTTCTCTTGTTTAATTTACATGAACTTGAAAAATTCTCATTACTTTACTATAGTAAATAAACTGAAAGTAAGGGAATGTTTCTGTAGTCTCAGATTTTTTTTGGTGCCCTCATAGTCAGGTTAACTCTCAGTAAACCATTGTTGGTCAACAATAGCTGCCTCTAGCTACTCACTGCTTTGCAGAGTAACTAAGAGGCTGCCAGGCTATGAACAACTCTTCTTAAGCCCCATTGTCTCAACTGTTCATCTCACCTTTGAAATTATAGAAGGAAAAAGTATATAAGTACCAATGTTTTTGCCTGGACTTAAATTGCACTGTTTTTTCATGTGTGGCATTTAATAATTTGTATTAAGACGAGATTGAATTTCTTTTTGTGATTTTGGAGGATTTTTCCCCTTCAGGTTCTGGTCCCTCAGCTTTTATACTTTCCTTAGTCTTTATTTTGCACAACAGCAGGAACTAGCTGAATGTTGAATTAAATGAAAGCTTGATAGGTCTCAGAGGCTTTGATTTGTAAGGTGTGCCTTGAGAAGACCCTGAGGTGTGAGGTGTACCCTGCTCCAGTCTTTCACATTGTCACTGTCTTGGAGCATATCTACAAGTGTCATGTGTCAAGGGGGACATATTCTTGTATGCTGGCATCTGCTGTTAGTCCCTCTCATACACCCACTCTCAGCCAGGCAAAATCACTTGCAGGAATAGATAAGATACCTTGAGATGTGCACACCACAGACAGACATACCCGCTCTGCAAAGGGTGCTGTGAGTACCCTGCAGAGCTTGAATGTATTTGGGGTTTTCACCCAGAGGTGCTGTAGGGCTTATTCTAAACATGGCTCTGAATGCATTCCTGAGGGTAAACAGTCTGGACAGTTGGCAGATTGGTCTTGAGCCTTTCCCTGAGGTTGCACTTAAAATAGAAGGCAGGCGTATCGGTGGCTGGCGTCCCAGCCTCTGCTGAAAAGGTACAGTGCGTTCAGCAAACGGAATTCACAGAAACAGTGATTCATGGTGAATAGGAGCAAGATTCTCTCTCTAGAAGGCAGTGTTGTAAAACACATATTAGTGGTGAGATTTCCCTTGGTGTATTTTAATGTGGTTTAAAAAAGAGTAGCTAAAATAGGCACTTCTATTTTTGGATGCAAATGCCAAATAAGTATTTTTTTTTTTCTTTATAGTACATGTTTCTAGGAATAGTCTTAAACCATTGAAGAATAAAAAATTAAAATACTTTAAAAATAATTTAGTATAATCATAGAATTTTTTTTCTCCAGAAATATGCAATTGGAAGTCTTTTCAGAAGGACACAATTTTATAGAATTACACATTGCATTACAAACCAAGTATCAGAAAGAAACGGGTGCATAACCTGCACTGCCACAGCAGGAAAATGTTCACACTTTGGAAAGTCCTACAGTTGATTTGATTATCCCTTTTTCTTTCTTCTAGTTGGAAATTGTAATTCTGAATCAGTAGATGCTCGCAAAACAACACTTGGAGTGATATGCTGTCTTCTGCGCTCTGTGTGCGTGTATGGGTGTTTATATACATAGGCTTGGGAAAGCTTAGGTTCTGAGTGCAGAAGTACTTTTAAATTGAAATGTAGATCAGCTTTTCTTCCTCACCCACTTTTTACATAATTTGCACCACAAGCATCATCTAAAAAAAGCTTTGCTGGGTTCCTTTTGGATCAGCTGAGCAGTATTCAGGAGCATTAAGAAGTCTGAAATTGCCTCTGCTTAGAATGAATATCATTTAGTTTCTCTCAGTCTCTGTCTGCTCTGAAGAGAGACACCTTCCAAGACAGAAAATTGTAATTTCTGCTTGCTGGAGGCCAGTAGTTCTGTTTCCTGGTTTTGCACCCGTTTGTCTTGGCTAGTCTAGGAAACCATCCTTGATGAAGTATGGCACCTTGCCATTCCTAACCTGGAAAAATTCCACCCCTCAGCTTCAGGCCCAAGGCTCTCCAGCTTCCCTCCCTCCTAACAAAATGTATACCAATCCCTCTTGGGGTTTGTTCAGATTTAATAATACTGTGGCTGGTTAGGCCTCATATGGTTGGAGTTGCTATAATTCTATATCCAGTCATATTTTTGTGCCTGAAACAGCTGAAAGCTTTGCTGCTGTGACGTAACTTCTGTCAAAATGTACTTTGTGGTTCTCAGCAAAATTTCAAGGGGTGTCAAACCAGAACAAACTACAGGCCTCAAGCTGGCAAAGCACAGGAAATGTGATCAGACCCACTGTTGTCACTGAATATATGCCCAACTGCTTGAGATGGATCATATGCTGTGGAGGTTTCGGTTCACTTCATGGCCCCTGTCGTGCAGGTTAGAGCATGCACATTGATATGAGGGCTGTTAAAAGGCCGGGGCCCTCCTCAAATCCTCTGCTTCTTCTCTGTATCTGCATTTGGGCTTGTGTGCTTTATTAGTTTTGGCTAAAAGATGGCTTGCAGATGGATGGCAGAGGCCTGTCCTGGTGACTATTCCAGAATTGCTTAATAGAGTATTGTCAGCCTGACATCCATGGATTGCCAGCACTGCTTAGAAATCAATCAGTAAAAATAACTATGCTTATTGCATGTTTTAACAGAAGGATGACAGGCTTTAAGTGCAAGAGGACTTTGCATGTCTCATGCTGCTTTGTAAAACATATTTCCCCAAATATGACAGCACCAGCAGTTCTGTATTCATTTAGGTACTACATAGATGAGCTCTCTATATAGTAGGAGAATATGCCTGTTTATGAAAGATATGCTATTGTTTGGCGTATTACTTGAACATTTCTGATTTAGTTAAACTCTTCCTGGTAGAGAATATTTGTTTTCTCGCCTTAAATGTTGCCTGTGTTCGTGTTTTGATCCTGAACAGAGCTGCTCACTCTCAGAAATAGTCTTTCTATGCTTTGTTGACTGGCTTCACTTATGCCCTGTAGTATTCATGTTTAATCCACTTCTGTTGTAGAATATGGGTCACGTTCTTTTCTTTTTGCTCTTGGTTAGGCTGACAGCATCTCCTCAAGTGAGGCAACTGCACAGTTCAATGGGATTTCCATGAATATAGAACATAATAACTATCCCAGTGATTTTAAAAACATTTATACTATTCTGATTTTTTGTTTCTGCTACTGGAAGATGGTAATTCTTACAACAGTATATGATTTCATTATTGTTAATAACAATAGTAATGAGAAATTATTAAAAAAAATACATCCTGGCAACCTTAATATAATGCATACAATTTTTTTAATACTACTCAGCTTAAAGACAATTCTATTTTCATAAGAAACAATGCTTTACAAATATGTTAAATGTATTACTCTTGTTCTTCTCAGATAAGCTGACTTATCTCTATAAGAACTATGAAATATTCATAGGATTCTTCAGTCTGAGATTCTTAGATCTAGGAAAATTGTGGAGAATTTCTGCCACTGATTATATTATTGGTTTTCTGGCAAGCATGTCATACTAACTAGAACACTTACAAGGTATAGGTTAATAGTTACAGAGGTCATACCCTCATTTTGTGATAAATGGATTCTTTTTCAAGTGTAAATAATAGGGTTTTTTAGAATATAAACAAGAATATATATTTTAAAAGTCATCTAAGCTTTATAATTCATTTTATAGGTGTGATTAGGAAATGCTTTATCCATCCCATTGCTATCACAGGCGCTCTGTTACATTCAGTGGGTGCTCAATATGTATCAGTGACTGCAGGTATTACCAGAGGATTTTTTTTTTAACATTCTAAATATAAAATACTAAAAAATATTTTAAAAAGCAGACTGCAGCTATGAAAGGCTGCTTTTCTAGTGCACCCAGATCATCTTTCTGTGAAACACCATGGTTTTCCTGGGTCTCCTGGGCAGGAAATTGTGTGCAGGCTTTCTAGACTGTAATCCCATCATTTCTATGTATGCCTGTGTTCCTTCATTCTTACCCTAATGATACAAAGCTTATGGAGTTCATGCTCTGCATGTATGTGCATGTGTTACCTGTCCATCAGGCCAATAATTTATACAGCTGTTGGGAAATCTTTGGTACATTACACAGATGTAGAAGTCTCAAAATATTAAATATCTACATATTAGCAGAACTATACATCCAGGTAGAAGAGAGATACTTTACTAATTCCCACAATGAAGGAAAAACTGTAGTGTGAGCTCCACTTTTAAGAGTCACAGTGCATCCAGGGACTGTGGTCATTGTGAGTATCTTACCTCGGGTCAGTCTTCAATATGAGTTTGTTGGACACCAAAGAGCTACTTCTTAGCCACGTATCTCATTTATATTCTTTGTTATCTACCAGAACAGTTTATGATGACAGCTATATGCAGCAAAAGCCAGGATATTCACAATCTACTTACCTTTCAAGGATGCTTTCATGAGCACCCTGATAGTCTTTGTCTAATTCCTTTAAAAATTAAATGAACCACAAGACAAAGTAGGTAGGAAGCTGGGTGGTTTTGGTTCTGGTGAGTGCAAGAATGCTTAAACAAAATATATGTCTTTAGATTTGGGTTTATTTACCTACTTTGGATGAATAGACTCGGTTTGCCAAAGCCACTGCAGGCTGTGCTCATTTATTATCCTGCCTCACTGCCTATGCCAAACTCGCACTCTTATGTGTTTAATTACTTATTTACTTTCAAGTAATTAATGATTGTGTTGAGTAATGTTGGGACCAGTACTAATCCCTGTAAGGACTGCCTTTGATTTTTTTTATCTTTAATCACTAACTCACTGTTTACCGATGTTGTTATCTTGGTAGTTTATTATTACCTTAGAAAAGCCCAAGTTTATTACATCCACCAGGTGACCTCCATCACCCACCCCGTAATACATACACCTTCTTGAGAGGGAAGGCTTGTAACCTGGAGTAAACACAGGCAACCAGCTTTATATTATTCCTGCTGCAGTAGGTAGCAAGTCCCCACTGAACCGAGAGCGATGATCCCAGTTGGTTTCTCAGCATCTCTTCCTGGGGCTGCTGCTACTCCAGCAGCTCGACCAGCTTTTACGCTTTCTTAGTCTTATAACCTGATTTTGGCATCTGGAGGAAAGAAGTAATATATACTTAAAGACATTTTCTCCGCTTTCTCAGCACCCTTTTATGAGGTGGAAGGGAGCAGCGGCGGCAGAGGGCAGACAGACTTTTTAAACGACCGGTGCCTCGTTTAACGCGGCCAGATTGTGCCTGGCTTTTGTAAGCGCCCATCCCTCCCGTAGCAGAAGAACGAGAAAGAGAAGATCGGGCTGTTGTCTTTAAGACAAACCGCGTGGCAGGGAGGAAAGTCCAGGGTACGAGCGGCTCCCCCGGCCCCGCGGGCCGGGGCCGGGGCCGGAGCGGAGACGAGCGGCGTGGGGCGGGGGCGGAGGCGGGGGCGGAGCCTGCCGCGCACTCCCGATCTCCGGCTCGCTTCGAGCGGAATAAGCAATTTCTTCACGGACTACAGCCCGATCTACAGCTTTCGCTTGAGGTGCACGCAGAGGGGACGAGGCAGGAGATAAAGCGGTAGATGCCATGGGCCAGCTCTGCTGCTTCCCCTTCTCCCGAGGGGAGGAGAAAATCAGTAAGTGGGCAGCGGCGTGCGGCGCTGCCTGCCGCCGCCTGCGAGGGAGAACCGCGGGGAGCCGCGGGGCTGCGGGGCGGCGCGGGGATTTGGGTTCCCCCCCACTTGGAAAATTAGCTGATCGCTTTGTAGGGAAAGGATGGGGCTAGGTTGAGCGGTATTTCCGCTAAGGAGATCTCTTTGCAATAGAGACGAGTGGTTATATCCGATTTTGTCCACAAGCATTCTAGCAGTCTGCCTCTCTAAGCAAGTGTAGCCAGAGCGAGGGGGTTTCTCTTCCTTTTTAGCAAGTGCAATTGAGAGCAAGATGGGAAGGATGTGCGGTTTCCCCAAGTGCGATTTGGAGTAGGATACGGGAAGGCTTTGATGTTGATAGCGTATGCGTGACGGTGGCAATGTTCATTAGATAGAGCAGAGGTTCTGTTGATGGTAGTGCTGATGGGTGGTGAAGGGAATCCTTAGTTTGTTTTCCATTTGGGTGTTGGTTGGATGTGTAGTTTTAAGCAGACCGAGTGAAGGAATAGTGGCATTCATCTGGTAGTGTCTGAGCTGATTGTCAAGTGTATGCAGCCCTGGTTTTGCTTTCAGTTGAGTAAATACAAGTTGAATTAGAGGCAGCAGTTCTGATCGCTCCGTCCTTTGGTGCATGGAGTTAAGCTAGCTAATTTGGCTGGAATGTTGTTTCTGTTAAATTATGCGCTTGAAAATGATGTTTGTCCTAAGTTTGATTACACAATAAAATATTTACACTTGACTTTTAGCTCAGTGAAATATTTTCAACCTTTCTCCTGGAAGATGCAGCCAAATTTCTGACATATTGTGTCTGAAATCAGTTTTAACTAAATTCACATAATTCATTAGCCGCAGGCTAGAAAATTCACTTTTCTGATCTGGTTTATGTTTCATTCATGTTATTCAGGAAACTATCTAGGCATAAATAAAAGGAGTGTTTATAACATCAATTTTTAAAAAAAAAAATCTGTACACCAATAGTGCAAGAAATCTAGAAGATGGCCTCAAAAAAATGAGTTGGCTGTTTTAAAATGTTTTTCCATCACAGGTCATGTTATGAAGGTAAATGTAAATTTTGCGTGGGAAGTTGGCTAGGAATTTTTTGTATTTCAAAACTTCTAAATCATGTAGCCAGTACAGAATGTCTTTATGTGAAAAGCAACTAGGTAATGCATCTCATTTCTCAGTACAGAATAGGTGGAGACAGGCAGCAAATACAATTTTTTTCTAAGATTGTTCTCTTGACACAGAACAAAAAGATACAAAAAACCCCTGTGATATATTCTTCTGTGTCCTGCTTCTTTTGGACCCCTCACTTCATTGCTTTTTCACTTTTCTTCTGTCATGCACCAGCTTTCTTCATATGTGCTCCTGTGAGTGAATGGAACGTAAGGCTGAATGTAACGTTCAGCACAGCGTGGCCTCAAAGCACTTGCAGTCAGACAGATCGTTTGGGAGATGTCATTGCAGGCAAAGTCACAAAGGCTTCGGAAGGAGGTGGGCTTTGGGTGTGTAGCAACTGAAAGGTGCGGCACGAACCCCTGAGAATAAGGAAGGGGCAAAAAAAGGTAGTTATAGGACAGCGAGGGTCTGAAGCCAGGGTGTCTGGCTATGGATGAGGTAAGAGGGTAGTGCCTGAAATGAGTAGAAAAAGCCAGATGTAGCACTGTTTTACCAGCAGTGTTCATGAGGGCGTAAGACAGACTGAGACATCCTAAAAGGGGAAAGACAGAGGAAAGACCTGACGTGGACAGTGGGTGTGATTGGCTTTTCTCTCAGCCCAGCACAGTCTGAGGAAAAGAGAAAGAGAAAGGACTTTCCTTCCAACTGGTCCCCTGGTGCTCTCCCTCTTCTGCCACACCTGCTTGTCCTTCTGGGGGTTGGGAGGCAGTGCTGCTGCCTGGCTGGCGTTGCTGTGCCCCGGCTTGATGGGCGGTTTGAATCTGGGCACACAAAGCAGGCAGGAAGGAATGACTTTCACATCCATTTTTCATTTTCTTATCATATTACCACGATAGCCTTTAAAGTAATTGCAGTGGGAAATTAGCTTGGGCTTTTTATTGCCCCTATCTTACCTTGGTTAGCAAAAATGCAGGTGTAAATCACGAACATGTGATTGTTATATATGAACAAAAAAACCCCACTAAATAAAGGCAAGCACTTGCAGCAAACAGCAACTCACCATTCTGCTTGACTCACAGTCACAGTGAAGATGTAAATGTCCAAACTTCATTATGGTCTTCCTATGAGTTTTGTTTCAGCTGAGGCACCTCAAGTTAAACACAGCCTACAGATGCCAGTTACGGAATTGCTGAAAGTTGGTTACTTGCTCAGTAAGGAGATGTTTCCATTTCATGTGTAGTGTAGTTTCTAAGGTGTTGTAGATTGTGTTCTCTGTTACATAGTGCATAATTGTGTTGTGAGGTGAAAGCTCTCTGCTTTCATGGCATGCTTTTTAAAATTTGAATTTAGGTCTATTTCACATCACATCAAATCTGAACTGACTTTAGCTTCAGCCTACTGCCTAATCTGCATTGGTTAAAAAAAAAAAAAAATACATTTAACCTTAGAAATTAAGAGATGCCTGAGACTGAAATGCACCAAAGTAATGTCAAGTGGAAGCTAATTCGTGTTACTAAGTTTGAACAGACACTTGCTTACATCTTGTATCCTCACACAGTAAGTATTTCACATCCCTCCCTATTCTCTTATAATACAACTTTGGAAGACATTTAGCCAAGTTTTATGGTTATGGCAAGGTTGTAAAAGTGCTTGTTCTGAACTAGTTATATGATCCCTTTCCCCAGTATCATGGGGTGCCTAAGGACCGGTATAAGAAGTGTTTCCTCAAAATACAGCTGCAGTGATGCAGCAGTTCAAGCCTGTTGGACTTAGTGAAATGGCACAGCATCCTTGATAGTAGGAAGTCTTTAATAAATTTTTCTTCCAAGAATTTTTTCCAGTCACCTCTTGAGTCCACAAAAACTTCTAGTATCTCTAATTTCTTCTGGCAAGAATCCTTACAGCTTAAGTACGTATTTTGTGAAAAACTTTATTAGCCATGCCATCAAATACAATTTAGTTTACTGAGCACTATCTAATTAAACAGTTTTTTCTGACACACTTGATAGAAATCAATTCCCAGAATGTACACTGGAGAGCAAAGAGCCAGGGTATTCTGCAGAGAAGGGAAGGAAAGAACTATTTGTCCTCAATCACTGCTTGCCAGACAAATAAAGCATGAGTAGAAGCTGTTACAACCTAGGCATGTAGGACCTTCACAACCTATTTTTTCAGTTGTCTCAGTGAACTATCATGTAACCACTGTAAGGCTGGGGAGCTTTCTGCAGGGATGCAGACACCTGGTTCAACATCACCAAGTGCTGCTTTTACCTATATTCATCTACGAATCCTATATGGATTCCTTTACCAGGTAACCCTTTTTATATAACCAGTGGCTTAACTAATTTTTTTCTTTTGTTTTAGGTACATAAAATGAAACCATATCGATATTATTATCCTGATCTTGTGCAAAAGGTCACTCAGGTTCCTGCAGGAAGTTCCTTGAAGGAAGTTGTGGTTGTGAATGAAAAATGATAGTTTCAAAGGTTATGAAAATTTTGATAGAACTTACAAAGATTCTTTTTTATAAATTAAATCTCTTAGGGTAGAAATCTGTTGGGTGTTTTTGGTTTTTAAAAAAACCCAACAGAACCACACAAAATAAAGCTCTCACATTATTTTTCTCTCTGTGCAATATGTCCTAGGGAATCTGCTTTGGCAGGGGGGTTGAACCCTTCCAACCCCTATGATTCTGTGATTATATTCCAATTAAGTTGGTGGGGGTTTCAAAATTTGGCTTGCTATATATAAGGAGGGGCTTTTGCAAGAGTGTGTAGTCCAAAAACCACTGACATAGAGTCAACAATTCTTCATATTTCTGAGATCATGAAGGATTTCCCTGTATGATAACTCTGGAGTTAGACCTCATATTGATTTGCTTGTGTCAATGCTAAGTAAGTGCTTTTTCATTTTGGAAATTATCTCGAATGATCTTTAAATGCTTTTTGAAATTATTTCATTGGAAGCTTATTTGGTCTAAATTTGTTTATGTTTTTTTTTTTTTTAATTTCACAGTGTGACACTTCTTAATGTGGCATAAAACAAGGCATTTTACAAATTAAGCATTGTTACACTTCATTTTAGCTGTGTGTGATTTAGTCCATTTGCTACCTAATAGGAAACCAAGGGTGAGAGCCTTTGTTGTACTGGCTGAAAACTATTTTAAAAGGCTGTTAAGTACTGCATTGCATGCAAAATTCTGGTGTCAGACAAATACTGATGTGAAATAAGGTTGGTCACATCAAAATAGAACATGAAACTTATTTGCATTCTAAAAGATGTGATTCACAACTCAAGAGGGCAGAGCGTGAGCAGTTTTCCATGTTTTGATTTAATGAGATTAAGCATTTAATTTGTTGTTTGATAGCTATTATACACTATTACTTAGGGTGCATATTGAATATAACACATGCAAATAGCTGTGGAAATAAGTAAATGAGCACTGGGCCTGGGGCTGCGAACCCTGTGCACAGGAACCAGGCAAGCTCCGGCACACAGCCAGGCCAAATCTCTCTCTTCTGAGCCTGACCAAAAATTGCCCAACTGTATCAAACTAGGGATTGGGTTTTGAGGGTAAAGGCAAGTTCAGCGAATAAAATGCAACTATTTTATTTAGGTCTTGGCAGTTTCAAAATCAGTTTGAAAGTTACGTTTTCAAATCAGTGGCTTGGTCAGATTTGCAGTTTATTGGAAGGTATCACTAATTGCTTGGCATTTGCACTGTAGCCACATAAAAGATGCATTGTCTGGCTTTCTGACATGAGAGACAGGACAGGTTTGCCTACCACAAATAGCGAGTCAGTCCCCGTTGTTAAACAGCCCTTGTACATTTGCCAGGCTGTGTAACTCGTTTCCAATACCAATAGCTCCCTGTCCTGCAGGTTGTATGTCCTTTTCATTTCTGTTCTGTGAGGTTTTAACCCTTAGCTGCTCAAAGCAATGCCTGCTCCAGTAAAGACACTACTATCCTTTCCCCATCTTCTTTCCTAAACGTGAAAACAGACACTTGTCAGCTGAGCTTGGTGAGTCCTGTCTATCTGTTCTCCTTTGCTTACATCCCTTCCTGCCTTGCCAGTCTCCCTGTGTAACCCTGTTTCTTCACCCCTATGCACATGCTCACTCATACACACAAGATGTACACAGACAAAGAGGTGCGTGATCTGTATGAAAAAAACAAGTAGTTTGAAGGAAAGTTTGCAAATTTCCTTAATTTGCAATAACAACTGGTATTGTTTGGCTTTTTCACTTGTAACATTTCCAAGTGCCTGTGATCAGGTTGCTGACATTGCTTCTGTTCTCTATTGGAAGAAAGGAAATTTAGTGGTCCCGACCAAAATGAGATGTTCAATACTTGTCAAAGTTGAAAGTTGCACAAATCTTTCCTCTCCTTCAACCAATGATGTTAGGTTTGATAGTCAAAGCTAGAAACCTAATCAAGGCCTAAGGCTAACCAAGACTGTCTTTAACACTGTATTAAAGTGTTTACGACTCATGAGTATCTCTACTTGTATGTCCATTCTTGGGACTGACATTGGCTGTCAAAAATAATCCCTCAGTAATGAGGCTACACTGCTAGAAAAATCATACACATCAGTGAAGACAAAGAGAAAGCAGAGATTTAAGGAAAGAGTGGGAGAGAGAACATTGGATTTATATGAACTGTTAAGTTCAGCTTCATTGCAAGGTATCCAGGAGGGAATGACAGAAGAACAGCTTTTAAAGAGGAGGAAGAAGATTTTAAAAAAAACCCTTCAGCAGTGGATGCCTATTTGTGGCCTCAAAAGATGGAGAAATATAGTCATCTTGAAGTAAGGAGAATAAAAATATAATGGTGACTGTGAAGTTGGGGGGGTTTAAAATTATGTTCTCTATGTCCATATGAAATCTTTAGGCAGTCCTCCTTGAAATGTCTCTACAATTTTAGTTTGTTTTGGTTTTTATTTAATAACTGCCTTTAGAAAATAGTCCTACATGTATGAACACATTGCTAAATTCCCTCCACTCTCTGATCTGTAGTCATTTCAGGTGGTATTTGATTTTTAATTGGAATGTGAAATTCATTTTTTTCCTCTCTTTATGTTTAATACAAACATATGGAACTCCAAATTTAAATCCTCTCAGCATATACGGCCCATGGAAAGAAGTTAAATTATCTTGATCAATTTAATGCTTGTACCAGATTGTATTTGGGTATAAAGAATTTTGAAGCACAGAATTCTACCATTTTTAAAACTAGGCTACATTTTACTGTTTCACAAGTATGCAGCAGACTGCCTTGCTGTATCGTCTATTAGACTGCAGTTGTTGGGCTCCCTTCCACCCTCCTGGCAGGATGTTTTGTGTAAAAGGAGTTGCAACTAGAAATTCTGGGGATTAATCAAGTCAAATGTAATTGCCTTACTATTAAGTTGTGTTACTGATGTGTGGGTGAGGGGAAATAGCAGTGTTTATGATATGATTTATTTAGAGATATGTGTGGCAGAACTGCTTTTTCTTCTGAAACATGAGCAAAGACAGGGAGTTCTTTGGTTCGTAATAATAATTATTTAAAAAAAAGTCCAGGTTAATTTGTTACTTCTAAAATAGTGAAAATTGTAAATTTGGTTGAAAGTTGAATCTTTATGTAACTTGCACTTCTGTATGAAATGCAGATGTATGTGGGGAAGACCTTTTTTGGGAGTACTTTGGACCACACTGGTCCACAGCTACTATACACTGAGAAACTTGAACAAAGCCCTTAACCAAGCTTACTTATATTAAAGGACTGGAAGAATCACCCGTGAGAACTTAGGAAGATACTTAATTTTGTTTCAGTTGGAACAAGCGGGAGACCAGGACTAGCTAATTGGTCTAGGTGACTAGTTTCATGATGAGACAGGTGCCAACACTTCTTGATCTCAGGAAGAGAAAGTGAGAAATAAAAGGAGCAACAGAAACCTTCAGAAGACCCTGATGAGAAACTTTGAAACAGAGATGAGGTTACTAAAATTGATTCCATGTTGTGATGGAGTGGGAATTTTAATAAACTTAGTGATCACTTTTCAAACAGGGTGTCAGAAGACAACCAGCTCCCAGTGATTTGTGACTGTGTAGCAAGATGAGAACTGTGCTGGTCCCCAGTGCATCCTCCTGTTACTGCAATGTATTGGTTGTTCTCTGTCTTCCACTACTACTGGGAGCCAGTTGCAGAAAATGTCTGTGCTGATGGTTAATGTCCTCTTAAAGCTTCCCTCCTGGATGTATTTTGGGGCAGTTTGTTCCTGTCTGATATATCCAGACAGTCCATTAGCTTAAGTATTCAAGGGTAAATAGCTTAATGCCCATCTTATGGGCAGTGTAATTGCCAAACCATCACTTTGCATAGGTGGAAAAAGTAAGGACCTTTTCAGCTCTCGGATGACAAATGATATTTTGCAGAAGTATTTGCATAATTTCCCCTACATTGTTGAAATTGTGTTTATTTTCCATATTGAGGCCAAGTGTACCATCCTCTACTGTACTTCTGCAGCTGTATTAGGCATTAAACACACTGGAAGAGAGAGAATGATACCTATTTTTTATATCCATCTAAAGGATGGCTGCTCCCTCCTTCAGTCTTTTGCTTTCACCGTCACTGTGAGCACGTCCTCTTTATCTGCTTTGCAGGAGTTGTGTGATCTTTGGCATCCCTTTAAGACTGTCAAGGTGAAAACTGGGCACGCTTTTGGTAACCCTGCCTGTGCTTTGTGCTGTGTTGCTACAAGCTGCCTTCTTTCATAGTGAGTTCTAGCAAGAAATACCTGGTCATACACAGCAGTACTAATTAATTAACTTCACTTGTTACAGATAGGAGTTGATAGAAACAATGTTGCTATGCTGGCAGTTGTTAAATAAGCAAAACAATAATGGCTCTGCAGCCATAAACACCCATCCTCTTCTAGGTTCAAAAGTGCTGACAGAAGAGGTTGCTGGTCCCATTGCAGCTCTTGCTGCCACCATCCTCAGTCACACAGATGGTGCACTGGTGGTGTATGCTGCGTACACTGATGCATAGAAGAGCAGGTTATGTAGAAAATCTTTTAGGGCAGAATCACCCCATTGAGGTTAAACACTTCTCCATCATCGGCTGGCTAACCTAGCTAATCATGCCTGAAATGAATTAAGGAATCCTCAGAAACCCTGGGCAGGTGATGATAAGCATCACCTAGACACAATAACTTCTTCCACTGTACAACTGGATCTACTGAAGAATATCTGTTGCTTCAGGAATGCACAGGCTCAGTCTTGCAAAGTGCTGGGCAGCCTCCATACCTTGTGAACATCTGCACATGTGGTGATGCTGGCTTCCTGCTGCCAGCAGAGGATGCTCAGGTGGCAAGGAACTGGAGCTTCCGTGGTGCATGGAAATGAAGGTACATTGACCAGACGAGACTGTTAACAGTATTATTCTTAACAGAGTCTATTACTAATATTTATGTTGAGATAAACCAAAACTGCACTACTCCCTTGGTGCAATGACAAGATTTTACTCTGTCTAAAGTAGTAAGCTCTGGTTCTGTGCAGATTGCTCCACTGATACTTGTGGATCAAACATTAAATCATGTAGATGTCAGAAGGGTCAGCCTTCCTGCTAAGTTCAGTTTTCTCAAGACAGTGAAATGGTGTCTGTGTACCTACCCTGGACTCAGATGGAGAGAACAAGAAGGACTTGCATGGCTGTAGTCCAATGCTTTTGAGGAACTGCAGCAAGAACAGTTGGAAGAGCAAATGTCCGAGAGGTGTATGGGCTACGTATCTCCTTTTTACCATCCCTCCCAGTTGCATTGCCTCATATGGCTGCTGCCCCACAGTGTAAAGAGCCATACTTCTCATTGGCTGGCTAGCTTCCAAGCTGCAGTAGCGTTTATCATGCTTGTATTTCACAGGAAGGGCATCTTCATATTCGTATGCTTCCCTATCCTCTTCTGATCTGCAAAACCTTAAGTCTCTGAGAATTCCAGAAACCAGTTTATTGGCAAAGAAGGGATGCTTAGTTAATGCCAGCCTGGGAATGTTAAGAGCCATGGAAACAAATGAAACAACCTGATGCAAGTCTACATCTCATTTCTGCTGTGAAGGGCATTGTATGAGCCATTTGTGGATTTTTAGGTAAAATAATCTATCTAATTATACCAGAGCCAATTCTTCACAGTTTAGTCATGTCAGTACTGCAGTGGATAGCTCTGTTATGGGATTTTTCATTGAGCACTGAGAAAGAACGTTAAAATACTTTTGCTTACAGCTGAAGGCTTCTTTGCAGATTATGGGAACTGAGCCTGTGGCCTTGGTGAGCCCATGCAAAGGTCACCACTGCTGGAACTAGTCAGCACGCTCGTCCGACTGACAGAAGCTGCTGGTGGAGGGGCTTGTGAAAAATGCACTGCTGGGTAGGCCACAGTTAGGCAATTTATTCAGGCTGGAAATAAAACATAAGAAGTAAGAGGTGATGGTCATAGAGTATTGCTGCCATTGTATGTATAGCACTGCAAAGGAAAGAAAAAAGTAATCTGTCAAGGAGAGGGATCCTCCTTAAAATATTTGTTTTACTGCATGGTGATGCAATTAATTGTTTCTGTCATGTGTTTTCTTGATTTTGCTCTCTATTTTAAAATTTAGGGCTGATTAAATTTTTATTATGCTTTGCTACAAGGTCAGGCAGTCCACGTGGAGAAGTAATGCACTGGAAACTTGCTTATATGGAGAAATGTCTAACCGTGACGTTAGCCAGACATTTTATTCATTGTTTCCGGAAGGTATTTCATTCAAGGAATCACATGAATAGAAGAGCAGCCTCCAAAGCAAAAGCAGTATTTTCTTGATCTCTTTACAGAGCAGACGGATGATCCTTCAGTTAAATTGATTGGAGAGACAGGAAACTACAGTAGACGCAGAATTGAGCCCTGTATTTCTTAGGTTATATAGATACCATGTTTAAATTCCATCCACCATGGGCCATTTCCTTGCCCTATTTGGGGGGGGTAGAGGGGCTGAGAATATATCCAAACCGTTCCTTATGGCAGTCTAGGAAAAAGGAAGCTTTACGGTGATTTTGAGTACAAGCGAGTTCTGCTGCAATAGGAGTTAAATAGCCCTGGGCATTTCTGTGGGTCACCAGCTGCAGTGGCAGATTACAGCTGCAGATTGCATTTAATATTCCAGAGCGAGCGGCTGCTTGCTTCAAAAAACCCAAAACCGTAGTATAGACCAAAGAATGGTGAATACCATTTCTCATGAGGCCAAATCTTTCAAATGCAATTAGTTTGTTTTGTCATAAGCATTAAGTTAGAACAAAAACTTGAGTTGAAATTAATAACTCTATTTAAATATACTGTATTGGGTAATAGCTTTTCATCTTTTGTAAAGGGAAGTACCTGACAGCTAACTGTCAGTGTGCAACATGACATAAGTAAGAGTAACAAATGAGAATACATGTTGCTTTCGCCCACAAATTTATTTCTGTATCGTAAAAAAAAATAAAATACTTTTCTGGTAGTGATAAAATCGCAGAGAAAAATCCAATCTACAGAAACTGAACTGGGAATTTTAATAATGGTTATATTCACTGAAATAATAATTTCAGTAATAATGTCCCATATAGTACTCCAGTGCTTGGAAGCTGTCTAAAAGGGCACTTCAGTTGGAATATTCAATTAGAAGCAAGCTAGCAGTGTTAAAGGATTTTTGCTAAACATGCAAGTGAAACCATGAAAGTGAAACGGATTATCTGGGGCATGAATCAAGCAGTAGTGAAAATGTCAAGTGAAACCCTTAGCAGCAGTAAGCCAGGATAGTGCTGATTTATACCAAGCGAGGACTCGGCCTGCTAAGTGTCATGGCTGTGACAGTGCACTGGCAGTCCCCGGGGTCCAGGGCTGCAGCGAGACGGATGAGAGTATCAGCCCATTTAAAAGCAGACCTTCTATAAATAATATCAGAGAGATTGTTTCAGATGGCAAGCCAACAACTTGCCAGCTCCATCTGGAATCCTCTTTGTAAGTACGGGTAGAATACTGTTCTTGCAACCCTCTTTGTAAGTACGGGTAGAATACTGTTCTTGCAACCTTGGGCATTAAAAATCACACTGGTGGTCTGCTCCCATGGCTCTCGCAGGAGACTTCCAACATGATTCCTTAAAGCAAGAGTGAGCCTGGAAGGAAAATGAGATCACTTTTAAATTTTCTGCATTTACACTAGCTTGCTGAAGCAGTGTGTCTTCTGCTATCCCATATCCTTTGGGGCTTGGAAGGGGTAATAAAGGGCAAAAGACAAAGTAAACATACATAAACATGACTTGTGTGAACTGGAGAGATTAACTTCGCTGGTATTCCTGTATGCAGATGTTCCACTTAAGAAGAGGAAGTGTTGTATTAGATTTCTCATGCTTTTATAAGTATGCAGGTTAACCATTATTGCTCATTAGTGGAAAATATGTTTTGTATTCACCTCATATACAGCTAGATATGAGATATTCTGTCTTTTAAGCTGTTAAGATGATTTAAAGATTATCCTAGTAACGCCATTGCCACAGCAAAAGGAAGACTAGGTTCTCAAAGGAACTCTGCTTGCTTTACTCTAGCATACTATTCACTCAGCAAAGACTACAACATTATGTTTGTATCGATTTCTAAAGGGTAAATTGCAGGCTGTTGCTATCAGATACTATTAAAAGCTGCCCCATATTCCCAGCGAACAACATCCAAATACCTTACTCTGTATAACAGAAATCCTCTTAGTATTTTTTCTCATATACATTTTTATATACCCCTTTCCCAGTTAGTACTGGGTTTTGTGTATACGCTGGCACAGTGCCTCTCGACTCCCTGGGCAGATTGTGCTGCTTGTCACTTGAAGCAGGAGAAAGAGCAGCGAGGTTTTCTGTAGTGCTGTGAGACCCCTCCTGAAAAGCAGAAAGCATCATAAAGTCTAAATAGTTAGAGGTATGAATTTTATCTTCCCATTTCCTTAGGACTTCATTGTAGTGGAAAAGGAAATGGAAACTCTGGTTTTCCCACAGCTTTACTAGAGCCAGGAGCCAAATCCTGTCCTCTAGCTACTACTGCATTACTCTCTGAAACTGTTCTTAGTTCCTATTTCTGTTTTCATTTGTGCTGGACTGCTTTGGAGTTACAAGTTGAAACCTCTGCCAGTAGAGAACTGCAGAAGTAACTGCTTCATGAATTTGGCTCAATGTGCTTCTTGGCTTTGCTTCCTGCGGACACACCCTGGCTCCGCAGACCGCGCTGCGTGTCTCGGACTCCTGTGTACTGCATGAAGGGGGATCTGAGGTTGCGTGTGGCTGCTGGGACAGCCTTGCCCATGCTGTGACCCTGACACAGGTCTGGCCCTGGCAAAGGCCACCATCTGCAGCAGCCTCTGAGCACCGATGAAGAGTTAGCACCAACCCAGGTGCATTCCTCGTAGGCAGTTTGGGTGCAGCCACACATTTCAGAGGCTAGCAGAGGTGGATAGGGTGGATCTGAGCTGCTCTCTGCTAATTTGCCTTGTAGCCAAAGAACAAGAGCTGGCATTGTGCAGCTCACCTGTGTAAACATAGCCAGGTACCTCTGCGTGAAACCCTGAGTTTCAGAGATGCTTTTCATGCTACTGTGGGGACAGGCTTTATGTCTAATGTCAACATAGAACCAAAGCTGAATTTTCCTTCTCTGCTCAGAAGCGATGCATGAGCAAATCCATATTGCAGCCAGTAAGAAGTGTGACATGCTAAACATGAAATACCATTCTCTGTTACTATATATGAACAGCTATCCCGATTTAGATACTTGCTTGCTTCAACCTATTGTATTGCTGTATGGCAAGTCCTACTGTAACCTAATCCCTGTAAGCTTAGAGTGGAGCCACTTGTAGGGTAGGAATTGTAGCATATGGAAAAAAACATCTATTACAGAAACAGAATAGCCACACTTGGGAGTGGGAAAGTGTTATTCCACCGAAATGTGGTGGTTGTCTGCTTCTTCCTAACCTGATGTTTTAAATGTGTGTTGTTTTGTCAGTTTTTTTGCTCTTATACTGTCTTATTTGTGATGCTTAATGCTAGCTAATTGAGTGTTTTGTTTTCTAATGGAGAGTGGTATTTCTGGAAGCAGGCAGGCATGTTTTAACCTTTATTCCAGAAACCATTAAAATATTAAAGAATTAGAAAATTGGACTGCACAGCCTGTCTTAAAAATACCATATAATTATGAAAGAGAGAAGTCATTTTATTATTTCATTAAGGGTCTTCAGAAACCAAAATCTGGACAAATAATCAGACTCTCAAATTTGACATTACTGACCTGGAATGATCAGGAGGCTGTACTCACTCCTCTTAGAAAAAGTGGGGGAACAGGTTTCATCTGTGGAAAAGGTCCATCCGTGGGAAAGGGAAAAAAACCTCCATCAGGATCCTGTGCCCCCAGCCCTGCAGCTTTTTAGCAGAAATGGCATAGATGCTGCGGTAGCTGCAAATTTCAGTCCAGATTTTGTCCTTGAAGCTCAAGAAAAGCAGAAGAGGAAGAAGTTTGGGGGAAGGATTACACTTTTTGAAATAAGCTAGTGCTCCAGACAGAAATGAGGAGCCCAGGCTGCGCTTGCTAAAAATGCCTGGGGAGCTTTGCGGCTCCATCATGGGGACAGCCCAAGTGCTCTGAGAGTAGGAACTAGCTGGCTTTGAAAAAACAACCAAACCAACAAAAAAGCTACAAAGCCAGAAGGCAGGAGGAGGAACTGGTTAGCATGATTGAGCAACTGTTAAAATAGCATGGGATTACTTCTGTTGCATCATGTGAAACAAGAAGGAGAGAGAACATTTTGTATATATTCCAGGGAAAGCTTCCTGTCAGTGACAGATGCCGGGCAGCAGAGAGTCTGTACGTTTTGCAATGTTGTGGCTAAGATTTTCAGATTAATGCAGACAAACAAAGCAAGCAAGGCAAACAAAGGTCCTTGGTGCAGTGAGGGGTTGTCCTTTAGATGACGCTGGTCTGTTGTTTGTGGAATTATTATAGGCAAAGTGGAAAATAAGATACCTTGAAAAGTTTCATAGTCAGGCATAAGGGCACCTTTTTTAGCAGCTCATTATTGCTGGTTTCACACCTAATCATTTTTGCTGTTCCTAAGAATTGAGTGACTCTTGTTTCCATAAGCTGGAACTGAAGGACTCACAGAAGAGCCTGGGATTTAGAGGAGTTTGGGATGTAGGGTTATATGTGCTATGGAAGTTAGCATGGAGAAAGGGCCAGGAAATTATCCTGCCTTAACAAAAGGAAAATGGACTGGAGGCCACAAACATTATTTAGAATTTGTATACTTTCAATTGATAAACATTTGACTACAGGATAAATCCTTAGGCTGTAAGTAGCTAAACATACACTCTACCCTTGACAGGTTTGGCACCTCTGAACGTCTACTGTAGTCAGTGCTTTTAGACTTGCAATTCTGGTGTTAGCATGCACAGCTGAACTCTTCTCAGGCTCTTCAGCCTGCCTGTAACTCTCATGAGCCCTAGAAATTGCTATCCTAAATTGGTATAGAGATCGCTTGCTCCTTATTTGAAATCTCCTCTGGATCCCTATCCCCAAAATTTCAAAATGCACCAATAACTTTATCTTTTATGGTGATGACTTCATCCCTTTGATTATACACCAGTCTTAGGTGAACTTATCCAAGCACTTGCTGAGTTTCCTGTGAGTTAAAATCCTCAGGCATGGATAATTCATTTGCTCTCACTAGAGAACTTGTACCCTTTTGCTAAGAGGAGAAATGTCTCATGCCATGGTCTATTACTGTGTTACTCATTCTGTTTCACATCATAGCAGTAATTTTTTAAATGGCATTTTATTCAATTTTCCACTTTAGTACAAAGCACAAGGATTGAACAAAAACATATTAAGTACCAGGCATGTTTTCAGCAGCACTTAAAGTGGTTGAGGAGAATCCGCAAATGAGTAACTTTATTTTTTTCTGTCTTAAAAAATCTATTACCATCCAGTATAGCCTAATGCAATCAAAAAGTCTTTCCTTTCTTCTTCACTTCTCTCAGCTCCCCTTTTACTTTTCATACACACATCATTAATAGAATGTGAGACATTTTTCCAGCACAGAATGAAAAGTTTATTGTTGCAGTTCTGCAAAATATAACCCCTCACTAAGGTGAGTCCTAGTGATTGAATGCCCTCCTAAAGTCTGGGATTACCTTGCTCTTATTAAAATGACATTTGGTGTAGTGGTTTTGTGTTCTGAAACACTGATGATCCTCTGATGCAATAAATGTTACTTTCTGTTGCCCCCACCGGCATGCCCAGCTCACACATTGTGTGTGTGCTCTGTTATAATTAGACTGAAACATTTGGAAGGAGGGACAGGTATAGAAAGGAGAGAGGACTTGGTGTGACACAGCCCAGATCATGGAGGCAATGCCGTAATGCCTGCTTCAGTGCAAGTGAATAATAATAACTCTGTTCCAAGTGAAGTGCATAATTTTGCTTTGAAAGGTGAATTTCATTTCCTTGTCCTTTTTTAGCCATAATCTCTATAGAAGATGCAAAACAAGAAGAGATTACAAGATTAGACTTTGGATAAAAACATGTTATGTGGTACGATGTGTCCCAGCATAAGCTCCTCCATCAGCAGCAGAATGTCTGGATCGGCGTGGTGCTGCACCCAGGCTGTGAGGACAGGCTAATTCTCAAATGCTCTAGCTTACTGCTTCTGGTGTACCACGTGGTAACAGCACATAATCCTATGACGTATAGTTATGCCTGCATTCTTGGAGTTAAAACCACGTTCCCTTGTGCCATGCAGCTACCACATGCATTTCCCCATCTTGGGAAATCTCAAAATTGTGAATGATATAATTTGCTGTTGAGGAGAATTACTGTCCCTCTCTTTCCTTCTCCTCGTGAGCTTTTCTTGGCCCCTGTAGCCAAATATAGAAGTGGGAAAAACTTTTCTATATGGAAAACATAAAAGCAAAGGGAGCTCTGAAATCAAATGCATTGCTGTTTAGCTGGAGTGGAGAAAAAAATACCTGCTTTTGATTTCACACTTTGTTCTGAGTGCAGTGAAGAGAAATACAAAAACTGGTTTGGGCGTGAATATCCAACCTCTGTTCTTTTACTCTGAGCTGGAGAAAGACTGAGAAAAATATTGCTTTAAAATAAAAGAAACAAAAATGAAACTCCAAATGAGAACTGTTTAGTCTGATAGGAGGGCCAGAAGACCAGCTGGTGTAATAAGCAGTTCTCCACTGATGTTAATGGGACAGAATTAGAATTACTAGGATGCTGAAGAGGAAGGGATGGAATTGTGTATGCTGTGTAGGTAAAGATAAAATTTGTGAATGGCAAAAGGAGTGGAAAGAGAAACACTGATTTTAAGGCATGGTGCTGGCTGATCTGTTATGGTACAGAATGTAAGTTGGTAAAAGTTATTCAGTTTCTGGCATAGCAGATGTATTTTTCTGGATTGATTTCATTGAAGTGCTGCAGAGTAGGCTTTGACTCCCTGAGTTTGTGGAAGTAAAAATATGGGGGAAGAAAGAGGGAATTACTCCTTTGCTAGAGTGCAGTGTAAGAGCTGTAGGGAATTACTCTTATGAAAGCAATGTTGCTATTGGTTAGGGAAATGTTGGGTGTGTTCTTAAGGAGTTTTATGTTGTTTCATGAAGAAAATGCTCTTACAACTATTTGATATTTAGCATAAGAAGGACGTGAAACTAAGGCCCGCTGGTTTAAACAAACAGTTGGGACTCATTTCTAATAGTGATATATGCACTATTCATAAGGTCTGTTTATTTTATGTGAAGGATTGATTGCATTAACTTTAGTTTGGTGCCATGGCGATACTTCAATTTTTTTTTCCTCCACAGATTTCATGAAGTGATCTTTCCTTGCACTGTGCTCCAGCAACAATTCGTAGATTTCCGTGAATTAGACTGTGAACTGTAGTCGTGCCTTCAGCTTTCTAACTCTACAGCTACTCACTCTCACTTCATGTGGCTGAGGTGACCAAAAACCCTGTGACAGAGAGCAATTTGTTATGACCAGACGTGTGTTGTCTGAATTTGGTTTCTTCCCTGAGTGTTTTTTGTTGGACAGCAAGAGTCTCTGTTCTTGCAAGTGTGTATAGTTGGGCTTTTAGAGAGGGATTAAAGTTGAGGAAGAGCTTATCATGAAGGTAGTTTTATGGGTTTAGAGCCATAAAATTTAAAGGGAAGTCTAAACTTTAATGAGCTAATTTTTTCAAGTGTCAAAAACAGATTTCATATTTACAAACCTTTCATCAACCTGTGAACATCTCACAAAATCAGACTGAAAGCTTATGTCAAATTCTGGCTTTAAAAAAACACATTTAAAGTCGAGGTTATGTGGCAAGCAAAAGGAAGGAAAGAAAGAATGCTAAATACTTAAGTCAAAATGTATAATAGATAAAGGGAATTAAGATAGGAAATGCCATGATGAATACTCCATGGTTTATGATTTTTTTTAAATGACATTCAAATTGAGTTAAGGGTGGTGCATTAGTTTCCCCAAAGCTATTTACAAAGTCGGTCAGGTTCTTCAGGCTTGATCCATGAGATGAAGAAGAGCAACACTGCTCTTCATTCAGAAACACACAACTTCATGTTTTACCCAAGAAGCTGATGAAGTGTGTTCAGTTCCTTCATGCAACATCCTGGGGTAAGGGATTATACCCATCTGTCTTGACAACCTTAGGATGTAGTTACAATACCAGTTCAAGCTTAGCTAAGGTGCTTCTACCAAAAAAGGTGGCTCTAACCTTCCATCAGATTTAAGGTCTAATTAAGAAAGATTAGTGTTGTTAAAAGCACCTTGCAAATGACATTTGCCCATAACAACTGCACCTTATTACAGTATTTTATGGACACCATCGTACATCTTCTTGAATTGCAATTAAACTTATATCTTAATCTTTTTTGGACAAGATTTCATCTTCCTTTTACATTTCAAGAGGTACGCAGCTGTGTTTCACAACTTGCATGCTACTGCAATTGAAATAATTAAATGAAAATGCATGTTGATTAAAATGTGACTTTTCTTCCCCATAGTTTACAAATATATTCAACATTTCTTTCCCTGAAGAAGGACACATTCCATGTGAGAGACTATATGATAGCATGACTTTGTATGGAGTCTTTTTCTGAGCTCAGGAGGAGCAACAACACAGGATCACCTTGTTGAGATTCAGTTATTAACATTTGTTTAATATCTGTCTTAGTCCAAAAAAAAAAAAAGTCGCTTTTTTTAGCCTGCTTGACAGTAGCATGAAGAGATCTCAGCCAAAATAATGTCCAATTGGAAGCTGGATAGTAACAGATGAACCCTAAAGAAAAGGAATTTAAGTTTACAGAGCACATAAGGATGATAGGAAACAGCAACAAGAGGTGAGCATACATTAAATGACTTCCCTCATCACACTTGTGAGTAAACATTTGATTTTCATGTTTGACTGGTTCATAAGCAGGGACTTATAGGATTTGGCAATTAAAATCTGTGTCTAACTTGTTTTGGTTAGCTGCTTGGACATACGTACCACTCAGCTTTGTGATACAGCAGGGTGATTTTCTGCCTTCAAGACCATCCAGCTCTACCTGTGGTCGCTGGCCACCAAGGCTGATGAGGGAGCAACCTACACTGCCTCCCACGTGTGTTATGGTCTCAGAATTAATTCTGGAGGGTCACTGAGGACAAGGAATGGCCGGGTGCAACCTGTTCCAGAATTCAGCTTTTCCCTGGGAAGCAGGGAAGCCTAGCCTCTCCCTTGGGCTCTGAAAAGAGTGGTAGGCTCACCCTTGGCTGCATCCTGGAGGGCGGAGATGCTCCCCAGCTCTCCCTGCTAGCCCTGCTCTCCCAGGCAGCTCCTTTTCACTGTTTCCCTTGAGCTGCCGGCACCCAGTGATGCTGTGGATGGTGAGGCGGGGGGGGCTGCAAATCATTCCGCCTCCATGTTTGCTATCTGCCTAGGTGTTTTGGTTCTTCTGTTGTCCTTGTGCACTGTGGATATTCCTATGGTCATGTAAAACCACTTCTGAGACATGGGGTGCTTTCTCTACCTGAGTATCAGTGAGGAAATCAGGTAAAACACACAGCTTTTTATGCCATCATCTTTCCTTCAGCCATTATGTTATCTTTGTTTCCTGTTACGCTAGGCTTAGTATAACTTAATTAAGTTTTAGCATTAAACTACATCAAGGGAGTCAGGAAATTTCTCTGTCAGCAGGTCTCTTTTTTAATAGGAAAAAACCCAAGATACAGAACAGAACTCCCGGTATGCTGCGAGTGGAGTCTTAGTAATCTTTTTTTATGTGGCATTGCATCCTTCAGTGCTTGTAGAAGGAACAGCAGGTCTAGCAGAGCACATCCAGTTCTCCACTTATAGGTAGAGATGGTCAGAAATTTTTCACTGATTTTCAAAGGTATTTGTCTGAAACAAAGCGAAGTTCTGCCACATTCACCAAGCTTGAAGGGAACAGCAGGTTTTCCTACTGTCGTCACCGAAACTGGCAGAAGCACCATTTTCCCTGAATAGCTGCAACACCCTTTATTTCCTCTTCACTAGAAATTCCTGGTTTTTGTTGGGTTTATTCCATGGTGGGCCAAATCAAATTAAAAATAATATCTTTCCAGCAAACTAGAAACCTATTCAGCATGAAAGACAGATTGATATTGCCTGTACTGTCTTGTTACACAGTCCTGTATTTACAAAACAAGATATGAAAAACAAAAGAGGTTTTAGATTTTCAAGAGGAAAGCTAAACTATACACACTGCTTACCATCAGGTGGGAATGTCCAGCAACACAAGTCATCACCATCATAATACTGCAATTTCACCCTTCCTCTCAGAACCTGATTTGTGCCAATTCCTTAAGTGACCACTCAAGAGACATTTCACCAAAGTCCATCCTAATTAACAAGGAAATGCTCAGAGTTGTGGCTTTCCTGTCTGTGATTATTGCGTTGATTAGATATGGGCACATGCTCATGTTTGTGTTCATTACCTCAAAATCATGATCTTCAATGTGCTGGCTCATGCTCAGTCTGTTGCAAGGGTGGGAAGCATATGGTCTGGTGGCTGCTTATACCTCTTTATTCAATTTAATGTGGACTGTGGACTCACTGGTTTTGTAGAGTCAGAGGGAATAGCGTTTCTCTAAGCTATAGTTCTGCTTATATATGGCCTACCAAATGTATCTGGAAGTCCTCAGTAAAGAAAATGTACAGCATGTTGGCCTGATGTGTAGAACATTGCAGTTCAGTATGTAAGTGTGGGAACCTCATCTGATTCCTATCAGAGACAATGAGATTTAATTTAATTTTTAACCAGATTCTGCAGACACAGAGGTCTCATGTAGCAAAAACTAGGTATGTTCCCCAGGCTGCAGCCAGGCATAGCTACATCTGCCTGGGCATTGCGGGTATAACCCATGTCTTCACTCTTAGGCCTTTTCTTGGGCACCATGCTAAAGCACAACCACTGACATCACATCCCATTTGAGTTCGTACACTGGAATCAGTCAGACATTTTTTTTATCAGCCTTTGTTTTCTCTAACCCCACCTTATGCAGAAATAATTGATTGTCCTCTGCTGAAGGTTTCTCAGTCGGTCAGTAGTTTGGGTAGTTGTCTCCATCCTTTCAATCCCACTATCCTACACACCAGCAAAACTTTTTGCCCCCATATGGAAGGGGTAATAATTATCTTAAAATGAGGGATTATGAGTTGCAGTCACATATGAGTTGCCATAGAAAGGGAGTCTCATGGTGAAAGCTTTGAGCATTTGCTACAGTGACTTGGCTCACCCTCTTGGTGTCAGTGAGAGGCACAGTGTAAGTAACAAAATTAAGCATTCCAGCATTCAGAAGGAAGTTCTTAATGATTAGGCTTGGAAAGATCGCTTGAGTCCTTTGTGGTTTTCTTTTGTTTCTAGATACTGTAGAAACAGCATTACAAAACTGATAAACCAAAGGGTAAAAGGAGGCTGTTACCAGGGCCGTCCCCTGGGCACAGGCTTACCTCTGCTGCCAGGGTACAGACTTCCCAGATGGTCTTGGTCACCTATTCAAAATACCAAGGGTCTCCTTCAGAATTCACCCGTGTTGACATAATTTCACTGTGATGAAAGGTTCTTGGAATGAAAAACAAAACCCAGTGTGTTGAAGCCATGAGGCAAGAGTTGCAGATCATTGTATTGGAGTGTAGCTGGTGAAATGTTGTAAAACTGGCTTTTCCTGTCAGTGGGACCCACTACTGGTTCCTTCAAGTAAACCTCTCACCAAAAAATGGACTGGTAGTATGGACAGGAGAGGGATCCGAGTAACTGCCCTGCCTCTCTCCAAATCTGAGATACCCACATGGACTCTAACCCAGGCTGTGTCAGGACCATGAAAATGACACACAGGGAACACTAAATCTGATTTGTTCTGATGCAGTATTTCAAAATCCTGAATGTGGTTTTGTAAAGCATAAGGGGTTGTAGACTTGGAGAGTAAACCTAAGTCCAGTAGAGGGATACAGCAGGGAATTTGAATCCAAACTTGGATTTGGCTGCAGGGATCTGGTTCATTTCCATAGCTGCTAGCAGCACACTGCAGGATCATAAAGCCCCTTTTGAATAATTCTGTGGAGTTGATAGTTGTAAAAATTGGTGGTCATTTCAGGACAAAAGGTATACTGCAGTTTCAGTAGTGAAAAGCAGTGCTTAGCCTGAATGCGCTGAGGTACAGCCAGAGAGTATGAATTTGTTTTCATCTTTTGAAAATTATAAGCGAATTCTGAGATAAACAGAATGAAAGGGGGTTTTCATCTTTATTCTGAGCTACATGCAGAAGGCAGCAGTGAAAGTTTTAATTCACAGGCACAGAACTAAAGCAGTGGCACGGTCCATACTGAGAGGCACAGCACAGATGCAAAGGCAGTGCACGTGGTATATCCATTCCCTTTTCAGAACGGAGTCTACTAACAAAGCAGCTCTGAGTTTTTAAAGCTCCCTTTTAAATCTAAAACATTCATATCTAGAATGTCTTTTTACTGACACTCTGATAACTCCTATAATGTAAGGCAGTCTACACAAGGAAACATTTGCCTGCCACAAAGCAATTGTACACATCTAAGAAGCAGGCAAGCAGCAGATGCAGCGTGGAGATAGAGAAACAGGACATGTGTGTGTTAAATATTCAAGTAAATACAGCTGATCAATACCTGTTGTTACTATTATGTGACCTAGTTCTTTTTGTCAACAGTCATGAATAGGAACGATGCAATAGCATACAACTTCCTTGCCAGTGAACCTCTGTGCATGGCACAGACACTCACACAGCTGCTATTTAGGGAGCCTGAGAATATAAACAGGGCGTGGGTGAATCATATAGCCCTGTGTGCCAGTCCACCAAGGTGGCCAGACAGATAAATCCAAGGGCACGGGGATGTGCATGCATTCACCTTCACCCATCAGTCAGGGCTGTGTATGTTCTCCCAGTGGGAGTGCAGAGCTCACTTAGGAGGTGCTGTACACTCCATGTTGATCAGCCATGAATGTCTCAAAATATTAAAACCAAACAAATAACAAAAGGACCCCAAACCATTCCTCTGTAGCTATATAAACTGTACTTCTATAAGGCTTGTTTTAAGTTGTCTGACTCTTTTCCTGCTTGAGAAATTGCTTACACAACGAGCCATCTACTCACTTTGAAGTTTTAAACGCAATAGTATATATATGGATTTTATACATATATATGCAAATGAGAACTGTTTTGCAGAAAATTATTAAAGAGAGAAGAGCTCTATCCTGTAAGAATAATCCATAACATTCTACAAGTAAAATTACATTCTGGAAAATATAATCACTACTGTTTTGTGGTATCTGGAGGCCTCTGTGATTAATTAGTCATACTCTGCATATTAAGTACTACAGAGTCTAGTAGCTGAGCACCATATTTCACACTGATTTTCTCCAGAGTTCTGTGGACAGATCATTTAGAGCTGCCTGAGTAACAATTTCTGTGATAAGCTAGCAATTCTGAAGAATAAGAAACTCTCCAACTGGAAACAACAGTGTTATTTTTTTCTAGTGAATAAATAGGCTGGGACAGCCAAACCATTTTGTTGAGCATCCTTAATCAAAGCAAAGGAAATTTGGAATCCAAGGGCTGCATTCAAAGGAACATGTGGGATCAGTTAATAAAAGCTGGGAAGAAATGCTGCTCATATATACCTTAGGTCTCCTGTGAGATAAGAGCCTGAATTAAGCCTCTCCTTTAAGTAAGTTGAATGATAGGCTTAAGCCCAGGATTTACAAACAGGAAAGGAACATGGTAAGCAGTGGGCTTTAGAGCATGAAGTATGTAGCTGTTTGAGTGGGTTTGGGAATAGTGCCTGTGCCTCCCTTGGACTTGCATATTAACCTAAAACGTTTCTTCTAGGAAATGCTAAGCCTATTTGCAATGGTTTCCTATATTTTTTAAGTTGTGTTTTAACCAAAGCTATTCCCATAGCTGCCCCTTAAAATGTTTTTCAGAGTATTTTTCCAAACTTTTTCCAAAATGCCATGAAATGCTTTGCCCAGGCCCAGTTTGATGGCTCTTCAGCTGGAGACAGCACTACTTCCTTCCCCACAGTAGCAGTGCTGTGGAGGCCCAGACCTGGAAGGGTCTGTCTTGCAGTTGCAGAGCAGGATGCTCTTACTGACAGCTAATAAAGGCGCTGCCGCTCAAAATGAAGGGTTTTGTTTACCTCTCCCCCTCGCTTCTCTGTATGAATTATGTTTTATCAGTGAAATCACTCCTGGGTTGTGCCATCCACTAGGAAGACTAATAAAAATCTTTTATAACTATAATCTAGATGTGCTGGCAAACTTGAATAAATTTACATATATGAAAAAGAGCAAATTTAGGTAATTGAACAGTACAGAGCTTTGTGCTGAGAGCATACAATAGTATCTCTTTCACCAGATGTGTGTGACTAAGCAGTCTCTTATTGCTGGTTGCAGAATGCTAACTCCAGAGAAGGACGTTAAAAATATGGCCTTTAAATACAGATGGAGGGAAACAGCGATGTACCTAGCACAAGGTACTGCAAAGTGATGAATTACGTGGCCAGTAGAAATGGGACAATAAAATCTGCTTCTCCTGGGTTGCATCCTTCGTGAAAGGAGGATGCTGTAGTAGGCTATGCAGTTTATTAGGAAAGTGATTAATGGAAAAGTACAGTTTCAAAACACATGCAATGATGTATGAGACTCTTCACTGCACATAGGGTTATTTCGTTGTATATGTTTATTCATGTGAACTCTTAACAAAAAAAAAAAATGCCAGCTTCTTCCTTTTATCAGCAGATGTCTAAGAATAGACGGCTGGAACTTGCATTCCATCAATGTCAGGGCTTTAGGTTGGAAGACAGAAGAGAGGCAGGGAGGGAGAGTGTGGGGTTTTCTTCAAGTTTTACGTTATGCTTAGGAAAAAATTACTAACCTGTGCATGGGGTATTTTAGTTATTTTTCATATGAGAAACAAAGTACAAGCAGTGAATAAATAGGTAGAATGTTGTAGATTTGTTAAGCAAAATCACGAAAGAGGGTCTTATGCTGCTAAAAGTTAAATTCATGTGCCATGTTCTTCATCATGTGCTTGTGTGGCACAGGTGGTTGTTGACCAGAAGAAATTGAATTTACAGCCTCTCTCTTCTGGGCCGAGTGGGAGCTCATTGTGTGAGCCAGTGACTTTTTCTGGAGTGTTACAGTAAAGGTGAGCAGTGAAACATTTTCGCTCTGACACACTGTTCTTCACCTTCCTGAAACGCTTTTGAGTCAGAGCTTGAGGAGGGGGAAATACCATTTTACTATAAGGAAGAGGCAGCTAATAACTTAAAATCCAGCTCAGCCAGAGGCTCCTGATACACAGTTGCAGCTGCTGTCTTTCGGTGGCAATGAACTCCTTCTCTTGTCTGTTGTGACGCCCAGGTGAAAAACACGCAGCGGAGCCGGACGATGCGGAGCTGGTGAGCCTCAGCAAGAGGCTGGTGGAGAACGCGGTGCTGAAGGCCGTGCAGCAGTACCTGGAAGAAACGCAGAACAAGGCCAAGCAGGCGGATGGGAGCCCCGCGAAGACCGAAGAAGCCGCAGGCGGCAGTAAGAACGAGAGCGACAATGACAACAGCAAGTGAAGGCAGCACGAAAAGCCCGGGAGCAATCATCCCACCAAGAATAACCACAAGAACATGCCCCAGCTCCCCGCTGAAATTTGCTAAGTGGTGCTGGGTGACGGGCCGTCTGCTTTGTGAGTCTCTTATCAAAAGTTTGCTCTGAGTCGAAGGACACTGTCTGCCGGTTCCATAAGCGCTTGCACGGCTGAAAACCTGTTGAACGCTGTGAGGGATGGACGGTGGAATAAAGACAGGAATGGTGAAGCAGGTGGCTCCGGTCTTCACCGGCTCTTGATACCAAGAGCCCCTTCCTTGCTTTTGAAGAGAAACTGAATCCTTTGCGTTTGCCTCTCGGATTGTCGTGAATGGCCGTGGAAGAGGCCTTGCCGTAAGTGGAAGCGATGCCCTCTGCCTGAGGGTTTGGCACTGCTGCAGGGCTGCTTACTCCGTGCTGGAGCACATGCTGTTTCCTAGTCAACAGCAGCCAACCCCAAGCTAAAAATTACCACTACAGCTATTCGTCACAGATACTATTACACAGTATGTAGTGTGGCAGGAGTTTCTCTTAGATGTGACACTGTACTCTTCTTTACTCTTTGGTAGCATTTGTTGATGTAAATTATATTTTTTGACAAAGCACCTTTTTATAAAAAAAAAATCAATATGGGCAAAAGGCCAAGCAATTAATACTGCCCAAACCAGATATGATCTCTTTATCGCCATACATTAATGACTCTAAATGACACAAGTTGTTATAAAACGTATTATATTGTTCTTTTCCTCTAGGAAAGAGCCATGAAGCAGAGTTAGTAAAGGAAGCTTTGCACAGAGAAACACAGGCCCTGTTATCCAGACTGAATCAGATAAAGGAGCTGTTATCCAGTCCTGAAATCCGCATGAAAATTAAAAAAGAACTGTTTGATGACAGGCACAACTCCAACAGTACATGGAAAAGTTGTGTTGACTCTGGATCTCCAAATGAGCAATTGTAAATTGCCATGATGTAAAATCTTGTCGGGTTGTTTAAAGACAAAAAGTATTTCTTTGAGGAGTTTTCCTTTCTGTGTCTTTTTTACTGAGAATATGAATGGGTGTAAATGGCTCATGAGGAATAATGCTGAAATACTTGCACAGAAGGAGTATATTTTGTACTGATGAAGTACAGCTGCTCCTGCACGTGTTTCAGCAGGTATATGTCATGACTCCAAAGTGGAACAATACTCACTTCAGATAAATCTGAGCGACCACTGTGCCCTTCCTTTTATCACTGCAAACAATTCTGATTTTTCTCATTGATCCTTTCCCTTGTTATGACAGACAAATATTTAAAAATGGATGCTTTTAGATACTTTCAAATGTATATTTGAAAAAAACCTCTTTTAATTATCTGCCTTTTGGATATGTACTGGCATTTTGGGTTATCACTGTATCATTTTGGTTTGTTTTTTTTTTTAAACAGCACTTGAATACTTGTATATATGCTGACATGTTGTTTCTGCTGATGTTTACACTAATGCAAGAATGTTTTAAGTTTCAGAATGAGATTTAGGCTCCACAGATCTCAATGGGAGACTCTCATTGGCTTTAATGGAGTCCGGACACTGCAATTAAGATTTCTTGTTAAAATAATAATAATATTCCGTGGGATAATACTTGCCTTTTAACTTTTGTCTAATAATGTTTGTCTTCTGTTCTTGATGTTTGCTCCATCTCTCTGGCCTGTTGCCTGAGGTGGGGTGCCGGTTTGCTCTCATCGTTCCCTCCACATGCCAGCAAGATTCACAGATGCTTTGGATGTACAGCAGTCCAGGAGTAGGTCCAATATCTGCATTTTGTATAAACCTTGTTTAAAATTGCCCCCGATTATAAATGCTATATGATATATGTCGTGATTGGTATCAGAACTGTGTGTTACAACAGCTGTGTGCATACCCTTCATTGGTCTCAAGCACTGGTCCTTTATCTTGTCCATCACAGCCTTCTTTTATTTCTGATTTGATACCCAGCAGTATATTCTGAAATAGATCTCGTACATCTCTGAAGCCATGCTCACAATAAAGTGTTCTTTCCTTTGAAAACACTCGATGTTTGTTTTCACCTGTCTCCAAATGGACTTTAATAAAACGAAGTACTTTGCAAGTAATGAACCTGACAGAAGCAATGCTCGTACGGATCACGCCATCAAGCTGACCACAGGAGGTGTGCCAAGACACTGATCTAGCGCTTGGGTGCTGGAATTGTGTGAGGAAATTCATGTGAGTAAGCCAGTCCCAAGATGTTATTGCTTTAAATGGAAAACCTTTGAACCTCTAGAGATTAATTTCTACTCTGGGCAGCATGGAATTAGAGGGGAGTGCTGGCATAGCTTCCTCGTGGTCTGTATCCACTTTTCAACCTCAAAAAGGGATTTTGAGTTTAACAATTAGACTCAAATTTGCTCTCTAAAAAAAATAAGAATCTGAGTTTGCTGTCATCCCTGGACATAAAAAAACTGAACATTTATAAGTGGATCTACCACTCCCTGCATAGTGACTCTCTGAGCTCAGCTCCCTTAGTGCATAGGCTGAGGAGAGATGCTGGACTTCCTGTGACCTTGTATAGAACAAGTTTCTTTGTCATATCAATCATTAGTGAGTACTGGTTCATTCAGAGAATGCTATTCAAATTTAAATCCAGCCTGCACATGACAGTACAAAAACAGACAATCAGCTATGGAAACAAAAAACAAATTGCTGTATTCTATCTGAATCTTGGGTTGTCATCTCCTCCTCTTCTGCACAAGTCATTCTGTGAATAAGTACTTTTATATCCTTTGGCTCGTAACAGTCCTTGTCCACAAGTTCCAAGTAAAACTCTAGATACAAATCACTGAATCTGTGACCAGACACTTTGGTAGGTGACCTGGTTATTAGCGACTCTGCTCATTCACAGTTCTTATGGCTGGCATCAAGAATAGCAGCTCTGGAAAAACAAAACATGGGCAGCTAGTGCCATCTGAGATGCCCTGCAGTGAGCCCGGTGTGGGTCTGGCAAATACAGCCCAAACACTGCAGGAAACACTTGTTCTTTGGGATCAGGAACTGGGGGGTAGAAGGATATCCCAGAGCTTCTAAAAAGACCCAGATACCTGTGTTTAAGAAACTAGATCCCATCTGTGATTTTTCAGATGTCTTGATCCATGACAGTCAACAGGGCTTTTGTTTCTAAACCATTCATGTTCTTGTAAAACACCAACCATAGTCTTTATTTCTGGTTTTGACAAGACTCCACCGCTAATTTACTCAAAACTGAAAACAAAATAGGATTAAAAAAAGAATAATCCTACATCTGGATTCATTCTCTTATGACAACCCCCCAGCCTTGCCTTCTCCATTACTTTTTCCCTTACTGGCAGTGAAGCCTGGCTGCCAAATGGAAGCATAAATCTCTTGTGTGGAACTGTGAGATGAGCATTGGAGAATGCAGATACACAGAGACTGAACCTAATATAGGCAGGTGTGAAGCTCTGAGCTGCACGCACCAGAACAAACATGTTGCCTTCCTCACACTCACAAATCATTTTCAGAAAGCAATTCTATTTTTTAAGTAAGCGCTTTTTTGGGAGGGATGTCTTGAGGTAGTGATACATGGATTATTCTGGGAAAGGGCTGGCATTTCAAAACAGATGGTGCAAGTTTGTCCATGTTTTGTTTTCAATTCTACCTTCTTGCTAGCTTCTACTCAAGAGTATTTCTACACTGCTAGTTGTAGAGCTGTCTGTGAGAGGTTTAAAAGCAGTAGCTCAGCTTCCAGGACTAGTCTGTCTGGAACTCTTTGGACTGTCATGGCCCACTGAAAAACTGTTTCTGACACCTCGGCTTGGTCTAGGCAGATACCACAGAAGTTGGGGAGCCATATGTTTGGTACCTTGCCATAAATTGTCTGCACTGCTGCGCTGTGCATCAGAGGTGTTCGAGAGAAGAGAGATCAGTGAGTCCTGACCAACAGACGTGAATTCTCTGATGCGGGGAGAGAGACTTTTTTAGAAACTGATGTCTCTCAGCATGGGTGAACATGGCACAGGGATGCTCAGTCTGGCTGTGAGATAGTAATGCAGCATCGAGCTCTTTGTGATAAGGATGGTACACAGTGTCTTTTCTGTGTTGTCTGAAGGTGATATAAATCTAAAAGCAACTGAAGCTTAAGGTCAGATTCAGACACTCTGTATCCAGGTATACAGATGCTGGGACACGCACTGGATAATCCACTACAGGTCCTAGGGAAATAAGTATGATGCTTTGAGTGGTAAAATACTACTTCAGGGCAAGGTTTTACACACCTGAAAGCTAGGATTCAAGAGGCTTCATGTTCTGTATTTATAGAAGCTTCTGATTATAGCCATGTACACTTTTAAATGCGTGCTGTTGTAGCATAAAGGCCACGTGCATGTGTCATGGATCAAAGCGTGCCAGCCGTGCTTTGTTCTGGTGACAAGAACGAGACCGGTTCATTCTAGATACAACTCATACAGACTTGTTAGAATTCAGGTTTATATAAAAGTCTTGAGTGATTCCTACACAGCTATGTATGTAGTCAACAAAGCAGGAGAAAGAAGAGCAAAGCCACTGTGCTCAGCAGACCTCATAAGCTGATGTGTAACAAAAACACCCACTCGCTTTTTAAATTGAGTTATGACCTAAGGATACGCTCGTGAAATTAAATGTAAATTGAGACTTTGTCACTGCTGATGAAATGCTACCTGCAGAGCCAGCTCCAGCTCTGTGGAAGCCAGGAGAGAATCTGGTTGCCTCAGGTGGAGCCTGGTAGCTGGAGGACACCTGAGGCTTGCTTCACGCTGCTTCTAGCCTGGCACTTTGTCTTGTATGAACTTTCCCAGAGCCGTTTTTCCTCTGTGAATGCCCCCTGCCTCTGCTCAGCTGTTAATGGCATATTGTCTTGGCCTGAGATGATGAGGGACTGAATCGGTGCTGTCGCTTTCAGCTGTTTCCATCCCTTTGGAGGAGGAGGAGGAGGGGGGATGTTGTCACTGAAATCCCAAAGCAGTTGGTGTCTTTGCAGGGACGCATCTGGTGTCACCATCAGAGGTCAGGTGAGGACCTGTGTGGCTGCTCACTGGAAGCTTCACCTAGGGACAACCACTGCCTGGGCCTCAGGCAGCGGAGACAGCCCAAAGCCATCGGACAAAAGCCATTCCCAAGGGATGCATCCTTCCAGAACCGAGACTGGGGTGGTTCAGCTGTGTGATTCCTGGGCAGTCAGGTAAAGTAAGTGTTGGTTTAGCTTTACAAAAATCATTCTAGGTCACGGTCATGTAGTAATTTACTTTGTGAAAAGCTTTTGGAATTTTGATTCTTCCAGGAGGTTTCACACAGTGGCCAGGGGCAATCTCTGTAACTGATGAAGGTGCGTTTGCTTTCAAAGAGCTCATTAGTGCTGTGCCATAACGTTCTATAGAAGTGCTCTGCACTTTTTATTTCAGTTAAACAAAGTCATTGTGTTGGCCTGGTTTCAGAGGCCAGGAGTCACACCATCCTTACGGGAAAGGAAACTGTTTGAACCCTGGAAATCGGAGCGTGCTAATGCTGACATGTGTTTTACTCTGCCCTTCCTTTGATCAGTGCAGTTCCTGTATAAGCAAGTTCTTAGCATGCGCTTATCTTCTCATTTGTATTCTCCTCGTGTTAAGTCTTTATAATGAGAACATTTGTACTGAATGAAAATCAGTCCTGAGAGACTGCTGGGCTGAGAACCCAAACGCGCTCATCGCAGAGCAATAATTAGAACAGTACATAGGAAAATAAAAAGTGATACGCCTGCCATGCCTGGCATAGCCAAAAGGGCACTCTGGCATTGATAAGCAAATACTTCTGTGGCACGAGGCTGCCGTTTGACTGCTGTGTCCTGGTCTCTGCTCCCACTGGTGTTTACGTGCTTTGTGTAGCGACTCTTGGACGCAAAATGCGTTAGCAAGAGACTGGGGTGCGGAGCTGTTTCTCGCAAGGAACCCTCCTCACTGCTGGAAAATAAAACCTCCTTTTGCTCCTGGTGATTAAGGATTAAACCAATCAAAAATGGAGAATTAGGAGAGTTACAAGGAGTTGATTAAGAAACGACCCATGAGGATTTCAGCAGAAGCTTATTTGAAATAAAAGGAGTTTTTCTTTCATATAAGAAAGGCAGAGGTGTTTTGAGGTCAGGATTGACTCTAGAGATTCTGGTGGGGTTTTTAAACAAAATTACAGTTTGAATTAAAGTCAGGGAAAGCACTACACTTTCAGAAACCTTCATACAATTTTTTTTCCCCCCCAGCCATACAGAGAACTTCAGGCACTGAAACAGAAGAGAAGGAGAAAGCCTGCTGATAAGATTTAACTTCAGTCATAACTCAGACAACCACACTGTAACAGAATAACAAAGCCAGGAAGAAATGCCAGCAGCTACTGATAAAACTTGCACGTAGCTGCCAGTGTAAAAAAAGATGTAGTAAGTCCAAATGTCTAGAGGAATAGAGGATGAGATGAAGCAAAGGGATGGCGTTCCCCGTCTCGGCTCGGTGAAATGGTTCACACGTGTGTTTGTCACTCAGCTGTACTGTACAGGCAAATGTCCCACTTCCCGGTCACATCTTCCAACCAGATACATCCGAGAGGGAAGGCTGAACCAGCACGTGGCCCTGAAATGCCGGAGCGAAGGGCTGCAAGAAGTATGGCAGGACAGAGGCTGAGTCAAGGCCAAGTCAAGCCCAAGCTGAGGGAGATGATCACTGGAGGAGCAGCAAGCAGCAAAGGAACAAAGCGAATGCCTGAAGCTCCTTTTGCTAAGATGTTCTGTCATTGTGTACCAGACGTCTGTGCCTAGAAATCAAAGTGGACTGAGCAGGCCGGTCCTTAAATGTGCACAGAGAGCTACAGAAATGAATCACAAATAATCTGACATCCCAGGGTCTGCAGCGTCCCTCCTCCTTGGAGCCTGCTTTGGCAGGGGGGGTTGGACTCGATGACTTCTTGGGGTCCCTTCCAACCCCTACGATTCTGGGATTCCTCCAGAAATAACCGGGCAACGGGCAACTGAGTGCCTGCAAATGTCCCAACATGACGGCTGCAGCCCTGAGCTGCTGGCTGCGCTTCCTAGTGCTTGTAAAGTGCAGGACATGGGAGTACGAGCCGTGGGCAAGAGGAAATGGAACGTCTGCTTCTGTGTATGGGTAACGTCGGCAAACTTATGTACATTAATTACCAAAAAAGACCCACTGCAAAAACAGGAAGAATCATAAAGCAAACATGATCCCTAGGTAAATTAAAAGCTGCTTTACCACCGTGCCCTACAATGAGATGTGGGTACTCACTGGTGGGGGAGTATGTGGGGAATGGCTAAACTGACATCCCAAATGAACAGTACTGCGAAGGGTGGCACGTCCGAAGGGAAGGTGCAAAATCAAAAAGCAGATTGATTTTTTAAAGTAAAATCCAGGTATTCTCAACTTCACCCTTCCTGACAAAACTCCAAGTGCAGGAAAGGCGTCTAATGTGTGTAGCTCCATTACACTTTAAACCATCCAAAAATGTGCTAATCAAGGAAACAACTGAAACTGCTTTTAGTGGTAGATGCAGAAGACATACAGAAGTAGATCCATTGCTCGTCAAGCTAACATTTATTGTAAACTACCTGGAATTTTTCTTACATATATATACTATAATTTTACATGTAGACATAGTAATATTTTTTCTGGAAATTAATTAGCTATATACTAGATAGTTCTTGCATTTTTGGTATATGAGGGTTTCTTACTTTCAAAATAAGACTAAACACATATTACTGGACATCACTGGGGTTAGTGAGTCACACACAAGATATGCACAGAGAAGCCACAGATCAATTTGCTTCCTTTTGTCTTGTTGCTATCCTGTAACTTCAGACTGTTGGAAGACTACTTTCATCTGTGGTAACTGCGGAGATGCTCCTTCATAATTACTTATTAGGCTTCTGGGTTTTTTACTAGTGTAGCATTTCTGGGCCATCAGTGCAAGTTAATAATTTATAGACATTAGTAATTTATGCTAGGGAGTCTGAACAGAGGCTGGAGGCCATGGGATCAAAGGGACAAGGGATCTTCTCTGTAGTCAGTGAAGTCACCAGGGTCATGCAGGGAGACTAAGAGACCATGTCTGAGGAGTCTCCTGGCTTTCTGGAGAAGAGCAAGGTGCTGTACCAAGCTTGGTGAACAACCTGCCCCATCAGCACAGGAAAACCTGGGCTGGGCAGGTGAACATAAGTAAGTTCTAGCTCAAAACGTCTAATAGTCTCTCTTTCAGGTCAGTTTGTTTAAGCATCTTTAACCAAGCACACAGAGACTCTGCAAACGGGACATGCACAGCTCAAATGCATAGAATGATCATTTATTACACAACGCATTAAAAAATGGGATTTGTCAAACTATGGAGCTAAGCATTAGCATGCTCCTCACCCCAACACCTCTCTGCTGGCCAGGTGGGCATCAGACAGGAGGAGAGGGTCGATCTCCACAGTCCTCTGGGCCGGAGCCTCCCCAGTGCTGAGCTGCCACCAACACTGGTCCACCCAGTGATTCCCAGCACTCCCCACCAGTGTCTGACATCTTTCCCAGCAGCCTGAATAAGAGTTGGGCAGGGGGCCATGTCAGAGCAGGACCTTGGCTCCAGGGCGGGAGAGCAGCTAACCCACAGTGGAGGGAGAATGACTGCTGGGGCTGGCCTTGCCTTGCCGTGGGCCCAAGGCAAAATCACAGGAAGGGAAGAGGAGGTAAGTCATGGTTGTGGGTGACCTGTACCAGGCAGGAGAGCCTCATTAGCTCATTCATGAGTTGATTTATGCTACTATTAATATTCCAGACTCAAACTGGTCCTTGCAAGAATTAGGAAAAGGAAGGTTCAGGAAGGTGTTAGTTAACATCTGTTAATCATTATTCTTGAAAGAAATCCCTTAGCACTTGGCTCCACCAAAATGTTTGGCATTTTCTTATCCCATCTCCTATTCTCGCTCTAAAGAAGTCAAAGAGAAGATTGCTTTAGCCATGGCTGGCCTCAACAAGAGGCACATGGCCAAAAGCAAATGGAAACCTAGGGAGATGGACACCAGAAATCTCAGTTTTCCTTTCTCTGCTTTGCCTGGGAGTCATCTTGCAGCTCTCCTCTGGTGGGGGCTGTGCAATGTGGAAATGCTGCTTTGTGTAACTCATCCTTCACTACCCATGTTGTTTAGATTTGTAGGTTTGTGTAAGACTGGTTAAAATGAAACATGAGTCCAACAGATATTAAAGAAACTCAGTCTCCTACCAACACTTTCCCTGGAAATCCTGCAAATAAATTCGGAAGTTTGCAGAAGAAACCATTTCTTAACACAGAGAGGGAAAAGCTTACCAGTGGGTTAGCTGCCATCCAGGCATTTTATTAATCGTGTGAGCAGGCACATTCGGTTATGCACCAAGCACACGCCTGGTGGCTACTACTGCAGACACTCTTGCACGGCCACGCATGGATCTGGGTTCATCTACCCACTGGTATTCCCTCTGCTTTCTACTGCAACTGCAGTGCATCACAGCAGTTACCTGTATGACAAGAAGGGGTTTGCCCATACATGTGACCACCATGGGGTGGTGAGAAAAAGCAGCTCAAAGTGAAAGCTCACACAGAAGCTAAGCAAACCTGGGCTAGGAGACACTAAGAATCGGTTAGAGAAACTAATATCAAATCAAAGCAGCCTTCAGGAGGGTCTTTCATCACCCAGATTTCTGCATTCAGAGTACCAACGTAGAAGTATAATCCCAACTCTGAGCCAGTAAATATTTATTAGGTTGTTGTTTACAGGCTGGGCTGCTGGCACGAAACATAGAATAGCCTGATTTTTAATCAGACTACTTTAGAGTGTGCTTAAAAGCTGAAAATGCCATTGCTACCCAACTGAGGTATATTCACCTAACAGTCTACAGGGAAAACATACCCTGGATGGGATATTTACATTAAAAGAAAGGGAAGTAGACTTAGGCCCACAGCAAATACTTTTCTAGCTCTGGGTCCAATCCTCTGGGATTGAAAAAAGCAAACCTGTGAGCATATCTACAAATTCATTCCACAAGTCACGCTGTCACTATTTATGGGCTCAAAAATCATTATGCCTAAAATTATGCAAGAATAATCAGACCAGTTGTTTTATAGCAAACAAAACATTGGAGGAACTCAACATTTTTTGTCTTATTTCTGACTGCTTCCCTTCCTATGTAATTTCAGAGCCAAATGAGAGCAGGAAATCTATTCCCTGTCTGAGCAGGTATTGCACATGGCAAACTGTAGTTTACATGAATAAACACACGTGATTTCAAAACAGGAATTTTCCCCTTCTGCTTTCCTTATGTGAACGTAAGAACTCGAAGCAAAGATCCCTGTTTCTGGCTTTCAGAGCAGTGGCTGCTTAACGGGGCAGCTGAGTGTGTCTCTCCCTGGCAGATCCTCCCAGTTTCCCGCAATCAACCCTTCAGGGATTCTGTGAGCGGGAGCTTGCGTCTCAGACTGGAGGCTTTGATTACCAGCCTGATTACCAAAACCAAAAATCATTTCCAGAGAGCAGAGAAGAGACATAAGCAGGTGACAATAAAAGACAGTTGAAGTCCTAAGTGAATTAATGAGCTAGAGAGAAGCTCAGACCTATTTAACCATAATCAGTTGAGCGTTCTTTGCTACCATCCCACCGCTCATGGAAGTAGAGGTGAGCTGCAAAATGCTGAGTGGCCTCAGTTGCTCATATGCCCTGCTACTGTTCCTATAGCACGCAGGGCAAACAGCAAGCCACCTGCTACTCCACGCTTCTCAGAGGCCTGACAAGGCCGAGACTGACAGCTGTCCTTTTATTGCTGTGTTGAACCAGAAACAGGTGGCTGTTGTGGTAAGAAAGACATTCCCATCAAGAAGTTTGGGCCAGCTCTGTCTTTCAAAGAGGACGTGGGAAATCCTGGCCACCTGGGAGGCTCAGAGGCCACAGCCAGCAGCCAAGGAGCAAAGTCATGCTGTTCTGACTGGCATGGGCGCCGGTGCCTCTAGCAACATCTCCTGCTCACGAGGAAGCAGCTCCTGTGATTTACATCCTCCCAGGGCAAGTGTGTTTCAACTAGACCAGAGGGTCAAATGCAGATCATTAGGCAAAATAGCTAATGTGTGATGGATTTGTGGCTGCAGAAAATAAAGACGTGTTATAACAGAAAATGTTCTTACTGGGCTGTTAGGAAAGGACAAACGGTGCCTGAATAATTATTGCAAACAGAATTACCCTTTTGTTTTTCTGTTTGGTTTGGGGGTGAAATAGCATTGCTGCAGCAAACAGGAGAGTCTGGTTCTTCTTAATGTGCCCAGCCTGCTAGATGGAGAGAAAGTAATTTCTGTATTCCTTTGCTGTTATGCTCCTTTCTTATTTATGTTCCTTAAAATTATGGTCCTTCTCAAACACATGGCAACAAACTGGGTGCATATTATCATTATTTGGTTCTCCGACAGCCTGGATCCTTTCAATATACTGTGCTGCATTAAGGGGCGTCAGAAGAAGCTGGCAGGGCACAAAGCAAACAGAAGGACAGGTTGGTCCTGCAGCCAATAACTGGTCTGTGGAGCCTATTGCAAAGGGATCTCCTTAGAGGAAAATCTTTACGTGGCTCCAGGGGATGAATGGATGAGTGCTTGGAAGGGAAATCCTCAGTGAATTGATACAGAAAACATATCCACCTCAGGAAAGACCCAACCTGAAACTGTATTTGTTTTTTAAAAGATTAAATTTAGCTTTCAGTTCAGCTAGTGTGTAAAAGCTGTGAGATTTATTATACTTACTCTTTCGACTTTGGAAACTTGCTGCATTATATAAATTTGGTCAGATACAGAAAAAAACATTGCAACTGAGCTGAAATCAGATTACCAGTAGGACTCAGTAAATTCAGTACAGCCTATCCAAGGCCCTGGGCAACCTTGCCTAGATCCAGGCTGGGAGGTTGTAGGTCCTGCCTGTGGAACTCTCTGATCCTTGAGGTCTCTTCGAACCCAGACCATTCTATGATTCTATGATCATTCCTTTTACATTCCCCATTTCGTTACTAACAATCCCTAACATTCAGTTTAGCTTTTTGGTCACTGCCCTGAACTGAGCCGAATTTGTCAGAGAAACGTTCACAGTGATTGCAAGGCCTTGTTTCCTGGGTAGTGATAGCTAATAGGAGACCATTGTCATGAATGTGTAATTAGGGTAGGTTTCCCTTCATGCATTACTTTGTATTTATCAGCATTGAGTTTCTTCAGCCATTGCATTATTTACGGATATTCTCACAAAATCGTTTTACAGCTCTTCATGGACTTAGCTTTGACTATTGTGAATAATTCAGTATCACCAGCAAAAGGTGTCTCCTAATTCCTCACATTCGTTTAATGATGACTTATAAACCTTTACGGAGTTCTACAGCTATTCCATTTCCTATTACTCTACTAATTTTATAGCCATAATTGCTTAGTTTCTTTAATGCACTTTGAGGAGAGGCATTGTTAAAATGATTTGGTGATTAGCTCATCCTTAATTGTATGTTTGCTGATATCTTCAAATAACTCAAATAGATTTTACTCTAAAAGTCATGTTGATTCATTCCCTGCATAACATATTTATCTTTCTTTAATATTGTTTCCTTTAACCTGCTTAGTATATGAGTCAGATTTATGTCTTTGTAATTCTCCAGATTTCCTCAGGGGTCTTATTAAATATTGATGCCACATTTACCATTTTCTGATCCTCGGGATCCGAGGTAATTTTGAGCAATGGGCTACTGATGATATTTGATGGCTTGGCCATTTCAAACTATCCTAGGACTGAGTCAAGCAGCAATTACTTATGGTCTGGTAGCTGCACTTCACTATGTCTGTAGTTTCAGAGGAAAAGCAGTGCCCTGCTGCAGGCCTAGCGCTCATCTGCCTCCAGACGAGTGCACCTCTCGTTTGTATCACTTGCTTTCAGCTCCGGGACTGTCTGAGTTTGTTAGGCAGCTGATGAAGGCTCACAGGCACCTCCTGCCAGCAGCCTTAACTGAGTGTACGGTGCCCTTCCACAGGAAACATTTTAGTGGTCCTTGTGTCAAAATACGCTGTGCAGGCTGGGTTATCTCCTCTATATGTACAAGATTAGCAAAACTGTTACAGATTAGTTGGGTGTGGATGAGGAGCTCAAATATTTGAGCTCATGTGCAGCTACCTACTTCTCAACTCACTGATTCCAGGAGAAGCTCGGGCTATAAGCAGCCTCATGAGCAGATGAATAATTTGGCAAGCAAAAGCTTCCAAGTGAGGCGAGCCTGTGCTCACTTCAGGGGAGAAAATGGAGATACCAGTGGAGGGGAAAGTGGATGGGCCTCCCCTTTCATCCTTTTGCTGTGACTCACGCAGGTGACGTCAAGGCACAAACTCAGAGAGCAGTTTGTTGTAGGACGGAGAAGGAGGAAGATCTTCCCAGAATTTAGACTTAGGTGATTTGGGGGCTAGGAAATAAGGATTTGAGAGCTAGAGAGAAAGAATCTAACCAAAAGAAAAACCCCGCATGCTGATGTCAATAGTGTTTCATACAAGAAAATTTATTTTTGGCCTTCAGAAAGAAAGCAGCTTTTAATTTTCTGTCATGCTAAAGCCATTTTGCACCATCTGGACTTCTGTTCCAGCTTTCAGGCAGGAAATATTTTCATTCCCGTGTGAGCTTCGCATCTTAGTTGCAGTGATCTCTAAGACCCAGTTACAATAATACTATCATTAGAGTAAACATTGAGCATCAAATCCTAGATTGATTTTCATTTAAGAGATTCCATTTCTTTGACATGCAGGTTGTTAGGTCCCACACAGAGCCTGTTACAGCACTTTCCCTTCCTCTAGTGCTAGGAACAGAAGGAGAGTTCAGCCCACGGCTTGGGGCTGACCCTGCTAAGTGTGGTGGCAAGGAGGCTGCCAGCTCTTTTAGTACAGTGGATCGCAAACTTGACAGATGCACAGTCCCATCAGCCTTCTGAGGGATGTGGCAATAGTAACAGATGACAGAATCCAATTTAAGTTTTCATTTCCAAATGGAAAAATCAGCACCAGAGGAAGAGATCTTTGGCATATATCAGGGTAGTTTTGTTGACTCAGGTCTGTTCTACGTCAGGACAAACCTACCTGAAAATGTACCTTTAGGATTTCCTCATTTCCCACACTCACAGAGAAAGAGATCTCTCCAGACAAAAAAAATCTGGTATATTCAGATATAGTCCATAGTCTGTAGCATACCTCTCCTCATTTGCAAGAGTGAAAATGTTTCAACTTTGGTTCACAGGTCATGTCACCTTAATATTTAAAGTCATTGTTAAACAAATCCAAGTGTCTCATGCCTCCAGATACCACAACTGTCACTGATAAGTAATCCTGGAAAATCCACTTAGAGTTAACAACAGGTGATTAGATAAGCAACTAAAAAAGCACCTAAACCTTATGGCTGGGTTAGAACGAAGTTTTCCTTATGATTACTGGGGTTTCCTGTTTCTGTTTGGACTGAAAATACTTCGGGAACAGTTTAGCACAATTATGCAGCACTCCCAGTCCTAGCAGCATCCATGAAACAGAGAACAAAGCACTAAAAAAATCCAAAACCAGCAAAAAAAAAAAAAATTTAAATCCCACAAAGTTTGAAATTGTGTATTATTTTGAAATTAAAATCTGAAGCAGAAACCTTGCTTGGAGGGAAACCTGTTCACATCTTTCACATCTTGGGACGATCTCCCTTTCCTCAGAGAAATGCTGAAAACACCAAGAAACAAGCATAGGTTCTCCACGGTTTTCCCAGCTGGGGGGTCTTTGTTCAGTTAAAATATTCTTAATCTCTTAAGCATGATCTGATGCCACTTCTTTGCACGCTGCATGAGTCCTCTTCTGACCTTGTAAATCAAGTTTTATATGTACACTTGTCTACAGCTTTCATTTGCAGTGCCAGAGGCAATTTAATTGTTCGATACTTTCATTAGACCCCTATTGATCCGTTCCTTTTCCTCCCTGCTGTGCAGAGAGAGGTACATTTCCTTTTGCTGTTTGCTCTTTAATAAAACCTTCTTATTGTTTCTTTGGCATGTTGATGATATTTGATGCTAATTTTGCCTAATAGTACTTAGAGCAACGTTTTTATTTAACATTTTATGTAAAACAACCTTTTAAGGGATTTTTACCTGGCGATGCAAGTTCTTTTAATCTGAACCCTTGGTAAATCACTTTTCCTCCCCACCTCCCTCTGAGCATCCATTATACCAAATGCTGGGCTGGGAAGTGGGAGGCTTTCCTCACCTACCTGAAGGCATTCATAGAATCATAGAATCATGAATTTGGGTTGGAAAGGACCTTAAACTTTGACCTTTAACTTTTTCACAGTGAGGGTGACAGAGCCCTGGGACAGGCTGCCCAGGGTGGTTGTGGAGTCTCCTTCTCTGGAGATATTCAAGACCCATCTGGATGCCTATCTGTGCAATATGAGCTAGGGAGCTGCTTTGGCAGGGGGGTTGGACTCAATGATCTCTCTTCAAACCCCTACAATTCTGTGATTAAAGATCATCAAGTTCCAACCATGAGCTAATATTGTGGCATGACATCTAGGGGTGGTCTCTAGTGTATGCTGGGAAGTTATGGCACCCTAACACACTGTGGGTGTCGTTAACCAGAACATCGAGGCCTCTCAGCTCTGGGGAAACCTCTGTGATCACTCTGCAGCCTCCTCAGAGCACGTGTGAGAGCAGCCATGGGAGAACCCTGACCTGCCTTGTTCAAGGCCAAGGAGTGTTATGTGAGATCACTACAATATATGTATTTAAAATACAGTCTTTTATACAAATTTAAGCTTTCTTTCATGGTGTAAAGCCACAGCATTCCTGTCCAGGTACCCCCAGCCTCTACTTCTAGAACATTTACCAGGTGCTGGAAAAAGGGATCCTTCAGCTTGGTGAAGACAGTCCATGACTTTGGAGATGGCTGGGGCTGCACCAGGCTCCCAGCTCTCCATGGTCATTGCACTGGGAAGCCTCCGCCTTGGTTTTGCATTTCACTCCGGTTCTGTAGTGTTCAGAGTGCTGGACTTTCTAGGTTCAGCTTTCAAACTAAAAACCTCATTCCCTTCAGCAGATTTTCTGCAATTGGCTGTGTTTTGTTTCATTTGGGTTTCAAGCTTTTGAAGCAGCTTAGACAACTACAGGTCTAGGAAAACATGTTGTTTAGGTGCTCTTGAGCACATGTGGGAAATTAAAAACCTCCTTCACCTTTATTTTTTTTAGGGTAAACCACAATCAATTCATATCACACCTTTTAAACACATTATTTTTAAACTGCTCATACTCAGATTTAAGAGTCCTTCAGTGAGTGACTGGAGCAGTGACCAGCTGCTGTAAGACAGGAGCTGAACATGGTCCCAAAGTCCATAGGAAACAACTTGCCCCTTTAGAGCAGCTGATCCCCCAAAGCCTGTAAATATCAGACACATGTCCCCTTCTCTCCCCATGCTCTCTGTGATGTTAGTCGCAATGCACAGAGGTCTTTGCGGATGGTGTGGCTTCAGAGGGCACTCTCAGGTGTCCCCAGGGGAGCTGTTTTCCCCTTGGAGAAGAATTAGTGTCTGTGGCCACCATGCTGCTGGCTGAGGGACCCAGGAAGGGCCCCACAAGGACCAAACAGGCTGCACCTGGTGTTGAAAGAATGAGAACAGTGGGGAAAGAGCGACTTATTCTACCAAACTACCTCAAAAAGAGCTAAAGATACATGCACATGTACACACTGTATGCCACATTTGGTGAATCACCTGGAAGTACTGCAGATGGGGATGAGCTGGTACCTATCGGACATTGCCAACGTGTTCCAGAGCTTCTGCTGCTGTCAGACACGGCCAGTCTCCATTGTAAGATGGACACACATTTACAGGGACAACAATGTGGGGACAGCAGTTACTGGTGGTTGCCCCAGTCTGATATGACAGATGCATCACAAGAGAGCAGGCAGCTGTAGTGTGTGACTGTATGGCAAATGCCAGCACATAAAAGTTGTTTGACAGCATCGTGGTCTTCAGGCTGTTTTACAGATCTAGTAGTTTACTGTTTTTAATGAATTACTGAAACCCATAATTCTCATAGTGACCTTAAATGTCTCTTGGGAAAGAAGCTAGACTGGGACTCACAACATGTACTCTGAAAGGTGCACTAAGATTCAGGGGCAGAGGAGAGTTGAGCTTGCTAGTAAGGAAAAGCAGTGCTAAACTGTTTTTTTCTCATGTCCCCTGGCCTACAGAGAACAGGCCTTAAAGTCATTGGAAGTGGCAATATGCCACTTCATCAGCATCTGAATCCTTCTGCCAGAAGGACTCAACTTCAGCCAAATGTTATTTAAGTGCTGACATTGATCTATGGTATGAGAGATCAGATCCCGAAATTTAAATTGCTATTACAAATTGGGATTTTTATCAGAAAAGTAGTAAGGCAGACATGAAGGAGCTCTGGTGGTGAAGTTCTCCATTGTAAAGGCCTTTCCTGGAAAATTTCACCCATGCTTCTGCCCTGGTCCAGCATAAAAATCCCAAATGTAGAGTGGGTGTATCGCTGAGTGTTAACATCAATATGGAAACTGTTGACTTGCTTTTTGTTTCTGACCCTTTCCATGCTTCCCGGCACCTAGCTTTTGTCTGTGGTGCTTGTTTCCCATGGATTTCTTCTCTTTGCTCCATCCCACCTATGATGGTGAGGCAGACATGCAGAGCTGGGCTTTGCCAAACCACAAGCATGCACTGGGGCACCACACACTCCTCCTGCCAGTGCCTGTCACAACAGAAACAACTCTTCCCACTGTTGCTATTAACAAAAGAATTGCCTGGTGTCCATCACTGTGCAAAACACTTTGGCAACCAGGGTCCATGTTGTGCTGCAATAGATTTGGTGCAAGTCACATGCAGGATGTCTGGACAGAGAGTCCTTCTCCATCTTGGTTTTGGTAGCAGTCATTGCTGAGAGTAATGAGGCCTGAGCACTTACCAGGTAGAAGAGGAAATACAGGAATAAGGTTAGAAACAATGGGAGGCCCAGGGAAGGGCTCACCCTGATACTTTTGGCTTGGCTTTGCTTCCAGTGACAAGATAGACCAGTTGACTTCTAAAGGTCCCTTCAAACCCAAACCTAGCTATCATCCTATGATTCTATGACACAAGGGAGCAACCCAGGGTTCTTGGGTCATCTCCTTGCCCTGGACCCAGAACACATTCCCTCTTGGCCACCATGCTGGGAGGACAGTGGCTGCCAGGTCACTAGGACAGTGGGCCACTCAGAGGCAGAAGACCTCCTGTCTAGCTGGGATAACCCATTCCAGCTCTGGGCTTGGCCAGAATTGGCTTGGTTTGATGCAAAGATCTTTCCTGTGGAAACAAAGTCACTGAGCTTGTCTTGGGATGAGTTCTTCGTGATCCTTCAAAGGAAGTCAAGTGTCCTGTGTGAGCCATGTTCCATGTTGCAGACCCACTACCTCCGTCCCTGAACCTCCCTGCTGAACCCCTTAACACCGTCCCATGCGTTCAAAACAACATGCCAGGAGTCCCCAAGAAACCAAGTGCTTGGTGGTCTCTGGGACCCGGGGACATACTCCTGGGAATACTTACATGAGTGTTTTCAGCTGCTGGCTGCAAGCAGCATAATTACAACCTCACATAGTTACAGTCCTCAGCATTTTCAGTCCTTAAAACAGATAGAATACTCTTGACTGCTGCTTGCATGAATGAGGAGGTTTTAAGAGCATTCAGAGAATGTCTGTGAGCACTCAGGTTTCTGCAGTGCAAACCCTTCCCTTCAGCCCCCACCCCCCATCCCTGAGTCGGGCTGCACACACCACATCACAAGACTGCTTGAGGCTCCTCTAGTTTTTGCCATCCCCACTTCACTCCACAAAACAGGGCTCAAAGCCCCCTGGATGAAGACTAGCCGAGGCAGCATGGCTTCTGGCTCGCCAGATACCTGGCGCTAAGCACGGCGAGCATTTAGTGTCACACAGTTGGTTTGGGAGGCAGGTAATTGAGCAGAAGAAATCACCAGGGCTCATTTGGCACAGGATGAACACGTGGGCTCTGAGGTAAGGTGTCAATAGACCCTCAGGGGCCACAGATGGTGCAGGTTATGTTTTCCTACTTCTGTCCAGTCCGCATGAACGTCTGTTGGAAGTGGGATGGCAAAACCAGAACTATACCAAACAAAGGACCCAAATCATTGCCTTTTTGGGAGGCAGCACTGAAAGGCAGCTTGGAAACTGTTTTCCAACAGGCTGATGCAGCAGTGAAGACATGATACGCACAAGCACGGGCTCTGTAGGAGCACTGAACTGAAAGGGACCAGCTCTGCACAGGCAGTGGGTGGCTAGAAAGGGCATTTACCCAAGCTGTTCCTGATGACTTGCAGCCAATTTAAAACCTGCCACAAAAGGTCTAAACCAGCAAGTGTAACATGCTGGAGCAGTGGGGGTTGTAGGTGTGGCTCATGTTCTAGGTTCACAGCTGCAGGGAATACATTAAGCGAAACTCCTGGACATTCATGGAAAATGGATCAAGCCCCAGGGAAATGCTCAGAAGAGTCAGTATGCTGAGTCCAGGCAGGCTGACACACAGGAAGGGTCCCCAGACCAAGCTGGTGCAATTTGCATGGTCATTTCTTACTGCCAGGGGTGCCAGGATGTCCATGTGCCGCTTTTGGGTGCGTAGCCCCTAAGAAAGGGGGAATTGTTTATCTGAAGCAAGCTGTGACTCACCAAAGAAACCACCTGCAGATATCCCAAAGCAGTTACATTTCAGCCACCACCTTGACTAGAGCACCTGAGCTGAAAGGCAGCAGATTGGATTTTAGGACTCTCCATGAAGAGCTGAGGGTGACTTGCCTATGCCCAGTAGCGAGGTGCGACAGGGATGCCTGCACTGGTTCTGCCTCACTGCTGGCACTGTTTCTGCCTCACTGCCGGCACTGGTTCTGCCTCCCTGCCCAGGCAGCCACACTCGTTTCGTGCAGTCCCGGGTCCCAGCCCTGTTCCCTACAGTTTTCTCTGGAAAACATCCAGACATGGCAAACCCTTCATTTCTGTAAGCAACTTGATCTACTATGTGCTCTTACTGGTAAGAACTAATCGCTAATTGAATTCTTCTGGATTAACCTTCCAGGAGGGTTTTTCAATTTTTTTTTCCTGATATAGTAAAGAAACACTTTGTAGATTTTATTTTCCACCTAGAAAGACACAAGCATGCTGCAGTCAGGCCCCTGTTAATCACCTGAAAACTGAGATGGGCTGTTCATTTGTTTTGAATGAACCAAATTTTGTCAGCACTGATTCTCCATTTTTATTTTACACCACTATTTTCCCTAGGATTTGTGGCAGGCTGCTATATTGCACTGTTCATACTGATAGCCTTTTAAAAAAGCTTTTGACACTAGATTATCACTCTTCCATGTCATCTGGAACTTCAGTGCTATTAATGGGTAAAAGTCTTCTCAGCAAGCTCTTTTAGGAGTTGGGAATAAATTGTCTACATCTACCAAACTGGATGTATTCCCTGAATTTGCTTAACCTCCTTAGAAGTCACTAGTGGCAGCCTAATAGGCTGTAAGTGGCTTAACCTATTTCCAAATACAGAACAAAAGCTGTATTGAACATTCAAGATTTTTCAATTATTCATAGAAACAAAACGGTTGATTAATCATCAGTGGGATTCACAGGTACGTGCAGCCACTTTTGGTAACAAGTCCCTCAGGTTTCGGTATTAGGTGCAAATTTCAGCAGTAGCCAGAAAGTTTAAAATCAGTGATTTTATTGAACACCACCAATGGGGCTTGTGTCACTCTGAGCAACAGAGCCAGCGCATGGGAGACCAAGCAGAAGTGATGCTACTGCAGCTGAGGGGGCCTAAGGGTCATCAGCACGATGTTCTCTGAAGAGAGAAAAAACTCACTCACAGCCACATTCCCCTGGGAGATGAGGCTTACGTTTCTGACCCACAGGCAGCATCCCTCACCCGACACAAAGTCCTACTGTAACTGCTGAGCCAACCGGCCCTTGTGGGTCTCAGTCATGCACTGGTTTGCAGCAACTGGGTATGGCACAACAGTGCTGAGTGCATCAGATGTCTGAGGAAGGATCCGTGGGGAGAGGCCAGCGATGAATGGCACGAGAAGCATTTGTTAGTGAGAACTATCTGCTGGGTTTTTAGCTGCTGGAAAAGTAGTCTGGGAGATCTCATAGCCAGCAGCACCGCGTGAGATGATGGCCGTGGCTATTGCTGTGGTGGTTGCTATGGGAAGTACACTTTGAGAACGGCATGGTGGGGATGGGGTCGGGGGATGGGGGGACAGGGGGGGACGGGTGGGGTGGGGGAGAAAATCTCATTAGAAGAAAGCTGAGTTGGTTCCATGCAGAGGAAGGTAGGTCACCAAACCAGTGGGTGCAGTGCAGCCTGGCTGCAGTTGGGGGCATTCAGACAGCTCAAGAAAAAGACATTGGGAAATGCCAGAAGGAAAAATTGGGGCCTTACATAGCCAAACCTGAATTTGTGTTACTCTCCCTCGAGGAATGCACTTCAGGGTGTGTGTCAAGGGCATGCCCTGTGTCAAGGGCAAAGCTGAGGGTGCTGCCCCATAGGAGCCACCTAGAGTGTCTCTGGCTTGGCAATGGAGCTGCCCCATCCTACCCCCTCCCACCCCGAGAAACAACCTCCCTGGGCAGCCCTGTCCAGCTGATTACAGGGCACGTCATGGGAATGGATGAAAAGTGAGCAGTGAGCATATTGTCCAAACAAAATCTGTTTGGAAAAAGAAAAGAATGAAAAAATAGAGGGAGAAAAGAAGGAAAGAAAATAGGCAGGAAAGAGGGAAGGAAGAAAATTTGAGACAAAGTAAGGAAGAGGAAGGAAGGACGGAAGAAATTAAGAAAGAATATTTTTTAAAAAGCACAGAGCTAGTTTCTAAACCCATGACTTTAATGAATAACTCTACAGTGTTCATAATGCATTATTTAGCAAATGAATCCATTTAGAATCAATTTTCTTTTAAAACAGAAGTACATTAATAATAGTAAGATTATGTTATAACTAATGGATCCCACCCACAAGCGCACGCAGGGAGGTGTGTGCTTACAGACACGGCCCACTCCGAGCGCTCCAGCCTGGCTGAACGTGAGGCAGGTCCCGCATGTAAACAAATGTGGTTTTGTGGCTCTTTTTTTTGAGCCACAAGTCTGCAGCTCCTAGCCTGGAGGTGGCTCGTGTCCTACCATTTAGCACATGAACATACAATAAGCATACAGGTTTGTCCATTAACACAAACCTTCAGTACACTGTCTCAGATTTGCCTCAGTCGCTTATCTGGACTGAAGTTGGGGTTTTTGGCTTTAATGGCAAAAGATCTAAGCCAGGATGTGTTACTGCATCATTCATTAATTCAGCCTGTTTCTTTGATAATAATAGGAATCTGGACCCAATGTGAGGCCCGATAAAATGAAGAAATTCTGTCGGCAGTAGAAGTTGATCAGGCTTTTAACAATGTCACTGATATATTTTAAGGTCATATTTAACAACATCAAAGGAGAGGCAGATCTTTGAACACACGTATCTCTGTTAGACCAAACCATTGCTTCAGGCACCAGAAGGAAAGTATTGCAAGTGAGCTGAAGCTACAGGAGTGCCGTGCCAGTGGCTTCCTTTGATAATTTTCCTTTTTTTCCTCCTGGCCTGTTTTACACATTAGAAAATCTATGCAAGGCTGGCCCAATATTTGTACGGACGCATAGCTGAATAGCCCATGCAAGTAAGTAATGCAAAGAGTGTGTAACCAGGAAGGGAAGGTTTTTTTTCAGTTGTTATGGGTATCACATAATCTAAATGCACAGCAGTTGGATTAGTGTAGTCTTTCACCAACGTGGTTTCTATCCTGAATGTGGAAAGAAAACACATTTTTCCAGGAGTGCTCACAGCTCTTTCTGTGAGCAGGTGACACCTCAGGCTCTGAAAATGCTCCTATTTCCTATTATTAGAAGCCTCCTCTCCTGCTGTCCGTTCCCCCAGACACCTAGTTTTTACACCTCTGAAAGTTGTGCAGGAGAAGAGACACATCAGAGTCTCTCATATCCACCAGGCAGAGCAGAGATGCCGGCTCTCTTGGCAAGGGGAGCGGGGATCCCAGGAACAGGAGCAAAGAGCCACATCCAGCATCTTTGTTAGACAGTGGGAGTGAGGGAAAAAGAGATGCAGTTGCTGTTTTTCTATTTGACCTCTGACGGTTCATTAGTCCACTCCCACAGCATGATTAGATCATTTGGGCCAGTTTTCTGAAACTATCCAGATAACTGAATTAGCCAAGGATCAGTCAGATTATTTCTGCCTTAACTGCCATCATTATGGTGCCATAAACATAAATTAAAAGAATTTGCTCTGACAGGATTCCTGCTGTTAGTAATTGTAAAGAAAACCACGCTGGTGGTGGCACTGAGGAGACCGTGGCAGTTGAGTGTGGTGGGATGCCCTGGCTTGGGAGCCAAAGAATATCTCCTTGCCCTGGACAGAGCACACATGTCTGGCTGTGATACAGAGGAAGGGATGCCAAGGGCCCATGTCTGGGTGGCAAAGTGTTTGTGTAACCAAATAAAAAAAATTCTGAGCTTGCTCCTGGGACCTTGCAGAATCCTGAGGAGTTTGGGGACATTGCTCAGCCCCCTGGGCTTGTCCCTCCCCCACCCCAAGTTAGATCAGTCCCGTAGCCTGTACGATGTCTGCTGCCAGAGCAGGCTCTTCAAACATAATATTTTTCAGGAAAAAAAAAAAGGATTCCTTCAGACTGAAAATGTCTCACGTGTATTTCCTGAAAGCAATAACAAGATCAATGCTGTGGGACACCAATAAAAGCATTATGTACTCTGAAATCCTTATCTAGATACTTGTGGATGAGTAAACAGCTTGATGATTACCTATTAAGCTTTTAAAGATCTGGAGAGCATTTCCAAATGCTACTTTCCACAGACTTGTAGTTAAGCTGCAGATCTGTGCTCTGACCTTGGGATTACGAGATATTAAGGCTTTCCCATCAGTCACAACACCTCAGGAATACTTTGTGGGGGTTGGCTATGATTAGGGTAATTTGCAAAGCCAAATGCTGGGTGGAACTCTCACCTTCTGAATACAGCATTTATTTTCATGAAATACCTGCCTCTCTTAGAGCAGGCTGGGAGTTTCATGTGGAGCCTGCAGAGTGGGTGGATCTTTTTCCCTAACGCCTAAAAACCCGTGAAATTCACAAAGCAATGCTCAGATGAAGTCATTATCAGCCTTACATGGCTGACTCCCTAAACAAAAACTGTGGAAAAAGACCTCTTATAAAAGGGTGGCTGCTGCAGCCGGGGGAGGTCTGGGCTTGCTCTCCCTGGCTGACTCCAGCTGATGCTTTGCCAGTTCACTGATGTAGCACAAGAAAGCACTGCTGCACAGCTCTGTCATCCAGCTCTGAAACCATCACTGCTCATACATCTTGGCTACATGGGGCACATTTGTAACATAAAGAGGACTACTGCCTATCATATTGCCCTCCCTTGCAAAGCTTCCTCTCTGCTCATTCTCCTTGTGTTCAGGATCAATCAGCTTTTATATTAGATATTTCTGCCACCTTCTTTCAGTGCACTCCAGCACCACAATGCTGGAGCGTGAACCCAAGGTTACATTTCCCAGAACAGACCTGTCTGGTTGTGTTATCCCTGTTCCCCTGCACACTGCTGGCCTGGGGCTTTCAGCCCAGCTGCTAAAGCCCCTCATGCTGCTTCACCACTTCATCCCCCTGCACGGCACATAGTGGCACCAGGGAAGCCCTTGCTACAGCCCTTCCTTTTTTGCTGGCATTAGGCAGGACAGGGACCACCAGTGGCTGCCTAGCACTTGCAGTGCTATTAACTCTGGGTAGTATCACCTTTGTGGCTCATTAACAGCAGAAGCACCCAAGGGAGAAGGGCACGTACAGGAGTTGGGAACGAATGTTGGGAACATCAAGGAGTATTGGAGGAGGACACTGACAGCAGGAGAAGCAAGGAAGAAGTCACAACTGCAACTGACATAAAGTATCTTCTTACCTATGGGATGAAGTTCATAGTCAGAGGACAAAATCCAGGTGTGATTAAAAGCAAAATAATACATACCAAACTGGCAAATGTAAAATACAAAGGATATTCTGTAGAGCCTTCCCTTTGGGGTGGTTCGATTTCCACTCTTCTCCCCTAAACCTAAGAGGGAGGAGAGATCCTACTGAAAGAGTTCATGGAGGTCTTTTCTTCACAAGCTGCAGGCTCCCAGGGCCCTTATGGTCTGGGAAAGTAATCATAAAAAAAAAATGCCAAATGTGCATAACATGAAGATCTTCTACTCGCCTTCAGAAGATGGTCAGGAACATCTGTAGGCAGGCACCTCACACATCTCTGGCTTTAACAGGTTCGTTTATACTGTGGCCATGCTATGGAGTATGAGTCAGGATCGAAGTTCATGCTCACCAGATTCCTCCTGCCCTCATCATGGACCAAAGGGGGGGAAAATAATTATGGTTCAGGCCACCTTGAAAAACAGATCCAAAAGCCATTTTAAAAACGTCACTTTAAATTGGAGTTATCAGTAAAAAGAATTAACGTTTGTCAAAACACATCTACAGCTTTCAGAGGCCTTTTTGCTCAAGGATATCTGCTAGAGTCTTACATTTCCTCACGTTTTCAGTATTTCCCCTCCCCACCAAGGTGTCTGTGGACAGCTGTGAATGAGGAGGAGGAGGGAGGGAGAGAACAGGGCCTGAGGGAGATGCTGTGACTGGAAAGCCCCTTTCCCTGGCCAGGGACAAGAAACAACTGTAAGCCCTGACAAAAAGAAAGCCTGGTTCAGGCACTGGAGAGGCAGCCTCTGCGGTGTGGCCTCTTCCTGAAGAGAAAGGCATGGCTGCCACATCCTGCCTGGTGGAGATGCAGCGTGGCCCAGAAGAGTGATCTCGCACAGCACTCGGGGGGCCAGGCTGGTTGTGCAGTGTTCTACATTGCTAATTGGAGGCTGTTGAGGAATACAAACCTACAGAGTCTAATTACTGCTAATTTATTGCATCAATCATTTAAAATCAAAGGGCGAAAGGGGAAAAAAATACAACTTTTTTTTTCTGCAAGTGGGAAAGTATTGAATTAAACATCCAGACTCTTGCTATTACTGTCTAATTGTGCTGGTTTTTCTGCATCCACTCTAGGTTTATCTGGAAGGGTTCAGGAGAGGCAGGAAGACAGTGGGACAAGTACCAGTGAACAATTTTTTCTTTTTCTGGTTTTGGTCCTTGCCTAGAGTACCACACGTGATGGCTTTTGTTTGTGCTGTACTGAAAGAAGAAACCAGCCAACATGTTCTGAAAACAGAAACGTGGACTACAAGTCCTAACCTTTCACTGCAAGAGTCAAGTGATCTGCTCACAAATGAACTTTCAAGATGAAACCACAAAGATGGTCACTGCGTGCAGTGACCATCCCGATGTCAGACAACAGGGAGTACTTTCTGAAGGAGGGATTTCAGCTTGAGTTGTGTGAGCACAACAAGGGATGAGTGGCCTTTCAAACACAGTCCTTGCATTTCAGAAGACAGTGAGCGCTTCACATTTCCCTGGTGCTAGAGCAAAGAGTTAGTGGGCTTTGGCTTCTCTTATGTACAGCTCTGTAAATATAAAAAAGCATCCACTTACTCCAGTCATCCCTCACTCTGGAAGTGGTGGCAGGTGATGGGAGCTGTTGCCTTTTTTATCTCTTGCCTCATCTCTTTCAGGAGCACAAAGTCTCATCCTCTCTCAAAGACACATCTCAGTGTTTACATTGGTGACACCAGCCCTTTGCTTCCCTCATACCGTGTCACTGCAATTTCACAGCAAGCAACTGAGGAAAAAGCGTCCTAATGGCTCTCAGTTCACAGGCAGGCTCTGCCGTGCTGGAGGAGCACTGCTATAAAAGGGCTAATTGCAGACAGGAGGCCTGCTGAGTTACACATGCTGAACATGAGGCTCATTTCTTGTGCTTTCCCCTCACTGTTCCTTGCTGCATTGCTGTCTACCCCATCCCAGCAGCGCCAATACGGAGATTTTTTGTGAAGGAACAGATGGGCAAGGGTCTCACTCAGCTCAACCCCTGCTATGAAGATTTCCCTTTGGCAAAGTACTTTCCCTTCATTTGCTGAGGTCAGGCTTGGCTTGGCAACCTCCCTTTTGGCTAAATACTGCATTTGAAATACAAGATTCCCAAATCTGCAGATGAAGGGTATCCTTAGTTCTCGCTAGACCTTCCCACATAGAAACTAATTTGAATTTCAATCAGGGTAGAAAACATAGTGTATATGCAACAAAGCTACTGAAGGCAGGCTGAGAAAACATAAATGAGCTTCATTTTTGTCGCTTTCAAGTTGCTTCTGTACAGCCTCTTCAGTTCTTATTTACTGTAATCAACATCCGTCTGATGGCAATTTGTAGGTTATTGTGCACTGGCTTGTTCAACATTCACTGGAAAACTACATGTTTCTGAAACCTGAGGTAAAGCCCTGCAAGCACTGGAACAGCAGACCGGAGATGGAAGGGTCTCAGACCATGATGCTCATTGTTTTGCTCCAGAAAAAGGTACAGAGGAAGAACAAATGGGCACCAGCAGCTCCAAGCAGCTTTCCACATCAAGATTATTCCAAAGACAAAAAAGTTCAAAATAGATTCAGTTCTTCCACCCCTGTGGGCTGTCCCAGGCTAAGTCACATGGTTTTGGCATCTTCCTACATACAACTGGGAGACACTGGAGAGGTTTTCTATCAAGCCCTTTCCCCTTCCCCAGTTTCTCAGTCTCCAGACGTGTGATGGAGAAACCTATCCAGCTGCAAGAGCAGGCGTGGTGTGAGGAGAGCAGGTAGCACTGGTGGGTGGGTGTTCGCATGTCCCCACGAACTGAACAACACAAGAATTTAGACCGATTTACTCAGCTGCAAATGCTGTGGAAGGTGCCTCTTTTGGTACCACTATTGTTTCTGTCTCATGCAGGCTCCTTCATGCAGATCCAGGTTTTAGCAGGAACAATAACAGAGGTGGAAAATGCCTGTGTCCTTACACATGTGGCTTCTCTCCGATCATACTCAAATAGCTCATTAACCTTGACCCAGCTATCCTCCTGGCACAGCACTGTCTAAACTGATATGGTCCTTCCTTAGGAACAGGAACAACGTATATATGTTTGTAAAACATTATGTAAATTTATAGGGCTATCTCAGTGGTGAGCAATAATAAAGGTAGCAAAGGTCGGCGCAGACGCCAGGCTCTGTGTGGCTGCGAGCGATAAGCCCGATGTGAGAGAACTAGTGGAGCTGTACACAGTTAACCTGATCCTCTCGGGAAAATCCAGCCAGATGCTGGCCTGGGAAGAAAACGGAGCAGCCAGTGTGAAACAGCAATTTACTGGGGCTGAGCAGCACGTGCATGCTTCAGGCAGTGGCTGCAATTCAAGACGGGCATTTTCACAGAATCACAGAATCGTAGGGGTTGGAAGGGACCTCGAGAGATCATCGGGTCCAACCCCCCTGCCAAAGCAGCTCCCTAGCTCATATTGCACAGATAGGCGTCCAGACGGGTCTTGAATATCTCCAGGGAAGGAGACTCCACCACCTCCCTGGGCAGCCTATCCCTGCAGTCCTTGTCATTGCTGGAAACTTGAGGGGACTGAACTGGTTTAAGATCCTGGGGCAGGCTGTGATCTAATTGTTCTCTGCCTCTATGTAAAAGCTACTTAACTTCCATGCTGAATTGTTATCCTGGGGCACAGGCCCTCCTTTGGATTTAGGAGGTGATCAGGGAGAGCACTTTTTTGTGGTAAACCTGAAGCGTGACCAATTCAATTTTGAACAAACTGTTCTTGTCAGACAGATCAGCTATTGCATCTGCCCTGGGCCAACAATCAGGTCCTTTTACTCTGAGCCAGTAACGTTTTAAAGCTTCTTTAACACCCAAAATGCCTAGATCCATGCATAAACAAACTAACAAAGCAGGTTCCTGAGAAGTCAAATTCTCCGTGGAGGTCTAAACACTCTGCAGCTGAGAGACACATATGAAAGCTGCTTCGGAATAGCTAAATGCATTTAAATCCATTAAAAAGCCTCACAATTAAATTTGCATGCAGCCAGCGACTGCTGTGTCTCTCCTGAGTAACAGTGGGCTTAGTCTGCAGAAAATCAGGGCCAGGCTGTGGGAAAAGGGCACTGCTGCTGAAGTGCCATGGTGGGAAGTTGATGGGGGAAATTCAAAGTACAAACAGACCCCCCCAAAAAAGCAATGCAAGCTCTGTAACCTCTCCCTGAAGAGACAAACTGCTAAGCAAGAGATGCCAAGGGTCAGATGTGGCCTGGAGCTCCTGGTCTCACTCCCAGCCTGGAGCATGAGGGTGGATGGGCTGCCAACATGCCCATGGGGATGGTGGGTGCCTGGCACTGTGGGTGGCACAGTGTTGATGGAGGGAGAGTGTTTCTGAGGTGGGAGCAGCACAGGCAAGTGGAGGATGCAGCAGGTCAAGCACCAAAGAGAAGAGCTTTGCTGCTGAGCAGCAGTCCTGGTCTGGGGGCAGAAAAGGCCAGATGTTAACTGGGTTCCTAAAGCACCTCCAGCAATCACTGCTCCTCATTAAAAGGCTGATGATGGCAGAGGTATCACTTGGCAGCACCCTGTCTTAAGAGAGCGGAAACACTAGCTTTGCCATGCAGATTTAGGGTCCCACCTGTCTTTGGGTGCAGATGATCCTCACTAAAACAGATGGCTGCTGTGGACAGATAAATTGCCAAGGGCTTGTCTGTTGGGGTTAGAAAAAGCACATCTTCCTGCAGCCACACAGATATCCTGGGGTTGGTTAAACAGGCCTTTCTGTCTGCTTTCAAATATGGGCCAGTGCCATGTGTAACGGCAGCTGTGTGTTCCCAAAACATTTCCATGCAATTAGGTTGCAGGGAGACAAAACCAGCCAGCCCAGCTCGGTTCTCACTTACTCTGCTCCAGCCTCAGGGACTTGCTACGTGCTGACACCAGCCGCAGCAGAGATGCTGCCCATGAGGCTTTCAGCATTTTCTAATTGAACATAGCTTCTGAACTCTGGGAGAAAGGAAGGCATCCCTGCCCTGTCCAACCCTCCTGCTTCTTTTCCTGCTGAATTCCTCGGAACATCAATCGGGGGGTCACTGAGCATGGGGTTTTTTTCTCACTCAGGGAGAAAAAGTAAGACAAACAAGACACTGTTTCAGCCTGAAAAACACCGAGTAAGGAAACCCCAGTGACACAGTCCATATTAAAAAAAAGTCTGTGGGTTTTAAAAGTTGTTCTCACAATATCAAAATGTAACAAGTTGTCTTTTTGAGAAACAAAACTAACCCCACCTTGACCTGCCGGTATGTGTCAGAAAGGATTTCACTCTTTTATCCAAGGACATCAAAGTGCTGCTGCGCTCTGTATGGTACACTGTATTCCCTTCAGTATCTTAAATGCTCTTTGTCCCCTGCACTGCAAGTCCTGCTGTTCCAAGCAGACATGAGCTGACAAGCAGAGCCAGCTGCAGATTGTGCCTGGTTGCTGATCCATACAGCCAAAAACTGGGCCTTGTGGAGTGAGCTCTTCTGCTCACATCAGCCAGGTACATCTCCCTCTCCTGTCACTTGGCCAGCCCAGACTTTCAGGAGAGCATCTGGCAATCAAAGGATGGTGGAGGAGGAATACAGGCTGGGAGCTTGTGGTGAGCCCAGCTGGTGGCCCTTGGTGAGCTGAGGGGAGCTAAAGAGAAAGAGAAGTAAGACTTCTGAAGATCAGTGGTCTCCAAAGCTTAGATAGCCGCCTTTCTAGTCAGTGCTGTATTTTCAAGTAGTTGTAAGAGATCCTTCAAGAGCTTTTCCTTTCAATAGGACTAGAATTGATCTGAGGTAGAATTTGTATCTTTTTTGGTCTCCATTTCCTACCCACTTCTTTATTCAGATAAGCATAGAAGGGTTTTTTTATAAATTATTGCAATGGAGTTATTATAATGTTGGTACATGTTCATCCACACAGCTTCAAGTGCAGATTGCTTTGGAGAAAAGATTCACTGGTGGAGATGATAAATTTCTTTCAATAAACTTAAGCAAGAATTATTAATCCTCCAGCTGTTCAAAATGCTGTCAGAACATGCAGTTTTATCAGAAGAGAGCAAAGAAAATGTGTGCTCACGTGTATTTGCTATCTTGCTCCTTCAAATTCTCCAGGCATGAAAACATTACATGTCTAATGAAGTGGCAATTACAAAAGCAACATCTCTTATTAGTCCCTTTGGCACTAAGGATATTTTTAGATGTTTTTCCTCCCACTTTTCACAGATTCCACTGAAATTCAAGGTGAATTTCTGAAGTTTTTCTCCTCTGACTTCAAAGGAATGAGTGCTACCTCCAGCAGGGCATTGTCCAGGACAAGTTCTGTGCAGAAGGCTGCCTAACTGCCTCCTGAGTGGTAATAACACTGCCGCTGCAGACACAATTTGTGGAATCTATTACCAAAGTGGTGTGAAAAAAAATACTCTTAGTTTTTGCAAATTGATACTCTAGGGGTTTCGACTGGGTTGGGGAGCAGTCAATTTACACTTCAAAAACAGAACCTTGCCCTTGGATATATTTGCCAAGCTCATTCAGAAGTTAATAAGGACTGTGACATTAAAGGAGATACAATTTAGCTTAACTGTGTCTTTCTAACTATGCTATTTAGATGGATAATTCCTTTTACTGTGCCTATTTTATATCTTCCACAACCCAGATTTTCAAATGAGTTTCTGAATGTTCAAACTGAGGCATCTATTTTAAGGACAGGAGGCAGTCTGTGGGCTTCTCCAACAAAAGGTTCTTAAAATAAAAGATACCAACACATTAAACAACTCTCAGATCTCCAGATTTTTCAGAAATTGGGAAGAGGCTTTATGTATCCAAAACATCATTTTTTGCCAGCTAAGCTACTTCACTTAGTAAAAGGATCAAGTCTACCTACAAACCTTGTCTTATCAACATGCCTAAGAGTAAACTGCTTCTCATGACTCCTCTCTAAAATGTTCCTCATCGAAAGTCACTGGAGTTGTGTGGAATGAAGTTGAAGGAAAGTTTTGCCTCTGTCTATTACCGCTTCCTTCTTTTTTGACTGAGAACCACAAACTAACTCTTCATCGTTAACAGGTTGGCAAGATTTTTAACATCAACACAAATCTAAAGTAAGCTGGATATTTTAATTAATCTTCTCAGATCAATAAAAAGAGTAGTGGAAAATGATGACCGAAGCATTTCTTCTTCCTCTCACCCCTTTCCATACAATGAAGTCATTTAGGGTAGGTGGCAGGTATTTCTAACTCCTGGAATTGTGTGGCAGGTTGTGCCCAGCTGTGAAACAAGGAGAATGGGGTCCTCTTCTCCAGAAACTTAATTCCAGTAGAGGGTTTTCTAAAGCAGCAACAGGCCTAACCTTATTAAAAACAGTTATAGGTACTTCTTTAATCGCTATGCCTCAGGACAATTGCATTGGTTTATATTGGCATACTGAATAGACTGAGGTCAGTTTAGCTTTGTCTACAATAATTAAATAGAAGAGTCCACATTAAAAGAAATCAATTGCATGAACTGACATAAACTGAGGTTGCAGGAAGATGCCAGAAGGGCAGAACCAGAGTGTTACCATGCTTTATCCTGACTTGCTTTGGGAACAGGTATGTGGGACATTGGCACATGTCCTATGGAGGCTTCTGTAATGCCTGGAGGGATTAGATTGTGGCAGAAAGAAGAGCTGTAGCTTGGTTTCTATGATTTTAAAATTAGATCAGATGAGAGAAAATGTTTTTTTAAAAGCAACTTTTGTTGTTTTTTCTTGAAGACATTATTTGCTGTTATGATTACACACCATGTCTTCTCTTCCCCCTCTGCCTTTCTCTGTCTTGGTTTTGGGGCATCTGAGAAGCTGCTGCTGCCACAAACCTTGCAATGAAGAGGATGCAGAATGACTCTGAGGGCCTTCCAAATGGCATGGGAAAGTGGGAAGAAACAAGCATTGCGTGCACTCAAAAGTATACCTAGAACTATATAAATAGTTCTATAATATAACAATACTATAACTACAAAGCAATTTTACAGTGCTTGGATGCTCTGAAGAACCTTCCTGGCTGCCACTCGCTGCTGCTGGCTGCACCTTCTCATGAGTGTTTTCTGGAAGCTGAGTTGCCATTGCTGCCTTTTGGCTCCTGTTTCCCCTGACATGCAAGGACCATGACTATTTGCCTGTGTCCTTCCACCACACAGCCCTCTCTGCTGACGAACCGTGTGACACCGAGGATCAGAGTTAAGATTTTGAGTACAGCCCTGGCTGACTTTGCCTGGCACCACTTTAAAGCCTAAGACAGATGTATGTGACAGTAGTGATGAGGTTAGAACTTTAGGAGGGCATTCATGGTGCCAGAAGAGAGAAATAAAATATCCAATTTTCAGCTTCTCTACTTCTAAACAAACTCTAGTCATTTGATGTATTCCAGGGCAGCCAAAAAATGTGCAATAAAACAAGAAATGAGATTTCTGGGTATTAAACTTGTATAAAGCTGAATACTTTAATACTGGGAACACAACAGGAGAGGTAATGTGTGTGTGTGTGTGTGGGGGGGGGTTAGTTTTTAGGCAGGTCAGACCTTCATTCTTGTGAAATGTGAATGAGAAATGTCACCAAAGTGGCTTTCTATTTTAACGTGCCATTGAGTAGGTCTGCAAATGTCTTAGGTGGGAAAAATACCTCTCATATATACAAAGAGAGCTTATGATTGATTATCTGAGTTTCAGAAGCAGCAGCAGAACCTGTATTATGTCTAGCTTCACAGACCTTGTTCCTACACATTTATTCACAAAGGCATCGCGTCTGCCCAATGCAGCTTGCTAGCTCTGCCCATGCAATTGACTCTCAGTGATTTTCCTCTGTGCAAAGCCAATATAAAAATTTTCAGCTCTATAAAGACCTCAAGGCAAAATGTAAATATATATTTATAGGGAAAAAAAAAAAAGAGGAAGAATAGGGGCAAATGGAATATACAAGGTATGTAACACAACCTTTAACACACAATAAAAAGGTGCTGCAGGAATCTGCCATGAACCTGGTGGGACTTGGTGCTGTCATAGTGTAGCCAAGCCATGAACTGTCCTTGGCAGCACAGAAGGAAAATCGTGACATTTTTTTTGTTAAAACGAGTGAAAGAAGTCCAGTCAGTTCACATCTATTGCTTAATTAGATTCAGTAAAGCTGTTGCTTTGTCCCTAAGAAAAGAGCTTTCCAGCAAATCCAAATAAGACCACTGATTTGTTATTATCTTTCCCAAATGCTAATACGTTTACTTAGCCTGGTCTAATAGTACCCAGTATTGCACCTCAGTGAAGTGCCATAAATACATACACAGAAAAATGTGAACAAGGGCTTAGTCTCCTGTCAGAAAATACAGTATGGGATATGCCCTTCTAGAAAGCCATACTGTGAAGTTTTCGTTTTAATGGTGTAGCTAATTGACAGCTCCTTTCTGGAAGTAGGAACAGTCGCTTTTCAGGGTTCACATTAGTATCTATAACCATAGAGACCATAACAATGTCCCCTGACAAGTATTTTATCTGAAGTTGTCTGCTATCTATTTATTATCCTGAGCTATTGGGTTATAGAACAATGTAAGGTGGAAGGGGCCCCTGGAACAGTGTAGCTTAGGTCAGGTTTTCAGCGCCTTGTGTAGACTAGTGAATATCTCAAAGGATGTGGAGTCCACAACCCTTGTCCACAACAGGTTAATTGATGATCTGAATCTAAAAAGGACTAGGTAAAATTTTGTGTTGCCATACATCATTTGCCTTCAGGTGCACCTTGCCTCTTCCCATGGCTTTGTCCATGTGATGTGCAGCATTACATTAAGGAGTTTTACCTTTCCTCCATGGTCACATAGCCCAGGGCTTGGACAAGCCATCATGTAATGTTGTCACCCTGGAGCATCCTTGCTGTTCTCTGACCTCCTCCTCGGTCTGATGGTATATACATGCCATCGGATGCAGTGGTGCTGAGCCATTGGGCAGCACCTGAGAGCAACTGGGCACGCAGACCTGGACAGGTCTATTTCCTCCCCATGTTCCCATGCTAAACTGACTGGTTTCAGCTAGCTGATTCAGTGCAAAGATAGGCTGCTGCTGCCTCAGTCTGAACTGTGGAGTTTTTTCTCAGGCCATGAGAAAACACATCTTTGTTTTCAATTTCTTAGAGTCTGCTTCTCTGCCTTGCTGAACTGCAGGCTGCAGATCTGAGATGCATGTTGCAGCTTACAACCCTGTGGTCTGAGATGCTCCAGCTAGGAGAAGTAGCTCCCACTCAGGAACTGTAGCATATATTGCTGGCAACGTTTGACAGCTGTAGGAAGTCAGTGTATTGTTGCTGGGGAATATTTGCTTCCTGAATAAAGCAGCAATAGATGTAAGAAATCCCACTGTGCTTTAATAATCCCATGGTTCAGAAACACCACCTGGACCTTGTGATTAAAATACTGATGAGCTTGGTGAATTAATGTAGTGATGGTACAGCGTTGCCTTTCAACATTTAGCTTGACTGCTGTGCCTGGTGTATTTACAGCGGGATAATCACCCCACTTACAAATGAAACTGAATTCCCTGGGGCTCTGTGTGTGTGCTTGTGTGTGTGTGTGTTTGTGTGTGTGGTTTCTTTTTTTAACGAGACATGCCAGAATGTGATGAAAACCACGGGCTATACCTATAGACTGGGGAGGCACACAGCGCTTTTATTTGCTCTCCAGGTGTGAGCAGCTTGCAGTCGGCATGGCCAGCAGGGTCCTTGTTAACAGAGCTTCCCTCGCTATGTGTTATGAATGCAACAGAAGAAGCTTCATTACATGCAAAACTTGAATCCACAGCAGCCTCAAGCCTGTGTTGGTGTCTCTGGTACCGTAAAGCTGACTTCCTGGGGGAGAGCTGGACCTCTTCCAAGGCAGGCTTCAATAACAGGGGAAATAGAAGGAAGAATAGGGAATAAAACAGTGCTGAGAGCAGACTGTAGAAGACAGATCATCAGAGAGTGTAAATTCTGCTGGCACCACGCATGTTAGTGGCTCATCAGGACCTTTTCTTCCTCCAGACCCAGCTAGAACAGAATATTGATTGCTTTACAGCAAGTTCCTGTTTACTGCAGGCTGGATGCAATCACAGAGCTGAATGATAATGTGGAAGTGGAGTTAGAAGTTTTCTAGAAAAAGACACATTTTTTCCACAGGCTCTGGTTCCATACAGTCAGCCCATAAACTATTCTATTTTTAAGGCACGGGCCAGAGCAAAGGAGAGAAAAAAAGATACAAGATGTCCTCTTTTATCATCAACGCAATTAATCCTGGTTGCATCACTGAAAATGACCTTAGATCATTTTTATATATATCATCCTATTATATAGGATGCAAATGGTCCAAGAGAAAAAATCTGCCCGATTACCACTACTTCATTCTCCCTTCTTGTCACCTTCCACCCCCAAAGGAATGTTCAGAGAAATCACTGAGATTTCTGGTGCTTGTGTCCCCAACAAATAACCCATTACATTAATAGCTCCAGAGCAGACTTCAGGAGCAGACCTGCAAAATTGGCCCTGTGTCACACACATCAGATGGTTCAAAATCCATTGGTCTGTGTGCCTGGCAGCATGTGGCGGTTGTCAAAACCAGGATGCAATTTGTGTGCCTACAAGCTGTCTTTTCCATTTGCCTTTTTGTCGTCTGAAAGGATGTGCAACACATGGAATTCAGAGCAGAACAATGGCCTTAGTGTAAAGCAAGGCAGCTCTGTAATGCCTCAGTTTACCCATCTTTATGTGCAGCTAAGTAAAATGTTCCTAATTTAAGGTAGTATTGTAAGAACTGAAGCTTGTAAAGTATTTGTGCATTTCTGGATATGAAGTGCCATGGAGAAGATTTTTTTTGCAGTGTTCATAGTCAGTGCTCATCCTTTTTTTCTGATGACAGGCCTCTGCATAATGGAAATGGTCCCAAAACATCCCTGACAGCAAAGCAGACCCCACTGCCTGACTTGCTGGTCCAGGCATATTCTATGCACCTGAGAAATAATCTGCCATTCAACTTGCTATTTCTGTTTTCTCCCTCCTGAATTTTCAGTTGGCTCAGGGCATTCCAAGGTTATCCAGTCATACAAACAAGAAGTTGTGCTTTGCATCAGGAACCACTGAAGCTCAACTTTCAATAAAATGTATGGATAAATGAATAAAAAAAATGGAAAGCAAAGCCTCTAGAAAGGTTAATAAGCTGCTTTTATGCAGCTAGGAGTAGAATTTTAACCACAATTATTTTTTTTCTCCATGAATTATTAACGTGAGCCATAAAAATGCTATAAGCAGAGGACAAACAGGACTTTCTGAAAGAATTTCAGAGTTTGATATTTTCACATAGAAACCAGAAAAAAACCCGCCCTCTTCAATGATACAGCTATTAAAATAAGGCCAACCGTAAATGCTGTGAAACATAAAGAGTTTTATTCTGTTGCATCTACCTCAAAAGCCCAAAGACAGTGAAATGTGCCTGATCCTTGTATACTAGTGACAAAGTTTATCATTTTACTGTCTTGCCCAAGAAATTAGGATGAGTATTCAGGAAAGTAATCAAACTTCAAATCTTCAATTCAACTTCAAATCTTCTCCTGAAACTACTTTTCTAAGGTACTGAAAGAATACAGTCCTGCCAGAGAACATTTTTCTTCTTACAAATTTAATTCCTGTCTTCTCAGGAAATAAAAATGGAGCTTTTCCTAGGAAATTGTTTCCAAGCATGTTTTCTGAACCTCACAATTAACAGCAGTGGTCCTGCCTGGCCTTGATGTTTATTAATTGGCTGAGAGACACAGCCCTTAACTTTGCCTTGGTACAGAAATTGTTTTAAAGAGGTCTTGTATGGAGGACTTATGTGCTCTGTAACATTTCCAGGTTGGCCTGACTCTAGGGCAAAACATCAATAACTCCAACACTAACCTGGAGTAATTACTGAGGGAACTGGTCTAAACAGACAAAGGATTCTGACTCCTTCCTGCAAGTAGCACTGGGAATCCTACCCTGGGAAGACCTGTCCAGGAGCAATCTGACTTCCCAAGGATGCAGGTTTCCAAAATCCCAGTGAGAAGAAACCCTAACCTAGCCTGGGCACCGTATTGAGGCACAGCGAGAAGGGAAGATAACAAAAACCTTGTCTAATACTGCCAACTCCTTTCCTCCTGTAAACTCCACTTTATCTAAATGCCAGCAATAACTTTCGGTTTTGAGGCTATTGATTTTCTGGCACTAATCAGTACCGTGCCCTTAAGCCCATCCAGGCAGAGAATTACACTTGAGAATAGAGACAAAAGATGGGCTGTAACTGAAGGCAGCTGCTTTCATAATGCCCCAGGTACTGCACACTTGAGCAAACATCCTTAGTTAGTTATCAGATTTTAGAGGACATAAGCAGCTATGAAAAGTGCAGGTGTGGAAACTTGGTGAGGCCATTAATCCTCTTATTTGATATTATTTTTATATTATATATATTATTTTATATTATATAATCCTCTTATTTTTATATTATTGATCTATTAATCCTGGGGTACACCACGGGATTCAGTCCACAAAGGGTGAGACAAGGCTTTGGGCCCAAGGCCTGACAGCCTTCTTCCTAGCTCAGCCTCCTGTGCAGTGAGGTCCCCAGCTGCAGGAGCGGAAGCTTTGGGTTGCTTGAGTCAAACACTAGATAAAAGCCTAGCCCTAAGCCAAACGACAGACCCACCCAAAGGCACATTCAACAAAACCCCTCACCATCAGCCACACTCCTGGTGTGATGAAGAGGTCTGGTATTTTTGGACTGAACACTGTTGTGCCTGTCCACTGTGTATTGCCTGTACAGCACAGTAGTACAAAAAGTCAAGAGTATACCTTGATATTTTGGCACTGTTCTGACTCGAATGGTATAGAATAATTAGAATTGATGGCTATAGTGAATAGAAAAATAACACATCAGTGTGCTGCACAGGGTGAACATAACATGGATGTAATTAAAAGTTCAGCACCTGCTGCTAAAGTGATTGCATTAATCTGATACAAGTAACATTAGAGGGGTTAGAGGTGCCCAGGGCAGGAGATTTCTAAAAGCCGTGCTTGCCAGGAGTAGCAGTGGGGGCAGGAGTGGAGACAGCTCTGCACTGAGTCACAGAATCACAGAATCACAAGGTTGGAAAAGATCTTTAAGATCATCAAGTCCAACCATTCCTGTCCTATATTAAACCATAACCCTAAGTACCTGATCTACCCTTTTTTTTAAACAGATCCAGGGATGGTGACTCAACTTCTCCATGGGCAGCCTGTTCCAGGCCCTGACAACTCTTTCAGTGATTTTTTTTTTCCTAACATTTTCCTAACAACAAATTTTCCTAATTTTTTTTGGGAGGGTGGGTAGGAAAAGGTGGTCAGGTGCACGGCAAACACCCAGGGCCTCTTATGGGGAGGGGGGAGACATTGCTTTCCACATAAGGCACCTGCAGTATGGGGGCTGTCTCTAATGATGGTCTCCAAAGAACACAAGTCACTTGGGTGTGGGACAAAAATATTTTTGTGCAATTAATTAGTTAATTGAATTTTAAAATGAAATAAAAATAACATTTGTTTGTCTCATCTTAATTTCTATTTTTTGTGTATTTTTATAATGTTCATAATATACTAGTGCAGTCATACATGTCTATAATTTATAAATAAATAAATATACATATATTGGGGCTGCATGCTGAAAAATATTTTACTGTGCAGTCAAAACCAGTTTGGATACCATTGGCCTAATTTCCCATCAAAACATGAGGGAAGGGAGGCCCTAAAATCCTGCTTTTACCTAACTTTAGGCATGCACTAGCAGCTTCCACAAACCTGAAACCCATGCCTTTGGATCCTGTGGCTACAGCTACCTCTCTGCTTCTTGTCAAATGGCCTCCCTTAGGATGCCACTTTCTAGTTCACAACATGTGGAAGTTTACAAATAACCTAAAGAGACGACACAATTTTCTGCTCGCTTCAGCTGCCCCCGTGAGGCTTCCCCCGCCTTTGCAGTGTGGGCACAGGTGGGAGCTCCTGGCTGGCTGCTCCGCTTTCTCACTCATAAAAACAACCCTGACAGCAAACATAAAATATCAGGCTCCTGTGGTGGCATGAGCAGCATCCATATTTTACAACAAATGTTCTAGAAATAGGCATGTGACCTGCTGCTGACAAATCCATGATTTCCATAACTGGTATTGCAATGGTTCCATGATTTACGCCCTCCGAAAGCTCTGCGCCAGGTGCTGCGGAGCAAAGGGACTCTGACTGTACATGAGGAACACAGACACACTCAATGACAAAAAACACACGTCAAGACTTGAAAGATGTTTGAGAAAAATTCTAGCTAACACTGGAGATTAAAAATTGATAAATGTATCATCAGGGGAGCAGGGTCGTTTTCTGAGGGGGATGGATGTACATTGGGAGCTGCAGTGAGGAAAGCCCAGCTCCTGGGATCTGCTGGTGGACTGGTGAGCCACAGTCAGAGCCTTTGCAAACCCACAGTGCCAGTAGAAAAACAACCAATTTATTTTTCTATTTACATGGATGACCATGCCAGTAGGGCTGCAAAGTGCTTCTTGCAGCCTTGCAACATTTGGTCTTGCTGGACCTCTCACCATCATTAGCAATTCCTCCACCTTTTCCAACAGTGATATTGAGGGGGTTAATTCAATTATCTGTTGTGTATCAGTCTGTGTCAGCAATTCTCACCCAAATGAGGAAAACTAACTACAGGCTTCTCTTTTACCTCTTTCACACCCATCAGCCCAATATTTATGTCTCTGTGAAATACATTTTTACACTGTTCCTAATGAAAGCTCTTCACTTTTCTGCTCTTCATCTGGAAAAAAATACAAGTGCAATTCCAGCATCTTCAGTGAAATTAAGCCAGCTATGACTAGTTCATGAGCTAGCTATGCATTTTTGTTCTCCACATTGCACTCTTCATCTCATGACTGCTGCCGCCATGCAAGCACCTCACTTATAATTTTGCTATCAGATGAATCTCTTCAAGGGCTCCCTCTCTTATTCCCCTTTCCCAGCAGATGAAATGTGGAAGACCCTCAGGATTTGATTTATGCATTTTATTCTCTCTATGGAGCCAGAAAGCAGTTGTCACATACACGAATCTCTCAAGATGATATGGGAGAATCAAAAATGTGCTGCCTGATTTCACAGGATTTAAATTTTCAGCCTCACTCTATAATTTGAGAAGTAAATAGTTTTTACCTAGCTTTCTTCTGTTCATAATAGCAACCACAGAAACATCTCACAGTCCTGTCTAGAAAAATTAAATTAAGGCTTTTCAGTGGAAGTAGATGATGCTCACAGTACAGAAATAGACTGTTTCTAGTCAGCAGGATTAAAGGAAAGAAAAGCTCAGCAAGAATGAAGTAGCGTTGCCGTTATCTCTATCTAGGCAGCAGACTGTAATTTCCATAAACTAATGTGAAAATTCTTTTTTCATCACCATTTTGCAGGTCAAAGACTCATTCTGAAATTCCCTTATCTTCTCTTTCTTTTCCTTAATTCCCTCACTGTGCTTTATTTGAGAATCACAAGTGTAGAAAAAAAAGACTCAGTTTTATAGTATACTCGGTTGACTTTATAATAGCATGTTTTCAGGAGTGAATTTAACAGAAGGGAAGGGGAAGTAATGCCCTTTTAGCAGTACCGCCTATTGCAAGCCATGGTTTGCAAGGGTGTTATTGTCCCTCAGTCACTTAAAATCAATATCTGAGCTGTTTTTTTGCTAAAATCGTTGGTTAGGTAGACCTCACTGCCTTCTCCTCACTCTCTCTACTGCTCCTGTTGAGTCAACACTACCTTCACCTGGCCAGCTGCTGGAAACTAACTTGGCAATGGTAGTCAGCTTTGAGCCAGATAAACTGGGATCCAGCTCACTGCACAGCCATGTGAACACTGGTACCAGTTTGAAGGACACCACAACTATGTCTCCCATGGCAGGCTGAAGGGTGACTGAGGGAAGATAAAAAACACCTCTTTGGACAGTAGCTCATCCTTGCTAGTGCCCAGACTAGCTCTGACTGCAGAGCAGAACCTTGAGCCATGCCATGTGAGCACAGTCATGGAGCTTCCCCATCAAAGCCATGGCTTGCACCGGGCTCTTTCCTACACAGCGTGTGGTAACAGGTGTCTGAGCCAACCCTAACCCAGGCAGTTATTCGTCCTGAATATAGGAAGAGAAGAAAGCACCATTAATGAAATATCAAAACTGTACAGTAGTGCCACTTTTTTTCTTTAGCCTTTGACTCAAAACCTCAAGGTGAGAAAGCTTAAAAATTAAGGAGTAAAATCCTGGGCCTCTCTCAGACTATGGGAGTACCAAGGCAGAGTCAGGTTTATACCCCTGCCTGAAGCAGTGGTGTGAACATGTATGGCTTGTCAAAAATCCACTGGGATTAACAAGGAACTGTAAAAGGTGAAATTTTTCTCCCCAAGATATAGTTGCAGGAGGTAGTCCTGTCACAGCAGACTGCCACTGACTCCCTTTGGCTTGCAGAGCTGCCACACAACAAGGGATGCTGAGCTCTGGCAGTGAGATACAGCACCCTCCACTGTGCTGCAGGGGATCCCCAGGGTGCCCAGGGCCTCTCTGCATTATTTATTAATATTGTTATTGTTGTTGTTAATGTTATGTATTACTACTACTATTGCAATTATGCTTCTGCTGCTGCTCTATTTTTCACATCTCAGTCCTCAGTAGGTTATTAAATAGTATCTTTGCCAATTTTTGAATTTCAGCATCTAAGTTCTAAAGAACAAACACTGAAGATGGTCAGGTTTTATTTTTCCATTATTAAAATTATCTCAAGAAATGTTATGTATTCTTTCCCTCGCAAACATTCTTGGTTAGGCTATTCAAGCAGTGAAAACTGTAGGCCAAATACTTGTGCCTCTCCAATAGTGAGCATACAAAATAATCATACTTTTGATGGAAAAGGTGTTGCAGAATACCTACAGGGAGTGCGTACTTAATACCTTAAAATCTAATTGCACTTGTTTTCCCTCAAATCTATATGCACATGGACAAATATAAGAATATATAAGTTGTTAACTATAATATATATAAATGTATATGTAGATAATAATCTAGGAGAAATATCTATGGACAGAACATAATGAAAAAACTATCTTCTAAATTCCTGCTCAGTAATAAATCTGTTTACCCACACTCCTTGCTATCCAAGTAGCTTATTCAATTAATATACTATTGGCTTATCAAGCTGGCATGTTTTTCAACTAAATTACTAGAAGAGTTTATGAGCTCTGCTTCATTAATCTATTTAGGGATGGTACTTAGCAGCAAGGAAAAGCAAAAAAGATAAAATGATGCATGCATCCTGCAAGGCTGACTGTTTTGGAAGTGCCTTTGCATTTGGTTACAGCTCAGGGCAGCCACCATGAAGGATACTGACCCAACTCCAGAGCACCTGGGCAAGGGGCTGCCTATCCACTTGTTCTGTAATGGAAACTGGAGACACAAGCCTTTTTCCTTGCATAGCTTTCCACCCTGCAGATGATGAAGCCATGATCTGAGGCAATGCCATCCCTTTTTTTGCCATGATATCTTTCTCCAGCAGTTGGAGTGGGCAGAGCTGCCCAGGAGAAGCTGTGGCACCACAGCTCAGCAACAGCAGGTGAGCAGCACTCATGAAGGCTGGGGAGACTGCAGGGATCCTCACTCTCATGGACTGATGTGTGCCAGGTCTCAGGGCCCACACTCACTGTGAGACCTCAGGAGGGCAAGGGAAGACTAGTTTGCTAACATGGAGTTATGTTTAACACCGAAACAATTAGAGGAAATGAAGATGGAAAAGCAAAACATAGTAACAGCAGGATGAAACTAAACTATCTTCTATACTAATGAAGGCTGGCTGGGGAACTCCTTTGTATTTATCAGTATTTTTAAACAATTTAAAATATTGTACTGTGATTTCTGTTATACTACCTGAACTTCTGCACTACTGCACAATTTTTACACAGTGCCTGTAATGAAATTCCAACAAGGTTATCTGGGACTTTTTATGCATATTCAGCTGTGATTGACTCACATCTCCTGGGAGTCTAGAAAAAAAAAATACGTGCATGGCAGTTTTCTTAGCTCTTCACTTAAAGCAGTTACAGATTCCTCTGCATGTTTACATCAGTGTGATTGAAGATGAATGCAAAAAAGGCTTTATTCTTATGCTAGATCTCACCACTATAAAGACATCACACACTTGTTCTGCAGTGAAAAGGAGGACTACATGGCACATTTGTAGGTTAAGCTCTGAGCAACAAGCATGTTTGATAGATGTTTACACATAGCTGTTAAAAATTCTGGTTTATTCCTGCTAGTTTTGTCTCTGCTTTCAACTAAATAATAAATCCCAACTGAGTATCTGAATCCGTAAACACTGACAGGACTTGCTGAGTGTGATACCTATGAAGGTTATCCATGCTGCCAAAGTGAAAAGCAACTCTGTTTTGCTGCACAGCTTAATCCCATCAAAGCCGACTCCCCAGAGCCCTTCTTAGGTGTGTTACAGACATCGTGTTGCTCGAGCTAGGAAATTTCACAAGGCCACATCATTTATCAGGTGCAAAGATCTGGGAGACCTGGTCCCATCCACCTCCTCAGGAGGAAACAGAGATGTCCGTTGGGCTGTCCGTGGAGAAGGATGGCTGCTTTCAAAGCAAGTCTTCACTTCTTTCTGGCTCCCACAGAAAAGCAGAGCAAAGCTTTGGTGATGCCTTCTGCTACGTTCAATTCACAGAGAGCTGGAGCGAGGGCGGCTGTGAGCAATGTGCAGACCACCAGCCCTTTCCCCTCCACTCACAAGTTCCCCTTGGCCCACAACCAGAGAACCTTGGGGTTTCAAATTGGTGAGCCCCCAGAGTCAGGATTAGTGCCTTTAACAACCACAGAAAATGTGTCTTCAGCTTTTTTGTTTCCCTCAGTCCGTCACTGACTTCCAAAGAGCAGCTGTTATTTACTGCTGGAGAAGGTGTGGGCATCGGGCAGGGAGGGGAGAATGAGCTCAGTAAGAACAAGAAGATAGGAAACATGGAAAGCAGGGAACAGAGATGAAAAAGTAAAGGTCAGAACCATAGGGAGGAAGATATGAAGAAAGTTAGTGTGACATTTAACTCTGTAACACTGTTGGTTGACTGTGTTGATTCAGGCAGGTATACTGCTATTAAAGCCTTTTCCAGGGTTTAGAGATCTCTCCTGCACCATCTCTCAGAGTTTTTTCCATCCTCTTCTCCCTGGACAAAAACTGCACTCTTCTTTTTATCTTATGTTTTCTATGCTGACATGAGGCCTTTTGAACTACAGTTTTCTTCGGGAAGAGTCAGCAGCCCCTTCCCTGTGGTGTCTGCAGAGGGTAGCATGAGAGGAGCCAACAGCGGTAGGAGAGATACCCACAAGTCTGCATGGTGTCTCCTGGGGCCCACATGGCAGGCTGGTGAGCCTCCAAAACAAGCCTTGGCTGCACTGTGCCTCGTTACAAATGATTTGGGGACTGAGGTGTTACTGAAACAGCAGAAAATCTAAGGCATTGCTCTCTGACACCGAGAGGGAGAATTTTGGATGCACCCAGGGTTCATCCCAAAGGTGGCCCCAGCAACCTGAAGGGACCTGCACCGGTGTGATTGGGCTAGTACTGAAGACCTGGAGAAACTGTGGGGCCTATCAGGGCCCTCTGAGTTTCCCGTGCTTCAAGTGTGATGAAATACTTTTGCAAGGTTCCTAGTTCCTATGCATTTGTGTGCATTTATAAGAAAACGAATTACATCCCTTCTCCCCACTGCCACCCCCCCAAAATATTCAAGAAAATAGGTCACACAAAAGGACCCTGCGATTCTTCAGGGCTCAACTCTTTTTTCACTCAGGAGTTTGCTGGACTGGGCTAGTCCTGCACGTACTTACCCAGGACTGCATCTTCTGGGGAGGTGACTGGTCAACTGGATTGTCCACCACTTTTCCTCATGGAGCTCTGTAACACTGGGCTGCAAAGTGCAGGAGTGTAGGTGCATCCTTGAATTCAGAAGCAGCAAGAAGCAATACCTACACTGTCCACTATTTCCATCATTGTCTAGAGTTGAGCCCTATGGCATCAGGTGATACCTTCCTATGTCTGGCTCAAGCTGGGAGGTAGGAGGTGGAACAGGCCTGCTCAAACCATTAGCTTCCCTATTTCTAATACTGAAAATATATGAGGTCATATATTGCTTCAAAGCCAGGTTTTTGGATGTCTTCAATCAGCCTTAACACCGTAGTCACACATGTGTACTCAAGGCAAGCCAGTCTGCCACTGCACCTACAACAGCCCTGGCACTGTGACCCCTATTTAGCAACCGCTTATCTGAAAATGAAATAGGAATAAATCTGTCAGTCACAGTCTTAAATTACCCCTCAGCACTTTCTGAGCGAATGCAGGATGCCATTCCCCCACAAAGGAGGTTGTGCAAACCATCACTTCGCCTCTCTTGAAGGCTGCAGGCACCCAGCTGCTGTGCACCAGGGTGGGGGGTGGCTCTGCTTCTCCTCAGCCCACCCCACCCCATCGCCCCAGTGCCCGTGGTGCTTCCTTCCTCCTGTGGAGACTGCTTTGCAAGTGAAATATTCAGGATAAAGGACATGCAGTAGTGAGAAAATCTTGCTTACAGTGTATGAGATTCTCGCAGGACGTGCCCACAGGACACTGGGAAGAGTGTCTGCAGTTTCTGTAGCTACAGCTGAGTGAGTATTACAAGGGCTGCTCCGAAACTAGTGCCACTGAAGTAGCAGGTTCAGCCTGGGCTCACTGCCTGGGGGCGTTTGATTATGGATTTGGCTGGCAGCATTTGCTTGGCCAGCGGGGTTTCCTGCCCGGTTCAGGCCTCCTTAACTTCCCTGTGTTCCCCAAGGATTGCTCCTGCCCTTGCATCATCCTCTGTTTAGTGCTGGCACAGTTGCCTCTGCAGTTGCAGGGTGACTCAGGTTCTGCTGAAGAATAAGCAAGCTGGAGGTGCTCCCTGAGCTTCCTCACCTAGCTGCTCCTCAGCATGAGCAGCGGGCAGCCATGCTGGGGTAAGCATATGTCTCAGTGTAGCAGGAGTGGGAGCAGGGCAAGCGCTGCGTTGGCTGAGACTGAGCCACCATCATGCTGTGACTGCTCAGTCTCAGCCAGAGCTGCAGTGGTTGATGTTGCATCTGCCCCCTGACAAGTCATTGCCTAAATGGCAGGAGATGGTGCAGTTTCCAACCCAGGTAATTTATGTGTAAACTGGAGCAACTGGCAGAGTCCACAACTGTGCTGGGCTGTAGGGCCAAGATGCTGGTGAGGGGAAGGATGTCCTGTCTAGCTGTCTGTCATGTGTGTGCAGCGGAGAGCCAGCACAGGAGCCAGGGCAGCTCCCATTTCCAGCTCAAACAGCTGAAATCTGCCACAGACAAGGCAGTGATGTGTCCACCTCTCTGACTTCCCTGGTAGACCCACTCACACAGCTGTGAGCCATCCCTGTGGAGAGCAGAACAAACTCAGAACTAGTGGCAATTGTTAAACTGGAGTGGGACATTTAAAATCCAGTTTGTTCCCTGACATGGACATTTCTCTTGGACAAACCTTTTTTTCTCTTCTTACTTTTACTTTTTTTCACTGGCTTTGTTTTTAGGAGTCAGATGGTCATGGATTTAGAGACAGTAAGACCAGAAAAACTGCTATGGATGCTTACCTTGATCTTCTATAATATACAAACCACCAGACTGCTCTGATTTGACTTTGTTACTCTCTTGGTCAGGCTTTTAGAAAAATCTAGCATAAGCCCAATGGGGCATGGACTAGCTAGCTGGCCTGCATGTGTGTGCATGCATTGACTGGCTGGCTGGCATCTGTGCTAGACAGTATTGTGGGTAATCAGAGCTGCCTTCCTCTGCGTAAAAGCGTGAATCCTCACGGCGTGCTGCCCGGTTGTTTGTTGTCTGGACACTTACGGACTTGTCATGTCTTTAAGATTTCTGTATTCCCACTGCCTCACCCCAGTAACTTTGGTTGTAACTGGGCAAACATGCTAACGATATTTTAAACTCTCCTGGACGGGAGAGGAGGAATAAAAACAAGGGATGGAACTAAAAGATGAATAGACAGCCCAGATACATAGCCTTTTCTATCCCTAGGAAACCATGTGAAAAATACCCTATATTTGGCCAGGTCAATTTTCCAGCTTCTGGATTTCTTTGTTAGTTTGAACACTATCATATTTCTGTTCCCTGTGTTTAAAAAGTGGAAGCTCCCTGGCCAACATACTTTTGAATAAACCAAATAAGTTAAATCACTTCATTCCTTTCTCCAGAGAAATGTTTTCCAGTCCCTCAGTAATTTCTGTGGCTCCTTCCTGAATCTTCTCCAATTTCATTAGCGTCTTCCTTGATTTTGTAGGCATCAGGCAGGACAAACCTTTCAGTAGCAGGCTCCCCATGGGCATGATACAAAACTCTCTGTTCCTTTTGCTTTGTGCTTTTATAATCAGCACATGGCAAAGATAACATCAGGTTATTTTGCCATCATCACTGTGAAACTCATGTTCAATACACGATGCACCAGGGCCTCCATCCTCCACTATGGTCTTAAATTGCAGCCTTCGTAGAGATGTACTTTCATTATAGGCCACTCTCAAATATATATATTTTTATTTGCATCTCATTTACTGACAGATACATACTGCTCTGTATCAGAGGCCGTTTTCTTCAGAATTGATTAGTGCCTTTTTTTTTAAATTCTTTATTTAACATTTGCAGACTTCTGCATTTGCCTAGGCTGTTAATGAACAGATTTAAATAGCATAATGCTAAAAATTGGTCTCTGTGGGAATCAATAGAAATACAACCATTAAAAGAAAAATCCCCATTACATACTGAGACCTACCAGACAGTTTTTAATCCACTTTGCCTCTTAATCAAAATGCCATGCCGTACCCCATCGCATACCCTGCAGAGTCTATTACAACAGCCACAGTTAGCTTTTGCAATCTCATAATATTATCAACAGATAACAAGCTATTTTTTCATAATTGCACTTTGTTTAGCATTAAATACACTGCTTCCTTTTATTTTTTTATTAGTTGACTCTCTGAAAAGCTATGGACCGTTTTACCTGGGATTAGTTTCAGGCTATCAGGCTTATAATTGCACAGATTCTTTTATTTGTCTCTTTTCAGAAGATTGGCAAGATATGGCTAATTACTTGGTTTTTTCCATGGGTGCAGCACTGGATGTTTATCCAAGCTATAATGTGACCTTGGCTGGACTGTTTTGGGAATCTTTGAACTACACAATGAGTGCGTGAGACATCAGCCTTTTTTTTGGCTGAGAAGCTGCTGGGTTCTGGTCCACTACTCAGCTCCTTTGCTTTTCCTGGACTGAAAAATTTAGAAAGTGAACATTTTGTCCTCCAAGGTCAGACAAGTCTCACCCACAAGGAAAGGAGTGCGGGGAAACTTGGGCTGGACGCCAGGAGGGGGAGAGCATGCAGGGAGGCTGCGAGGGTGTACGGAGCATGACTGAGGACCCCGCAGTGGCAGCGCTGCTTTTGGGGCACCTGCAGAGTGGGACCTGCCAGCAGAAGGCAGGGAGGAGCTATAACATTCCTGTCCATCCTGATGCTCTTTGGCTGTTTAGTATTCCTCCATCCAGGGGAGAAGCCAGAGGCGCTTAGACTCCAAACGTGCAGAGGTTCATGTCAATAAGGGTACGATACCATCCCTGCTGTGAGGGCTCTTGATGTGTGACCTGTAAGTGCCTTTTCTTCCTGCAGTCAAATGGCTCCATCAGAAGTGCCAGCCACGGCTGTCCACTCCCTACCAGTAACACAGCTCATGAGCTTGATTCTCTCCACCCAGCTCGTGGAGATGCCCATCCATGGCCCATCATTGTGCTCCGGCCCCACAGCTTGGATTGGGCGGGGAGAATGGAAGGAAGTCCTGCCAAGGGAGCTAGAGACACCGGTCCATTTCTTCCCTTGAACAGAGGCCCTGGCCAGACTCATATGTTTAGGATACAAATTAGTAAACTCACAGAAAGCCTCAAATTCCTTCTGTTGTGCTCATCACAGCTGCTGCCCTGAGCCTCTGTTCTTTGTGTTTCCAACCCCTTTGTCGGGTGTAAAAGTCCCATGCATATTTTTGTATGCTGTTCCACTGTGTCCCACCTTAGTTTTTCATTTACCCATGCTGGAAGGGATAGAAACTACAGCTTGACGTGTGTTATCTGTTTCTTATTCTGACTTTACAAAAAAAACCCTTCCATCTGCCCAACAGTTCAAGTGCTGCTCAGATTTCCTGCAAAAAAATTTCTTTTCCTGAAGGTCATGGAGAGAAACTGTTGCCCACTTGAGATTTGTCTGTACTGGCAATATTGCTTTTCTATTTTTACCTTTGGTTTCCTCACACGGATTTTTGCGTGCATCACAACTGGAATAGGAAGGAGCTTCTAGCTCGAGCCCAAAGCCAAGAACAATAGCTTTGGTGAAGCCACAAGCCTGTATCCATTTTCATTAACAGAGCATGGAGTAGAGCTGAAGCTGGTACAAATCAGCACAGCTGTTGTGTCTTCAATAGACATGTCCCTGGTGACATCTGTTGTGGGTCTGACTCTGAAATGAAGGACATGCTGCACAAACAAATATGGGAGCAATTGTTTTTTTCTGATTAATCCAAAATATGTTGAGAATGGGGTAGGTCGTTGTATAGAAAGAATCAAATAAAATAGTTGAGATAATAAATGTGCCCTTTTGCCTGTCAAAGACAAGTAAAAAGTAAAATAAGCTCTTTCATTAAAGCAATTTGGCACTAGGACTGGATTTGTTGGGTCCTTGTAGTCATGCCCAAGTCCTTGTCCCAGTTTCCTCCTTCCCCCTCCACCCGCTCCTTTAGTAGCTGCCTGAATAGCTGTAAAAAAAGACAGTACTGGAAATCAGATGCTTTTTTAAAAAAAACAAAGCGGCAATTTTAAATTCCCTACGTGAATAAATAATCCATATGTTGCCTGAATCTTTTATGACATGAATTCCAAAAACCGACCTAAAAAGCTTTCTCTGTTGTTTTGGAACTGGGTCAGGAAACTCGCTCAGGGAATTTTTAATGAGATGAGCAGCCTTCCAGCTCTGGGTTACTGGCTCAAACATGAATCAGGTTAGTAGGAAGAAGAATTTGTCTCTGCAGATGAAGGATTTAGACCCACTCTTCACCCCAGACACCCACATTGCCTCGGGCAATAGCAACATGATGAGCACATAAGTCCAAGGGAAAATGAAGAAAGGATGTGAGTTATGATAACTGCTGAACTTCCTTTCTCCCAACACCTGCCTGTTAGCCCATGCCCTAGCTTGGACATTGTCTTCCTTTGCCCCTTCTTTCTTTCAAAAACCTCTCTGCTACCTCTGGCTGTAAAAGGACCATTAATGCCAGTCGTCTCACAGAGAATGAAATAACTGCTTTTGTCAATTGCTTTTAACACAATTAAACATATTGGTTTAAGGTACAAATAAATCATTTTCTGGAGTTGCAAAACTTCACTGTTGACAAAATTGCCATGCTTGATGTTGTCTTAATCAGTACAGAAAGTCTAGATTTGAACCTTTGTCATTGCTTTGTAGATCTTGTAGAGACTAGCTACGCCCAAATTCTGCAGTAATTTTCCCAGGATTTACCTTTCCTTGTTTCCTTCCTTTCTCCCTCATGCTTACTCTGCCCCTTTTCCTTTCTCATCCTATTTTCTTATGTTCCCCCAATTCTCAAAGGCAGGTAGTGCTACCAGAGTCACATTTCTTTCACCAACTCCCTGACTATTGCATACTGCTCTTATTTTCATCCCTGCTCTTCCATCAAACTGCCCAAACACTTTTCTGTTTTCCTGGCTTTCAGACATTGAACATAGTCTCACTACCTCTGTTGTACACCCCCAACACTTTGGTCAATATCTCAGATATCTCAGTTTAATGCTCCCAGGCTGGCTCCCATACCCTTCGTGTCCCACATGGTTACTGTTAAGGGACAGGGGAAAGGACATGGTGACAAGAGGGGCTGCCCAAGGCATGTCTGTGTTGCAGCATCCCAGACCCTCGGCATCCCTGGCTGACTTCCCTTTTCATTTCCTTCCTTCTTCTGGAAACTATAACGCTGTCAAGGGCTGCAACATGCTGTGGTGGTACAGAGACTATGGACTGTTGGAGCAAGTCTAGAGGAGGTCCCCAAAGATGATCAGAAGGCTGGAGCACCTCCTCTGTGAAGACAGGCTGAGAGCTGGGCTTGTTCAGCCTGGAGAAGAGAAGGCTCTGGGGAGACCTTACAAGGGCCTGTCAGTACCTAAAGGGGGGCTACAGGAAAGCTGGGGAGGGATTTTTTTGTAAGGGCATGTAGTAACAGGGAAAGGGGTAATGGATTTAAACTAAAAGATGGTAGATTTATTTGAGACATAAGAAAAAAATTCTTGACTGTGAGTATGATGAGACCCTGGCACAGGTTTCCCAGGGAAACTATGGCTGCCCCCTCCCTGGCAGTGTCCAAGGCCAGGCTGGATGGGGCTTTGGGCACCCTGGTCTAGTGGAGGGTATCCCTGCCCATGGCAGGGGGCTTGAAACCAAATAGTCTTTGAGTCCCTTCCAACCCAAACCAGCCTGTGGTTCTGTGGCTGGGCAGCACGTCTACTTCATGCTGCTGCAATACAGCTTTTTCCACTTCTATGCTCCATGTGTGTGCACTGGTAAAGCAGAAGGGGAGTACAGGTACCACATGGAGCTCCTTCATCAAACTGAATTCCTTAGATGGTCTGTGAGTTCTCCTTAAACACTGACCCTGGCCTCAGCACTTCCGTGCCAATGAGGGAAACATTGCCAAAGGGTCAGGTGAAGATGAGGAAAACCACACCAGTTTTGTCCAGTTATGCCTCTTTGTTATGAAGGTCTCATGAATATGTAAAGGGGATCTTTCACATGTTAGAGGAAAGCAAGCAAGAATTAAGCTGCAGATGCAAAATGACACTTGCTTTGTGTTTTCCTCATATGCAAATCCTATGAGGAGCGGCTGAGGGAGCTGGGGATGTTTAGCTTAGAGAGGAGGAGGCTGAGGGGAGACCTTATCACCGCCTACAATTACCTGAAGGGAGGTTATAGAGAGGTAGGAGATGGTCTCTTCAGCCAGGTGACAGGTGATAGGACAAGGGGGAATGGCATGAAGCTGTGCCAGGGCAGGTTTAGATTGGATGTTAGGAAAAAATTTTTTACTGAAAGAGTTGTCAGGGCCTGGAACAGGCTGCCCAGGGAGGGGGTTGAGTCACCTTCCCTGGATGTGTTCAAAAAAAGTGTAGATGAGGTACTTAGGGATATGGTTTAGCACAAGGCAGGAACGGTTGGACTCGATGATCTTAAAGGTCTTTTCCAGCCTTGTGATTCTGTGATTCTAGAAATTAGTTAACATCTATTCTGTATCACTGGTGCTACTTTACCAGTGTGAATCTGAAGCAGAGTCTTCAGGAAAAATATGTGGAAAAAAAGAAGGGGATCATGGGAATACATTTGATTGGATTTGTAACTGTTGGTATTTTTAAACACATCTGCAAACATACACAGAGCAGCTTTTAGGGCTGCACCTCGTTCTGTCTGACCGAGATATACGTGTTACAAAACCCTATAAAAATCAATAGTAAAACTTCCAGGCTGCACTAAACAGCATTGCTATCTGCTCACACATCTCATTTTCCAGTTGTCCAGCTGCTACGAGTGAGGTCTCCAAACAAAACAGCCTCTGACAGGTTTAACCACCTCTCTGCTTTTGTGAAACTAACACAAGTGTCAGTGTAGTGGGGAAACCAGTAAAGAGCTTTTTTCCCCAGGATGGTAAGAAAGGTATTTTTCAGACATCACAGGGGGAGTTGCTGCCTGCAGGAATACCTCAGTCATTGGGAAACCAGGGGAATGTTTCTCTTCATGTGTATTGTCAATGGAAACTGCAATTATGCCCTAAATATCCAAACATGGCTATTTTTTGTATGCTGAAGTGAGGCTGTGAACAGCAGTGGTGAAATTTTACTGAGTTATTACAAAAGAGAACTAGCAATAAGAAAAAGAACATAAAATACAAATAGGAACAGTAAAGAATTACTATTACATTTTTACTTATTACTTTTGTGAGCTGAAGAGTAAAAATAAACATATTTACTGAAAAGGATTTTTATGAAGACTACAGCTAATACCAAAATATGCACTCCAAATGCACTGATCTTTTTTGCATTAAGGTATTTGAGGGTCATTTAGAGTGGAGTAGGAAAACTAAATCTCCTCTCTCCCAGCTAAACCAGAGTCAGAAAGAGAAAAGCTAAGGTTAGGGCTGGCTGTATGTCAGAGGAAGGAAGGAAGGAAGGAAGGAAGGAAGGAAGGAAGGAAGGAAGGAAGGAAGGAAGGAAGGAAGGAAGGAAGGAAGGAAGGAAGGAAGGAAGGAAGGAAGGAAGGAAGGAAGGAAGGAAGGAAGGAAGGAAGGAAGGAAGGAAGGAAGGAAGGAAGGAAGGAAGGAAGGAAGGAAGGAAGGAAGGAAGGAAGGAAGGAAGGAAGGAAGGAAGGAAGGAAGGAAGGAAGGAAGGAAGGAAGGAAGGAAGGAAGGAAGGAAGGAAGGAAGGAAGGAAGGAAGGAAGGAAGGAAGGAAGGAAGGAAGGAAGGAAGGAAGGAAGGAAGGAAGGAAGGCCACGAGACCCTAAGCATAAGGGTGGAGTGGTTGGACTGGGAAAAGCAGGGTTAGAAAGACAAAGCTAGGAGGAGGGCTGTGAAGTCTTGACCCCATACTCTTTAGGGAACTTGTTGCACTAAAGAAAGTATACTCCAAGAAAAAACAAAAGGCTCTGGGTACAGATTATTTCTGCAGCTCAAGAAGGAACATACTTGACCAGTCTCTGGCCATGAGGGTTCTTTGGCACCAAACTCAGTATTATTAAAACTTAGGGAAACAAACGTATAATAGCTTACTGAGAGATGCAGAAGATGGTTAGTAACAATCAAACAACTGTTTGCAGAGACCTGGGAATAATAAAAGACTGAAGGAGATTGCCAAGGTCACTGAACTGCAGATCCCAGCAATTGCATCGGGTGATCCTCTTCTTAAGTGCTTTGTTTTAAGCCTAGTTATGTTCAGGACTAATACCTGTGTCAGCCATTCCCTGTCAGGCAAAATTTAAGGGATAACCATTGACACAGATGACATACATTCAATTTGTATCTGTGCCACAGTTTGAGATGCCAGGGTATTTTGTGTTGAAGCGTGTAGCATCAGCATCATACCTAAAGTTATGGAAGGGGAAGAAACTTCCTGGGGACTGATTATCCACTGATGTCATTTTGGCAACTTCTCTGGCACAAAATGGGCAAGTCTTGTCTCAGGTTGCAAATTCTAATGTTTTAGTTCATACCTACCTTCCCACTGGAGAAGTCTGGCTTTAGGCAGTAGGGATTAGTATTTCAGGTGAGGATTTCATTATAAAAATGCTGCTTTCCCCCAGCTCAGATGTCTGGATGTGTGTTACCCCAGCTGTGTAACAGTTACACAGATGAGGAACTGGTGAAATGCCGTGTCTCAAAAGTGAAACAACCTCTCTGTATTTTAACTTGCCTGACTGTTGCCATTGTCTCTGAGTTTTTTCTCTGTTGCTGGCCCCTGAGGAGCCCACCTTTCTGTTCCCAGAAAAGGCCTTGCAATCTGATAAGTACAAGTGATTTGTTCCAGTGCCGATCAGGCTAAACACGCGTTTTGTTCTTTATGTCCCAACAAAGGAGGCACTGTAGTAGGGCAAAGCCTCTTGCCACCCAGGAAAGCAAGAACAGAGAGAGCCTGGTGCCAGGGCAGCCGTGCAGCTGAATGTCACAGCAGTCGTCACTTTCAGAGCACTCTGGGGCATGCTGCTGTGCCAGACATCCGTGCATATCGCACCATTAAATCCATCAAAACTACCTACTACTGGTGTGCAAAGGCCAGTCAGGAGATTCTGATAGATCAAAGTGTGATAGGAGGAAATTGCATTGACTTCCCCGTAGCAAAGTTTAGTTATTTAAGCAATTATAAGCAAAGTCTGTGAAATCTTGTGACACTTCCATGTTTGCTGCTGGTTCCAGTTGCTCTGTAGTCCCTCATGGAGGACAACAGGGTCCAAAACAGGAGCTACACAGCTGGGAGAAGGGAGTAGTCCTGCAGACATTTCTGCAACCATCCTCCATGGAGAATTTTTTGCAAGTGTTTGCAGAAGAACAAGTCTTTCCTTCTTGAAGGGGAAGGATGACTTCCTTATGGAAGGGCCCTCTGGAGATCATCTAGTCCAACCCCCTGCTAAAGCAGGATCACCTAGAGCAGGTTGCACTTTTTAAAAATTATTATTTTCTTTGAATCAGTGCTGCAGGATTGTCCTGACATTAGGATGTGTGGAAATTCCAGATAGCACATATATCTGTCCTGCCTTCCTGGCAGCTGTTTGTACCATTTTCTCTTTCTGGAGGATTAGCAGTTTAACTTGGTAAGACATGGGGCTGGACTCAATGATGTCCAGAGGTCCCTTCCAACCCCTACAGTTCTGTGATCTGCAAGGTGTGTGTGAGCCATGGGCCATTAAAAAACACCCAGAACCAAACCAACCTAACTTCAAAGGCTGTCTCTGTAACATCCAAAGCAGTCACAAGAACTAATCTTCTCTGGTATATTACGAAACATTGCTCATTTACTTTTCTGTGGAAAATTTATATCTCCTTCTTGACCAAGGCCTATCATTGCTAGCTATTGGGTTTCAAACCAGCAGCTAAAACAACCACACAGCCGTCCACTCACTCCTCACAGTGGGAGGGGGGAGAGGATCAGAAAAAAAGGTAAGGTTTGAGGGTTGCAATAGACAGTTTAATTGGACAGAAAAAGATGGTGATGATGATGATGATGATAGAATGTACAAACCAAGTGATGCACAGCACAGTTGCTCACCATCTGAAGACCACTGATGCCCAGATAGTTCCTGAGACATGGTCCAAACCCCTGGCCAGCTTCCCCTAAGTTACATACCAAGCATGACATTGTATGGCATGGATTATCCCTTGGCCGGTTTGGGACAGCTGTCCTGGTTGGTGGGCAGTGTGATAAACCAGAAGTTATTGACCTAGTATAAACATTGCCTAGCAACAGCTAAAACATTGGTGTGCTACCAACATTATTCTCATCCCAAAACCCAAAACACAGCACTATACCAGCTACTAGGAAGAAAATCAACTCTGTCCAAGCCAAAACCAGGACACCAGCTTCAAACTGTGAAATTAAATGTTTGCAAAGTTTTTTCTCTCTGAATTCAAAGGAAATATAACATTACAGAGATTTCAACTTCTGCTCTACCAGTGCCCTAAGAAACATTTTTTAGGATTAAACATTTCACAACAAAACCATTCTTGTCACCTCTCAGTGTAACACCCTCTGTGAGTGACATGCTGCTGACTTCTTTCCCAGAGGGAACCAAGTAGCCTATTTATTTAGAAATCTGTTATATGACTCAATCAGTGACTCTTCTGTGTTGTTCTCTTGCCTATTCATTAGTTCTAATTAGGAATAAAAGCCTGGAAGAGAAAACTCTCTCTGCTCAGTTAGTTTATTGATTACAAAAATCAAGGTAATAATCAATAAAGACATAAATTTCTGTTGCTTCTAGAGACCCAAGTCACTTCATTGCTCCTAAGGGACTCTGCTCTCTACAGCTGTTCAATAACCCAGACTCAGAGGTCTCTTATCTAAAGTGCTAAATAGCCTCCACTCCCTATTACTTAGTGTAATAAAAGGTTGAGGTAACCTAAGTGATGGGAAACTCAGTGTGACTTGTGTGGCAAGGACAGCAAAGCAGCACCTGACAGCATCTCCTGACTCAGTTTGGTGCAGCAAGAGCTTATCCAGGTGTCTGATGGCATCACCTCCTGCACTGCTGCACACAGGCTGGCTGGAGAATCACAGAATCACAGAATCACAGAATTGTAGGGGTTGGAAGGGACCTCGAGAGATCATCGGGTCCAACCCCCCTGCCAAAGCAGCTCCCTAGCTCATATTGCACAGATAGGCGTCCAGACGAGTCTTGAATATCTCCAGAGAAGGAGACTCCACCACCTCCCTGGGCAGCCTGTCCCAGGGCTCTGTCACCCTCACTGTGTAAAAGTTCTTCTACATGTTGGTGCGGAACTTCCTGTGCTCCAGTTTACAGCCATTGCCCCTTGTCCTATTACCACAGACCACTGAAAAGGGGTTGGCCAATTCCCCCTGCATCCCATACTTAATATATTTATAAACATTAATTAGGTCCCGCCTCAGTCTTCTTTTCTCCAGGCTGAACAGCCCCAGCTCACTCAGCCTTTCCTCATACGGGAGCTGTTCCAGGCCCTTAATCATCTTCGTAGCCCTTCTCTGGACTCTCTCCAGGAGATCCCTGTCCTTTTTATACCAGGGAGCCCAGAACTGGACACAATACTCCAGGTGGGGCCTGACCAGGGCAGAGTAGAGGGGGAGGATCACCTCCTTCGATCTGCTGGCCACACTATTCCTGATGCATCCCAGGATCCCATTGGCCCTCTTAGCCACCAGGGCACACTGCTGGCTCATAGCCAACCTGTCATCCACCAGGACCCCCAGGTCCTTCTCCACAGAGCTCTCCTCCAGCAGGTCATCCCCCAGCCTGTACTGATACTGACGGTTATTCCTCCCCAGGTGCAAGACTTTACACTTGCTTTTATTAAACCTCCTCTGGTTTCTCCCTGCCCAGCTTTCCAGCCTGTCCAGGTCTCTCTGGATGGCAGCGCAGTGTTCCTGCATGTCAGCCACCCCTCCCAGCTTTGTATCATCGGCGTACTTGCTGAGGGTGGATGCTATTCCCTCATCAAGGTCGTCGATGAAGATATTAAACAGGACTGGACCCAACACCGAGCCCTGGGGAACACCGCTAGTCACAGGCCTCCATTCAGATTTTGTTCCACTGATCACGACCCTCTGAGCCCGGTCCGACAGCCAGTTCTCAACCCACCTCACTGTCCACTCATCTATCCCATGATCTCTCAGCTTTTCTATCAGGATGTCATGGGAGACAGTATCGAAAGCCTTGCTGAAGTCAAGGTAGATGACATCCACTGCTCTCCCTCCATCCACCCAGCCGGTGATGAGGTCATAGAAGGCTATGAGATTGGTCGAGCACGATCTCCCCTTGGTGAATCCATGCTGACTACTCCTCATGACCTTCTTCTCTTCCAGTTGCTTGGTAATGGCATCCAGAACAAGCTGTTCCATCCCCTTTCCAGGGACAGAAGTGAGGCTGACTGGCCTATAATTGTTAGGGTCCTCCTTCTTGCCCTTTTTGAAGACTGGAGTGATATTGGCTGTCCTCCAATCCTCAGGTACTTCTCCTGTTCTCCAAGAGCTGTCGAAGATGATAGCAAGCGGCTCCGCAATCACTTCCGCCAGCTCCCTCAGCACACGTGGATGTATCCCATCCGGGCCCACGGATTTGTTTGCATTAATCCCTTTGAGCCGCTCCTGGACCACCCCTACCTCAACTAGAGGGAAGCTCTTCATTCCACAAACACTCCTACTTTCATCCAGGATCTGCGGGTCCCGAGGGGCCTTTGGAGTGAAGACTGAGGCAAAGAAGGCATTCAGTATTTCCACCTTCTCATCATCACCCGATACCAGGACACCCGCCTCATTCGTCAAGGGACCTACATTATCCCTGGTCATCCTCTTACTATTCACGTATCTGAAAAGCAGAGGGGTCACACACCATGTGCCATCCGGGCCACATGGCCATTTCCATCCACCACCTGAGATAACTCACCCCAGGGCTCGGGCTGGCTGTGGGTGGCTCAGATTTGAGTGTTGCCAGCAGAATATTCCCCACTTCTGCCTCCCAAACCAGCTTCTGGTTCAGTGCAAGTTTAACACAAATAACAGAACCAGGTCCCTGACCTCCACTGCCAGTGTTTAGTTTAAAAGGGGAAAGAAGAGTTTTCCTTCTCTATGTATCCAGGGAATTCAAAGAAAGTAAGGCTGCAATACTGAGGGTTGATACATGAAAGGCAAATGTGAAAAATACACAGTATGGAAAAGTCAATCTTTCACTTCGAGCAAAAAGTTGAGCCAGATTTACTTTATACTGAGAAGTCAGGAGTCTAGGAGGGATATTGGGAGAAGATTTCAATTTCAAGTAGCTTGAAAATTGCCCAAAACCAGGAGCGATGGAAGAACAGCTCCTTACAGGGATGAGTATCAATTGCTGCCATTAGAGTTTGCTTAAATCAGAACAATAATACTTTATGCATTTTAAGCAAGTGCTGTCTCAGTTTTTAATGTTAGTCATTGAAAACATTAAAATGTGTGTCAGTCAGGTGGGTCATAGGGGTGACCATAATTGGCAAAGGTCTTTCATGTCTACTTAGATATATTTAAATAGTGCTTAATTAAAATGGGTAGCCTTTTAATCTCAGGGTAGCTATTGACCTTGACAGGAAATTATACCTGCTCCAACAGCAGGTAGAGCAAGGAGAACATGTGTTCTCCTAAGTAACTATAACAACAAGGAGGACAAAAAAAAATCCCTAAACCAGAAATAAGTTGTCAGGGCAACCAATTAGTCTGCTTTGGGTTTGAGGCCTTGCACAGAAAGCAATGCGGATGGACAAGCCATGGGGAGGGTGGACATCACCAGCCTTTGCACTAGGAGGACTTTAGCTGGAGTGTGAAGGTTAAAAACAAAGAGCTGCAAGTTAGAAAATACAAATCACGTGTTTACAGAAATGTGGGCCCAAACTAACAAGCCTTCTTATTTCAACATGGTGATAAATTGTTTCAGAGTGACAAAATCATATACATTTGGAGACAGCATGTAAAGTTGAAATAAGATCCTCTACCTGGATGTATTTTTGTTAAAAAAAAAAAAATCACCATGATATTTTCAATATTGACTTGACTCCTTCACTGTAAGAAACCAGAAGAGAGGAGACTAAGCTATTGATGTTTATATGAGTATGACTTTAATCACCTTTTTATCAAATCTATGCAAAAGCTGAACTAGCTGCAGAAGTTCAGGGAATTTCAAGTATCCCTGACCTGTGCTTATCAGATAGCTTTCAATGTCATGAGAACATGCATGGGGAAAAACGTGAAGCTAAGCAAATAATTGTGCTCTCCCTTTCTATCTACTTCTGAGAAATATGTTCGCTCACCAAGTACCAGGAGTGCTCCAGGAGCAGGAGGCACCAGGGCAAATGTGCTGCTAGGTCTGCCCTCTCTCCCCTGGGACAGACATAGGCAACACACACCCTCATCCCCTGTTTGGCACCTTTGCAGCCATCTTTGCTGAACCCCAGCTGCAAAAGCAACTAGGAGAAGCGTGGTGGCACCAGGCAGCATTTCACTCCTTGTACAAACTGACCTGAAGCCATAACACAGGGCATTTACTCAGCCATCACACATGGGGCTGGCAAAGAGAGGCCATAATGAAGAAAACTATTAACCATGTTACAATCCTTTAAAAAAAGCCCAGGCAGAGCTGCTCATTTTCTTCAGCCCCTAAAGAGGAATTGGTGCCTTCTACCAGCCCAAAAGCTTTCTGATGATGGCAGGAGCCTGGCTGGTGGCTCTCCTCTACATGTTGGAGGAGATCTCCTATGTTTCTACCATTTATGGTGTGCCTGAGGAGTTCCTGGTAGCATTCCTTCCAGATGTCTCTCAGCCCTTCCTATTGCCAAGGTTTTCAGGTCATCAACCCCTTCAAGGGAGCATGGGAAGTGTATTGGACACATGCACGCCTGCCCACCCAGGGACGGGACAGCTTGCCAGCAACAGTCACATCCTTCAGCTACATTCTCCTTCACTCTCCTGGGGCAGATGAAAGTCAGAGACTTGTGGGCAAGACACATGTTCCTGCTTTGCTGCAGGGACTGTGTAGGTGGTCCTGGCCCAACCTGCAGCAAAGGCTCTGTCTGAAGGTGCACCCATCTGGCAGAAGCATTACACACACCAAGAAAATACTTATTTCAAATGGCTCATCTTCTGAGATGGTTTATAGTGTCTGATTTTTCATCATTTAAAACAAAATACAAGGGAAGGAGGGGAAGGAAAAAACAGGAAACATTTTAATGCCGAGGATTTTTGTCCACGCAGATGAACATCAGCCCTTACTGAGCTTTGAGCTGAGGACCAGAAAATATTATTGGTTGCTTGAGTTTTCTTGCTGGAAAGTCCAGAATCTCACAGCATTCAGGAAGCCCTCCCCCACCTCCTGGCTTGGCAGGAGAGAGAGACACACACAGAGAAAAATATCCACATAACAGCATAAATACGTTTCTGAAAAGGCACTTAATTGAAAAAAAAAAAAAAAAGGATTGTATATTTCATCCACATGACACTGACACATTCAGAATTGTATTATATGACACATACTTTGAATATGTACATGACTGATAAGCATATTAATGAGCCAAGCTTTGACAGGAAAATAAATTTCAAAGCTTGGATTTCTTTGACATAACATGTTGGAGATAATTAGTGCTGCCTGCTTTCCCCTTGTTCTCAGGGCAATTTTTTTCCCATACTATAAAGATTAGTCAGAGCTCTTAAAAATCCTGTTCAGTTAAATCCAACTAGTAAAGGATGGTACAGAACATGTCAAACGGGAGACAAAATCAAAATACAAAGTGATTAATTTAAGGAATCCTTTGAAAATCAACTCTGCATTTTGTTTTGAGTAAGAAATAGCTTATAATGAATATTGATTCTGATGACTATTTTTACTATTTATGCTAGACTAAGAACTGTATCCAGTGTTCACCTCTGAATAGTGATGAGCAAACCAGCTTGGAAAAAGATGTGTTTGCTGCTCTAAGCAGTGTATGAATACTTGCTCATTTGCAGGATGAAACCCAGACTACATCCAGCCTCTGAGTCTGAACTTCAGCATCCATGGGAGCTTCTTGTTGAGCCCCTGTATGAATGAAGTACATTCATGTCTGTTTTTACATGGTGTCCCTCTCATTAAGTGTGTAATGCTGCAATAAAGGTGGGTTCATTGTCTGTATCCTAGCTGGTGCTGCAGGGGGTGTAAACAGTTTTTAAATGTCTGAAATGGGGTAGTTCCAGCATCTGTTCTCTCATCCCACCATTAGTGCGATTTTCATTTATGGCAGCATTGTTGCACAGTGTGTCAGAGACACAAGACTTGATGTCTTGCTCCATTATCTCCAAATTGGAGAGATGTGGATTTGACAGGTGACCAGTTTCCATCCAGTGGATAAGAAACTGGTTGAAAGGACACAGACAAAGGGTGGTGGTCAATGGGTCTATGTCCAGGTGGAGGCCGGTGACAAGCGGGGTCCCCCAGGGGTCTGTCTTGGGACCTGTTCTCTTTAACATCTTCATCAATGACATCGATGATGGAATTGAGTGCACCCTCAGCAAGTTTGCAGATGACACCAAGCTGAGTGGTGTGGGTGACACAACAGAAGGAAAGGAAGCCATTCAGGCTGGAAAGGTGGATCCAGGTGAACCTAATGAGGCTCAACACTGCAAAGTGTCAGGTGTTGCACTTGGGCTGGAAGAATCCCAGACATAGATACAGACTGGGAGAAGAGCTTCTTGAGAGTAGCCCTGCTGAGAAGGACCTGGGGGTTCTGGTGGATGAGAAACTTAACATGAGCCAGCAGTGTGCTCTTGCAGCTCGCAAGGCTAATGGTATCCTGGGCTCCATTAGAAGAGGGGTGGCCAGCAGGGACAGGGAGGTGATTGTCCCTCTCTACTCTGCCCTCGTGAGGCCCCATCTGGAGTACTGTGTCCAGATCTGGGGCCCCCAATACAAGAAGGATGGGGAACTGTTGGAGAGGGTTCAAAGGAGGGCCACGAAGATGGTTAGAGGGCTGGAGCACCTGCCCTACGAAGAGAGGCTGGGGGAGCTGGGCTTGTTCAGTCTGGAGAAGGGGGACCTCATTGCAGACTTCCAGTACATGAAGGGAGCTTACAAACAGGAGGGGAATCAACTTTTTGAAAGGATAGACAATGACAGGACAAGGGGGAACGGATTAAAGCTAAAGGGGGAAGTTTTTTACAGAGAGAGTGTTTAGGTGTTGGAACAGGCTGCCCAGAGATGTCATGGGTGCCCCATCCCTGGAGGTGTTCAAGGCCCGGTTGGATGGGGCTCTGGGAAACCTTGTCTAGATCATGCCTGGAGGTTGGTGGCCCTGCCTGTGGCAGTTGGAACTCTATGATCGTTGAGGTCCCTTCCAACCCTGACCATTCTCTGATTCTATAATTATTATTTTTACAAAGCAATCACTCAAAAATTATTGCCATAGACTTTCTGGCTTGTTTTCTGCAGTGCAGACTGGAACGGGCCATGCTTTGTGTTGTTGTGCAAACCCCAAACAGATTGTGACAGAGGACAAGCATACGTCAGAAACAATCCTGCAAGTCCAGCTGGAAGGAGATGCTGCTAGTGGAAACTGTGGCAGCAGTCAGTTGCAAGCTGGGGAATCCCATGGTAAGATAAAAAGCTGCTTTTTCTAGTAACTTTAAATCAAGCTAGCCTAATATATTCTGCATTTTTTTTTTACAAACAGTACCAGCAGTTTAATTTTCTAGCAATACTACTAAAATACATAGTGCTTATTAAACGATCCATCTCTTTATGGTGTGACATCATCATGTGTAATGGGGCATTATGCTTTAGTCTGCCAAAACAGAGGTTTATTACAGCCTTTTATAAACTGACAGGGAGATACGGTTTCTTTTATCAGACTTGATTCTCCATAACGTGAAAGCTTTGCTTGCAGATTGAATATGCATAATGCCTTCCTTATTACAAGGTGCAGCCATTTTCTGGGGGAAAATGAAGAAGCAGCAGCATTTGCTCACATCTGAAGCATCCCATTAGCATTTTATATACTTACAGCTATTTTCAGTTTCTACAACGGGCTCTTCTTCCAGCTGCATGCTATGTAATGGCTTCTCAAAGGAAAACCCAAGGTCTCTTGCTGAAGTTGGCATCACCCTAGACTAATCTTTTTCCTTGCCCTGAAGTCCTGTCTTTTGTCTTCCTAATGAATTCACTGGTGGATCTCTGAGTAATACAGCAAAATCAAGGAAGCCAGGACTAGCCTGTGGGCCAGGGAGGTCCCTCAGGCTCACTCTTCCCCATGCAAGGCCTGTCCCCAGCTCAAATGCAAGTATCCAAGTTCTTCTTTCCCCAGTGGAAAGCCAATGAGCAGGCAGTGCGAACAGCTGCAGGCTACCCATGTGCATATTTCCCTCAGCATCTCACAGAATCACAAGGTTGGAAAAGACCTTTAAGATCATCAAGTCCAACCATTCACATCCTAAACTAAACCATATCCCTGAGTACTTCATCTACCCTTTTTTTGAACACATCCAGGGAGGTGACTCAACCCCCTCCCTGGGCAGCCTGTTCCAGGCCCTGACAACTCTTTCAGTAAAAAATTTTTTCCTAACATCCAAGCTGAACCTGCCCTGGCACAGCTTCATGCCATTCCCCCTTGTCCTATCACCTGTCACCTGGCTGAAGAGACCATCACCTACCTCTCTACAAACTCCCTTCAGGTAGTTGTAGGTGGTGGCTCCTGCCTCCTTAAAGCAGAGAGAAATAAACCCCCACCTTAGGTCACTGACAACCACAGTGGTCTTTCACAGTTGATTCTATTCTTAAAGCAAATTGTAGTGTAACAGAGAATGATGGTAACATAGGGTCACAGGACAACTTAAGCTGGAAGGGACCATGGCGGTGGTGGGGGTGTGTGTCTCTGGTCCAGCTGTCAGCCTCTCTGAGCAACTTGCATCCCTGCCAGACTGTCTTCATGGTCAAAATTGTCTTCAGCATATGCCCATATGCTCAAGCTCTTTCCGTGCACATTGGGAACAACCTGTATCCCTTCTCTTATCCACTCCCTTAGGTACTGGGAGGGTTGCTGTTTGGTCCCCTCCCAAAAGCCATCTCTTCTCTAGGTTTAACCAGCCCCATCCCTAACTCTCCTCACACAGTTCAAGTACTCCAAACCCAAACATTTTGGGGGTCCCTCCACTGGACTCTGTCAGTTTATTGATGTCTATTTTGTTTCACTGCTGGCTTGGGTAAAGCTCATAGGATGAGACAGTTCAATCTGGCAGGAAAGGAAAAAGACAACAACAATAATAATAGAATATACAAACCAGTGTTGCACAGCCCAATTGTTCATCACCATAGCAGATGCTCAGCTAGTTCCTAAGCCACCCCACCTCCCAGCCAATCCCCCAGCTATATACCGAGCATGATGTCACATGGCATGGAATATCCCATTGGCTATTTTGGGTCAGCTGTCCTGGCTGTGTCACCTCCCAGCTTCTTGGGGACCCCTGCCTTCTTGCTGGCAGGCCAGTATGAGAACCTAAAAGGGCCTTGACTGCTTGGCAACAACTGAAAACATCAGTGTGTTATCAGCACTGCTCTCATCCTAAATCCAAAACACAGCACGACACCAGCTGCTAGGAAGAGAATTAACTCTGACCCAGATGAAACCACAATGACATTTACTGCTCTTGCCTCATCTGCAAGACAATCAGGTTGCTCAAGCATGATTTATCATTCATAATTCCACACTGTCAGTTCCCATTCATCTTCTCCTTCATGTGCCCAGAAATGTGTTCCAAAATTTAATCTTTCAATATAAAAAGCAACTTTTCCTTCAAAGAGAAGTAAATGTCTCTTTGTCTTTTCAATAAGACCATCTAGGAATCCACCCAGTCCTTCAGATGTTACATGTGAAGTCCTGTTAGCAGCAGCTCCAGCCACATTGTGACCCTTGAGCATTAATTATCCATCTTGGGATTTTTGTTGCAACTTTTTGGACTCTGTAAACCTCATCCCTCAGGTTTTCTCTAGACTGAGCAGGAGAAGCGTGCTCTTCCATGTCTTCAGCATTGCTCCAAAATCTGAATCAATGACTTAGCAGGAACAGGTATTGGCAGGTTTTCTTCTGAGGGGAATCAAGGTCCAGGATGGAATCAAAGTACTAGGACATGGGCACCCACCCTTTGAACCCGTTAGAGACCACCAATGTAGACGTAGGTTCTGTAAAGCCAGATAGCTGAGAGAAGTCTGTATTTGTGCCTGAGTGGGAGAGACAGTAACGGTGTTGGATACCAGTGGAAAACCAGCAGGTCCTCTTCTGGGAAGAGATCAAGTCCATGCACAACACTTAGGTCATTTCTTTCCTGGTGACTGACAGCAAAATGTCGGTAGACTCAAGCCTCATATATTGTTAACTAGTCCTTGTCAGGTGAAAAGGTGGGACATTTTAGATAAATTAATTAAACAAGACAAAAAATCTGACTTGGCCTGGGCATGGGGGGTTGATCTGCAAACCCTGGCAAAAAACATGGAAGCATTAGTGGCACAGGAGGTAGAACTTCAGACTCAAATCCCGTCTGAGGTATGGCAGCTGGGCTCTTGGCAGCATGCACCGTGCCTTCAGAAGGGAAGAGCACCACCTACTGAATGGCCATGGCAGGTTTTGCTTTTCTTCCTCTCCGTAGAGGTTGCTCATTCACGGACAAACCATCAGATACTGGGGAGCTGTGGGTCACTGGGGAAGTTACTTAACCTGTGCTAACAATTGGCTGTATCAAATCAGGAAGAAAAAAGGATTACATCCCTCTCAAAGCTTTAAGCCCTTCTTAGAACTCTGATATTCACAATAGCCATAAATAATGCCTGAAACCCTTCTTCACCCTGCTGTCTGTTAAGTACACATTTATCTACCTCCCCCACCTCATTGAACTTTAAAAATAGTTTAAAATAAAAACAAAGGCAAAAGAGGATTTAGTGGAAGATAAATCAGTGATCCTAACATAATAGATAGAGTAGATCTTTTCTACTATTGTAATAGTGTGCTCTTCTCCCCATCCTCAGTCTCTTTGTCTCTACTTAGATATGCTCTGAGAATGAAATAAACCTCACATTTATATTTCTAGACCTTTTTTTTGGTCACAGTCTTATTGATGTTATTTCTTATGTTGGCTTTTTAAAGCACTTGCTAAATTTGCTTGTAATATGAGGCTACAGTAATCCACCGTCCTCCTACACTGCAGTCTGTTCTAGCCTACGCCACATAAAGACTCCCTTGCTGTCACGGGGTGGGAACTGTGCACTGAGGCTCCTAAAATAGATTCTAAGGGAAAAGAAGAGCTACAAAGAAAAATGGGAGGACACTCTGCGAGCTTGGTTCTGCTCCCAGGACACACTGCATGTTCACATCACTATGGTTTTTTGACTAAATTGCCCCTTTACAAGGAAACTTGAGGTTATTTTGATTCGATTTTTGAAAGATCTAAACTTCCTGAAGATTTACTTCTAAATCATGGCTAGCTCACCAAGCACAACACTGCCAGCTCTCTTGAGCCAGAGATGCAGTCATTTGATTTTAAAAATCTGGCTTGCATGTGGCACTTCCATAGTGGGAAGTGCCAATCTCCACAACACAACCATTGCCAACGACAGCACAATCACATCGGAAGCCCCGCTTCCACGATTCCTTACCTCCTGGCACTTCAGTAAACATTTTATCAAATTACATTGTGACTTCTGACTCACTCATGCTATTATGTAAATGAAATCAATACATGACACGATAACATTATTTTTCTTCTTTTATCTGGAAGTATTTTTTTAATGATACTAAAGAATGCCCAAATAGATGGTTTTGTTAGCTTTGCAAATATAAAACCTACCAGGAACAAAGAGTAGGATCACATCAAGGTTCTACCTTCCAGAAATAAAATTCATGCAACGTTTTAAAAAAGTACAGGAACAAAACCTGATCAACTGCTCGGTTCAGAGATGGATAGTAAATGGATTCCCCATTTCACAAAGATTGCCACAAACTCAGAACACAAGTCTGACCTGAGGTGGAACAAACTCCAAGCAATCAAAATTTCCCAATAAATTAAGTTAAAGAAACCCTAAGGTTATTGTGATATTTGTTTTTTAAACAAAATATTCCAGTTTTAATTTGTCTAACAAGTACATAACATTTTAAAAACTGCAACAAGAACACAGTTTGAAAGGAAAAGAACAACTTGATGGTGAATAATTTCTATTATTTTTGTTGGAATCAATGCAGCACAAAATACTTCAGAGAAATTATCAACTTCTGACAGAGAAGCAACCTCTTCCAGAGCTATTTGACTGCAATTGGCTGTGATCTCCTAGCTCATGTCCTGCTGGGTACCATGCGTTCCAACAGCCCATCTCACACACAGCATTCCTACTGTCAAGGTAACAGTAAATGTGCATTGACTATCAGGGAAAGTCCTTGTGCAGACAAGCTCTCTAAGGTAATGCATAAACCCTATCCTTACTTACAAACTGCTGATGATGGCTCTAGTGTCATATTTTTCTCTAGATCAGATTGACACAATTAGTCTCTACAGCATGGCACATCGTCTGCATGATGTTTGGACACAGCAAACCCCTGCAATTGTAGGTGCCTTTGGGGACTGGTACCATCTGGACTCTCTCTCTGACTCTCAGCTTGGCACGTACCATTTTATTTTTGAAAGATTAAACTAGCAGGTCATGCCTTCAAACTCCTTGGAGAGACACGAGTTGATCTTTAAGGGCTGTGATCTGAGGAAGGTCATGATGCGGATGTAGATATCCCTCCTGAGTTGGCCTTCTGCAAAATTGATGGACTCCATTAAGAGCAGCAGTTCTCCACAGAAATTTTTAATGTGACAGTACAGAAAGCATTTTTGGGCTTGTTGGAGACAGAATAAATCATAATCTGTACTTTGTAACCTCTGAAGCTCTGTGCTTATATTTCATGATGGTACATATGATATCTTTGGTAAAAACAGTGAATGACAGACTGCTGTTACTTACACATTAATCTCCAGGAAACAGTCACAGAATCACAAAATCACAGAATGACTAGGTTGGAAAAGACCTTTGAGATCATCGAGTTCAAACATCCCTGTCCTCTACTAAACTATATCCCTGAGCACCTCATCTACCTGTCTTTTAAACACATCCAGGGTCAGTGAATCGACCTCCTCCCTGGGCAGCCTGTTCCAATGACTGACAACCCTTTCAGTGAAGAATTTCTTCCTAATGTCTAATCTGAACCTGCCCTGGTGCAGCTTGAGCCCATTCCCCCTCGTCCTATCGCCTGTTGCTTGGGTGAAGAGACAGGTAGTTGTAGGCGGTGATGAGGTCTCCCCTCAGCCTCCTCTTCTCCAGGCTAAACAGCCCCAGCTCCCTCAGATGCTCCTCATAGGATTTGCCCTCCAGCCCCTTCACCAGCCTGGTTGCCCTTCTCTGGACTCGCTCCAGGACCTCAATGTCCTTCTTGTGGTGAGGAGCCCAGAACTGGACACAGCACTCGAGGTGTGGCCTCACCAATGCCGAGTACAGGGGCATAATCACCTCCCTAGACCTACTGGCCACACTGGTTTTGATACAAGCCAAGATGCCATTGGCCTTCTTGGCCGCCTGAGCACACTGCTGACTCATATTCAGTCTGCAGTCAACCAGCACCCCCAGGTCCTTCTCTGCCTGACAGCTCTCCAGCCAGTCCCCCCCCAGGCCTGTAGCGCTGCATGGGGATGTTATGTCATGGATACAAGCCACTGAACTGTGGGCTGGAGAGTTCCAGCTCATGAGATTTAGCTCTGGAATAGACTAGGCTTGTAGGAGTGGCATGAATTTTTCTAGGAGGTGCAGGTGAAGACCCAGTAACTCCTGCTGGAGTCTCAGAGAAGGATCAAGAGGTATTTTGGGAGGCTAAGTGCAAAAGAAAATAATGTTTACTTCCCCTTCCTATTGAAATTTTTCAGCAGCCTTTACTTTCTTAGGTTTAGCTGCAGTCTTTTGCTCACCAAATCCCCCAGTTTCAAGCTCCTGATAAACCCTTGGTACTCACGGAAGTGGAAAATGGTGTGTGTTAGATTGGCAATTTTGTAGTATTTTTTATCTGGATGTACTTGCAGTTGTGTTTTTTTCCCTAATTTTGAACCTGGCTTAATCCCTAAAACCGAGTCCAGAGGGTGGAGGAGAAGAAGAAAGAAAAAGAAGAATAAGGAAATTTGGTCTCAGGTAAACAGCTTCAAAGGTATTGATACTACACTACCCAAGGCTAATTCCAGAATTGAAGGAGACTTAAAACTTCAAAAAGCTGAGAGGACACCAAGGATGCATTGATGAAAACACTGACAGACGGGGGAAATAGCAGTGGGGAAGAGGAGCACCCTGTGGCAATGCAGCCTGCTCCTTGCAGATGGAGCTGGCACGCCTGAGCTTTTGTGGAGAGGTTACACTTAAGGAGATATATCTAACTTTATATGAGGGCTCCACACATCTTTCACTTCTGGAGGAGCATTGCTTTGTTCCATTGGAAAGGCCTCTAAGTCACTTTACCTTTAAGCAGTTGCTGCCACGGGTTTCCAAAGGAAAACCTTAACCATGCTGAATTCTTGTTGGTATTATTGGTGAAGCTCACAGCTAGAAATTACAACCAGCCCCTGACCTGGGATTTGACAAATAGCTCATTTCCACCTTGGAGAAGGTAAAGGCTCAAGACCTGACACTTGGTGGCTTCACTCAGAGAACAGGGATGGACACTTGTGACCTTTTGGTTTCCTCAGTGTGGGAGAGTGGCTATTGAACCAAAGGACCTTGGCCCATTGAAGGTGGCTTTTCTTTATTGGCATCTGCACCAGCTTTCTTCATCTGTAGGAAGCTAATCAGAACTCTTCCCTCAAACACAGTCATTTTATAGTCTTCTGGATACCTGCAAGGTATCCCCACACACTCTTCACTTATACAGGAAACTTCAGGTGAGAGAAACACCTGACCACATGATGAGATAGATATAATAACTCCATCTGAAACACACTGGACTACAGAACACTGGATTACAACAGAAATTAACTCTACAAACTGGAGATACTTTTTAGAAAAACAAAGCCAACTGCAATTTAATGAGTGAAAAATTCCACACATGAAAGCAATTGCACAAGTACAGGGTAGGGGACATTGGTTAGCAGCTGCCCTGCAGAAAACACAATGTCCTAGAGCTGGTCACAGCCTAACCACAAGTTTAATCATCATCCTTAGGAAAAAAACGGAACATCCTCCCAGAATGTTAAAAAGTGATTACACTATAATAATACATGATTATTATACTTTTATGTAACATATGTAATACATATATAATAATACAAAATTATTACAGTATAATCATTAATATACTCTATATCTACTATAATAATATATTATACTATATTACTATAATAATACATAATTTCTTTTATTTACTCAGTACCGGTGAGACTCAACTGCAGAACCAAGTCCAGTTCTTTTACTTCAGGAAAGCCACAGAACAACTGGTGAAAATCCACCAAAGAGCAATGTGAATTATCAGTGATCTAGAAAGCACAACCTGCAAAACAAAGTAGGAGGGAACCAAAATGTTTTGTCCTATATAACAGAAAAAGCAGAGAAGATATGACACAGTCTTCATGTACTTCAAAATAAATTGCTGCTTGGAGAAAGACAGTAATTTGCTCACAACATTCACTGCAGAGAAGGCAAGTAGTAAATTTGTCAAGGAGACAAAAGATAAACATTAAATCATCAAATGAGGATTGTGAAGTATTATTTCTCACTCATCTCTGTACTATATGCTTTTATTTATGGGCTTATCAGGTCTCTGTTGAAAGTTCTTCCACCAGATTATTTCCCATCCATTCTAGAGACTGGTGCAGTGTCATACGGCCAAAGGAGTTTCCAAGGAGTCAGTAGTGCCCTTCCCTAGGTAACCAGGTGAAGCTACATCACAGCAAAAAATTCTCACAGTGAGATGGTCTCCTTGCTGTTCATTGTCACCATGTTGATTTTGTTCAATGTGCATCCACAATACAGGCAGACACAGACACACATAGGGCATGTCACTGCTGATATTGCCACTGTTCTTAAAGGTGATTGCCAAGAAACAATTCAGTGGAGTAATCTGCTTATTGTGTAAAGAAAATTAACACCTTTGAAGACAAAGTCTGGAAAAGGATGGAGATGCCTTCCTTCTTTTATCTCTTTGTGAACAAGACAGCAATTAATCCATGTGGGCAGAAGTGTATACTGTGTCACAAGAGACTGAGGGTGGTAACTGACAGGTACAATAGCCACATTTGGGAAGCTTTCCTTATTTTCCAGTGACCTGAAATGACACAAATGTGATAGAACTGGCATGGATGCTACAAGATGATATCCTGTGAGATCACCCAGGATGCAGTGGCAGTGCAAACCCTCACTCAAGTGACTCATGGCCCTGGGTATTGCAGGGGAGCACAAACCCCCATCCTGTGCTCTGTACTGAGCACAAAACACCTGGGTAGGCTAGAAACTGGAGACTTTTCCCAAAGTGACTAGTGTTCTCCCTCTGGAGAAAGAGCTGAGCTGTACCAGCTGGTGTCTCTGGAGCCTGCACCTAAAACACACACACACATACCTCAGCAGCAGGAGTCAAAGAAGAATAGCCAACAAGCCCTGCCTCACTGGCAGCCTGACTTACTATGTACCAAACCCCTCCTTAGAAAGCAAAATCTCATCTTTTTTGTGTGAAGACCAGCACAGCTACCTGTTCCTCAAAAATAATTTTGGAAGTCCGGGTTCTAGAAATCTGGCTAGCCTGGGTAGGAAATAGCCCACCAATATTGCTCATATTGATTTACAGACACTACTCTGATTTCAAAAGCCCTGCCCATGCACAAGCTCTGAGCAAACAGGGCAACTCAAGAAAGTACTGTTGAAGCGGTGTCCTGGCCTTGGTAAAGCCAGGACACCACCTGTGCTGGCAGCCGGGGCCCATTCATATCTCACTTTTAGCAGAGCTTGCAAGAGAGGTCAAGACATGAATTAATTAGGGAGCTGAATCTAAGGTGGTTACAGTAAGCACAAGTGACCCCAGAAAGACTATGTTTTGAGGACTCTGAAAGATGCAGATCTTAAGGAGAATATTGGGTACAAAAAGAATAGCAGTCAGCTAGTAAAGAAATGTGGCTTCTCCATGAACACATCCCAGCTGTATTGCAAAGGAGGAAAAAGTTGTGTTCAGCCAGCAAGTCCATCCTTAGAGCAAGCTTTTGTTCTTGTCATATATTACGTGTAAGCCCCAAGCAAAGTTTGCACAAGACTATGCTTTGTGAATAATAAGAGAAGCTTGGACCTTCACTAATCTTTATGACAAGCAATTTGCAGATGTACTGCTGTATTTTACTGGACATTGGAAAAGAGAAATCATCATTAAATCCCCGCTTTGGAACATGTATCAAATAAGATTTAAATGTAAAATATGAAATGACACTGCTCTGCAGTACAGTATGGTATCTAATGTCCATCCCTACTGGAAGAGAGGGTAAAAGCCTTTCAGCCCTGGAGGGCAGAAGGATGTTTTTCCTAGGACAAGTGCGATGGTTCTTCCTTCTAATGGCAGGAGTAGGAAAGCTGAAGCTCTAAAACACTCTAGGCAGACCATCACTGAGGAAAGTTTCAGAGGCTCATTACCCTGCTCACAAGCTCTGATGCTTGAGCAACAGATGAAAATCACTTTGCAAAATGTAATGACACTCTTTGATGGATTACTTTTTTGTAAAATTCTATCTTTAATTAAAGAAATTATTTGATCTTCAATTGCTCCCTACTGGTGGGACTGCTGTACAGATGAATTTAAGAGCTCTTAACTCAGCAACTGAAAGGAAGCAACTCTTTTTGGTAGAAGGGAAAGCAAATGGAAGATGAAAGCAGGTACAGGTAACCTGGGAGGAGTACAGAGACACTGCCTGAGCATGCAGAGACTTGGTTAGGAAAGCCAAGGCCCAGCTGGAATTAAATTTGGCAAGGATATCAAAGACAAGAACATCTTCTTTAAGTACAGAGATAGTAAAAGGAAGTAGAGGGAAAATGTGAGCTTGTTGCTGTGGTGACAAAGGACATAGAAAAGGCTGACATACTAAATGCCATCTTCACCTCAGTGGGGGCTATGAAGAGCACCAGCCAGTGGATATCTAGGGATCCGAAGACCAAGGAGAAAGTCTGGAGCAAGGAAGATGTACCCTCCACAATAAATACTCAGGTCAGGAATACTTAAGTAAGCTGAACAACCTTATGTCCATAGGACCTGATGGGATGCACCCATGATTACTGAGGGAGCTGGCTACTGTCATCACAAAGCCACTCTTGATATTTGGTCAATCATGGTAACTGGGAGAAGTGCTCAAAGATAGGAGGACAGTAAAGGACAATCTTATCTTCAAGAAAGGCAAATAGGAAACCCCAGGAAACTACAGGTTGGTCAACCTCACCTCCATCCCTGGAAAGGTGATGGAGCGTCTAATCCTGGAAAACATTTCTAGGCACATTAAGGACAAGAAAATAATCACTGGTGGTCAGCATGGATTCACCAAGGGGAAGTCACACAGAATCACAGAATAATAAGGTTGGAAAAGACCTTTAAGATCATCAAGTCCATCAAGTCCATCAAGTCATGTTTGACCAACTTGAAAAACTTCTAGGATGAAATGACTGATGAGGGGAGAACCATGGATATTGTCTACCTGGACTTCAGTAAGGCTTTTGACACTGCCTTCCATAAGATCCTCCTAAGTAAACTGTTGATATGTGGGTTGGCTGAGCAGTGAGGTGGATTGAAAACTGGCTGAACAGGCAGGCTCAGAGAGTTGTGATCAGAGACATGAAGTCTGGTTGGCAGCCAATAACTAGCAGTGTACCCCAGGGGTCAATATTGGGTTCAATCTTGTTCAGTACCCTAAGCAAGTTTGCTGATGACACCCAACTGGGAGGAGTGGCTGATCAGCTAAATTGGCTGATAATGCCAGAGGGTTGATAATGCTATCCAGAGGGACCTCAAGAGGCTGGAGAAGTGGGTTGACAGGAGCCTCATGAAGTCCAACCAGGGGAAGTGCAAAGTCCTACACCTGAGAACCAGGACGTGCAAGGGGCTGACTGGCTGGAAAGCAGCTTGGCAGTAAAGGACCCAGGGATCCAGGTGGACAAGTAGAACATGAGCTAGCAATGTCCCCTTGTGATAAAAAGCCATCAGAATCCTGGGCTGCATTAGGAGGCCTGTTGCTGGCAGGTCCTTCTCTAAGAACACTGGTGAGGACATGCCTGCCTGGAGTGCTGGGTCCATTTCTGGGATGCCCAGTACAAGAGAGACATGGACATACTGGAGCCAGTCCAGTGAAGGACCACGAAGATTAAGGGACTGGAGTACGGGGAGAGACAGAGCTGGGAATATTTACACTGGATAAAGCTCAGAGGGAAACCTATCAATGTGTGCAAATATCTGAAGGGACGATGAAAAGAGGGTGGAGCCAGCCTCTTTTCAAGGATGGCCAGTGACAGGACAAGAGGCAATGGGCACAAACTGAAATACAGGTGATTTCATCTGAACATCAGAAGACACTTTTTTACTGTGAGTGTGACTGCGCACTGGCACAGGTTACTCAGAGAGGTTTAATGTGACCTTCTGCTGCAGTGAATACAGGGCACTGCAAATCTATCTTTGATTATTCAGCAAACATTATTATGGGGGAATTATTATGAATTATTATGGTGAAACATCATTATTATTCAATGTAGAATACTTGCTTTAGGTATTGATTTCTTCTGATTATGTTTGCATTGAGTGCAAAAATCAAGCTGCTTCTTAAAAGGCTTCAAGAAGTTGAAGGATTGTTGCTTTAAAATTTCCACTGAAATCAGTGAAAATCTCTTGCACCTTCCAGAATTTGGCCCTTAGCAGGGCCTTTCTCCAAACGCCTCTAACAAAGGCATTGCATCCTAAAATAAGGATGCAAAAATCCATACAAAGAGGTTTTGAACACCAACTCTTTCATGCAAACCATTAGCAGACATGAGTGACTGGATAACAATTTTCACCCATCATCAGAACTGCAACTGCACTCCTGACCTCTGAACAAGTCCCCTCAGTTAAGTCATCACCAAATGATAAGCCAAACATTCCCCCTTTCCTTCCGTACCAGGACCATTTGCTCCTGATGGAATAATGATCATAATTGTGGTAGCAGCTGTGACAATTACAGAAAATGGAGGCCACATCGCATCACTGCTAATTCCACTGCAGTGCCTGTACTCTCAGCCAAAGGTTTCCCTTCACTTCAGAGGCAGAGCATCATCCAGTAGCTGACAAATAATTACATCCTTCACTACTATTCCCTACGTGGTGAAATGATTTAAACTGAAATCCCTGTGATCGTTGTTTCATTTAAGGCTTTTGACCAAATGTCATCTGAAAGGGCTAGGCAAAAAGCCAGGTTACTGAAGGTAGCATTTGGATGAAGCAATATGACATCGTGTATACCAAGAAGTTCATTCAGATTGTCAGCTAACTATGTTTTTAATAATGTCCTCAGAGCACTTAGAGTCAAGTCGCTATTTGAAAGCTCCCTTTGCCATTCTACTAAATTATTTTTTATATCTTGGAAATGAGTCAGATTTCTACTTATCTGGAAATAATGTGGCAGAGGAAAATGTACTTGAATAAGTGCATGAGATTTCCACTTATTGACTCGGACCTCCAGAGCCCTTTTCAGTTCCTTTTGGAGCACCTGCCCAGTCAGATTATTTTCAGGCACTGGGTTTCTTTCCAGGCATCAGCCTGGCTGGATCTGGGCTGCCCCTGCAGGTATCTCCACAGGCTTCTGGGAAGTCTCAGCCTACTTGGTTTTTCACAGCAGCACACGTTAATGCAAAACATGTGTCTCTGGTTCATAGAGTCTGTTGTAAGAGCTCTTCAACCACACTCTCTCAGATTTCTGCTGAGAAACACATACTCCATCTCTTTCTTCCATCCTGCATGACCATCGCATTTTTTGGGAAAGCAGCTCTGAAAAGAAACTCAGATCTCCACGCTACATGCTGCAGCAGGACAATGTGCTACATGTAAAATAGTATCAGTGCTGGGGGAAAGAAAATTCTGCAGCCAAAATGCACTAGTTTGAACTGCTTCTGATCAGATGTATTCTTAGCCAAAGAGCACCGGACCTGCAAACTCTGGGAAACCTTGAGGACAGTAACTCTTCTAAAATTATTTAGACATTTAGACATTTACAGCTAGTACTTCAAGTAAAACCCTCTGGTTTTGACTTCAGTCTTTCTCTTACCACCACACAGATGTCCATGAACACATAAGATCTGATGATGGGAAAACACCCACTCTGTTCAGAGAAACAACCATGCAGAATTTCTTATGTCACACCTGGGGGCTCATCTTTTGATCAGGGCAAAAAATCCCCAATCTAATCTCAGTAGGTTGGAGCTCAAAACCCCGGTTTATGCTGATATGAATCCACGTCTCTACTGTATCTATAAGATGCCTGTGAGTGGTGTCCACACTGCACTGAAAGTAGCCCAAACTCCCAACTGCACTTGAGGTGGACACTGACAGGATTATCATTTATTTATTTATTTATTTATTTATTTAAAATGTAGAAAATAACATCAATGAGTGAGAAAAGGTGCTGCTGAATTTGAGGAGGTTTGTGGTGGCTGTAGTCAACATTAAAGGCAGGAGATGGTTCAGTTGATGCCAAGACATGAGAACATGGTGTTTCTGGGCAGGGAATATAGCCTACAAGACGGGTAGGACTGTCAATTTCCTGTGAAGTACTGCACACAGGTACCATGTAGATATATCTGCTGCTGGTCTTGGAGCTGTCCCCAGGTTTTTGCCTTCTGGCAGGGTGGATCTCATTGAGAAAAAAGAAGTAGCCAAAAAATAGGGGGGTGGAGAAAGTGGGGGTGAGTGGTTTTAATCACATCAGGTCCCAACCTTTTCCATCACTGACCTACTTCTGGTTTTGAGCCGTGCAAATGAATTTAGCTTTAGGCTAGCGGTCCTGCACAGAAGTGTCTGATGTTTATCTATGGCAGAAATGTCTGTGTTGCTGATTGAAGTGGTCTCTGGCTGAGCAGCAGGCATTTCACAGGCCAAAAAGTGGGACACGCTGAAATATTTAATGCTAAATGCACTGACATTTCTGCGAAGTGAGATCTTATGGTGACTGACCAGTCAACACAAAGAGGCTTAATAGCTTCACTAAATCTAAACAGAAAAAACAAAGCAGGAAATTTGTTGGGCAATTACATTGCATAGAAGAAGCCTGTGTTCTCTTATCATAACAGTATTTTATATTTCAAATTTAAATCAGAAAAATGCAGAATCATAAAATAACTTGGGTTGGAAGGGACTCGTGGAGGTCATTTTGTCCTGATTCCTGTTCAGAGCAAGGTTACCTTCAAAATTAGAGATTTCTGAGGGCTGCAAGCACCTGAGCTTCAATACCTCCAAGGATGCACAGCCTCTGGCACCTGTCCCAGAGCATGACCAATCTTGCTGTGAAAACTTTTTCTATGTCCAATCACAATTTTTCTTGTGTTTGTTGTGTCCTTTCCTTTCACTGTGCACCTGTAAGAAGAGAATCACTCTGCCTTTTCCGATGCTACCCATAAAGTAGTTAAAGGTCACAGTTACTCTCCCCCAAAGCCATCTCTTCTCCTGGGTAAACAAATCCATCTCCCTCAGCCTCTCCTGCACAACATGCTCATGTTTTCCTGTTCCCACCTTTCCTCGCTGCCTTTCTCTGGAGACCTGTGTATCTCTCCTGTGATAGGGGGGTCCAAAGCTGAACACAGAGTTTTGGGTGCAGTCTAACAAATACCATTTAGACATGAATAAATCCTTCCCCTCAGCTTGGTCCTTAAACTCTGGTTAATAATATCTTCATTTAAATTTCAGGAGGAAATTCCTCACAGGGGCAGAGGAGGCTCTTGTTTGGCTTCAGCTTCCTGCTTTCTGTGTTTCCCATGTTGAGTGTGTCCAGGTATAGGTACCTAGCTGGGCTTCTGGCACCCTGCTTTCTCAAGGGGAGTGACCATTGCCCTTTCCCAACAACCTTGCCCCCATACTAAATTTCTCTCTGTATGTGCTGACTTCGATGGCCATTCCCCTTTGAACCTTGTTTAAAGCCCTCCTCTGTACCTTAGCAAGACTGTTGGCAAAGATGCTTGGTCAGATGGATCTTGTCTCTACTTAGGAGCTCTCATCCGTCAGAGAGGGCACAGACACCAAATCCCTCTTGTGACACCAAGTGCTCAGCCAGATCTTGACCCACAGTATGTGTCTGCTCCCACTCAGGCTTTTCCCCTTGACTGTCAGGATCAAGGTGAGCAGTAGCCAGACTCCTGTCTTCTTCACCTTAGGTGTCAGAGCCAGTAGTCACCATGTCTGCTTCTCTTCACAAGAACTGGGAGCAGACCCAAGACCCAGTGCTTGGAGAAAGGAAGATGGTGGGAGGATGATGTCCCACATAGAATTTGTGTGTTTCATGCAGGAGAGGGGTCAGGCAGCTATAAAAATTCAGCTAATCAAATGCTTGATAGAAGAACATGAAGGATATCTTCTCCATAATCTACTTGTCACATTTCCATAAGAAAATCAGAGTAGGCAAAGAAATAATTCAGCTTTGCATTTATTCCTATGTTATTCCAGGCAGAAGAGGCATGTGACCTCCTGATGGAAACTTGGATAAATCAGGTGGCTTTCTACTGTTTGTGTATTGCAACTTCTGCTCTGAAGCTGAGCATGAACTAAAAGGGAAAAAGTCAGTCCTTAAACATAACTGAAGGCTGTCATGCTACATCTGGAATTTAATGCTAGGCATGATTGGCACTCCTCCACATCTAGTCATCATCTGATGTAGTTCTTGAGAAGGTGAGTCTAGACAACCTGACAGTAAGATGCTATGTTGACATACATGTCATTGACACAGGCCAAGCTCCTCCTCAGGTCCAGCAGAGCTGGGAGGGCTTAGACCAGGGGTAAGTGGTTTGGGTGTTCAGCTCAGAGGGCCCTGGAGGGACAACTCTGTGAACTCATAATTCCACCAAGAGACCTGTAGACCTTGACCCCCAAAGGTAGAAGGAAAGGGTGGTAGTGGAGGGTTTGAGAGGCCTGAGAGGCACCACAGCAGAGGGCCCCAGGATGCAAATATAAATCAATCAGACAGGGACAGGTCATGGGAGGGATGCAATCTTGAGAGCTGAATAGAACAAATTTTAGGCCACAAAAAAGGAAACAAAGAACATGTATCAAACATGTATGAAAGTGTCCCTCTGTGGTGTGAGAGCAAAGGAAATAGCAAGAAGGTACTAACAAATGTGAACTAAGGCAGAACAGAGAGAGGAATGGCTTTGGTATTGTCATCCTTGTTAAGGATTCCACCCCTGATCAATCTGCTACTTACCTGCAGGCAGTATCCCTCGCTTTCAGTAGAGTCAATGCTTCTTTTTTAAATTGCCACTCCCTTTATTTTGTATCATATATTGGCAAAATGTATGTGTTGTATTTTTACTCTACACTTGGGTTAAATAAATTATAATTTTAATTATAATTTAATTCTAAAATATCCTTCAGATATCAGAAAGCTTTTCAAAGAGTAAAACCCCATTAATGCTATAACACCACCATCTAAAAATAATCCTTATTAAGTTTAAATGTTCTCCAAGCAGCTGTAGGGTCTCAGGCTGTAGGAGGAATTTGACTCCCTGCAAAGAGGAAACCATACATTTGTCTCACACTGATCCCCTCCTAATGGCCATATCCACAGTCAGCTGAAACCAGCAGCCTGAGGGCTATCGGGTGTGGGGGTCTCACGACTGAGCTAATGAAGCCTGAGTAATCTGTTGGAAGAAAGAACAGCAGAGACCCCTGAAAGCTGCTTTAATAAAAACTTTTTCAGAATTAAACCACTGCGTATACCACTTTCCAGTTTCCATTTGACATCTGCACTTCTCGTCACCATGACAACACAGCGATGTGACCCATCGTAGATTCTTATAAAAATGTATAGCCAAGTATTTTATCAGCTTGTTAGCTCTGAACTAAACCTCTCTGAACAATGAGAGCAGCAAGGCTTCTGTTTGCTAAACTGAAGGGTAAATGTTCAGGGTTTCCAGGGTTCACAGTAACCTGAAGTCTGCAACACTTTCAGAATAAATGATAAGCAGTTTGAACTACTTTCCTGTTCAGGGAAAGAAGTGATGAAATGTTTTTACTTGCTTTTCTTTCTCTTCCGCTGCCTAAACTCATTGCTTTCAGTACTTAAGGGGATTTGTCATGCATCAAAAATATTAAAGAATACAACATGACCACATGTTGGAAAATATCCATCAGTTTGAAAGACAAACAGGCAATTAAATGATTCAGCTAAAATTACACAAGTTTTAAAGCCTATGAGATAGATTAATCTCTTCTCACCTGAGGCCCTATGTTATGTAGTGTAATTGACGAAAAATATTCTGTTTACTTATCTGTCAATTTATATAATAAAAAGAGCCCATTCCAAACAAGGAACCTGACTTCACAGATGGATTTAGCTACCTACTTGTCCCCAAAATGTATATGCTCTTAAAAACCTTCATCGCTGTAACCTGAGTTGTGTACTGAAAATGCAAAATAACAAGTGGGTCCCACAGAGGCTGGCCTCCAGTTATTCTGTTGTTCTTCTTGTTTTTCTCTCATTTTTGCTTTGTGCTGAATCCTCAAAAAATATTGTAGTACATCCACAGTGCTGAGGTTTCAACAAGTGTGGGGTCACTTAGCGTTTTAGTTAATATGCCGAAATTTTGAGGTTTTTTACCCAAATCATTCCCATTTCCGGTTGCTGAAATACATGGCCCAACACTGAGGAGAACAGGCTTACACCTAACAAGCCCTAGCCACAAAAAGACTGAAATCCTAAATCACACCTTATTTTCAGACAACCCCAGTGACTCATATTTGCCCTGAGAGTGTGGAGTGAGCCAATAGGTAACTCTTGACCTGGGGATTTACATGGATTTAAGGCTTCTTAAATCTGGATTAAAGTGGTGGACCCAAATCCCACTTTGGTCCACAGGAATCTTTTTGCAGAGAAAGACGTGCACAGGAGCAGACCACCACCGCACAGGAAAACAGGATGAGCACAGAGGGCAGAGCTCTTCAGTGCTTGTCTCAGCTACCACTATGCTTCCCTGTGGATAGAGGGAGGTATGCCAGCAGCTAGATTAAAAGTCGTGATTCCCTTAAAATAGTATTTCTGAAAGACACAAGGGCATCTGGTGCAAACACAGGAGAAAAGTGGGTAGGAATGAGTAATGTCAGAGTCTGGCTACCCACAACAAGGATTGCTGCTTGATATTAGGCAGCAGAGCCTGAGTCTGTAGGAGTTGAACGCACTGTACTTTTCTTTAAAAGCTCATGCAGAAAAGAGGCTCAAGGGAAATGTTGTGGCTGACATTGCCATGAGCATGGTCCAACACTGGAACAGGGCCCAGGGAGGTCAGGGAACCTCTAGCCTTGGACTCCTGACTGGACACAGTCCTGAGGAAGGTGATCTGACTGCCTGCTCTCAGTAGGAGGTCAGAGTAGATGTGACCTCAGAAGATCCCTTCCCAACTAAAATTATTCTGTGATTTTCTGAATCTGCAATTCAAGACACACACAACCCAGCAGGGATAAGCCTTCAGTCTTTGCTCACGCATTGTTACGATCCCTCTCTGGATATGCTGAACATGCAAATCATTTTCAGTGTCCACACATACATGTGTAAGGTCATGCCTTATTTGCTTTCAGTATGCTCAGTAAAATAAATCAGGAAAAAATTTTACTTCTGAACTTCTGTGCAGTGCTCTTGCAGAGAACCCCAGGGTGTAAATCCACACTTCTTGGGAAATAAAAAAAAGAAAAACATTTCCTTTTGCCAGACCAGGACTTTGAACCAGATACAGACCTCGTTAATTGCAGCACATTGGTTTCATCCTTCATTTCAGTGGCTTTTTGCCTGAGGACTTCTGGAGTTAATTTCATCACAGATACATTTACATCGTGTTGGGAGATTATATGATTATGGATGAACTCCTGATTGTACATTCCCATTTACATGCAGAGGCATGGTATTTTACCTCTTTTGCCTGTTACTTGTAGGTTGTTGTTAGGAGCCCACAGAATATAAATTGTCCTTAAGATGATTAAACTGCTAGACTTTTGAGATTTGCTCATTTTCCATATGTGCATGATGTAAAATGTGGGTATAAAAGTAGGCATCAATACAGAGAAGGACGGTACTCGTTTCTCCCACAGTCTGTACCATGAAGGAACCTCTCCCCCTGAAAGCGGCCATGGTGCTTGTGATTCACTGGCATGTCTCTTCAGGGTGATGAGCCATGTCTGCAGACACACAGAGCTTCATGCTCTCATCTGTTCCTGTCCTAAATTAATAAAACCTTAATTACAGAAGCAGGGGAGTAGAAACTATTTTTGAACAAATTAAAATACTCCATCATGTGCATTGTGGTTTTTTTCTAAGCATTTGGGTTTTTTCCCTCCTCATTACTGCTTTTCTCTGATGATGCTAATGACTCACTCAGTAATGATGCCATTGCTTTTAGCTAATCGGTGCCTTTGCAGCCACTGCCGGTGTCAAAATGAAACCAACCTCCTTGTCTCCCGTTGAGTATAATTCACACAGTGAATGTTAAGCAGTGGAAGTATTCACAACAAAAGGTGTGTCATAATGTAGCTCGCTTACCCAAATACCTTTCTCTTGCAACCACCATACCAAATTCATCATGAACTATTAATATTTGTTCTCCATAAATAATAAATTCCTCTGCATTTTCTTCTTACCTGCAGAGGGGAACAGTTGTACAATTGGAGTCTAACCCTCTATAAAATGGAAAGAAGAAGTTCTCAGTTGAATAATTTATTTAAAGATTATATAGAGCATGCAAGGAAATAGGCTACAGTAGGAATTTTTGAGGAATTATCTGGTTACATATCAGTATTTCCAAATGTTGATGGCTGGTGATAGGGATCCTAATCTTGACATTCTCAGGTTTTTACTAATGTTTAGGTATCCATTTTTACAATAATTTATCTTTTGTAAAGATAATAAGAATGTTAGTTTCAAATTGCAAGAAGCCTGGATAACCCTCCTGTCAATTTGGAAGCTTTCTTCCTTCCTACAGAAAGTCAATCTACCTTGAAAAGCAAATTCCGCATCCTGTAACAGGATGGATTCACTTCAGACTCTGTTTACTTTGTCCCCATAATTTTGCCATTCCGAATAGTGCTCGTTGCTGGTTGCTTATTTCAGATTTATTTTTAGTTTTACCCTCTGTGGCTGTATTTTAGACACTTTGTGCTGGACTTGTCATACATGTCTTCTCTCATTGAAATCTCCTTCTTTTGACCCAAGCTGAGGCAGCAAGACAGATTGCCCAAGACTAACGGGCACTGAGCTGGAGGATACAGAAACTTGATAATATTTTTCATTTCAATCACTATCTCACATCAGAGTCAGTGGAAAGAATCCCATGAATTTCATCAGTTATCAGACTGGGTCTTTACTGAACAGCTCCCTTGACAATGATGAAGAAAGAAGCTCGCTGTTTAGATAACATAAGGATAAAAGAAACATAGTGGAAATACATCAAGTTCAACACTCTCAAATGTTTCTCCTGCAAGGAATGAAAAAGCTAGTTTAGCCTCTCAGCTTATGAAGAATCTACACACCTCAACTAGAATTCCTCTCTTTTCATTACTTTTGGTTGGCCTGGAGTAGAAGGTGCAAGGAAAGATTATAGGAAAAACCCTTTGAATTTGCTAGGACACTTAGTAGAAGTTATAAGTTTTACTCAGTTTAATTTATAGTCCTTATACAGTCTCTGGTCAAACAAAAAAAGCCCCCTTCCTACCAACACCCTCATAGAACAGAGGTGTATAAGACAAGATCACAGCTTCAGAGAAAGAGTAAACAACATACACTATTTCTTCTGAGTTTTGATCTAGTGCCTTAATGAAAGATGATCCACCTGCTATCTGTGGCACAAAAGCTTTTATATCGAGGCTATTGTCTTCCTATCAGACTGGATGCAATTTAGATGTGCACCACTAACAAAACATGAAATAGGCTTACCACCCAGATATTGAGGGAGATCCTTAGCATTCTCAAATGCAAAAAGGAGGTCTACAGAGGGTGGAAGCAAGGGCAAGGGAGCCTGGGAGGAATAGAGAGAAACTGTCTGAACAGCTAAGGATCAGGTTAGGAAAGCTAAAGCCCCTAGAGAATTAAATCTGGCCAGGGTCGTCAGGGACAACAAGAAAAGTTTCTGTAAGTATGTCAGTGATAAAAGGAAGATGAAGGAAAATGTGGGTCTCCTCCAGAGTGAAATGGGGAACCTGGTTAGCCAGGATATGGAGAAGGCTGAGGTACTCAATGAATTTTTTACCTCAGTGTTCACCGGCAAGGGCTGTAGTCACGCTGCCCAAGTCACAGAAGGCAAAGGCAGGGACTGGGAGAATGAAGAACCGCCCACTGTAGGAGAAGAGCAGGTTTGAGATCATCTAACCTGAAAATGCACAAGTCCATGGAACCTGACAAGATGCATCCATGAGTCCTGAGGGAACTAAGCCACTCTCCATATTATATGACAAGTCATGGCAGTCCAGTGAAGTTCCCAGTTACTGGGAAAGGGGAAACACAACTCCCATTTTTTAAACAGGGAAAAAAGGAAGATCAGAGGAAGTATATACCAGTCAATTTTACCTCTGTACCCAGCAAGATCATGGAGTAGATCCTCCTGGAAACTATGCTTAGGTGCATGGAAAATAAGGAGGTGATTGGTGACAGCCAACATGGCTTCACTAAGGGCAAATCATGCCTGACAAATTTGGTGGCCTTCTATGATGGGGTTACAGCATTTGTGAATAAGGGAAGAATGATAGATGTCATCTACATGGAGTTGTGCAAAGCATTTGACACTCTCCCACATGATATCCTTGTCTCTAAATTGGAGAGACATGTATTTGATGGATGGACCACTCAGTGGATAAGGAATTGGCTGGATGGTCATACTCAAAGAGTTGTGGTCAACTGTTTGATGTCCAGGTGGAGACCAGTGGTGAATGGGATTCCTCAGGGGTCAGCACTGGGACCCACACCGCTAAACATCTTTGTTGGAGACATAGAGTGTGGGATTGAGGGCCCCTCCAACCCAAACCTATCTGTGATTCTATGATTCCATGCAAGCAAGGTTAATGCTATAAAAGTTCCTAACTGCTGTGACATTTTCAACAGAAGGCAATAGAGAATTAAAGTTCTTCAGGAAAGATGGCAATTTACACCAGATCTCACTGAACGGTACAGAATAAACAAATATATATGTAGTTAATATTTGTAATAAAGTGTAAATCACCTTCTATCACTCAGTTCTGCTTGAACCTCCATAGAAAATCTTTTTCATAACTAGCCTTCAGCCTTATTGAATCTTAAAAAATAAAAAAAAACACCACAGAGAGGCTTGTCAACAGAGAAGCCTCTGGAACAAGCAGGGCCTTTGCAGTGGTCTTTAAAAATACATATATATATACATATATATATATATATATATATATAAATATGCTCCCTACAACAAAGCAAGTCTTATACATTATTGGATCAATTTATAATTTTTTTTTTAAAACTCTTTAGAAAAAAATCATTATGAGGATTGTGTAGGACACATACCTTATCAATTCCTTTTTTCTTTTTTCATACACAGTATTTATGGGAGTATTTGGGCCACCAAAATGTTATTTCCTTGCCTTCACAATCCAGTGTCATCCCTGATCTTCCTTTGCTGGACCTTAGGAAGGAACAGGTGAAATACTGCCCCTCTGTACCTGTGTGCACGAAGTGGTCGCATTTTCCAGCTCAAACAGGAGTGACACCATCAGTTGGTGACAAATTCCAAGCAGCAATAAAAGCCTTTTCTTCACCACCACACTGTGATGTAGTGAGACAGTGAGTTGGTCAGTCAGTCAATGTCTCTCTCATTTAAGGCAAAAGCTGTCAATATTAGAACATAATATGTTCATTCCCATCTTTGGCCTGTAGCGGTATGGCTGCTGATCAATTCAAACTACAAAATTCACAGCTAATTAACTCACTAGATAGCTCCTTGTTGATATAATTTGCTCTGCTTGTGATCTAAATTATTCAAGGATAAAAATAAGTCAGTTTCCTGCTTACTTTTTTTAAAAGCTAAATTAGTACTGGTGCTTTTGTTGCCCTTCTTTCCAAAAACCAAACAAAGGCCCCTACTGAATAAAAATGTTGCATCACAGAGAACACTGTATGGTAAAATGACCTCTCCAGGCAGGTTTGACCTTGCTTGGACGAGGGAATTGCACAGAAACCACTGTTTTGTGCAAAGAAACTTGCTAAAATTACTTCTCCAGTGTGCTTTCCAGCCGCAGAGACAGTAACCAGTGATTAGTCTGAGGACACTTGCCATGTTTTCAATTGCCCATTAGCCAAAGGAGAGGGATGTGGGAATAATGGGCTGGTGACATGTAAGAGTCATGGGAAGCGGGACAGAGTGAAGGCAAAGGGAAGGACCAGGAAGGTTTTTAGTTCCAGAATGCCAGGAGGGCAAAACCAGGCTTGTAAGAAGTTCTTCAGAAAGGGCACAGGGAGTGGACGTGGTGTGTAAATGCAGGGGTTTAGGTCCGCAGGTGAACAGTAGGAACTACCTTGTCCTCCCCCACTCTTGGAAACAAATGCTTTTAATTAAGGCAAAACAAATATTATCCTCTCAGATAAAAACAACCTAAACAATTTGATGATACATTCAACTAAAACAAAATATGCTGTGAGTAATTAAACTCCTTTCAATTTTGTTTTCTATTTTTGCTTCCTTTCTATACGAAAACCTGTTATTTTGAATGAAACATCAAACCCTTCTAGTCCAACAGCATTAACACAAAGCATTTTGACATTTTCAAACCAAGGTTTTGTTTCCATGTACCTTTTTTTTTTGCTCTTGAGACATGTTACAGGTCTATATTGCAAGTGGAGAAAGTACAAGCCTCACTGATCCATTTATATGAGTTTTCTGAGGTGCATCTGGGGCTGTTTCTTAGATGCCAGCATGCTATAGCACTGAGGGCTATATAAATGGGTATATATGATTTACAGATTTAGAGAGGAACTGGGCAAGATCCACTCATCAGCACTATCAGTACCCTATGAACACAATTTTCAACAGCAAATTCTTAAACTCTAGATTATGAATTCCAGGAGGACATGCTAAGGAAAGGAGCATTTTTGGTTTTGGGGTTTTTTATTAATATTTCTTAGAGTCTGGGTCTAATTTTCTGTTTCTTTGATGAGCCAACAGCTGTCCTCGATGAGAGGACACAGAGAAGCCCTTTACCCTCTCAAGTCCAGTATTAATATATATTCAATATATAAACAAAACCTAAACATGTGTTTATCTATTCAGACTTCCACTCTGCACAGCAACACTGTAAAATATACTTTTTAAAGGATGTCATAATTATATATTAAATAATTGACTAAATTTAATTATTTAATATTGCATATTTAAATATGCAACTATTAAATTATTTAAATACAGGCATGACATTTAAATAGGATTTCAGTTCTACTTAGGTTATGACTTCCAAACACACACTCCCCCCCCTCCCTGACACTAAAATTCTGACATTGGTCCCTCTGGTCATGGGGAAAAAAAAAGCCCTTCCAGAGATGTCTTCCGCTATCCTGGCACTGTCTTGTGTGAAGGTCTGTATTACCACAAGACCTTCAAAAGCCCTTCAAAATTTCTCTTGCCCTCCCAAAGCTTTTCTGTAATTTGTCTTCCACAGCTTTTCTCTTCACAGGGAATTGAAGCACTTGCCCCAGGTAAAGCCATATTGCATCTGTTGAGAGCAAAAGGTGAGAGCTCTTGGTTCACTCAGGAGCTACTGGGGGGCAGATGTGCTGGGCTAACCTGCCACGCTGCTGGCAGGATGACACAATGTGCCAAGCGGTTGTTGAACAGCCCTACACGTAGCAGGCCGCAGGGATGCAGGTAAGCACTGCCTCTGCATTTGCTGCAGCGCATGTTTGCCTGCCTTGCACTGCCATCCATTTCACAGGCAGGTTAGATCTGCAAGGGACAGCAGCAGGGGCAGCTAGCACCACACTTGGCTCTTTTTATACCTCCCTGGGGTGATCTCCCACCCCAGGTTCCCTGGAGTCATTTCACCATTCTTTTCTAAGGCTGGGGAGGCTGGTAGGCATTGCTGTCCCTCTGCCTGTCTCACCTGAAGACATGTTTCTGCCTACTAACAGCCCATTGGGCCTCAGAAATTGTCCAGGTGGGCTGCAGACTAACCCAGTGCTCTGCTTTACTCCCTTTGCTCTCCTGACCCCCAGCCACTGCCTGGAATGTCTCTGGGCTGAGAGAAAACACCGAAGTGCATCTTACCTTCCTTTCTGTTTCATTTTTAAATCACACTCACAAAGAGCCTCCTTCTGCTCTTCTGTTTGCTTTTGGGGGCTTTTTTAAAATTTCCTTGTGATTTTATGTCCTAATCAAAGCACTTGTGACTCCCCCACTGTGCCATCACAGTGCCTGAGGAGCTGGAAAATTTATAATAGCCTTTCCCTAGCTGACAAGTAATGAAGGAGTATCACTGATCTTTATTGCTAAAATAAAACCAAGAAAAACACCCCATGAGTATAAAATCTCACATGTGATGCACTTTCTTATCTTTACAGTAGGATTTGCAATTGTGTCACAATTTGCCTGCCGTTCGGTACACACGTCTGACTTGTCTCCTTTGTAATTGGGTTCTTTGAGCTAACTCCAGGTTTGCATATGTTACTTTTGTGGGGTTTTTTTAATTCTCTCATTTACTCTAATGCACCAAATTACAGTTCTGCATGTTACTGAACACCCTGCAACACCTCTGCTTTGCTCAAATCAATTCCATGTGCTTTTGGAGCACTGTCACATCAAGGTCTACAGTACTACTCACTGTAAAGGTGAACATCCAAGCCTGGATGGGTGATGTCTGGAATATACAAAACTTTACTAAATTGCCATCTATAATCTTCTGGGAGCTTATATAAGAAGAGTACAGCACTTTGAAAGGGCATGTGTTCTGAAAGGGAGCTTGTACCCAGTTTCATTCTTTTAACATATCCTTAGTGAGGCAAAATCCTGTTCCCCGGGAAGTCAGGAATGTGAAGTAGCAGCAGTATCATTATGATGAAGGTTGTAACACTAGTATAAATACCTCCATTTAGTCCACCCTCCTTGGAAAGTCATATAAGATTCTTCTAAATTGCAATTTATTGATTTCGTTTCTAAGATCTTAGCCAAAAATATGAACAGCAGAGGCCTGTTTCACAGCATTCCTTGCAGGACAAAGCAAAGCTCTTGAGAGGTGCTATGTAGACATCTCAAGGAAAAGTAAATGTCAGAATGTGCAGATTTCTACATCTTTGAAGGTCTGGGGCTTCAGAGCACCTAATGCTGCAGCATAGCTGCTAGTGCCTAAAAGCCCTGCTGAGGGGAATTAAAGTTCTGCTTTATATGTTACTGAGAACAGATGCAATAAAAAAGACAGCTTCTGTCCCAGGGAACTTTAGACCTTGTGTGTGATGAGACACAATAGACAAACACAATAAATATGTAGGGAATTTGGCCGATGTAAAATTATCACATTTAGTACGAGCATCAGTTGGAGCTGAAAGATAGTTTAATATCTCACTTGAAAACTGAGGGGAATAGCAAAGCTGAGTGTAATTTTTCTGTGTGACTGCTGGGACTTCTAAAGCATCGTTAAGTTATCTGTCCTCCTTCACATGCTTCTGAAGCTCCACACAAAGTTTGTGTGACACCACCCAAACCTTTTTTCCCTTCGCTGCCTGATGAAAGAAGCAGCTGCTGGTTTGGAAGCAGTAACTTTGGCAAGGCAGTGCAGTGAATGAGCTCTTCTTTGGAAGCTTCAGGAAAATAATGGAAACGCCTTTGCTAGGAAAGGGACAGGAGGGAAGGCAGAGGAGGAGAGCTAACACAACAGAAGAGAAAGTTTCTCTGCGCCAGAGTTTCTGATGCAAGAGATTGCCATCGATACCTGCTTCTGAACAACTGGTAACAGGGAGATGAGGAGGCAGTTTGTAAATACTGGGGAAATCAAGTCCTGCCTCTTCATGCAGTAGGAAGGGAGGTTTTACAGGTCGCTTTGGTCATACGTATTTGCACATGGGAAAAACACCAGCTCTGGCTGCTTGAAGGGTTTGAAGTTTGCTGTCGCTGGTATGACTGTCAATTCTGGTTCTCTGTTATGGCTGCAAACTCAATAAAGTGATCTGAAGCGCTGAGGGCAATGAGATTAGCTGCAGTGAATTAAGTTAGGCACACTACTGCAAGCTTAGGATCTGTATATATAAACAACAACAGTGACAACGATGACAGCACAGAGGCATGAGTTTGGGAACCTCTGCAGAAGACAAGGGGGACAGTCAGAGGTACTGAGACAGTACCAGGATCAAAGGAAAGGATGCTCTTAGTAATTTAGTTCATGATTTTTCCTGTTATTTCCCTATGGTCATCACATGGCCCTGATTGTTGCTATGTATATAAGAGCATTTTACAGTCTCTGTGACCCAACCAGGAGGTAGGGAAGCTGTTTTACTGAGGGATGATAAAGGCATAGTGAATCTCAGAGTTTTGTCTAAGGTCACTTGGGAAGAGTGTGTCAATGAAGAAGAACAAGTCTAGGTTCATACAGTCTCTTCTCGTGCCTCAGCTACTAGCCCATCATTCCTTGATGGTTTGTCAGCATTTTATATTTTAATTTCTCAAATACTCCCACTCTGTAATGTTTCATCCTAATGCTTTTTTAATGCTGTCCTACTTTTCTGTCTTTTAGCTTGTCTAATTTCAGGGAGCAAGACAGACAACTGACGCCAAGGAAACCTATAAATCACTTTATATAATCCGTAACACTACTGAAAAATCTGTTTGGGATTTATGTCACTGCAAATTAAATATGCCATATGCAAGCTGCCTTTTGTAATTTATTAAGCAAGTTGAAAATGTTCTTTAAAACAAGCTTTGTCAGCTTGTCATCTACTGGAGCAGAAGTAACAGTTTGCTGACGGATCACAGAAATTGGATTTTTATAGTGTCCCATCCGTTTCGAGGAGCTTTCTTTTCTCTGACAGCATCGACACCGGATGCCACTTCAGAAGCACTGAACGTGCTCCAGAGGACTGTCTCTATTTTTAATTCATACAACCATCCATCCTGCATTTTCCTCAAGTTAGCTGAACACCATATGTTCCAACATCTTAATCAGTAAAAACGGGTATATGCACACACACGAGTTAAATGTTTAGGGCTGACGTGATGCATGTTTGAAAAGTTTTAAAAGGAGCATTCGTGCCATGTCACCTGCTTTGGGTCACGGCTTGCTTGTGGCTGGCTGCTGAACAACCCCAGGGGGTCAATCCAGTGGCTGGGGTGTATGTGCCGGCCCCTGAAAAAGGCCTAATCCTAGGTCCAAATCCCAGTGAAGCAATTACAAGGTTCTCATGGTCTTCAGCGAGGTTTGACAGAGGACCTGAGGGAACAAGCCTGAGCAACCTCTTCATTTTAAGGGCTTTCTCACATTAGCCAAAACATTGGGAAGTTGCCTAGAGCAGGGCCTATCCTCTAAGGGCTGTACCAGCATTTTGGGATACAGCACCAGCAAAGCCTCCCGTGTGTGACAGCTTGAGTACACTACTTACTGCTTCTAATATAAATAAGGCCCAGACGGGGAATGTGTATATTGAAATCTGTTTCACAGCTTGCAGTGCTGCCGGTTCTGCTTGCACACTGGCTGGAAATGTTATCGAGCCAACATCTTCCTGAGTGTTGATTTCACTCACCAAGAGGAAAAGAGAATGTAATTATAGCACCCTGTTGTTTTCGCCTTGGCTAGAGTGCTCCTTCTGAAGAGAAGAAAGTGGTGGCCCAAACTGCCACCACTGAGAGGCGAGAGCACCATCAACATGCTCAATAAAACTCTGTGCAGGCTGGGAGGTTGGACCATCGCCACAGCTGATGTGACAGCCCGTCTCTCAGAGCCATGGAAAATAAAATTACACAGCAACAGGCCTCTGCAGGTGGCACGTACCCTCGTCTTGCTCACATGTTAGGGTGACTGAGAAAAAAAAATTCGACCCTCTTAGGGTGACAGAGGAAAAAACAACTCTAAATAAATAACCCTGTATCAAAGCTGTGTGCCAAATACTGCTAATTGCATTTTTCCAGAATTCTTTTTTAGATTTCCTCTGAAATTAATAATAAGAAATTCTAGTGAATGTGCTTATTATTTTCTTGATTATTGTAATTTCTCTTGTCCTTTTTTAATGACAGAAAGTCCTGTGCCTTCACCAAAATGTTACTTCTACTTGCTGTATGCATGCTCGGCTCTCAGCTGCTTCTCGTGCTCACAAGGTTAAGGAGCTCAGACCTGAGGGAGGCCAAATCCAGTGGAAGTCGTGGCTGGTGGCCACTGAGGTCCTGCAGAGGAAAGCTGTGATGACAGCAGTGAGAGTGGGAGCATGGAAAAGGGACAGGAACGGGACAAAGCCAGCATGGAGGCTGCAGGAAACAAAGAGGCTGCATGGCAGAGGTTCATGGGCTGGTCTGAAAGCTCTCCGTTTGTTCAGTGGGTGAGAGAGGAGAACGCTCAGGGATGTAGGAGCTGAAGGTGGTGGAGCCCAGGAAGGCATCCTTGAAAGGTGCCACGTGTCCCTGCTCTGCACAGCCCTCCCCATATGTGCCTGCCCGGTTGCGCCCTGCATGCACAGTAGGATTCCTCACAAACACTGAAGCACAGGAATTTTTCTCTGAAATATGGCAGTGCACACTGGGGTATCATGAAAATCCTCTGGCCTTGATTTGACTGTCTTTTCCTTCAGGAAAAAAAAAAAAAAAAGGATAATATAAAAAATCCCAAGAAAATTTCAAAGGGAATTTGAAACAGAATGTGGAGGTGACAGAATTATTGTTCAGGGGTTATTCATCCTTTTAAAGCAAATGTCCTTGTCTACAGTAAAATAAAGATGCTGGGGAAAAAAAAAGAGAAAAAAGAGAAAAGGAAAAGAATTTGCCTAAATTATAAATAGCAACACGAGACAGGACATATTCTGTGAAAGCTTTGTCCTCCAAAGACACCCATGAGGTGATGCCCAGGATTGTACATCATGGAAACATGTTTTTCTTACAAACAGCTAAAGTGGCAATGTAGTCATACGAAAGGCTGCAAATTAACAGCCTAAGAAAACAGTAAAGCAGTCGCTGCCTTGCAAGAGGCTCAAGGGCAAGAAAGCAGGATCTGCTGCTGCTGGGTTTGTGCACTTGATTTTTCCTGTGAGTGAGAAGAAAACCAAATCTCCTCCTGAACAGCTTCACCTCTGTTGCAGGTGTCATAGCGAGTGTCAAGTTGAAGCCATGAGCTGGAACAACCGGAGCCCCTCTTTCAAAGGGACGGGGAAACAGCATCTCTGGCTTTTGACAGACCAAGATAGAAACACTTTTGCTCAGAGCGCGCGAGGCTGCGAATGATGCAGTTGCCACTGACTGTGACCTTTCCTCGAGGCTGTTCATTCCTTCTGCACAAAAAATTAAAAAAGCAGCTTCGAGGAAGATGCAGGAACCTCTCAGGCATGCTTTTTTCTACTGGGGAGGAAAAGAAGCTTTCATAAATGTTGCTTTCGGGATTGACATTTCTTGTCTTTGTTTTGAACGTAACGTAGGGGTTGTTTGAGGAAAATCAGAAGTTCATTTTGCCCAGTGTTTGGAGCAATTGGGCCCCTCAGCAGTGCCTCATCTCACCATGCACCACCCCACCCCCAGCTTTTGGCTTATTTCTCTAAACCCCAAACTTTGCAGAGCGCAAACCCAGCTATTAAAATGTGTAAAACTGAGTCTCAATGTTAAAAGGTGCCTTTCTATTAAGAAAAAGGGGGGAGTTGAAATTAAGAGGGTGGTTGCTTTCTTGCATCTATAGTGTGGGAGCTTTACTCATTCTGATGCTATCTTGAGGAGTGGAGACTCTGACACAGCACAGACAGCTGCCTCAACATAATAAAAAAAACTTATTTGAGGCTACATCCTCAACTAAACACAGCACGTGCAGTGCTTCTGGGATGTTAAATTTGAGGTCCACAGGACTCTAGACCATAATGCCAATGTCTGGGTGCTGTTCAGACTTCTCTCAGATGTTCCTTTCATTATAGGTGGAAGGTTCAGAAAGCGTTTGTTGTGCGTGTTGATTTGCATGCTGCCAAAATTGAGCGTGACGTGCAATGCGTGAGCCCTCAGCATCCCCTGCAGCTACAGTGCATCCGAGGGATAAGCAAGGGACTGGCCAACAGCCAGGAGGTAGCAGGAGGAGTGAATAGGTGGGAGGGGAGGAGTGGAAGCCAGTATTGCTGCTGAATTCTTTTTTATCATGTATTTCTAACATGACTTTTCTCCTGAAACAATGCTAATTCTGTTAGAAGTTCTCCATCTTTCCCCTTTTCACCCATAGTCAGAGCACTGTCATTCATCCAAAGGCTATGCACCAGCTGAAGGCAGATGGGAATCTGCCTCTACTGTGATCCGTGGAGTCAATCTGCACTCTCTGCACTCCTTTAATCATTTAGAATCATAGAATATAATATTAGAATTATTTTGGTTACAGTTGGAACAGACCTTCAAGATCATCGAGTCCAAACATCTATCCAGCCCTACTAGGTCCAGCACTAGACCATGTCACCAAGTACAACATCTACTCTTCTTTTAAACACCTCCAGGGGCAGTGACTCAATCACCTCCCTGAGCAGCCTGTTCCAATTATTGACAACCCTTTTGGTAAAGAAATTTTTCCTAATATCCAACCTGAACTTCCCCTGATGCAACTTCAAGCCATTTCCCCTTCTCCTGTCACTAGATACCAGGGAGATACCAGGGAGAAGAGACCTTTTGGGTAGTTGTAGAGTGATGAGGTCTCCCTTCAGTCTCCTTTTCTCTAGACTAAACAATGCCAGCTTCCTCATAAGATTTGTCTTCTAAACCCTTCACCAGCTTTGTAGCCCTTCATCTACCCTTTTTAAAAAAGTAAGTAAAAAAAAGATGGAATTTACTGTTGACAGGGTCCTTAATGGCTGGTTCCTCTGGGGTTTAATAACACAAAAAAATAACAGAAAAGATACTGAAGTGGTACACTACAGCCAGGTTTCCTTCCTGATGAATTATGTCATAGTAGAACCAGCATCAAGAAAGGAAGGAGCCTACGAGGATTTTCTTGGAGAATTCAACCTCACAACCCTTCTGAAATCATCAACAGTTTTCACTCCTATCTGTTTATCTCATTCTCACCTCTGAAGGCCTTCTCCATTTGCCAAACACCTCCACAGAGTCTTTCAAAGATAGCACACACACCCCCTGCTTTTGCAGCACTCACTGGAAAAAACGCTATGCTAATAAGAAAACCCATGGGGTTATTATTATTTTTTTCTCAACTACACAACGTTTTTCTTTCCACACACCCTCATTTGTACCTTGTAAGTTCTTCAGGGAAGGGACTAGCTCGCTCAGGACCTTGCTTTGCGCTCTTCCTTTTGGCAGCATTTACTAAATGATGGCATGTCCGAGCTACAGCTGCAGTGGGAATCCACGCTGAACCTCTCAACTTCAGTGCTATCATACAGATATGCTGTTATCTCACAGTGAACATGCTAATTGCATTTTATATGACTGCCAGTAGAACTTTACTGATTTTAAATGTACCTGTGTACCTGCCATTGCTTTCAAAAGCAGCGCTGGGAAAATGTGCTTTATTAAAAAGGAAAAAAGGGAAATGTCATGCCAGATACATTCTTCATGTCACCTCAGGCCCCTGCAAGTCTGGTGTCTCTGTACAAGTGTTACTCAGCAGGACTCTCAGACTGTTCTCTCTCAGCTCATTTTTCACTGTTTGTACCCATCAGCTACCTATTTGTAACAATGTGAATCATGGGACTTGCTGACACCGCTTGTTTTGCTGTGTTTGCCCTGCCCTAGAGATCACAAGGTATCCTATCCTGCCAGCACTAGACTGGATGGTATTGCCACAGTCCAGCACCCACCCTGGCCAGCCAGCCCCCCTTGGTTCAGGGAGCAGTCGATGGAAAGTGTCACGTTCCTTTCCAGAGGGCAGGTCAGAGCAAGAACCCAACTGCAGAGGCCTGCAACCATCTCTTCTCCTGCTCCAGAGGGACCTCAACATTTCTTGCCTTCCATATTGCCTCTTTAACACAATCCTGCCCAACTAACCAATTCACTCTCACTCATCTGCCTTGTGCCTTATCTCCAGTACTGGAGAGGGGGAGCAGATGCTCTAATGGCTAATCTGAGAGTGGGGTCATCAGCAGCCTTGTTTTATCATACATTGGTTGGAAATATGCCCTGGGGGTAGAAAGGCCCTGGGGGTGTTCACTGACAGTCAGCTGAACACAAGCCAGCGGTGTGCCCAGGTGGCCCAGGACCAGAGAAGGGATTGTGCCCCTGTATTCTGGTGAACAGGCTGCCCAGGGAAGCAGTTGAGTCACCATCCCAGAAGGCATTTAAAAGACATGTAGATGTGGTGCTGAGGGACATGGTCTAGGGGCTGGACTGGCAATGCTGGGTTAAGAGTTGGACTTGATCTTAAAGGTCCTTTCCAGCCAAAACAACTCTACGATTCTGTATTTTCCAGGGACTGCAATGCAAGCCTCAGCTTGTCCCCTCACAGTGCCACAAACAGAACAACATCCCCTCCCAGCCCCCCACCATTACGGAGACAGAGGTGTCCAAAATCCATCCTGATGGGGACCATAAAGATATAAACCATATGATAAATGTGGTGAAGAAATGGAATCATAGAGGCAGTAACTGGGAGAATGGCTCTTGTGCAGGCTGATTTGACTCTGCTCAGCCTACAAGGAGACAGAAGCCTTTGTGAGCTCATGGCACCACAGCTGTGTTTGAGTCCCCAGCTGCTGCTTTTCATTAAAGTTGCATCTGTACTGCAGTGAAATGATTTTTTTTCCCCCTTTCAACTTTCTTGCATCCTAATGTCACCCAACTGCGACTTCCTATTGCATCATATTTTCTGCTTTCACTTTCCAAACACAAATCTCATCCCCTCAAGTCTTTGGCCCAATAAACAACCCTGGCCCAAACAAAGCTGGATGTTAGTCCACACAGATCTTCTCATCAGCAAAAACCATTAATGAAGTCCCACCTTAAATACAGGACGTCAAACTTCCAATTTATTTCTAGAACAAAGATATGAAAGGATCAGAGCCCTGCACAATGGGGATGAAATTATATACCTGGGAACTATTTAGTAATGTTGGGTTTTCTCCCCTGTGCCTGCACAGCCTCCCTTCCTTTGTGCAGCTCAGCCTTTTGCTTCAAAAGCATCTGCCTTGCTTTAAAAATTTCCCATACAGCAGTGACACGGGGGCAATTAGGTGTGGGGGCATTTCAGCTCTTTAATTAAACTATAAAGCAGCCTGAGCCTGCTCAGTGCCAAAACAAGGTTAAGGCTGAGCTATAGATCCTCTGCCTTTGATGGCTGCCAGGAACCCACCGTGTTCCTCTCACCAGGACACAGACAGGATTCCCTCACATTCCAGGAGAAAAATATTAGAAGGTGCCCACTTATCTTTAAAAAAAGCTTTTTCCTATTAAATCTGACATCAGATGCACACCACCAAGTCATTGAGCAGTCTCTGAAACACTAATGAGGTGAATGAGAAGACCTGAAGAGCACTGCAATTCACAAGAGCTCACACAGAACAGGCAGAGGGGGAGGGAAGGAAAAAGGAGAAACAGGAAAAAGAGAGAGGCAAAAAAAAAAAAAAAGAGAAAAAAGAAGACCTTCCTTTTCATTCAGATAATTAGAAGAAACATAGTGGTGCATCTCTGATCACTAATGACAGTGTAAATGAAGAACTAGGGGGTTTTGATGGGAACCTCTCCATGTTGGGTTTCTGGATCCTAAACCAGAAAGAAGTTTGTGCCTTGCTGGGCTTGTATTTGCTGAAGAAACAAAGGTACAGTGGAAATAAAACACATTCTCCACCTTTTGGAGCTGCAGAGCATACTGCAAGTGAAATTCTGTGTGATGGCTTTATTCTAATACTCATTGACTACAGTAAGATGACTTTCAGCAGTAGACACGGTGGAGTTCAGCCCCTCTCATGGAATCAGTGAAGTCAACAGTCAAAGCAGTGATGTACAGCATCCCCCTTGTCTGGGGCACCTTCAGAGAAGGCTGCAGGAGTTCATGCCTGCTAAGTCACTGGAACTCGTTTACATCCTAAAAAGTCTTAGTGCTAAAAATCAGAGTTAATTAAATTGTTCTTTTCTATTACTTATTTTTTGAGGTGATTAAGGTTAAAAACCTCTCATCAGCTCTGGTAACTATTGCACACATCACATGATTGTGTTTGGTTTTTTTTTTAAAAAGAATAAATCTGTGACAATATTGAAAGACTAAGAATCTTTGGAAGAGTTTGCAAATCCCGTAGCTCTCGGGAGTCCTACAGCAAGCTTGTTTATGAGGAAGAGAATTAACAAGTAGAATCACAGAATACCCTGAGTTGGAAGGGACCCATAAGGATCATAGAGTCCAACTCCTGGCTCCACACAGGACTAGCCAGGTCAGAGCATGGGACTGAGTGCATTGTCCAGACACTTGAACTCCGTCACGCTCCGTGCTGTGACCACTTCCCTGAAGTGTACTTTAGACATCAAGGACAACAGTGTAACATGGCCTCTAAGCTGTTATGTTAAATCTCGGATCAACATTTTGGTAGATCCAAGGAAGATCTGAGTTTTTCAGGATGTTGCATTATACACACCATCAGCTGGAGAAGAGATGAAATTTTTTGAAGAAATCTCCCTCTGGCGGTTAAAGGGGGAATTCCATTTTCTAACCATCTGCTGCTGACTCAGCCAGCCAAATTATCATGCAGCATTTTGAATTCTACAGAACAGCCATGTGACAGCCATAATCAATGGCATACACCTGAAATTACACTGTGCTAGTATTTTAGAAAGTCAGTTTGGTTAGCTGGGTTTTGCTGGGTAAGCTGTTCAACTCAAAGAAAGTATCATGAAGAATTATTTTTTAGACCCATACTGCTGAAAACACAAGTGTGGATTTTAGCAGAAGAGTTACCTTATTTCAGCTAGTTAGTGCCTTCAGAAACCTGGCGAGTTTTGCAGAGAATGAGAGTGCATGATCAGAGGAAGAAAGTCTTCCCTTTGCACTTTGTGATACATAAGCCATGTGCTATAGCTTTGCATGTCTGGGTTCTGGTGGAGGAGGGGGCTGCAGGGGTGGCTTCTGTAAGAAGCAGCCAGAAGCTCTCTGCAGGCCTGACAGAGCAAACACCAGCCGGCTCAAGGCTGGAGCCACTGCTGACCAAGGCCGAGCCCATCAGCGATGGTCACAGCACCTCTGGGAATCACATTTAAGAAGAAGAAACACAAGCAACAGCATTTTGCCACCAGAGAAGGGAGTGAGAAGATAGAAGAACTGTGCAGACACCAAGGCCAGGGAAGAGGGGGAGTGAGGTGCTTCAGGCACCAAAGAGAAAGATTCCCCTGCAGTCCATGGAGAAAACTATGGTCAAGCAAGTGTCCCCCCGCAGCCCATGGATGATGATGGGGAGCAGAGATCCCATCTACAGCCCATGGAGGACCTCATGCCAGAGTGGGTGAAGACACCTGAAGGATGCTGTGACCCCATGGGGAGCCCGCATTGGAGGAAGCTCCTGGCAGTGAAATCTGGAGAGACCAACCCACACCAGAGAAGGTTTCCTGGGGAGCTTGTGACTCCCTGGGGGACCAGGCTGGAGCAGTCTGGGCCTGAAGGTCAGCACCCCATGGAAGGGAGTCACGCTGGGGCAGCTGGTGAGAAGCTGGACTCATGTTGGAGAAGTTTGTGGAGGACTGTCTCCTGTGGGTGGGACCCCACGCTGGGGCAGGGGAAGGGTCTGTGGAATACTCATGAGGAACTGACCAAAACCCCCATTCCCTGCCCCTCCCCGTGCCACAATGAGGGGGAAGAAGGGAGCAAAATCATGACTAATATGAAGTCTGCTAAGAAGAGAGGGGTAGGGGAAAGTGCTTTAAGATCTGGTCATACTTCTCATTATCAGACTGTGGTGTCACTGGGTGTGCAGTGTCATAAATTAGAGTTTTCTTTCCTTTATTCTGTGTTGAGTCTGTTCTGCCTGTGGTGCTGATTACAGAATGATCTCTCCCTGTCCTTATCTGGACTCCTAAGCCTCTCAATATGTATTTTCTCCCCTGTTCAGCTGAAAAGGGGAGTGATAGAGCAACTTTAGTGGGCATCCGGCCTCCAGGCAGGATCAAACCAACACACCATGTAAGTACCATGTACTTATACTAGGCAAGCAAAGGCTCGGGGTCCTGATGGGTAGCACTGCAAGGGGGATATACTGCCTTTAAGCTCAAAGTTCAGATGTAGCCCAGTACTGATGAAACAGGTTCTTCAATGGTTTGCCAGTGCCAGTCCAGCTGTAGTGAGTCCCCTCCACATAGCACAAGGCCTGTGTAATGCAGTCAGCACCTTAACATAACTGCACCTGCAGTCAAGACGGAGAGCTGAAAGAGGGAGCTGTTTCTGGACACCACTGTTGCCTGCCATAGCACTAAAGAATTTCATTTTCTAGACCTGCAAGAGAAAGGAAAACACACAAACCAAAACTAAAACTATCCAAAGTTTTAAAGAATTCCCACAGCTTTCATGATGTGCTTATGGAGACAGTTGTCCAACTTCCTCCATACTATCTCTGAAATCCCAGAGACTGAAACCAGGTGCCAACTTAGACGTTAGAAGGGACACTCTGGGTCCACAAGAAGCACCAAAACTATTTCAATAATTAAACTGCATGTGGTGCTGGCGCTACCTCGGTTAGAACATGCATGCACAGCAGCCATGTTTCTACAGGTTTTTCTAAGCGTGTGCTCCAAAAACTGTTTAGATAAAGAAGTCTTCCCAACACAGTTTCACTGCTGACAGAAGTCTGCCAACCCAGGACCAGAACTTTGCTTCTCAGATCTGCCCCAGAAATCCCATGGGAAGTCCTGCACAGAATGGTCTGCTGGATTTCTAGTGACCAGCAACGTTCATCTTGTCATCAAAACCGAGCCAAATGGTACCAGGTCACTTGACTCTGGAACAGAATACAAGACCTGTTAAGCCAAACATACAGCATACGACAGGCAAACAAGCTTTTCTACCAGACTGTAAATTCACTGAAGAGCACTCCCAGGTCTCTCTTACTCAGTACAAACGACAGCAGTTTCCAGTAGTTCAGGTTTCTCTCCTTCAAAAACAAATTCCACCTATTGAATTGACAATTCCTCTTTGTAACTGTTAAATCATGTCTGACCTTATTAATATGGACTCTTGTTTGTTACAGGTTAAAAACTGGTATCAGTGTTGAGCTGATAATGGAAACTAAGAAACACTTAGGAGGTGAATGACAAGACCTGAACAGCACTGGGACACAGAAGTATATTTGCTGTGGTCTATACTTATTTTTAAGGTAATGTGTAAGGAAAAGAAATAAAACTCAACAATACTAATACAGATTTTTTTTTAATTAAAAAAGTATGTCAAACCAGATTAGTATTTACAAAGCAACAAGCCTTTCAATTCCATTATCAAAACCTGCTGCACACAGTACACAGAAACCAAAGTAGAATATTATACAAATCTAAAATATAGTAAAATATCAATAAAATTCATGCGATTGGCTTCATAAAAAACTCCACCATTTCCCAAATAGGAAAGATAAAATACGAACCAGCGGAGCTTGAACTGAATATGCAGACTTCATTAGAGACAGCCTCTGGGTAGCAATCTAACAGCCTAGTAATCGATGCTAGATCAAACCCATGGCACATCTGTTGAATGTAAACTGTACATACAAAATTTACAGATATTTTCATCAAAAGCTCATTCTCAGTTTTTGGAAAGATGTTATAATTAACCCAATACAACTGTTGCAATCTCTCTGCCTAGGAATGTTTCTGTATAAGGGATTAGCTTGTCTGCCCAAAAAAGAATTTAAATTCTTCTCTTGGACAAAAAGAACAGACATTTTTAATAAAGTGGAACCCCATTTTAAAAAGCCCTTTTTCTACCAGGCTACATGCATTGAGTGCCCTTTCATATCACAGACAGAAAGGAAGGAAAAATCCAGATGACTCAGATCAGGATAGGGAGCAGGATGTTGTAAACTCTTCAGAAATCCATGTATTATTTGCAGAGAATCTTTACTCAGTGCTTTCAGGGAAAGTGTCTGATATAAATAGCTAAGGAGACTGGCATGCCTGCAGTTAGCCACAGATCCATTATGCAAAAGAAAACAAATGAGAAAGCTGCACGTGGTTCTCTTTCCTTTTGTACAGCACACCAGATGTCAGAGCAGATGATGTTTCACCTTGACCAGTAACAGAAGGAAGCCTTCCCATCAAAGCCAGCTGAACGCTTCATCATCTCACTGTGTTACTGGCAACGCAACGTTAACAGGCACTTGGCTGGGCTGCTGGGCTGGTGATCCGTTGCTGAGCGGCTGTTGCGGGACGGCAGCTGGTTCCATTTTGCTGATGTGTGTTATGAAGCGTAACCGAAGTTTCAGAGCTGGTCTTAAGTTACAAATTATTTTCTCAACCTGTTTAAAAAAAAAAAAAAAAACGAAGCCAGGCAGAAATGTGTTTTTTAAAAAAGAGGAGTATTTTGACACACGTCACTATTCTACACAAACATCACATTAGCACAACAAAAAAAGGAAAAAAAAGAGAGAGTAAATAGTGGTATTTATGTTAGTTTTTTATTTACCATGTTAACTTTTGGTCCTCTTCTGTTAACTAATGTTAAAAGACCTCTTCCTGGTTCCTTGGTGTAACAGCTCTACACCAAAGCTTTGCAAAACAATTCACGTAACTGGCACTTTAAAAAGCACAAACTAAGTTTACACTGTGTTAACGACTTTTCACTGAACGTGGGTGCAGTCTTTCTTTTGTCACACGTCAAGTTATGTTAATGGATCAGCAATTAGGTAAAAACTGGAAATGAGGAAAAGTTATGAAACATCCGACAGATTTCTAGTGATTGCTTTAGAAGTACTTAAAGCACCCTCCAAAGCTCTGTCTTAAATATCAGACTACAGAAATTGGTCTTAAAGTCTGAGCTAGCTAGTCTACTACCTCTGAGGCTGAAAGTGCACTGACTTTCCAATTTGCATATAGAGACTAGCCAACTGTTACACACTTTGTTATACTGCTACCTATGAAAATAATTCATAAACAGATTTAACTGCTATATAGGAAGCAAGATAATTAAAGTACTGGTATCTGCTGTTTACTCACTTGGTCTTTGACGCTGTCGCCTGTAAACATGTACTTCATGTGATACAGGAAGTCACAAATAGGATCGATGTAGTTCAGGTGGGAGCTGTACCGATCCGCGTTCAGGAGCATTTCATAGAACGCCACCCCGATCTGCTTCCACAGACACAAAAGCACCCAAAGGACAACAGGCGTTAAAGTGCTTCAGAGCAGAAACACAGCTAACCCAGGTATAAGCACCTCTAACTCCTGTTTACTTCCTCACAAGGACAAACAGGCAGGTCTAAGTCACCCCATTATGCTTAACTAAACAACCCCATTTTCCCAAGTCAGCTTCCTCTGCCTGCAATGACAGCACTTTGGTATGTGTTACATAATATAGTACTTGAACAACCTGCAACACGCTTTGAGTAAGTGCCTATAAAATCTGCAGAGCAGACCTTGGTAAATAGCTAGGAAAAGTTTATCACAAGATCTGAGACTTCCGGGGAGGACATCACGGTCTCCTGCACTCAGCAAGCACACGTGTGCCTACAGCCACTTAAAGGTGGCACTGTGACACTCAAACTTCGTGCTTGGTCGTTTCAGTCACAGGACAGACGCTGCCTACTCTGAGGGCAGCAACTCTTGATTATTCCCTCATGCTGAAATCAACTCCTTGCAAAGAAAAGGAGTGGTATGAGAATATTAAGCAGCCTGGAAAGACGATGGCTTTTTCACTTTTCCTGTATTTTACTTCACTATAGAGATGCAGGAAGAGAAAACACTTGTTTCCTGATGGAGAAAGGAAGAAACCAGCCTGAGCAATACCTACCAACAACTTATAGTGTTACACAGGAACCTATAGAATGGCGCTGAGCCACACCTAAATAGCACTTTCTGTGGCTCTCCAGTACTTTTACCCAAGCACTGCTTTATGAAAAATCTTTTTGAAGTAATGTTTATTATAGCTTCAAGGCACACTTTCTCCCTCCCGCCCCCCAATAATTACATAGATCTATTTTTTAGTTTCATTCTCCTGAAGTATACTTAAAAACAACCAGAAGAGGCCCTAAGTCGTGGGTAAATCTGAAGGACATACATAAACAAGTACAGAGAAACACTGTCATATGATTATTTAATTATACAGTTTGCGTTCATGATATATCAAAAAACATGGGAAAAAAAGCTAGAAAATTCTTCTGCCCCTGTGGATGCATCCCTACACTCCTTCACAGAACAATGTATGCAAACTAAATGTCTTGGAAAGAACTGGGGGACATGGCTGGTGGTGGGGAGAGCCACAGCACAGCAATTAGTGGGGACCTAAGAACTTCAAGAGTGAAGTCCTCAGCACAGGCCTTGCTGTGCTGAGGGTAGACCTGTATGTTACGTTGGTGAGACTCTAGAGGGAGCCAAGACCCATACCTGACATACAGACTCCTGCATATTTACCCACAGCAGAGATACTCAAACTGAGGATTCCTAAGTCAAGCTCTGCTTCCTAGAAGGGTGTCTGCTACCTGCTGGTTTTCAGCTCCTCTGCTTACTGGACAGCTCCATCTCTTCTCCCCTGCCCTTATCCACATTGGTATGAATTAAGAAACAGTCTATGCTCCTCTATCCTCACAGTTCAGTTCTTGCATACTTCCATCCCCTTCATAGAAACTTTCGAACCACTCTGCTGTGTATTTTGCTTGCAGCTGGAGAACCAAAGAAAGCAGGTATCACTTGCTGGTTTGGGGGCTGTATTTCTGACTAGATTTCAGTTAACCGGGTAGCTGAAACCAACGCAGCAATTCAGATCCCTGAAAATACTGTTGTATAGAATTTAATTCCAAATGTTTATCAAAGATCTTTTATCAGATTCTGCTTTGTAATAGAATAGTAGAGCTAAACCAATATATACTCTATAAAGCAGACCAAGAGCTACATGTTACCTCTATCATGCATCGTGTCCTCTCCTGCTGGAACCGTTGTAGAAAAGGACCAACGAGGTGGTAAACGTAGAGTAACTGGAACTCTGTTTTCACGATGGGTATCAATACTTCTGTGAGGAACCTGTAGTATTTCAAGACACTTACTACTTCAACTGGAATTTTTTTTCCCTTCCTCCCACAAACACAAGCCAAAACATCACATTTTCTCTCACAGATTTGGGCTGTCACTTTAGAAAATACAGTGTAGCTCTCCAAATACCAGTTATCTCAAATATTAGTCACTTCAGTAAAGCTCTAGAAAATTTCCACACATTTTTACCAGACCAGAAGAATTCAAAGCTCAGCAGAACACTACACACAGTTAAAAAAACCTGTCCTCTGTTGTTTTACCACCAGCCTTAAACCAAGGTTCAAGATCAACCCAGAGGAATACATCATACCACCTTTATTTTTACTCACTACTTTAAGACTTAGTAAGTGGAGTCTGTTAGTTTTCTCATTAACACGGCACTGTAGAAAGTCTAATCAACTTTTTAATGTAATGGTATTTTTTACTTGCTTTAATGGTTAGGTGGCTCACTACCAGATCCTTCAGTCAGCAAAGTATCTCCACTTGCAGAGAATTAAGGATACATTGCTAGAATTAAGGATACTTGCTAGAATTAAGGATACATTTACTGATTACAGTTCATATAATCATATAATAGTTTGGGTCGGAAGGGACCTCAAAGCCCATCTAGTTCCAACCCCTTGCCGTGGGCATGTACACCCTCCATTAGAACAGGCTGCCCAAAGCCCCAACCTGGCCTTGAACACAGACAGGGAGGGGGCAGCCACCACTTCCCTGGGCAACCTGTGCCAGGGCCTCACCACCCTCATAGTAAATAATTTCTTTCCTTATATCGAGTCCAAATCCACCCTCTTAGTTTAAAGCCATTATCCCTCATCCTATCACTGCATGCTCTTGTGAAAGGTTCCTCTTTCAAAGTTGATGCTTTAGGGGTATGCAGCATTCAGTAGTTTAAGAAAAACTGAAATTAATTAAAGCATAAAAGCTAATCAAGATTAAAAGGCTCAATAAAGGCAGTCATATGCTAGATGAAAGCCCTGAAGCTCACAGACAAGAAGAGTTACGTCAGTGGAAGAAGGAGCTGGAAAGAAACTTATGATCTATCTGGTGAGTTTTGGAGCTCCCCTGTACGTATTTGCTGTCACAAGTGCATCAGTAACAGCCTTGTAATCTACGATATTCATGTCATTTAAAAGACAAATTAAATCAAAAATCATTACACCTACTTAGGAATGAGAGAAAGCTGTCCAATGCTAGAATGATGCCAAACAGCATGTGCCAAAGCCAAGGTGTAGCTACAGCTCATCTCAGAATAAGACTGGTGACATGCTGTGAAGTCAAACAGCTGGAACGGGTAACCAACCCACTCTGTCTCTGACGTCAAGCTGGGACTGTTGATAACACTCACAATGCGATCATGCAGAACAATCCAGTATGGCTCCTGCATAAAAACAAAAAGGCAGAGCTGTTCTTCTGAAAAGACGACAATCTAAGACTATGCTTCCTCAATTCCTTCTACCATTATCGCATTTCTAAAATGTTTTTAGCATAGTTTATAACCCTGCCTGACAAACAGAAACATTAAATACAATACAGAAATCATTCATGTTAGTGAATGTGGCACACTCAAAACATATTTAATGAATTTTTTAATTAACTAATATAAACGTCTTCAAAAGACACAGAGCAGAAGCAAAAAAAAGCCTTGATAGGAGACTATGCCCCTGTACTCGGCATTGGTGAGGCCACACCTCGAGTACTGTGTCCAGTTCTGGGCTCCTCACCACAAGAAGGACATGGAGGTCCTGGAGCGAGTCCAGAGAAGGGCAACCAGGCTGGTGAAGGGGCTGGAGGGCAAATCCTATGAGGAGCGGCTGAGGGAGCTGGGGCTGTTTAGCTTAGAGAAGAGGAGGCTGAGGGGAGACCTTATCACCACCTACAATTACCTGAAGGGAGGTTATAGAGAGATAGGTGATGGTCTCTTCAGCCAGGTGACAGGTGATAGGACAAGGGGGAATGGCATGAAGCTGTGCCAGGGCAGGTTTAGATTGGATGTTAGGAAAAAATTTTTTACTGAAAGAGTTGTCAGGGCCTGGAACAGGCTGCCCAGGGAGGGGGTTGAGTCACCTTCCCTGGATGTGTTCAAAAAAAGGGTAGATGAAGTACTTAGGGATATGGTTTAGTTTAGTATGCGAATGGTTGGACTTGATGATCTTAAAGGTCTTTTCCAACCTTGTGATTCTGTGACTAAGAATTTTCTGCGTTTCCTGAGTGCTGGCACAAACAGACCAAAAGCTCCAAGGGGGAAAACAGCAAGCAAAAAATGTACAGAAGTCAAAGAATACAGATGAAGATGCAGGGAGAGGGAACAAGAAGAACCATAAAAAGCATTATTAATATAATAAGTATTAAATCCACGTTTACTGTCTTCGAAGAAAAAGGAACCATTCTGTTGGGGAAGAGCTGCAAGGAAAGGGTAACTGTTCGACTTGAAAGCAACAGGTAAGCAAGACCTAAAGTGTTCTGGCAGTTCTGGTCAGGTACCAAGAGTCATACTCAGAAGAACAAAGTTTCTACTGACACATGAACTCCAATACTGCACACACTTGATCTTGCAATCTTAGGCACATCTTTTTTACATGCTTTAAGAAATACAGGGTGTGCAAGTGAAAGCATTAACTGAAAATTATCTTTGCCTCAGTACCCTTACAGGTCACCTTGTTTCATAGCTTGAGTTCTCAATATTCAAGCATTTAGCTATGTTTTTAAACGGCAGTGATTTACTTTTCACCCTAGCCTCAAAACTTAACAGAAAAACAGAAAACCTGGTCAATTGTTCCATGCTGGAGGAGTAGATGTTTCTCAAACATGCAAGCAGGCTTCTGTATGGCTCTATGCAGAATCTACAGATGTTGGCAATAAGGTTTTACAACATGCTCTAGAAAGATGATAAACCTTACATGGAAGGAGAGATTTCTTTTATTTCAAAATACGACAGATTGACTCACTGGCAAGGCTGTGATAATTAGTCCAATTGCGTTCATCCAAGCTGTGATATTCTCTCTTGGCACCAGGGGTTGACTAGAGAGAGAGAGAAAAAAGGAAAACTAAAGCTCTGACATTCACAGTTGCAATTTGTGCTGCTGATGCACCTAAAGACAAGGTGCACTTATGCAGAGAAGATTTCTCAAGTTGAGAGAACTATAAAAACACATACAGGTGTTTAGAAGGGCCAACAGACAGTATAAATGGCATTGTGATATTGCTTGCAAACCTTTGTTTGGGCATGATTTTGTGTTAGTAGCATGTTTTTTTTCTCAAAGGCTGTTATTACACTGTTCTTCAGACCAAAGAGGCTTCAGTGCTTAAGAGTTGCTTGTCCATATTGACTCTTTACCCAAATAGAGCCAACAATAATATATTACTGAGCTAAATGAGGTTGAGTCATTTCAGTTTTTCATTACTCAAAGGTGGCATTTGAATCACTGGAAGAATACCAGGTCCTGTCTTTCGCTTCAGTTCTTGTTACAGAGGCCGAGCAAGAAATGCACCATGACAAAAGGCTAGTCTTGGCACACCACTACGTTTCAAAGTACCTCTGATTTTACATTTCCATTAGGAAGATTCAGAATGGTGCCAACGCTTCCTGCCCCTTTCTTTGCAGTCGAAGATCCTGTGATATTCATAGAATCACAGAATGGTCTGGGTTGGAAGGGACCCCAAGGATCAGAGAGTTCCAACCCCCCTGCCACAGGAAGGGCCACCGACCTCAGGCCTGGATCTACACAAAGTTGCCCAGGGCCCCATCCAACCCTGCCTTGAATACCTCCAGGGGCGGAGGTGTTCATATTAACTGATGAACAGCAGACTTTTTCCAGCCCCTGTGCCACTGAACCCACTGGCTAAGCTGCTGGCCTGCGCGAGGTCCTCCCTCCATCTTTTAAAGGGATCACGCTGAATCAACTGTTCCTGAAGCACACATAGCCCAGTACAGCATAGAAGTCCAACACGATTGTTCTGTTTGATCCCTGCAGCCTTGTTTGTTCTCCAAAAATACTTTATGTATAAAAACTTATTATTTAAACATTTATAAGAGCTTAAGAAAACAAATATCACAGACTACCTTAGCAATCGTAGCAACGAGAAAGAGTTTCAGAGAGCAAACATACCTCTTCAGCACAACATTCAGTAGTGCATTGCCCACATCCTTCCCTGGAACAGCCAGAGCCATGAGCTCAACACAGGTGACATGGAGAGCATGGGCTGCTGGGTTAGGAAACTCGTTAAATCTCCAGTCGCAATTTGGAAAGGGACCAGGTGATTTGCCTGCCATAGGTGACAATGATTAAGGAAAAAACCCAGCTATCCCAACATAGGCTACTGTAAGCAGCACCCTGCTTGAAAATACATGTATATACCACATATACGAAGTTGAACTGAATGGTAAGCTACTGAGAACAACTAAAACAACCATACTTCATAAAAATAAGACATGTGGGCAAGAGTATGAATATAAGGCAGTGATACTCAACAGCTGAAGGACTGCATGAATGCCCCACTATAAATATACTACACATAAGGTCATGCAGAAGATAAATTTCTGCAATTAAGAGGTGGAACAAAACACCACCAACCATCTCATTCACCATCTGCTTCCAAGACAAGGAAATGAATATTACAAGCATTTTCTACCCAGCATACTCTGAAGCCATTAATTTGCTTCAGTGTAAGATCTTCTAGCAGACTTCTGTGGTGACAGTTTATGCAAAATGAGCACCTGCTTAGCCTCTGAAAATATTCCACTTTCCCACTCAAGACTAACTCATTTGAGCTACATATAGAAAAGATCTCTGAACACACTGTTAACATTTGCATAGAAGCAGGGGTTTATATAAATTTAGCTTTCTTTAGAGTGATCTAATAAATTTACACATAAAAGAAAGGCAAGTTTTGGAAGAGAAGGGAAGGAAAACACCTAGCATGCAGAATACTGGTCAACTCCTGTAAAGCTGACTCAGAAAGAAGACAACATCCAGGGAGATTCCACTACTGCTATTCTCTAGAGCACAGCTCCACTGGTTCACCAGCTATTTCCACATAAACTTAAGTCAGATGTAGTCTTAATTGTAAAACCCAGTAAAAGGCAGCAATTAAAAAGTGTACGTTTATGTAAAAAATATAATTTCTAGTTTTTTCCCTCCTAAAAACAAGATTCTCAGCAGCTGCTCACAGCAAATACACCCATCTTCAGCTAGACACAGCTAGTTATACACCATCTTAAAGATGGCACTGCTTACAATATTTTATTCTTGATAATGGCCTTAGAAAAAAGTAACCTCATTTCCTACACGTTAAAAAATACTCCTGCTTTGTATCAAGCTGATTTCATTTGGCAATTAAAATTCAATTCAGAATGCATAAACATCAGTATTTGTACTTAGAAGTGATGCATTGAACAGCAAAGTATTTGTACAGCTTTATTGTACTTTGTTTTGACTGCATCTTTCAAGATGTTGTTACTAGGGCAGGACAGTCCCTGTGCAGAATAAAAAGTATTCTGTAGTAATCTAATATGAATTTAGACTGACATATGCAGCTAAGTAAAGACTCCAAGTTTTTTTTTCCATATCTGAATAGAAAGAAATTGAACTATATATTTTGATGAAATGAAGCTATAAGACATTGGCACAGCTTACTCAATACAAACTTTAAGAAGGATATTGTCTACTAATCTTCCAATGAGCTTGCAATAGTAAGTGTCATCAGGAACCCATGGATTTTCTTCTCGGGGATTCATGGCACATTTAAGGTAAGTGTCACTCAGACACCAGCCCAGTGGGCGATTATCTTTGAGAGAGCCAATTATGGCATGAACGAGTTTTCTCTTGAGGTTTGTGCGCTCTCTGAGATGCCCCTCATAATAGTGAAGAGTGTTGTACAGGTAAGTGACTGGACGGTCTGCCAAGAAGAACAGGAAAATGACAAAAATCAGAAATAACTTCTAACATCACTATTACGTTCATGGTGGCATACATAAAATTAAAATCAAGAGCTCTACAAGACTAAGTTGCATGTATTTAAAAACAGCATGTTCTTTATTTCACTATATTCCATAACACTGATTTTCCTTTGCCTTGCACATACACTTTAATATGTGTATAGAAAGACAGAAGTCGAGCAAAGAAAGTCAGTCTACTAGCCGAAATGTATTAAGATATGAACTAAGTAAATTGTTTAAATCATCTCTTCACATAAAAGGTATTAAATAGGCAGAATCTGGGTATGAAGTCACAGTAAAGAAAGAATATTGTAAATTATCTGGGCATAACATAGCAATGACATCTATAGAAAAACTTCATGTATTAAGTTATAAAAGTGTTAAAAAAACAGGTTACGTTCTTTGAACGTTCAACAAGCAAAGACGACAGAACTGTTTCTGCCTTGGTAACAGAGAGTTTGTTAGGACACAGGTCAAAGTAGTTAACAACTAGAAGGGAGTGAAAAGGAAAGGTGTGAAGGAAGCATGGATAAGCAAGAGCTGCCGAAATAAAAGCTCATAGCTGGGAGGCTGAAATTCACTAAACAGGGGTCCATTGTATGGCTCTGAAAGCGTACCCAGGGCTTACAGAGTAGGAAAGGATTACAACACGGTTGCGCCAGTAGATGAAAATTATGAATGAAGGAGATGAGAGATGACAGAAGATGAACCCAACAGGAACAGAAGTCTGTATACACAGATAGCTTACCATGGAATTTATATAAACCTCCCAGATGATCCAATAAAGTTTCTAGGGATTTGGACACTGGAAGCAGTTCTAGAAATCTGTGGATCACAATGTCAAACACTGGCAGAAAGCGCAGGCATACATTTCCAAAATAAATGGGAAGGTACTGGGGCTGGATCTGAACGGGGGGATTGACTTGCTCTGCCAAGCCTTCAAAATACAGCTTTTCAGGATATTTCTGGAGAGAAAGAAAGCCACAAAATCAAGAACTCTTTCCATAAGAGCAGTGTATTAAGCATTCAGCATATACACTGCTTTAAAAAGACACTTTGTAACTTTCAGTATCACATGTGAATGCAGTGAGATGACTCCACTGTACACTTTACTAAAGAAAAGTCAACTCTGAGTGAAACTATTTATACTAGTAGATAGCTTCAGAAAAAAACAAACCAAAACAAAGTTTCACAACCACTCCAAGTGGGCATAAAAGAACATTTGGCATCTCAAGGAAAAGGTGAAAACAGTCAACACTTCTCTGTCCTTTATCAAGTTTTAAGCAAAAAACTCAGGGGAAATTAGCAACTGCTGAAAGTTTCTGCGCTCTCTCTGGGAAAGAACTGGAGTGTACTCAGATACCAGATGAACAACTGAAATTTCTGTATGCCAGATTGGGTCTAGTAACTGTGCAGCTGTGTCAGAGCACTTTCCAGGCTGCCATAATTTGCTTCCCTGCTACCCTTACACTTGTAGGCACTGTTAAGACACTGTACAACTAAAGCAGAGGGCTCATCCAGGCCAAATTGCATCTGGATAAAAACTAGACTGTATGTGTTGATCTACACAAGAGTTCTCTTGTATCCCTTCCATCTCAGTGTTGATTTACGTTCTGACAGACCACTCCATTATTGCTTCCTTTTCTAGCCAGCAGAAGCCACTATGTTTACGGCAGCATTAAAGTCTCAGCAATTTCTTCCCTAGCACATCAGGATACCATGTTCTTGCCACACAGGAGTTGTAAGAAGCTTTCACAATTAGAAGAAAATACAGGTTTAACTGTTGCTTTAACAATGCTGTCATAAAAGAACAGATGAAAATACCTTCTCCTGATGCACAAAAATGCTAAAAAATTCTAAATGAATTTCAGGAAAACTAAAATGTTAAGATAATTGTATTTACATGAGCAGGGGTGAATCTCCAACCAACTCTTCAGCTGCTCTTATCTTTGAATATCGGTGCATTCTAATTTTACATAAATACAGTGATATAGCCTTTTTAATACTAGCCCAAATAAACTGTGACTTATCAAGTAACTCCAAAAATTGTTAGAGCTGTCCTGTGGCATTGAGATCAGCCAGAGAGTCTTTTCTCCAGTAAATGACAAAGTATTGCAATAAAATAATTTTATTAGCTCTGATACCTTGTGATAACTCATATGTTTAGTATGCCAGTCATTCTGCAGCCAGTGCTCCGGAGAATTCTCCTTCACAAAATCACTCACTCTGTTTCTGAAATCGTTAGGCTTCAGTAAGAGTAACTGAATTATGAAGTAACAGACTTGAGCTTCGTTTCCTTCATGACTACGCATAGCCTTAAACAAAACGAACCAGAAAACATGAATTAAAGTTGACTCTGCTGTCTGCTTTATAGCCCCTGTACACTGGCTAGCAAATTTGGCTACACATCAGGCACATCTGCACACAAATTCACAGTGAACACGTGGACTTTCAACTCTCTTTTTCAAGTGAAGACACACAGCAGAGTCAGGTTCAATCACCTGCAAAAAGTACCCATCACTTTTTTTTATTCCATAGGCAGAAAGCCTTATAAACTACCCACTGACAGCATGGTCTCCCAAGAATTATAGTTCTCCTTTAGCTGTCAGTTCTCTGCTTGAAAATAGATAATTAATGAAGTTAATGGGTGACATTAAATAACCAAGAAAAGATGAAGATTTGGAGAACTGTAAGACTTTCGAGTTTCACACTGCTTACAGAAGTAATCTATTATTTTACTTGATCAGTGGATTAGCAGATAGCCACTATTTAAAATTTTTGAAAAAGACTGCTCTTACAAAAGTGCCTCAGAAAGCAAACTCTTGCATCTTCTCTTCTAGGGCAATACTTACCAAACATAGTATCAACCTATCCAGTGTTACAATATTATATTTCCACACCATGTCATTGAGAATCTCAATACATTTATTGAGCTGCTGGCCTCCTGCAGAGGTAGAGAATTCATAAACCAAGAAATCTGCAAATGTCCTGACATGTGCCACCAGAGCTCTGGCCCCAATTCTTTCTAAAACTCTGGCAGGGAAGAAGAAAAGGAACAAAAAAAGGCAACAAGCAGTTATTACTGATCTTAATAACATTTGACTGGTCTATTTTGCAGGAATCAGTGGCTTTTAATACAATTGTCTTCAAAAAAAAAAAAAAGAGAAAAGACCAAAACCCCTCCCTTCATTAAACAAACTGAACAAAAACTCAAAGCAAAGCAAAAAACAACCCCCAAAACCTTACAGCAATGGAATTCCAAAGTCCAGATACTAATTAGAACAAATGTTTCAAGTTGACCAATTCTCATACATAGTATTTTGCCCAGAATGCATGCTTAAGTAATACATTTTCAGTTACATACCTCTTTGCACAATCTTCTGAAACTGAACTTTATTTTCCTGGAGTATGCATTTTAATCTAAGGATAGCATTAAAATACTGGTATTTCCTCATTGCAGAGGAGTATAACACCTGCTGTCATAAATACTGTTTCAACAGACCTGACAAGGCCTGAAAAGTATCTTTCTTTCATGGCTAGAGTTGCAGCTCCTACTACTGAAAGCAAGAACTGTAAGCCTATGACTTCTATAATAAATTTCCATCTTAATCCAACTTTTGTTTAAAACTAAGTAAATTTGGTCTTTATTCAGTATAAAGGCTAAGTAAACACATGTTTTGTATCTTCTGTTTACTATTTAAGATTGCCACTGTAAGCGAACTGCTTAATTCAAGCACCTTACATCCTTGTCCCTTATCAGGAAGGATACGCGTTGCAGACCACTGCATGGTATAACCAATCTCAAACATAATTATTACCATATGCTTGCTAATAACCAGCTCCACTCCATTTTACCATGCTCTGAATTAATAAAAAAGAGTATGTATCAAGCTGCTAATGCACAAGGCCTCCTCCTCAGCACGCTGCTGTAATAAATTTGCACTGACACCTCTTTTAAGCTCACCTGTAGCCAATTTGATTAATGTGATCGGTGTCTAACAACATCTTCCACAGAAGACAAAGGAAAAGCGGGGGTGAACCTTGCACAGAGAAGTGTGTGATGATACCACTCTCATTGGTCATCGACTTCCACTTCCGGTACTCTTCCTCCACATTCTTCTTCAAGTTAAAACGGCTTTCCTGAGGTACGTTGTTCTGCTTGAAGAATACCTGAAATAAAGGTGGCTTTGCTGTGACTGACAGCCTAGAATAAAACATTTCAACAGGCAATGTTTTGCCTGATTTGGCAACTTCGGAGTTCCTACTTCCCCGTATAACACAAACCTATTAGGTGGGGTTGTTGCTTCACTGTGCCACCCTGGTGACTGTTCTGTCACTAACAAAGCTACACAACAAATTCCCACAAGGAAAAGGCTTCTCCAACCTTTTAAAATTTATTTTTAAAAGATCTCATTTCCCTTCCACTGGAAGTATCACTTGGCCAAACCTGGCCTTAGAGAGGAGAAGCTAATGCACTTCTGAAGAAACAGCAATGTTACAATCAGGATGCACTCTTTAGGAACTTGAGAGGAATGTAGCTTTGACAGCGGAACAATCTCACCAACCAGCAAAAGGCAAAGGATCTTGTTGAGAGTAAATTCTCTGTTTCCAATTACAAAAACATCAGTTTGAAATAATTACCTGCAGAGGAGCTGGAAAGCAGCTCAGTGTATGTGATGCCCAGTTATGTGGAGTAAAACTCATGATGGTTTGCAATATATCCTTGCACCAAGTTCCCTGAATTGAATCAGAACCTGTGAAAAAGTCTAGGAAATGGATTAATGACATTAGAATTTCACACACACACAATTTTCCTTATTGGTATTGCTTTTGTAGTCACATGCATCAAGGCTTTTCTAGTTCAACCGGGTTTCCTTTTGGGCCAACTTTCCCATCCCCTTTCTCTCAATCTTACTCTATAAAACAAGCTGGATATTATTTTTTCTATGCTATTAAAAATAACAAAACTATGTTCAGGTTTTGAGCTAGAAATTAAGCCATCAAGACTTTAAAATTCTATATTTAATTTCCTCTAATGACAATAAACCGAGCTTTTTCTGATTAGCTGATTAGACTTAAAAATAATTCTGAGGAAAATAATGATAATGAAATTGCCTGATGCCATTTTATATTGCTTTAAAAAGGCTGTTCAGCAGTACTTTTCCCAATTAAGCTGCAGAAATCAAACAGAAGCCTTATCCCCCCCAACCCCAGTGTAATATTAAAGGTTAAGCAAAGGTTAAAGAAGTCCAAAAAATAATAATACAAAGCAGCCCTTTCCTTTTCAAATCAACTGCCCCAGTTTTTGTGGAATCAATTGTTCCAACTCTCCAGCATTTTGCTAGACTGGAAAAATGAAAAAAAAAAAAAAAAAAAGAAAATGGAGAAAACATCCCACTCAAAAGTTAAAATCCTGATCCATGTCACTGCAGAGTTTTAAAACATTACCACATACAATAAAAGCTTCTACCTCTGCCTTCCCAAGGAAAGCAAACCCAAGCTGCACACTACTTTTTCTGAAAGGTGAGCTGTAGAGAGCGAGCCTTCTACATGAGCAACACAACTGCTGTGAACGTTCCTTTTTTTAGATGGTATGTATCAGTAATCAATCAAAAAAATTAAATTTAAAACAACAAAGCTGAAAATAAAACAATTTAAAAAGAGATACAGTATGACTGCTTTGGCAGGGGGGATGGACCCGATGATCTCTCGAGGTCCCTTCCAACCCCTACAATTCTGTGATTCTGTGACTACAGGGGGTTTTTAAAATGTTTTTAGGCTAAAAGCTATTATTAAAGATTTAAAAAAATTTCTGATTTCACTACTGCTGTAATAACAGTGCTTTTTTGCCTAAAACAAGTAGTTGGAAATCAAAATTATACTTTTTTTTTCAAAATCAGAAGTATATGGGATATGTGCTATGACTGGTTCACTTCCACGATCAGTATTTCAGAGAAATGGCTTTGACTGCAGCTCTCCCTTAGATATTACCTCACAGTACTGCCATTACCTGTCACATGCGTGGCCCTTGCTAGAGTTAAGATCAAAGCCCTGTTGAGTTCCTCTGATTCTGCTGAAAGGACTGTTTTGGGATCACTGAGGAACCGTGTAAACTGTGGCTGGACTTCCGAGCTGCCCAAAGCTGTGATTAGCCTCAGAGCAGTACTCTCAACACTGAAAGAAGCAAACAGTACAGTTAGCAAATAACGTTATTTGCTGCTTCTAAGATTCAAAAATACCCATTTTCCCTCCATTTTCTGTTTCAAATAATACAAAAACATTTGTTTTCAAAGTTATGTTCTTAAACTTTTGGCAAAGTTTGCTTTCTCCCCCATTCAATAAATTTGTTACCAGCTAATTCAGTACTTTATTTCCTAATAAAGATCTCAAAAGCTGATTTAGTGAAAATTCCAGGTGCAGAGCCCTTAAAAAGAGCTTCAAGTCTAGTCACCCGCTTTATTTTTTTCTCTCTTGAATATCTTTGTCTAAACAAGGATACATAAATAAATCAATATATGCAAAGGCAGAAGGAAAGAGAGGCATGAATAATGCATGGGAAGTTTCAGAGCTAACTATCACCTTGAAGCAGACAGCACTAAACTGTCTTTATTAAAGAAATGAGGAAGTACTGCTTCCCATTAAAAGCACTTCATTTTCTAGTGCTCTAGTTGGAAGCGCTCTTCACACCAGGTAGTTTGAAGTAATTTAAGAGACTTTTATAACATTGTGTCTTTGAAATGCCAAAGCCTCAGGTTAGTTTACTCCAATCTAGCTGCACGCAGTACTTATCAGAAGTGACTGATTAACATCCATATTTCACAGACTAAGACAACAAAACAAGATTTAGGTGAATAAAAAGAGCAAGAGCTTGAAATCTGAAAAACTTGTCTTCACTTGTTCTCTTTATTCTTGATAAAGGATAAGCAACTGACAAATTTAAATGTGACCTAAGACATTCCTGTGAAATTACATTTCCTTGATATGAACTCGTAACAGCCAAGCTGCTCTATCTCCCCAAAAAACACAAGTACTTTAAGAGTGAATGGAACTCTTCACCAACTTTTCTACAACAAACTCCAGGTTCAACACACAAACTCAAACTCACTGTTAAGAAAGTTGAAGGGTATGAGTTAAACTCAAAGCTGTTCCCCCGAAATGGCTGCCTATCAACTCTAGAGCTTCTTTAACCAGCTTTTCCATCTTTCTTGCATCCTAATTTGCCATTGCTTTATGCGTGGTTTACACTGACACACACACACCACACAATGGAACTGACACTTCTTTCTCCACTCAGGTTCATGTGCAGCCACCGCAGCTTTGCACCAACTCCTCTACAGCTACAAGAGGAATCACATTATTTCTCTGATGTGATGGAAAATTAACTTCATTAAAGAATTAAGCGGGTCCATGTTAACTCACTGCGGAATTAAGCATCCTCTACAGGAGTAAGCAAGTGCAGTGTCACTGGCAGGTAAGCCAGTTGCTGTGACAAGTATAAGGCACTGCCCCTTATCTGCACTGCAAGCTCAAGAGCTGCCTGGCACTTCCTGACATGACAGTTCTAGTGCACGTTACTGTGCTTTGTTTGACCTGTGACACTGCTGCCACGTCTGTGCAAGAGGCTGCCTCGTGCAACCCTGCAGAGTACTACTGATAACATCTGAGTGCATTTCTGAAGCATGCACTACTCCTAAGATCTAACTATTTCTGAAATGTGACCTGCAGAGATACCACAAAACAATTCAGCCACAGAACTAAGACTGGGAAGTACTTGTGTTCCACTTCAAACGTAGTTCTCATACAGCTTTTAACACACAATGCAGGAGGATTCCGAGACCATGCTTCAATATGGTAACCATCACTCACCACAGATGAAGCTGGTTCTGATTAGTCTGTGGCACAGCAGCCAAGGAATGAAGATGGCTGAGCAGCTGGACTCTGTAATGAGGCTGGATGTGATGCATCCGATAGCTAAACATTTCTAGCAGAGTGTGCAAGATTCCCCATGCATGAGATTTGAACACTGTTGGCAGGAGCTGACCTTATGAAAAAGTTTATAAAGTAAGTTTTCCAAGTCATTACACTTTAAAATACAGATTACATTGTGGACAGACAGTTATATTTAGCTGCAAGTCAGATATTTGATCTGAGAACTGCATTACCTCGTGAGCAGATGTGCAAGCACTGCCTGAAGATACTGTAAATTTGTAGAGCTCAGTAATCTTTTGAACAAACATATACAGCACATGTAAATTATTTTAATGAATGCAATTAAAGATCATAATTGAGTAACTTTTGCTTACAATTTTCCACTAAGTATATTTTTGCACAATACAGCATAAACGGGAGAGGCCTTGACCATACAAATGATGGCATAAAAGGACAACAGTACACATTACCTGAAATTTCCTGCAGCACTAGGATAACTATTACAGTTGCTTTTATGTTAAAATAATTTATATATTATTCAACATGCTGTGTTGTTAGATTTTCATTTCTACTATGGTCTTTAATTGTTGAAAGAAAATGCTACTGAACAAAAGGAAAGGGGGAAAAAAAAAGTGGTTTTTTTTCTTACTGATAAAGCCTTTGATGCCCAAGGACTCTATTTCCATATAAACCAACAGGCGACTATAGGTTTCCACAAGAGCAGGAGCCAAGGCCAGACTAGATTTTGCGTGAGCCAACTTAATTACCCTCGTAGCTATGCTATGAATCAGACTGAGGAAAGACAGAAAGTATTTTTCAATGAAAAACAAGGACTTGAAAGTGAAGTAGATAAACAGAACCACATATTACGTGTACTGGTAATAACTTTTCACACAGATTTACAGGCTAAAAGAAAAGCTAGATGCATACTGTACCTCATTTTGGCATGAACTGTGAGTGAGTCCAAGAGGTTCATTGGCAATGGAGTAATAGACCCTGATGCCATACAATTAGTGCCTGGAAGAGATATCCTCATGTTGCCATTTCCATAAATAGTCTCTACTAGTACTCCCATTGGCAAAGTGAAACACTCTGAATTGGTTGAATAAGCATTGCACAACAAAGCAATCTTGTAATCATTCATCTGTAAGCTTTTATTTCTTAAACTCTGTTGCAAAAATCTGCATGAGAAAGAGATTAAAATTAAGTAGGAAGACACCAGCAAAAGAATACACATGCATTTCAGGATTACAGCCAAAAAAAACCGCAATCAAAAATCCACTGTAAGGTGGTAGAAAAACCCAAAATACTTGTTAATTGCACCACATCAAAATGACTACAGCTCATGCCAGTTTCACTGTGTTACGATTTTCCTGTATCAGAGAAACTCTTCAGGAGAAAAATACATTTAAATATCACCTTTCCGGACAAAATTTAACCTTGGAAAGTATGGATACTGCTTATCCACACTTTCCAAACCACAGCATAATAAAACAAAAGAGTCATTTTACTGTCAGATTCTCCATCAGTAAAAAAGGTTAATAAATCTGAGATTAATATATAATTTCTGTTAGCTGTATAACAACAGCATATTTTGACTTCTGAGTCCCGCTTCACTCCTCTGATAACCCTGACACTGCATCTCATCACACAATACATTCCGATCACCGACTTGGTGCTCCCTACCCCATTATGTCTAGAGACAAATCAAAATGTAACAAAACACCCAGAACTCACTCATGGTGAAGCTTAAGAGAATGAGGAATGGGAATCTGTAACTTGGAGTTGTCACTATGGGCCTTCCGATTCAGATGAATCCAAATACAGGTCATTGCAAAAGCATGAGTTGACTGGGGTTTGTTAATATCAGGTACAGGAATGCACTAAAGAAAGAACACATGAATGTGACATACTGCATGCACTGATGTACAGAAAGCCAAGCTAGCTAGCATTCACAAAGTCAAGTTTTACTTCTCACTTGCAACACCATAAGCAACATTTTGAAAGAACAGATTCTACCCTCATATGCAATTTTAAATCAAGAGCTCTGTAAGAGACCTGAACCAGTAGTTATTCAAAAAACTCAAAACACCCCCCACCCCCCTCAAAAAAAAAAAAAACCCAACCAAAAAAAACCTCAAAACAAATAATCTAAGACCTCAGCAAATGGAAGTTTGTGCTTAGCAAATTCAAGACACAAATAATTAGAAAGAATATATTCTACTCTCAGCCTCTCACTTGTACACTATTTAGAAATCAGTTACAATACCTGCTTTTTCTAAAAAAAAAAAAATCTAACTTATCTAACTTGTTGAGCATCACCATTACACTTAAATATTAATACACGTCCTATGGAACACCCCAAAACTCCAAATGTTTTGGCTACAGACTCTGGCATACCACTGCTGTTGGAAAAGGCACTCTGGTGCTCTCCTTTTCCCAGCATCTGCATTTCTTTCCCTTTGGTACAGCTACCTACTGCACAAACTCCACTGGCAGCACAATGCATCATCAAGGGGAGAGTAAGACAGATCCACTTAAGGGCAGCGTGACTATAGATAATAGTCAAACTGCTTGTGAAATTGAATCCTCAGAACTGCCCTACTCCCACAAACACCTGAAACAAGTGTAACTAAGAGCCCACCACTACAGTTAGCAAATAGTCCTGTCACTCTTCCTGTATTCTGTGCTGACAGAAACAATTGAGAGCTCATGAAACAAATGGTACTAAAGAATTTCTGTGGATCAAAGCTAACTTAAGAGGGGGAAAAGTTGCTACATATCGGTTTGGTGTACCACACATTTGCATCCACAATGCTGCTTTCCCAAAACAGAAGGCACTATGATAAAGAAGAGCAACCCATCTGGACTTCACGCTGACAACACTTTCACAATGCAAGTTTCAGAGCTCCCCCTAACTCCCCCTTCCTCAGGATCCACCTTGATTTCAGAGGAATGTACAAAGCATGACTAGGATTTGATTTGCTACTGCAGAATGACTTTTTAAGTAACCATTAATACAGAACAAATTTGAAGTGTCTTTTTCAGTTCTTTGTACCTCAAAGTGTGTCTCAGTTGATTATTCTGTTACATCCCAGATGTAACAATAACATTCCACATTATTCCTTAAGCGTCCTCAAAACCTTAGTCAAACCAAAGCCAAAGAAAAGCCGAGTTAACTGAAGTCTGTTTCACCCCTAAGGACACTGCACAAATGTGGTTACTGGAAAAACATTGCTAGGAAATCCTGAAAAAATTAATTATTAAACATCTTTCTGCAACTCTGCAGCACACTGCTCTAACAGTGATTCAAAAATGACAGTAATATTGGCATATGACATTCTCGGGTTGAATTAAAAATTAAAACCAAAACTTCTAATTTCAAATAGAAGACTTACTTCTTTTTCAGGATACAAGAGGTCAAAAAGCTTCATAACTGGGAGGAAGTCAGCCAGTGCATTCTTCTGGATGCTGCCAGAGATAAACTGGAGTAGCACCCACATCAGATGGTCTCTTCCTTTAATGAGACCACGACCTGCCAACTGTCACAAACACTCAGTAACTGACAACAACATCCAGTAATTGACAAATACTGCATGCAGAAGTATCACTTCAAAGAGTTCTATTAAAGTAAGAGGGCAGACTAAAACAGTTCTGTGAGAGGTTACTGGGAAATTTATAGGACTTAGGCAGAAATGTATATTGTGCTTTCATAAAGATGACAAGCAGCTACATTAGCCGTAACACAGACTGGGAGGGCTGCAACAGTTAACAGTAGGGTTCAGAACATATTTAGCTCTCGAGGATCACTGCTTTGAAAAGTCACCAGTTGTTAAATATTGGACTAGTCACCTCGTAGCACTGTAGCCAGGTACAGTACTGCCATTGCTAGCAGCGGGCCACAGGTTTTATATTAACTCTATTTTATATTTACCTATAAGGAAAGTTTCTGAACCAGAACAACCTCAGCTTCATCTGGACTCATTTAGTTGTTTTGTTATTAACTTATTTATCTGTAACAGCAATTCTCTTATAACTCTTAACCTCTACTCATATCTAACTTTAGTTTAATTAAATTTGTGCTGCCTTGCAGAGTGCCTATTGTTTCAATGGTTCATGAACAGTAATTAGAGGAACGCAACCCTGGTAGAGCTAATTTCAGGGATACCAAAGACAGAAGAGAACTAGAATCTATCACAAGTAAAACATAGCATATATAGTAATATTTGATGTAACATGGAATTGTGGACAAATGAAGGTGGACAATGTGTAGTTTGTGTTAGAAACTGTATCTAAAGAGCCACAAGCCAATCCTATAGTGAGAAGAAAGAACACTCCTTTCCTACCGACAGGATAGTTTCTCTCAGCAAAGAGCCCATGATGTTCCTGACAGACTGTAACCCCTCCTCTCCTTTCTTAGGGAGGACTGGCACCACCCCCCTTAGAAATCAGAGAGGCACTGAGCACCACAGAAAAGGAAAATACTAGGAAGTGTATCAGCTTAAAGGGAATTGTTACTAGGAAGCAGTGACAACTTTGTGATTGCCATTATCACTGTAATGGGACAGATAATCTCTGATAAGATTGTTCTGATTAGACTGGTTAGACAAACAAAGCAAGTTCCTGTGCCCATTTACACAGCATGTTTCTGTAGCTCACAAACTGAACAGGGCATTCACACTGTTTGAAGCCTGGCTGCAAACTGGATGGAACAGTGTAGCTCTAGGATCTTCTGAATTACAGCAGTTTATGTCCTTATTCTACTTACTAGCACATTTTGAATCTAAATATAATGCAACATCCTGTAACAATGAAAAAACCCTACCTCACAGCAACACAAGCTGAGAATCTGACTGACTTTACAGAGCACAATGATTAAAAACATAACTGTTGCACAGAAGGTACTTCTTGCAGGCGTGAATGACCTTTTGGGTTTTTGTAACTTGTTTTGGTTTTAAAATCTCTCTTGCCAAGTGGGAGTGACACAAACAATTTACCTTTTGATGGAGTGACAGGACCATGTGAGGAAAGCTTGCAAACTGAAAGAGCACAAAGAAAATGAGCTGGCTGGAGAGATGCTGCCACAGAAGCTGACTGGTTCCACCATCATCAAACTTCTCTTCAGTCTCAGACCGTTCCATGGCATACACCACAAGATCCACCAGCTGGTCCTCCAGCACAGGACAGCGCTGCTTGTGCTGTAAGGCAGAGATCAGATACAGTATTCCAAAAGCCTTGCCATTAACTTCAGAACTTGTACAACTGCAGTTACAGTACAGTATTTCGACAGAAGGCTGGGAAGCATGAAATGAAGTCTGAACTTAAGTTAAGGATAAGCCAGTGTATTAAAGCTGCACTATGTTACAGGTCACAATGATTTTTACATTTTATTACACGTTAGATTAATTCCCTCAGTTCCAAAACACAGATCATCAATGTGCAATAACATCTGGGGGAGGGAGGGGGTGTTGATTGTATTTTTTAATAAATTCATGAAGAATGTTATTTCTCTAATCTTGCATTCACAGAAAGCACTTTTAACACACTGGTGGGGGTTCTTTGGCTTGGTTTGGGTTTTTTGGTTGTGTCTTGTTTTTTCTTTCCTTTTTTCTATCTGTTTCAAAAATAGGCATCACCATAAAGATGTATGAGTTATAACACCAAATCCAACACAATATAGGTATTTAATGGCTATTCTCTTTTCACTCTCATTTTGGGCTCACCTACAACTAGCAGCAAAATTAACATCTGGTTAATACCCCTACAATTAGGTGCCGTCCTACTGGCACAGCACTACCCAGTACAAGACAAGATCAAAAGACTTAAAAATTAATCACAGTGATATGTTCTACATTCTGCAAATAGAACAGAAATTACCTATCTTACTGATGAGAGTTCTTTAGATGTTATATTTAGACTGCCACAATCCTAATGAGTTTTGCAAACACAGAAATAATTTCAAACACATACCTTCCCTGATGACTTTTAATAACGATCAAGGAATGCATCATATATTCAGATACATGTTAGGTGTATGCAAAGCAGCCCACTACCAGTGGTTTGGACCTCAGATTATAAATCTTAATTTTAAAACCATGAAGTGTAATGTCACTTATCACGAGTTCTTTAGTCCAACAATGTTTCACTACCCTGCATTTACATTGTTAAACTTGCAGGAAGTACTACTGAGAAAAAGCTATGTGGAATTTCAGTTATTTCAGACAGTGCAAGCACTCTGGAAGTTATTTGACCTCTGTTTGTTTCACTATACTCTCTATTCAGGTATTGAGGAATGGACACTTTTTTTTTCTTTTTTTTTTTTTTTATACCTGATGCCTGTAACATAATGCAGCCTTAAAGAAAACATTATTACTTTAATGATACCAAAGTAAAGGAACTGAGCTGCTCAAACACTAGTCATGAAAATGCAGTATCCCTTTCTAGAGGCAAAAAGGTATATGTAAAAAAGTTTTAAAATACCTCCCAAATACTGAAAAAAAACATTTTAGGGATGCCTTAGATGAGTTCTTTCACTTACTAGCCAGGCAGCCTAAAAAAAAACCCATTTAATTAAGAAAGAAATAATAAAAGGAAAGAGAGATGCTGGAAGGAGATGCTTGTTCTACCTTCATTGCCAGTAGTCTTTTGCCATGGAAAAAAAAAAATAGAAAAAAGATTCTCTTCAATTAAAAATAAAATGCAAGAATGGGAAAAGTTGACATAGTGAACAGCATCCCCTGTTGCATGCTCTTCGCCAGCTCAAAACTGCAGGAAGCTACAATTGCAGCTGTGCTTTCCTGAAGCATGCTTAACACAAACCTCTAACTATAAAACAGAGAGCACTGGTTACAGTTCCACCTTCTCTTCCAGGACGCAAGGCCATTCTGACAGATGCCCGTGTTGCAGGTTTACAGAGAGCGGTATTAACGCCACCAGCTGAGAACACTTCAGGGTATTTGTGGTTCTGTTTCCCCCCACTCCCAAAGCAACTAATTATGAAGCAGAGCAGGGTGCAACAGACAACACTACAGACTAGTTTATAATCCGGCATGCAAAACTACTACGTACAGGGCTTGAAATTTAATAGTCTGCTAAGCACTGGGTAAACGTCCAAAAGCCTAATCTTGTTAGGCCACATTAATTTAGAATAAAGCTATTTGAAGGATACAACAGGGAAATATTACTGTTAAAAAGAAAGCCAGAATTTCCAGTAGGATTTTTCACTATTCTGAGTAATTTAAAGATTGGGAAAAAATTTAGGAGCCAGGAAATTTTAAAAAAGAAATATATATACTATTTACTTCAGAATACCATGCTTTTATTGCTTTAAGAAAAATTTTCAATAAGAAATATAACTACTTTGCATTCTACCTTCATTAATTTAATTTTCTGGCATTTTTTTCTTCTGTATTTTTAGTGAATATGCTTTTTTGCACAAACTTTGTATCTATAGTTTTGGAGCACTCAGAAATAAAACACTGAGCTGCATAAGAATTTGCAGGATTGGGACCTTGGTTTTATTAACTGCCTATAAGTGAAAGAACACCTCAGAATATACTGAGATATATATAAAAATATAGGAGAAAGCTGATTCCCCTCATAAATAAGTGGGGATTCATGTTTTGGTATGGTTTTAAAAAACCCCGAACCCAAACAAACAGCCAAAACAAAAAACCCCACTGTTTTAAGAAATACAGGGGTGGAAAGGAAAATAAAAAGCAGCACTACCACAACAATTTGATGCTGAAATTTCTCTGTTGGACTAGCAGTACGTTTTTTTAAAGTGGATCAGAGCTTTAGTTGGGTGTATTTGGTGGGTATTTTTGGTTGATTACTTTGTGGCTTTTTTTTGGGGGGGGGGGGGGGGGGCGGGCAGCATTAACAGTGTTCCCTAAAAGAAAAGTATTTTAAGAAGTCAGTAAGGCTAGCTACAAGCTATTATAGTTTTCAAATATTTTAAGCAAACAACATATTAACTCACAAATAAGTAATATCAACTCTTAAGAAATTAATTTGTAAGACCAAACTGCAAAATACAAGATCTCTGCACGAGTAACGGGTGCGTCCAAAAGTGCAATTAAAAACATCTAAGTTAAATGCCTGAAATAGTTAATACAAGATAGAACTAACCCCCATCTCACTTCCATCTTCCACCACGGTATGCTACCAAGGCACAAAACCTGAAAGCTTGTTTGTTGCAATACCCCTGATTCTATTCCTACCGAGTTCGGTGGGCATTCTCAAGCTTTCCTCATTAAAAAATAAGTAAGAGTTAAGTTTCAACAAGGAAGTGGCGTTCAAGTGTTCTCAATGCACATTCTTAGGAAGAATATAAGAAATAATCACAACCCTTAAGAAATTTGCCATGTTAACACTAATAATATTGGACAGTAAGTTTCTAGCATCAGCCTACAATATTACATTTTCAAAAAAAAAAGGAAAGTAAATTTTTGAGTATCACATGATGTCATTCCTTTCACTTAATGATTCCGCTTACACAATCCATGGACAGATGTGAAATGAACAACCCCTCCCCAAGCAAAATATCCTGGTTTGTAACTAGAAGATAGAACCACACATTCATCTGAACAGAGTGTGGCACAGATAATTTCCTACTCAAAGTAGCAGATCACCACTTTTAAAAAGGTGGCCAGCCAAATATACTATTCAAAGAACAAAATAATTAATACAATATCTGCTAATTAAAAGGTAATATAAAATTACAGAAACAAGACACCTGAAAATGACCTTCTCTTTCCTTCCCCAGCACTGAGAAATCCAAGTTTAACAAAGTTTTTCATTGTTTAGAGAGCTGCAATACAATCCTGACTCCAATTATGCACACAAAACCAGCATTTTATTCTTCATGCAAGTCTGCACATACAGAGAAGGCAAAAATACAAATCAAAAGTTCCCAAGTGACTTCATGTCCTTAAGACATTACTAGTCTCAGCTGTAAGAACCAACTGTAGGATCCCTAAACTGAATCTTAATTTGGAATCAGTGTATTAAGACATTTTGAACTGTTAGCAATTTTACGTATCTCAAGAAATTATTTACAATAAGTTTTGGGAGCATCACCCCTGCTAGCAGCAGAATATAAACTGACATAGAATCACAGAATCTTTCAGGTTGGAAAAGACCCTTAAGATCATAGAGTCCAACCATAAACCAGGATAACATATATGATACCAAACAGGTGTACAGGAGAAGACACTTTCCCACACAGAAGTACCCAGTAGCAATCAATAAAAATACCCAGACTCCAAGAGAAGGAATATTTTGAAGTCTGTATTATTACACCTGGACTTCAAACCATAGACTTGATAAAGGTATTAGAAAACCTCATTCCGCAACAGAACCCTACAGTAAAACTTAGAATCCTAAAAGTAACACAGGAATCTATAAACATATCAAATTTGATCTTAATTTTTCTCTCTGCAAAGTTAACAGGACAGATGGATTTGTACCTTTTTTATTTTTTTTTTTTAATCACAGCTCAGAGATGGCTTGAGTGAACAGTTTGCTAATGTAGATCGGCTTAGTTAAGATTGAACCAGAAAATTTAATTGTTCATCTTCAAGAATATTTGATAAGTAGGACAATTTTGGCTGAACCATACCTAGTTTGTAATGCCAAAAGATTCAAATGAAGGCTCCAATCCTGCAACTGGATCTGTGCAAATAGTTGACAGGGCACACAAGCAGCTTCATGTGAATGATCATAAATAAATAATGTGAGGTGTTACTGTTGTTACTTTGAAACAAACTTGGCACTATTTGCATTTTTAAGGGTCTTCCATTATACTGAGAATTCATTTCTGCAAGTTACTTCAGCTCTAATAATAAAACACACAACTACCAGCCATCTTACTGAAAGCATTGATACACAACTTCTGAAAAGCACAATACTGTTTTTTTGTCAGGTGTTTACATTAACAAATCTGGCTATAACATGAAGCTAGTTTGAACCTAAAAGTGAGTAAAATTTTAATGTTTTCCACGATTTTAAACAGAGTATATTAATATTTAAATGGAACATTATTTCCTGTTCTATACCACTACAACACCCTACTTTACATTTGTATTTTTAACTCACAAATTTTCAACAGTCCAAACACCTTTATGCTGGTGTAACTGCAGTAGCACAGCTATAGTTCATGTTTTGTCAGCATTTCCTTTATAAGCTACATTCTTCAAGTTTGTTCTTTGGCCATAAAAATTCATGCCAGGTTGAAACTTTGTGTAGGAATTCCTATGCTAGTAAACAAATTTTAAGGAGTACAGTTCAAAATATTTCATTACTTCATTTAAATTTTCTTCAATTACTAGTAGAAATTAAACCCCAGCATTTTTAATAGCACTGTTTTTTAACCTGTAGGCAACAGACCATCCATAATTAGAAGAATAAAATGGGTTCAGTGTTTTTGTCTAGATCTTGTACTATTTGCTAGCTACAAGATGCACAGAGGAATATTTATTAACTGAACACAGACACAGAAATAGACAGAGTGTACTAATACTACTAATTTCAACATTAATCCTAGCAGCCCAATTCCAAGGTTTAACATTTGAGCTGCTTCAAGTCTCAAATACAATAAATTGTCACAGGTGACTGATTCTTTGCCAAGATGTAGGAATCTGTGCGTTCAAAAACACTGTCCCAATCCAAAAAGAGCACTGGTGTATTTCACTTGCAATGGGAAATATACACAAGGTTTCAGGATCATGTAAATTTTATAGTCAAGTTACAAATCTGAAAAAAGTTTCTTAAATGGAAACACTGACACAACCTTCACTATAGTATTGCAAACAGCAACGCTATTTTATAAATCTCAAACCATGTTTTTTAAAGTAAATGTGGAACTGATTATTGTAACAAAGGATCAACTGTAAATATACTACCCATAATTTCAAATTGGAAGCAGAATTCCACCTGGTTGATTTGCTCAGGTGTTTATTTAAAGAAGTAGTTGAATTTTAAGGAACTACTTTTCACATGGTATTCTGCACTACCTTTCGCCTAGCTTGGAGAATAATTGCCTGTTGGGACATTTGTTACAGAAGCTTCCTAATGCTAAAGGAAATTCCACTAGTACAGTTGTGGGGGTTTTTTTTTAACAATTATATATTCGTGACTTTATCATTTTGGAATCAAGTGCAGTGGGTGCTTTTTCCACCAGCATAAGAAATTTTGATCTAAGAATCTCTCCTCATCTGAAAATTCCAGCAGACAAAATAAAAGTTCTTATGATGCGTAAGGGAAATGGTAGCAGTCCATTCCAAAATTTTAGGACTGTCAAGTGTTACGTTACATCTCTCATAGATCTAGAGATCTGAAGAGTTTGCCCTTGACTAATAGTCCTGCCAATTTCAAGCCCTGACTGAACATGTATTCTCTAACTGGAATCAGTGGCTACGAAGCGGCCAGCGTATCGTTAGTCACAATACAACAGTAAGGTTGTGAACATACCTGAGCAATGTTCAAGGTCTAGAGCATTGGAGGATGGGCAGGACAAGACAGGACAGAACAAAAATAAAGGAAGAAAAAAAGAAAAGACAAAACAGTGACTATGAGGCCAGCCTCAAGGATCCCCAAGTCAGACTAAGCCCTCCCATTCTACGGTATAAAAAGAAAACATAACAAAATAAACCCCATCTTTTCACTATTCTATTACTACGACATGCCAATATAACAGAGTACAACAATGCTTTAAAAACTAGTGACATGAACAGTAATTCTTTTCATTGTTTGAGCTAGCAGTCTCCTATGTCTGTCAAAGGTGTACTTGAGGCTGGCCTTATAGGAAAAAAAAGCAATGCAAAAAAAAAATCATATTTTAAATCTCTACTTTTCAATTTAACATTCGTAAAGCAATATACAAATGATAGGAACAACAGTGTCCAATTAACCTAATATGATCTCATAAAAAAATTTTAAAAATAAAAATAAATAGAAAAAAAAATAATCACTCTCTGGACCTAAACTGTTTTGCTTAGTTAGCTATAGCAAAGAAAAGAGAAAAAGAATAGTGCAGATTCTATGCAGAAGTAAATCACATGTTACAGCATAGTACAGTACCTGCTTATTTAGACCTAGCATATTGCAGACCATATCCCTTGAATACGGTTGTTCCAGCACGTATCTCAACAAAGCAGTCTGTGGCTCAAACAGATCCTTAAAAAATAATAATAAAAAAAATAAAAAGCAATCACAGACAAATATATGTTGCCATAAGAGTATGTTTAATACTGTTTACATTTAACTGAGTTAAGCAATATAAGAGTATTTAATTTATGCAGATATTTATTATCTAGCAATCTTTTTACTCTCTGATACCCAAAAGAAAGGAGGAAATCATCACAGCTTTTAAGAAATGACAGATCTTATGGGGAACAAGTAGAACATACTCGATCAAGCAAAAAGATGGCACGCTATTTGGAACTGCCTTGAAATACTGGAGACAGTCAAGAACTCAAAGGAAGCTAGGCAAGACAACTGAAGCAGCACAAGACCAGGATGCATACAAATGATTAGTAGCATGAAGAATGTAGATATACAACAACTGCTCACTGAATTTTCCAATAGCTGAATCACTTTAAAGGAAAACACATTCTGAAACTAGGTTCAAAACGACCAAAAGGAGCCAATTCCTTGTCAAAGGGATGTTGAGGATGCGAAAAGCTTACATGAGCCCAAGAGGAGACTGAACAAATATTTGGAAGAGGAAGGTTTACTAAATATACAGAAACCAAATCTGCCTCAGGAAACACCCAAAATGATAACAACTATAGTGTGAACACTATATATATCTCTATATCTCATTAGATACACTGTCTTATATCCTTCCTTAGACACCTAGGATAAAGGGAACATGATGCTGGACAAGGTGTGGTTTTGTCCCAATCCTTTACAGTTTTTAAATTCTTTCAGTAAAACATGATCTCACACTCGTAGCTTTAAGTTTAAACAAGCTACTTTAATTTTACAGTTCAATTTTAAATATCTTTCCCACAGAGTAACAAAGAGCATAGAAATTACCTTCCCATTCTCTTTCGCACCCCACTGTTAAACTAGTTTTCCAATCTGCTCTCAATTGCTCTATCACACACCACAGTCCCCCCAAAGCACATTAAACATTTCATATTCTTCAGCACCCTGGGCAGAATTTATACCACACAGTACTTCACAGGTCTTCTGCATATAGCACGAAACCACTGAACTATGTAACACAGTGAAAACATCTGCATCTTCAGCGTTAGTCAAGCTGGAACACTCAGACATTCACACTTGAAATTATCCCCCCCCCACACACCCTTGATATAAAAGCTTCATATCTATTGAATAGGATATATTTAAGCTTAATAAAGCATACCTTATCATATGGTAAGAGGCCTTTCAAAGGAAAACGAAGGGTTGTAGGATCCAGTTTCCATGAATTACACATGGCACCTGAGTTATTTACCACAGGGAGAAGACTGCAGCGACCTATGTGAAATGAAACATAAATTCTAACACAGTGAAACTGGTCTATTGTTTAATCCCTGATGCAAAAGCTGGTTTCAGCAACTTTCATGCTCCCCTTAAAACCTCTACTGTTTTAAGCTTTTAACCACAGCATTGTTTCAGGATGATTTTATTTTTTCTAATTAATTTTCAACTAGTAAAATACCTAAGGAGCAAACTCCCCACTTGTTCTGATTGGGTACCTCAAAAATAAAAGTATTTGCAAATATCAATCTAAAAGTGCTCTTTTATATCATCAGGAGATTGTTTCCTCACCTAGGGATTTAATTTTGGTATAAAAAAAAAAGGTATAACTAATCTAAGTATATAACCCAGGCTTTTGATTTTCCTTCATTGGTGCTGTAACAAAACCTGTCTATAGAACTCTGCTCAGTGAACTAGTCAAATAGAAACATCTGTACTCTGATTACAGGCAGTGGAGATGTAGTAGTCAATTCAGCCTGTGCAGGCCAATGCAATTCAGCTGTGAAAAATTCAGCATGTGAAGAGCTGTTTGTAGGGTAAATGTAGACACTTTTGTGATCATAGATTAGATACCTGGGATTCATTTCAGTTGTTTAAACAGCAGCCTCTGAACTGAGACCCTAGCGCACCTGTACATCAGCATCTAAATTTAGGTACCTCAACTTTGACCTAAATCTCACTGTTAGTCTGAATTCCATGACTTCTGTTGCCCAGACTGGCCATGTTGCTATCAGATAAACCAAGTAGTAAATAAATATTTATTTCTTCCCTTCACCTGTACCTGTACAGGTCATTTACATATACAAGACTTGTAAAAACTCGTGTGATCCCTGTGAGGAACACATGGAAAAGCTTTCAATGCCACACTTTCAATAGAAGAATAACTACATGCCCCTGAAACACAAAATGTTTTGGAACACTACAGATGAATTCACATTCTTCATCTCTGCGCTGAAGAAGTTCAGCTGCAATAAATCTCGCTCAGATCTCAGATCTAATGCAGCTGTGAAGCTACTTAATTCTCAAAGCAAACAGAAAACTTTTCTATCTTTTTGAAGAAAAAAACCCACAACAGCTAACACAGTTAGAAACAGCCAAATTTATATTTTCAGATTTCTATCAATAAATAAAGACGAGGGTTTTTTTCACAGAAGAGGAGAGTCGGTACTCATCTGGGCTAGGAAACGTTCACCCAGAGAAGCCTGCAACAACAGGGTAAGGCTGAGAAGCTACAAAAGCTCCAATGGGAAGTGAAGTTAGAAAACGCACTGTGACTACCATACTAAGTGGATCTGTACTAAATCAGAAGCCCTGAGCATAGAAAACTATGATTTTCTTAACATCTGCTGTAGTTACAAACTGTGTGGCCATGTAACAAGTAGTACATCTCAAAAAACTTTTTTACTACACTCTGGCAGTGGATCTCAGTATGAGTTTTCCCTTCAGAGCAAAAACAGAAGAGAGGCAAGTCTGAGAACAAACTAACAAGAATAAAGATACCACATGAAACATAAGCTCTGAATCATTTTGCTTTTAGATTAATAAATGCCCCAAAAGGCTCCAAGAAACAAAATTAATTTATTTTGAAGTAATTAAGACATTCTCTTACCACAAATTGAATTTATTCTTGCTGTAGGTCTGAAGGTATCCACAAAATCCGATACTAAATTACCTAGTAGCTGGGTGAGAAGAGGAGAAAAAAATAAGTTAAGGGTTTATGTTGCAGATGCTGATAAAGGATATTTAAAACTTAAAAATGCTTTATATGTTTTAATAAAACACACGGAAATCTACTATAATAACTAGCTTCCTACACATTTCAACAAGTCAGAAAGATCAGCCAGAACATAAAACCAGAAAAATGTGACCCTATGAAGAAGGGGAAGGAAGCCCTCTTCTCAGTTTGCACTCAAATCAGAGTCTATATGTCTCTCCTGTGCATCCTCTCTATTTCAGTGCTCACTGCTCAGAACAGATGATGTAAGACAAGCTTTAGAGTTTCTTTTCCTAACACATCTCTGTTTGCCTCTGAATATGAATTCCACAAAGACAAAGGACCTAGATTAGTAGGCTCAGAATTAAAGAAGTCAGTAATAGTCTTTCCATTAATTCAAGGGAGTCAAGATTTTATCTTTCTCCTAACACCTAATTATTTTAACGGAATACAGAATTAAAAACTGGGTCAACATTACATTCTTTTTTGAAACATTTGATTGCACACTGTATAACTGAATTTAAATAAAGCAAGCACTGGTCAGCTATTTCAAGAGATGTCTCTTATCTTGAAGCCATAAGGAAAGCAAAAACTGGTAGCTAAGCATGACCTGCACTTCCAACTGTACTGAACAAAACCAACTCAGAGATTGAAGAGTTTTGAGTATCAGACCATAGGTCAATTAAGTAATCAGTTTCATGGAAGAACAGAGAGCTGCTGGGCAATCACAACAAGCCTCTGTCTTAATTTACATGCCTAAACAGAGCTTACTGTTGAATATATCCTCATTTAAACTTTGTTTTAAAGAAATAAAAGCAATTTTGAGTTTTGTGGAATAAAACTCCAGATACATGATTTGATATTGTATCATTACCCAGTGGGAAAGTTTTCCTTCGGGATACAGTTTTCTGATTTCTGTAACCGCAAAGTAGGCAGGTAACAAACACGCGTTTCTTTCCAAAATGTAGGCTACCACCTATAAATAAAAAAATACATCAGTTTAGAAGACTCTGGGTAAGGTGAGCAAAGATGTAGTCTGTCTACCAGTCTGAGGCAGCTCATAAAAATAGAATACCAGAATTAAAATACTTAAGTTGTATTCTGATAGTACTACATTAGTTTAAAACCTCTTCTTAATTGTACAAGCATTAGACTGTTTGTACTCAAGTAAAACTATGCCTCTACACCTGCCTACAAAGCACTGAAAACAATCACTATTTTTATTCACTAAGAAAAAAAAATAGAAATTAATCTCATTATATCTCATACCCATTACCTTAGCCAAGTCAAACATTGGGCCTGACTCTCCTGTTTGATATCTATCTACAGTATCCCCGAAAAAGCTCTTTGTTTTCTGTATATTACAGAAAAGAATTAGGGCACAAAGAGCAGGTCTTTGCTGTTGAACTGTGCACACTCCAGAGAGCCACCCCAGCCATTAGAAACTCACTAGTAACAAAAGAATGAGGCTTATCTTCCCCTATAGTGATAACATTCAAAATTCAGACAGTTACCTCTCTTGCTGCTAAGAGCTGCTGTACAACAGCTGAGCTCACAGTATTCGGAATTGTTAAGATTTTCTCTAGGATCACTTTCAACAGATCACGCACACCCTAAAAGAAAGCACACAAAAATTAACATTCCCAGATGTTCTTTATTTCTGGCAGAAAGATTACACAGTCAATGTGGTCAGACAGTATTTTGACAGGCAAATCAGCTGTTTCTTCCAGTGCTCCAGAAAACAGACTGCTACTGTGAGTGTGAACGCTAATGATGTAACTTGTTACGAACTTCTCAATCTTAGGATACCCCAAGAGAGAAAATAAATGCTGAGATTCTGATGTGCATACAGAGACATCCAACCTACGGTGCCTTGTGCAATCTGACCAAAGTACAATGCTGCATTGTATGGTTCTTGCCCTAACATGCTCACCAATTCTGGTGAGATGACTCTCTGCATGGGATGCAGGGTTTCCTACTCCTTCTGTTAGAGTTGTACTCTGCCAAAGGCTCAGCTTTCAGGACATTTTTCCTACGCAGCAACAGGGTCAGAACAGACGTAGCCTTAAGCCTTGGTACTATTACTTTTCCTTGTGTACCACTTCTGCAACTGCATTAGGGTTATTGATCTTGTAATTGAAAGAGGGAGGGAAGATGACTGTGTAATAGAGAAAAGTGTATGAGGAGTTACAGAATTATTTATTAAGGTAAAGCTCAACTATGAAAAAGCATTATAAGTTGTCTCATTTTTTTTTTCATCCACCATCAAAGCAGACCTTGAACCACTGGATACAAACTTTGAACCTTTGACATAAAATAATAAAAAACATGCCAGAAAATGACATCTTATCACAATGAAAAGAATGGGGGGAAGATACCTTGTAGTCTACACCTCCAATAATCTTCCGGACCAATTTAAATGTTAATGCCCACAGCTGTGTCCTCTCCCATTCAAACGTATCAGAGTTTATCAGGGATTCACAAACCATCCTAGCAGGAGGAGAAAATAAAGAATAAATGACAGATAAAAAGCACATGTTCTCCAGTAATAACTCTACAATATAATTGTAAAATATCCTCCAGTATTACAATTTACATGTATCCCATTTATCAATTTATTCCAACATAGCTTACCTGGGTGGCAAAAGTCCAGTTTCTACTGCCATTGCCAAACAGTCATAAAGAAAAGAAATTCTTTTAGGACTATGTTGGCTATGAATGAATCTTACAATCCACTGTACACACTGTTCATGGGATTCCTGAAAAAGCAGAAGAGGGGAGAAGGAATGAATTTACAGGGAGTGAAACAATCTGTAAAATTAATATAGTGTCCTGCATGAAGAAATAAAACTAAGAGAAGAACAAGATTATAAATGGTAGATGTTGTCCAGCCTGGTTCTTTGTTGGTTTTTTTGGCTTTATTTATTTCTAATAATTCGCTTAATTATTCACTTCTACCAGAAATCCTGTAACAACTGACCTTTTTTGTTTTGTTCATTTCTTTACTTTTATACTTTTATTTATCTATTTGCACTGCACACCAACCTCTGCTGAGCAACCATATAGTCTTTCAAATTGTTAAAACTGGTTTTCTTGCAAAGTCTTCCTACGTTCTTTACTGCAGCATCTCTGAAACCAGACTCTGAATGACTGGACAGGCTTACAGCTTAAGTGTTTGCCTACTAGACAAGGTTTCACATTACTAAATAAGTATATAAAGTACACGTAAGCAACAAACTGTTAACCTGGGAAAGGCTGCTCCAGAACTGTCTAAAAGCACCCAGGCAGCTGATCAGTTTGGTTCTCTCGTCTTCAGGAGTGTCCATAAACATACTAAAGCAAATAAGAGTATTTGTCATTAGCAGTATCCCATGAAAGAGCACAAGTAGAAAAATACATGTATTCATAAAGTCCAACGTTACACTCACCCAGGAAAAGCTTCTTCGATTACTTCTGTTTTCTGTAAGAGAAAAACCCCGAGTTAGCTACTGTGAAAAGGTTTTCTTAAGTGTCATGCCACCAGGATGAAGCACAAAATATAACAATTGTACCGTTATGGGACTGTAGATGTATTTCTTCTGCTGCACTAGACTCTTTCAAAGTTGAGATCACTTCGCTTTCATGTAAACAACATATTTTACAGATCCAGATTAAGGGTCTTTCGTTTTGTCTTGTTTCTTGTTGGGTTTTTGTTCTTCTGAAGAACTAGTGATTAATTTATTTCCCAAAGTTGGGGAAACTGATTCTGTTATTGCAACCCCTTTTTTCATACTTTGAAAAAATTACTATTTTTTAATCCCATTGAGTTTTTGTATCGGGTGTGTTTCACGAGTTTTACACATATATATAAAATCAATTATATGCAGCTACTTTCTCCTGTTGTTCCTTTTTTTATAAACTCCATTTTGCTTAAAGGCTTCTACATCACTATTATAATACATCAGCAAAGAGGTTCTGGAAAATACTATATAACAAATTCTTTTGCCTTCTGTAGGAATCCCCTGTTATACTTAGTTGTGATCTGTAACAGACCACTATGTATTTTCGTTTCTATACTGTAGACATAAGAGCATGTAATAATCTTTCAGGTGATCTTTTTCAACCATACAGCCTTGAACTGCCTGTCACTGCTAACACAGCTTTCTCGAGCAACGGAGAAACTCATCTGTCCTGCATAGACTTAGGCAAGTTTCACTGCTGCATTCACAAAGGGAAGTCCTGTTGAATTTGATATCCTTCCATGATAAGGTCACCTGCCTAGTGGATGAAGGAAAGGCTGTGGATGTAGTTTTTGTGGATTTTAGTGACGATTTTGGTACTGTCCCTCACAGCACCCTTCTGGACAAGTTGTCCAGCTGTGAGACGGGCAGATTTACAATGCTCTAGGTGAAGAACTGGCTGAAAGCAGAGCTCACAGTTGTAATGAACTTGGCTACATGTGGCTGGCAGACAGCTACCAGCAGTTGTCCTTCTAGGGGCAGTTCTGCTCTACATATTTATCAATGATGTGGATGCAGGAGTTGAATCCACCATTAGCAAGTTTGCTGATGATACCAAACTATGAGGTACCATTGACTTTTGAGGGACAAGAGGCCTTGCTGAGGGATCAAGATAGATTAAAGCATTGGGCAATGACTCACAGAATGAAATTAAACATGTCCAAATGCTGGATTCTGCACCTGTGGCTGGACAGCAGCTCTGCAGGAAGGGATCTGGGAGTACTGGTCAGCAGCAAGCTCAATATAAGCCACCAGCATGCCCTGCCAGCCAGGAGGACAAAACCAGATCCTGTGTGCATCACACACAGACTAACCAGCCATCACAAGAGTGATGATCCTGCTGTGCTCAGTGCTGGTGCAGCCTCACCTTAAGCACTGTGTGCAGTTCTGGGTCCCAGCATTTAAGAAGGATGTGAAGACTCCTGAATGTGTAAAGCAAGTGAAAGGGCTGGAAGGCATGGCCTACAAGGAGTGGCTGAGGTCTCTGGGTTTGTCTAGTTTGGGGAGTAGGCTGAGGGGAGACCTCACTGCCCTCTGATGCAATGATAGGACACACATCTATTAGGGGAGGTTTACACTTGACAGTGAGAAGCATTTCTTTATTGGGAGAGTGGTCAAGCCCTGGAACAGGCTTCCTAGAGAGGTGGTTGATGGCCCAGGAGTTCCAGCACTTCGGAGGCATATGGACAACGTCCTTAATGATGTTTCAACTTTTGGTCAGCAATGAAGCGGTCACGCAGTTGAACTAGATGATCACTGTAGATCCCTTCCAACTAAAGCATTCCACTTTAATGACCTACCAAACCATGTTTCATTTAGGAGGTGCCACTGTGCATGTGTTTCCACAATTCACTCACACCACTCTGCTGGCTGAATAGATATTCCTCCTCAAGGCACTTATTCTTCTCATTCTCCTTTGAAACATCTCTTTAATCTCTTTAAACTGCTTTTTCTCCAGTAAACTCAGCATACTGTAGCTTGGTTTTGGATACGCAATCCGTGTCCCCATGCTTCATGTCGAGCCCCACTCCGCGCCAGCTTCCTTACAAAGACTCGGCAGAGGGATTTCAGCTCCGAGGAACCACCTCCCTGCCGGGCTCCCGGGCGTCAGGCCTGCCCGCACTACCAGGACGACAGGGGTGTCTCACACCCCCCAGGCGTTTCAACGCACGAAGTGCGCCAGGAAAACGAAAAAAAACCCAACAAAACCCACGCAAAAAACACCCCACTCTCTCCCCTGTTTCACCTCCTTCAGCATACCTCACACCCCGGGGCGGCGCGCCGCAGGGCTCCGGACAAGCCTCGGGCCCGGCCCGGCCTGCCCACAATGCCATCCCCCGGCCCCGCGGCGCGCCGGGGAGGGACTCACCACCACCTCCTCGAAGATGCTCTGTAACTGCGTCTCCATAGGCACCATGGGGATCGCCATGGTGCCGGGCTAGGCCCCGCAGCCAGGCTGCGGCCCCCGCCGGGGCCTTTGTCAGGCGGTGACTGCGGCGCAACGCCCCTTGGCCCCGCCGGAAGCTCCGTCGCTGATCACGCTCCCCGGGAAGCGATGGCTCCGCCCGGCTGGTCCGGCGGCCGCAGCGTTCCGGGCGGCGCCGCCCGTCTCTCCATGGCCGGCCCGGGGCTCGGTGGCTGCCAGCCTGGCCCCTCTCCCCAGGGCCGGCAGCCCGGGAGGGCTTCCTACAGGGAGAATGCGGGAACCGAGGGCGCAGCGGGGAAACCGGCGGCCGTTTAAAACTTGGGAGTTGGGGTTATTAGGCGAAATTGTTTACTTAGGGTTCTTTATGTTTTGAATAAACTGCTCTTAGAATAACTTGACGACATACACGTCCTGGTTCTTACAATAAGGATCCCTTACGTCATTGTGGGACTGCAGGTTGCCGTAACTGCTATGAGGTTACAATTACTCATTCTCATGAAAAGTCCGAAGTTAGAATAAGCTGAAAGTTCGTTTATCGGAAAAGACTGAGGATATATTATCCATGTGTAGTAGGTTTTAAATTAAAAATTAAATTCTAAATCAGGATAGTTTTAAAAATCATCAGCTCTTTGACACCGACACGTTTTGTGACCAGTTTGTGGCTGTTTGGCGGTGAACCTAAATTCAGCTGGTGCTGGCAGCAAGATACAAACTTAAATCTACAGCAGAGGAAAAAAGCTGTTCGTCTCAATTCTAGCAGATAGATAAGGGCCTCAGAGCAGCCAGAAATTACTGTTTTCAGAAGTGGGGCAGACTGGAAAAAAACGGGGCGTACCCATAGGGCAAAAGCTCATGTGGAACTGGATAGAGGAATATTTGCTGTAAATGTAAACAGCTTTTGTGTAAACAGGCCTAGAAGAATAGAGAACTTAAGCAATAAGAACTGGTACAAATAAATTTTAAAAGTACCCCGGGAAATTGTGATATGAGGGGCACCCATCAGGCAGTAGTACACGTGATTCAACTTGGTGCATTCTTGTCAGTAATGGGAAATACCTGTCTGGGAAACAAAGAATCCATACCTGTGTGTTATTTACTTATGCCTACATGAAGTGAGTCATTATTGGAAACAGGATATGATTGAAGGTCTGTTTGTACTTGCTTGTGTTGCTCTGAAGATTGAGTTGTCCTAAGTTTTAACACAAAGCTATTCATTCTGTAAGAAATATTCATTATGATTCTCACTGTGTGCTTATTTGATGTGTGTTGCTGTACGATCTGACATGGCCTTGGATGTCCCATCAACATCTAGTGTTAGTACTTGCCCATCATGGGCAGACTGGCTCATTTTATCAAAATGGCAATGCCCAGGATGGGTTTCTATTCTAATTCTGTGCAAAGCGTCTAATCCATTCTCATAGTGACCCATAACGGGACTGGCAATGGAGCCCAAAATACATTGATTTACTCACCATTATGTCTTATCTTTATTTTAAGGACCAGTCTACTATTCTTATTTTTATCTTCTTTAGTGCTCAGTCACACTCATGGGCTAACATCCATTCCTAACTGTGCCTTGGGCTCCAGATCTTGATCCAACTTTAATGTGTACCAATCCACAATCTCTCCACAGCTTTGTGGAGAGATTTATCTTGATTTCAGGTCATTGACCAACCTTCATTCTAAACTGTACTTATCATGCCAACCCAAATCTAACTGGTTATCTTCATTAGACACACTTGGTCTAACCACAGCTAGAGTCTTGGTCCACAACTCCACCCAAATTTTGAATTTTAAAACTGGACCACGTTATAGTCTTGAACCCCTATGGGATGATGACTGGAGGTAATGGTAACTTAAAAGTTAAGCCCTATTTTGAAAGGCTCAGCATTTACAGAACATTCCAGGGTGATAAGCAGCTGAGATGCCAGGCACCCACTCAGCCATAAAGTTCCTAAACATCCTCCTTCATAATAAATTCCAAGGCAATCTTGACAGTTAATAACATCAGGGGAGCTTGACGTATTGTCCCTGAGACAGCCACACAGAGTATGGAGCAAAGTGGAGACATCGTGGCCAAACTCTGCGATAACATGAAACTTGAGGGTTAAGATGGAACTGGTTAATTGCATCCCTTCTGTCCCTGGCCCACGACCTGTCATGAATTTGACAAAATGCTGTCCTCTTGGTGAATTATGCTCATTATAATGTTATCATAATACTAAAACACACCTCCATCTCAACAGCTACCCACCTCCAAGGTGCAACCACCCCCCACTGAGCATGCACTCTAAATTTCATTAATCTGTACCTTTAAACATGAGGCGAGAGAATTTTACACCAATCACAATAAAGGTGAGTATGACTAGAGTCCCTCAGACTCCACCTTAAAGATAAGAAATGACATAAAAATAGCCCAAAATCTGAGATGTGTTAGTGAAGATACCACTGTGTCAGGAAAGACACCCTTGTGCCTCACCCTGATCCCTGGGACCAGCCAATGGTCTGAGCCTCTCTTCATCCCCATCGGGACACCTTTGGGTAAGATTTGAACACTTGGTCACGCCCAGTGCCTCCTCTGGGAAACGTAGAAATCTCTTTAGAGTTACTTTACATCTTTTAACGTGTTAGTAGTTAAGGCCTTTAGTATTTACTAGTGTTTTGCTGACTGAATTTATCACCAACAATCCAAAGAATCTGTGTCTGTTGCTTGAATAAAATGTTCTTTCACTTGAGCCTGTCGTGTTAGTTCTCACTGAATCTGACCAAACTCCTTTGAGGCAGCCATGGTAGTTCAAGGAATGTGACTAGGTTGACAGAGTATTTCGTTATTTGTGAATCCGAAACGTGATAGTTCAGTGCATGGAATGCGACCAGACTTATAATGACTAATTGGGCATATCGTTACCCTTAACACAATGCCCCCTAAGGGGTCCCAAAGGTGATTTATCTCCTAAATTAACCCTTTATCTAACCAGGTCTCATTTTAACAAAACTGAACTACCTATGATCCTACTTTTAGCAGAGAACCTGGACAGGGGGTAGAGCTGAGGGCCAGGGCTGCCACAGCAGGTCAGGCCTAAGCTTTGCCTAAAGGAACCAGATGTCCACATGGAGGAAGGTCTTACACCGTGGAGGAAGAATACAGATCTTACATGCTGAGATTGAACCCAGGTGTCTCTGACAAGACAGGAATCTCCACCAGACTCTGTGTGTTGAGTAACAGAGCTGCAAGCCTCACCAAACAAGGGGGAAAAGCAGCATTTGCATGAGGAAGAAATGGCCCTCTTCATCCCGAGACAGAAGAAGAAAAGCACTTTCCAAAATGAATGAAAATGTCATGTTAATCTGCCAAAAATCCTTCATCAAAATGACCACTTGTTTGGGGATGATAAACATTTATGAGAGAAATGGCTAAGCTTTGTGAGTTTTTTTCCTAAGTGAGTGCCATTCATTTTAAAGCATGGATGACAAATGAGTATAAAGGTGTGTTTTAATTGATGATAAGTCCTGTCTAGTTCTTGATGGCTTTAGGGAACTTCCAGATGCTTTGCTTTGGACTAGTAGCTTAAAATTACAGGAATTGTAGTGAAAATTAAAAGTGCCTCAACACAGTGCTGTCCAGAAATATCCTTATTTCCCCAAGGTACTTGTTTTAACATGTATGTGGCAAAGATGCCCTGCCTGCATTCTTCAACACTGCTTTTCCATTTCTGGAAGTGCCAGATGAACTGAGGACTGCAATTTGACTAGAGGGGAATGAGTTTTTCTATACCATAGCCCTGCATTTGTATAGTGTCAGACTATACACAGAGTGGTTATTTAAATTTACAACTCAGTTACAGAAAAGAGAAATGATAACTGATAATTATTTCCTTCTTCCCTGTTGTTTTCTTTACTCTTAAGTATTGATCATATGGATTGCTTTTATATGACAATTGTCTTTTAGTAGGCATGAAAAAAAGAAAGGGCCTTGATCTTTAAACCAAAAAGTCAATGTTTCTTGGTTAATGTTCATGAAGTTTTATACTCTTATTTTATCAGTGAGAAATTTCATAGATATTCATTACGTGGTCAGTAATGTTTGTGAGATTACTACAATGATTAGGTGAAAGTAGCAAAAGCAATAGATAAGAAAAAAAGAGATAAGATCACATAATGATCCACTTGCTAAATTATTTTATTTGATATCAGTAGGAGCAGAAATTCACCCTGGGTGGCTACACTGATCATTTACACTCTCAAAGGACAAATTTGTTACTTCTGTAAATTTGTGTACTGGTTTTAGCTGGAAGAGAGTTAATTTTCTACATTGTTCTAACAGTCCTGTGTTGGATTTGTGCTGAAAACAGTGTTGGTAACACCTCCCAGGTTTAGCTATTGCTGAGCAGTGTTTGCACAGCCTCAAGGCCTTCTCTGCAAGTAGGCTGGGGGTGTGCAAGAGGTTGTGAGGGGGCACAGCTGTGACAGTTAACCCCAACTGACCAAAGGGATATGCCACACCATATGATGTGCATGGTCAGCAATAAAACCTTGGAGGGGGGGAAAAGGAGGAAGGGGAGACAGTCGAAGTGATGGCATTTGCCTTCCCAAGTAACTGTTATGTGTCCTGGAGCCCTGCTTTCCTGGGGATGGCTGAATACCTGCCTGTCCACGGGAGTCGGGAATCAGTCCTTGATTTTGCTTTGCTTGCATGTGCAACTTGGCTGTATATTAGACTCCAATGATTGTCAGTGGCTGATATTTGCTGCATTGCTTATCATCTTGCTTTGCTGTGCCTGAGAACATTTTGATAACAGCACTGGTCACGTGCCTGGGCTGGCATATGGCCCAGGCACTGTCACTGTTTCTGCATGGCTGCAATAGGCATGCTGTAACTACAGTCTGAACTCCGGGTGAAAGGACTGTGAGTAAATCCCTGCAGGAGCAAATACGGCCCAAAATGTCTGTGGCTATGGGTAGGTCCACACTGGAGCTGGTACTCCCCTGTAGGGACTGCAGCCTGTGGATAAATCTATGCCAGACCATGGGCAAGGGGAGGAGTTAACTGCAATATTAAACCTTATGGCTTGGTTTGAAGGAGAGTAGCATGGATAAAACTCCAAAATGTTGTAACCTGTTGTTTGACTTGTGTTATAGGAAGTACTGTAGCAGAAAACATCTGAATAGAGAACAAGCCTCACAACAAGCCCTGCAAGTGTGACCCAACCTGCATAGTTTTGGGCAGTGAGTAACTCCACACAACACACTGCCTCTCTCCTGAACAAGTAACAGATGGAACCCAGGTCATTGAAGAGGTAAACTCAATCGATATTTTATCCACATTTACAGGGGTGGCCCGTAGATTAAAGGAATGATACCCTTTAATCTATGTATCAAAGGATGGTCAGGGGAGAAGGGGAGTGATTATTGGGGATGTATTGGATAATGTGGGACCTGAGCATGGCATAAATGGTCTAGAATAAGGGGCAGAGATTGTACTGGTTTGGGCTGTGGTAGAGTTAATTTACGTCATACCAGCTCATCTAGTAGTGCGTTTGGGATTTTTAAAATATTTATAAATATTCTAAATTTATTTATTATAAATTAGAGCTCTTGCAGTGCTAAACTTAAGAATCAGATCAAAATTTGAATAGTGACACTTGCATACACTTAATATGCTCTGAAGGTACATTTTCATAACAAACAACTTTTCCATTAACCACCAAATTGAAAAACAAATAGATTTCAAATTGAGCTAAACCTTTTTATTGAACTTGATTTGGCAGTGTACCATTTGTTTTTAGTGACTGTATCTATTGCTACTGAAAAAAGCATGTAACAAGCTGAAAGGAGTGTGTGACAAAGATGGATTGAAACTAAATGGGAGGAATCCTCTGGTGCTAAATAAGGGAAGGATCTAAAAACATAGGTGTGGTATAGAGCAGGAGTTAAGAAACCGTCTACTTTCATATTGGTTTTGTTTAATATATTCAACACTTTCTTTTAAGATAACAAATACTCTGAATAACAAGCTTTTAACCAAATGGTTGGGTACTTGAATTCGTATCATTTTTGCATTTTACTGCTTAGCAACATATTACTCCTAATCTCAAATTAAGAGTTTACCTAATCCGTCTTTATCTGGAAATGTGACAGCCAGGTTCTCTGGACACAGATAATGCTTTTCAGCCTTCGACCTTTCTGAATACTTTTCCTGCTTACTTTGGCATCCTGCAAACCTATCACTGGTGCTAGAGCTAGGTTCTCATAAAAAAAAAAAAAAACCCCAACCTATGAACAAAGTGCATACACACTTGAAGCAGTGGTTTCTTAGTTGCTGCTAGCCCAGCTGGGGAGGCTGAGGAACGCAGCATACGTGCAGCCGAGAGGCAGATCTCGGCAAAAATGGAGCTTCAGGATGATACCACCAGTCAAAGTAGATATTTGCATGACACGTCTTCATCAGCGGACCACCACATGAAGGAAAAAACTCTCTTGAAATACAAAGTCATCTGCGCTGTAAGTAGGTGCTGTCCTTCAGGGCTGCTAGTTTAACAGTTCTCACTTCTGCAGAGTTTTTAGAAGTTTCATTGTATCTATAGAATAATTCAGGATAGCTTGGAAATTGGTGCTTAAAATTTTGCAGCAGGAATGCACTAGCTTCACTGGCAGATTTCTAAAGTTTTTCTGGTACTTATCAAGTGAATTTGTGTTTTTCCTGGCAGTTAGCTGCACTTTTTGTTTTACTACAATAACCTGACAGTTCTTTTGTATAGCAAAGTTATTGCTTCAGCACTTTATTTCGTACATGTGTGTAAAACAGATGTGTTTGTAGTCAAAGCAGCCGCAATTTGTTTTCCCTTACATTTTATCTTTGCATTTGTCATTAACAAAACAGAACATGTAGCCAAGGTGTTGGTGAAAAACACTCAGGAAGCAAGGCATGGGAAAAGAGTAATGAACCGTTTCGTACACTATTGTCTCTCCCACATCTCAAATATCCTGTCATTTCTTTCCCTCTTCCTCAGGGCTTTAGGAGTTTTGCAGCTGCCTTGTAGATAATAATGTGCAGAGGCTATGTTCTGTTTTTTAAATCATTGGTTGCAGTCAATACACAGTTTTAAGCTTTTGTTTGTGACCAAAAGGCTATTAAATGTGTGTATATGTATCTGTACGTGTATATGTTTGCACAAGGTTTAGCATCTGTAAAACGACAGGTACTGGTTTTTGAAAGACTCAAAACTTAATTTTGAAAACTGTCTCATGAAAAAGAGATTCAAGTTATGATACACTTCAGCTCTATGTTATCACAAAAATTCACATAGTACAATTTCATATGTAATGCTTCATTGTGCAAGGGTTGCATAAAAAAGGAAGGAAATACTGGCAATTGAGAAAAAAAAGAGAGAAGATAAAATAACAGACATATTTTCTATAAGTCTTTAGTTAAAATAAATGCATAATGAAAAACTATGTGGGAAAAATACTTAACAATGAGGGAAAGTAAATTATACTTTCAAGAGGTGCTTAGAAGAGTAAACTGAGAATTTTAAGTATCCTGAACCATATTCATTCTTTCAAATGCCTGTCTATATGAAAAAAACCAAATTTAAATATTGGAGGTGTAAACTGTTAATACTCTACGGTGTTTATCTATGTTTTTGATAAAGTGTATTCATGAATTACTTCCCTGGCAACATTTTCCTGGCAGAGAACTGTGTACTCACAAATAGTAGTCACGTTGTCCAGTAAATCCTCCAGAGAACAGAGCATACGCGTTAGGAACATTTTTATGAGTAAGTAGCTGTAGTCCTGAATTTAGACAGAAGTTAGCTGTAGAAAGTGAGGATTTGAATAGATGCTACCAATGGTGTTTCACCCTAAGGATAAATGTCCAAAAATCAAGAGTCTGTGTAAATCCTGTAGTAAACTGACTTGGGTTCAGCTAGGACAGAGTTAATTTTCTTCCTAGCAGCAGGTACAGTGCTGTGTTTGGGAGTTAGGATGAGCATAGTGCTGATAACACATAGTTGTTGCCGAGCAGTCAAGCACTTTTCAGTTCATATTTCCCGAAGGGCACCCAGGAAGCTGGGAGGGGACACAGCCAGGACAGCTGACCCAAATTGGCCAAAGGGGCTACTCCATACCAATGACATCATGCTCAGCATAAAGGGGGAGGTTGGGGGGTAGGACAGCACAGCTCCAGGATACAGGTTTTGGGGATGGTCCAGCTTTGGGATGGCGCTGAGCTGTATGACTGGAGTTGTGCGGTTTGGTGAGAAACTGTGCCGTGAATCAGCAGTTTGTATATTCTCCTATAAAGTCCTGTTACTGTTCTCTCTCTCTCTCTCTGCTGTCCCAGTAAACTGTCCTTATCCCAACCCATGATGTTTGCCTTTGGTTTTTGCTTTTTTTCTCTCTCCCCCTCCCTTACAAGGGCAACTGCATGGTGCTCAGCTGCTGGCTGAGGCAAAACCATGACATAAAAGCAGAGTCTCATCTGTACACTTGCTATGAGTTTTGGGTTTTTACTTCAGCTCTCTCATTGCTAGTAGCAGTGGGAATGTAATAGCTGTAGCTACTGTAACAGCAGTTTAGTATCATCTGTTTATTTGAATCACAAATGTGAGTTTTAATGAGAATGGGAGGTAAAAGCGTAGTGAACATTAAAGGTGAAGAGTGCATGCCCTGGTGACTGGGCTGATCTGTGCTGAGGGAAACAAGACCTGTTAGGTCACCCTGGCAGTGTTACCCTCCTTGCCCAGAAAGAGTGACCTCTGTTCTAGCCCAAATGCACCCCCTGATTCTCAGCCCTTGCTGACTGGATGTAGGATTCAACCTCTGCCTTCATGCCTGGGCTCTCTCTTTTCAAGAGACTTCAGCATTTCTGCTGCTTTGAGCAATTTTTCCAAACACACTTATCCCATCTGTCTCTCTTACCCAGTTCTCTCACCAATTCCATTTCCATTCCTAATTTTGGGTTATTTCTCCCATACAAAAGCCAAGGAGTGAGGAGCGGGATGAAAGTAAAGGTGGAAGGGAGAAGGTGTGAAGGAAGTAGCTTCAGTGTTGGTGGTGCATGGTGTTGCTTTGAAAAAAAGAGAAATGAGGCGGGAGAGGGTGGGCAGGTAGGGAGATACAGGAAATTCTGAGTATCATCCCAGGGAGCATAGCAGCAGGAGAAGAAATTGCTGGATCTGGAAAGAGTCACTCCAACTGTATCTGTCCAGAGGAAGAGGCACGTGCCATGCCAGACCCACAGTTAAGTCTTGTGATTGTCCTTGTTTGGGTTAGTTGGAGTGGGCCAAGTGTCTGACTTTCTGCCTTGCGTGCCTGGATCCTCCTGGTCAATGGGCAGGAATAATGTGCTCTTACACTGTCCCAGTGTGGAGCTGCTCTGTGGCCAAATCTTACATCTTTGTCTGAGACCTGAACAGCCCTTCCTGCTGTTACACTTCTGCCCAGCGCCTTCAAGGCAGGACAGGCAGTAACAAATAGTATAGGGTGTTTTTGTGAGCAGGTATGGGCAAAAAGGAACAGGACAGCATATGTGGCACCTGGTTATATGCTACCCACACATACAGTTTTTGTGAGCTCCTTACAATTGCTGTAGTCTCAGGCAAGATGCTATATTACAGTAATACTGAGTGTGAGGGCAAGCATCTCTTAGTTCTACTTTATTTTGAATCACAGTATTTGCCAGTACCTGCTGGTTCCGGAAAATGGCAGGAGACTAAAGAAGGCTCTGAGGCAACAAAGGGCAGTAAGCTAGGCTGATTTATGGTGGTTTTCTGTGATATGTATTTTCTTTCCCATGGTTATCTTAGTGAAGAGGAAAGTGTATGCACTGCGAAATGCTCTGAGAGGGTTGTCACTTTTCACTCTGCCTGCCAGCCAGCATACCTTGCTGTTAATACCCTGAGAGGCAATTTAGCTGATAAAGGGCTCTCCTGGGCTCTTTCTCAATCTCTGAAACATTATGCTGCTTTCTGTGACGGGCTTTTCTTGGGCTGTTTGTCTCTTTCCAATTTCCTCTTACGTCACTAACAGGGTGACTTACTATGAGAAATTGGCACGTGGATGAAAATTTGTCACTTGCAAACTTAATCTAGCTGAGTCTCTTATGAAATCCCTCTAAGCATGTCACGAAGATACAGAAGCTAAATGAAAGGAGTTACCTTTTCCTTACAAAGATAATAAATTTGTGAAACAGGTATAGGTATTGGTTACTTCCTGCAATTTTTCCTCAGCAAAGACTACACGATTACAAGGTAGGACTGGTCATAGGTTAAAAGTGCGGTATTAAGGTGTTGGCTTGTAAGCAGTTTACAAGATTAACATTCTTGTGCCTCTCCTATCTTCAGGCTCAGAATGCATCAAATTTTTTGATTACCAAGTTCAGAGAAATGATTAGTTCATAAGAAATCATACATTCAGAGAAATAATAATGATGAAGTTGACTTCTAATACACGTAACATTTTGCCACAATTCTGAACTTTTATTTTCCTGTGTGACAGGTTCTGCTGTTTGCTTTGGTGGTTGTAGCCCTGGGACTAGGTTTAGGACTAGGACTGAAACGTGGAGTCCAGGAGCAAGGTATGTTTATGATACTTTCAGCATAATTACCACTGAAGCTAGATCTGGTAAAGGGTCTTCAGCAGAGACACTCTTATAGCATAAACTAAATACTCTGTGGAAACTTCCACCTCTGAAAATAAAGTTCTTGTGGTTTTCAGGTTGAATTGCATAAAAACTGTATGCTCAAAATCTATACTTGTAAAACCTATCCTAAACTGCTGAGTGCCTTCTCTTTCCAGAAATGTTACACCTAGATCACAACAGGTTAAGAAATTTTACTATAATAATACTTCTAGAAAATTTTAGATAGGCGTTATTACATATAATACCTTGCAATTATTAAAGCAATATGTTTTGTAGAAAAGAGATCATTGGACCATTTTTGAGACTCATGCTTTGGGTACAACTGGCATAGGTCAGGTGGCAAATGTTTAAACCAATTCTGAATTTTTTTGGAAAATTTAAATTTCCATAAAGCTATGGTAAAAAGGGGATAATTATTTGATTTGGTGGAGTGTTATTTTTTAGTTAGAAAAACAAAGTAGCATTTTGGTGTCAGGAGGTCAAGCTAAATGAGAACAAACACCACATGCTGAATTAAATAAAACACTTCCTTTAGAATAAAACAATAATGAACTCATACTGGAAGAGTTCAGGGAAGCACAGTCTTTCTCATTCCTAATCAACATGTATTGAACTTATTTACCTCCTTATTCATAAAGTCTTCGCTTCTTCTGAGGTCTTTGAATACTATGTCCTTAGCAAATAGGATGAGATGGAACTGCAATTGCTTTTGCATGATGTGTATGTTGTATTACAATTTTCTGTGTAAAATTTGTAGATACCTACAGCATTAGTCTTCACTGATATTTACCTGAGGAGCTTGCTCATACCAAGTGAAAGATGGCACCAAATCAGCATTTTTGGTGCCTGTGGCTGCAGATGTTACAGAGCAATGCTAAACTGGGACTGACTAGCCCTATTTTCTACTTTCATAACAAGACCTACCTGGGAAAGATGAATTAGCCACATGGGGCATTACACTGCAGAGTGGGAGGGGAAGTCTGAGCAACACACACTTTAGCGCAGTTGCATTTGTGATGAAGGCAGTGGGTTAAAAGTGTTGCTGCTCAGGAGCAAAGGCAGTCCTGGTTGAGGCGGGTTCTGGAAGCTTGTGCTCTCAGCAGAAGGAACCTGGGAAGGAGTCAGGAGGACCTGTGATTCAGTACATTTAAAAATTCTGACAGTTTGCATTTGGTGGTAGTACAACTGATTCTGTTTACATACTCGAGGTAAATTTCCTTACAGCTTCTGTAGTTACAGTGACTGTGGCAAATAAAAGTTAATGAAATACTAAATTCCTGACCTCATGTAGGTATGAAAAAAAAAAGCACAGAACAACTGTTTGCATATGTTTGTTTACATTTGTGAAAAATCATAGCTCACTCTTGACAGAACAATCTCCAGGCATAAAACACTGACCCTCAATTACTTCATTCCATCTGTACTTCTGACACATCCGTGTATGCTCATTGCATATATTGTTTGTCTTTCTAATTATTTGCAAAGCTCGCTTGCACTGAACCATAGTTATTAATGTAAGCACTTAAAGCTCAGGGTACAACATGAGAGCTTTATTTATGTGAAATAAGCTGGCTAGCTTGAAAAAAACAATTTTAGCTCTACATGTTTTTTATACAGTGGATATTAAGGCATGGAGGTTTTAGGCAGCACACCCTGAAAAAAGCATGACTCTTTTGGCAACTATAAGAGATTTGCACCAACAAATCTGAGTAGTTATACCTATGCCTAACTAACTGTATGAGTGGACAGAAATTCTGGAAATGCAGGTGCTCAGAGTGGTTCAAATAACATTTCTGCAGTACAGAAAATGTGGACACAAGGCTTGTCCTGCCTAGTGTGGAGCTGCAGGTGATGTCTGGAGATTTGGACTGGTCCTCAGGTGCCCTCAGGAGACTCAGAACTCTCCCTTCTTCCTCAGTAAAGGTGTCAGACCTGTTGTGAGGAACTGCATGTCTCCATTTCCAGCATGAGGCCACTCACTTGGACTTTCTTCTTTCTTTTGGTCAAAAGAAGCAAACCTGCAGAATTTTTAGGGACATTGCAATAATCAAGAGGGAGAGGCATGGTCAGAGTCCTGAGTGCTGTAATGAGCCTTATGGGCCCTGCCCAGCCCCCAGAACAGCCCAACCTGCCCACATCCCAGGACCCTATTTCAGCAACCCCACCACCACCCTCCCCAGGGCCATCAGCCCCTGCCCCAGCCATGCTGAAACAGGGTTGCTCTGCAGGTCCCCTCAGCCTTGCCCTGAGCAGCCATGGATGGGTCCTGCTGAGCCAAGCCCACCCACAGGCCAACAACCTTACCTTGGGCTATCCCTGTCCCCAGGAAAGTGCCCAGCATCTGGGACGGGGCCACCCTGGTGCCTCCCTGGCTGTCCTGCATCTAGCTGGTGGTGGGATAGGCCCTGGCTGGCAGGCCCTGCCCAGCCACCCCTTGGAGCCCCCATGGCTCTGAGTCCCAAGCCGTGAGGGAGCTCCCATCCCATGCAGCTCCCTGGCAGTATGTTAGAGAAGATCCAACACGGGAGTCACTGTTTCTTTCACATCCTGGACCCAGAAATGTGCAGGGGAGACAATAGTTTCCTCTTGCTCATGGTGGGAAAGAAGGACAGAGTGCCAGCTGGTTCTTGGAAAACCTGCTGCAGAAACAGCCCTGCCTCAGGTTCCAGGACAGCATGGCCAGGAACTGCAACATCCAAGGGATTTCCTACAGTTTTCATTTTGCCTCGTTGATCCATGAGCTAGTGATGGCATTGGAAAAAGACTCAGGAAATGGATTTGGGAAATTATTCAGTGTATTTCTCCCTGGAGACAGTGATCTGTTTAACTGACCTGTCTGTGACAGGGTCACCGAAGCACTCAAGATTCACTGCCTTCTCCTTACAGTCAGCTGCAGACACAAGTGCAATGAGGAACACAGGAAAGAGGTGTCTGGCTGCCAGTGCGACAGTGGCTGCAAGGAGCGTCAGGACTGCTGCTGGGACTATGAGGACGCCTGCGTGGAGCCAAGTATGTTTCCCTACAGGCAGTACTCACTGGTTTTCATTTTATTTTGGTTCGTTTTTTTTCACAATAGGAACAAGGAACGGATACATTCCCATACTAATGCAGATATACAGAGGTTATGTCACATTCCCTCAGGGAGGAAGGACATGGTAGTGTCGAACTGCTTCTGCTTTCAGATGGCTAGAGGGCCATAACTTGGTGACCTGGCAAGCCGTGGTCATTCTGGTCTTTCTTAAATCAGATGCCTGTATTTTTGTCCCCTCTGGATAACCAAAGCATTTGTAGTGCCTATTTCCTGCCCCAGATAAAACTGTGGGTGAGCATGGGCCCTGAAACAATGCTGCTGTGCCAGCATCTCTTGCACTTTTGGGTGCACTGGCCAGGTGCACTTTCCAGCCTCATGCAGCACTCGGTGGGGGCCTGGGATTAGAGGGGTGCGCGCATCTTCCTGGGGACCAGCCTTGCCCTGCATTGAAGCTAGACTGCTCTCCAGTTACTCTCTCTGCTCTACCAGCAACTGCTCAGTTGTTTGTCTGTCCTTACCACTTTTTCTGCCTTATTCAGCCCTTACATCTCTTGTTACTGTCTGCTGGGAATCACATGCGAGAGCAGGAAAAAGATCCATTTCCTTCTCTTTCTCTTCTGTAGAAGAAATATGGGTTTGACTTTTTATGATCTTCCTGGAAGGGTGGAAGGCATTGAAGAGGGCAATAAATTATTCTATGAGTATCTGTTACCATTCAATGGCTACAGAAACAGGCTTTATGTGTTAAACAAAATATTGTTTTCCTTTCAGATGAAAGTTCAAAAGCAACTCAAGCAGGATGTGTAAATTGTAGTTTAACAAAACCGTCTTTACCTGTTTGTGGTATTTCCACCAAAAGGAATTTACATAATGTTCTTTGAACTGAATCATAATCTTTTTCTTCCAATTTTCAGCTCGATCTTGGAGGTGCACCAATTTTCGTTGTGGTGAGACACGGATACCTGGAAGTTACTGTTCTTGTTCTGATGACTGCTTGCAGAAAAAAGACTGCTGTGTAAATTACAACAGCGTTTGCAAAGGTAAATAAAAAAAATCAGAAAGATTTATATATAAATTGTCCTTTGAAATAAATAGATGGGCAAACATGGCAATTATAAAGGTAAATTTATTTGTTTCTCAAGATTAGAGGCTTACGGTGATATTTTGGAAAATGAAGATGTTTTCAGTGAAGTTTTTTGTATTTTTGGCTGGAAAAAAGACAGTTTTTAGAGAAAAATGTGTATGTGTGTCATTCATAAGAAAGAAAGTCTTTTGAATATTGCAGCAGTATATGAAATGGGGTTTTTTGCTTCAGACTTCGTCCATTCCAAAGTACATATTGTAGTAATCATCCCTAATTTAAAATCTCCTATTTTTTTAATTAGAAACTATTTTTCAGATTGGGTTTCTTATGTTTTACTTATGCTAAATATCTTTGTTAGTAGCTGATTGTCTCATACAGACTCTGGCTAAAACCCATGAAGAGTAGCACTGGTAAAATCTGACTACAGGACTGATACCAGAGGAGTATACCAGTGGCATAAAACATAGTATCTGTTACCAGAATTCTTTTGTATTGTAAGGTGGTAGAGATTTAAGGCATCCTGCAAAATTATATTTGTCACCTAAATGCAAATTAAAGCAAAAAACAGTCAGGAGTTTGACTAAGTGTTGATTGATCTGATGTAGTTAAGGTCACTAAACATCCCGGCCTTTGGCTGCTTACTGGAAAAAGATGCTTTATGTGGTGAACTGAGAACTTAACTTCAACAGCCACTGCTTCTTCTCTTTTCATTGTATTTTTTCCTTTTGTGGATGCTTTCCTTCTTTCTTCTCTTATTGACCTCTCTTATTTCTTCCAAAGAGATGGGCAAACATTATCAGAAATTAGTATAGCTGTAAAGCAGGTGGCGAATATTCAAAGGAGAAAGGAAACAATAGCTTGAAATTTGGAAGCCATGGTCAAGAAGGAAAGATTGAAAGAGTTTGAGCTCTTTACAGACAAAAGAAAAAGAAAGTCTAAAGGCAGCCCTGGCAATCATTTCTAGGTGTATAAGTGATATCTTTACAAAAAAGAAAGCAGTAATCCCTTGTGGGCGAGATACAGTTTAACTGTTTCCCATTAAAAAAAAGATAAAACTTAGGTTAACCTTTCATAGTGATTTCTTCTCCATTTTCTTTGCTTGTCTGTTTAGTGTATGTGTTTTGCTTTTAACTCAGAACTGTTAGCATTATCTCTTTCAAGGGTTGAGGGCCTTTAGGTTTCACTGAATGATTTCTAAAGCTATGTTCAGTCCTGTGCTTCTATAATTCAGTATTGAAGCAGAAAAAATACTAGGAAGACTCCTAAAAAGATGAACCAAGAAACTTCTTTCTTGGTTGCTCATGGCTGACTGAGTATTTGCTTTTGTCCTTTTAGGTGAATTACGTTGGGTGGAAGAACCATGTGTACCACTTGAAACTCCTCAGTGTCCAGCTGGGTAGGATAAAATAATTTTGTTATCTTAGCAAATAAAATCATTGTGATGGTCAGAAATACTCCAGTCACCTGAGGCAGGTCTTCATGAGGTTTTCCTATTTACTTAGAATTAGGCGCCTGCCCTGAGGGATATTCTATAGAAGTGGTTTGTGGCTAGCAATGTTTTTATTTTTAAAACCTTTGTTCTTTTTTTTCACGTGAGTTTATCTTTACTGTTTAGAGCAGAGTACAGGAGTTCAAACTGGTACTAAAATGACTGAAAGTCATTTCCCAAAGACCTGGAAAAATTGTTAGAGTTATCTCAAGGTTCACGTGTCACAAATTGTTCATAGTCCATTTTATCTTACCATATGGTATCTGTGATAACTAGGATAAATCACCTTGTGCAAGCTGTAATAACTCTTAGAGTCATTGTGATTACGGCACGCTGTAATAACCCTTAGAATCTTTGTGATTATAGTTCTTTATCTAACTGGGGTTTTTTTACTTGATTTATATGTGGGAAGAAAGGTGTGTTAAAAAGAAAGCTATGAAAGTAGCCATATATATCTGCAAATGCTGAAAAGTGGCAATTCTGATGTCCACCTGTAGGTATTTTACACTATTGCAGAATCAAGTGAGAGGCTAGGCAGAAACACAGTTTAAAAGTTAATCTCAAATGAAAACGGAAATGTTCTGTTATGGTATCTGTAATGTGATCCATTATTATCTATTTTACTGCCAATTTAGTTTAATCATAACAATATCTTTAGTATTGTGGCCTGTTCATGCATTCCTGCATGTGCCTCCCAACATAGGTATAAAAATACATTTTTTAGGTTAACAAATAACTTTCTGAGTCAACACAGTTTCATAGGCTAGGTTTGGAAACTAGTGGAGGAGTGCTTACTTAAGGGCTGTAAACAGCATTGGTATATAAAACTCTTTAATTTCCGATTCAAATCAGGAAGCTGTTTTACACAAACTGTTTTAATAAAACCTGTTGATGCCAGTGCAGTTCTGTGTTTTGGAAAGACCACTGTGAATAAGAAACAGGCTGGGATGGTGATTACTTCCTGATGCGAATGTATAATTTTTAAATATTTATCACTCAAAGTATTACTCCAAAAAATGGTTTGAAGTCAGTTGATATTAACTGCATTTGATTAATCATTTTCTCCCACAGTATTTTCCAGGCATATGTAGTGAACATATATATTCACACTACAAATTGCAGATAATTGTTTGTTTATTTTTAAATGCTATATTTTTAATGTATTCGGTTTTTTTATATGTTTCTAAAGAGCATGTGGAATATATGATGGTTAACAAAAAGACTGAATTTGCAGAACTAGAACTGATCCTACTGATCAGTTGATGTTATGAAAAAAGGTGCTATATCAGCAGCACTTTGTAATTGCTATTGCATTTTTCTTTAGGAGTCCTTTCAAGTTGGTCGAGAGAAAGCACATTTAATAACTTTGAAGTTTATATTCACAACTAGAATATTCTAGTTAGAATTTTTATTACAGGAATTTAAATATAGTTCTGGAAATCAGCTGCAGTTTCTACCTATTTTATCACACCCACTGTATAAACTCAGATCAGAGTCTTTTATCCTTGTTTCTTTACATAAAGACTTACTCTATGCACATTAGCAGCTGCCGCATTCCTTTTGTAGGTTTGAGTTCAGTTTGACAAGGGCCTTGAGGCAAAGAAGTGTTTTCCAGCTCTTTGAGATATCATTCACAAAGAACACGGATTGCTTAGTGATGTCTTCACAAAGGAAATGTGGTAGAGCAAGGCATTGCAAAGAGATTACCTTTCTCAGCACCGAAGCCAGTTGACCCTGACTGCTGTACTTTTCCAGTCCTGGTGCTGCTGCCCTGACAGATTTTTTAAGATGCATTAAGAACCGGGAGACAGAATTCAGCCCGACACTATATACAGTGGTACTTTGGCTGTTTGTATTTGGATGCTAGTCTGCAGCATTTGTATGTATTTGTAATTAAATATTTGTAATTAAAATATTAACAAAACCAAATTTATTTTTCTAGGTTCTATATATACCAAGTGGCTTGTATTTTATTTCTCTAGTGTTTTGTTATTTTTTTTCAGGAGGATTGTGTATTGAATTATTTGTTTATCTCACACTGTGATACTAATTCTACGAAGTATTTGGGAATTCCAGATCCTGCTTTTAAAAGTAGAATTTATATTGTTAAAGATCTTAACACGTCATCAGGTCTCCAAATACCTCAATGATGACAGGCTCATATTTTCTTGTAGGTTTGATCTGCCACCAGTTATCCTGTTTTCAATGGATGGATTTAGAGCAGAATACTTGCAAACCTGGAGTTCTCTGATGCCAAATATTGAAAAACTCAGTAAGTTACCAATAGTGCTATAACTATGTTCTTTAAAAGTCTGCATGAAACCTCTCCAGTACACTTTGTTCTTGTCACAACAAAAAAGAAAATCACAGATCTGGTCTCCCTCATCAGTTCTGTATTTTCATATATTAACTACATTAATTCTTGTATTTGAGTGCTCAGCAAACATGATTTTTTTAAACAAGGCCCCTAGCACTGGGCAGTAACTTTTTATTAAATAAATAGTTTGAAATATACATTCAAATACAGTTTAAGACTGGAAAAAGGTTCCAGAGAAAGTTTCCTGCATTTTCTGGACTGCATTTAAAAATTCTAGCTGATAAAGAGATAATAATTAAAGTCAAATATGAAGAGAAAATGTATTGGGCTATTTGGAAATTTAAAAAATAATATATTAAAGAAACCCCTGTATATTTAAAAGTATGTTAGTGAATATTGTTATATTACTTAATGCAATGTTATTTGCATATTTTTGTTATTTAGTATATTCATGTGGTTGCATTAAGGTTCAAAAAGCTGTTTCCCAGTATTTTCCAGTATTTCTTAATATTGTGAGAAAGAGTAAGTTGAAGATCTTTAACTTGTGCTGTAGAGGGGGCTAAAAAGTGAGACCCATCAGTGCACACCTGGTTAAAATTTTCTGAATAATGTAGAGTTCAGCTCTCAAGATAACTTTGTACCTGGACAAAATATCTGCATATTTATTAATTTCTTCTCAGCAATAATAGACTAATTTGACAGTGTTCAGATCGGTTTTGAATACATATATATTCTGTTTCTACTGTGCTTACTTGAAAACTTCAAATGGATGTTACTATGTGCTACATTTTACTGAATAGTTAAAAGCCTCATTATCTATAAATGAGATTATCCAGAAGCCTGAACTTGAAGCAGTGTGCATACCTGACCTCTTGTGCAAATATTTTATGCTTTGATGTCATTTTGATTCAAGGAACTTGAATCAGTGAAGAAATCATGCATGCAGAAATCAGTGTTCAGTTCCAATCTTTTCAAACAGGTGAAAAGGAAATACCAAGTTGACAATAGGTGTGAAAACCATACTACATGTATGTTTCCAAGAAATCCTTTAAACAAGAACAGATGTAATTCACCATTACTCAGATTTGTTGTCAATTTTAACCACATTCTACACTTACGCTACTCAGAAAACTAGAGTGGAAAAAACTTCTTTGCAAAAGAAAAAAACATAATGCTTATTTGTGGAATAAAGTATTTTCTCTCTATCAACTCTGTTAACTTAGGATTTTTAGTAGAGCTAATCAAGCTAGTTGTTATAGAGTATGTATACTATGAATGTAGGTCCTTTGCTGTTTAAGAGAAATCCATAAAATTATGCTGATTTTCTCAGGTATTTGTCAATTATTCAGCCTTTCTTTAAACTTAAAAAAAAAAGACTTTTTTTCTGTACCACACTGGAACGGTTTTGTTGAACAATTCCAGACTTTCATCACTTAGTTGAGGTTGTTTAGTTAAAATTGTTTTCTGTTCTTTGACTGAAACACTGTGTATCAAATAACGAAGTGTGTTCGAGTTTGAATCAATCATCTGACTACAGCTTAATACAGAACTGTTTCTCCACATGAGATAGATTAAAAGATTGCATTAAGGCATCTTGCAGTCTTCATGCATTTGTTTTGTGAGTAAATAAGTTGGACACTATGGTGGATTTAGATATTACAGATGTTCAAGTATGGTGATATTATGATGTTCAGGCCTTTGATCACTGAAAAGTGAAGCAATGTTTGCCAATAAAGGTAGGACACTTGGGATGGGATTCACTCCAGAGCAGGCTGCCTACATTGACATATGTTCTTGGAGGTGTCTGTGTGTGAGATGTTTAAATGCTCATTGTAGTCACTATATTTATGGTTAGTGCAGTCTGTACAGTGCAGTTGAAGAACCTAGAGAACAATTCAGCTCAATCAAGAGACAGAGGGTGAGACAGGACAAAGTGTTGCCTTACCCCGTGTTTCTAGTATACTTCAGAGAGGTGTGGCGTATACCAGGTGGCCTTCAGCAGCTGTGTCAGGAGGACACAGATCTCCTGGTGATCTTGCATCAAAACTGGCAACTTTCATACAGATTTTTTGGCTATCTGAGGGTATCTCAAATGGCACCAGACTTCAGTGCTTAAGCAACTGAGTCCTTCCCATGCATCTGGTCACCAAAGAGCTCTGCAGAATATCTGCATATCTGCATATTTGCATATCAGCAGAAGCTGACCTGAGGCTTCAGTCTCATTGCATAAACATGCATGTCTAGTGCCATTTTGAATCTCAGAAGTATCTGAGACATTCATTTGGGCTGGAAGACAGAATGTAGGAGCAGCATCTGAAGGCCAGGCAGGATCTTTAAAGATGTCTCAAATGGCCCTAGGTCTCTAGGCTTTTGGGAGTTGAATTGAGTGTCCAGGGTCCATTGGCTGCAATGAGACAGTAGGCCTTGCCCAGAAGGAGACACCAGAATGTATGTGCCTTAATTTGGAGTCATATTTCCCCTCTAATATCACAGCAACTGAATGTTGTTAGTTTGCTTTTAAGACTGATTAAAAAAATAAAAGATAATCAAATGTATATTAATTCCATGATCTGTTACAGAAACATGCGGCATGCATTCAAAATACATGAGAGCTGTTTACCCCACAAAAACCTTTCCAAACCACTATACTATTGTCACAGTAAGTGAGAATTTGCTATTTTTCCTTTCTGTTATCTGGAAAACATAGGCAGGATTTTGTGTTTCCAATCTTTTATGGTTGGACTTGATGATCTCAAAGGTCTTTTCCCAACCTAGTGATTCTGTGTGATTCTGTGATTTTTTTTGTGGGACATGGGAATTTAAGCTCTAGGAGTAAAAGAGAAAGAGATGCTGAGATTGTACATGCAGGTATGATCTATGTGGCTATATATGTATATTCTGTCTGATTCTGGCCTGTGAACCGGTTATTCCTGATCATTGTCAGTCTGGGTATGGGTGAGTATGGGCCAGGACACAGCCATTTGATGAGACTGTGTGTTAGGATGGCTTGGCAGCTGATACAAAGTCACATGACATATACGGCACATAATCAATAGCACATCAGGTTTTAATTGGGCTGAGGAGAAAATGGGGAAATTCAAGGGAACTTGGCAGGCAAGCTGAATACATTTGTGGGAATCTGGTGATCTGATGAGTTAGAAAAGCATGTTCTGTTTCTGTGAAAAATAGCCCTAAAATTAAATGAGTCACTACAGTAGTGTGAATTGCAACATTTAATGCTCCATTTGATTTCAAGACTGAGTGGGATTGGGTTTTTTTATTTGTTTATTTTCATTTTGCAGGGATTGTATCCAGAATCTCATGGCATTATTGATAACAGCATGTATGATGTAAACTTGAACAAGCATTTCTCACTTTCGGGGACGCAAAAATTTGAACCTTCATGGTGGAAGGGGCAGCCAGTAGGTTTATTTCTCATCATGGTATTCCTTTATGCTTAGAGTGGCTCATGTGCCATATTATGAAAGAGAACAAAAGAAGAGTCACATGCAGAGCTGTGTGATATATTTGCTGTACATGCTAAATATCCTGTAGGCTTCATATTATAGTCTGCCTACAAAGCAGTTCACTTTTTTGTGAAAGTAAAAGAACTCTTAACATTTTAACTCTGAGACTTAAAAATTTCATTACATATGGTATTTAGTAAAAAAGACTTAAATATTTTGGCTGGTATTGGAATGGATCTCTTGCCACAGGAAGCCATATTAATTTTTTAATAAGGTTTTATTGTTGGGTATTTTTTTTCTCTAGCTTTTGGGATAGCTACAAAACAAAATCTGAACATCTACTTCCAAATTTATATCCAGTTACAAATACCCTTACAAAGTACAGGCATACAAAAGCAAGGAAGGGAATAGCAGAGAGATTAATTTTCAGCAAAATGAATACTTATATATAACACATGGTATATGATATATGTCATAACGCCCCCCCCCCAACCCTTATTGTACCTATGGTTAAGATTAATATTAATAACTTACTAGAAATACCAAGCTGTAATGATGGTACAAAAATATAAAAAAATGCACATGTAGTATATAGGATATCTACTTAATATAAATTTATATATTTATTTACATGTGATTATACATATACATGTATGTGTGAGTTTGTGTAGTCCACTGGACCACTTCAGGGCTGACAAAAGTTTGAAGCATGTTATTTAGGGCATTGTCCAAAGACCTCAAACACTGATAGGCTTGGAGCATCGACCACCGCTCCAGGAAGCATTTTCCAGTGTTTTTTGATCACCCTCTTGGTAAGGAAATGTCTTCTAATGTTAAGTCTGAACAGCCCTGATGCAGCTATGAACCTTTCTTCCGTCTCCACGATCCTTTCCACTGGCACTTGCCACAGGAACGAAGATCAGTATGTGTTGCCAGTTATGGAAATACCTACCTGATTATTTTTCTATGCTGAGAATACCCAAGAAATGGTAACATCCTGGCTTCCATGATATAGTTTTTCTTCAGAATGTGTATGTAGAAAACAAACAGACTTCAAATTAGATCTGGCCATTAGACAACTGTGTGATGTGTGAAAGAAGAAAGAGTAAGGCATGCTTGCTGCCCATATTTCTAATCCAATTATGTATTTTTACTTTGGTGATCTGAGGTCCTCCAGTGGTGTAAGTGCCATAAAATAATTTGTTTGTATCTTTACCCATAGGTCTGGCTGACAGCAATGTATCAAAACTTGAAAGCAGGCACCTTCTTTTGGCCAGGCTCTGACGTTCCGATTAATGGAACATACCCCACTTTGTACCATATATTCAACAGGCAAGTTTTTATAGAGCTTGTAGTAAATTCCTGTACATTACATCGAAAATCCAAATTGCCATGTGACAATTGAAGGAAATGAAATATAAGATTTTTAAACAATAGTCTGAGAGATAAGTACCATGTCATATCAACCTGTTTTTGCCATGGAACTACCACTAACAGTTGAAATTTTCAAAACCACTTAGGGGATTCACAATGAGAAGGTCAAAGGGTACTGTATATTCTGCTCCCCTAGACAGTTTTGAAAGTTTCAGTCAACTGCAAACCATTGATCTCCCACTACAAAAGCATCCTGCAACTGATTAGTAGCCACTGTTAAGCTATAGCAATGATTGGCATATTTCCACACATTAGTGCTGTGGGTAACTAATGTAAAGCTTGTACATGACTTTGGGGGAAGGCAAAGCTATTTATGGGTGAATTTTTTCATAGGAAACAAAGCATGACCTCACTAAGATTTTGCTGGGGACATTGCTTGCTTTTACAGTATGACAGTCCACTGTTTATACATGCTGGAAAGAATAAAAATTATTCTGACTTATGTCCTGAACTTGAAATATCTTTTTTTGAAAGTATTTAATTATAAATATATGAATACCCCCACCAACTTCACGTTTGTGTTTGCAAAATCAGGATCTGTCAAATTTATCATGAAAATTTACATTCAATCAAAAAATGAGAATAAAACCGATTGCTGGTACCTAGTTAAGATGTATCATTCTTGAAAATAAAATCTGTGGCTTTACTATATGACTAGAGGGTGGACACTTTCACTGTAAGACTTGTTAACCATATCTCCTTTTTTTTTTTTTCTCCTCAGTTCAGTTACATATGAAGAAAGAATTTCTGGAATACTGAAGTGGCTTGATTATAGCAAATCTGAGAGGTAACACTCAGCAATATCTAGCTGGTTTGTGAGACTATAGAAAGGTTTTAATGATTAGCAATTTATATTTCTATTGCTTTTTGTGAAACATGGAATCTTCTTCACCACGTGAAATGATAATTTGCTGCACTTAAGCCTGTTCTATAAGTATAACTAATAATTTTCCAAATAAGATTATAAATACCAAAGATGATAAAGTGTGCATCTACCCAAATGGCAAGTACTGCGGTATACATTTATTTTTATTATTGTTCTTTTTTCTTAGTGCATAGCCTAGAGGAAACATGGAACATTCAGTTTCTAGTCTAAGTGTATGGATGAAAGATTTTATATGAAACACATTGCACAAGGGGCTTAAATATCTGAAAGTAATTGCAGACAGTAATTCAGGATGAAAAGTAGATGTCAGTACTAATTGTGGTGCTCAGTTTAGTGATATGTAAACAAGTGAAATCTTTTATATGATAATTTGTTTGCAAATTCCTAATATATATATGCAGTTAGGAGATGCCACATCTCAAAAAAGAACAGCTTGCTCTGGGGTCTGACATCTTGAAGTTTGTCAGAGTGATTTCTGGATACCAATTAAAGATACTGGATACTGTTTCTGAAGCTGTAATTTCAAATAGTTCATGTTGACTGATGTTGAACAATTATATTTGCTGTATGGACTTTTATTAAGGTTTAAATATGTTATTTATAGTTCTGTTTTGTTTCTTCTAATATTTTTAAAAATGAAACTGTTCTTTTGAAAATGCTGTCTTCAGAATCTCATAATAATCTCATAATTCTTACTTCTAACCTGAGGCCTGATTTCTACACCTTATATATTGAAGAACCAGATTCTTCAGGACATTCATTTGGACCAGTTAGTGGTGGTGTAAGTAGTTTTTGTAATTTTCATTGACAAAATTGCACTAAAAATGGTGCTGTACAATGAACTTAATCAACTTACAAAATTGGAAAGGACAGTAGATAAAATAAATACTGTGTTTTATGAGTTTTTATTAAGAACTCTTGCTTGTGGTTGAGCCCATTCTTACATCGCCAACACTGACTGTGAATCAAAAGAGCTGTAAACCAAACAGACAGAAAATAATTTCACATCATACTATTACAAATAAAATTAATGGTTATATTTAGACTGAACTTTAATGTTATTGCCAAGTGACATTTTGAATCATGCAGCCTGGAAAATACTCAGAATTGCTTTATTTTTTTATTCCTAGCATTGTACGTCAATGTTTGTTAATTTGTAACCAAAAATCCTACATTTTTAGTTTTGAAGAGGCAAAAAGTTCAATCTTTAAGGAGTTTATGATTTACCATATCAGCTCCTTCCTGGAATGGTCTTGTTTAATAATTTTGAAAATGGTCTTCAGCATAAAGCCTTGTTGTAGTCGACAAGGACAGAAAAAACCTGATCTTTACAGAAGAGTTTGAGGCTCCCTAATTGGAAAGGGAACTCCATTTCTCTTTACACAGAAAGGCCTTACAGACCCATTAATTGTATGTGTAATTGCATACGTGTAAGGTGTCCATGTGTGCATGAGATTCCAGGGAGTGCAGCAGTTAGGGAAACAAGAAGGGTGCGAATGCTCAGTTGTGGAGTTCTCAGACTCTGTATCAGTATCAGTACCTCAGACTACCGGCATCAGTCCCATCCTTCCTCTAGGACTTAGAGGAAGACTCTAAGTCAGCTGCGTACAGAAGAGTGAATGGCTGCAGGGTGAATTGTGCTGAATTTCTCCCATATTACTTCAGTAGTGGTCAGTGTCTTTCTGTAGGAAGTCTAAGCAGGGAACTACATCCATGCCTTCTTGGATCCTGTACTGGTCTTACAGATGATACGTGTGTGTAAATATTTTTAAATGCTGCTTATCATGAATACAATATCATGTTCACACTACAATAAAAATTGTATTTAATGCTATAAATCTGGTATTTTATATACATTTGGGAGTGAATGAGAAACAAATTTTATCTGAATATATTTTTTTCTTTCAATAAATAAATTTTAAAGCTCTATTTTTCTAAGATAATAGAAAAAATTAATCATGAAGTGTTTTTCAAGTTGCATATTCCATGGTAGAGTAATGGAATTCTGAGCATCTATACTCCAGTGGTGATGGAAAAAGAAAATAATAAGGAATATTAAGAACCTGAAAATTGACAGAAAATCTCCTTTTTTTTTGGACTTTGACGATGACATTTAAGTGAGAGCTTGAAATCAGAAAGAAAAATTCTAATCAAGATGGTTTATCTCACAGGTAATCAAAGCCTTACAGCTAGCAGATGAAACACTGGGGATGCTAATGGATGGGCTTAAACAAAGAAACCTGCACAACTGTGTAAACCTCATCGTTTTAGCTGATCATGGTAATGTACATAGTTCTTTTTTCAGTCTACATTTTAATGAGTCAGTATTTTCTTCCTCTGTGTAATATGTGTGCTTACTAGCTTTATGTGTGCTTCCTTGCCATTTATTGTATATAAAAAATAACAGTTTATATACTGTCCTTTAGGGATGGACATGACCTACTGCAAGCAGTTAGAATTCATGACTAATTACTTCAAAGAGATTGATTTCTACATATATGCTGGGCCTGCAGCTCGCATTCGATCAGCAAATGTTCCACAGGACTATTTTACCTGTAAGTGTGGACCGCTCTTGGGGTTGTGCAATGAATATTACAATCAATAAATAACTAGGTAGATATATACATAGCTAAATTGATAGATAAAATGGGTAATCAGTAGTAAACAGCAGAGTGAACAGCTTTCTGTTTCATTTACAGAACCTGAATATGAGCACAGTGAGATCTGAGCCTTGGTTGAGCCCTTTAGTTAGTATCACAAAAAAACCCCAAAACTGAAACTGTGTGAGCTGACTCTGACATGGAATAGATACCATGCTTCCAGACTGAAAAAATAATCCCAGAATGTTCTGTATCGGAAAAGAATGAAGAGAGGTAAAACCATCAAGTGCTCTATTTAGCAAGCTTATAGAATTAATAAAGTATTCTAAAAGGTGTAATTCTTTAAGATCTCAAGTAAGAGTTTGGAACCTGTTGTACTTTTTATTTCTCTTTTCTAATCTATTTATAGGCACAATATTTATACAACATAAACCAGACTTTCTTTGGTTTAAGTAGAAGACAGTCTAAGTCAGAAAGAAGACAATTAATAAGCAGAGGAGAGAATAATGATGGGTTTTATGTGTATTAATCTCGGTATCATTGTATCTCATTTCCTCTAAGGTTCTTACTTTTTCTGAAGGCATTTTCCTTCTGTAAAGTGTTCAGATTTCTTTTGTAGAATGTTAATGTCAAAAGGTTAAGGTCTTTGAAAATGTGGAGGGTGAAAGTGCCGAGATACACTGGATTTTCCTCTGTGACTACAGCCGAAAGTGGAATACAAGTGCCCCAGGTCTAGTTCAGTGTAAAAAATTCTTCAGAAGTTAGGTGGGAGAAGGAAATTTTGTTCTATTGATGGGTCATCTTTAGAGGTAGGCAGTCATCACCATGGCAGTTTTCTACAATCAGTCTTGATGTACCCAAAGTGCTAGGTGCTTCCACAAGCTACCATACCTACAGTCAGTTACCCTTGGAAACATAATGTTCCTAACCTGTAGAAGTTTATAGTTACTGTAAAGTTCAGAGGCTAATAAGGACATTCAATTCCACAGAAAAAAAGTACATTAAAATTTCTCTTTTGGTCTTTTAGCTGTTTGAGTGTATATTAATTCATCTTTTCTTTTTGACAGTTGACTCAGATGGAATTGTTAAAAACCTCACAGTGAGTAAATATTTTCCTAATTTTTCCTCATTATTCCTCTTAATAGGAATCAGATCAAAAAACACAGATTGTGAAAAACTGAGGCTGCAGTGCCAGTTTAAATACTGTACTGACTCCAGTGCACTACAGGAGGCAGTTCTGGAAGTTCGAAGTTAGTGCACAAAGTTTTGCCATGGGGCTCTGTTCAGGGCAAAAGAGTTTTTATGTACTTCACTTTGAAAGAGCAGAAGTGTCGGACTTCACATGGAGAAAGCAGTGTGTATCTTCATTATAGAACTGAATGCAGCACAGAGATGCTTTAGGTAATAGGCATCTCTTAGCTCTGGAGCAGAAATGCTGCACCCAGGCTAGGTTACAGAAATTTTTCCATGTAGCAGGTAACGACATTGTAGAGCACGTTGCCACAGGGTATCGTAGAGGCTGGAAATATAAACAGGAAGGGGAGATTTTAGACAAATTAACTGAGGACAGGCCTGTAAGTGCTATTAAACACGATCCACAACCAGCCTTAAACTGTTAAACACAGATCCACAACTTCAGGAATCCCTGAAGCCTAGAGCAAAGACAAATCACCACTAGAGGTCTTCCTGTAACCTACTGAACATCTCAGTTGTGCAATATTACATGTAGCTTTTGCTCGCCACTGAAAGTCCAAAGGGCAACAAACATTCCTGTTTGAATTTTTCTTGATTATGAATACCTAAGAACAAGCCCATTATTTCCCAGCATCCAAAGCAGACATGGGATTAGGATGTCAATGATTGGGAATAGCAGAAGGATTTTTTTCATTTTTACATAATTGTATGGTATGGAGTGTGTCATATCAAAGAGCATTTGTGTGAGGGGAATAGCACAATTTGCATGTTCTCAACCCCAGTTGAAACTGAAGCTGCTAATATTTATGGAGAAGTGACATCTGCCTTACAGGAATAGCCTGGTATCAGGACACTTCTATTCATAAATGGAATTTGAGTATCTTGTCCCTTTCAAGTTCCTAGAACAAAGGGCTTGAGTAGAGAAGGCAGTTGTGTGTTGTATATTAATTGCTGATTAGTAAACATTAAGTCATATTATTTGTTGATTTCCTCTATTTTTACCTCTAATTGCACTGCCCTTTGAAGAATGACCTCCTCTCCTGGCCCGACAAACCCACTGAATCCTTGTTTTTCATGTTCCTGGATTCCCCTGTGCTGCTTCGATGACTATCCAGCACGCTGACTCTAATTTCACCTGTAAATGTCATTCTGTGCAGGGTATATAATTCTAGTACTTAGAGGTGAAGAAGTCAGATCAGGCTCCACATTTGTACTGCCTATGAGGTAAAATGGGTCCACTTCTCTGTCTTTCAGTCCAGCTTTCTAGCAGCTATTCTCACAGCATTTTAGATGCCCTGTGTTGTCCCAGTGCTGGATTCCTGATCATGAGCAACATTTCTGAAACATTGCTATGATGCTTGCAGCCAGCTGCAATGGCTCCTAATGGCCACACGTAGTTATAACTTTGTCATATGGTTGTCATTAGGCTCTCAGTGCCAAACTGATTCATAGAATGCCTGTTAATGCAACAGGGTGTAAAAGCGAAGGCCTTTAGCTAACAGCTGAGAACTGGACATTTACATGGCACGAGAGTTCAGTCTTGCAACTAAACCTCTAGACTGTACTGTTATTTCTACTTGGTTTTATTTGTTGTTTATATTCAGTGAGTGTAATTATAGGACAAGGAATAATGACCTTAAGCTGAAGGAAAGTAGATTCAGATGAGATACTAGACAGAAATTCTTCCCTGTGAGGGTGGTGAGGCCCTGACACAGGCTGCCCAAAGAGGCTGTAGCTGCCCCCTCCCTGGCAGTGTTCAAGGCCAGGTTGGATGGGGCTTTGGGCAACCTGGTCTAGTGGAGGGTATCCCTGCCCATGGCAGGGGGTTGGAACTAGATGATCTTTGAGGTCCCTTCCAAACCAACCCAAACCAGTCTGGATTCTACAATTTACTGAATGGTAAAATAATAAAATATGGCAGAAATAAACTGACAGGGACCTTTCTTTTGTAGAGTGTAATCTTACACGCTAGATGCCAGTGACACTAGCATAGACATGTAGACTAAAGATTACTACTAAGTGTCTTTCAGCCTTAGGAGTATTTTTACCACGATCTTTGTGAACTTGCTCTACATGTTATAGCAGTATATTTTCAAACAGTTCTGAAAAAGCTACATTGTCTTCCATTGTTTCTTGGGCCAAAAATGATATCTACAGGTTATCAGAGAAGCTATCTGTAAATAATGTTCTTTGTGCTGGCATTCCTGTCACTGTTTTTGATAATTTTGAATGATGGGTTTATTTTTGATACTGAGCAAAACTCATGACTGGGCATTTTCTTCTTGCACAGTGCAAAAGGTCCCCCCAGCACTTCAAGCCTTATCTGACACCTGACTTGCCAAAACGATTCCACTATGCTAACAACATTCGTATCGATAAAGTTCATCTTTTAGTGGATCATCAGTGGCTGGCTGTGAGGTAACGTAATTTCTGTGACTGTTATCTTTCTCATCCTATTGCCAATCTTTTAATTTCCTTTACAGATGCCTCATATCCTGTTTTGCTCTGTAATTATTACATTTCTTTGTTTGTTACATTTAAAACCATATTATGTGTAAAAAGGACCCGCTCCTTATACACAAAGCCAAGAATGTATTAGTACAACTTATATCTTAGCAGTCTGATAAAAGAACTATCATTACTCCAAAACAATTTTTTTCCAGGAAAAAAAGGAAGAAAAAAGAAAATAAGGAAATGAATACAGCTACACAGAAAAAGTCTCAAAAATTATGTAGTTTAAATTGTTATACAAAGCCTTCCTAGTATCTAGTCCTTTTCTTGGTGTTACTTTCACCCCTCCACTGCCCATCTGGATCCTAAGGTTGATGGCTTTATTCTGGTGCATGTGTGGATACAGCCAGTAATCAGCATTATGAATTCTTAATCAGGAAGAATATGATGTCAATGTTTCCTCACCCTTGCTGTGATCCAAATGGGGGTTTTCATATATGTATGCTAACAGTACAGCTTGCTCACTCTTCACTGGCCTGCAAGTTAACATTACAACTCTGGTCGCTAAATATGGTGCATTCTACATATGTTAGATATTTGTGCTTTATTCTCTTTGTTACCTCTAAGCCTGGTTTTGCTCAGTTCCAGCTCTGCATTTCTTTAATTGACCATCAGCGACATCTAGCCTTGAGCTCTCCATCCCACACAGAGTAACTGCTGTCTACAGAAAAACTATGTCTTTGCCATGCAAAGATAATCTGATAAAAAATCTGTCATAACAACCTTGCATTAAAAAAAATTGCTGTAAGAGCTAAACAACAAAAAACCAGCTATGAGCAAGTCAGGAGGAGTTCAGACAAGCCTTAGTCCTGAGGCTTTGAAAACTCAACACAAATCTGTGGTGTTAATAGCAATGCTGTATTTACTGAGCTAGTGTTGCACATTGGAGAAGCATGAGCCAACTTGTAATTTCAAGACTATTTGAATAGTAGAAGATACCCAATCAGTATATGACTTAATTGTTGGTTTTGATGCAACCTTATAAATGTCCTGGACATATAAAAAAAACCTGGTCACTGAAAAAATCTCATATTCATCATGTTTTTAACTGTGCTCAAATATCCTTGTGCCTCTGAAAACAGGATACATGTGCTTGACAGCTGTGCATGGAATCATTATGGGATGGCTTTATCTTTCCATGTATCTCAGCAACAGGTATATTAAAACAAGTGTTAGTCATCATAAGTCAGACTATTCTGATGTTATTAATTCTATAAGACACACACACACACATCCACATCCACATCTCTCCTTCACCCTTTAGAATCCATAATGAAAATGCACTGTCTTGGAAGGTAAAATCCCATACAGACATATTTATATTGTTCCACAGAGCACAGCAGCAGAGTTCTCAGGTTATAATTTTTTTATTAAAATGCAGATACTGCAGAATATAACTGAGGAATTCTTCCTAAATGGATTACACTTGTTTTGAAAATTCTAGCTAGGTGAAGACCCCAGTTCAAAAATAGCTATTTTCTCCATTTATTTTGAAAACATCAATTCACCGTACACGCAGTAGCTACCTAGGAGAATTAATTTCTCTTCGTAGCAATCTCTGTTACAGGAGAAAGAGATCTTCATAGAAGTGAACACTGGATGAGCAAAAAGTACTACAGTGTTATGCCAGAGTCAGTTCCTAAGAGATGATCCAGAGACCAGTGATTCAGGATGACTGTTACAAAGTGGTTCTGCTTGTGGCATGTCTATTTACACAGTATGACTGTTTCTCCTTAGGGATGGAACTTACACATACTGCGACAGGGGTAACCATGGCTATAACAACGAGTTTAAAAGCATGGAGGTAAGATGATTTCTACTTACGCCTTCCATCTTATATAGAAAATCATGATGTGCTAGGTGACCCAACAGCATATAGTTTTTGCAGTGTGCTTTTTCTACCATGTCACCCAGGCATGTAAAGTGTGAACTACTGGTTACTGTGAAAATATTTTGAGGTCTTGAGCTATTGGTTTTTCATGGACTTTCTGTGATGTGAACCTTTTAAATAAGGTCCAGCATGCTACGATCAGATTCTTCCAGATCTTCAGAACTGTGTTAAATATGACAATATACTGGTCAGAATGGTGCTGAATGCTTGTATGCAAAGAAAAGGTAAATTCTAGTTCACAAGGAAACCTTAATCGTAAATAAATGGTGGCACAATGACTGAGGATATTTTTTTTTCTTTATAAAGGAAAAAACTATTGTAATACTGTCTTTTTAAAATAAACTAAGAATTCCTTCTTTACTACGGGAACATCAGAATATTATTTTAGAACAGATCACTGTCCCATTTAGTCATGTTTCCTGTACGTTAGTGCAGGCAGCTCAGGAGGCTTATAGAGTAGTAAAAACTAACGTGAGACTGTATCAGTGATCTGCTACAGTGCTTGCAGACCCTAGTAGGGGCTGCCCAGCACTTTATTATTATACCATTGGTGGTACTAATGCTGAGCTTGGGGCGTGTCCTCCTAGTTCCCTGCTCCCTGCTTTAGCTATGGCTATAGGCTCTTAGGTGACCCAAGGACTTCTGAGAATGAAGTGTATATTCAGACAAACAAACAGACCCCACACCCCAGCGCTCTTATTTCTGGCTCAATATTAGTCTTTAGATAGCATCTGTGAGTGTCTTCATTTGTTGAAATGGCATTCTTACTGTTACAAGAAAAACATAAAAAGGTGTGGATTTGAAACATAGCAAAAAGTAAGTTTTGTAAGTATGCATCAAAATATTAACGAACAACACTGACAGCCGCCCCCCTCATTATAAAGTACCCTGCTAAATGAATTTATGTTTTGCATTTTTCTTCAAAGTATATGCAATGGGCAAAATTTGCTTTCTTCACCAGCACAATCCTGTATTTTAACTTTTATGGCTATGAAAAAAACTATATTTTGTTCCAGTGCCCCTGTTTTGGTAAAATGCAACTGGATTGGTTTTGAATTTTGATTCCTTTAGATAACAACTTTTGCTTTATTACAATCTAGGCTATATTCTTAGCATATGGCCCAAGCTTTAAAGAAAAAACAGAAGTGGATGCTTTTGAAAACATTGAGGTTTACAACCTTTTGTGTGGTGAGTAGAAACAATTCAGTACTCTAGATAACAAACCAACAGTGTTTTCAAAAACCAATGTTGCAAGAGCTAAAAGAAGAGTAACTAAAAATGCAGTGAATTAATTCAGAAGCTAGGTTTTTCACACAAAGCACTGAAGTCATGCTCTTTTGCTTTCTGTACAGTCTTAAAAATTAACTGAAAGAAGTTTTATTTTGATGTTTGTTTCTGATTGCACAAGGAGTCCACTAAAGAATCAGAGAGAAACTCTCCTGCCACGTGGTCTTTCTGTTGAAATGGTGCCTGTGAAAAAATTTTGGGATAAGAATATCAGAGAGTTACTGCTCTTGATCATAACATAAATGGACTGTTGTGGTCCTGGCTGTGAGCAACTAGGAAGGATGTGCCTCAGAAAATATGAATTAAAACATCACACAAAAATGCAGTAGGCTAGTGCACTTCACAGTGTGATAGGCTGAAAGAACTGGGGCTGTTCAGCCTTAAGAAAACAAGACTGAGAGGGGATCTTATTAATGTTTATAAATATCTGAAGTGTGGGACACAGGGGGAAATAGCCAGCCTCTTTTCAGTGGTCTGTGGGGACAGGACAAGGGGCAATGGCTGCAAATTGGAGCACAGGAAGTTCCGCACCAACATGTGGAAGAACTTTTACACAGTGAGGGTGACAGAGCCCCGGGACAGGCTGCCCAGGGAGGTGGTGGAGTCTCCTTCTCTGGAGATATTCAAGACTCGTCTGGACGCCTATCTGTCCAATATGAGCTAGGGAGCTGCTTTGGCAGGGGGGTTGGACCCGATGATCTCTCGAGGTCCCTTCCAACCCCTGCGATTCTGTGATTCTGTGATTCTGTGATCTATTTGCAATCACATTTGCACTCTGCTTTCAGACATCTAATCTTATGAGTGTCACGGCAAAGTATAAAACTGTATCATACTCAACTACCAAATCTGCATGCAGTGGAAGAGAGCAGTGAATCTTCATACCTAGAAAATTGCAAGAAGATGGTAGTGGTTGCCATAATAGTTAAATAATTGAATAAGCTATTTCTTCTATATTTAGAATGATCACATAGGAAATGCATAGAATTGGAAAGATAATGACTTTTTAAAATGACATTTTAGTCTTAAAATTTCTTTAAACCATGTCTACAAATTTCAAATGTTTCAACAGATTTGCTGCATATCACACCAGCACCAAACAATGGAACACACGGCAGCTTGAACCACCTCTTAAAAACACCCTATTACAATCCTTCACATGCAAAAGAAGACTCATCTCCTTCTTCATGTCCAGTTCTCCAACTGACTCCCACAGATGAACTGGGATGCACATGCAGTGAAGTAAGGGCTCCTGGGATCTTTCAATTATCTTTTTCAAGCACGTTCTCTTTTCTTTGTTTTTCTTAAGCTATGGATGAATTCTGAATGATTCTTTTATATTTTGCAGATAACAAATGTTCCACAAGTAAACGAGAGATTAAATCTCACTGCAGAAGAAAGTAAGTAGCAAGAAATTAAAAGGACAGCAATAGTTTTAAATTTGTGCCTGGTTTAGATTTCATGTTATTGGTCTCATAGGGAATTTTTGCAATGTTAATTACAATTTAAAGGAAATCCAAGTGTAACTTTTTCTTCCTTTTTCTTTGCATTTCTTTAAAAAAGTACTGTTGTGGCAACATTCATGCATAGGAACTGGATCTGAAGCCCATTAAAATCTAGGAAAAAAACACACAGCTTTCAGTGGTCTTTGGAGAAAGGGCTGTGTGCTTGCAGGTTATATACCATAACTCTTGTTCCCTACCTTGTAACCATAATTTTGCCTTTCTCTGATCAAAAATTCACATAGATATTTCTGTGTGGTTTTTTTTAATGGGGTTTTTGGAAATTTTAGGAATCATTGTAATGCTTCTTAGCCAAATTAGATGTAAGCTTCACTTCACTGTCAAGATAAGTTCAAAATATTTATATTTGTATGCAATTGCAAAGAAATAAGAATTTGCAAGTCTGATCTATTACATTGACTGGTGTATGTCGAACATTACCTGAATAGTATTTTCTGCATTTTTATTCCACTCAGAAGCTAAGAAATTGAAGAAACACATGCCTATGTTTGCTGTTGATTTTATTTGTATTTATTAATGTTTCAGTTTACGTTTTTCTCTGCTCTCTTAAACCTTTGTGCTATCCAAAATTTTATAGCAGGATGAATCAGTAGTTATTGTTTATATTCTAGTAAAGAAAGCAAATTCATATCATTTGCCATATGGGAGACCCAGAGTTCTTCAGAAGAACAATGTTTACTGCCTCCTTTCACATCATCAGTATGTGAGCGGATACAGCTCTGATATCTGGATGCCACTGTGGTCTGCGTACACTGTGAATAAGACTGTAAGTTATCAAATAACTGTACAATTCTTAAATATGTAATATAACTGATGGAAAATGTAGTTCATTCATCAGAAATCCTGGTTAAGGACTGGTGGATACCATGTGACTAAGGCACTTATGTCTGAAGAAGTGCCTTTGATTTCTTTCAAGTTTAAAGTATCTTAAAACATTGGTTAAAAAGGTGGGAATAGCATCTGTTAGGGACTCAAAAGTACAGTAGAACAGAGCTTCCACTAAGCCTCTTGTGTAAAAGGGATAAGGTGTCAAGACAGTGCTCTAACTTGCCTGTCAATTCCTGAGGAAAAGCAGGCTATGATTTCAAAAATCAGAAGTTTTTAAGCTTTCCCATGAATACTGTGGTATTTTTCCAGTTAACAAACCTTTGTACAACTCTGCAAGACAGTTTGTACTAAAGCAAATTTCAGTATGTTCAGTTTATTTATTCTCCATTACATTACAGGACTTCAGAAAAAATATAATTATAACTGAATGAACCTCCAGGAGTTCAAAGGCATGTGGCTCTGGAATAAATTGTTTGAGTTTTCAGGGTCAGTAAACTAGTGGATGTTCCCGGGCTTCCTTCCCCCTGTAATTTGACCCTTTTTCTTAGTTGCCCTGGGGAAATAACTTTTACTCTGATTTTTCTGTCTGAAGAGAGAACTGTTTTTCACATCTACATGATTTCTTACTTTCTCAGCACAGACATTATTTTAATCAAATATATGCTGCTAGAATGTTAATATGTCAGAAAGGTTTTACTCCATACTTTCTACTGATTTTTCACAATTTGGATGAAGGATCACAAATCCAACCCTAGGAAGGTTTAAAGTCAAACATCCATTTCAACAAAGATTATTTTTACTTCATCATATTTGAAGATCTGTTATAGCTTAATATGCAAGTGCATTACCCAAAACCAGTTATTTGTGAGCAGATTTTTTTTCTGATTTTGCTTTAAGAAGATTAAGAAGTTCCACCAGAGCTGGGGTCTTCTTTGCAATATTTCAGCACCAGCAGCAAACAGCTCAAAAAAAAGCTAATAACTTTTCAGTCATTTTGCTTTCTTGAAAACCAAATTCTTGGTTGGAAAAGAAGTGTATGAAGAAAATTTTTGCCCAATATGACATCAAAATCAAAAGAAATACGTATTTGTGGGAGTTTCTTGTAGTGGTTTACACAACACTGTGGGAAGCAGGGATTAAGACTAAGTATTGGAGGGTATGGTTCACAGCAGACCCTAAGACAATGATGCACACTGTCTGTAGAAAGAATAGGGAAGAATAAATTTCCTCTGCAATACTCTCAGAGATACAACAGTAAGATTCACTCACTTGCTGGATTACACAGTACACTGGCATTGTGATTTTTTTGTTACAACATATGCTAATCAAGAGAAAAAAAGCTTTATAAATTATAAAAGCAGTGGAAGGACAGAGGAATAGAACTGATGGTTTTATTTCTCATTACTCTGTTTTTCTGGGTAATAGATTAATATTTTTTGAAGTCGAGTCTGTTTTGCCCTATGATGTTAATAAGTGAGCAATCTCTTCCTGTCCTTATCTTAGTCCATGAGCCTTTTGTTGTGTTTTCTCTCCCCTGTCCAGCTGAGAAGGGGAGTGATAGAGCGGCCAGGGTCACACCACCACAACAGGTTATATAATGTATTTCATATGTGTCTGTCACATAGGAGTTCTAATCCTCCTGCCTTGGCACTTGAATTAGAACTCATAGCTTATATAGTAAGCTTCAAGAAATGTGAAAGAAATGAGAAGAGAGTCGAGTGGTGTCTTCATCTCTTCAAGTTGGAGAAAATGTGAATGCTATGAGTAGCCCAGATTCATGATACAAGTCAAAAGTAGATTCCCTGTTGTATTCGGGTAACATCAGTTGTGACCACTGTATTTAGTGAGAAGAATGACATTCTCTTCAGGACAGTCCTTGGCAAGTTTACTCAGATATCTGTTACTTTGATTCATGGTTCCTTTCAGAGACCATGCAGAAGTTGAAGCTTTGGTTATTCTATCGAAAAATTACAATAAAGGTTACAGAAAAGGTTGTAGGAAAAAAAAGTAAAGATTGCAGAAATTATTATGCTCATAATAGCCACTTTTGGCCAGATCTGAGCTAGTATGCATGTTTATGTGTCTCAGCTGAAGTTAGTATAGCTAGCCAGTAAAATGTAGCAAATTTACTATGAATTTATATAGCTTTTAACTCTTTGGCAACAGACTCTTATTATGGAGATTGCATCCTCAGGTGCTAAGATGAGGTGATAGTGTCATCTTTATATACTAGCTGCTTTCCAGAAGGATGTGACGTCAAGTTTGTGTTTCCAGAAATATGTAAAAGTGACAAATGAGCCAAACTTGGCCCCTGTTTTTGCCTAAGGTGTAACTGTGTTTTGCTATTACAATTTTACATGCTGCATAAGGATTTCCCTGAATTAACTAAAAACAGAAGTAGAGGAAAAACACTGGGCAGAAAACATCAGTTACTTGCATTGACCTGATTCAGTATGAAAATAGGAGAAGATTCAATGAAGTCCATTCTAGAAAGTTAAAACCATACAAAGCCTTGGGTTAGCCACAGCCGTGGGTGTAATACTTTTTTTTTCCCCTTTTCACAGGAAGACACATCTCCTCTTCCTCCCACTGTTTCAGACTGTCTGCGGGCTGATGTTAGAATCCCTGCTGCTCAGAGCCAAAATTGTTCCAACTACCCAGAAGAGCTGCCCTTCATCCGCAGTTTCCTCTATCCTCCCAGTGAGCATGGTTCTTTTTATAGCTAGAGCTTAGAAAGTCTTAATCAGCTGGATGTGGGTTTATGTTTAAACATATACCCAAACACCAAAACAAACTTCTTTGGATCAGCATGTTGGGCAGAAAAACGTTTCCAGTGTTTGTAGACTGACCAAAAGCAGGACTTGTATCTGAGTATTTTCAGTTTAGAACATTTAAGTTTTTCTTTTAAAAATGGAATGACTTGAATGTGATGAAAACTGATTGGAAAGATGTGAAGAGGTGGAGTGAAGGACTGTCCCTCATCCTCCATATGAATATTCATTTGCTGTTGTCAAATTTTGATAATTACTTTATTGAACAGACTGTACAAATAAATTTGGGCATGTGTTTGCAGTAGGATCATACACCTGTAGAAGGCAACTGAATTACATGCACCAGCAATTTATAGTGATATATGTATTAAATTCGATTTTGTATGGTATTTCGTTATTTTATACTTTGCTCTTTTATGTAGACTTGACTTCATCTTTACCTGAACAGTTTGATGCCTTACTCACCAGCAATATTGTTCCCATGTATATAGCTTTCAGAGGTAGGTTGCAAAGTTTGGATTATTTTTCTGTAATTGTAGTTCTGGATTTGATAAAGCCATAACAAAGACTTAAAAACATGAATACAGGGCCTGCAGTACATCCAACTCTTAAGCAAATATGTTTAAAACTTTTTAAAAGTAGAAGTGTGAAATTTTAAAATACATTTTTGTAAGTTGGTTTATGTTTTTCTCTGTGTATAGTCCTGTCTGGCCTCTGCTTTTCGTCTGTATCTTTTCACTTTTGAATTTTTTCTTCATCTCCTGTGTGCTGTCCATACATGAAATGCTAACTATGAAACTCTCCTGGAAATATCCCCTTGGAGAAATGCTCCAGGTGAATGAAAATGGCACTTTTTCTTTCCTTTTGCAAGGTCTCAGTAGAAAACAGGACAAAGTTTGTAAACAATACCAACAAAGTGCGTGTTTCATTGAACAGAAACTCAAACCAGATGATATTAAACTTGGAGTATTTACTTCAGGCAGATGTTTCTATTGTACAAGTGCAGAAAGCTACATTAACTCTTTCCATACAGCCTGACTGAAAGGATATTTTCTAGAGTTGCATATGGTCCTGGTTTACTTTTAGGTCTATGCTCATTTTCCAGTAACAAAAGATAGAAAGAAGAATTGCATAAGGAAAAGCTGGAGGAAAACCAAGGATGTAACTACCTTTTTAATGCATTCAGATCTCCTTTATTCATTCACTCATGTCATATAAAAACCAGAGATATAGAAAACCTGTGCCTTTAATCTTCCAAATAAATGAATGACATTATGAAAATCCAATTTTCCAAGGAAAACTGCAAGAGCTTTAAACTGACAAGAAGCTATGCTAGACCATAAGCATGAGGTAAATCAATACAGCTTGCCCTCAACTCCTCAAACCCATCTGGTTCTTTTGCCATCATAGCTGTAAATACTCAAATAGTCTTATTAGCTTATATTCTACAAATTTATTTTTTCAAATAACATCTGTGAAGCAAGCCAAATTGCCAGCTGATATTTGACCTTAGTTCTGTAGAGTTAGACCAGCTCTTAGGTGGTAAATATTCCTTTTATAAAGCCATTATCTAATGCTACTAATTGGAATAGTGGCAGGTGCTGGCAGATAGGCCAGAAATGAATGAACTCTCAGCTCTAGAATCAAATGCATTATCTCCAGTAGTGCAGTGGACCTTGAGGAGCTATTACAACATTAACCATGACTCTTTCAGTGATGAGTGAGAGTATGTCCCTTCTGATAAAAACCAAATTTTGTGAAAGGAATTGATTTTACAGGCAGTTGAGTTCAGAACTTTTTATTATTCATCTACAGCAAGAAAGGAAATATGCTCTTTTTCTTCAGTGGCAAACTTCAAATTTATGTTAAATAAATAAATATAATGCTTATATTTTCTTTTAATGACAGAAATTTGGGACTATTTCCATGATGTGCTTCTTCTGAAGTATGCTAGAGAAAGAAATGGAGTAAATGTTATCAGTGGACCAGTGTTTGATTACAATTACGATGGCCATTTTGATACTCTTGATGAAATTAAGCTGTAAGTACATGGAAAACCAGCAGTCAAACATTGCATAGCTATGGCTTGCATGACTCACTTGGAAGTCTGATTCTAGATACATTTTAGTGAGCTCTAGTAGCATAACAAAATGCATTTTAAAACTCATCTGTGTATAGAAAGAGGAATAATAGAAGACTTACATAAAAATATATATAAAAGAGAAATATAAAAGATAAAGACCAATTATTTATGTTAGTGAATGAGGACAGAAGGAAGAAAAACCAGAATAAGAACAAACAACTTTGATTGTTCCAAATATAGGAAAAATGCCTTCTAACAGTAAGAACACTTATGTAGTAGAAAAGTGCTGGGAAATCTGCACAGTTGAGACTGTCACTGGAGATGTTTTATTCAAGGCTAGACTTAATACCACATCTGTCAAAAATGGTTTGCTCTGCCACGAAGTAGGAGGGTGGAAGGGAGGAGACACTGGAACTTCCTTCCAAGCAGAATGCTGTAATACCCAGTCAACCACATAATGTTGTCTGCAGTTTGGAATAAGCATGTCTTATTCAGCATGGTTAGTCAGCCATATGAAGCAGTATAATGATTTCAGTGATGGTGTTCTGGTGAATACTGAAGACATACAGCAAATTTGGGAAGGATTCACATCCTTATAAGTTTATACATGAAAGCGACTGTGTTCATGGAATAGCCAGAAAAGGGAGGCAAACACATATGCAGTCAGGTATCCTAAACTGGTTTCTATAGCACATAGCCATGAGTCATCATTCAGGCATTTCTTGCTGGCAATGAACCAGAAGTTCATTTTCTTGTCATGCTTCTCCGATTCAGTTTCATGTGGTTGAAGTTCTTAATGCAATGAAGGGCAAATACAGTGCTCTGTCCTGCCTTTTCCAGATGTAGACATCTCTGGCTCTGGCAAAGTAGAGCGTTGACCATGTAAGCAATCCTGTTGGTTTCAGTGGGACTGCATGTTCATGAAACAGGCTGTCTAAACCAGCAGGTATTTATTTCAATTGTAAAATTAATAAAAAATCATAGAGGAGTGAAAGATGTATGCAAAGTTCTATAAATTACTAATGGCATCAATGATTGTAATACTTGGTGTCTAGATAATGAATGTTTCTTTTGTAGGCATGTAAACAATACAAAAATCCCTGTTCCGACCCATTACTTTGTGGTTCTGACTAGCTGCAAGAACAAGTCCTACACACCACTGAACTGTTCAGGCTCCTTGGATGCTTTGTCTTTTATCATTCCTCATCGACCTGACAACACTGAAAGCTGCCCTGTGAGTATGGTTCCATGCTCACCTGTGCCAGTGAGCTTTGTGAACTGATTCCCAGTGGGTTCTATTCATCTGGAGAATCTTCAGAAGTCCAAGTGTTTAATTGACTCATTCCCCATGATGTGAGTGTAAGTGTTGACTAGGAGAGCAAGAAGCTCCAGGTGAGGTATCTGGAACCTGATAAGGTGATAGGAAACAAGGAAGAAGAATAAAGGAAGATTTAATAAGAGGACTTGGAAATGCTGTCATGTGAGAAGGGCTGAGGACAGCAGCACAGCCAAGAGGGTGAAGGGATAGTTTTATGGAAGATTACAGGATAAGCTTACTCCAGAGGTATCAGAGGACTTTGAGTGTTACTCCAGTGTAGCTAGAAGAATTCCTTCCATCCTTTGCTCTACCCTTATCAGAAATTAGACAGTAGGCATTTAGATGGACAGTTCTGCAGTTGAAATTCATACCTGAATTAAATAAAATCTGTGCTTACCACTAAATCTACCAACCAAAATAAATTAGCTGGGTGTAATGTATATTGTTGAGCCAGCTGAGTGGCTGTTCCATGAACTCTGGGATGCAGAAGGTACCTTAGCTCAGTGAGAGTATTACAGAGTCTTCCCACACACAAGTGTAGCTGCACAGACTTGAACTGGCCTCAGAGCAATACAATTGTGTTTGTTTAGTTTATTTATAACTTTGAACTCATAACTCCAGGGAGGTGAAAGCTTGTTGCTGCTTAGAAACAACTTGGGCGTCTCCTCATTTTTGGTGTGGATAATCCACAACTGCCCCGTGATCTGTTTGGCAGTTGAGAACAGCCTCAATATACAAAATAAATAATTTTCATGAATTAGTCTTTATACTTTAGAAATGAACATCTGCTATTTCTAAAGTTTAGCAACAAACCCCAAATATCATTGCACTTTTTGTTCCTTGTGCCTTGCAGTGATGCAAATTTGGTGAACTGCTTGTATCAAAAGCAGACACTGGCAATGGAAAAGGAAGTTACCACCTGTTTACAAAAAAACTTTGTAGTAGAAGAAATGAACAATAACATTTTTGATCGATTAGTGCTTACATTTCCACTGATTTCCCTGCCTACCTAGCAATTTTATTGCTATCCAAAAATCAAGACTGAGCTGATGTAAGGTCTTTGTTCAGATTTACAGGTGCCTGCTGTCTGGCTAGCTTGAGCATCGGAGCTAATTTATACTGCAACTGAAATTATCCTTACTTCTGTGGTTAGAACATGACTCAGCTGTACTTTGTAGTTGAAAGTCACACCTGCCATTTCAGCCTAATTTTGCTTCTCTGTTACATTGGAGGGGATATCCATTTGATGATGTTTTCAAGAGATCCCTAAGTATGAGGCTGTAAGGATGTCTAGGAAACCCTGCATGAAGTTTTACCAACTGGAGGCCTTTAGTCTGTCCAACCAGTTTGAACACTAGTTGTTGTCTAACACCACCACCAAACAAGAGAGTGCCTTTCATGTGTCTGAACATTGTTCTTGTTGGTTTTGGCAGGAAAACAAGACACACTCTGAATGGGTTGAAGAAAGAGTTCAGGCTCATTCTGCACGTGTTCGGGATGTGGAGCTGCTGACTGGGCTTGATTTTTACCAGGAAAGAGAGGAACCCATCTCTGAGATTTTACAGCTAAAGACATTTTTGCCAATATTTGAAACAGAAACGAACTGAATATCTGTTAAAAAAGAGCCAGTGCTTGGAAGGAAGCACATTGAAGTGATTTAATTTTTGTTCCTTGCTAAAGTTATGTAGGAAACATTACTACAGTTCTTCTATATGAAAACACATTTAGAGGAGCTAATTTCTTTTTTAAAATTTGTGTTTTTCAGTCATGTTTTTTTGTACCAACTGAATAAAAATTTCCTAACATAAATGAAATAATAATTGCTGAGCCAGGCTTTCAAAACAGAGGATATTTTATTAGCAGTGGTTTGAAAAAAAACCTGCAAAAGGAATGTGTTTCGTAGTAGAGGCACCCCAGAATTGTAAACTGTATTGAAAATATTTATACAATGTAAAGTGGAACAGTTTGAGAGGAGTGAGTGTGGGTTTTCCCTTGCGTTTATCAGAGCTGTTATGGTTGTCTAATACTAATATGTTCTGAAATGTCCTGAAAACTGCTATGTATTTGAAAACATACTCAGAGTCACAAAAACTTTGTACGTAGTATCTTCTGTGATCACCCCCGGTATTTTCCACTGGGCTAACTCATTATGCTGGTTACAAGTGAAGGGAAGTTAGGGTAAAGGAGCTATAACCTCTACCCCTCAGAAATCTCAAAGCATTCAGAACATGAAGTGGTAAAATAAATGCTCTAGCCAGGAAAGTTTTTGTCTGGATATTTACCTGTATTTGCAATGATTTCCAAATGCCTGGGTGTACCTAAAAGTTTGTGTCTCTTTTTAAATAGTTAAACCTGAGATTAGAGCACAAAATTAGTGGTGAGATCTGAAAAGAAGGGAGTGTTCCTTTCCACAGTGACTTTATAAACAGAGACTCTCTTAATTCACGTTGTGTTGTACACAAATTACTACTGAGGACAGGTAAGTGGGACAAGGCAGTGGAAATTCCCAGATTCTGCTATTGCAAAAATGTCACATGTTAATTGAGTGTTGAGCTCATTTTCTCCACTAAAAATGCTGCTAAGCAGGTATGAATAACAGCAGACAATTGACCATTTGTCTGATTTATAGGCATAGCAGGGCAGTTTTAAAGAAATATAGCAAAGAGTGTAACTAATTGTGGAGTGAGGAAGATATGTTTTTTTCAAAACACTGACTGGAAAAGGGGAAACATAACCCCCATTTCTAAAAAATGAAAAAAGAAAGACCCGGGGGGTTACAGATCAGTCAGCCTCACCTCTATACCTGGTAAGATCAAGGACCAGATCCTCCTGGAAACTGTGCTCAGGCACATGGAAAATAAGGAGGTGATTAGGAACAGCCAACCTGGCTTCATTAAGGGCAAATCAGGCCTGACAAATTTGGTGGCCTTCTACGATGGGGTTACAGCGTTAGTGGATAAGGGAAGATTAACAGACATCCTCTACCTGGACTTATGCAAAGCATTCGACACTGTCCGGCATGACATCCTTGTCTCTAGATTGAAGAGACTTGGATTCAACAGAGTCCACTTAGTAGATAAGGAATTGGCTGGATTGTCACTCAAAGAGCAGCAGTCAATGTCTCAATGTCCAAGTGGAGGCCAGTGATGAGTGGAGTTCCTCAGGGGTCAGTACTGGAGCCAGCACTGTTTAAGATTTTGTTGGAGAGAGAGACTGTGAGATCGAGTGCGGCCTCTGCAACTTTGCCGATGACACCAGGCTGTGTGGTGTGGTTAACACACTGGAGGGATGGGGAAATCCCAAGCACAGCTACAGGCTGGGAAGAGAATGGGTTGAGAGCAGCCCTGAGGAGACAGACTTGGGAGTGCTGACTGATATAAAGCTCAACATGACCTGGCAATGTGTGCTTTCAGTCCAGAAAGCCAACTGTATCCTGGACTGCATCCAAAGCAGTGTGACCAGCAGGTCGAGGGAGGGGATTCTGCCCCTTGTTCTGCTCTCATGAGACCCCACCTGGAGTACTGCACCCAGCCCCGGGATGCCCAGCACAAGCCAGACATTGAACTGCTGGAGCAACTCCAGAGGAGGGCCATGAAGATGATTGGAGAGCGGAAGCTCCTTTCCTGTGAAGACAGGCTGAGAGAGTTGTGCTTGTTCATCCTGGAGAAGAGAAGGCTCCAGGGAGACCTTATAGCAGCCTTGCAGTACCTGAAGGAGGCCTACTGGAAAGCTGGGACTCTATCAGGGAATGTAGTGACAGGACAAGGGGTGATGGGTTTAAACTGAAAGAGGGTGGATTTAGATTAGGAAGAAATCCTTCCATGTGAGGGTGGTGAGGCCCTGGCACAGGCTGACCAGAGAAGCTGTGGCTGCTCCCTCCCTGTCAGTGTTCAAGGCCAGGCTGGATGGGACTTTGGGCACCCTGGCCTAGTGGAGGGTGTCCCTGCCCATGGCAGGGGGGTTGCAACTAAATGATCTTTAAGGTCTCTTCTGTAATGCTCTGAAAACAACTGAATGTCGCAAACACCCATCTTGACACACGCAGGGATGGGCTGATGACAAGGGAGTGTCAACCAAGAACAGAACCTGAGGAAGCAGGATACTGTCTTGTGAGCCAACTCCCCTATTCCTGAATCATGCAGACAAAGACCATCTGTCTGTGTGTGTGTGCCTGTGAAAAATCATCACTTGGTCAGCCCCAAAGGTGGGGAGCTGTGACCTTCCCAAGATCCCCACAACCCACTGACTTGTTTCTAGAAATTTCTGAACATTTCTGAGAACCTACTGTACTTGTTCAGTGGTGACAAACCCCCACGTGTGGGGCGGGCACACAGGGTTATATAAAGGGGAAACATGACCATGCCCACCACCTGAAGACCACAACTACAAGCAGAAAATATTGCTGGGTCCAAGGGTGGTGGTATCTGTTCTCTTTTTTTTCCTTCTTTCTTTCTTTTTCTTTCCACCACACTCTTCATCTCTAACTTCATTTTCATCACTTTAAGCAATTCTGCTGAGTTTTAAATATCATTATAACTTTTGCTAAACTGATATCTCTTGTAATTTGTCTGAGTTTTAAGTGATTTGTTTGAACCCCATGAGTAATTGTCATTATGACTACTGTGCAGTGAATTAAAAAGGTAATGTCACGCTCACCCACCGAGTGGGATCTGACACCTTCCCAAAACAGAACCTTTAGAAGCCTATGCAATAAAAAATCCCAAACCACCACAGGACATTTTTTCCCTATGCCTCAAAAGATCAGTGTATGCACATATGCTCCCAATGTAGCTTAGCAATACTTTTCTTACCTTAAGATGTTGGACCAAGCTGAACATCAAGATTTGTATCTTTGGTTAAGCCATTACACCATCTGCTTGAACATGGAATTGTATTTCACCATGCAACACTGTGGTACCTAAGCCTGTCCATTTAAATCAGAGACTTTTCTGAACTGCCTCAATTAAGAATAAAATGTAATTTTCAGAGTACAGTAAACCATACTGTAACTAGTCAGTGAATCTACATAACACATAATAATTCAGGCATGCAAATTAATTAACTATTCTAAAATAATTAAGTTAATTGCAGAGACAAGAATCACAGAATCACAGAACGTTAGCAGTTGGAAGTGACCTCGAAAGATCATCTAGTCCAACCCCCGTGCCAGAGCTGGATCACCTAGACTAAATCACACAGGAATATGTCCAGGTGGGTTTTGAATGTCTCCAGAGAAGGAGACTCCACAGCCTCTCTGAACAGTCTGTTACAGTGCCCTGTCACCCTCACAGTGAAAAAGTTCCTCCTTATATTCACATGGATCTTCCTATGCTCCAGCTCACACCCATTGCCCCTTGTCAGATCGCTGGCCATCACTGAGAAGAGCCTGGCTCCATCCTCTTGACTCTTGCCCTTTACATATTTATAAACATTAGTAAGGTCACCCCTCAGTCTCCTCTTCTGCAAGCTAAAGAAGCCCAGCTCCCTCAGCCTGTCCTCATAAGCAAGGTGTTCCACTCCCCTAATCATCTTGGTGGCCCTGAGCTGGACCCTTTCAAGAAGTCTAAATTAGCAATTTAAAGTAGAACAAGCTTGACTGACATGATGTCGTTGTGACGAGATATACTGAAATTTGAATTAAGACCTGTAGCACCAACTATGACAGCAATACAAACTTCAGAGTAATGCTCTAGTTCAATTATGGTGCAGATATACATTTGCAAACAGTTGCACTCATGTTTGAATTATGTACCTCCATGATGATGATGTCTTTGAGGTTTACCCAGACTTCTGGAAATTAATTTCATCAATGTTGTCACACGTGACTGGTACTAGACTTAAACAGCAGCAAAATTAATTCGCTGTCCTCCTTCACAAGATTCTCTACTATTCCTCTTTATCAAAATGTCTAGCGTCCCCCTGCAAAAGCTGATAAAAGTTGGCCCCTTCCATGCAAAGGTCCCTGCCTATCAGTCTGACAAAAACTGTGTTTCTCATTTGGTATTTATATTGTATCTAACACAAGAGGATCTCCAACACATCTTTGGTGTTTACACAGACTTGTGGCAACGGAGTCCAAAGTTTCCCCCTCTACTCTGCTCTGGTCAGGCCCCACCTGGAGTATTGTGTCCAGTTCTGGGCTCCCTGGTATAAAAAAGACAGGGATCTCCTGGAGAGAGTCCAGAGGAGGGCTACGAAGATGATTAAGGGCCTGGAACATCTCCCGTATGAGGAAAGGCTGAGTGAGCTGGGACTGTTCAGCCTGGAGAAAAGAAGATTGAGAGGGGATCTTATTAATGTTTATAAATATCTGAAGTGTGGGACACAGGGGGAAATGACCAGCCTCTTTTCAGTGGTCTGTGGAGACAGGACAAGGGGCAATGGCTGCAAACTGGAGCACAGGAGGTTCCGCACCAACATGCAGAAGAACTTTTACACAGTGAGGGTGACAGAGCCCTGGGATAGGCTGCCCAGGGAGGTGGTGGAGTCTCCTTCTCTGGAGATATTCAAGACTCATCTGGATGCCTATCTGTGCAATATGAGCTAGGGAGCCTGCTTTGGCAGGGGGGTTGGACCCGATGATCTCTCGAGGTCCCTTCCAACTCCTACGATTCTGTGACTCTGCAGCTAGTCTAAGAAAACAAATACAAAAGCGGTTTTGCTATAGTCATATTTATATTCCTTACTATTTATTCAGCTGTCACAATATTTAGCATTCAGAAGTGTAATAGGTCATTTACAGATAAAAGGACAACAATCACATAGGAATAACTAACTGAAAAATTTCTGTGAGTAGCAGACTTGGGTTTTAAGCCCTTTTCCTGCTCTTGGGACTGACACCTGGGTATTCTCTACATGTTGCAGAGCCTCCAGCTTCCTCAGCGCCAATTCTCTCTGCAGCATCATACTGCCTCTGTCACACCCCATGACATGACCTCTGCTATGAACTGCTTCTGGCAGCATTGTGCTCTCTCTCCTTCCCTCCAGAGGCCGTCATATCCATCTGTGAGTTGATGGTGTGGTTCCATAGGCCTCCTTAAACCTGTTGCGCTTTTTGTTATTTGCAGGAGCAAGCATGGGAATTTTACTTTCCCCCAAGACTCCTAGGGAAGCATGGTCACTTTAAAACATGCCTGTGCTTCTGAATGATTTGGTGGGAAACTGAGGGCTAATGATTCTTGCTTTTGCTTCCCTAGTTACATGGGCCAGTGCTTGCACTGGAGATTGGGAGAACTAGTGTTGAAGTTGAGAGAATGATGACTAGGGGACAGATTTGGTGCATGTCCCATCCTTGTACCACATAACTAAAGCTGAACAGGGTAGGAAGTGCAGTTCTCTAAGATGATTTTGCAGATCAGGGAACTACTTGAAAGAGTGCAGTGCAGGCCACTAAGATGATTAAGGGAGTGGAACATCTTCCTTATGAGGAAAGGCTGAGTGAGCTGGGTCTCTTTAGCCTGGAGGAGACTGAGGGATGATCTCATTAATATCTATAAATATGTAAAGGGTGAGTGTCAGGAGGATGGAGCCAGGCTCTTCTCAGTGATGTCCGATGATAGGACAAGAGGCAACGGGTGCAAGCTGGAGTGTAGGAGGTTCCATGTGAACATAAGGAAAAACTTTTTCACTGTGAGGTTGACGGAGCACTGGAACAGGCTGCCCAGAGAGCTGCTTTTCATAATAACTATGGGAATTGACAACCTCTCTGTCCTCTTCTTATTATCATATGCAGGACATACCACAGAAGTTTCTCACAAATCTCAGGAGTAACCGGGTCTCTAGGGCAAGAAAGAAGATGGACAGAGGGTGGGTTAGAAAAAGCCTTTTTGAAAAAAATGCTCCTTTTGCTTTGCAGGCAAGCCAGTGAATGTTATTTCCAGCTGTTCAGCTGATCTGGTTTGGACTTTTTTCCCCATTGCTATTTGTTTTCAGGAGAAAAGACGATAAATTTGTGCCCAACTACCAAAACTACAGCTGTAAATACCATTTTTATCACCTCTAGAATATTTGAAGGCTAATTCCAAAAGCCAGGAATGCAAAATCTGCTTCAGAAATGGTAGCTGGTTTTAATTTCTCCTTGTTTATTTCTCCTCAAATATTTGCTCCTTTAGGCAAAATGATGCCTTTTCTGTATCTGGGAGCACAATTTCACGCAGCAGAATGTTCCAAAGGGATTAGTTTGCAGCCCTCCTTTCTAGCCTTCCCTAAGGGGCATTGTCCACATCTCTTCATGTCACCAGTTTATATTCTAAATTTTTTGTTCACAGCCCACGTGCTGGATATCTCCCTAACACTAAGCATTTCAGACCAAGTCTTCAGTTCCAAGGAGGAGGAAGGGCAGAAAGAAGTCACTGTCTGAATGCAGAAAAAACCCCCATAATATTCAAGGTTTGCTCCTTGGAATTATTAAAAACATAACTGCAGACCCATGGGGAAGTTGAGTTCAAACTGTTGATTACTTTAATTATTTCCACAGAATGAGAAATCTTGTCTCATTTCCTTTCCTCAATTGGATCACATTTTATATGGTATGTTACCTAATCGTATGACTAGTACCTAGTTTTAGAGACAGTTTAGCTGCATAGGCTTAGGAAACACACATGATATGATCTCCTATTTGTTTTAGTAAATTTTTATTTACGAACCTTGTCAACAACTTTCAAGCTCTCTTTGGCATGTCAAACATGCTTATGGTGGTTTGGAAGCAAACTTCCACTACCTGAAGGAGGCTGACAAGAAAGATGGAGAGGGAATGTTACAAAGGATGAGGGACATAGGGTAGATTTAGGTTAGACATTAGGAAGAAATTCTTCCCTTTTGAGGGAGGTGAGGCCCTGGCACAGGCTGCCCAGAGCAACTGTGACTCTCCCCTCCCTGGCACTGTTCAAGGCCAGGCTGGATGGGGCTTTGGGCAACCTGGTCTAATGGAGAGTGTCCCTGCCCATGGCAGGAGGGGTAGAGCTAGATGGGATTTGAGGTCCCTTCCAACCCAAACCAGTCTGGATTCTATGAAATAATTCCCTATAACTCTGGTTCCTAAAGGCATAGTCAGATGAAGTGACAGCAACCAGGACACTGGTAGGAAAGCAGAGGAATGAGAAAAGAGATGGCAGTGAGGCATTTTTCTAAACAGACTAGTAATGTTTCCCTAGAGACTGTAGACTGTGGAGGCCACAGGAACTGGCCAGTGACTCCACTTTGTAGCTGACCCACAACATTGGGTGTAAGAAGCAAGCACATCAGTTTCTATGTTTTATGCAGCATTTGGCTCTATCTGCTGCCCAGCATCTTCCTTTTCCCATGGTTTCCACTTTTATCCCGCTTCCTATCATTTACCTTACTCTGATGTGTATTTTTCTCTTCCCAGCCCTAGTTGTGTTTCAACCCTGCACCTTTGGCTTCGTGTGAACTTCGGCTTCTCCAGCTGTTGCCACGTACAATTAAAGGAGTTTCCCTTCTCCAACTAGGCCCTTAGCCTTTGGCCTAACCGTTTGTGTGCCAGTCATATTCTTTAAACAATTAATTTGGAATAAAACCAGTATCTAAGTTGGCTCCCTACCTTGTTTTTGGGACTGTGATCCCTGGCAGCTGTCCTTTCCAAGGCTGGAAATAATGCTGCTTCTGCAACACAGGACCTTCAGAAACCATGGTGTAGGAGTGATGCACGTAGTCATTAAAATCATATCACTTCTGCCAAAGGAACAGGGTGAGCTATGAGAAGTCCAGAAAAAAGCATTGTCAATAACAAAAAGACTTTAACATTTTGTGATAACATGTCTGTTGTTGTAACTGCTCTGTGAGGTTGCTCTAAATGAATTGTGGGTGAGAATTTACCAGTAAACATCATTATATAAGAAATGGTGGAAAACTCTAAGGGTTACAGAAGCATATCGAGTCTTTCTTTCATATCTTCCTCACATGCAAAATCTTTAAGAAAAATAAGACAGTGGAAATGTTGCTGGGGTACTAGGAAATGTTTTAATTATTCAAAGCTACCTAATGGTATAAGACGTGTATAAATGGAATGTGGAAGCTTTCTGGAAATGGAAATAGAAATAGGAAAAAAAGGGGGTTTGTTTTGCACAAATACAAGTAACATGTAGGTTAGGAGCAGGCAGAAATTGTTGCCTGAGGTATGGAAAGCTCCCTCTTTTCAGGACATGAACAACTTAATGCCAGCATGGGCAGACTGCTGTAATACTGATTGGCAATTTGCTGATTGATTGCTGGAAAAAAAATCCCCAACAGGTTCTGGGGAAACAGAATTGATGAATGATATAAAGCCAAAAGGGAAGTTGTCTAACTGAATTCTGGAACATCCCAGGAACTTTATGAAACCCAGTGTAAGAAAGATTATATTTCTTTGTCAGAATTGATTTTATATTTGCTATGCTATGTTTCTATACTGTGATTAATGTAGAATAACTGCAGAGGAAAATAACACCGACACACTTTGTATGTTCTGGCTAAAGCTTCTGCTTTATGAATCACCGAATCCACAGACTACTTCTGTCCAATGAAGCTGCACAACATTCTGGACAGGTATAGCATGGGGTAATGATATATGGGATATGACGCGCTAGTGTGCTGTTTATACTCCGGGATTTTCCTGTGTGGCATCGTAGATTGTTTGCTGAGGTTTGAGGTTATACTGAAGAAAAAATTATTTCCTTCCGGTCTCTAATAATCCATATCCTTTTTAACTAGCCAGTGTAATTTCCCAGCTGCTGTCAACTTCTGCGTGTCACTTTGAATTCAGATGAGGTGTTCCATGTGTATTGGCGTTTCTGTAGCCACCTGGGATTGGCTGGACCAAGTGACAACTGCAGTGATGTCCTAGTGGCCAAGCAGAAGAGAGAAAACTAAGAATTGTGCAATTTCTTCTTGGGAAATTAATTCCGAGTGGTTTCAAGTATAGCTACAGATTTGGCCAGTTCAGACTAGATGACACAAGGATTGTGTTGTAGACCAGGAATTACCATCACTGACAGTGAAGCTTCCCAGAAAATAGTCATCCTGAGGCCTGTCCAGAGTTCACCCAGAGCTGCAGCAGTCTCTTACCTGATGGAAACTTGCTCCAAAGTGAAAAAGGGTGTGACTGTCACTGGTGGCACCTCCCTGCCTTGGGTTCCTGGTTGTTGGTAGCTAAGCAAATTGTCAGATAGCTGTCCACATGGTCTCCAGAGGTAGCAGTTGTAGGTAGAGACAAAACAGAGCTGGTGTAAGGCTAGCTAATGCACATTGATGATGCATTTTTGTTGCTGTCAAGTAAGTGAAGGGAACTTCAAACTTTAAGGGAACATTGTCATTCCAATTACTGAAGAGGTGGTTTCAGTTTGGAGGAGTAAAAGCAGGATACTTCTATGATGAAAAGCAAAGTTCCTATATTCTTGCATACATTAATCAATCCTCAAAACAGAGATTTAAAAAAACTTGTCTTGTTTCCCAGAGCAGACCCAGAACCTGAGAGGAGATAAACCAATCTTTATAGCTGTATTGCTAGGACTGATAGTAATGATGAACAGCAGAGAATAAAAAACCCCAACACAGATATCTAGAATCACAGAATCACAGAATCACAAGGTTGGAAAAGACCTTTAAGATCATCAAGTCCAACCATTCTCATCCTAAACTAAACCATATCCCTAAGTACCTCATCTACCCTTTTTTTGAACACATCCAGGGAAGGTGACTCAACCCCCTCCCTGGGCAGCCTGTTCCAGGCCCTCACAACTCTTTCAGTAAAAAATTTTTTCTAACATCCAATCTAAACCAGTGTTGGCACCAAATCACTGTAACTATATACAAATTTGTAGCAGTAGATTCCAGCTGGAAACGGGAAGACAGATTCTCACCAGCAAGCTCCTGGTTGCTCAAGAGAAATTGCAAGGAATAAAAAAAGAATACTTTGAAGAAAAAGCTGGGTCAATTTATGAATCAGCCTGAATGACACAGTGTCCATGATAAGAGGGAACTGCCTCAGTGACTCAGATGGATTTGTAGGTTTTGCCTCAATGAATAATGATTCAAATTATTTCAAAAAGACATTTTTACCACAGAAAGGTAATGCAAGATCTGTTTGATTGATACTGGCACAGAAAGTCTTCATGGCCAAGACCTGGAGAAACATACCCAGGTTTACTGCCTGTGCTGCCAGGATATGTATGAGCACTGCTCGTGCTGCCCTTTCAGCAGTCCTAGCTCCTTGCTTTGCTTTCACTGCTTGTGAATCATCTTCCTGAACACTTGGATAGGAAAACTGTTCTCTACTTGCTTTACTTCCAGCTGTGTTTGTGGGGTTGGGAGGCATGTGTGTGGAAGACTGAAGGAAAAGGTGGGAGGCAAGGGGAGGGGTGGGGATGGAGGGGACTTTTATTCTGAGGGTGGAGTTGTAATGCAACTCATCCATACCTCCTTCCTGCATTGACTTCATTGTCTGCTTTGCACAGCATCTGCAAGGATGTGTGAGAGAAAGCCTCTCTGGAATGCAAGGACAGGAGATGTCATGCTCAGTCAGAAAATGTCTGCACAAAGTGCCTTTGGCTGATTTGGGAATAAAGGGCATGGGTTGAGTTGGTCAGGAAAAAAAATTTAAAACTTAGGGGTTTTTTTTGGGTGGGTGGGAGGGAGAGTGTGGTATGAATTACTCAGCTCACTGAAACGAAAACGTTTCACAGAGTCTGAATTTGCTTTCATTGCTGTCCCAACACAACCTTGTCAGCCAAACCGTTTTCAGAACAGGGTTAGATGCCAACATAGCATCTCCATTACTTTTTTTTCTGGGCTTCTCCTGAGCTGACAAACAACCTGAACTCAGCGAGTCCTGTCTGACAGATGCATTGCTCCACAGCCAGATTAAGCTGACAAAGCACATAGGTCAGCTTGCAGTTACATTCTTGACGCTGGATTTTGTACAGCTTGAGAGAATTTCTTAACAACCAACTGCTGCTTTTTTTGTTGCCATTCTGCCTAACTGAAAGATGGCTGTGACCTGGTACAGAATGTAAGAGTTACTGAAGTGCTAAAAACTTCCCGAGAACAGGAAATTTTTTCCAGCACAGTGTTTCAGCTCCCTTTAGCCTTTAGCCCATCCAAAACTCATGCTGTTGTCCTTGCTTTCTTTGCCAAGATCCTATTCCAATTCCTCATAAGAAAAAGATATGTGAATTTTAGCTGGAACTGAGGCGAGTAGCCTGGCTAAAATGAGCCCAGACATATAATGGAGAATGTCGCCGTTGCTGGATCTGCTCTGAAGCTTTCACTGCAAGAGAAGCTGCCTTGCAGGTCACTCCCATTTATATCCACTGAGAGCAGTCAGTCAGAAGATGGTGAAGAAATGCAGGAGGATAGAGGCAATTAAATATACTAAATTATCTAGATTGACTGATTGACTATTATGTGATTACAGTTACAGCTGGATCCCTGCCTCCTTATTGTTTTTGACACAGGATGCAGCTGTTGATCATTATTCATCAGTATCACTGTTTTGTTACTGACAAAAGACTGCTCAGCCATTATCTTGGGAAGCTGGACGGGGGAAAGAACTGCCTGTTTTATTGTTTGCTGACTTCCAGAGTAGTTTAAAAAAAAATTCTACCTTTCTGGCCACTGTTCAACTACCTAGGGGATACACAATATCTAAGATAAACACCAGTGGCTGTCAGGAAGAAGAGCAGAGGGAAATTGGTTGATATGCTTGAGCCAGTGCATGAGCTAAACCTGGTATGCTGGAGCTTTGGATTTTTATATCACAGAGGGTAAGAATGAGGAGATTTACTGCCTTGTAACTTTTATAAAAAGGTTATTCCAAATATTTTTTATGTAGGTCTTGTGAGGTTTGAGTATTTACATAGTTCATAGGGTACAATTAATGCTTACTTGTCTCTGCTCTTCACATAAAACTTGTAAAAAGATAGATGTCTGGAATGCACTCTGAGACTTTAAGCTCACACACAGAAAGGGGCTAAGTAATATTTTTCTTGCCTCTTCAAACTCCATTTCATTAATATCTGTCCTCCAATAATTAGTGGAGAAGCTAGACAATAATAGTATTTGCTAATATGTAGGCTCTTGTTTCTAAACAAAGCACAGACTGAAAGGACTACAAGGGCAGTGGAACTCCTGGGGCTGGCCACCAGTGTTTGGGATTCATTCCACCTTATTACTTGCTGCTGACTAGTTCATTTTTGGGACTGGTGGTTGTGGTGAGAGATCAGGTCACACTGGGAACCTCAGGTATTGATCCTCTGTAGGTAGGTCTTCTTATCAGTCTTCCTGATCAATATCAGAATTGGATTTCCTCATGTTAAAAAGATGTAAGGCATGGAGAGAGACAGGCTTGGAGCCCTCCTCCTACTGAAGAGGGCTGTGACAAGAGCCAGAGGACATGTCTTTGTGAGGCATCAGGCGAACAAACTGTGGCTTGTCTATGTGGGAAAATAGTCTGGTTTGTTTCTGTGGAAAAACTAATCTGCATTTACAGAATCCTCTTAAACACTCCCACTACTCTCTAAGAATGCTAAGAACATGGAGCTATGCCCAACGTTGTCCTTGTTTCATAATTGTTTGTACATGCTCTAGAAACATAATGCTTTTCTAAGCCAGAAGAAGGTAGTCAGTAATTTCTGACTGTCAATTAAAGCACATCATTACTTTACTTTAAGGAACTGTTTGCCCTATGCCTCTCCTCCAGGGAGAGCAATTCAAAGTAAATTCTGGACCTTTTTCTAAATAGGCTAGATTAAAAATATGATTTGCAACTCTATATTTGCAAATATAAGATCTCGTGTAGATTAACATAATGATGTGTCACAGGGTATCCCAATGAGTCAACTTGCTGTCAATGAGCACTCTCGTGACTGTTGACACTAAACAAGTCTAAAGGGGTAACTAACAAAAAAGAACCTTAGCACAAATGCTTTGCCATCTTCCAAATGTCAGTTATCACTACTGTTCAGATGCTTTCTCTGTGAATTACGCTGCAATTCAGCAGATAAGGGTAAGTACCAGGGTGACTAAGTGCAACCAATCCTATGGTGAGTTAACACCATAGCCATGTTATGAGAAGTTACCTTCTAAAGACAAGCAATTCTTCAGAAGCTTGAAGGCCAGTCTGAGACAAACTGATTTACCAATAAGTTGTAAACTATGTGGTCAAGATATCTGGTATGCAAAGGTCTTGGAACTTTCTATGAAAAAAGAACCCCAGGCAAAAATATTCACTAAAAATACATCATGTTTCTTTCTGGGGTGAGGGTAAAATGACTTTTAGACACCACTAACATCCTGATTAACTCAATTCAATATCCCTTAAAATGAACAGTTGGGTTTTGTTGAAAATAGTTTTTAAGTGGTGATGGTATAAAGAAGCATCTCTACAAGAGCTGATGTTAAAAGTGGTGTTTGATTGGTTTGGGTTTTTTTCACATCTTCTTACAGAAAGACATTAATAGAGGATATGAACAGAAAAAATGAACTGTTAAGCTTTTCTCTGGAGCTGTTTTGTCAGGTAAACCATACATCTGCCTTTTGAGATATTTTTCTTTTATTTTCCAGCTGCTTAGTCTTAGCAGGAAGAGCTCATACTAGAAGGCAACACTTGCAGAGAGTCTGCATAACATCCTAGTGAGTGATGCTTAGCCAAACTTGCTGAGTAATATAGACTTTCTGATAAGTCATTGACTACTGAGAAACAAAACAAAGAGGACAAACAAGTTTAGGCAAAGGAAGCAAATACAGAATGAACAGATCCATCTCTGACATCTGAAGATAATGTGGTTGTGGCATGTCCTTATAAGGGAATTGCTGATTTAGTTCAATGTAGACACCTGTCATGACATGACATAAATGGGAGTTTTATAAAGGAGACTTAACTGTATTCTTTAGAAGATTATTTCTAAATTAAGCTCGGACAATGAGTGGATTGAGTAGTGAATGGAGCAAGAGTCTGTTTTCTGAAATAGCCAGTACAGGCTTGGAGTCAGCAGAGTAGTAGCTCCTCTGTCTGTAAAAAATGTGCTTTTTGTAATTCTAGTTCTTTAAAAAATTCAGTGGTATTCCCTTCCACTCTCTTTTGGGGTACAGGAAGGTATGAAAAGAGAATACTAGAGACTGGAAGACATATGTCTTTACTATTCCTTTATACTGATTGTAGAGCCAGTTTTGACTAACTTGCCATGTGTCCCTTTAGGACTGGTTTAGCATATGTTCTCTAGGTGGGCTCTGCCAGCCTCACACATAGACTTCAGTTCTCTTTGTCCATCATCCCTTTGACCACTAACTTTCTGTCTACTAACAATATTCTGACTCAACATGCTCGAATTCTGCTCTGAAGGTTGTGCAGCAGGTTGAGTTTATATCCTTTGTGATCTCATGGGCTTCTGAAGACCATGCCTGAGGTGCCTTGAATCAAACTTGAAAGAACGCACTTCTTGGCACTCCCTGCAGTCTGAACCAGGTATTATTCCTGACACTTATCTGGTGAATCTCTGGATAGTCTTTTGAAGATGCCTAGGTCTGGATCTGGTCATAAATTAGCAGGGATTCAACAGCAGGCACCCTGCTAGAGACTTCATGATAGTTCTCAAAAAAGGGGGTAGGTGCAGCACCCTGCCCCAGAACACCTACTGCATCCTTGAGATGTCATCCTGAAGGGCTCTATACTTTTAAAGTTATTTAACCATGCATTGTTTCATTTTCCTGGTGGGCTTCTCATCTGGGCCTCGTGCCAGGAAATGGTTTCATTTTCTCTCTCTGAAGCATCTTTACCAGAAGCAATGTTAGGCATCCTCTTGTACTTTTATAAATATTTCTGGAGATCTGCTTTCATGAATGCAAAGGAGACAAACTATGGAGCCCATAAGAACAACACTAAAACATTGTTTCGGAATTTCCCTGGGTATTTTTTTTGTTGCTGGAATCTAACAGGAAGCAACACGGGTCAGCTGGGTGAGAGGGCAGAGTTGAAGACTCTCGAGTTGAGGGAAGATTGGGGTGAGCTTAGGTGCTGGTGACATCCGCTCACTGTTTGGAGATGAGAACGTGGACATCTCCTACCAGGAGATGAGTGTTCCCTGCTTGGTGAATCTTTCTCCGTGTGCAGGCTGGCACGCAGCCATGAGCAGAACAGAGGCCGAACACTGAGCAGATGCGCGCCAGCAAGGCATGGGCTGGGGTAGCAGTGCAAGGACGGGCCTGTTTGCTTCACAGTGACAGTGACAACACAGAAGACTCCAATGTCAGACTGTTGTTTCCATGGGAAGAGCGTTGCAGTCTTCTGGAGAAAATGGGATCCTGGTCAGTTTACTCAGAGATTAGCTTAGAGCTCTGAAATTCACAGTTGATTAAAATCTACATACGGATCTTGTTTTTCAACAGTGTTTAAGCTTTCAAAAGTGATCATGCACTTTTGTCAGGATTGCAAAACCGGACATCCAGTGAAGACTGTTGATGGTCAAGACTCCAGAAACATGGAGTATTTATTGTTACTGCGCTGAAGCACAGAAATGCCACAGCTATTCAAATTATTTGGAGGCTTTACGTAAGTCCTTTTACAGATGGGAAACATGACCCAAACAACAAAATGTTTTCATTTGGTGTTTTGTTCTGTTGAATCTGAACATCTCCTGAACTGACAATGCTTGCATATACAGCACTGAAATTCAGATCAATGAGGAACAGCACCTGCAGCATTAAAAAACCAGGGATACAACTTCCCCTCTCGCTCCTCCCAGGTGCTCCTCTCCCTCCCTTCTTGAGATCTGTAAGTTTTCTAGCTGTTCTTAACATTATACTTGTCAAGTATAACATTAATGTTGATAATCATAGAATTGTCATGGTTGGAAAAGACATTCAAGATCATCAAGCCCAACAGTCAGCCCAACACCACCGTAACCTCTAAATCATCTCCCAAAACCCCCCACATCTACCTGTTTTTTGAACAGCTCCAGGGATAGTGATTCCACCACCTCTCTGGGCAGCCTGTTCTAATGCTTCACCACTCTTTCAGTGAAGAAATTTTTCCTAATATCCAATCTGAACCTCCTCTGGTCCAACTTGAACCCATTCCCTCTTGTCCTGTCACTAGTGATTAGGGACAAGAGGCCAACACCGGCTTCACTACAACCTCCTTTCCAGTAGCTGTAGAGAACAATAAGGTCTCCCCTCAGTCTCCTCTAGGCTGAACAGCCAGCTCCCTCAGCCTTTGCTTGTTAAACCTGTTATCCAGACCCCAAATCACCCTAGTTGCTCTTCTCTGCACCCTCTCCAACACTTCAATGTCCTTCCTCTGGCACCCAAAACTGCACACAGTACTTGAGGTGTGGCCTCATCAGGGCTGAGTACAGGGATAAGATCACCTCCCTGACCCTGCTGGTCACACTTTTCCTGATACAGGCCAGGATACTGTTGGTCTTGGCCACCTGGGACCACTGCTGACTCATATTCATCTGTCAATCAACACCCCCAAGTCCCTCTCTGCTGGGCAGCTCTTCAGCCACTTTTCTCCAAGCCTGTAGAACTGCCAGGGGTTGTTGTGGCCAAAGTGCAGGACCTGGCACTTGGCCTTGTTGAAACTCATACCATTGGCTTTGGCACACTGATGGAGCCTGCGTAGGTCCCTCTGCACAGCCTCCCTACCCTCAAACAGGTCTACACTTCCACCCAGCTTAGTGTCATCTGCAAACTTACTAAGGGTGCACTCTACCCCCTCACCCAGATCATCCATAAAGATGTTAAACAGGAGTGGCGCAAGCAACAAGCCCTGGGGGGACACCACTCAGGACAGGCCGCCAACTGGATTCAACTCCATTTTTTTACAACTCTTTGGACCCAAACATCCAACCAGTTTCTTACTCATCAAAGTGTATACACATTCAATCCACAAGCAGTCAGCTTGTCTAGGAGAATGCTGGGAGAAACTGTGTCAAAGGCCTTGCTAAAGTCACAGTAGACAACATCCACAGCTGTTCCCTCATCCAATTAGCAGGTCACCCTGTCATAGAAGGACATTGAGTTAGTCACACAGGACCTGCCCTTCATGAACCCATGCTGACTGGACCTGGTCACCTGGTTGTCCTGCATGTCCTGCATAATGGTACTTGGGATGATCTGCTCCATCAGCTTTCCCAGGACTGAAGTCAGAATAAAAGGCCTGTAATTTCCCAGATCATCCATCCCTTCTTATAGATAGGGGTTATATTGGCTGATTTCCAATCTGCTGGTATGTCTCCAGCCAGCCAGGACTGCCAATAAATGATGGAAAGTGGCTTGGTGAGCACCCCCCCAGATCTTTCAGCACCCTCAGGTGCATCCTATCCAGCCTCATAGATTTGTGCACATCTACATGGTGCAGCAGGTCACTGACTACCTCTTCCTGGATTGTGGGGGGGTCATTCTGCTCCTTGTCCCTGTCTCCTGTCCTATGGAGTTGGATTCCCTCTATACAACTGATCCTATTACTACAGACTGAGGCAAAGAAGTCAATAAGCACCTCAGCCTTTTCCTCGTCCTTCATCACTGTGTTTCCTCCTGCGTATAATAGGGGATGGAGGGTCTCCCTGGTCTTTCTTTTTTTTGTTAATATATTTATACAAACTTTTCTTGTTGGCCTTTACCATGGAGGTCAGATTAATTTCTAGCGGGGGTTTGGACCTTCTAATTTTCTCTCCCTGAATAGCCTCACAACATCTTTGTAATCATAGTAAGTGGCCTGCCCTTTCCTCCAAAGGTCATAAACTCTCTTTTTCTCTCTGACTGCCAGCCAAAGCTTCCTGTTCAGCCAGGCCAGTCTTCTATGCTGCCGGCTCTCCTTACAGCACAAGGGGATGGCCTGATCCTGCACCCTCATGACTTCCTTCTTGAAGAGCGTCCAGCCTTCCTGGACTCTTCTACCCTTCAGAACCAATTCCCAAGGGATTCTGACAATCAGGCTATTAAACAGGTTAATGTTTGCCCATCATAAATCTAGGGTGGCAGTTCTGCTGCCCTCCCCTCCTAGTATCTCTAAGAATAGAGAACTCTATCATTTCATGGTTGCTGTGCCCAAGACGGCTTCTAACCATCACATATCCAACTAACCCTTCCCTGTTCACAAAGAGCAGGTCTAGCAGGGCACCTTTCCTTATCGGTTCACTCACCAGTTGTGTCAGGAAGTTATCTTCAACACACTCCAGGAGCCTCTGGGACTGTTCCCTCTCTGCTGTGTTGTAATTCCAGCAGGTATCAGGGAAGTTGAAGTCCCCCACAAGAACATGGGCAAACGACCATGAGATTTCACCCAGGTGTTGTTAATGTTAATATTAATGGTAACACATCATTATTTTTTTTTAAAGGAGTAAAAAATGGTCCTTCTCTCATTATCTCTGCACATAGTATTCTAATTCTTTGTGTGGATTTTATTGAGCAATATCAGATTTTACAATACCAGAGGTTTCCTTAATGTGCATCATTAAACACCTGAAGAAACAACTTGCCCTGTGAAAGTCACAAACTTTTCTTTTTCATGATAATTCAGTGCAGCCAGTCTTAAGGCATCACTCTAGGTACTTTTCAAAAGCAAAGATATTTTCCAGAATCTTGTTTTGATGACATTTTAGTATGTTCATGTGCAATAGATGTTGTTCCAGCAGTGAAATACAAACTTGGCGTTCCACACGCTTGCTTCCAGTAAAGAGGCAGCAAATGCCAATGCCTGTAGCTGTTGAAAAGAAGACATGCAGCATCTAAACATTAATGCTACTGGACTGGGCACAGGACTTTCTCAAATTACACTGACCTATATATTTTGCATGATGACAATAAATACTAAAATTTAAAGAGGTATTTCTTTAGAGACCGTGACTTCCTACTGCAGGATGAGGCAGAAGCTAAAAGCATGCATGTGTTAGAAAAGCCATTAGAGAACCATGAAAAATTATCTTAAACAGTATTTAGCAGGAGACCTTCCCTCTGGCCCAAAGTATTCTCAGACACAGATCTCTGCTGTTTAACCTGATTTAATCTAGCAGTTATTACATTCTTAGGCATGAAAGATGGATTTCAAAACTGTCTATATGATTTAGGAATATAAATCTGTCTGGAGATGCAGGATGGATATGTATTCCTGAACTCCTTAGGCGTTTTTCAAATCTCTGCTCCCAGCTGACCATCCACTTTGAAAGCTCCTGGCCACTGCCCATCCTGTTTGTATTGAATCTTTTACACTTTGAGTTGTCAAAAAACAATGAGATGTAAGGGGATTTCTCAGTGTTATGTAGGGTGGTGAGGCTGGGCCGTAGGAATACATCTAACAGATTCAGAGGAGAGTTAGTTGATGTAATTTCACAATGGCCTTACCTTCTGGATCACCAAGTTGTTACAGATGTCTTAGAAGAAATTAAAGGCAGGAACTGAAAAGAGTAGTTGGTTGTAACATGTCTATACCATGTAGAGACCAACAAGGATGTGAAGACCACATCTTCTGCTTATTTATTTAGTTTAAATCATAACATAACATTTACTTTGTGAAAGAATGTTTTATCTTTAACTTCCCAGCTAGTGGCAATGTATGTATCTACACTATTACTTTGTTCTGGACTCTTCTCAGGTTGATAAGCACCACTTGTAATCTCACTAGAAGCAGCACTGAATTAACCCTTCAAGTCTTCAAGAAACTACTGGACTAGCTATTCTAATAGAGTAATTTCATCCCACCCCTTTTTTTTAATTCCTGTTGATGAACACCCTACAGTTTTTCCCCTGTAATACAAAAGTATTCTTCCTGGTAATAAGCTTGTTTGTGCAGACCACTTAGATACGGCCGGTGGATTAGGTATTCTGATTTGAGATTACACTGATAAACAGCATCATGAACATCTGCTTGGGTCACATTAAAGTATTCAAACACCTTATGCTTCCAACACATGCTGCCCATACATTGTCATGATGTCAAGATTTTAAAGTTTAAAGATCTTCCGGCATTTCTTCTGGTAGCAAATAAACATGTTGGAATACAGCTTAGAGAGACTGACAATCGCTGTCGAGCAAGCATTTCCTATTGCTAAAATACAGGGTTTTCATTGTTTCCATCTATTGTTGCCAGCAATCTAAAACCTGATAGATTAACAGTTATTAAATTTGCAATAACCTGTGCCAAACTGACTGAAAACAGGCAGGATTATGCCATTTTTCAGTGGTATGGGAAATACTAAATGATCAGTTTATTATCTTTAGATCATGTTTTTCTTGAAGACTAGTTGAAACAGCCAAAAAAAAAGGAAATTCTTTGCAAAAACAATTTACTTTTTATACTTACCAAAAAAGGGTGTATTTTGGAGGGAAGGATTCCAGATTCTAGAACAAACTGTTATAAAGGACTAAGCAATTCTAAGTATTTTCCCCTGACAAGAAACATTGTGATGGAAAGTTCAGAACCTGAGTCTTGCAATATGTGTCTTGAGACTTCACCTTGTCCTTGTGTTTTGGATCTCTGCTCAGCTGTGTACCAACCCTTCATGCTGGCTTTACAGATACAAATCTGAAAGACACAGTTCAGTTCACACGGTTTGATGTGCCGCCTTTAAATGCCATTTAAAGGGATTTCTGACTTCATTGCAGATGTTGCTGCCAGACACAATGAAACAGTTTCAGATATACTTGTAGTTTAATTTGCCCTTCTTGTTAAGGATTCCTTCCTTTTTTGTAAAGTTTTAGACACACTTTGAGTGCTAAATAATTCCCCATAAGAATAGTGCAAAAACTTAGATAGCTGCTCATTTTTCATAGATTTTTAGAACAGTTTACAATGCAGCTCTCATGCAACATCACCAGAGAAGTCCTCACAGCAGGAGCTGAGAAACAAACCTTCATTAGCTCACATGAGGCAGAGAGACCAGGGTTACACGGAGCAGCAATGTTCTTGAACACGCTTTTAGTCTGGAACTCCTGGCTGTTTTAAAAGCTACAGAAATTTTGCTGAAGATTAGAGACAACGCAACACAAATAGTTGTCACAAGCACCAGGAGAAAGTTTATCCTGCAATTCAAGGGTCAAGACCCAGCCAGCCTGGAGGCTACCTCACAGGATGGCACTCCTCTGCCTGCAAGCTCAGTCCATCCCCACTGCTGCAAGCACAGCAAGGGTCTCCACGCTCTGGTTGGAGTGAGTGGCAACCCGTTCATGCAATGATGTGAAATTTACCCCCTCTGTCGCTAGCCCATATTTCCTATTTGTGCCACAGCTACCTCACAAACTAGGGTCAGAGGAGGGTTATGCAGGTCCTTGGTGTTTGCTCCTGTTTTAGAAACAGACACTTGGTGGAGAATTTATCCAAGTAAAAAAAACACAAGTGAGAAGTGTCACAAGCTCTGAGATGCAACAGCAAGGAAAACTCTCTGCTTGCTTAACTTTCTCTCCTACTACATCATTAATGTTCATTTGTCTTCCCTGTAGCTGCTATCAGTTGAAAGACAAGTTGAAATCGATAATCTCTGATAACTTCCTTTACAGAAAAGGCCAGGACACACAAAGCTGGTGTGGCTGCTGTTCTCTCTTGACATTTGGTGAGGCAACTTGATTCGGTCACAGCTGGAGCTGGCAGCTGTGCTGGCAGCAGCCCTGGCTTCCTCAAAAGCTTCCTCCATCTCTGCTGAAATGGCCACAGCCAATTCTTTGGAATTTGGGTTTGCAGCTTCAGTAATCCCTGCAATTAATTCATTGCACAATGATGTCTTTTGTAGCAGATTTGTTAAAATGCTATTGACTGTTATTTACCAGTCTCCTCCCAAAGAAATCAAGCAACTGTAGACTTCTGAAGGTTCTTAACACTGGAAATGTTGCGCCTCTTCTCCCTCTATTTGACAGAAAAGACTTTTCACCCAGTTCCTTCAGTGTCAAAACTTAGTCCTTTCTGGTTTTCCATTCTCCTCTTGCTAGAGACTTCGACACCCTGTCAGTCAGTAGAAATGAGCATACTTCTTACTGGCTGGTTATTTATTTTCCCCACTGGTTAATTATTTTCCACATTTATCCTGAAGAACCTTAACTGTTTGTATTGGCACAGAAAGAAATCAAAATTGAGGGTGTTTAATTTAGTTTTTATAAGTAGAAAAGTAACTGTTAATGAATAGTTACTGAATGAACAACTGGGAAGTTAGCTTCGGCTGCAGAATATCCTTTCTTTCTATGGAAAAAGAGATGCATTTTTGCCTGTGATGTAGTTATACATAATTTCCATTGAATCATCAGTGCACAGGGTACACTATTCAAACTTTTGAGCAGATGCTTACACAGGATAATAAAGGAGATTTCTATTTGACTTATTCTTAAAATGATTCACAAAATATCTTCCTACATACAAAAACACGAAAATGAAAAATGTTTTAACTATTTGTAAAAAAACACCGGAAGCTTTTTATTTTCTGATCCTTTTTTAGGGGCTGGAGGGAGGGATTTCATGTGTGTTTCATGTGTGACTTGAAACAGAAAAAGATTCTAACTTAAAATCGTGTCATTGTAGTATCTTTTAATTTTAGGGGAAAAAATAAAGTTGTTACAGCCTCTTGTTGCGCTGGTTATTAAAACCACATTCACTGGAAAAAAGCCCAGTTCGGCTATGTCAGTTCATGAATGTTTTCCAATGATCAGTGTTTAGTTTACATTTTTTAATAGTTCAAATGTCAAAAATCCTTGAACGTATAATCAGTCATCTGCTCAGTTGCTTGAAATGTCTTATTAATGGAATAAAGGAGACTTTTATTGTAGACTGAAGAGCTTGCCTCTCACAGCTTCTCTTCCCTTCTTTGCGATCGCATAAAGTATTGGTGTAGAAATTCTCACGACTGCACCTATGGAGCCTCATTAGACGATACCAGGCACATGTAGGCAGCTCTGCAGTAACCTCCGAGATGCTGTGAGCTGCAGCAGCACTGCAGACCCGCAGTTTTCTAAATGCGGTGTTCTTTACGGGTATTTTTAAAGTTAAGTTGTAGCGGCAGCTTCACTGTGCAACTCAGCTGAAACAGAAAACAGAGCAACATTTTGACAGGCATCAAAATCGCTTCCAAAAGGAATTTTTTTTTTTTCATTGTAGCTATTTTTCAGCAAATACACACTTTGTCAGAAACCATGCCAGAGCCACTCTTTCCTGAGTACACTGACAGAGTACATGAATCTACCACAGCTGCCTCAGGCCCTCGGAAATCAAGGCCATCACCACATTAGAACCGAAAGAGTACATCTAATGTCAACGTACACAACTGTACGTACTGTAACAACGTGAGGAATAATGGAAAACGAGGCAGTCCTAAGGATTTTGAGCTTCAGCAGGCCTCTCAAGCCTCGATGCTCCCGAACAGCCCCCACAAGTCCAGGAGAAACAAAGCAACGTGTGCCGCGGGCCCGCCGGGCGGCCTGCGGGACGCTCCCGGCCCCAGCAGCACCCGCGAACCGGACCGGCTTTCCCCGCTGGCTGCTGGGCTCAGGAAAGGCGCTTCGCACTGCGCCTCTTCCTCGCCAGACAGCAGGATGGAGTTTAAGGCGACAGACACCATGGAGCAACACGGTGTCTGTCCCCACACGGGGCCCGGGAATATGCCTACACGGGAATTTCACCCTAAGGCCACCGCAGCCTCCCGAGCACGGCCAGGCCCGGCGGCAGTTAATCCGAAGTCGCCCCAAACTAGAAGAGATGTCCCCTGGAAGGACGCTGAAGCTGCCGGCGGAGCTCCCGGCCCGGGTGCGCAGGCATCCGGCTGGCCTGATGCCCCGCGCTGGGGGTTTCCGTGGGCGCGGGGGCAGAGGCGGGCGGGGAAACCCTCCCCGGGCAGGGACCCAGACTGCAGGTGGGGAGAGAGGCGCCTCGGGCCCGCGGAGGGGGCCCGCAGCAGGCAAGTAAGCGCCAGTGAACAGAGCTTGGGCTGCAGAGGCGCAGCGGGCGCCGGGTGCAGTGCCTCTGGCGGCACCGAGACCGGTACCCCCGCCTCCGCGCACACCTGCGCTGCCGCTGGGGCCGCCGGGCAGCTTCAGGGAAGGCAGCGCCACCGCCCCCGCCCGCTTCCCGCGGCGAGGGTCGGACAGCGGAAACTTTCTCCGCGCTCCCTCGTAAACACGGCGCGGCGCCCTCCCCCGGCCGCTATTTTGGAGCAGCGTGATGTCACGGCGAGCTGTCACGGCTGCCGCGGCGGCAAGCCGCTGGCTCCGGACCCCGCGGCGCTGCCCTGCCGCCGCCCTGCCCGTCGGGAAGGGCGGCTGCGGCCCGCCCTCACCTGCAGGGCGGGGGCGGAAAACGGGGGACGGCGGCGCGCCCTACGCTGGCGGGGAGGCCGAGCGGGACTGGCAGGGAGGGCTACAGCCCGTTCCCCCCTTCACGCTGCGGCCGGCGGGGGTGCCGGTGGCCGCGCTCCGGGGCGGGGCCGGGGCCGGCCGTTGCGCTATTAATAGCCGGGACCGCGGCGAACGGAGGGCAGATCTGCGGGGACCATGCAGGGCAATGGGCAGCAAGCGGCGGTGGGGAAGGGTTATGAGGACCACGAGGATCACCTCGGCGGGATAGGGGCTGCCGACGGCGGGCTGCAGGCTGCGGCCGTGCCCATGCCCATGCTGCCAGCCATGGAGGTGGCTGAGGAGCCGGAGAAAGCTCCGGGCGGCAAGAATAAGGACCCCAACACCTACAAAGTGCTCTCCCTGGTAAGGGCCGGGGGCGCGCTGGCGGGCGGCCTTCCCTGGTTGTCACCTTGCCGGTGGGTGCGTGAGGAGGCGGCGTGGCGCGGCCGAGAGCAGGTGCTTCGCCCCGCGGGACTGGGGACGGACAAAGCTCTCCTTGCTCCTCGGGGACAGGAGTCCGTGGTGGGGCCTTCAGAGCATCCCGAGAGCCGTGTCTAGCTGGTCCGGAGCGGCCGGGGGAGCCAGCGGCTCCTCAGGAGCCCCGGCAGCAGCGCTGTGGGACGGCTCCCTCCTTCCCGCCCCAGGAGGCAGCTGGAGAAGCGGGCTGCTACGTTACTGTGTGTAGGCAGCAACCGGCGTTGGGTCGATTGGGTTGATTCTCTTGTAGCGTTTGTGGTTGTCCCATCACATGGTTTTTAGCTGTTTGGTGTAGGGGATGCACCAGGGAAGACAAAACCAGGTTAAATCAGTTTAATGTGGCTGGAAGAGCTTAAAAAAAAAAAAAGAGGTCAAGAGCTGAAAGGATGGAGGAAATGTAAAAACTTGCTTTTCAGTGGAGAAGTACTGTGTGTGAATTTAAAGTTTGTCTCCAAGTGTTGCTTGGAGCCACTTTCAGCCCTGGTTCCGAGGCCCCGGTGGCCAAAGCCATTGTTAGCTGGTAGGTCACTTTCCAGTTTTAGCCACACTCCTGTATTATAATTATCCTCCCTGTAGAGATGTGAAAATAAGACCTTCCAGGCTGCCTGGGGTAATCATTATGAGGCTAAAATGATTGTCAAGGTGAAAGAACTGTGTCATTCTTGGAAGGAAGCTTCAGTGAAGCTGCAGCAGACTTTCTTAAATACATCTATATATATCCATAAGTAGTTGTCTTTCAGTGTGTTAAAGCATAAGGATCAAGATGCCTTACCAAATTTGCATGTAGCTTTGTAATCTGGTTACAGTTTCAAATGAACCATCTACTGTACCATAGTGACTGTTAGTTGTAACTTTTGACATAATGAGTGGTAAGTTGAATTTCACAGTTTTTCCAGAACACTGTAAGAAAGATACCAAAACTCATGAAAGGGTCTGTAGTAGTTTCCATGTAGAAGGCTCTTTTTGCAACTATTCTGATGGAAAGCACACTTAAATAAAGGTAGTGGTTTGTAGCTTGTTTCATAATTTTGTTATCTTCTGGAGAGGTTAGGTTGTGCCATAAAAGCCGTTTCAGATGGATGATGAAAACGGCTCAGCTTTTTTTTAGGCTTAGAATATGTAGTAATCAAAGTACTCAAAGCCTAATGTTGCTCTGAGCTTTTCAGGCTCTAATGCACCAATTATTAGAGATATAGACACTTAAAGACTGAAGTTGAGCACAAGTTAAAATGTTTGCAGATACTTACTCTTCTGAACTAAGTCCTTACTTCCCAAAGCACAGCTGTTCCCTGAGAACTGGCAATATGTTCATCCTGTGTTGACCAGAATGTCAAAATAAAGTATATGTCCTCTATACTGAAGTAATTTAAAACTTCTAAATATAAATGACTGTGCAGTACTGGTTTTGGCTGTTGCAGACACTGAGATAATTTAGAATATTCAGGGGGTGCTTGAAAAACTTTTAAGTATGCAGGTGATACTGGATTGAGTAAAACAAGAATATATTTAACCTAAAACATGATGTTAGAAAGCAGAAAACTGGAGTTAAAGTGCGAGTTTTTTCTTTCTCACTTTGTGTTGATAATATCACCCAGAAGTAAGAAACATGAGCGAGAAGACTTATCTTCTTGGTGTTTTGGGTTGGGCAATGTGAAACAACAAAAGTGACACTGTACAAATTAGACATAGGAAACCCCCCCTCTGCCTGTGTCTACTGTAGCTTCATGCAACATTGCTTCCTTGGGCTGATTAAAAAAAACAGATTGGTGTTAGGTAAGTTGATGTTGAATTTTTTTGGCAACAACTGATGACTGCACCTCTGATTTAGAGAATAGTTGAATTGCTTTTTTTTTTTTTTTTTTACTGGAAAGCAGAGATTTGCTTGCTTTCCCCTTTTCTTATCCCTGTTCCTGACACCCAGTGCTTTCTGTATAAGTTGTGAACACAACCTTGATGTTCCCAGCTTCCACCCATGAGCCAACCTCACCCTGTTGCAGAACAAGTGCAGAGTTCATAAACACAAGTGTTGTACCACATGGGCTCTACCCATGGGGTTTGTTGGCTGCTCCAAAAATCTCTGTTACATGACTGTGCTTAGTTGTTAACTGTGAATGTGTGTTGGTTAGGGGAGGATATAGGTAGAGAAGGAAGACTTATAGACTCACCTTCACCTCTAGCAGAGCTTGTTGTGGCAGGCATGGTTGTAGCTCAGCTGCAGGCTTTCATACCATGCAGGTTGCTCTTCTGTTGCAGCTGCACAGGGAGGAGTCCCCAAATGGTGGGGGGGATTTACTAACGCGTGGTGCTTCCCTAAAGCAACAGAATGAAAACATCCAGCTTTGAGTAATCATGGTCATCTTTTTATCCATTTATGTAATTTCTCTGCATACCTTTTTGTTTGTCTTGCCAATTTTCTGAGCTCTTACCTTTGTCCTTCAAAGCCCAATGAGCTGTCTGCAGGCTCTCCAGGTTCACCAACTGCTGCCCAAGAGCAGTGTAACTCTTGTTTAGGTCTGAGATTGTCTATTCCAGCTCGCTAGTGACTTGGGTATTTCATTTTGGTGTGCTTCATTCATTCCACTGAAATAAAATTTTTCATGTGTCTGTAACAGCTGAAACATTGAGGGGAAAAGAAGTAACAAAATAGACAATGTTTCTTTTTGACAGTTTCAGACTTTCTCTGTCAGAAATGGAAAACTTGCTTACACTGATGCTTTTGGGGTTTTGGTTTTTCTTCCCCCATGGTGGTGAAGACATGGAAACAACCTGTTCTGATGTAGGTGTCAGGAATATTGCATGTCTGTTTAGTTTTTAAAAAGCTGATGGTTTTCCTCCTAAATATGTCAGAGGATATCTAATCCTTTTTATAGGTTAGCAGTTTTCCCAAGTAATGCATTGTTATGCTCTCTTGTATCTCCTGTTGGAGAAGGAAAGATGGGGAGCAATTAGTGAGAGAGCGGTTGGGAAGGGGTCTTGTTGAGCAGTACATTGGCCTAGACCCTCTAAAAGCTTGTTCTGCTCTCACGTTTGGGCTCCTGAGAGGGATGCAGTCACTGGATGAACTCCTCTGTCTTCTGCCATTGCTGTCACTGCAGTATGGTCTTGATTCCCAGGGGAAGGACTGCATAGAAAGCTCATTCCAAACTCAGGGATTTTACCTTTTGCGCTCATTGAACAAACTCCTAACTCATGTGAGGAAAGGCAAGGCAATGACAGGAAGGTGTTCAAGCCCTTACCTAGTGATTTGGAGCATGGTTATTGACTTCAGCAAACTTTGGTGTGGATAGTTTTATGGTTATTAGTTCTTTTGCACTAGATTCAAGGACACTGCCTGAGTTTGGGACACCTGCACACCAGGTTCAGTCTTTCCTCTAGTACTTTTTGGCCCTCAGCAAGCTATTCTGTTTCAGCCTTTTCTGTATGGTTTTGCTTTATATACCTTGCTTTCTTTCCTTTCCCAGTGTAGTAATCCACACTGAAATTGCTTGCCTCTGTGAGAATGCTAGATTGAGCTCACTTGTGTGTTTTTTTGTGTTCCAAGAAACTCCACTCAGTTTCACAATAATACTGAAGTGATTGGCTGTCATGCAATTCTAATTTCTTAGCATCAAACATCCTCTGGTGAAATTAGAAGTGAAAAATGACAATGACAGGATGGCCATTGTTTAAATAGAACTTGAAGTGCTTTTTGTTCAGAAATATGAAAGCAGCTCTTGACCAACCTCCACTATTTAATATTTTGTAGGAAACTTGGTCCCGATGTTTGGAAACTAGGGTGTTTTACAGTAAGTGTCACGCCTGTTTTCCATCAACATTACAGCTCTCCAGTTCCAATGGTAGCTGGTTTTGAATTCGAAGACATAGTAAAGACTAATCTTTGGTTGAAGACTTATTATTGCTTACTTGCACCTGATTACATTACAATGGCAACTATAAATATGTACACCAAATACAATAATTGTAACCCAATTTAATCCATCAGAAGAAAACTCAGATTTTGGCAAATGTTAAGATCACCATAATTTTCAATGTTACTCTTCATTCCTATCACTTTTCAACAAAGGTTTTTCAATAAATTCTCACTTTATACAGGGAGCTGTAAACCCACAATTTCTTTACTCTTTTTTTGATTTATTAACATTATGCTGGGTGTTGAAGACAAAAATCAGTCTTGCTTTCCTACAGTAAAAAGTGAAGAAATACTTAAACTTTCTAACTCTTTAGAGTTTCCAGAGTTAACTTGTATTCTTGATTTATTTGCACTGCACTCCACAGACTGGGTCAGCATCTCTTATATTGTCTTAGATGACAGAGGCCGTTAGAAAATAAAATAATATTATTCAAAGAAACACTTGCAAGAATTGAAGTTTTGTCTGTAGTTAAACAAAACCAAACTCTTAAAATCTTCATCAAGATATGGTAGTAAGGACTGCCCTTTACAGTTGTACTCCGAATCCATTTTAAATTAGGTTACCACACTAGGTTGACTGGGGGTGGCTATGTCACAGGGATTGAAACTTCACCTTGTTTTAAGATGGGTAGTTTAGGTATTGCTTTCAGTATAGACAAAACAATGTGGACTGTAGGACAGGCTGCAAGCTACTATCTTGTGTAGCTGAGCTGAAGGATTTTAAGGCATCTGTGAGGCTTCAGCAGTACCTTGGAGTGCAGTATATGAATGCTTTTGATTTCCTGGACTCCAGCTGGAGTGCAAAGCATGGAACAGGCTGAAGTACACCCAGCTGTGTGACTTGCGTGCTTCTGTTAACACTGCTGGCTGGTTGCCTGTCTGAAAACATCCATGTTGTGCTTAGGAATTTGATTGTATGCTATCTGCTGATGGATTAGGCTGTAGCGTGCTAGCATCAGCCGTTTGCTCCAGCATTCAGAGCTCTGACTCAATCCACAACTTAGGGTTTTACCTTGACTTAATTTGAAGTAGTAGTCTTTGTCTACCTCCATGGGGCAGGTCATGATGAAGGAGAAGGTAAACCTGTGTCCAGGTGTCACAAGAAGGTAGATGTGGACAGTGGCCTTCCTGACAAGACAGGCTTGCCATACTTCAGCAAGCTGTTTTGGGGATGCTAACCAGATTCAGACAGTTGTCTAGGCTGCCAGAGGAGTATACAGTGATAAGGCAAGTCCAAAGTCAAGAGAAGAATTCAAGTGTGTGACTTTGAGTCAGGATCTGATGAATAGGCGATTTTGTCAAGATTGATAAGACTGCAGTGTTGCTGTGACACAGCTCAGACAGGGAATGAAGGGATGAGATGGCTATATGCTGCTGCCAAAATAAGGTTGGGGGAGACTCTGTTGAGGCATCTTCCGACTTTTTGTTAATGAGCTGTCTTCAAGACTGGTTGAGGTTTCCCCAAACAGTGTGGTCAGCTGAAACAGTATCTGAGAACTGGCTCAAAGCACTGGCAGCCAAGCTCCTGGGAGTGGGGAGCATGCCGTTGGTCTCAACACCATCTCCATGTAGTTCTGCAAGGTTCTTGGATACTAAAATGATACACAACACATTGATAGTTTAAATTGATAGGTTTTTTTTTTAGAGATAATAGTTAACTTGAATTCAGAACAACTTAGTTACTGTGCTAAAACTGTTAGATTTCAGGCAAGGCCAAAGATAGAAAAATTATGCAGGAGCTGGAAGAGAGCTTTGCTCTTCGAAATTTTTTCCTTAGCGTTCTTTCACTAATATCAGTAGAATTGCACAAGGAGTGGATTGTTCTCGTTTAACTTGCTGTGGAAGCTATGTTTCTGTTCCTTTCAGCTGAAAGGAGGAGTAGAGCAAATTAAAGGCTTTGAAAATATGAAAGGTTTGAAAATATTCTCACCTCAGACCCACTATTAGAAGTTAATACACTAGCAAACATCACTGATCGTATGCCATGTGCAGTGGACAAATACTTGTCTTAAAGAATATGCTGTATGACACGATTTGGCAGCATGCTGTGTTGCCATAATGTCCTGTTTGAATGAAACAGTAATATCTAAGCTCTTCAGAAAATCTATTTTATAATGATCGATGGGAAAATAGGGTAGGAAACCATAGAATCTTTAGGGTTGGAAAAGACCTCTAAGATAATCAAATCCAACCACCTGGTTTTTGTTTGTTATTCTATGAACAATAAACAAAGTATAACGTTGTTATAGCTGCTTACACAAAGTCAATAATCAAATCCAGCTATCTTCAATTGGGCTTTTTATTTCTGGCATGATCAAGTGACCAGTTCTTGACTCCTCATCTGGCTGAAAGATGTTTCCATGCTGTGAGGCATCAAAATTTGAAAGTATGCCTTTTAGTTTTTTGAGGAGCTGCATTCAAAGGATACAGAGGTTAATAATGGCCTCTTTCATCTCTGGCCCTTGTTTTGGGGAAAACTGTCAAAGGAGTTGGGCCTGTGATTGATACTAGTGTGCTTAGTGAAGACCCATAGTGTATATATTTGAAGCCTTATTTGTCCTGTCCTCTTCCTGTACCCCTCTGTGGATTTACAATCTCTGACACTCCTTACATTCTTAGCGTTTCACAGGGTTTTTTCATTTGCTGTTGAAGATGGCTGTGTCTTCCTGCTCAGTGTCACATTGCTGTCACAACAGCACTAGCACATGCATCTGCCACAGAAAATTGCAGGTAAACATGGGTTTACTTGGTACATTGGGTAGTATTGCCAGTAGGCAGTAGAAGCATCCCCTCTTTTATATGTTTCTTGTTACAACTCATGACAGTAGTATAAATTAGAAGAGTTTTAGCTTTTATTCTTCAAAAGATTTTTTTGGAATAGGAAGAACAGGAAGATGGCTCAAGGCTATAGCCTCTCCAGTTTTGAGTTGGCATAATGCTGACAGTTTCTTCTCTTTCTGTGTAACCATGCATTCATATGTGGTTGCCACTAAAGCAGGTGGTGTGTCTTGGTCTTTGTTCTGTGCTCAGTCTGCTGTGCTAAATAAATTAATTGTTTGAAAGCACAATATTTACTCTTCCCCTCATAAATCAAAATCAGTTTTCAATCCTGCTTGTGCTTATGTTTTTACAAAACTCTACCTGCTGATTAAATAACTGCTATCTATTTTCTGGGAATTCAACCAGAAGTTAATTTCCTCCTCATAGTCTCTCTCTAATAATAGTATAAAATGCAGTGAAACAAACAAACCCCAACCAGTCAGGGATGAAATGTGTGTGCTTTGATAACAGATCATGTGTTAATGAGAATATGTACCTATATAGTTGGACATGCAACAAATTAGAAATATTTTAGATCCTAACTGACAAATACTAACTCTGTTCTATCTTTTTGTTTCTATCCTGTTAAAATCCAGGTGCTTGACTAGTTCTGGAAGATATTTAGAAATCTAGTATGATGTCTCTTAATTCAGCAGAGAATATCATTAACAGTTCTCACTCTAGTAAGTTCTGTGCAGGCCTATTATGTTTTACAGTGGCTCGAGCTACTTTTAAACCATTCTTGTCCTTTCAATGACCTTAGGTTGCAATACTATGTAATAACACTCTTGAATTCAATAAAAAAAGCAGGAGTAGATCTACCTTCTGTGTGTTGCTTTGAGAAGAAAAACAATGATGCCTATATATTTTTTAGAGTAATTCTTCTCTTAAGCTCTGGAGAGGCGTTGGGTGTAAGCTGCAGCTTTTTCCATCCACTGACTTAAGGATAATTCAGTCACCTTCAGTGTTTCAGGACAGGTAGGACCTGAGAACGTCAATGGCTCTCCTCTTCCTCCTGGGCTCTAGATGTGGAATGTGGATCAATAGAAGCAAGTCTTTGAAGAGCATAAAAAATATTTATAAATGTGGAAAGAAGTGGTGCACTTGTTTCAGTGCTGATAACTTTGGTTTAGGTGATTTATTTAGCTAAGTAGCTGTGCTGGTGTGAGTGAAGTATCCACCTCCTTTCAGTTTAGTACACTTTAAGTATTCCCTGCTTTTATTTAAAAGTGAGCTGTTGAGGGGAATATATAAGTTATTTTTAAACCTTTGCGTGCATAAGTGTTCCACTGCCCTGACAAGTATGGATAAAGTTTTTCCTCTGTACAGTATGCTTCCTGTATTTTTAACAATGCCCTTTTAAAGACAGAAGGTGATTCTGTGCTTACTTGAAATTCATTACTTATTACTGTGCTCATTGCACTTTTTGCAGATGAAATTCTTTCTCAAAGATATTTCAGAGTTAAGGTCTGGGGCCTAAGTCATCTATTCTAGGTGCACAAAATGGTGAAAACATAGTATGCCTTTCACTGGTCCCAGTGGCTTTGGAAAATTCCTTGTGTCTTTGTAATGCTGGCATTACAGACCCAGTCTAGACATTCTCCCTTCATGGGTAGACATGACACAACTGTTAGAATCAATCATGGAGATTAGTATGGAAAATACGTACTTTGCATTTCTTCTTTGTTAATTGTGTAGCTCTTAATAGATGTGCCTTAGACCTTGGAGTGGCAAGTTTTGTTGGCCATGAGACACCAGAGATGAAGAAGATGAAATGTAGCTGAGTACATGATAGACAAAGAATAAAGGAGATCAATATGGAAAGAAATGTAATTTAGAATGATTATTAATTAAAAGAAGTATCAGGGCATTCATTGCCAAAGAAAATGCAGAATAGAAGAAGGGGAGTCCAGCACATGGATGAAGCTAGGGAAGAGAAAGGGACAGTAGCATTGACTGTGTAAAGGAAGAGTAAAATACAGTATCAAAGGAAAAGTGACAGCAGCTGAGGCTGGTGACAGGTTTCTCTGTATGTCACTAGGACCTGTACAGTTGACCAGTCTTTTTGGGGTCCAGTGTTTGCAGCCTCTGTGCTATCTGGCTCTGTGGCATCTTCCACCAGCTCCCCAAAATCACTGCTGAGAAATCCTCTTCAGCTGCAGTTCTAGAGATGAGTGGCGGAAATGACTCTGCTCTCCAACCTTGTTATCATATTTCCATCTGCCCAGCTCAAAATAAAAGGCTTTTGAAATGTTTTCAGGACTGCAGTTTTCCAGACACTAAACCACCTATTCCCAACCACTATATTGTTTACAAAGCAAAGCTTTTATTGCTTCCTCCCACGTAAAGGAAGCAGTGATGGGACAGAGATTCATCCCTAGATGACAATGTCTTCTCATTCCAAAACAAACTTTCTTTAAAATATTTTTAAAATAAAAAAGGACACTTTATTCTCTGCAGTTGTTACTGTGTCAGTTTAAAAACTTTTCTCAGATACTATATTAAAACCAAATCAGAAACTTTGTTTCAGCAATCTCAAGCTACAGACCATAAAAAGTTCCCATGCTACTTTTGTGTATAACAAGGCAAGGTTCTCTAGTTTATTTACCTTCCTACTAACTGTTGTATTTCCATGTTCTTTCTGAACTGCACCTTTTTCACAGTCCTTGCTTTCTCTTTTGGGGGTGTGGGGGAGAATATGGGATAGAGAACATGTTAAGATTTTTCTCTTTTTTATTTAAGACAGACATGAAGGCAGATTTAGGTTGGCAGTGTGGTAGTAGCTAGAAATAGGAGTCTGGTGCCTGCAGCAGTATATTGCAGGGTTTGAACCAGGTTCTTGATAGCAAACCTTAAACACATGTGCAGCTACTTGTCTTTATACAGATTGGGGAAAAAAACCCCAACCTTTATGCAGACCACAGCATCCTAAACCTGAGTTACCCATATGTAAAAATAGCTCAGGTATGCTAGTTAACCTATCTGCTGCAGCAGGGTCCCATAGAGCAAGAAGCAGAGCAAATTAGTCCACACTTGGACTGCAGCAGCCAGATGACTTTCTGTTCCTGGGTGACCTTTAAAACTAGCTTGAATATTTTTTTTGTCATCTCCAGAGCTGATAATCTTAGAGCCTTTCCACTGACAATAGGTCAGCAGCTACTAGCATAACAGCTCTTGCTATGCTTAGTCAGGACTGCTGCTGGTATTGGCCAGTATTAGTTGTTCCACATTGTTCCAGCTGAACACTCTTGCCATTTCTGTGGGTAATATCCATGTTACTATGACTGAAGTCATTCAGACTCAGGATAAAGCTTGATTCAAAGCCTTAAAGACGAAGCTGAAATTACATGGTGTAGTCCACTAGATTAGAGGTGGCCATCCCAGAACACTGTGAAATGCTTTCCCTAAGCTTCCTATTTATGTGAAACTTCTTAATTAAGCATTGAAGAAAAAAAAAGAAGGAAGTGGGAAAATTTTAGTGTTTTTCAGTAAAACATTTTGAAGGCTAAAATTTAAGCTAGTGGGACTAATGTTAAGAAATCAAAGGCTTTAATGTAATGAGTGAATAGAAGTTCCCAGATCTTCATTTATTAGAGGCAGAAATAGTATACCAGGTAAGGACCTGGACCATGTTTTCTCTTGTGTATATGTAAGAAACTTGAGAGCAGAACTGATTTGTAATAGAGAAGCAGAGAGCATTGTAGTATGCTGTGGTTTGTTAGGCTATGAAGTTCCTAGAGTATTGCTTGCAGGAAACACAAGTCAGACTATTTTATAGTATTTTCTACCCAAAAGAACATTCATATGCCTCAGTGAGCATAATCCTTTCATAGTTTTGTTTGTTGGAATGAATTATGTTCATGGAAGTGTGAAATTGAAAGTCTGGAATACAATAATACAATACAAAACTCTGATTTCTTTTTTTCTTGTAACATTCGATGCCAAAATCTCAGGAACTGTTTCACAAAGTCACAGACTAGCAGGGGTTGGAGGGGCCCTTTGAAGGTCATCTAGTCCAACCCTCCTGCTAAATCCACTTGAATATGATCCTGCTTTAGAATATCCCCAGGGAAGGAGACTCCACAACCTCTCTGGGCAGCCTGTGCCAGTGCTCTACCACCCTCAGTGACAAAGTTTTTCCTCACATTGAGATGGAGCTTCATGTGCTCCAGTTTGTGCCCATTGCCCTGTTACTGGGCACCACTGAAAAGAGCCTGGCCCCTCCCTCTAGGCATTCACCATTTAGATATTTATAGGTATTGATAAGATCCCTCAGTCTTCTCTAGGCTAACCAGCCCCAGCTTTCTCATCCTTTCCTCACGAGAGATGCTCCAGTCCCCTCATCATCTTTGTAGCCCTCCACTGGACTCTCTCAGTAGTTCCCTGCCATTTCTGAGCTGGGGAGTCCAGAACTGAACTAGACTCCAGATGTGGCCTAACTAGGGCAAGAGTAGAAGGACAGGATAACATCCCTCAGCCTGCAGACCATGGCCTTCTGAATGCACCTCAGTATACCACTGGTGGCTGGGAGGGCCAATGGGATCCTGGGATATATCAGGAAGAGTATGGCCAGCAGGTCAAAGGAGGTGATCCTCCCCCTCTACTCTGCCCTGGTCAGGCCCCAGCTGGAGTATTGTGTCCAGTTCTGGGCTCCCTGGTATAAAAGAGACAGGGATCTCCTTGAGAGAATCCAGAGAAGGGCTACGAAGATGATTAAGGGCCTGGAACATCTCCCGTATGAGGAGAGGCTTAGTGAGCTGGGACTGTTCAGCCTGGGGAAAAGAAGACTGAGGGGGGACCTAATTAATGTTTATAAATATCTTAAGTATGGGATGCAGGGGGAATTGGCTAATCCCAGCAGGTCAACTCCTAACCTGTACTGGCAGCTGGGGTTATTCCTCCCTAGGTGCAAGCATGGGCATTGGGCTTTATCTAGGTTTTATTTTTTACATGGTTTTGGAATTAATTTCCTGGTTTTAAAATATGCATTAACTACACTGAAGCTCCAAAAGGGAATGTTAATAGTCCATTCTGTGGTACTGCAATATATTTTTGCTACAAGGATGCTTTAGGTAACATAAGTCCCATTGTTCACGTAGCTGTTGGAAGATACAGGAAAAAAGCTCTTGTGGATAGAGTAGGCGTGGGTTGTGTTTATTTTAAAGTGTGTTTGTGGTTACATATCTGAAGACATTCTAATCTTTGATCTTAGTAGAAGATCCTGGTGGGAGTAGAGAAACAATATATTGTCACTCTGAAATATTCTCAAGCTGGCTTTTTAAGAACAAGTGATTCAACTTGTAATTTCTCAGCAATATGTATGGTTAAAGGCCAATAACAGGTTTTGTGCTGTGTACTGATTTGCTGGGCTTTGACATCTTGTGTCTGACATGCTACCTACCTAGCTCTGCACGTGCTCTTGTCTAAGTGATGTTTCCTATGGAAGATTTCAAAGGTCCAGAACAATTTACATGGCAGATAATACTGCTGATGCTGACTTGCTGAGAAAAAGCAGTTGGTACTGCACGTGTTCATCACTGTGTAGTGCAGGGTGTGAGCACAGAGCTCTGCAAGTGGTGTTCATGCTTGACAGCTGGGTTAATGGAGACTCACCCCTTTCTATCAGTGGTGGTGTATATGAGTGCACCAATAATGCCAATTTTTTTCCTCATTCTTTTAATATTTTTCTTTCAATTTGAGGACATATTTGAACTCCAAAAGTACTTATGTCTCTGCTAGGCATTACATTTAATAAGACTTGCCTGGCTCAGAATTCTAGAGCAAAGTTTCTTCAGGCGCAGCCTGTAATTTCTTTTTTAGTGAATACTATATATGTAATAGTTTTTATATTGATTAATATAGTTCATGATTTGTACTTCACAAATGCAGAATAATATCTGAATTTCAATGCTACACAGCCCAGAAAATGCTTTCTTATTGTATTTATTAACTACCTAGTGAGCAAAGTTGTATAGTGAACTATATATTTCTTAAAAACCATACAAATAGTTTTTATTTACTGAAGTACTCATAGTCTTTAAAAAAGTAAGCTTAAGAAATAATTATGCATTTTAAAATGGGATTTCTTTTTTACCATATCACAACAAGATTCAGGCATCACAGTCAAAAGACTGACTTAGCAGCTTTTGCTGATGAGGAGGAGGAAAAAAGGGAGAGTCTTTGTGTAGGCATGCAAGTAAAGTTGTTGAAGTATTGCTTGAAAGCATTTCTTCCTGAAAAAAAACAGTGACCAGAAAGTTGTCACATACATTCCCTCCTACCCATACCTCTCCAAATACTTCTGTATTTACAGTGCTTTCTCTTTCGAGACTTTTGGCAAACTCCTTATTACATTCTACAGTTGAATAGAATAGGCATCAGAAGTGCATTCTTGGCTTCTTGGAGGTTTTATGTATTATTAATAAATATACAGAAATTAAACTTCTCTGGAAGAGAAAACTTAACGAGGTTAAAAGGACTCTTTGTCTCTGAGTACGTATTGGATCTTGCCCTAAAATGTTTTGCAAGGACAATATGGTGCTTGTTTGATAACTTGAATGCATTCACAATCCAAAATAAACATGGCCATAGTTTCTGGTCAGTGTAAGACACTGTGGTCGGCCCAAGGCAACATCCCACAGTTGCTTACCATGGTATGGACCAACATCTAGTATGAACTGGATACTAGGAAGTGGGAAAAGGTTTTCCTGCCTAAGAAAATTATAGGTATCACTTAAGAGCCATGTCTTCTTTTTGTAGTCTGTGGTCAATGGTAAAACTTTGCTTCACCTTCTTAGAACAGCCTAGGAGGAAGGAAGAAGTGGAGAAATGGAAGTTTTCTATAAAGTTGATACATATATGTAACCATAAGTGTCTTATTTTTTTTGTTTGTGAGAACTGTAGCATCATGTCAACACTAAATAACTTGGTAAGAAATGAAATGCACACGCCTGGTCTTGAGAATATTTGCATTCATGCACCAGTAAATTGTGAACAATATAACTACTTGTGTGAGCGAAAACTGCTTGGGAAAGCAGTGACATCATCCTCCTAATCACCCTATTTATCTATTTCAGTGCAACTGTATAGCATTATAAGGAAAATGAAGGCTTTCAAAACCATTTGGTGGTAATTTACTCTCTCTCCTTCCTGTCCAACAGGTACTGTGTGTCTGCATACTAACGACAATCCTAGGATGTATATTTGGCCTGAAGCCTAGCTGTTCAAAAGATGGTAACTAATATGCCTTTTATTTAATAATATTTCAAAGAAATTCCTCTTTCGTTTCTTTTTTTTTCTTTTTTGTAAAGTAATTTGAATTTTTCAGAGTGCTTCCTTTTCTTGCTGCAGGAAGAGGATTGGATGAATTGCTTGAAGCAATTTCAGTAAGAGGCGAATGAAAATAGCCAGAGATAAACCTCAGGTGTAGTCAGTACTTGTGTGTAGTCACTTGAGAGGTAAACTGATCCTGCCACTCAGTGTCTGGTTTGGCAGCTTCCATGTATCCCAGCTGTCACTGTGATGTCACATGGCTGGCTTCTCTCAGTTCACTATAAAAAAAAAAAACCCAAAAAACAAAAACCACACACAACAATTTCTATTTCACGTTGTCCTGGAACATTTGTTTTTCATCTTTTCCAGTCAATTATAGAGGAAAAAAAAAGTTATTTTTTTGCTGGTTAGAATTGTAGTCTGAAAGCTTTCCTTGTGGAATTCCTCTGGCTGTTTTCTGTCTTGAAAAATATGTGGTTTTTTAGTGATGAAGTTTCTTCAGGTAGAAGGTTATGAAAGATATTTTAAGAAATCGAGCTTCGCTTTGGGAACAACTGTCTAGAATCATTTCAAAGCTGATCTGTTTAACAAACAGTTCCATAATGACATTTAACTAAAATTCAGATTATTAATTTTCCAGTAGAATCTGTTCAGGATATCTTTCTTGTTTTAATACAGCTTTTTCAATATCAGGTTATTATCTCCTTTTCCTACTATTACACACCTCAGGATTCTTGAGGACAGGAGCCAAATAATGAAGGATTTGGCTCACTACCCTCTGGTGATTACACAGGGTGAAACGGACTGACCAACTACTGAACTGCTGTTAATGCTTCACATTACCAGTTTCTATTTCTTCCCAGACAACCCCAGTCTATTGGAAAAATACTATGAGCTTTTTTTTTTAACATTAAAACTGAACAAGAATTCAGCCAGTGACCAGTACATTCAACTTGGTATCTCCCGTGTCTGGTTTGGAACAGCCCTTCCTCTGTCTTGAGATAATACTTTATTCTGGTACAGCAGGATGCAAAACTGGAGATTCTTTGTAGGTTCACAGATTCGAGGGGTTAGAAGGGATGGACCTCTGGAGATTACCTAGTCCAACCCCCATGCTAGAGCAGGATTACCTAGAGCACTTTGCATAGGATTCAGTTCCTCTGTTTTTTGTGAAGAGAGTCATTCACATAGGGCATGAGCATGGGAGAGTTGCAAGGTTAGCAAATGCAGTCTAGATTCTAATTAATGTTTAAATATTTATAGAAAGTGAAACATTGTGTGATGTGACGGTGAAGATCAGTGTTCTCATCTCACTGTTTAGGGCACCCTTATTGAAAACCTAGGTTCAGTTTTCCTCTGAATACTCCATACTCTGGATGGCTCTATTCACATTGCCCAGAGGTACAGAAAGGCAGGGACAGTCACAACAAGAATTGTAACCTTTTCTTTCATTTGTTTCTGCTACAAGTGGAACACTGTTCCTGCTAAAATAAAGAACCCTTTTTTCAATATTATGAAAAATATTTTTGATCAATAAGAGAAAATAAATGTTTAGTTCGATGAAATCTTTCCTTTGGCTGCCACTGTTTTTGCAGCCATCCTGTAAGTTGTGGAATCACCGGCTGTGTTGTCCACACACTGACCTTATTAACTTCTTTTGCATGTTGACTGATGTGGGCTCAGCCCCTGACATCTAACACTGTCCAATATTACAGTGAAAACCTGCAAAGGTCGTTGCTTTGAAAGGACCTTTGGAAGCTGCCGTTGTGATAGAGACTGTGTCAAGCTTGGAAACTGCTGTTTAGATTACCAGGAAACATGTATACAACCAGGTAAGAATGGGGAAAAAAGCTGTGGGGGCAAACTCTCCTGTTCTGTGACATGGTGCAGCTCTGCATATGTGAGTGCCATTGTGGTCAGGTGGCTTTAACCCCGACTTTTCAGATGGGCTGTGAGTCCAAAGGGGTGCTGCTGAACAGCAGGGTGGTTCTCATGCCAGTGGTCTTCCCCTCTTTGTACTCCCTCTGTTGCAATTCCAGGTGGAGTTGCAATGGTGATGGTGGTACTAGGGTCTACTGTGGAAGCATCAGGGCTCTGGCACAGCTGTTGTATGCAAAGCTTGTACTTCATCTGGCTGGAATATGTACGAGCTGGCATAGCCAGTAGGCTGGCTTTGCCATAGCTCCTGTGGGGAAGCTGCTGCGAGGGACTGGGCTGCTGCCCTCCCCCTTGGAAAGAGGAGGAACAACTGCAACTCGAGGTCTCAGCCAGCCTTTTTGTTCTTTGTCTGGGGGTGAGAGAACAGTGACCTGCATTGTTCCTGGTGTCAGAGACAACTCCTACGTTCTCTGGCATGGCAGGGATAAGAGTCCATTCTGTATATGTATGTTTTTTGCCATTGCCCGCGTGAAAAAAGGGGAAGGACGGAGCAGCTCTGAAAGCTGCCATTTCTCTTTACCCTGCTGCTCAGGCCCTCTGCCTTGTTACTCCCCAGCTTGAGTATGAAGCAAGAATTGTGTGCTGGCCTCTGGGACATAGCAGGATGACAAAAATGATTGCACTGGTGGAGAATGAGTGAGAAGTGGTTCTCATAATTTGCCAGAAAACAAAGGTCGGATAGGCAAAGGTGTGAAAAGTGGCATGGAGAAATTTTGCATGGGAAGATGTTAGTGTGGGTACTAACACTAGGGACAGGACTTGACTGTTTTCTCTAATTTAGTTTTACCTTACTGCATACATATGCAGCACACTTCTGAGTTGCCTATTTTCTTATCAGTCCTCTTTATATGCATTTGTAAAATTTATCAATGTGATCTTACACTGAAATTTAAACAATCCTATGTTGACTTTTAAACAAAATGATAAAACTGATCTCTAATCCCTGCTTCAACTGACTCTTATTGAAAGGCTCTCTAAATTGCATAAAGCTTTTTGCTTGTAGAATAGTTGCATGGCATTTACTCTCCACTCTTCCTTTGCTCTTCTTCAGCTTAAAGAATTCTTAAAAGCAAACTGTAGAGTCTGTTTTAGCACTGAGAACGGGAATTAATTTCTTAGTGGTTTTTTAAACATTAATTAGCCTTAACATCAGAGGAGAATTTTATTTCTAAATAGTAACAGGCAACGAGTGATAACAGAATCTTCGGTCTCACAGAAGTAAAGATCTGCTGGCATTGGGGGAGTTACTTAAGTTCAGTATTCCTGAAAGGGAGATTAACCTCCTGCAATTGCTAGTCATATATGAAGATTGCTGGCTGTTCTGTACACAAACTTCTAGATTTTGCTTCCGTGTCTCTGATAAAAGCTTCACTTAAATATTCACTTGGCAAATTCATTCATGTTTATCCTCACTGACTACAAAGGATCTACTTATGTTTACATCTGATAAAAAAATGATCACCACCAAATGACACAATGCACTGGAATAATCTGTTCAGAAAAGTCAATATCATTCTGGAAAAAACAAACCTACTAAAGCAAGCAATGAGGCTGAAGTCAGTAGGTCTTTCTGTGAGTCTCCAATAGTGACAGAGTGATACCTGTGTGTAAGGGGTGCTGAAAGATGATGGAGTGCTAGTTAGTGGCTTGTAGAAATCTATTGCAACTTCAGTGCAAGTCAGTAAGTTACTGCAGCTCCATGTTTTCTAATCATTACAAATTCAGACACAAGTTTGTGGGTTTTTCCTGGGGGACTTGTTTGGGAGTTTCTTTATAGTATGCATATGCCAGACTAAACCCACGTGAATTTCCATATTTAAGGAGGCCTGTAAAAAGAATCTGATCTGTGATATTTGTAACCATATGCTGCCTAACTGTATTTAGATGGGTCTGCACTTGGATTATTTAGCCCTGGTATTTCTGTTTTCCAAAGTGCTAAAGCTTGCAGTATTGCATGTACCTCAGGACTGTTTTGGAGACAAACTTAACTCTCAGTTATTAATTCTGCATTTATATTGGTATTAACCACTGTGCTGTCCTACTCTTTCATGTCTTTTTTAGCCCACATATGGACCTGCAATAAATTTAGGTGTGGAGAGAAAAGGCGACCAGAATATCATTGTTCCTGTTCAGATGATTGTGTGGAAAATAAAGATTGCTGTGTCAATTATAATGCTGTTTGTAAAGGTAAATATAGCAAACAAGTGCCTATAGTTTCTCGTATATGTACCCATATTTGTACGAAAGGAGGAAGGACATAACTTTAAAAGCATCCAGTAAAATAAAAAATACTTGCATTTATCAATAAGAATGTACTGTTTTAAATAAATTGCACTCATTTATTTTAAGGAGAGGCAAGCTGGGTTGAAGAAGAGTGTGAGGACATTACTGAACCTCAGTGTCCAAAAGGGTGAGGATATTGTATATTTGCATAGCTCTACTCTTTGCTTATGTTTCATTTTTGAGATAACTTTCACTACTGTGTCTTACTGGAACCTGCTTGCCTGCCTTATCCACAATAAGAGCAGCTGCCAGGGAGAGGACACCTGTTTTGCCAGCATTTGTTAGTGTTTACTAACAGATCGGGTTGCTCCATCCCACAGCACTCAGGTATCCCAGCACTTGTTTGACTTGCAAGATGTGCCTATTCCTGAACTCCTCTCTCTCTTAAAGATATGTGTGTGCTCTGGACAGCTCTGCCTTGTGCCAGCCTCTTTCTTGTCCAACATGTATTCTAACCCCCACTGTCTCAAATGTTTTGGGACCCATCCAGCAACCTTGGGCTCCTAAGACTGCCTCCCTCCCCAGTAACTTCTAATGACCTTTCCACTTTCTTGCCTGTTCCAGCCCCAGAGCTGCAAAATGTGAGCAGATCCCTGTCCCAGTTTCACCACCAGAGAGACAGCATTATTTGCAAGCTCTCTCAACTAATTTCTCTAAAAGGTGTAAAATGCCAGGGAATCTTTGTATCCTCTCACTCGGTTCCATATTGGACATGGTCCCACAAGTTAGTGTGTGCTGTGTGGAGAATAGACCATGTAGTTTATGGCATCTGCATTTGGGCCCAAATAGTACAGTAAAGCTCCCAGCTGGGAAGAAAGCCTGCACTTCTTGTACTGTTTGTGCTGAGATCTTGAAATTAACTTTAAAGCTAAAGCTGAGTGCAAACTATGATTGCACATATAGGTTATTAACAGAAGTGACTTGAACCACTCTTGATTGCAAAGCGTTCCACTGGTAAATAGTTCATAGGTATGTTGTGAGGATGAGCTGAATTCAGTTGTGTTCTTGTCTGAAATGTGTCAAAACCCCATGTCGTTACTTTTTGTACTTCTTTAAAGTGCTGTATTTATTCATTGGGGTTATAATACTGTCAAACAAAATACATTTCCTTTAGGAATATTTTTAGACAAAACAATACTTTTCATTCTGATTTGGAGTAATAACAAATGCTGACACTTCAGAACCTTTAAGTCAGAAACTGGTGCTTCTGTCCTGCTTGCAGCCTGAGTTCCCCATAAGCCCCACCTAGGAAAGAGCAGCCGGGTTGTTCTGGAAATTTGTTGTTAACGCCTGATCTGAGGTCAGAGGCTATTCAGGATGCATGCTGGGAGCTGTGTTCTAGGGTGCTGATTTCCCTAATGCAAGGTTAGAAAGTCTTACCCCCAAGGAGTGGATAAATAAGCAAGAACCTTGTGCAGACAGTTAATGGCCTGGAAGTCATAACCAACTCCTGTTGGTTAACTTGTTTTTAGGGTTTTTTGGTTTATTTCTGTTGGGGAATGAAAGGGATACATAATTGCTTCACTAAAATTGGTATAATCCTGGCAAACCCAGCAATATTGCAATAAAACCCAGCCCAGGAAAGGGTGATGTTGAACCAAACGGTGTTGACTGAAGGCTCATCTCAGACTGTTCGCCTGCAAACCTCTCCCAAAACTAACAACTCTGTAAACAATATACTTCTCCCTGTGGTGAGGTAGACAGGAGTGCAGGTGCTCATTTTGAGGCCTCAGGCTATCAATTCGGATTCTGTGCATGTTAATATAGCATGCTTTGTGTGTTGAAATTGCTGGGTTTATTCTGTTTTGGTTGGGTTTGCTCTTGTGGTGCAGAATAGACAAAAGACAATGTGGTGTTCAGTGAGGTGCTTAATCTGAGAAATCCCACTGACTTCAATGAGACTGATCAAATGCTTAAAACTAAGTACACACCTAAATCTTTCCAAGACCGGGTTCCATCTTATTTAAACAGGATTATAAAATAGGATTATAAAGTTTATGGGCTGTAAGATTTTGGGGGTGATCTAGTCTTTCCCACCGCTTTAGGAGTGAAATAATACTTTAGGAATTCTAACTTAAGCTGTTTATCCTAGTGCTTAGATGGTTTTCATGATGTCTTAGTATCTTTTGCTGTACTTTAAGCCTTCTACTATTTGTTCTATCTCCATTGAGCTGGAAGAGCAGCTTATTCCTTTTCTCTTTGCGTATCTTTCCTGTCTATTTCAAAATTGCTGTTGTGGCTTTACGTATTTTTAGCAGAAAAAGCCTTACTTACTGTGCTTTATGGCTGTATATAGGCAGTAGTGTGGGGGTATAGGAAGTTTTCTGTGTAGTATGTTTGGCTTTTTAAGGGGACTTTCTCTTTCCCTCTTTCTTCTATTTTAATTTTTTCCTTTAATTATGGTCTAACTTGAGGCATGTCAGCTTGGCAGTGTGGTCTGCAGTTCTGGGCTCTTGATCACCCAGACTGGTGAACCTGCTAGACCACAGCAAGCCTGTGTTGCCTGCATTATGTTTCCATAGAAGCCAGTTTAAAGGAGGGAATAATTACCACTGCATTTCCTTCAGTTTGGAGTCAGGATGTGACTGCGGCATACATATTTATCCAAGAGCTGTGAAACACCCTTGTCAAACTGTTTGGACACAGCCAGCATGAATCACTGGCAGTGCCAAAACTTGAGTGTCCCAGGCTTGCTTGTTCCTGATAGCACATTTTTGAAGTAGGCTACTAACAGGAAGAAGTCATGGAAATTGCTGATACCTTTCAGAACTGAGCTCAGGTCAATTTATCTGGGGATTTTACTGGAGCTGTTCCAAAATGAACGCAGTCTAATGTGGTCTGTCATGCTTTGCCTCCCTGAGCACAAGGCAGATCACTCACTGTGAGTTTCATCATGTGTTGTGTATATGGGAAGCTAAATGGCCAGTCTCCCTCATTGTGGCAATGGTCTCTTATGCCAGGTTTAATTTTACATGTTCAAGGGGGTCAGTAGCTGGATTTGCAGACAACCAAAACATGTATTTAACAGTTGGTTTACTTGTAAATGCCAAACCAGAAGCAGTTGCGTAAAGTCCCTTTCTAAGGAGTTTTAAATTTGGTATTGTGTGGTGTTTTGGTTTGTTTTTGTTAGACATGTTGGTAGGTAATGTTGAACAGACTTTGTCTCAAAGTTCATATTTGTTTGCAGAAAACTCTGCAGTAAAGATGTTTAGATCTCTGCATTGGAGGGAATCAATTTGTTGGAGGGAGGTGGGATGGGTGTGTGGAGAAGGTATTTCCAAAAGTTGCAGAGGTCAGAATCTGTTGTGCAGAAATTCTTGTAATACGGACAGAGGTCATACATGAGGTTTCCCTACACTGTTCTGCCAAAGAACTTTAGTCCTCCTCAGAAGATTATTCACTTCTTCTTCCCAGATAACTGCCGCTACTAAGATTTTTTTTTTTTAAGATGGTAGTAAATATATCATCTGAATAAATAAATTAAAAGAAACAAACTACAAGCACATCTTACAAATGCATCTAAATGTCTTATTCTATCTGGCGTGTCGGGTAGGCTGGGGAATGGCTCTGACTAATGAAGTCCTTTTGGCTGAACTGCTGTCCAAATTGTTGATTAAAATTTCCTTAGTAGAGCCATGTTTTGGTTATCTGACTAATCTTGAGTTTAATATAATCTCATTGACTGAAATAAGGCTTAGACATGTCTTGCCAGTATATGAATGTTTGGATTTTTTTGGTGGGGTGCCTCACTAAAAAAAATAAACAATTTATAAATAATATGTCTTCAATCCTCACTGTTTTATTTTGATGCAACAAAGAAAAAAGCTTTAATTTTACAATTTGTAAATATAAAAAGGAGAAATGAGCTCACAACTGGCATATAAAATATATTCAATTCTTTCATGCAAATCTATTTTCGATAGTTGTTACTGCACTGCAGTGAATTCTTTTTCTTTCTTTCAGTCTCAGATGCCCTTGTATCTCTAGATCAAACATAGGATATTTTTTTCTTCTAGGAAGAAATTACTGATGACTACTCCTGTCTGTGATGCAGTGTCTTAAGTACTTAGAGAGAAATTTTTTCAACAGGGCTGAAGTTGGGAGCAAGTCAAGGCTGAAAAACATGGGTCCTGTGGAGACTGGAAGGGGGGAGTTTATTTTTTGCTAGTTCCAGTGAAATCAGCTTCTGAATTTATATGTCAAGTTCTAGACAGAAATACTGTTACAGTGTCCAGGGCCACATTTTTCAGTTTGTAGATTGGTAGTTCTTCATGATTAAATAATCCTTATACGATGAAAGGAAAAATGCGTGCTATAGTTGCTGATTTAACATATCCTGTACAGTAGACTTTCTTATAGTTTTGTGCACTGTAGATGTAAAAAGATAAACTCCTTTTTTTAGCTAATGATAAGTTGTACAAGAGCCAAGTGAATAAAGGAAAGCCGTGCCTTCATGTTTCCTTTTCTCTTTCCCTGCCCTAACCTTGAGGTGGGAGGGGCTTAGTGTTGCTTCAGTGGGACTGATTTTGAGAAAAGGAGAGCAGCTTGCTCTGTTTTCTTGTTTTGTGGGTGCCTGTGAAATCAGGCCTTGTTGTGATTTCCCTGTGAGTGCCCTTCTGCAGTCCTCAGCCTCTTTGAGCACAGTTGCTAGGCCAGCCTACAAGCAGAGGGACTGGGTGGCTGGTCTGCTCACCGCTGCTCCAGCCTGCTAGCCTTCCTTGCTTGGGAAGGCTTGCTTCCTTGGCCTGGTTTACAGTCTCATAAGGAACACCTCACACTTTGTGGGAAACTTTCTTGAAATAAGTGATGGGAAACTATTTCTCAGAGTCTTTTAATATTTCAATTTCTGTTTGTTCAGATTTACCAAGTCTCCAGTGTTACTGTTTTCATTGGATGGCTTCAGAGCAGAATATTTGCAGACTTGGGGTGGACTTCTACCTGTTATTAGCAAATTACGTGAGTAGTTTCTTTGTCTAAGCAATATCATGATGTCTTACCTGAAAAATCCATAGATGCAATTATGCCTACTCTTTAATAAAAATTGTCTCTCTTCCATGGAAATTGATGTTGCTGTCCTGAACAACTGGCATAAACAGCTTCAGGTGGGTAAGGGAGGAAGGGTAGAGTGGGAGGGCAGGGGGAAAAAGGCCTCTGAATTTTCAGTGAAACCTTAAAACTTGTAAGTAGCCCTTGTCATATATAGAAGGTGGATGCTTTTTGCTGCAAGCTTACTTTTTCAAAATAAAAGTAGGCTTGCTTTTTACTTGGTATTGCAATTGTTTCATATTTATGTGGAATGAATGTGGAAAATGGAAAGCAAGGTAGAAAGTATTTGATTGTATTTGCAAAGGAAGATAAAGGAAGATATTAAGAACAAATGACACAGAATGACTGGTGCTGAATGTGTTGAATCTGTGAGAACCTTCATTTAACACTTTTAGAAAAAATGAGAGCCTCATAAGTATGTACTTTTTCCTTAGCTTTTGTAGTGTCTTTGTAATGTCTAAGTAACTTTCGTTATGTTTCCTGTCTCTATTTTCCTGTGGTCTGTAAAGAACCGATGGCATTTCTTGTCTGAAAAATATGCCAATCTTCTTGTCATTCATAAATTAGTACCTGGGGTGGCTGGTTTCAGTTTGACTAAAAATAAATAAGTAAAAATACTTGCTTTTTTGTGCAGTGGTTGTTACAACTTGATCTGTTCCAGAGGATAACAATTTACAGCTGTATTTGAGGTTTTAGCTTTTTCATTTTGTTCCATGTTAGAATAAAATTGAGGCATTTGAAACAATTTCCTTAAATGCAGTGATAAATCATTTCAACTGAAGAAGACTTCTTGGTCATTGCAAGTAGATGCTGGCCATTACAAAGAGCTAGAGCTGTGGCAAGTCCTACAAAGCATCTGTAGGACTTCCCAGCTGTGATATCTACTTCCATGTGTAAAGTTTCCTCATCATTTGGTCTGGATAGGCTATTGTGCAACTTCTCTCATTGACTTCTAGAATAAACTTGTATTTATCTGTTCACTGAACCCATAATAAATTCTGACCACTCAGAAAAACAAATATCTTCATGTCTTTACGATTTCTCCAGAACCATGGAGTCATTGATGGTCAAAAGTTACGTTTTGAAAGGATTCTAAAATCAGTGTGTCTAATAATACATGTTTTAGGCACAATAAAATAAGGAACTGTCTGGGGGAGGAAAGTATTATTTCTTCATTATGCCCAGAGTCCTGTATTACTCTGGACCATTTTTATAATCTACTAGAAGACTGTTAGGATGCAATGTGCTACAGGACTTCAGGTTTTTAGTTAGAAAATCTTGCTCTCTAGGCTTTTTTTCTGCTCATAGTAAAATGGTGAGTGAAAAGTTCATAAGGTGAACTTTCTTCAGTAAGAGAAAAATAGTTTTGTGAATGAAAATTAGTGTTGCTGTGGTGTAAAAGGTGGGCAATTCAGCATGGAGCTGAGGATTTTCATTGAATCCAGGCATACCATAGCCATAAACTGTGTGTATGGCATTCAGAGAAGACTTTTTTCACATCTTCCGATGCTGTGATATCATAACTTAAAAATGATTCTCCTTTTGTCTTCAATTGTCTTTAAGACAAGCCAAAAAGAAGATTGATAACTCTTATGGAAAGTCCCAGCAAAACCCCCAGGATTCTGGACAAACCAAGAGTTTTAAGTATTTTTGTCTTAATTAAAAAATCCCAAAGAAAAACCAAAAAACCCCAACCTCCCCACCTACACTGAAAAGTGATTTGAAAAAACCAGCCTCATCAACAGATTTGGAAATGGTTGAAATGTGCCAAGTATGATGCAGTAGCAAAAAAGAATTCAAGTGATGATCTGTTACTGCAGAAGGCAAATGTGGGAGAGGATGTCTGTGTAACTTGAGAGGATTTATTTTTATGACATGTCTTCTTTTTGTCTCAGTTGGCTCAAATCACAGATTATTTCAACTGAGATCTAATCCAAAACCCAAATCCAGTGAGTTCAAAATGCCTTGGAACATTTGTTATGCTATCAAACCTTTTTTTTTTTAAAATTTATATTCTATATAAAATAATGATTCAGATGGTCCAGTGGTGCCTTTTCTTGTAGAGTCATTACTTCTCGCTCTTTAGCATGAGTTGAAGTGATTTTTGGTTATCACATAATATTTTTTTGAAGTTATTAATAAAGACAATTTTTTTTCCCCTTTCCTTCTAGAAATCAGGGCCCATACCTCTGAAACTTAGGCACCTAACTTAAGTAAGGTTTGTTTAGGTGTTTTGGCCAGACTAATGACTCTTCATACTATCAAATACTGTGTACCAATATCTTTTAAAAAAACCCTATGATTTTTATATCAGGATAAAGAAAACTTAGAGATTTGTACTAGAATAAGAGCTTATTTCTATTAAAAACAAACAAAAAAAACCCACAAAAAAGGTGACTGCAAAATAGTGATCTGACATGTGACAGACAGCCAGGGCACCACTGTGCCAGTGGCCACTTCATCTCTGGGAGCACCCAGGGTGAAGTAGCTAGTTGGTGTCACGCTGCTTCACTTACTGCACCCCAGGGCAACTTTGGGGAGTGTGGTTTCTTTGATTACTCATATGCACGCTGTTCATAAGGATGGTAGGCTTTCTTCATGTGACCATTGAAGTTGGCCATTAGGAATATGTAAAGTTTGTATTAACAGCCATTTAGTCAGCTTGTAAATCAATGTTGGAAGAAAAAAATGAAGTGTTAACCCTAGAATTTTGAAGAGTGAAAACACCTCTATTTTCTCTCTCTCTTTTTCTAGATAGTTACATGCTTTCATAAAGAAAAACTTGCAAAGGTTTCTATTTCTGTACTTTTGTTGATATTTTTTTCTTTCTTCCTCCCTCTAGGGAAATGTGGAACATATACTTCAAGTATGAGACCAGTGTATCCTTCAAAAACCTTTCCCAATCATTATTCCATCGTCACAGTAAGAATTTCTGTATATTGCATGTTTCCACTACTGAAGAGTCTGTACCTTATCAAGTTGTCTCCAAGGGAAAAGTTTTTGATTTATTAAAACAATAGGATTTCCCTTCAGAATATGAAAATATCAGTTACACTCTTTATCTAAATTAGATAATCAGTTATTACAAAACACTAGAGCTAAGTGGTCAGATAAAATCTGATTAAGTAATCCAATCCTTCCAAGGCTAGCTGCAAGAATTCTAATATAGGTGGAAGGCTGCATCACTTTACAACTCAAAATTTATGTAAATGTTTCCACTACATTGTGACTCCTCTCTCTCAGATTTTGAGCAGCCCTGACTCCTTTAAAATGCCAGCCTTGATCCACTCTTTAAAGGTAGCTTGGCATGATGCAAAAAAGAGTATGACATGAAAGGAAAGGCTTGGACATCATGCTGATTTTGATGCTGTGATGGACTGTACCCAAACCTGGATAGGAATGTCACAAAACTGATCTTGTAATTTTGTCACCACCTGCCTCGAGGAGTAAAAAGAAAAACTGTAGGTTTTGAACACAAGGCATGGTTGGAATCCAGCAGATCCCTCTTGGGATCAGTTCATGTCAAAACTAAAACTCAGTCAAACACTTAAAGAAGATGCAGATCCTCATCCCAGTTAGTCAGTACTGCCTTTGGGTAAGCTATGAGCGCAGGTTCAGGAATGATACATTTAATTGTGTAGTCCTCTCAAATATCCATGACTGCATATGCAACTAAGAGGCACTTACCTGTAGTCATGTGAGATTCTCCCTAGATACAGTATAGAGCTTTGTGTCTCAGCTCCCCATTCTCATGAATAATCGCAGGCCCTTTTGCTTATCAGAGTACCTATGGTAGTGGTGTTACATCCTTTAATGCAAGAAGCAGCTAGCCTGCTTGAAGGCAGAGCACAAACTCTTAAAACTACCTAACAGCTGGTGCTCCTGAGTACTTTTGTCACTTGTTATGCAATGGTTATCCCCAGTTAGAGTTTTCACCTCCTGGTATGAAATTCTCCTTTGAAATCCCTGGGGTTTGTACCCAGGTAAGTGCTTTGTCACTGGTGCTAAAAATACCACGCATGGGTGAACTGAGGCAGTAGCAGTTCGATCTCAGAGCAAATAGCTTGAATGTATTTTTATTTTTAATTTCACTGAGGAGCAATTAATAATTGAAGGTAGAGCTTGGTAACAATGGTAGGTGATGCTGCTGAATTTGTGTATGTGAGTAAAAGTCACATACAGATTATTTGCTGGACATACTTATCTAACAGACATCTGTTTGTGTAGATGGAAGGTTGTTTTTCTTTATAACATTACAACAAGGTTTACTCCTAATTACAGGGGCTGTATCCTGAATCTCATGGTATAATTGATAACAAGATGTATGACCCCAAAAGAAATATATCCTTCACCCTTAAAAGTGAAGAGAAGTTTAATCCCCACTGGTACCAAGGACAGCCCGTAAGTATTATTACACCGCTAAGAACAAGCGTCGGGCGGTTGTTATGTTACTTAATACTGCTAGCATACATAGTGATGTTGAAAGAGTACAGAGGGTACTTCTAAGTCAGCCAAGAAGCATTAGTCAGCATGATTAGGAATTGCCATACCAGAACTGCAAAATGACATAAAGCCTAACAAATTTTCTTGAACTTAAATGGAATTTCCTGTGGGAAAACTTAAAATAACTAATAAAGATACCAGATTTTTTTTTCTGGTTTTAATATGAACTGGGCTTGCATTTAATTCTCTGAGGAAATCAACAGACCAGTTAGTTGTTAGTAATAAGGAGTATTAAAGGTTTACACTCTTCCCAAATTACTATAAATTCTAAAGCTCAGCTCAGTCCTGCAGCTGTAGCAAATCTACTCAGACTGAGACTGCCATCAAAATTTGGTGGCATGAGAAAGGTTGAGACTAGCCTGAGGAATAGCAAGGGAACAGATGCAACTATTTAGTAATATGGAGAGGACTGCTTGGTTTTGGTGTTTGGATTTTTTTTTTTTTTTTTTTTGAGGAAAGGACACACAAATGTAGACTTTATGGGCTTCTGAGAAGAAAGTGGAGCGTAAGTCAGGCAGGAAATCATGCAGAAGGCAGATAGAAATCTGCAAACCATGAAATCAGTAGTAAAATCAGAAGAGTTGACCAAACTTGTATTTCAGAGTATGTAGTGCATAAATCCTCAGAACATTCCCAGGCCTTCTTGTTTCATGGTTCTTGAGACGTTTCCCTTTCTGGTGTTTAGCCATGGTTATCCCATTGCATTATGGCTCTGTCCATGGAAGCTAATGGCTCCTCCTTCTGTCCTGGCTCCCCATGGTGTAGCAGAAGAAGCAATAAGGAATCAGGCTGCAAGGTCTATCTGTACTGCTGGTAGTGATGGCATGGAAGACTGACCGTTCCAAGGGCGCCACTTAGGTTTTTAGATTTTGATCTTGCTCAAAGGTGCAAAAATGGTCAGTGGTAGTGCATCTGACAGTTACTCAGCTAATTCAGTGAGCTGTACTAACGGTGGCAATTGTTCTTCTCCTGCAGATTTGGCTAACAGCTATGTACCAAGGTCTAAAAGCTGGTACATTCTTTTGGCCTGGATCAGATGTAGCAGTTAATGGGACCTTTCCAAACCTGTATGAAAAATACAATCGGTATGTCAACTCCTGGGTCTTGCATGAAAAATTAACTGTTGCAATGGGACAGATGTGGGAAAAAGTATGATTTTTTTTTTTCCTGCTTTTCTAAATATTGTATACAATGTGAAAATATAGGATTCAATTAACTTTATTTCAGTGTAGTGTAAATGATTTTGTCATTGCTTAGCAAATGTTTTACAGAAAATATGTGAAGAAATCAGCTTTAAGAGCAGCCAGCTTTGAAGCTTTATTGTTTTTCTGTTTCTATTTATAAAATTTTTGTGATTGTGTTTAGAGCCATTCAATTAGTACCTCTCATACGATGAATGGATTGGGTCTTAATGGAATATTGTCCATGAAAACTGAAATTTTACTGTTGATTGTAGTAAATTGTCTCAATATAAGATTATTTTCTTTGCAATTTTTGAAAATATTTCAGGTTAAGGCAGTTACATTTTAGTCAGTGATTACTCTTCACTGCAATTAAACATTTTCTGCTTAATTAAAATTTACATAAATCTGTTTATCACTATTTACTTAATAGTATAAAATCTCTTCCAAAAAATTCAGGCTTTTCATTTCTATCTTACTATACCCATCATTTTTTTTCTCTCTCTCTAGGGCCTTGCACATGTGCTTTAATTTCTGCTAAGTAGCTGAATCCCTAACTTTATGGGTGCCTCATTTGTTACAGATCAATGTGCTTATTGTTGGTGTACTTCAGTAATTAATAAAGAGCATCTACTTTGTGACATAGTAGAAAACCCAGACATTACCCCCAAACTAAAACTTTTTCAAAACATAATTCAGGAATGAAAACCTGCACGTGATTTTGCACCTTGAAGCCAATTATTCTCTTTATCTAATAAACACAAGCAATACTGGGAGCTTTACTGTCATCAATGGGGACAGCATTCAAGGGAGCTTTAGATCAGACCATTAACTCCTGTAGGAGTTTGCAATTAGCGGGACACAAGTTTATCGATGCTAAATAGCCATTAGCAACATCCAGTTGAATTCAATTTTATCTGCTAAAGGACATTGATTTTTGTAATGTGTGACTAAAATTTTTTTTAGCTCTTAGAAATACATAAATGTCTGATCTTGTGTTGTTCTGATACAGCTCAATTCCTTTTGAAGAAAGGGTGGTAACTGTTCTTCGCTGGCTGCAGTTACCCGAAAATGAAAGGTAGGTATACAGTTGCAAGTGTAAGCTCCTGTTTGAGTAGTATTGCAGTGAATTACTTTGTAACTATGAGTTCTGGTTTAAACTGTGACTTGTGTTATGCTAAGAAAGTTAAAATACTTAATGCAAGCCTGTTGCTGCTATCACTGAAACCTTTACTTACGAAGTTGTATTTCTCTAGCTCTTTTTAATGTGTCCTTCCTCTGAATGACAGCATTGTTTCCAATATTTGATAGCCACTGTTGAAATATAATCTCTTCAAACTGTCTCAACATGTATGTAAAACATTACATTTTTGGTGCCGTTTGATATAGACCACAATTTTACACTCTGTATTTAGAAGAACCAGATTCCTCGGGCCATAGATTTGGACCAGTAAGCAGTGGAGTAAGTAATTTTGTAGTTTCCTAAATTTATTTATTTAAAATGTTAAGCTTTGCTCTAGCACTGTAACAAACTTCCATACTTCATGTTAGATTAACTAAGACCATGTTCAGTATGCTTATTGGGGGGGAAAAAAAAATAATGAATAGATAGCCTGCTCATAACTAACATTGATACAATGCATGTAACTAGGAGCCTATTTAGTAAGTTTATCTTTTTATTATTTCTTTTGTTAGCTTTTAAATTCCTGAAGCATATTTGGGTATGTTTTGTATGTTGAGTTATCTGCTCCTAATTTTTTTGTTGATTTCAGGGAGGGGTACAGACAGGTCGTATCCTTTTAATTTAGCAAGAACAGAGATTTTTATAAAAATGGGCCGAGTCTTGGTGGTCAAATATTCACATTACAGCTATCATTTTTTTCCCTTCAGTCTCTGTGCAAAGGCTAGATGAATATTGGTCTTATCTCCCTGCACTTAGATTTTTATGCCTTTTCAGAAAGAGGGTGATAAAAGGGATGTTCACCTTATCACAGTGTGCCTAAGGTATAAATGTCTTTGGGATTGCTACTGTTCTCAGAAAAATGAAATAGATTTACACTTTAAAAAACCGAAGCAATAAATGCAAAGAAAAAAAGCTCTTTTAAATTCAGGAAAACTGTAAGGTTCTCCTGTCTTGAATGGTCACAAAGTTTGGGCATTTTAACTTGGTATTTCACCTAACTGGTAACAACACTAAAACGCTCCAGCCAATTTTTAAGGTGTGTGAGCAGTTACTATTCCTGTAAGGAACTGTAAGATGAATATAAGTGCCCAGTGAAGGAGCAGACAATTAGAACTGCAGTATAGGGAACATGTTTAAATTGGTTATCCTTTTCTCTGGTTAATAAGAGGGCCTGCAGTTCCTATATCAAGAACACTCTGGTGAGAAAGACCCTGAGCATTTGTACATAGTCTCCCCAGGAGCATCTCTTCTTTGTTCACATAAAGCAAGACCACTTATGGGTAGCTCGATGAGGTATAGGAATTACTTGATTTAAAAAATATTTTTGAATACTTGCTATTTTTGTTTTGTTTGTTTAGCCCAGTGGCAGTACTTGCACAAGTGAGCTTAAATACCAGATTCCTGACCACAAACAGTGCTAGGCTCATACTTCTTTGTTTATTTTCAGTTCCTTTAAATTAGTTTGAACTGAGACTAATATCCAGTCACAATTTCAAGGATAATTTCCTCCAGGGCCTCTTGCAAGAGGGATTTTGAGGAACAGTGCTGCAGGCTTGGTTTCCTCTGTTCTTTCAGTCTTTGGTATTATCCCATCAGCATCTGCACCCAACAGCAGTTCCAGATGTCTTCTGTTGTGCACCTGTTAATGCAGCAAATATGCTCAATTCCATGCTTTAAAATCACCCTCACTGGCTATAACCTGGGGTTTGTGTGGTTTGGTTTGGTTTTGGGTTTCTTTTGTTTTGTTTTTAAATTTCTTCAACTGAAATAACAGGTAAAAATGTGTAGCTGTGTTTTAGTGTGGTGTGGGGCCCAGAAAAAATTTGGACCAAGAGCTGTATAATGTAGATCTAGCCAGCCTCCCATTTTTATTTAGCAGTATAGCTGTACCTGTTGAATCCATTCTCAGTAGATGTAATGACTATATATCTAAAGGGGGTGCCACTGAGAGAAGTAGGAACAGTCAAAAAGCAGGTTCAACAGAGTGGTGAGAATGCTGTAAGTCTCCTGTCCTCACAGTTCCTCCTGTTAGTGTGTGTTATATGTGCTCTCTGTCATGAGTTTGGGGGTTGCTACACAACTTTAGATCCTCTGTGCCATTCATTTATATCTGAACTGTATCTAGCCTTGTATGGTCTGTGGAAAGAGCTCCTTATTCTTTATTAACATATGTTCTTACAGTTTAAAAACCAGATTTTATTTTTAAAGAAAGTGAATAAACTTAATTGAAGTGATTATCACTTACTTCACACTTCTGTTTTTGTTGTGCAGGTCATTATGGCATTACAGACAGTGGATAAGATAGTAGGGATGCTGATGGATGGCCTCAAGCAAATGAACTTGCATAAATGCCTGAACATCATTTTTATATCAGATCATGGTAAATAGAATTTTCCAAAATACATCAGAATTTGGAAGAGCTGCTTTTATAAAGTAACATTCTCAGTTTATATTTGTGTGTTTCTGGCAAGGATAATGAGGCAGCTAATACCTAGAAATTACATTTTATACTATCAAGATGGTGTAAGAGATAAGCAGCGTAGGTGACGGTTTTATGAGGGAGAGAGAGGAAATGGAGAATGTAGGAAAGAATTAAATGATTTTCATATTTTATTCCTAATTCCTCTTGTGATTATTACCAGCCTCTAAAACAAATCAAATTAAAAAAATGTGAATTGTAAAAAATAGGTTTCATTTTATGCTTTTAAGTACACCACACAGCAATATTTTGCAAATTGCTGAAGAAATGAAAATACAAACCTCAACTTCTTTTCAGTTATCCGTTCCCTTATACATTTTTAGAGGGCTGTGAATATGAAACTGATTTATTTCTGTAATTACTTTCCTTTATTTCTGGTATTATTTCTATAGTAAATTATGTCTTTTACCAAGAATTTCTTTTCTGCTGCTTTTCCAGACAAACAAAACATAAGCACACTTCCATGCAGCACAAAATTGACTTGCAGAGCTCATTGCCACCAGGAATAATCCAAGCTAAATATCTACATAGGTTTAAAAAATATTTACTAAATTAGTGGAGGGTAAACCTGTCAGGACTTATTAAAAGTAAGAGTTCAAATTCATCATGTAGCTCAAAATCATTTTGACTCCTGGAAACTGTTGAGGAACACTGAGAGAAAAATCAGTCTAATTCCAGTGGCTTATTGGGTTTTTCTCTTGACTTGTTACTGTACACTATGAGGTTGGATATTGGGCTAAATGAGTATTTGGCCTGACCATTACAACTGTTCTTAGGCTCATAAGAGTTCTTTCCCTTTAGAGAAGAAAATTGGTTTACTCAATTGGTGTGTCTTTCTCAGCTTAGCAAAATGGCTGATGATGCATTTATGTGATGTTTTGTTTTCTTCTATCCATGAGTATTGTGGTCTCCTTGGAAGAGATGTCTTGGTGATAAAAGGACCTCAGAAATTACATTTCTGACTTCTACAACTTAAGTTACATGTCTTGTCAGCAAGGCTACTCTATGTTGATGTTCACATTTTAAAATGAAATTTACTTCCTTTTGCAGGGATGGAAGCAGGGAGCTGCCGAAAAACAGCATATCTGAACAGCTATCTGGAGGATGTTCAAGATTTCATAGTGGTACCCGGTCCTGCAGCTCGCCTAAGACCTAACAATGTTCCAGATGAGTATTTCTCTTGTATGTAATTGCTAACTAATTTTTGTTACCTGGTTATACACTTTTGTACTTTATGAACATAAACTTAGGATCCACTTGTTCCAGTGGTAAACCTGAGTGAAGGTCAACTAGGGACAATGTGGATAATGATGAAGAGGAAATAACTGAGTGGTATACCTGTGCTTTTAATGATCCTTTGACTTCGCAGGTCTGCACGTGTATTTGAATCCTACAGGTTGCTTTTATGAGCTACCTCAGAGTGACCAGCTGCAAATTCCCTTGTCTTGTGAATGACATTCCTTTCAATCAGATCTTTGGTGCTCAAGCAGCCCAAAAGTCCTGCCCCTCATGTCTCAGCTTACTTTGCAGTTTATACAGAAAACTGCTATGTTTCTGTCTTGAATGGTAGATTTGAACTATCTTTTACATACTATTTTGACAGTATTACATTTATAGTTATAAAAAATGGCCTTACAGCAGTTGAATACATTGCAAATAAACATGAATAATATAATAAACATGAGTAAAAATCATTGAATACATACAAGTTTTAAACTTTGACTCATTGGGCAGTCTCATTTTAGGTGAGCATTTAATGCCTGCAGTTTTTGTTACTTTTTAATGTTGAATGCGGGCACTTCCTTCATGTTTCATAGTTTTCTTTTATGTCTGGATTATTATTCTCCATGCCCCCTAAAACTTGTAGGCCTCGACTCCAGTGACTTTAAGTCCTGTTTATTTCATTGCTTGATGCTATTCTAAACTGCTTTTTAAATGTTTTCTTGGAGAATGTGGGAGTCAAATGCAGTTCCAGATTCTCCCTGGAGAAACAAGTTTAGGAAGAAAAATACAGTATCTCCTGGTTTTGACATGTGCCCTGTTCTTGTGAAGCAGGACAACCATCTTAGTAGCAGCACTGCATGTATTTTTGCAGAAATTATTAGCAGTTCCTGTGCTGGTGTGATTCTTTATGTACTTTAGTCAAGACTTGGGACAGAGTAGCTGTGTGAAATGTAATGGGCCTGTGTTATCCAAAATGTCAGGCTAAATGATGTAATGGTCTCTTTTGGCTTGAGTCTACGCATCTGAATCTTAGCCAGCTTGCACTTGGCTATCTTTCTAAGGATGCTTGCCAGATAAAACTGTTGTCCTGATAGTTCTATTTGTTTCTTTAGAAGTTTATAAGCAAGCAGGGAAAAATCCAGCTTGATTAGCATAGCATTTAGTTGCCTCTTTTGTGTAAACTTACTTTTCAGCTAATTGTTCTGACTGTGGCTAATAAAGCTTAAAATTTTAAAGCTGTAAATAAATAAGCAAAGGGAGGACAGACTGTGCACCTAAGTTTCATAAGAGCAGTAGGTTCGTAGTTTAGTGACTGTTTGACTCCATATAGTGTTTATTCTGGAAAAAATTATCTCCAGAATATTCATCTTTTTAAACTAAGTTAATTACATGATGGGAATGCTTTCATTTTACATCCAACTTTTCCTTTTTAACTTAGGTGACTAATTCTTACATGTGATTCTTCCAGTTAATTATGAAGGCATCGTCAGAAACCTCACAGTAAGTGTCACCCTATCTGTTATTCTAGCTTAATTTCTACTGACACTTACAGGTATTTTACAGCATCAGCTGTTTGCTGGACTATTTTCATAGCATCTGGACTTTGAATTATGGACCTTCCATATGCTATACAGTGAACAGTAACAGCAAAAAGTAGTTCCACGCAGAGGAAGGGAAGGCCAAAGTTAAGTAAGGTGTCATGTGGCCAACTGGTTGTGCATTAACAGGGTTTTGCATTCATTTCTTTTCACTGTTATCCAGCTGCTCTTCAAACTGGAGAAAATCTGTATCTGGGCAATACTGTCTGATGGCAAAGTCAGTGTAAAGCTCAGCTCCTTTCCCTGGAAAAGCATAAGATTTTCTTGCTCACACCTTTGATAAACAGCTTTGAGAGACAATATTGATTGATTTATCTTTTTTGTCAGTTCCAGCTTAAGAAATTTGCTTTTCTGCTCTATACCTGGCTTCTTTCTCATCCCTGCACCACAATCTGTTTGCCTCAGTTGTGCAGACACCACTGTTGGTGAGAGCTATGTTGTTTGTATGGATGACCTCACTATTCAAAAATTCCAGCATTACAGTAGAGAGTTTTTTGGTTGGTTGGTTGTTTTTTGCGTTTTGGGGTGTTTTTTTTAAAGCATATGGATCTTAGTTTGTGAAAACTTACTTGTACCTTTTGAATGCCTGTTACTTTCTGTGTTATAGAATTGTAAAATTGTTGCACTGGATAGTCTCCTACCACCTGTGAAAGTATCTTGATTTTTTTTCATTGTAATTCTTTACTAATTCTGCTGTTAGGTCCAATCATAGTCTTTAAGAAAAAAACAAATGTAGGGTATGTTATGCCTGTTTGCCAATGTAAATGTTCTTCTAATAACTATTGACTGCAAAACCAGTCAGTATTTTTATTTAAATAGTTAATATTTATGTCCTAGAGCATATGACTCCAAACCTGATGGAGTTCCCTAGTCCTTAGTGGAAGTTATTGCAGGCCCTTTGGAACTGAAGTGCTTTATAACAAGTGTGCATGATATAAGGAACAGTTTGGTGAAATGTACATTTTATATTTTAATTTGAACATTTCAGTGCATAGAACCAAATCAGCCTTTCAAAGCTTACATGAAACAGCTGCTGCCCAAGCGTTTCCATTATTCCTATAATGACCGGATTGAACCATTGAACTTTTACTTAAACTCCCAATGGCAGCTTGCTAGGTAAGTTACTGTTTTCAGTACCTGATTATACAGCAAATAATTTCTTGTTTTCTTACAGCTGTTCTCCTCCAGATGTTTAGAGTTCAATGATAGAATCATAGAATCTGAGAACGCTTTGGGTGGGTTGGAAGGGACCTCAAAGATCATCTAGTTCCAACCCTCTGCCATGGGCAGAGACACCCTCTACCAGACCAGGTTGACCATCCAACCTGGTCTTCGATACTGCCAGGGAGAGGGTGTCCACAACTCTGGGCAACCTGTTGCAGTGCCTTACCAGCCTCATAGTGAAGATTTTCTCCTTCATATCTAATCTAAACCTATCTTTTTTTCAGTTTGAACCCATTACTCCCTGTCCTATCACAACATTCCCTGATAGAGTCCCAGCTTTCCAGTAGGCCTCCTTCAGGTACTGAAAGGCTGCTATAAGATCTCCCTGGAGCCTTCTCTTCTCCAGGCTGAACAAGCACAACTCTCTCAGCCTGTCCTCATAGGAGAGGACCTCCAGTCATCTTTGTGGCCTTTCTCTGAACTCTCTCTAACAGCTAAATGTCTGTCTTGTGCTGGGCACCCTGGGGCTGGGTGCAGTACTCCAGGTGGGGTCTCATGAGAGCAGAGCAAGGGGCAGAATCCCTTCCCTCAACCTGCTGGTCACACTGCTTTTGATGCAGCCCAGGATACAGTTGGCTTTCTGGACTGAAAGCACACATTGCCAGGTTATGTTGAGCTTTATATCAGTCAGCACTCCTAAGTCTGTCTCCTCAGGGCTGCTCTCAACCCATTCTCTTCCCAGCCTGTAGTTGTGCTTGGGATTGCTCCAACCCATGTTGGAGGACCTTGCGCTTGGCCTTGTTGAACTTCATGAGGTTCACATGGACCCATGTCTCAAGCCTGTCATGGTCCCTCTGGAAGGCATCCCTTTCCTTCTAGTGTGTTAACCACACCACACAGCCTGGTGTCATCGGCAAAGTTGCAGAGGCCGCACTCGATCTCACAGTCTCTCTCTCCAACAAAATCTTAAACAGTGCTGGCTCCAGTACTGACCCCTGAGGAACTCCACTCATCACTGGCCTCCACTTGGACATTGAGACATTGACTGCTGCTCTTTGAGTGACAATCCAGCCAATTCCTTATCCACCAGGTGGTCCATCTGCTGAATCCATGTCTGTTCAATTTAGAGACAAGGATGTCATGCGGGACAGTGTCAAATGCTTTGCAGAAGTCCCTTATCCACTAATGCTGTAATCCCAATGTAGAAGGCAAACAAATTTTTCAGGCATGGTTTGCCCTTAGCAAAACAATATTGGCTGTCACCAATCACCTGATCTGGCGAGGTATTGTGGTTTTATGTGGCAAGGTTCTGGTGGGGGGCTGCAGGTGTGGCTTCTGCAAGAAGCAGTTAGGAACTTTCCCTAGGCCCAACAGAGTAAACACCAACTGGGCTCAAGGCTGGACCTGCTGTTGACCAAGGCCAAGCCCATCAGTGATGGTCACAGCGCCTCTGGGAATCACATCTAGGAGAAAAAAACCTGCAAGAAGCTACACTTTGCCACCAGAGAAGGGAGTGAGAAGATCTAAAACTTTGGCCACAACACCTGGTACCCTACTCACTTTCCTAAGGACTTTCAACTCTACCATTTCATGGTCACTGCAGCTAAGGCTGCCCTTGAGTTTCACATCCTCTAATAACCCCTCCTTGTTGGTGAGAACAAGGTCTGGCATGGAACCTCTCCTTGTTGGCTCGTCTATCACTTGGAGGAAGTTATCCAGGAACTTTCTGGATTGCTTATGTCCTGCTGTGTTGTCCCTCCAACAGATACTACAGTAGTTGAAGTCCCCCATGAGGACCAGGGCTTGTGAATGTGTGAGTCTGCTCCTATCTATCTATAGAGGGTCTCATCCACTCTGTCTCCCTTGTTGGGTGGCCTCTAGCAGATGCACTATTTGTTCCCTGTTGCTGCCCTCCCTTTAATCCTGACCCATAAGCTCTCAGTGGGCTTCTCATCCATCCCCAGATGGAGCTGCATGCTATGTCATTGACACAGAGGGTGACACCCCTGCCTCATCTGCCCTGCCTGCCCTTTCTAGGAGACAGTCATAGGAGCCATCCCGCTAGTCTCAGTGATGCCACTGGTCCCCATGCTACGTGTGTTTGCACAGAGGCATTCAGTTGGGTCCCCAGTGACAGTGACTGACTGGCTGGAGTGGTTGGAGCTCCTTTGTGCTATTGGAGTGTGGTATTCTTGTTTGTCATTGCAAAGAGAGATAGGAAAAATGTGTGCTTTTCTTTGCAGTTGTTTTACTTGCCTGGGGAGGTGCAATTCTAAAGTGACAGCTATAGATACCCTCCCTGCTGAGTGTGCAGGCAGTGGCAGGATTTGTGACAGAGATGTTACAAATTACAGTCCCCTTTGTGAGATACTTAAACACATCTTGCCATGCTTTAGGGATTTCTGAAGTGAGTTGTGAAAGCTAAGTGTGTGCATAATGTGCGAATCCGTCTGGTGAGTGATCCACTGGCACACATTGAACTTACTGGGCCCGCTGTTAATGACCTTACATCTTCTGACCAATGAATCAACAACTCCCAGAATAATGGCATCTGCTCTAATGTAGTTTTGAACACCTCTGATACTTCAGGACTTTCATCATAAAGGATTTTTTTCAATCCATATATTCAGTCCATGTATTCATTAAGATTCAATTACATGGTTGGGTAACACTGTAAATATGTGCAAGTCATGCAAATCAAGATTGAGTCACTAGAACTGTACTTGTTTAAATATTAATGTTTATTTTATTAGACTATAAGATGCCCGGCTCAATACTCTAAAGTATATTACAGTTTTTATTAAAGAACAAGCAAACAAAATCTTAAGAAGCTACTTAGATCAAGTACTGTAAAGTTCTGTTACTGAAATGATAGTGAATATCTGTTAACCTGACAACATATTGTTCATATGTCATCTAATACTTGACTTGAAATGACACTGGTGGAAACTTGAGAATTACAAGGGATAATATTTGCAGAGAGAGCTATTAGTCAGGTTTTAAAGACATTCTTTTCCAAAGCTTAAAGACTTTCTAGTCCCTGTGGACAGGCCTCTAAAAATCTTTAAATAGACACATAGAAAATGCATCACTGAATGTATTTTATACTGATATGATTTGTAACATGTGAGTTATATAAACTTTGAATTTTTAATAGGAAACCACTTGAGATTAAAAGCTGCACAGGTGGATTCCATGGCTCAGACAATCACTTCCCCAATATGCAGGTAAGACTTAAACTTGTGTTAGCTCTTTATTTTTAGCTCCTGTCTCTGAATGTTGTGTTTGTTGGATGTTGAGATCTGCAGTTAAAGAAATTAAGCATTTGTATGATGCTGTTGTGATGTTCTGGGTCTCCCATGCAATATTATAAGAGATGGGCAAAAACCCAACAGGATTAACCCCAGAGATTTCACTGTGCTGTTAAGAGTATAAAGTTGTGCCAAGGTGTTTTGTTGCAACATTAAAAGCAGGAAAAGAGAAAACTTACTTCATAAAATCCTTAAATACAGTAATTGTTCATCTAAAGAGAATTCAGATTGGAATGGACCTCAAGAGGTTTCTAGTCCCACCTCCCACTCAAACTAGTCAGTTATGAGATCAGATCAGGTCACTCAGGGCTTTATGCAGTCATGTCTTCAAAATTGCCAAGGGTAGAGGCTCCATGACTACTAACCAAGGCATTCCACTGCCTGACTGACTTCATGGTGTAAATGTGTTTAGTTATAGCTGGTCAGAACCTTTCTTGCTTCAATTTATGCCTGTGGTCTTTCTGCCTCCTACTGTGTAGTACTGCAAGAGCATGGTTCTCTCTCCTTGACCACCTTGTCAGTACTGAGAGACTGCTGTTAGGTCCACCTGAAGCAGTCTCTTCTCTGCGGGGAGCAAGCTCTGTTCCTCTTTGCAAGGCAAGAGCTTTCGCCCCCAGCCCTCCTTTGAAGCCTTCCACTGAACTTGCAATTACTGTTTATTGATGTCATTCTTACTGCACCTCCAACATATCCCAACTGGTCTAAAGAAATGCTGAGTAGAGAGAATCTCTTCCCTCTACTTGCAGGCTGAGCTTCTGTTTATACAGCATGGGGTGCTGTTGGCTGCCTTTGCTGCCAGGGTGTGCTGCTGTTTTATATTCAGCTTGCTGCCCACCATGTCACCCAGTCCCTTGCAAGGAAGTTGTCCCCTAGTCACAGTCCCCTGGTCTGTAAGGCTAGACCATTCTTTGTTCTCTGGGTTGCATAAGAAACAGGCCTAAACTGCAATGAAGAGCTGGTTTAGTTAGAAATGTGTATGTGGGGGGTGTTATCCGTTAGGAAGTACAACAATTTTCCCTGGAAGTCTGTGGAGCTTCTACCACAGGAATTACCCAACAACTGATCAGACAAGCATCTTTCAGAAATAACATAATTACTATTGATTCTGTCTTTGAAAAGAGTTAATCTCTCAAGTCTGTAGTTCTCCTGTGTCATGATAGATTACATATCATTGTTTTGAGGTACTCTGTTCAGGAGGGAGCGTGTCAGTTGTGTTTAAAATAAGGAGAGTCCCAAAATTCTTCTCTTTCATGAGAAGTGGGAAGGAACCATAGGGAAACATGAAATCAGATCCTTAGTCAGCTCCATCTAATTTGGGGAAGTCACTTAGGTGACTTAGTCCTCTGCTTTAGTTTCTGCTATCAAGAAAATGAAAAGCAATACCTTTCATTTCAAAAAGCTAACAGTTGTGAGGTACCTGGCACAGTGAAGTGTAAGTGTGTAAGTGCATCTATAAAGAGATGACCCCTACAGAGTTGACATAAAGCATAGATTTATCTTAGAAGCCTTATTCTTCATGTCTTGTAGAATTATGCTGTGTTGGCATCAAACAGATTTTTAAAAAAATTGTTAGCCAAAGCCTGTGTTAATTTTGTATCAGTTTAACCTTCTAGTCTTACTCTTCTTCCCTGGTTTAACAATGGAGAACCTGTTGATTAGGTACCTACTAATGGGTTACAACCAGCAGGGCCACGTGATGACAAATGTCTGCTTGGTAAATTCTCTCTCTGCTACAGTTTGACCATGTAATTTTTTTTCAGTAGGTTGGACTCTGTTCAGAGTTTTTGCCAGATTTTGCATCAGGAAGAGCGTGGCCAGCAGGTCGAAGGAGGTGATCCTCCCCCTCTACTCTGCCTTGGTCAGGCCACAGCTGGAGTATTGTGTCCAGTTCTGGGCTCCCTGGTATAAAAAAGACAGGGATCTCCTGGAGAGAGTCCAGAGAAGGGCTACGAAGATGATTAAGGGCCTGGAACAGCTCCCGTATGAGGAAAGGCTGAGTGAGCTGGGACTGTTCAGCCTGGAGAAAAGAAGACTGAGGGGGGATCTAATTAATGTTTATAAATATCTTAAGTATGGGATGCAGGGGGAATTGGCCAGCCCCTTTTCAGTAGTCTGTGGGGACAGGACAAGGGGCAATGGCTGTAAACTGGAGCACAGGAAGTTCCGCGCCAACATGTGGAAGAACTTTTACACAGTGAGGGTGACAGAGCCCTGGGACAGGCTGCCCAGGGAGGTGGTGGAGTCTCCTTCTCTGGAGATATTCAAGACTTGTCTGGACACCTATCTGTGCAATATGAGCTAGGGAGCCTGCTTTGGCAGGGGGGTTGGACCCAATGATCTCTCGAGGTCCCTTCCAACCCCTATGATTCTGTGATTCTGTGATTTGGGGTTGTCAGTTTGTAGCATCCTGAACTGGTTTTGAAACAGATATAATTTATCTTTTTGTGATAACATGGCAGCATAAATTTCGTATTGTGTAACTACCTAGCTCAAAGAAAGGAGCTAGTATGTTCCTGCTGCATCTGGTTCAAATGAGGCTTGTTAAGTAAATTATTAGCCTACAGATTTTAGTATCAGCAGTTGTGGAATGATAGTCTGCCTTATGCTTTAATCTGAAAAAAGAAGTTAGAGTTGAGTTTGTAGCCTCTATTTTTGCCACATAGCTGTGAAGTCTTACCCACAAAGACGCAATAGAGGGCAAAGCATCCATCACTCAGTCAATATCTTGACACTACAGATGGGTGCAGTCTGTTTCACTTAATTAAAAATAAGCTGAGTATCTCAGGACCAGTTTAAAAACAATTTTTCTGTCAGCAGTTGAGTTTAAGCACTTGCTGCCCTTGCCTCCTTTTTCTTACTTTGTACAGTGAACCCTGCTCTATGCCAGTGTAAGTTTTGTGTGGCTGTAGAGTTAAGTAGGTCAGGGAACTGAACCAGAAGGAAAAGAGCCAGCTGGAAAAAATAGTTTTCTGAGCTGATTGTGTTCCTGGATCAGGTTCGTTGTATGGCTGCACAATTGCTTGTGCCAGTGCAGCTCAGAGTTCTGGAGGGAGAGGGGATGAACAGCTGTGAACCAGGCATAGAAGTCTAGGATTGCATTGTTGCTTAAACCATCAAAAACATTGCTACCAGCAGATGTTTTACAGCCTTAACTTAAAAGCTTCAAAATTGTGTACAGAGCATGAAAAACTGTTATTTTGGCTCAACATTTCCACTACATCTCTTAAAGAGTTAATTTTCTTAAACTTCTTCAAAAGCAGAGAAGAGCAAGGGACTTCATGGGTGACTGAAGGCAACTTCTTGAAGGCAACGATGAGACAGAATTTTGTTTCCTAATGCTCTACTTTTAAAAATTACTCTTAAACATTTAGTTCTTTCTAAGGAAAAAACATGCTTTTGACTTGATCCATGCTATGTTTAAGTAAAGACTAGTTTCTTGGAAGAAAATGCTGAGAATGAAGATATTTTCCATTTCAGCTTGTCATAAACAGAGTTCCACTTTACTTTTCTCTGTAAATCCTAGGCTATCTTTATTGGTTTTGGACCAGGATTCAAGTTTCGTACTCAAGTTGATCCATTTGAAAACATTGAAGTATATAATTTAATGTGTGGTAAGTACAATTGATGGGGGTCAACCTTTGTTCGGAAAAATATCACTTATTTGGGGCGATATAAATCTTCTAATAACAAATTTTTAAGGGTCCTTAGAAATTTGTCCTTAAGACTTACTGCTGATGTTTACTAATAAAGAGCTGTGTGTTTTTTCTGAGAGAGTTCCAGGCAATATAGAACTAATGGCTATTTAGGATCTACTGGTCAGGTCACTTTGAGTCTCTCCACTGGTTACTCTGTGTTCCTCTGGCTGCTGCTGAGCTGGTGCTTTGACTCACTGCTACTACAACTGACTACTTCATAATCTCTTTACCATTAAGAAAAAGGGATATTTCTATTCCATATCTAACTAGAAGCTTTATCAGGTTAATCACTCAGGTAATCTTAGTCACATAGAACAATAAATAACAAGCATAATTATCAATATGGGTGCACCTGCCAGGAAGCTTATTTTTCAGAAAGCCCGAGTCAGTTACTCCCTCTGCTTTTTACAATACAATTCCTTGTATTTTATCATGTGTTTTCTTATTTGTGTTTTCCTGTACCATATTTTAATTTTTAGTTATGTGATATAAATAGGTTTTTAATTCAGATAATTTAGACTACTTTTTTTAACTTTCATTCACTCAAGTCACATAATAAAGCTCCCAAATTCATCATTGTATGTCATTTGTTCAATTTATATACTGTGTTTTTTAGTAGTAGATTTTGATGTTTTCCTCTCTGTTCCCATTGTTTAATACAACAAATGTTTCAAATAGACTTTTTGGGGGTCCTTTGATGGACTGCAACTGTCTTGTTAGTCTGTAGTTCCACAGCCTTAGAGTCTTGCTCTAGAGCTGGTTGTCTTTTCAGTTGCAGAGCAGCAATAGTCAGGTTTGCCATTTCTCACTCCTTTATGTTTTCATTTTAGAATTCATGATTGGCTTTTGTCCCATGCAGTCTGCTTCTGCACCTGAGGATCCCAGGTGCACACTCTATATACAGTTATTCTTCACTTCATTTTCTGACACCGTGCAGTACGCTGCACCAGAGAAGTGGTGTTTCTGAAAACTAAGACACCTTATGGTCCTCCTTTTTTCCCCCCCACCCCCCTCCTTTCAAGCAAAATGTTACTGTGACTCCTTGTCCCTTCTCCTTGTTCAGTATTTCATGGTTTCTCCACAAGCCTATCACTAGTTCTGCTGCTTCCTGTTCATTTATTCCCCTTGAGGTCTTCACCTGTTTTCCATTATTTCCTGCCTCCTCCTCTCTCCTGCCAGGATCTGTACTTGCTCTAACATCTGCTTCTGTGAGAGACAAAGCACTACCAAAGGGTTTGATCCAGAAAACACTTACTGGGAGCACTGCAATCAGTGGCAATATTCAGGTATACCACTTTTAAACCATGTGTTAAAATTTTTTGCTGGAATAGGAAACAAGCCATTGGCAGGACCCACATCTCTCTTGCCCTTGTATGCCTCGCTGCCTCCTCGTTTCACAGTTGATCTTGAACCACCTTCTTGTGCCCCCTGATCCATACTGTGTAAGCTGCATTGGAGGGGTAGAGTCCTTACTGGCATCTCAGTGAAGCAAGTTCAATGACTGATCAGACATTTTAAGTGAGGTCATTGAGGTCTAGATTTCCTCCCTTGTGTACAGGAAGAATTAGAATAGGAAGTGTGAAAGCCAGCACACTAATTGTCAGATAAAATATGAAGTGAGGCAACTTAGTCATAATTTTCTTTGCCCAGGGTGTAGGATTGCAGAAAGGCATCTTCTTCCACTTGTTTGGGGCTCCAGGGATTCTCATTGAGGTGCATGACCACACATTCTTGTAAAGTGCAGCCTGAGTAGAGATACATCTCCCATTTGTCCAACATCTCAGCATTTGAAGCATGAGCATCAGAGATACATCTGTGATATATACAACTTACTGGCTTGTCAAACTCCTGCTTTCTGAGGCATTCAAGTTGCCAGACTGGAGGATTTCTGGGGTGTTGTGAAATTCCTGGATATGCTCCTTAAAATAATAGCAACATAACAGTGTAATTCAGTTGTCAAAGTGGGGACCTGAGTTCTGGGACTTGTTCTGATTTGGCTTTTCACTGTTTTGTGTGATGTATTCATTGGAGCAATTGGAGCAGGGACTGCTAGATTCAGAAAGGTGTTTTTACTCTTCTTTCCAAAGCAAATCAGCTTCATCTGGAAGGAATGACTTTAACATATCTGAGTGGCAAAGTGCAGGGAGAAATGTGTTTGGTTCCCCTATGTAGGAAGGGAAGTTCAGCTCTGAACTCTTGTGCTCTACATGAGTGATCTAGACACCATACTTTTGAATACAAGTGTGTGTCATCACCTGCTATGCTTTGAAAACATCTTACTTCATAGATTCAGTATAAACTCAGTGAAGGAACAACAAACCTATGAATGCTAGTGAGGATTAAGCATGAAGTGGGGCTTGTTCTATTTGGTGTTTTAAAGGTATTTGAAGTCTCTTTGAGCATTGGTGGTAGGCAGCTTTTAGTTGTTTGGATTACTTTAATGGCAGAGATTTGGAGGTTTGCAGGATAGAGATGTTTTTGTGGTTAGACTACTTTGGTGAGAGTTTGAAGCTTAACATTTTAGACAAGAGACAAGCAGAACCTCTGTTCTGTCTGGATTCTTTTATGGCTTTACCCTTCAGTGATGCTTATTAACTGAAGCTTATGTACTAAATTTCCAGATAATTAAAAAACCAAAACAAACAAAGCAAACACAAAGCTCCCAAACTTATTCCTCAAAGCTTCAATGTTATGCATTCACTTAGTTCATGTGTTTCAGATTCCCATTGTCCCCTACTGAGTTTGGATGCTGCAAGTTCACTTGCCCTTAGATGTAAGCCTCTGTCATTTCTTTGTGCTTGTTCTGTCCCTCTTTACAAGCACACTAATACTGTCCTGAGCCCTAGCTAAGAACATGTATGCTTCCTTTTATAGGGGCTACTTTGCTTTCCCTTTTTGGTGTTACAAGCAGTGAGCAGTTCAGCTTTACTGGCCCACCCATACTTGTAAATGCAATACAAGCAGCAGTATATTACAGTCTTTCTCATCCTGTTGATATCACTTGAATTTTTTTCATAGACTTGCTCGATGTGAAACCAGCCCCAAACAATGGAACTCATGGACGCCTAAACCATCTTTTAAGGAACCCTGTTTACACCCCCCACCATCCCAAAGAGACAAACCATCCTTCCGAATGCCCAGTGGTGGGACAAAAAGCCTTTTCAGTGAGCCTTGGCTGCTCATGCAGGACAGTGGTAGGTACTGAAGTGGGTAAAGTTGTGGAGGCAGACATCTGTGTTGCGTTGAGAGAGCGAAACTCTGGATTCCCCAGTGTTTATCTTTACCCTGTTCGTTTTTCAGCCCCCTACTATTGGTTTCAAAAATCAAATCTTGCCTGGGGTTAGTGGGTACTAGCCTGTATTTGCATATTAATTTCTGCAGTTTGCTTAGGTAAGGTCATATTGAGCTCTGAAGAGACTGGAAGATGCCACAGAGGCAAGCTTTGATGAGGAAAGCATTCACTCCTTGCTTGCTTCACTTAATTAAGTTGAAATTTCCTTTCTGTGAATGTTGTGTGTTTGGGCTGTGGGTTTCACGGCTGTGGATTTGCTTGTGGCAAAACCAGTTTGTTTCTGCAAATTTTCTGTCGCTCCTCTTCAGTAGATGTCAGCAAGTTCTGTGTAGGGATGACTTTCAAGGCTGGTGTTACGTATGTTGCTTTAAGTGTAGTAGTAGTAGCTAATAATGTGTTTTGTAGGACACTTGACATCATCTCACCAGTTTTTTGCTTTATAATTACAGGGCTTGCCAGTAAAAGATTTTCACCAGCGTTTAAACCTCACTGAAACAGAAGGTAAGAACTTCAGATAGTAATACAAAATTGTAACAAAAACGTAAGAATTATTAAAAATGTGAAAAGTTTTGATGTCTAAACTTCTGAGCAGATCTTAAGCATGTGAAGTAAAAATTCTTTGAAAATACTCTCTGGGACTTCAGTTCCAAGGCTTTCCAATGCAGCCCTACTGAACAAATTGTCCTCAAATAAATGTATGTTTTTACACACGTGTCTTTATGGCACATGCCTTATCTGCTACTTTTTGATTTTCTAGCACTGAAGTAATGAGCATTCCAGAATGGGAAGCAAAAGTGGTGCTTGGGGAAGTATCTGATAAGAAATCCCTGCGAATACTGGTATCACAATGGCAGCATACTTTTAATGAAGTGTAAGGGGTGGTCTTAAGCAGTCACTGGTTCTACTCAGGCTTTATTTCCATTCTTTGGACATACATGCCATGCTTGAGCTGTAGTTTGCAAGGCTACAGATATGCTCATGACTCATAAACCAAAATAAACAATTTTGAACATTAAGCAGGTAAGACAGTAAGTAAATCATTAAAACCATCAGTCAAAATGGAATGTAGCCCTTGGTGCCAATATCTTAAAAGATGAAGTCAAGATGATTAGCCTGACAGAAAGAAATAGGCTGATAGAGACCTTGTCTTGTGTGTGTTCATGAAACCTTGTTTCTTGAACTTTGTATTTGGCAACACCTCACTGTAGATCACTGTTAAGAGCTGGACTTAAGTGCGAGTTACAGGCAGGATTCAATACTTGCTACTTATTAAGGGCTAATTTAAGGCTTCTGTTGATTTATGTAGCTTGTCCTGGCACAAAGAGTGGATAGAGCTTTCTTGAATCTTTTCCACTAGCGATGGGACACATTTTTAAAATGTGTCCCAGAAGTCTGTTAAAATAACTCTTTCAGTGTTGTAACACTCATGAGAGCAGCAAAAATGCAACACAGTTAGTACGATAGAGTGTGCTTTCCCAGCAGCTTGTAAGTGGTATCACTGAAACAGACTCGGATAATGAGTAGATGGATGTCAGAGAGCTTTGCTGAAAACAGCTTGGAAGAAACATGGCAAGGCCAGTCAGATGACCCATTTCAGATCCATTTTGTAGAAAAGGGAACCTAGAAATAGAGAATAAGGCTCTAAAACTACATTTTTTTGAAACGGGAAGATCTTGACCTGGATTATCAGTGAGACCTGGTTTAGGACTAGTCTTAATAGCAGTAATTTGCTTAAATTGTATTCACTGAGCACTTCAGATACAAAAAGCATTATCACAGATGACAGAATTCTAGTAATCAGCCCAGATGCTCCGTAAGATTATTCAGAGTTTTAGTCACCTCTGTTTGCATATTCTTTCATTGCTTGTCATAACTTGCCAGACTGTAAGAACAACAAAATATTATTTCATTTTTAGTTTTATGAAAAAAAAAAGTGTGACTTGTTTGCCTTTTCTCTCATGGGTGGAGACAAAAATGTCCTGATCGTGACTTTTTTTGGTGTTGTGGAATTACTGTGGAAAAAACCCTGCAGCATTCATTTGTTGCTCAACTCCTTCCCCATTTAAAACAGCTGCATTGAAATTGTAGTTCTGTATAATTTGTGGATGGTAGTGACCTATTTAGTGGGAAATAGACTTTGATGCTTTCTTTATCATTCTAGCCATGTAATGATTGAAAATACCTGGATTTTCAATAACAAAGTAATACTTTTGTTATTTTAAAAAATTTCCATGATGTGCTAGTTTCCCTCAGTTTGTGTTCTACATCAGAGAACTTAAAACTTGAAAAACCTACTTCTGCTTGTTTCCTGTTGGCAAAAATTTAAATATTGAATGTTTTGATGAAATCTAGCCTTAGGGATTAAAACCAGAAACTTTCTGCTGGCGTTTGACCACAGCAGATGATTGCAGGAGCATGTGTTTCTTGTGACTCTTTTGTTACTTTGGTTTTTCTTTGAAATAAATGGTAGACTATCAAGTAATTCTGATGCTAACCCTGCTTTACTTCTCAGCTTCTGTCTAATAAAACTTACCTTCTGCTGACCCTATGTAGCTTCTTGCTGATACAGCTTCAAAGGAAAATCTTCACTCTTCCATTTTATGCAGTACTTGGTCAATAAACAGGCAATGCTTTAGGCGAGGGTCTGCTAAAATCCCTGCACAGTATCATCCATAAAACATTTGCAGATACCTTTCTCTGTAAACAAACTCAGAGATCTTCCTCTGTGTACAAACTTTCTAAAGAGATGTGGACCATGAGAGACGGAGAAGGAAAGTTTTGTGACTCTCAGCCTCCATAAAGCAAAGCCTCGCACATCTGACAATCCAGTTAGTATTTCACTCTATCATTTTTTTAGATCTCTATACTTTTTAGTCCTTTAAATATCACTTTTACGTTCAACCTTGTGGCTTCTACTAAAATACTCCTTTCAGCAGATTCTGAATCACCACAGTTGGTTACTGTCCCATCTAAATATTACGTAGAAGCTGATCCCATGTTTTGTGTATGAAACACAAGGTCAACGAAGACCTTAACTTTACACCTTACATTCATCTCCTATTTTAAATGGCAAAATGTCTTGGTTTAAATACAAGCTTAATTTTGTACAGTATAAGTTTAAATGATTGCTTTACAATGGTTTTGTTATTTAATATATTGCCTTAGCATAAAAATAATACTTTTGATATAAGAATGATTTTGTTTTTTTTGCTTACTGTGACTTCTCTGTTTGGCAATTGAAAATAAGGGCAGCCTTGGGTATACAAAAGAGGAAGACTCTTAAGAACTAGTATTGCTTGAAATGTAACAAGCACTATTTCTGCTGCAGTTAAGAAGACTGAGAAGCTTACTTTGCCTTACGGACGGCCCAGGGTTCTGCAGAAGAGACATAACTACTGCCTCCTTTACCATCACCACTACGTGAGTGCGTACAGCAAGGAATACAGGATGTCTCTGTGGAGTGCATACACTGTCAACAAAGATGTAAGTATCTGGAGAAAGCTTAGGAGCAACCTTGAAAGGTAAAAAGCTTGAATGGATGCCTCTTAGCATTCCAGGGAACCAAGTAGAATCACTGGAGATAGAGAGTGATTTGTATGAGCTTTTCTTCACTTTCCAACATTTAATAAGGAAGGAGAGAAAGCCAATCCTTTTCCTTGAAGCGAGCTGCAGTTTTGCCTCCAGAGCAAGCAGATCCAGCAGGAAGTGAGAGGCCCATTGCTAGTGGTGTAGAGGCCCTGTGAGTCTGCACTGGCTTGCTTACAGACATGTTATGAATGAAAGGTTTTTCAAGTTGGCCTTTCCCATTCAGAGGAAACTGAGAAGCCACATCATGCTTAAAAGGAAATAAGACAGTAGAGGTTTTTTTAGTTTGATTATATGGGAATCGTGTGTTTTAAATAATGACTGTTTCAGTAACTTTAATTAAACTCTGGCAAGATTTGCTTGATGGTAAATATTTGAAGGTTACTTTATCAAGTGGTCCAGCAGAGAGAGATGGCTAACAACCCACCTGGCTGCATATGATTCCTAGCCTGAATAAACAAGTACAGTGACAGTAGATCAGGTTATCTTTACTGGGCAACTCTAGGTTTTCATTTGGAAGAAGATATTCTCAGCTCAAGTGCTGCAGTTCTGTTTGCGGTACTTCTACAATACATGAAATGTATGGGAGGGCTTGTTTTCCACTGGCAAAAGAAGAACAGTTCTTGCATCTTAGTTAGGGCTCTTCACAACTTTAAGGGCAATTGCAGCTATATATTTCATAGAATCATGGAATGGTTTGGGTTGGAAGGGGCCAGTCCCCCATGCTGAGACAATTATCTGAAGTCAGCTATTGGTTTTACCAATACTTTCTTGTTCAATAGGACAAATGGGTTTCTGCTACAGAAGGTATCTCCAGCTGTGTACACAAGGATGCTCGTGTTTCTGTTAATCATAACCAGACCTGTTGGTTTTACAACAATCACCCTCGTCTAACTTATGGATTCCTTTCTCCTCCAAGTAAGTACATTGCCTTCACTGTACAGCATATCTGACTTAGCTAATTTGTAATGTACTAGGTATGGTCTTTTATAGATGTTCCTGATAGCTAATCAGAGTAGGAAGCAGTAGTTGCTGAATTGTTGTCTGTTCAGCATGTGAGAAAGGGAAAAACATTCTTAGGCACTTGCACATGTTGGGTTGTCCAAGGTATTTTAGTACTTCCCAAAATCTTTGGAACTTGTCAGGTGTCTAAAATGGTATCTCATAGAAGAAACTGGAAAGAGCATGTAAACCTTGAGTCAAATTGAGCAAGCTAGTAAATTGCAAATTCAGTTTGTGTGACAGGTGCTAGTTGTTACTATCCAAAGTAAAATTTAACCATGTATCATTAAGTTTAAAAACTGCTTTGGTAATTTTATTTTCTCTCTGAAATATACTGTTGTGTGCCATGTGAGGACTTTAGAAAAGCAACTTTGCATTCATCTAAAGACTGTAGCTCTGATTTTCAAACATAGTACAAAATACTTAGCTGATTACAAGTGCTAATTGTTTTTGAACTAATGCTGACCTAATTTGGAAGCATTTTGCAGTGACTTTACTGCATAAAGTACTGAGTAGTAGGTTACATAAACATCCACCTTGAGTGTAATTTGCAGAGTTCCAACAAAGCTCTTATTTTTGTGCTGAGAATCTGCGGTCAGAACCAGTTGGTCTGGCACTTGCAAAGTGAATTTTATTCCTTTCCCCATAATTCAGAAGTCTGTTCTGATATTTTAAGTGTCATAAAAATTTGCCCACTGTATATCTGAAAAGTGCAATTGTTACTGCCAATGTTATTTGTTTTGGGTGGGATGTGCATCCAAAGTACTGGAGTTAGACTTAGACCCATGTTGGCTTTGGAAAATGAAGTTAAGTCAGCTCCACCTTAATGTTATTACACTGATCTCTAGAAACACAAAAATGTAAGCTTAATGTAACAAATGAAAGTAATTGATTGCCTTTTTTTGTTTCAGATTTTATGACCGATGCAAAGAAACCTCACTATGATGCCTTGCTTACCAGCAACATTGTGCCAATGTATCCTGCATTTAAAGGTATCTTAGTTGTGTGTACAGTTGAATATAAGAAAAACTGCTGATTTCTTTGCTTGATTCCAAATTATGTAAATGATCCCTGGTTCAGCTGCCTCTGTAAAATAAGACCACTCCAGACTATGGGCTGCTTACCTCAAGGAAAAATTCCTTCAAGTAGGATAATGACCCTTGTGAAAAAGGCCCACCATTGTGAGCTTATACTTCCTAATCACCTGACTTATTACGTAGGAGCAGGGTATAAATGTCTCCATTTAACATATGACATTTTTGTTTTCATTCTCCTGCCTACCTAGGCAGTGTTTTATACTGAATATCTTCTAGAGAACCCAGATAACCACATACAGTTGTGTCTGTTAAACTCATTTCTGGTTGAAGAATGTCTCTGAAACTCGGATGAATTTCCTGGCAGGAATCTAGGGTCTCAATTGTGGAGGAAACAGGAAAATAATCATGTATCTAGTAGAAAAGATAGGATAACTATGGCACTTCCTCTGGAGAAAAGACATGTCCTGTTTTGTAATGGAACAGTAGTCAACCCAGCTGCAATTAAATATCATAATCAGTAAGGAGATGGTTCAGGTACATCTAAACTGAAGGAAGTAAATATACTTCTGAACTCATAGGTGTGGGTGTGCAAGCTAGACAGGCCAGCTTGATAGGGGTTGTGACACAGGCAGGCATGCATTTCTCCCACCTTCTGTCCTCCAGCCTCCCTCCCCATGCTCTAGTTTCCAAGGAAAAAGCCCAAGGCCACGAGGGAGCAGCATCACTCTGTTGTGGTTAGGGTGCCTGTGAAACCACAGTGCCAGGAGATACTGCAGTGCATGCTGCTGTTCAGTTGGATGCAGCCTTTAAAAACTCTGAACACCTGTATGACATTATTGTCCTACCTGACCATGTCTGTTTAACTCCACTGAGAACTCTGCAGGGCCGTACTAACAGCTGCTACCTTGGAGATGATGTTTCCCACTTCCTGTGTTTCAGTGTTATGGAACTACTTCCATCAGTCCCTGCTACCTGAATACGCTGCAGCCAGGAACGGTGTCAATGTAGTCAGTGGTCCTGTGTTTGACTATGACTCTGATGGGCTCTACGATGCCCCAGAAAAGGTGAAAAGGTAGGAAGGCACCTTTCACACTGTTTCTTTCCTCCAATAGTGGTCAAGAAGTACTTATGATTCTTGTTATCAAAGAAGGGATCTTGTGGAGATGGGGCCTGTGGCAGGTTATATCAACTCAGACAGTTGGATGACCCTAAACTGAGGCAGAAGTGTAAAGCTAAGAAATAAGCAACAAGCACAAAGAGAAAATGCACCCTCAAAATCTGTCATCCTGAAACCTGAAGGTGAAGTGTGAGAGAAGCTGTTGCATGTGGAAGGATGTCCAGTAGCTTGAAGTCTTATGATGTTGCCTGTAGGAGTGGAAGAGGCAGGGGCTCATCCCTGGTGCCATGGTCACCACTTCCTGAGCTGGCAGGGTTCCACTTTGAAGTTTTGAGTACAAATATACTCTATAGCAAAACTGGTTCACGGCAGCAGGCAGACAGTTTTTTGAGCTCAGGCTGAACTCTCCATCTACTTTGGATTCTTATGCACTTTTAGGATAAATCAGTTTGTTGTTGTACCTTGGTAAACTTGTTGCTTAGATCAGTCTGTGAGGCAAATGTGACTTGCAAAACAGTAATCTGGAATTTTCCTCCCTGACCTAAGCTTTCTTTGGGCTAAATAGGTAGATGCTAAAATAGACAATGCCAGAATATGGCTGATTGCTCTCACTTTTTCTTTGCACCAGTGTGATTTTGTGGCTTTACAGAAACATCTTTTGTGTTTCAGACACCCCAGTAATTCAGAAGTTCCTGTGCCAACTCACTACTTCATTGTGCTGACTAGTTGTAAAAATACTTCAGAAACTCCTCTGGAGTGTGAAGGGTCTCTGGATGCCTTGTCTTTCGTTGTACCTCACAGAGAAGACAATAGTGAAAGCTGTGCAGTAAGTAGTCTGTTCAGTCCCCATAAACATCTGAAGATGGGCTTGAGCTTGTTTTGCTTGGGTATCAGTGATCAACTAGTTGGAGACAGAAAAACTGTACAGTCTGTGATGATCATCTTGAGAGAGAGTGCAATATTTCCGTAAACATAATTATTTTAGAGTTTCTATGTATGCTCACATGTGAAAACAGAAGTTCCCTGCTCAAAGAACAAACCTTACAGCTAGTGGGGTAGAGTTGGGGTATGTTGAGGCAACTAATGTGGCATGAACATAAATTTCTGTAGCACAAATATACCTTCAGTCAGTAGCTGAGAAGGACAAAGAGCTTCTAGAAGAGTCATCCACAAAGCATGCTCAGGGATTAGGACAAATACATACCCAAAAGAAGACATGTTCCTGAAGAGAATTGGCTGGTTCCAGTTTGGGTACCTTGGCACTGTGATGGGAATGTGCGTAGCTGCACTGGGAACCAGAGCAAAGCATGGAAGGTGTGCAGACCTGTCCTGCAGTGATGAAGTACGCAAGCTGTTGCCCAAGCCAGGCTTTAGCTCTCATAAAAGGTTTTATCCTAGAGATGGTGGATAGATGCTGGACCTCACCTGCCAGTCCTGGTTCTCACCAGCTTCCACTGGAACAACTACAGGCCCTGTGTATTTGAGGAGGTACTAAATTCAGGCAAGCTTATAGGTACTTAAAATCCACAGACCCCTGTTTTTTTGTTAGATGTTTGTCAAGTTACTGCTTCCTGTCTTTATAAAATAGCAAAAAAATCTTTTGCTGATTGATTAAATGTATGTCAGAAAACATAAAGATGGGTTTAAACCCCCTTTTTTCCCCCCTTCCTTTGTCCCAACAGGAAGGCAAGGCTGAGTCGGTGTGGGTTGAAGAGAGAATGAAGTTTCATACAGCTCGGGTCAGAGATATAGAATTACTTACTGGACTCAGCTTCTATCAAGACAGAAAACAGCCAGTAGCTGAGATTTTACAGTTAAAAACATATTTACCAACTTTTGAATCAGAATGATTTTTCCTATGGAATGTTGTCCATTTCACAACTGATTTGCAAATAGACTGTTTTTAATTAATGAAAACATTTTTTTTTTTTTTTAAATAAGCTGGAACACTTTATTGAGAAATCTTGACCAAAATGCCAGTAGAGAGGAGAGTGGGTGCCGTATTTGTATCTCAGGGACTCCTGATGGACTATGTACATAACACAGGGTGGTAGCTCCTGTCGTTCCCACTTGAATGCGGTAGAACCATGTTCATCATTAAATGCTAACAGCATTGATCATCATAGTCTGAGGCACAAACACAAATGTTCTCCTTCCCAGCACATATAAGAGATAAGTTTATAAATCATGGGTTATGGTCAATGTGCTACTGTTAAAAGTAGAGGTAACTAGCAAATGCAAATCTGGGAAATAACTACGTTCTTGGTGACCATTGAAATATAAACAACAGCACCTCTCACTCCAACTTTCCTTGAAGCAAAAATTATGTCCTGAGCTTTAGGCACCATAAAATAATGCAGCTTTATGGAGCAAGAAGCTGTGCTGAGGTTGGTAAGGCTGGTAACTGCAACCTGCTCCAGAGGGAGATGTGTGGCCAAAGGAGTTCCATTAGCTGGGAAGTGCTGGTGGGTTGGTGCCCTCTGCTGTCTCCAACGCTGGCAGAGATTTTGATGCACAATTTGTGTGTTGTAAATGCATCCTTGGAATGAGGAGTTATAGGATGCATCGAGTCACCTGCAGCTCAGAAAAGATTGTTTCAGAAAGATCTCTGAGCTCCCAGAAATAATTATCTTCAAAATAAATGTATATTTGGTGAAAAGGTTTTGCTTTCTTGAAGCAAAGAGGTCTTTTTTCAATTTGGTTCATGATTTTGCTAGCTGTGGTTTTGAAATCCCATTTTTGTCAAGAGAAGGTAATTTTTTGCACTGAGACTGTTTGAAGAGTAAGATGATCTAATGGAACGTGTCCTCAGTAAAGGCCCACAGGCTGCTCAGTTTTTGTTGCAGGAAATGACCAGTTCCCAGCTGCATTTGTAGCTGTTCTTAGTGCTGTGTCACCCAAATTCCAGCTCACATAAGTTACCAATCTTGAATGCAGACAGACACTGCCAGATGCAAATGCTGAAGCAGCCTGGAAGCAAGCTTTCTGGGAATCTATGGGGCTCCCCAGACCCCTGCTGCAGGCTCTCAGGAGCACAGGGACTCCCTCCTTACCCAGTACACCTGCAATCACCTTTGTAACTCGCCCACTCTCTAAAGCTGATGAGCCCAAATCAGCTCTGTCGTGTATAAAGTTTGGCATAGTCAGTTACACATCTATCTTCTCTTTTTAAAAGAAGAAAATGCATCACGCACAAGTGTGTTAGCTGAGAGCCTGTGGCTGAGCAGAGAGGTACTTAACCTGACAGCTTGGTCACTGGATGTTGGAGGCTGGATTCAAAGTCTGCTGAAGCCAGCGGAAGCTTTTCCATTAACTTCAGTTTGAGTGGGCTGGAAGCCTGGGACCATTTCTTCTTTTAACCAAATGTACTTTCTTCATCTTCTGTTAAAAGCATGATCTTTTCTTTCCCTCAAGTAGTTTCACTGTGTGAAATTCAAATTCTTTTTAGCCACCTGACATTATGATATGACTGTGACAGCATTATTCAGTGTAACTGCTTTGTAACATTGCCTGTGACCAATAAAAACATCAGAAGGACTATGATGTTTGTGGCCCTTTCTGTACCAAATGCTACTGACTGGTTAAACAGTGCTGCAGATATAGAGCATTATTTCACCTTTTTATTGTTATTTTTTATTTAAGGGGGGTGTGAAGGGGGTTGCTTCAATTTCTGCTCTTTGAATTGAAGATAACTTCAACACCCCAGTTGGAGGGGAAGTTATGTTCATTATTGGAAGGAGAAGGTAGGAAGAAATATGGTCAAGATGTTATTGATTATTTATTGGTTTTAGAACTGGTACTGTCTCCTGAATGCAAATAATAGATGATAACACGTTCAGAAAAGGAAGTGGTGCCAGTTTCAATTGAAGCAGGGCTAGCCTAGCTCCTGGGTAAAGATGGACTGCGATAGGCTTCAAGACTGTTGGTTTGACCTAGGGAGGATTTTGGAAGGGCTAGTGGCTGTGAAAGCTAATGTGCTCATCAAGAGGGTGGTGGCTAAGGGTTTTAGGTTGTGGCTTTGCCAGAAACAGTTAGGTCAACTTGACAAGGAGGAGAGCTGTCCTGACCTAATCTTAGCATAAATAGTTTTTTTTCCTTCCTTTATTTCATCATCTTTGCTCTTTAGAAATGTTTGTAATGGTGGTGGTGGTGGTGAACAGATGCTGGTGCTGGTCATGGTGACCAGTGGCTGGCAGTACTCCAGCTGCTACTGGGTTATGTTTTTGAAGCTCAGTGTGCCCCAAGGAGCATCCTGCACCCACCATAGAACACTTGATTCTGCAGAAACCTGTCTGGATGTAAAGTATTTTCTTTCATCCAATCTAGGTATCAGAGCTCCACTGAGCATTCTCAGTAGGTAAAACTGCAAGGTGTCATGGTAGCACATGGTGACATGAGCATTATTCAATGTAACATCAGCTGTGGTGTGGTCTGTCCTTGGAAGTAAAAAAGACAGTGGAGGGGCAGACTAAAGGTCATTGGTCTGGATGTGTTTTAACAGTGTCTTATCCCAGGCCTTCTCAGGGAAGGCACTGGGAGATGCTGTAGGCGGCAGTTGGTGCCCACTGATACGGGGAAGGTGCTCATCAGTTCCATCTCCTAAGCTGCTGTGGGTCAGGAAAGGATGACTGGGGAAGGGGGTGGTTGGAGCCTTCACAGACATAAAGGTTGATCCAGGCTGTACAGGGCTAATCAAGTCCTTGTGACTGTTACAGTCAGGAAGAAGGGGAAAAGGGCCTGAAGGGCAACAGGCAACATTTGGTTTAGCCATAGCTAACATGGGGGTGAGTTAAACAGTGGGGTAGAGATGGTTGCTTAAGGAATTAAGAGTCATATAATTAAGCCAATCTTAATGTACCTGGGAAGCTGATGGCTCTTTGGTGGGGTAGGAATGAGCAGTAGGACAGAGGGCATCTCAGGTTGTTTTGCTGCTGGAAATAAGTACCACAGGAATGTGCCCTCAGAGGTAGTCAGGTGGTACAGATTTATGTCACTGCTTCCCCCCTCAGTAACTATGAGGTAACTTGCTTTACTGATGTTACACCTTGCTTGTTCTTACTTACCTCAGGATCCACTGCATTTTAAAAAGTGAGGCAATATCTAACAGCCTGTATTTGAGACGGGCTTGTTCTGTCAAGAACAAATTTGCCAGATCCAGCATCTGCTAAACCACAGTGACCAGCCCATTGTGCAACAGCCATCTGCTACTGGCACCTGCCAGAGGCTGTCCTGTGTCATCTGGCAAGTGGGTGGCCTGAGCTTCTGCCTTTCCTCAGTCTGAGGAGGTTCAAAGTACCAAATTATCTCTAAATACAACGTTATAAGCCAGGCTCAGCAAGCTGGGAGGAGCTACCCTCTGCTGTACGGGAGGGCATCCACTCTTCCAGGAACATTAGATTCATGGGGACCAGAAGACAATAAAGCATAGAAAAGAAAGCCTAAATCTGTGGTTAAGGCACGGAACCGAGGTGCCTTCTTCCAAGATCTGACACAAGGCTCAGGCCTGCTGCTGCGGAGGCACCTGTGCCAGGACAAGCTTCCCATCATACCCTCTGGAGGGGATCCTCAGGGGTGACAGTGCCGTGAGGAACCTCTCCTATGGCAGTGTCACCAGGCAGCTGCTGCAGCACCCTGTGCCCACAGTGACACTGCTAATGGGGTTAGGAAACCACCTCAGGCTTACAGCAAGGGTGATAGTCGGCCCTTTTACTGTTGTGGCAAACGGGCTTTACCCTTCTGAGGAGTTCAGGGACAGACTTAGTGTCAGCTCAGCAACTTACTGAAGCGGAAGTTTCCAAATAGTTTTGTTTGGGTGCTACTATCGCCAGTGGCAGCAGCAGTAATGTCTCCTGCTTATCCTTGTACGCACTGTGGCAACATCTGGGAGCACCACGCTGAGGTGGCTTGTGTACCAAGAGTGGCATGTCTACCATACTTGGGGAACCTCTATTACAGGAAACCAGTCCAGGTTTGGCATCCTCAGACTCTCTTGGAAAGGAGTCAGAGTCCCTCACGGAACCAACATGAGTCACCACACCGGCCTTGAGCCTCAGGAAAGGCTGCTATGGAGACCATGGACAAACTTGCAACTATTATGGAAGCCTGGCAACAGATTTTAGAGGATGCCATTGCAAATTACCGTATTCCTCCTCAGCCACAACATGCATTAAATGTGTTGTCCTTTATTGAAGGTTTAGGCCTCACTATTTTTAGTTTCGCTGCTGAAGTACGAGGAATATAGTGGGATGGAAAAATTTTGAGTCACCCCAGAGCTCCTGACCAATCTCTCCCTGATCAGAAGGCAGCAGAAGCGCCTGTTGCCATGTCAGTAAGGCACACGCTTGTGGCTGAGGGTCAGCCTAGCTGGTAGGAGACTCTGTGCTCCTGGCACTCTGGCAAAACTGCACTTCAGCACCAGCTTCCGTCCAGGGCTTGTTTATGTCTCTTCATACCAAGCTGTGCTGGAGGCTTCACCTTCACCATCCTGTGTCTGTACTGAAGCTTTGAATTTCTGGGTGACAGAAAGTGCAGCCCTTGAGGATGATGAGTTTGCTTTTAAAACTTGTGCCTGCTGGCTGCATAAGATGGCCCAGTCTGCTATGGAATTTTCACTATATTATTTGTTACAGCACTGTAACTAGGTTTAATGCTGTGCCTACCCTCCTTATGCTGGAGAAAGGCAAATGTACATTTGGCTCTGCTGTCCAAGATAAATTGTTTAGGGAGGTGCAAAGTTTGATAATCAGGTATGGATGCATTTGACCTTGAACAAACAGTGGATGCAGCTGCACTTGTGGCGGTATTGGGCCCTCTTCTGGTCTGATCTGACTGGGACAAGACCAGTTCTACTCAGTGTACATTTTCTAGGGAAGTACAGCCTCAGGGCAGTAGAAATCCATGCAAACCATCTGGAAAAGAATGTGCTTTCTTAAGCTTTTGATGAAATACTTCATATTCTTGTAATTAGCAAACCTTCCCACTGCAATTTTCAGCGACAAGAGCACTGGGAAGGCTGAATCACTGGGGTCCAAAGAATCAGAAAAAAAACATTTGCAGAGGAAGTTTATGCTAGACAGAGGAAGGTTGTTGGGTTTGGGTGGAGCTTTTTCCATGTAAGTTATTAAATAACCTGTGTATCAGACATACCAGTGGGACTAACTGCACTGCAGATGTTAACACTTTTCTTTTTCTGTGATTTGTAAGCGTGCATTGCTAGCTCCCACTGCTGGCTTCAACAGGCAGAAATGCACTGTGATTATCTATCAACCACTTCATCACTGGGGGAATATCTTGCAGAAATGGGTGTCATCTTGGAGCTTGCATAATATAAACCAGGTTGCCCATAACTTTCTGCAAAAAGAGAAAAAGCTAAAAAAATCCCAAAGCCCAGAAGCATGACCCCAGGCCCCTTACCCCCATATACTGCAAGATCAAAACATACTGCAGCCAAAACTCCATTCAAACGGGAGAGGTGGGGTGGTGTTATGACAACAAACACTCATGACTTCAGAGGAAAGTCAGCTAACAGATTGGGTGGTGAACACTGCATTTGGAGTCAGTCAACAACTTTGGCTGTAGATCTCAAGCTCCAGAGGACAGGACTTGGACTGACATGCTGTTCACATGGAGGGAATGAGTTTTCATTTGATTGGATACTTCCCAGTACGTAAAGGGCAAAGTGAACACATTTGGGAAGATCAGAAAACACCTTGGGGAAGAAGGCACTCATTTTTATATATACCCACTGCCAGTCGACTCCAAGTCCTCATCAGAGGTTAGAATGGCTTGCAGACTCCATCACTTTGTCATCTGAGGGCATAGAGAGAGCAAGCTGTAGCTCTGGGAAAACAGTTGGTGACAGTTGTTCAGATCCAACACTTAATAAAAGCTGCATTCATGTTGCTTCCTGACACCTGGGTCCTAGAATACAGAAAACGTGGGGACTCCTGCAATGTCCAGAGTGAATCCTTCGCAATGACAGCTTGCCAAAGCATCACCCATGCCAAAGTAAAGCTTATGAAAGGTGGTTGGTTTGGGCATCAAAGACACGATGGTGAACCCGGATTATTACAAGAAAAAAGACCTACATACAAGAAAAAGTAATGTGGAGCTTAATATCAGAGCCCATGGAAGTCACAGAGCTGTAGGTATTTCCACAAGTGTGCAACTGTTCCATTAGTGAAAGGGCATCAAAAGAGGGGTGCTGCTTTGGGAATTGGAGTAGATCAATTAGTTGAGAACAATCATAGATCTTTATAGAAGAGAAAAAGCAGTTAACTGAATGCTTGTTTTGGCCCAAAGGACTTGGATAAATATGTAAAAAGGAAATATTTCCCACCATCAATAAGATGTATTTTGAGGACTTGATAGATGGCAAACACCTTCCTAAACCCCATCTTTAAAAACAATGCATTTTAGCCCTCTCTTTATAAGATGGTTTTCTCAGATGCATTAATATCTAGCAGATTTTGATGGTATAAGAGGCAACACTTCATGCAGATGAGGGTTTTGTTGGGATGTGGATGACAAGAATTTCAAAGCCACCCTGAAACAGCTAGAACAGCAGTGCTAAGGCTGAATCACAACACAAAATACTTACATGAGGAACGTAGTGCTTGGGAGAGAAGCTAACCTGAATATGTTCTTCAACCTGCTTGGCTGAGCCACCACATTTAACGTGAAAACAAGGGCTAGAGGGACTTTTGTGTAAAGCAAAATAGGTAAGGAAATGTTTACCTAATCTGGGTTCTCAAACCAGCAACCTGAGAGCAGTACTCATGCACTGGTAGTTGCAGGATGTAACTCTTGGGAGAAGTTTAGAAGCTGAAGAGTTTGGTCAGTTAGGACCAGGCTGAAGGTGAGCACAAAGCTGAGCTGTCCACAAGCCTTTCCAAGAAGGAATTTGGCACCGGGAGAGCAAGGAGCTTTTTCTGAGCCCTGCCTGGCCCAGTGGCATTGATACATCAAGGCCCCTGTGTCCTGTGCCAGGTCTGAGGCATACAGAGCTTTTCCAGCCAGGCTAGTTAAGGAGTTAGTTGAAAGCCTGAAGTTCTGTGAAGACCTCCATTTTAAAGGTGGTTCACCTGAGAAAGGTGATATGAGGACACATATCTCTAAAAAGCCTCTTTTCTTTGCTCATGTGGAAGATGAGGTGCTCAGTGCTGTTGAGGAGCAGAGTAATGAAAGCAAATCTCAGGTGAATCCCTGGTTTGGAGTGACAAAGAATGGCCAGTCCATCACTACTTCTGTTGAATAAAGGTGTTATTCAAACAAGTGCTTGTAAAAAAACATCTTCCTAAGGCCTTGTTTATGCAGGAAGTGCATGTGCCTAACAGACACTCAGCATTTCTGACCACTTTTTTGACTCAAAGTAATGTAGATGTCCATGCACCAGACTCTGTTCGGCACTTCGGGGGTCAGGGCATGAGAGTCCTCTCACCCATTTGCATGTCTGAACATATGGGTCTGTGAAATGGGTTTCAAGTAAGGAGCTTGATCAGAGGCCTTTTAGAGCAGATTTGGGCTGGATCCAGAGCATCAAACTCAAAGTCCTATTTATCAGACCAAACCTACACAAGATGGACATGACTCACTGTCTATGCATGCTGAAGAAGTCAGGAGGGAAATGAGTTTCCCTTTCGATGATTTAAGTCAAAGGCTTATTGTAGCATAATTAGTCAACTGGAAAAAAAGGTGAAATTACATAAGATAATTTTATGGATTTCAGGCAGATCCCCAACGCCTACTGTGTATGAATCTGTCCCAGCCTAAGGAGGAGAAGCAAGCTCTGCCCATCCTAAAACTTGGACCTAGGAAGATTGATTAAAGAAGCTGTCCTGGTCCTGACTGGGCCAATCCAAGATAAGAAGCAAGACTTTTAAAATACATTAGTCTTGTCTAAATCTTTAATCTTGTCTAAATCTTTAATAAATCAGCCTCTCCTTTGCATGATTTTTCTAGGTACCAGCTGGTGATCATTATTGTGATCTATTGTGACATACTGTTGTGATCTGTTCCTCCAGGATGGGTACCACTGGGAAGTGAGAAGATGCCCAAGGAGGGTCAGCAAGAGGCTCCTGTTTTGCTGCCTGCTGCCCATTCCACGCACAGCAGGGAGGAAGGGGATCAGTGGGACCTCACCCTGTGACTTGTGCCTGGTTCCAGAGGATCCTTAACTGCACGCTCAAGGTGGTTTATTGTCTGTGTCTCTAACACAGGTAACGATGGTTTGCAGAGGGTATAAACATATGTCTAAGCAACGCACAGTGCTGAGCCTGCGATTACCCTAAGGCTTCCCGAGAAAGGAGGCTTCCCCGTACTCCAAACCAGCCCACGCTTCGCTCACATCACCCTTCTTAACAAAGCGGGGCGAATCGTGCCCTACGAAACGCCTGCCACCAAAAAGTGCATAACGAGCATCTCTATCTTCACTTACACGGAGCCAATGCTCGTACCCGAAGCGCCCGGCTGCTGCCGCGGAGCAGAGCGGCCACACGGTGCCAGTGTGACACCGGGAAAGAGCCCAGTGCCGTCCCGGGGAGCGGGCTGTGCCCGGCAGCCCCCGCCGCAGAGTCCTGCGGGGACCCGGCGCCCGCTGTTTCGGGAGCTGTTGGTCTGATGCTGGCTCAGGTGGTGCATCAAGTGGTTCAGTGCCAGAATATGTTGCCGTGCTTCCGACACCGCCTGTCAGTAGCATCGTAGGACGGGAAATGCCTGCTCCGGCTTGGCCTCGCTGAAGAGGAGGGTGTAGAGAGGTGGGCGATGGTCTCTTCAGCCAGGTGACAGGTGATAGGACAAGGGGGAATGGCATAAAGCTGTGACAGGGCAGGTTTAGATTGGATGTTAGGAAAAAATTCTTCACTGAAAGAGTTGTCAGGGCCTGGAACAGGCTGCCCAGGGAGGGAGTTGAGTCACCTTCCCTGGATGTGTTCAAAAAAAGGGTAGATGAGGTACTTAGGGATATGGTTTAGCATAGGACAGAAATGGTGGGACTCAATGATCTTAAAGGTCTTTTCCAACCTTGTGATTCTGTGAAAAAGCAATGTTTACCTAAATGCATTCGTGAAATAAAATGACAGACCGACTTCTTCCTTCTCCTCGTTTTGGAGGAGCAGGCAGACAAACTACAGGTGCTGGCGCACACTGCTTTATTTCCTGACTGCAGGACAGGCTGTATCAGCCCACCAGTTGTCCCAGGGTGGATATTCAGAGCACAAAAAAATTCCAAGACTGGTTTAATGAAGTCTAATAAATAATTGTAGTGAGATCTTGGACGAAACTGTTCACTATTCGGAACAAGAACCTGTTGCCTCTCACAACCAGCAGTCACCATACAACACAAGGGGCTGTATGCTGTAATCAGCCAGCATTACAGTTGCTTGTTTGGCTCTGGTCTTTGTTGAGAGGGCCACATCATACATGTCTGTGTGTGGCTGCTAGCCAATATGCATATTGTTCCTAAATTGTTTTGTGATAAGGTCTGTGGAGAATGCCAATGTGTGAGCCAAAGGAAACATTACATAAATAATCTCTGATTGGCCTTTCAGCTGTATGAAATGAAAGCACTCTTGGGGGTAAAAGAGTCTTGCTTGATTTCTGCATGTGAATAGTCTGTTAATTCTTCATTCAGAAAACAAGTTTTTACCCAAAGACTCCTTGCACCTGAAAGGCTGTCTGTGCTTCCAAGCTCTGCCAGGCTGATTATACACTTGCAGAAGTCAGAAAAGCCAGAATTAAAAACCCCAGTTGTATAGAATTTTCAAAAAAGAGTAAGAGGAGCACAGGCACTTTTGTAGAGTGGAATATTCTAGGACATGTTTATATCCTAACTGCATCCTCAGGAGAATAACTGCATGCTACAGGCAGCTACCATGGGGATGGGGGGTGCGTGTAAGTCTGGCCCTTACAGGGTATCCTTACACTAGACATATCCTGTGTTGACTAGCTCCAGGAGTCTGGTGCTCTGGCTGTACAGTCAAGGTGGCTAATGTTGCAGGTTCTTCTCTAACAGCATTTCATTGGGCACCTAATCAAATAACTGTAAAATAAAATGGCATTTCTACTGTGCTGTTTATTACTGCTAGGGAACAGCACAAGCAGCAATGCTGAGCCTCTAACACAGCATCAGAGACAAACGTTGCCTTCCCTTGCAATGGTGATCCCAGATGGCTTCTCATGGGCTTTAGCATTGCTGGGATCCATTTGGGATTGCTGGCTGGGGCATGTGTAGTGGCTACTTATCAGCTATGGAAGGATCAAAGGGAAGAAACATTACACTTGTATGCCATCTAATAAAAACCTTTGGATTTCTGCTCATGGGAAAGAAAATCCTCAGCTGAGCAGATTCCCTGAAGTGGGCAACTGCAGCTATGATGCTGAGGAGCAGGGCTCTGAAGCGGGAGACTCCGTCGAGGGACCCCCTTTCTGCGAGCAACAACCCCCGGACATAGATCCGCGAGGGCAACTAACAAAAAGCACCTAAGATCAAAAGGAGAGAGGCAGAGGTGCACCCATCAGTGGCCATCAGCACCCATTAACAGCCATTGTTCGTCCCCTGCACTGCCCGGAGCGGTGACTCATCGGGGGCGGAGCTAAGGGCGACAGGAATTATCCCTCTCCATACAAGAGAGGCCTCTGGGAGAGCAGCGACCCGGAGCGCGGCGACCAGGACGGGCAAACAGGGCGTGGCGCGTCAGAAGGGCGTGGCGCGGCAGGTAGCGAGGCAGTTCGCGCAGGCAGAGCAAGCAGGCCGAGCAAGCCTCCCCTCCTAGTTTGCTGAGGGGGTATACTCAGAGGACCGGCTCGCAGAGTACAAAAGGGCGAGCTGAGGGTTCCCTGTCTGCTGTGTGCTCAGCTAACCATGGTCTCCACCAGGCGCAGAGGTTCCCCCTGCAAATCTCGGGCAACCCCGATGGAGGGCCTGCCTAGGGATGCTGCGGTCCAGGTCTCAGGCTGCAGGGAATGCCAGAGCCTGCAGTTGCCTGGGATAAGAGGCAAACACCTAGCCTGTCTGAGGTGTGAGCAGGTCGATGACCTGCTTGCTTTGGTGGTACAACTAAAGGAAGAGGTTGAAAGACTGCGGGTGATCAGGGACTGCGAGCGAGAGATTGACTGGTGGAGTAGCTCCCTGGCGTCCCAAAAGGAAGACAGTCGGGATGACACCTCACACCTGAAGACGGTCCCCCCTCACTGCCCGTGCCAGGTTAATGGGAGTGACCCAAACCCCGAGGAGGCCTGGAAGACAGTCCCGACTCGGCGTCGTAGGCACTCCCCCTGCCTACCTACCCCACCCCCTCAGGTGTCCTTGAGCAACAGGTTTGGGGCCCTGACAGTTGAGGAGGAGGTACCTGAGGAGATGAATGGAGCCCCTCTGCCTCAGAGAAAGCGGAGGCCTAGAGTGAGGTGGTCATCTGCACGCCTTGAGACTGCCTCTGTTAGGCAAGAGAGGAAGGTAGTCGTAGTAGGAGATTCCCTTCTCAGAGGGACAGAAGGGCCTATACGTAGGCCAGACCCTACACGCAGGGAGGTGTGTTGCCTCCCTGGAGCCCGGGTCGGGGATATTACCAGAAGGCTACCAGGCCTGGTAAGATCCACTGACTATTATCCCTTACTGATAGTTCAAGCAGGCAGGGACGCAATCACAAAGTGTAGCCTGCAAGCTGTCAAAAGGGAATTCCGGGACCTGGGGCGCTCTGTTGAGGGGGGGGGGAGCCCAAATAATATTCTGCTCTATCCCCACTTGTGGGAGGAGGGGCTCAGAGCAGGACAGGATAACCCACGAGTTGAATGTGTGGTTAAAAGGCTGGTGCAGGCGCAAGAACTTTGGATTCTTTAACCAAGGGATGGTGTACTCTGCTCCTGGCATGAGTACTGCTAATGGGGCTCACCTGTCCTATAAAGGAAAGCGGATCCTCGCCCAGGAGATAGCAGGGCTCATCGATCGTGCTTTAAACTAGTTAGGAAGGGGGAAGGGGATATTAAGGCGGCTGCCAGGGTTAGGCTTCGGGAGACACAACGGGAGTTGACGGTGGGAAGAGGTAAATACCAACAGCACAGTCGTGGACTTGGGGACGTTTTTCCACGTGAGAGTAGGGAAAATTCTGTGGACTGCCCTGAGTACTCCTCCGTGGAGCCACTTTTGCCAGTCCCCTGTAAGAAATCTCGCTGTGGGCCGTTGAGGATACCTACATCTGCTTCACCACTGAACTGTCTTTACACAAATGCACGTAGCATGGGGAACAAACAAGAAGAACTAGAGATCTTTGTGCGGTCGCAGGGCCATGATCTCATCGCAATCACAGAGACGTGGTGGGACAACCTGGACGACTGGCACACTGTCATGGATGGCTATGTGCTTTTTAGGAAAGACAGGCTAGGGAAGCGAGGTGGAGGAGTTGCTCTTTATGTGAGAGAGCACCTAGAATGTGTTGAGCTCCACCTGGGGAAGGATGAACCTTCTGTCGAGTGCTTGTGGGTTAAAATCAAGGGGCAAACCGGTATGGGGGACATTGTTGTGGGAGTGTGCTATAGGCGCCCTGATCAAGAGGAGCAGGTAGATAACGCATTCCATAAACAGTTAGAAGTAGCCTCAAGTTCCCGGGCACTGATCCTTATGGGGGACTTCAACTACCCAGATATTTGCTGGGCAAGCAATACGGCCAGTCGTATGCAGTCCAGACAATTTCTGCAGTGTGTTGAAGACAATTTCCTGCTACAGATGGTGCAGGAGCCCACAAGGGGAGGGCGGCTGCTGGACCTTGTTTTCACTAACAAGGATGGACTTGTTAGGGAAGTGAAGGTCGGGGGCAGCTTAGGGCAAAGCGACCATGAAATGGTTCAGTTCATGATCCTGGGTGGAAGAAGCAAGCCAAAAAGTAGGATAGCTACCCTGAATTTTGGTAGAGCTAACTTTGATCTCCTCCGCCACTTAATGGGGGCTATCCCGTGGGCTACGCTGTTTGAAGGAATGGGAGCCTGCGAGAGCTGGCTAGCATTCAAACAGCACTTCTTCCAAGCACAGGAACGATGCATCCCTTTGAGGAGGAAATGGGGAAAGAGAGGCAGAAGACCTGCATGGATGAACAGGGAGCTATTGAGCAAACTCAAAGAGAAGCAGAAGATCTATGAATCGTGGAAAAAGGGTCTGAGCACCTGGGAAGAATACAGGAATGTGGTCAGGGCCTGTAGGGATGCAACTAGGAAGGCTAAAGCCCTCTTGGAAATTAAGCTGGCAAGGGACATAAAGGATAATAAAAAGGGGTTTTTTAGACACGTGAACAGTAAGAGGATGTCCAGGGATAATGTAGGTCCCTTGCTGAATAAGGAGGGTGTCCTGGTTACGGGGGATGCTGAGAAAGTGGAGATATTGAATGCCGCCTTTGCTTCGGTCTTCACTTCAAAGGCCCCCCGGGACCCACAGACACTGGATGAGAGTAGGACTGATTGGGAAATGAAGAATTTCCCTCTGGTTCAAGTAGGGGAGGTCCAGGAGCGGCTCAAAGGGATTAATGCACATAAATCCATGGGCCCAGATGGGTTACATCCACGTGTGCTGAGGGAGCTGGCGGAGGTGATTGCTGAGCCGCTCTCTATCATCTTCGACAGGTCTTGGAGGACAGGAGAAGTGCCTGAAGACTGGAGGATAGCCATTGTCACTCCAGTCTTTAAAAAGGGCAAGAAGGAGGAACCTAGTAACTATAGGCCAGTCAGCCTCACCTCTGCCCCTGGAAAGGTAATGGAACAGCTTGTTCTGGATGCCATCTCCAAGCAATTGGAAGAGAAGAAGGTCATGAGGAGTAGTCAGCATGGATTCACTAAGGGGAAATCGTGCTCGACCAACCTCATAGCCTTCTACGATCTCATGACAGGCTGGGTAGATGGAGGGAGAGCAGTGGATGTCATCTACCTTGACTTCAGCAAGGCCTTTGATACTGTCTCCCATGACATCCTGATAGCAAAGCTGAGAAAGCATGGGATAGATGAGTGGACAGTGAGGTGGGTTGAGAATTGGCTGTCGGACCGAACCCAGAGGGTTGTGATTCGTGGAGTAGAATCTGACTGGAGGCCTGTTACCAGCGGTGTTCCCCAGGGCTCAGTGTTGGGTCCAGTCCTGTTTAATATCTTCATTGACGATCTTGATGAGGGAATAACATCCACCCTCAGCAAGTACGCCGATGATACAAAGCTGGGAGGAGTGGCTGACACGCAGGAGCACTGCGCTGCCATCCAGAGAGACCTGGACAGGCTGGAGAGCTGGGCAGTGAGAAACCAGATGAAGTTCAACAAAAGCAAGTGTAAAGTCTTGCACCTGGGAAGGAACAACTGTTTGTATCAGTACAGGCTGGGGGATGACCTGCTGGAGAAGAGCTCAGTGGAGAAGGACCTGGGGGTCCTGGTAGATGACAGGTTGGCCATGAGCCAGCAGTGTGCCTCGGTGGCCAAGAGAGCCAATGGGATCCTGGGATGCATCAGGAGGAGTGTAGCCAGCAGGTCAAAGGAGGTGATCCTCCCTCTCTACTCTGCCCTGGTCAGGCCCCACCTGGAGTATTGTGTCCAGTTCTGGGCTCCTTGGTATAAAAAGGACAGGGATCTCCTGGAAAGAGTCCAAAGAAGGGCTACGAAGATGATTAAGGGCCTAGAGCATCTCCCCTATGAGGAAAGGCTGAGTAAGCTGGGACTGTTCAGCCTTGAGAAGAGAAGACTAAGGGGGGACCTAATCAAAGTTTATAATTATCTGAAGCAGGGGATGCAGGGGGAATCGGCCAGCCCCTTTTCAGTGGTCTGTGGGGATAGGACAAGGGGCAATGGCTGCAAGTTGGAGCATAGGAAGTTCCGCACCAACATGCGGAAGAACTTTTTCACAGTGAGGGTGACTGAGCACTGGAATAGGCTGCCCAGGGAGGTGGTGGAGTCTCCTTCACTGGAGATATTCAAGACCCGCCTGGACGCCTATCTGAGCAATATGAGCTAGGGAGCCTGCTTTGGCAGGGGGGTTGGACCCGATGATCTCTCGAGGTCCCTTCCAACCCCGACAATTCTGTGATTCTGTGATTCTGTGATAGGAAAAACCTGTTGAGAGACAGTCATGGCAGTTCCCAAGAAAAGATCAGCTGACCTTCTCTATTGACTCCTGCCATGTTAAATTTCAGAAGCTCAATCAACTTACTGGCCTTGGACTTTCTGACTTCAGAAGAAATCTAGAATTAGAACAACATGTATGAATGGAAAAGATCAGCTGTGACTTTTTACATCTTTCCATTGCTCTGCATGTTTGCTCTATTGCATACGTGGTGTTCTTGAGAATTAAGTCAAAAGAAATACTCTTTTCCACTGAGATCAATGAACTCTAACACTGACCTTCCTCGGGGTGGCAGAAATTGCAACTCTGAGAAAAATAAGTATTTTCTCAGCAAGACTGCGTACTTCTACTCCTTGGCTTTACAGCACGTAATAGTTCTCAACTATTCTCATACTTTTCATCAAATACATGTTTCTCTCTTCCTCTTGATTCACAGATAAAAAGGTGCAAATTTTGCAGATTATCTTTCCGCCTTGCTCTTGCTGCCCGCGAAGCTGAATGCCAGAGGGATGGCCATTTGTTTTGCCAGTCCGTTTTCTGTTGTTTCAGCAATGGTCTCCTCCTGGCAGGCTCTCCACCTGGGGCTGGAGCGGTGAGACAGGTACAGACGTCGGCTGGGCCATACCTGTTCTTGGACAGTGAACAGCTCAGTGCATGCAGTGAAATGAAAGCCTGAGAGTTAGGGCAACGTAGGTGCCTTCAGTGCACGGTGTTGTGCCACACCACAAGGTCCAGGATGAGGTGACCAACATGCGGAAGAACTCTTTCACAGTGAGGGTGACAGAGCCCTGGGACAGGCTGCCCAGGGGGGCTGTGGAGTCTCCTTCTCTGGAGATATTCAAGACCTGTCTGGATGCCTACCTGTGTGACCTGTCCTAAAGAACCTGCTTTGGCAGGTGGGTTGGACTTGATGATCTCTTGAGGTCCCTTCCAACCCCTATGATTCTGTGATTCAGTGACTCTGTGATCTCTAACCAGAAGATATCAAATATCAGCTTTGGTTAAGAATAAAGACTTTTTTTTTTTTTAGTTGCATGATTTAAGAAACATGTAGTTAAGAAAGCATAATTAACACCATGCCATACTACAGTGCATCAAGATTATATCTAATATCTTCCCAGATGTTGCACAGTCCAAAGCTCGAACAGTATTTCAGCTCTATTTCTAATCCTTGTCCGTCACAGTCACTTCCCAGGTAGCACTGGCTGCTCGCTCCCTAGCTGGCTGCACAGCTAGCTGCTCACAGAGTATTTTCCTGCACAGTGCCTGCTCCTGCAAGTGCTTACTGCCCAGCAAAGGCTGCAGAAAACAGCCTGTGTCCTCTCGGGAGCCCTCCCAGGCACACAGCCCCATGCAGTTCCCCTAACATCGTGCAGCCTCGGGACTCTGGGCCACAGGTGGTCCCAACCAGTGCCACAGCAGTTATGCCAATTAGCTAGGCTGGCCTAAGTCCTGAAAACTGGCTGAAAAGCTTGGTTCTTCACATTTAGCTCAGGAGCAGGAAAACATATTTCATAGCTGCTGAAAGCTGTTAAATACCTGCTTTTAATAGGACTAATTTAAAACAACAAACATTTCTTTGGCTTGTGCATTTCTTTCAGTGGCCCAATTAATGGGGCCGAGTAATGAATGGAGGCACCACTGGATTGTGTTTACACTGCAGTCCGGCGCTAGCAACCTTTTGGTCCCACTTGGGAGGCTGTAAAATGCTTTGTTCCTCACAGCATAAACACTATTACACTACTATTAGGGTTGGATTTACTTACTATTAAGGAAACGTAAATACTCCTGCATTTGGCACTGCCCCAATAGGAGAGAGGAGCTGAGGAATGCTGCCACAATACACAGTCAGAGGTTTTGGGGGACACACACACATGCACGCACAGCTTTCAGAATTGCCCCATATTTGCTGTGCCTGCGGGTATGGGCTCGGACCAGCACAAGGGAAGAGCTGAGAAGCCCAGGGCTAGCAGCAGGGACTGCAAGTGGCTGTTACCCAGTGCAGGAGCGACGCTGGGTCGTGCAGCGGAGATGGGACCTTAGTCACACTTCTAAACTCTGCTCAAATGCTGAACGTGCTGAAGGCTTTAGTACAGTTTGGGAACAGGTTCCCTGAAGAAATTCCTGGTATTTCCTGGTTCCAGGCAGGCTGAAAAACACTGTGAGAATGTGGTGGCTTTTGGTATGTCCATTTATGGGCATGAATCAAAGGAACTGCAGGGAGGAAAAAAAGTGGAAAATGAGAGGAAAAATAAGTTAACTGAGCTACTTCCCCTCTCGGATTCTTCTTGGGTTTTGGGCAAAACCTTACAGTGGTATTTCATCCTGACTTCTTGCTAACTACTTCCATATGTAGGCATAATGTAACATCAGTTAAAGCCACATTTAAGCACTGTTTTTAAAGAACGTAGGGTTTTGGTGGTAGGATGCAGAGTCAGAAGGGTCGAATTATTATATGTTTAGGCAAGAACATTACTGTGCCTTCCTACATTTAATGTCCTTTTCAGTGTAATGCTTGCTTCAAGTGCGATGTGTGAAAAACCTTCGCTGCAGGAGAGAAATACAAATGATCTACTCAGAGTAAGCTATTTCTAGTGGTGCCCAGTTTTCTCAGCTGAGTCCTCATTCTTCTGAGACAAACAACTGGCTACTGTTCAAAGGCTTATTTGTTCCTGTGTGGTTACGGATCATTAAAAGTGGCTCATTCTTGAAGAGTTTCTTAACTAGTGTCTTTTGGATGTTTCTTAGCTCTGAGGAATCTGACAAATTTCCATCTGGAGAGTAGGGCCTGTTTCGTACAAAAGGGCTATAACCCTTGTCTGTTGTTCACATCTGCATTGTGTTAGAAAGTTAAGCTGCAAATCCATGCAAAAGTGTTACGGTACAAAAATCTGAACTAGGATGGGTCAGAGCTATTTCACAAATGGTTTGACACTCTGGTCTCCAGCCACCTTAAATTCCTGTTTAATGATTGAGCATCATCTATTAAAGTGAGTATTGACTTCACAGCAGTCCTTCACCAAGTGCATATTGCTGGAGATCCATTCTGAGGAGCCAGTCACCAGGATGAATGCATTTTTGTAGATGAAAAAAATATCTTAAAAGTACAGTAACAAACCTGCACAATATGAATTTCAGAAGATGCAAACATCAATAAGCAAACTTCCAAACCAAGGTGTTTTGGAAGGCATGTGAAGCAATGTTCTCTCTTTGGACTTTTGGACCCAAGTTTTTACGCTTGCATCTATGCATTGTAGCTACAAAGAACTAAAAGGATGATTGAAATATGGGCCTTTCCACCTCTAAGGTGTTTCGCAATTAAGAGGCCATAAATTCCACACAAGGGCTTTTCCCAGGTTACCTTTGAAGGAGAGTCTTACAAACAACGTGACGCCTACCTACACCTCTAGGAGACCTTACAACAACATGTTTAAGTTTCTGCACCTTCAGAGATAAAACCTTCAGAAGTCCAACACCTGTGAAATGGTGTAAAATGTGGCCTTCTGTCAGAAGGCTACACGTGTGCCTGGAAAAAAAAAAAAGAGTGCAAATCATTATAATGCAGCGATAGCTGAGATTTATGATCCTTCAAATGCCTGGTGAGAGCAATAACTTGCTAAACAGATTGACATGTGCAGAATGCTTCCTTATTTTAATTCACAGTGGCAATGGTAAACCACCATTAAAATATTCTGACAGGATGCCTCTTCCATCCTCCTCCACTGACCTGTGAAGCAGTGTGTTAATTTGTTGGATGACAGGCAAAGCAGCTGCACCATGACATTATCTGGCAGAGGATAGGTCATGGTCTCCAGCTGTTTCGGGGGAGCCCCTTTGAGATGGCCCTCCCTGAACTAGAGTGGGTTGCTGCAGTTCTCTGGCCCTGCAGCACTGTACACTAGGTGCAGGTGGTGGGCTGTGGCAGCACACGTGCCTGAGATACAGTCCACACTGCAGGGGACTGGGAGCAGAACCTGAATGCACCTCGCAAGCTGGTCATCAGGCTCAGGAGGTCGACATCGTAAGGAATGGACCGATATCCGTTTTGATGACCGTAAAAGAATGTAGAGCTGTTATTAATCAATAGGTTTGAGCAGCACTATAAACACCCTGTCTCTCAAAGGCATTAATCCCAAGCTGCCAGGTGTATCAGACTTCTTTCTGTTCTGATCCTGAGAGCTTCTGTAGAGATGGCTATGAATGAAGTCCATGCTCGTCCTGTCCATGCTGGAACTAGAAATGACAGTTCTCTTGTTATTTGGAGGCGGAGCCACAGCAGTGGTCAGACAACCAGCCCTTGTGGTCGTGGGGGCGTTTGAAGGGTTTCCAGGGCGAACTGAACGGCTGCATCATCTTCATAACCTGAAAAGAAAAAATAAAAAAGAGAGGAGAAATGCCGTGGAGTCTCAGGGAGTGTAAGAGCCAAAAGCTACCCAAAACTATTTCATATGGGACACAGAAAGCCACTTCCTCATGCCAGGAGAATTCCTCGTATTTTTCAGAGGAAAGGGAAATGCTTCTATGGCCTTGTGCAAAGCCTGGTGAGGCCACTGGCAAGGCTCCCATTGGCTTCCCATTAGTGTAGGGCTCTGATGTCCATCATTAGTCAAAGCTGGTGTTATGCTGATTTACCACTAATGCCACCTGAAATCAACAGCAGTGGAACGTGCTCAGGAAAGATGGACATTTTTGTAAGCCAACACTTTTTCACCACCAGGAAATTCCAGATCAAACCTGTTGGCCTGAAAAGGATTCTTGTTGGGAGAGTGTGTGTTTTTTCTGTAAGCAAGAACTATTGGTTCTAGTGCAAAGGTTAATTTTAAATTTGGAGAATCCCCTCATCTTCATAAAGGGACAAAAAAAAAATGTAGGCTGCTATTTTCCTTCTAGCTTCAGAGGCGGGGCGAAATGAAGGAAGTGACTCACAACTGTCCTTATACTGTTTTTTCCTTATCTGAGAAGGACATTTGGACTGCTATCAAAATGCATAAATCTTATGATGCTTCTCCTCCACGGGCCTGCAAGCCTTTGAATCAATGGACACTTTACATACAGAACTGCCCCAGTCTTTAAGTAGGAAGATGCCCCAGGCGTTTGCTATGCAAATTCAGTACTCTGCCTACCATGCTGTGATAGGGTCTTAATCCTTAACTCTCTGTGATGGTTAAACTTAAGAGGCCCCTTTCAACCTGTATCATTCTGTGATTTTCTTATGATATAACTCTAGCTTCACACTGAGGATTTTGCCAGAATTCTGGCTCCTGACTCTAGAGTCAAATCCACTTTAATGCAGATACTTCAGAAACCATTTTCCTTGCCTCAGCTGAAAACAAATCTTAACCACTGGAACATTTCAATGAAGGCAAGCATGTTGCATGGAGTACTGTAGCAGCAGTTGAAGGCTACGGTGGGCAGCTGGCTCATTTTACAGCTACCACGTATGACGCATGAGGAACCTGCTGCACTTTCTAATGCAATACCAGGCTTGGCAAAGCAAGCCTGGCCCTGCCCTCCATTCTATAAGCTATAGTTGGTTTGTTAGTAACAGAACAAGTAACCATAATTCATCAACTTATTCCTAAGTGTATGTGCTTCTGGACAAACAAAAAACACCACACCTTGCTTGATTTTTGTCTAGTGCAAAGCCAACCCCTTTGAGGAAGATGGGAAGTAACAGTGAAGACTAAAGGTAAATGAAATACCAAGCCATTTATATAAAAAATATAAATACTTTATTTTCAACTAAAAAGGTGCAAACATGTAACTTTTGGTCACACTTCTCAACAAATAAACTGTCCAAGAAGAGCCATAGTCAAAGAAAGAAACAAATGCTCGAGTGGAAAGACCGATGAGCCACAGAAGAGCCATTTTTCTTAAAGCCACTTGTGCAATAAAGGAGGTAAATGTATTTTACCAGAGTGCTTTGTAAGGATACAGACACCCCAAGTCTAACTCTCCATCTTGACCTCAACTCACCATTTGGCCCTATCTGCACAATTTCCACTGGAGTATCTATTTCATGCTTTGAATGCATTGTCAGACAAGCTTTAAATCCTACCTATCTTGTTCCAAAAAAAGAAGGCTACCATTGAAATTCCAAAGCATTAAACAAAGGCACAAAACTTTAAATTAATTTAGATAACTGTACAAATATATATACACACAGTATTTACAATATTAATAAAAAGTAGCTTGTTACAGGTAAATTAACTGCTACAAGCTGTCCAGTCTAATAGACATGATTCTGATTCTCATTGACCAAGCCGTATGAATCAGAGTGTCAGAGCTGAAACATTACTGTCCTGACTAACAGAACACCTTCTGCTTAGCACTTTGCTGGGCCAGGGTTTGCATTCCAGCCGCTGCTGTCATTGAACCAGCGCCAGCAAACATGCCAACGGTCTCCTTCTCAATTGCACTACTAGATGAAGCACGCTGTACCACGTTAAGGGAACGTCTGCTTTTCCTGCCTATTTCCCTTAACTCCTTCACATCACCTCATAAACAGCGTGTTCTGAAGCTGTGTCTCGCTGTGGTCCCACTGTCCATTTTACCTTCTTCTCCAAACCACCACTTGGGGTCAGTAGAAAAAATTGTCTTAAGTCACATGGAGCAGTTTGTTGAAATGAAAAAATAAAAAAAGAAAGACTGATTTAAATACCTTGTGCTATTGAATCATGTTTACAAAATGAGATGCAAATCAGTTCAAGTTGAGAATCTAGTTAGCGTCTCCTTCTGGCCTTATGCCATGTCTCCATACATCTTTCTGTAGTACAGAGACTCAAAGATGTCATTGTCTCCAGGGCAGTTGTAATGGCACGCGCAGGTCTTGATGAACATCATTTTCCTTTTCATGATCTCCCCATCAGGGCACTTGAACTCCACAGGGAGGGTGGCTGTTCTGTGGGGTGTGCAGCAGCGCCCATCAGTGCAGACACCACAGAACTTAGCTCTGTAGGTCTTCACACTGGTGCAGCCGGACAGTTCAAACTTCACAGGCTTGGAGATTTTGGGGGTGCGAATGCACTTTTTGCCTTTCTGTTGAGATATAAGTGAATACAAGGTGTTTAGAAGGCAGGCTTTCACACAGCACTAAGCTTGCAAGCTAAGGGCTAGCAGATGTACTAATCCTTACGATATTTTCATTAAGCAAGGGTGTCTTACACAGTACCACAGTAAAGGGTGAGATGAAACTAAAAGCAGTTGATTGTAAGCTATTCACTGCTGGGGCAAAACTCGGTAAGTTATCTGAAACTGACTACCTGTCAGAACCATGCATTTATTTGTTAAGATACTGGGTTTTTGCTAGTGGATGAAAGCATCCTAGTAGATCATACACAAAGATGAGGCTCTTTACCTTGATGTTCTCCTCCAGGTCTGCTTCGCAAGGTCTGACCATGCAGAGTCTACTCTGTTTCTCCAGTCTGCAGAAGGCATTATCATTGGTGACTCTGGTTGAAATGCCCATGCCACAGGTCTTGGAGCAAGCACTCCATTCAGTGGTCTGCACCAGGCAGTTGGCACGCATCATCGTTGGGTCTGGACCATAGGTATCTTCGAGTCTGTAAGCTGCAGGGGACAGACAATCAGGATGAGACCACTGTCTGGTCTCATATGCTGCCAAAGGTTCTCTTCCCTTTAGGCATAAATTCAGGCAGATACACTTATCTGTGGGGTAACCCTACTAATGGCTGCACTCCATCCCACTGCCTCCAACCTCCATGCAGAATGTCCCTTCCCTCCCAAGCTGCCATCCACAGAGGGACCCCCACTCACCAGCAAGAGCAGGTCCCATGGCAGTTTGCTCTTTGGCCTCATCGCAGACCCACTCTTCACAGCATTTTCCAGGGAGCTTCACCCGACGCGGGTAGGGGCAGTCAGGGCTGGGCAGGCGGACGTCCATGCTGCAGAGGGGCACGCAGCCCACCGCCCCGTCCAGGCAGGTGCACTGGTACTTGCAGCTGCTCTGGAAGGACTCGCCGCTCCGGTACACCATGCCTCCGAAGACGCACGGGGCGCCGTCCCGAGCTGCGAGGGGCAGGAGGCGGAGGGTTAGGCGGGCGGTTCAGCGAGGTCGGGCCGCAGCCCCGGCTTCCCCCTTCCTTCCCCATCCCTGCTTCCCCCGGCTGGCGGCCGCCCCGGGCCCCCACTCACCGGTGCAGACGCCGATCCTGCGGTTGGCGGGGGAGCCGAAGTCGCAGAAAAGCCCCTTGTGGTGGTCGCAGGGGTCGCGCTCGGTGCAGAGCTCGCCCAGCTGCTTGGCGCAGACGCGGCAGCAGCCACAGCCGTCGGGCACCAGGGAAACGCCGGCGGGACAGGTGGGGACGGGCCCCGTGCACTGGCACTGCCCGCTGCACTCCTGGCCCTGTGCCTCCTGCGAGCGGCGGGGGAGAGAGAGAGAGGGGCGTCAGGACCTCCGCCGGGACTGCGCCGGACGGGGCAGGGGCGGCCGCGCCGCGGGCTGCAGCACTTACCGGGCTGAGGAGGGCGAGGAGAAGGGCTACAGCAAAACTGGTACGGGCCATCCTTCGGAGGTCGTCGGCTTGTGCGAGGCGCAGCGTCGGTCGGAGAGCGGCGTGGGGCTGCCCGGCGGAGGGGCGGCGAGGTGAGCCGGAGCGAGCCGGAGTGAGGAGGGGTTCCTGCCGGGCGATTCTTCTCGGCGGCGCTGAGCGGACGGGCCTGTCGCGGCGAGCGCTGGTCTGGCGGACGGGTGGCTGCTCTGTGCTGCGCCGCTCAGCTCTGTCCGACTCCGGCGGGAGAGTGACTGTGTGACTGCCGAGTGCCGGGGCGGGCTCCCCTTTATACGCGGCGGCGGCGCAGCCTCGCCAATGGGCTGAATGGGGCCGCGGACAAACAGCGACATTCCGCGCATTCCTGCGCGCCGCGCCGCGCCGCCCGCCCCGCCCCGCGCCGCCGCCGCCGCCCCGGAGCGGCCCTGACCCCTGACTCCCGCATTCCTCCGTCTGCGCCCCCCCGAACACACGCCCCCCCCCCCCCCCCCCCCCGAATGCACACCCCCCGGCTTTTTATTTTTCACCTTGATGTCTTTTAAATGTGAGTCATCGGCTCTCGGCCGACAACCCCCCCCCTCCCCCCCGACACACACCCCTCCCCACCCCGGCAGCGCGTTATTTCGAGGCGGGCGGCGGGAAGGGGCGAGGGGGGCGGCGGGGCGGTTGCCAGGGGCGGCCGGGGGAATCCGTTATTTCCCGTCCTCTGTTCTCCCCGCTCCCTCCCCGGGCAGAGGGGACGGGAGGCGGGTGGTTTCGGGGGTGGCCCGAGTCCGCCGAGCTCCCCGGGGGCGTCCGGCGGGGCCCTCACCTCGGGGTGCCCGGTGCCCGGCGGTGAACGGTCCCGGCGCTTTGGTACCGCCAAAAAAGGTATAATTACGCTACCGGGTATAAATTGACTCTGTGTACCACTGAATCATACTGAATATTTGTAATGTGTTCCTTCCCTAATAGATGCTCTCTATGAATAGAGAGAGTGCCTATTTACTCTGAAATATTTGGCACAGCGGACGGAGTCTGAAGCGTGGAAGAAGTGGCTATTATTTTCCCACTGCCTGTGTGCAGCTGTCATTTCTGAGCAACACGTTCCTCGCACATCCCTGCGTCCCAGCCTTGCTGTTTCTCCATCCCAGGGATGCAAGAAGAAGAGACTGGCATGCCACCACTCTCAGCCAAAACTTAAACAATGTGGTTTGTATTTGACCGAACCCGAGACCTAAGCGTCGTGGCTTGTATTAAATCATTGCAGATAACTCTTATGGCTTCCTTTTTCTTCTTTTTCTTTTTTTTTAACCTGGAGGATGGTCCTTCCCCACCTCTCCGTGTGTCATTTGAATATTCAGTGATGTCATGCTGTTTGACCTCTGTGTTAACACAAGGAATGCCAGTGTTTTGGCTTTTGACCTGTAGAAGCATGTCAGAGAGACTGGCTTTATGCATCTTATTAAGCAAGCTGAAATCTGATGGATATTTTAAAAGATCCCATCTTTTGCACATAGGCTTTCCTCCCATGCCATACCCCCCCTTCTTTCCATCCTTCCATATGTAGGCATTCTTCCACAGTGTGATGCAGCAATACGTATGCACAGGATTCTTGAGGGAAAAAGAATCACTTTCATGTAAAGCCCCGGTAGGATACGTTCCACTTTAAAACTGTTACACGTATTCTGCCAGCACTGTACTTTGGCTGGTAAAGTTGTTTGGATGTCATTTCTTCTACTTGAAATTCTCCATTCAAAGAAATGAGATTGGCTTCAAAAGAAAAAAAAAAAACAACCCAACACCAATCCAGAGGGACAGTTAATGGTAAATAATATATGTTCTCATACCCATATGGCTTCCTGAAATCTGTATTTACTTGAAGGACTCCAATAGCATCAGTACTGGGTAAATAATATGTGTACCAAACTATGTATGACATGCATACCAAAATGCAAATGTAACCAGGTAAACAGAATGCCTTTTTTAAATGCCTAAATATGGTAGGAGAACATCAGAGAGAGAGAGGCTCTAGACATGTTTTATAACTTTCCGTGTAAGGTTTTTTCATATAAACAATTTTATTAAACAAAACCTAAGAATCTTACTGACAGAAAAAGTATGTTTAAAAGTAACAAACCACGAGAAAGCCAGGAATTCCAAAAGTAAAGGATAAATCTGTCCTAAGTCCTCACATGGTGTGCCAAGTATGGCAAGCCTCATCTACGTGCTGCCCTGAGAAAAAAAAGGCTGAAGCAGGCATTTGGACTTCAGAACTAATTCTGCTCTTGCACCACTGTGACTTGGGCATTAGTCCCCTGAATTATCAGCTGTACGAACACATGAAAGTGCATAGGAATTGGAGTCTGTCAGGCTTGCCTTTGCCATTTTGGCTTCTGTGCTGTTAGATGCAACTCCTCAGGTCCCTTGAGCATGTCTATGTAGGCACAGGGGTGAAGGGAACCAGGAGGAAAGGTAGGTCTTTTGGAGTCCAATCAGTCTTCAGCTTATCCCTTCTGATTGACAATTTGTCAAGGGTTGGAGCAGTACATCTTGGCATTGATGCATTAAATGGTTAAAATGCACTCATTTTGACTTCCATGCAGGTGTTTATATAGCAGATGCTTTTAAGATAGTATATTTTTTCTGTTGAAACTAGGAATTCACTACACCGGCCTTACAGACTTGTTGACACAGCTATATACAGTATGCACGTGTCTACATCAGCTTCAGTTGGTGTAGTTCCTTTGGTGAAGTCTCATAACATCTCCAGGTGTGGATATGCTACATTCCTCTCTTGTGTTTTTCCTTCTTTTTTTTCCCCTCCTTCCCCCCCCCCAGAAGTCACTTGATCGGGTATCAGACATACTGAAAACCTGGCAAGACTACAGGAAAGTGGCTAGACTTGGAGTGTTTGTGTACTTAAAGAAAGAATCTTGCACATTTTCAACTTTCAGTCACAGATATTTTTTTTTATAAGAGCAATTGGAGGTCTGAGCCAGCCCTCAAAGCGGAAATCAAAAGCTCCCAGAGAAACATACCCAAGGAATGTGAATCTGATCCAAGAACCATACGCAATGCACATACAGTACTGTCAGTCTTATAGGAAGTCTTGCCATATATGGACATCTGGACCCTGAGCTGTTTATCATCATGATAGGCTTGTAGCTGGCTTCAGACGTTTCTGGCTTGCCTCAGGTTTAGTATGCCAATTAGTTCCTTTCCCAAAATGCTCACCAGGATAGTTCTTAAAAATTGTAATAAATATATCTCAAAATCCTAGAGGTCTAGTTAAAGTTACGTTAGTAGGCTCTTGCTTAAAACGCAGATTCCAAGCAAGACTTACTCTGCTAGCTCAGAAATAGACACAGAATAAAAATAAAGAGATTTATTCCATCGTGAATGTGGTTGCCTGGTATTTGTCTTTCTTAGAAGTCATCTGGTAGCTTATTCTATGTGTCGGTAGGCATAGCAAGTGCTCTGAGGTAGACTACTTGATGGACTTTTATTCATCCTTTTCTGGAGGGACACGTGAGCGCACGAATCAACAAGGGTAAAGTGAAATAGAAAACACCATTTCCCAGGAGCTGTCAAGCAAGTTATCTGCGTTGTGCCGTTGGTATTGCTTTGTAGAGTGAGGCACATGGTGCAAGCCTTCCGCTTTGGAGCCGTCACAGTTTGCGTCAGCTACTCTTGCCAATGGGGAGCATTAGCTCTTCTCCAAAGTGAACCAGAATAAGAAGGCGGGGCGGTGCAGCGGATGGCATCGGGCCTATGGAAATGTTCACTGCTGAACTGGTGGACCTAGTCCAAGTTCCTCGCGATACCAGGCCGGATTCTCTGCTAGCGCCAGTTGGGCAGATGCACTGAATGCACTGTTGGCCATCTAAATACTTGGCCTTGAGAAGTCCTAGTCCATTGAGCTGAAGCTACTCAGCAGTATGAGCAAAGCAAAACTGTCAGATGTGATTCCCTTTAGCAGATGGAAGTTCTGTTGTTTTCAGTTGTTGTCATTATTTAAACTTACATTTTTTATGGTGTGACATGTAATATTTTGTTAAGTCTGGAGTCGATGAGAATCCTGCTTTAAGATCTTGGCCTTATTCTTAAAAAATAGCTAGAGTTTTTTTATGAGTGTGTGTGGTCTTAAAGCAGCAAAGCAATTACTGGAAGTGGAATAAACTAAATGAGTATTCAAAGCACATGTAAAACTATTGATATTAAAGAGAAATTATAAGTAGCATGAAGCCAAAGGTCCTTTACTTCCCAAGCCTCAGGTTCAGTAATCTAATTTATTTCTGAAAAAAATGCCATAGACTTTTCCAGCACTGTAGGGGAGCAGCATTCACTACACTTATGCTGAGGTTGTCTGTGTCCTGGGTTTTGGTGGGGGAACACAGAGCCCTTCCATAGCTCGACAAGGTGAATAATGAGGAAAAGAGATTTTCATTTGTTTATTTCTCAAATTTCACGGAGGCTCACAACCTCTTGCAGTAGTAAGTCAACTAGTGTAGTCACTAACCACTCCTTTGACAATTGTCCTATAAATAGTTAGCAATTTGTGAAAAATAAGCATCATTGGCTGGAGAGGAAACATGGACAGGAACTTGATTCAGAACATCCACCAGAAAACCTTTGAGGTCCCTCTCTTAGAGGAACCATTTAGAAAATAGCTGGAGGAATGCTTTCTCCAACTCTGTCATGGCTTATGTGAGCAGGAATGAATCAGATCTGCTATTTTAAAGTGCACGTGATGTTGTTTTCACATTTTCACCCTTCTCTCAGGAACATTTTGATGTGTACATTTTGAGGTTTTGCATGTTTTTTCCCCAGGCTGAGACACTGATTAAGACTTGACTAGATTAGGAACTCAACAAATGCTGTTTGATCTGCTGTAGACTATAGGAACTCCTAATGTATGTTGTTGCTGCTGTGGAGAGGTAGAGTCCTGTGGATAGAGTCCTGTGGATAGTCCTGCAGGATACATTTGTCCATATTGTCCAACAGGGATATTTGTACATTTCAGGTATGAGGAATAGAGCTTTTTCTTTGGGGAGAAGGAGTGAGATCACGTGTCTGAAATTGGCCCCTTTTTGATGCAACCTGAATTCACTTTCTGTTCCTTCAGGCCTTCCTGACAAAGCGGAGGAGTTGAATTGTTGTGTAAGTCTATAATGCTTCTGGAGGACTTGATAAACACACCACGTCAGCTGACCTACAAAGGAACATCATGACCTCAATGTATTTACATGATTTGAGAGATTGCTTGATTTTCAGGAAAATGGTTCCCCATGGTTCAGCTGCCAGCTTGGCTGGCTGTTTTTTCAGCAAGGGAGGTGTGGTATGTGACCTGTGTAAACACATCTGTACAGCTGACGCAGGCAGGGGAACTAGGATGTAACCTACAACAGCCAAGGTGGCTTCCATATTGACCTGCAGATGTGTGTGAAATTTAGCAACTACTGGACCAGGTCTGAAAACCATCTTCTAATGCTAATCTCCCTGGTGTTGGTGGGAAATTCTCTGTCAGACCAATTTTCACATGGAGCCGAGAAGAGTAGATACTCAAAGAAATGCCCATTGTCAGGGAAGTAGAGACATTTCTAAGACACTTTTGTTTCCTGCAAGAACAAATTGAGGAAACTTAGTTGTTTCAAACGTCAGCAGTCCCCAATCGAGAGTTTATGACCGTGTTGCTACAAATGTCTTGGTGATGACTGGCTTTTAAGTAGTAAGCATGAGGTTGTAAAAGTGGTAGGACTCATTAACAGCAAGTGTTTCTGACCTTCTACTCCATTTATAACATTTTTATTAAACCTTTTTCAATAGAAATGAAGGTTAAGGTTTTACTGTACCTAGGTGTTTGTTTTGACCATTTGGGACAATGGGGTCTTTATGAAATACCAATATAAGGTCTTTGTGTTGCGTTTCTTGTGAGGAAGTTACCCGCAATGGTTAAGTTTAACCTTAACAGCACATGGTATTTGTGTGATTAGTTCAAATTCTGTTATGACCTGGGAGGAAAAGACAGTTCATCAGTGGCCCTTTTTGCATTATTGAAGATTTGAAAGGTTTTTGAAACAGTATTCACCCTGGCAGTTACAAACTTTGTAATACAAAAACTTCAGGGGAGTGTTAAAAGCATAAATGAACTAGCACTTCTTTTTTCTTTTTCCTTGTGTTACTCACATGATACAGAGGGTTAAATTTAAAAATCAGGAACAGATTTCTTATTTTACTATCTTACATTTAGTGACACATGATCTAGGCCTTTACTTTCTTCTTTTTTTTTTTTTCCCTTCAGAAACGGCTTGCAAAGGGTGACCTGAGAGTATTATGTAACTCGTGAAGCACGCTTTGTATTTCTTTTTTTGCCACCGAGCTGCCACAGGGGGGAGTAGAAGTTTGGAAAGGACTGTGCTACTGCCCAACAAGCGCCTTGTATTCCAGGTGTGTGCCCTGGTCAGTCCCTTATGGGGGGCCGAACCAGCACAAGAAGAAGGGTGGGTGTGTTAGGAATGAAAGGGTTGGTTGGAGGAAGGAGCTGGAAGGCTTCTGCAGCTTGGACAGGCTGAATGCTTCATTGCATCACAAAACCACCCTGTTTTTCTTATTCATTCCGAACAGCTTTTCTGTCCAGATGTAAGGGGAATGTGACTGAATTGTTTTCCTGCCTCAGGAGGAAAGATGACATGTGGGAGTTGTACAGTGCTTGCAAAATCCCTGTCGGTCTGACGAAAGGCTTTTCCCACGTTAGGACTATTTGCTAATGAAGAAAAAATGCTAGGCAGAGGCATCTTTGCAAGGCAGAGGACACAGTGAAGGAAGTTTTGCCAACTTGATAAGAAAGGGTTGCTCTTGTGGGACTATAAGCCTCGGTGAAATTGGCTCTGCTGGCTCAACGCATGAGTAGCTGGGCTCTCTGCAGGTCCTGTGCAGCGAGGATGAAGAAGAGGATGCGTTCTTCATGCTGTAGTCCCAGCTGTGGGATTCCTCTCTCGTCCTGTGTCTGACCACAGCTGCTCTTGCAGCATGTGGTATGCGGTAGCACCATGGCTGTCGGCCACCATCCTGCCCTGCCAGTGGGCCCGGTGCAGTTTTGAGGCAGAGATGGGGATGTGTAAGAGCGAAGGGAGTGGTCTGGGATTTTGGAGTAGCACAGCATGACAGGTGTATGGAAAGGGGCTTCTCTCTCCTGTCAGCTTCCCACCCACATGCTGGGTTTGAGCCTGTACCCAGAGACAACCAGCCATGGTGCTGAGTGGTAAATGGCAAGTAGGGATGAAGTAAGAGGTGTTTGTATGTGTTTGTGTGGGAAGGGTTGGGGGCGGACACAGAAGCAAGTGGAGGAAATGGGCTGTGAGGAGAGCAGTATAAATGAACCAGCCAAGGATGAAGTGGGCTTGGCAGCTTCCTTCCCACCACCCTCACAGCGTATTACCACTGAGAAACAGTGTTCAGGTCTGTTCAACGTTGGGCAAACTCATTTGCCAGAAGATGAGAGGACATTTGTCTGCAGTGAAGTATGGGTGCTCCTTTTCTGAGCATCTTCAGATGCCTGTCCCCTTTTTTCATGACCATTCTACGTTCATGAGCAAAGTCTGTTAAGGGGCACAGTGGAGCAACTATGTTCCTTAGGTTTTGGGTCTGTGTTGGGGAATTTTATCACCAAGCAACCTAGTCAACATTTATTTTTGTTAAAGAATGAAGTAAATTTTGGGAACTTACTGATCAGGAAAGCAACTGAAAGGATTGAGTCAGGCTCATTTTCTTTTATAAAATCCTCCAGATCTGAGTGCACAGATCTGTAAGGAGAAAGAGTGAGCACGGTAAAAGCAAGAATTAAAGGCTAAATGCAAAAATTACATTTATATTTCTCTAACCTATCATGAGACATACCAAACAATGTTGTGTATTGCTTACTAAAGGTGTTATTTTAGGAAGCGGAGGAAAATACGGGTCTTTGGTTTTGTTGTTAATGGTGAAAGTAGAATGGGAAAGAAAAGAATTGTTTGTGTAACATTTTTCTATGTTTTTTGTATATCTGGGATTCCTGGACTGCTGAACTACTGTCAAAAGGAACCTGGGAGAAACCCATGTTCTTTGTGCATAGTATATTGATAAATACAATGCCTGTCCCACTATCTTGTGCCTAACATACATCCAAAAAGAGAATGAATGGTCCAGTTTCCAAGTAAAATATTAGGAATTTGTTTATGCTGTTAGGAGGTAATGTGTCTAGGTTTGAATGGAAATACGTTAAGTATATTGAAAGTCTCAAGGAGTCCAAGGCTGGTTTTGTTCAACAGTGAGCATCTAAGATGACAAGAACATTTAGACATTTGGCAACTTGTGCCTAAACATCACATTTCTTTTGTCTTTTTTTTTTTTTTTCATAGGTATGGTTGTTACAAGTTTAGGAAGTTAACTGGAGATAAAAATACAAGCAGAAAAAGATAAATAAAATCAGAGTAACATTGAAATTTTTCCTTAATTCCAATGACACATGAGTTATCAAGGAATTAAAGTCACTCACCTGGACTCTTGCAGTCCTAAAAACCTGGAGAACACGAACTTGAATCAGTGTCCCAGTGTCACATAATTCATTTTCAAAATACCTATGCTTCTCTCCCACTCTTCTGAAAGCACTTTCAGCTTGATTTGTCAGGTTTTTTTCCTAGAGGATTTGCTGAGGAAATTGGTGACAAAGTGTGAGTATACAAAAGAAGAGAATAAAAAGGCAGGCACCTAACAGATGTGGCTTTGCAAAGTACAGTGTCATTCTGGACATGGTGTCTGTTTCATAACATTTGAAAATGTTAAAGACAAAACCAAGAACAAAACATGCATTATGTGGTTTGTACAGAACTCTTTCTATGACTTTTCCATTTTCATCACTTTATTCTTTTCAGGGAAAAAGAAAACTTAAAAAAATTTCTGAAGTTTGAAGGAAATTATAGCTGTCCTTTTTGAGGGTTTGACATCCAATGCTTTGGCTAGATGTGTTAGCCCTTCTATTTCTACTCTTCATCATGGTTTAGAATGAATGGATGGCATAGTTACTGTAGTGGAATTGAATCATTCTTTTAGTTGGAGAGGTATAGATTTGTTTCTGGTGCTTGAGGTCACAGGCTTGTTCCTGCAGGGGCTCTGTTTTACAGTATGTTCAGAGCTGCTTCATAATGTACTTCAGACATTCAAAAAAGGCTATTTTATGATGATCTAATTCTAGCAAGAAAACCACACGTGCTGTGTTTCAAGCCAAATTAGTTGATGAATGGATGAGATGTAGAATTTTTGTTTCTTGAAGGCCATGTCAACATATCCCATCAAAGTTCTGTTTTTGCTTAAAATTCCTTCATTTGTCATGCTTTTCCTGCACACCAACATAGAGCAGTATGGTCTCATCACTTAGTTATTAAAAAAATGAAGAATATGCAACAAAATAAAGCAAAAGTAACAAGAAATTCTGTCCCATTGCTATTTATCAGGAAAGCCCAGCAGGAACATAGTTGCAGGACTTGTGGCATGTCTGATACTCTCAGACTAAGTGAACCAATGCATTAGAATTTTGGGGAGAACTAAGGTGAGAATAACAAGGGAGGTGCAGAGAAATAAACTCCAAAGGTTAGGAAGGTACAGTGCCCATAATTTGTGTGATATGGGGCCACAGTATCAGTACTTCTTGTGAACATAGACACAAGGTCTGTGATCCTCTTGCCTAATGGCTGCTTTTGCTTGCAAGGAAGCTTTGAATCAGTGAATAAGTGTAAGGCCTGAGATAATTGTGAGGTATAACAGATTGCCCAGCTATAGATAGCTGCAATGATTGACCATAGGCCAGTGACAACATTATGCCTGACCAGCTGTAACGTCATCACCAGAGCACAAGGGGTAAACCTTTCTTCTCTGCATGCCTTACTTTCTCATTGCTTGTGTGTCAAATCCCTTTTCATTTTAGAAGCTTTCTCCTTTTCTGGCTAATATTTTCCTATTCCTACAACAGTCTGAGTCTCACTTCCTTTTCATTGCCTCTTGCCATTTTGCCTGGATCTTGAGTGAATTTTCTCCTCTCAAGCCCAGAGGTAAAGCTGTTGCTCCTCTCTGCCTTCAGCTCGGGTTCCCAAGTACCTCTTCTGTCTTCTGAGTAATGTGCCCCCCTTTGACAGGTAACTCCTTGATTTGCTTCTGATTTTTTGCTGCTAGTTAAGACCACCTTTGCTAGCTTAGGGGAGAAGTTTTAACAGGACAGCAGAGATGAATGTGGGAGGCTTTTTGGTAGGCCATGGAGAGGTCTTATAGATTTGTTTAGCCTGTACAGTAGCTTGGATGATGTTCTTAAAACATCTCCTCTTTCCAAGCTGGAAAGGTCACTGTGTTTCTTTAGAATATTTTTGGAGATGTTTCTGTGGTTTGTCAGGTCTAAAAATAAAGTATGATCAACACGCTTAAAAAAATATGACCGTACTTTTTTTTCAAGAGTGTAAAAGGCAGTTGGATTATTTTTTTCCTCTTAAGGAACCAGTTAGAACTACAGACAGACTACAGATCTTCAGATCTCTAGGACTTTTGTGTGTGTGTATATGTGTTTAGCTTTGAGGGCATCTTTCTGCCTATCTATTCATCTGTCTTACACAGTTTATACAGCCTATCATTTTCTCCTCTGACAGTAAAAGTCACCAGGAGCATTTGCAGTCCAGGGCAATTGGGAAGTTTTCATTGAAGTTTGTTTTCATTAGAAAGAGGCACTCTGATGAAATAGACCCAGTGTATCGCTTCCAGTGATTTTCAGCAAAATGAAGCTTAGAAGAAGCTTTGAATTTTTTCTTCTTCTTTTTTTTTTTTTTAAAGTCAATGATCTGGTTTGATTTTGGAAGAGGAAGACATTGGAGTAGGTTATTTTGAAATTAAATTTGTCTTGATGACTTACCAGTCTTGATTTACCTGAAAAACAGTTTGAATTCTTTTCACTTTGAGGGATTTTCTTAATGTCTGTCAGTGTAAGTGGGGTTGAAGAGACATTTAGAAACCCAGCATTTTTTAAGGAACAGAACGTCCATTTTATGGCCTGCATCAGGGAATACTTAAAAAATATTCTATGATTCATTTAAAGTCATTAAAGCCTATTGTGTAAAGGCAAAATTAGAAACATAGTTTTACTGTTTTCTATCACTGTAGTTGTTCCGAAAACAAATCCCATTGTTTTGAATGTCTGCAGTAGAGAGCCTTGATTTGGGTAGTCAAAGTCTTAGTGTTGAATAATAGGCCGGTGAGTCCAGCAGGTAGGGATCTGTCACTGATGACTTCTTTGGACACCTTCAGCCATCATTCTGTGCCTTCTGTGCTTTTACTTGAGTCCTATATGCTTTGTAGTTGGGAGTGTTGGCTTAAGCTTTGCTACTTGTAAAGTCACAGTACTTGTGTATTGTACTTTTTCATTGCTGGGGTTGCAGGGGCCGTTCCTGAGACACAGAGCAGGAAGGGTTGAGTTTAGTGAGAGCTTCTTTGGAGACCTGAGGGTATTAACCCATTCTTTGATGGCATTCACACAGTAGGGCCTTACTTCCCCTCACAGCTGCTTCGTGACCATTTTGTGTTTTGCAAGTTTCACCTAAGTGCCCCTGCAGAAAAGGTCTAATGCTGAGCAGCTCTCCAAAGTAGTTGTAGCTGGGTTTCTGAGAGCTGATGTGGGTTATTCCTTCAGGGGTTTCTCTGCCTTTGGTAGCAGAGGGCAGTAGCATTCAGCACTTGTCAGTGTTATCAGCAGTTGCTCTTCCAGACTCATTGCTTTGCAGATTGGCACAGGGAAGAGCTGATGTGGGAGCCTTATCTACCTGATCCACCACCTCCCAAATGCACAGGTTAAACAAATCATCTTTGCATTATAAAACAGAAGAAGCAGCAGCATGACCTCTCTTTCTGTGCACCAATTTAAATCCCGTCCTATTTTAAAGCCCATCTTCGTCAGTGAGTCTTATCTAACACTGGCAGAACAACAGAGGATGTTGCTTCTCATCAGGACAGAGCCTGCATTTAGATTTCTTTCAAGTGGCGCAATAAAATATGGGAACAGGCTTCAGCTTCCCATGTTTTAATTCTTCTTTTTTAATCCCTGTTTTCATTTTTGAAACTATTTGGATCTGAGAAGACATTTTTTTCTCTTTCCACTTCTGATTTGTTTGTTGGAGCACTGCCTGCTCACCCTATTTGGATGTCAAGAGACTCTCTATTTTTCCATTTCTGGAATAGTCATTCACGACTCAGTGTTTCTTGTGCAAGCCATCAGAATTTACAGTGTATTTATTGGTCTCTCACCAACTGAAGTTTCTCTCTTGTAATATTTTGTTTCAAAGTTTCTCTCAGATACAGATTGCTGTTGTAAGCGTAGGAGTTCAAGTGACTGTCTTCCCAAAGGATCTAGCTAATCACCTAAGTCAAATGTAAGGGATTTTAATAATCTGTTGAACTAGTAAATTTAAAACATAATTGAGGGGTGAAGCCAATTTTAATAGTATACTAGAGGGCAAAAGGTACCAGTTGTACAGAGTGTTGTAGGAATGCACAGTAAAAAACAGCCTCTGTGTTGAGGAGACCACACTAGGGGCCTGATTATGTCAGTTGTGCTGCACAGGTTAAGAGCATGTTTCTATGAAGGAGCTTGTAATCCGGTAAAATAGGAGAGAACCACCAACCAGGGATGGGTATGTTACGAGAATGCAGGTTTGACTTTAGGGGTGTAGCAGTTGAAAGGAGGTTAAGTGCAAGACTGTAGTAGCAAAAAAGTGTGGAGACTGGGAAGAGTCTGAGTGCTATGAAGAAGGGAGACAGAGGAAGAGGAGGTGTGTGGCATAAACTGTAGCAGAAATGGTGAGAAAGGAAAACATTGAAGAGAAGATTGACAAACTGTGAAGCAGAAAAACTTATGAAGGGATGATTGAAAGAGTAGCCTGTGGCAGGCTTTGTACTAGGCCCTACTGCCATTCTGCCGGACACCTAATAGCTTTAGTACGGGGAAACATTAATGGACTTCACAGTTGACTCTCTTCATTTTTACAGCTATGGAAGTTGAAGTATGGAAGGAAGATGTACAAACAAATACAAAGCTGGGGTGTGCTACATGTATGTGAGAGTGGCCTGGGCCACTCAGCAGTGCAGTGGTGCAGGAGCAGTAGATGGAAACTGTTATTCTCAGTCCATAAAATGAAATAAATATCTGTCAAATCAGACTTGCTCTATGACCACATGTCTCATTTTACTTCTTCTCTGTCTCCCATTAAAGTATACAGCTTTGGGGTAGGTACTTTTGGGAGAGTGGCTCAAAACCTGCATCTATCTGTAAGTTTGAGTACTACCCTTTAAGCCTAATAAACAAGTTTGTTAAATTAGTATTGTGATCGTGCTTTAGACATGGCCCAGTTTTAAGCCTAGGCATGAAATGATTCTTTGCTGAAAATCAAGAATGTTTGGGAATCTTTGTTTTCCTGCTATGGTCCTCACTGGATTTTGTCCAGGATGTCCTTGGAAATGCAAGCTCCAGATACATCATGAGACAGTCTGTCTTATGTGGCAGCTGCACGTTTCTGAAAAAAATGCTGGAGATGGCTGCATGTGGATTTCTGGCTGCTCATCAGCCCCAATTCCAAACTTCCTCTTTGGTTGCTGATCGCTGATTAGCACTTTAAAGCAGTACAAACAAGATAGATGGCTTTAACCACTAACAATGTGTCCTCTTCCGCTCTCATGGTCTCTTTAGACAAGAATTTTGTAAACAGCCAAATACAGTTTTGCTTCCAGAGATCTGAAAATCCAGATTTTGGTCCCAACTAGCTATTTCAGGCCAATTTAGACTTTACTGAAAGATGGATTTATAAGGAAATTGTTGACAGATCCTGGCCTCTCATATCACTGGTGGGAGCCATGGTAATAATAATGATTTCCTTTAAGAGTCTTCCATTAAATGTTCAAAGCAGTAGTTTTTTCTTTGGTGCAAACATCAAAAATGTGGATAATTTTGTTTTCCTAAACTTGGACAACATCTGTATTTCCACCATTTCTGTGGGAATGCAGTACACCCTTTTCCAATTTTATTAAAAACCACCTTTTTGGCTAAAGTGTGTGCCATTGCAAGCACTTTCATTATGTCTCATATATCTTGTTCTAGGAAGTTGGGGTCTGCCTATTCCATTTCTCTAGGACTTTCTTACTGACAGGAGTCTAGATGAAAACTGTGTTTTTCCTCTCAGAATGCCTTCAAATTGTTTGCCTTTCTAACCTAGATATCTTAACAGTTTCCAAGTACTTAAATGACTCTCCAGTGACAGCAATGTTTTACTGATACTTATGCTGCTTATTGGCCCAAACCAGAATTGATTTTAGGGTTGGTTATAGTGAGCTCTGACATCTGGAAAAAATTACACTGAAGCCTGGATGAAGTTTAGTTCTTCACCTTTTGGGACAAGCCTCTTGCATTTGATCTGGGTTGGAAATCTCGACATCAGCTTTGGATGTGCATGTGGAAAGAAGGATATGAGAGAAAATGCAGGAGGATCTCACTGTTTCCATTGTCATGTTTTTTTTTTTTTAATTCTGCTCAGTTGGAAGGAAAGCACTCATCTAATGTCAGGCTGAGACAGTGCAAGGTAAAAATGATATCTTAGAATGTGTATCTGTGTTCTGTAGGCAAGCCATTCATTCATAAAGCAGCCTCCAATGCCTGACAGGAAGACCGAGGAAAGATTTCTAGCATACATGGCAAGAAAGAGCTTTCCAAAGAAGGAGCTAGCTTTCCTCTGAGCAAGAGAAGGGTGAAAGTCCCTTACACTCCTCTCAGTTTTGCTTAAGAATTTATAAGAAGGATTGGCCTTGCTGACATGCCTCTCTCATCATGAATGGAAATAGGCCATCTGAGGGAGTGGCCTTCTTTACAGGGCAACTGTTTTACGTAAAAACAGGAGGCTGGTCCAGGAAAGGTGTGGCTTTATTTACATCTATGCTCTTTCCATATGATTGGAGGATGTTTGGAAGGCGTGGTCTCATTTACATTCTGCCTAGACTGCCTTTGGCTCCTCCTCTGGATTCAACCCTTGCCTGTGACTGTAAAGGGAAGGAGCTGCTGCAAGCAGAATAAAAACACCTGTGTGAAAAAACATGGATTGTTTTCCTCCTCTGTTTCTTCAGCGTATACATTCCTGCTGGTGGGTACCTCAAAAAGGAAGGCCGTGTTCCTGGGGAGAGGGTTTTGACCTTCATAGGTATGTGTATGTATGTTCATTTGTCTGTATGTATTTGTAGTGCCAAGGTGAACATACCATGTTTTGTGCTACTCTGGTTGTGGGAGAGAGCTTGAGCTGTTTCTGAAGAAAGGTCACAAAAGGAAGGGCCTATTCATTGCAAACGCTTCCTCTTTGTTTGTTGTTGTTGGGGTTTTTTTTTTTGTTTTTTTTTTGTTGTTGTTGTTTGGGTTTTTTAAGATGCATATGCAATGTTTCAAAGATGCTGCTGTCAGCTCTGGAAGAAGGCCTGCCTTTATTGTGTGTGTACACGTCATTGCAGGCAGTCCCTTGCATTGAGGTGAAGCCAGCATAAGCATGGTAGCAGCACTTCACACAATCTTTGAACCAGGATAGAAGACTACAGTACAGAGTATGCAGGGCAGTCAAGAGCTGGCTACACAACAGGAAGTTTCCATGCAAAGGTCTGTCCCTTCCTCAACATGTATACAATGTATATTTAACCATAGAGGCTACTGTACCTTGCGGCTGGGAAGCACTTTAGCTGTTAGTGGCCTCTATCTGCATTAAAGTTTTTTTAGCAGAAAGGGGGAACTCCTTGCCTGTGGATTGCAAAGCATCCAGAAAGACTTCAAGTAGCTGTTGACTTGGATGTGAATTTACTGTGACTACTCTAGCCCTTCCCTATTATAAGTCTTCCTAGTATGGTTGATCAGGCCCCATCTTGGTGAATTCCAGTCAATAAGAAAGGCAGAAGAGATAGTTTGCTGATTTTTTAAAATCAAATTAAAATATCTTGATTTTACCACCGCTTGGTGATTGGTCCAGGCACATGTACATGAGCATCAGTGTTATTTTCATTGCGAACAGAGGTATTGTGTTGCTTTGGTTGTGGTTAGCAGAACACCTTTGACATGAAGCTCTGATTTGTGACTGTGTCCAGAAGCACTGAACACTGAAGGAGCTGCTGCCAACATGCTGGGACTGTCTGCGTCTCTCATGGCTGGGATGACTTCGCTGCGACAGGCTGTTGCTCAGCGTAAGGACAAGGCACTTCCAAGAAGATACCCTTGTGTGGGGTTGTGCAGGTCACAATCCCTTTCTCTAATTCTTCTTACAGCTGCCTCTGCTGCCTCTGGTTATACTCCTGTAACTCATGGTAAATATCCAGGCGTGACAGCCTAAAGATACTAACACTTTCAAGTTAGAATCAGAACTCCCTCAAATTTAGATACCTCTGAATGCCTTTAATAGACACCTGGCAATGTCTGCAAAAACTTGGTGAACCTGGAAGTCTAGCTTTCTACTGCACTCTGGGTTAGGAGATGAAAGTTAATAAAATATTTCCTCTCTTTCCTGTAACCAAGGCAAGCCGAGGTGCACAAAAATAATTGCATGCCAGTCCACCGCAGGAGGAAAAGTGTCTGGCATTGTGTCCCTGGATTGCAGACAGGCAGGAGAGCCAGAAGGTTTGTCGTCAGGATCCTTTACACGTACTCTGAGGCTGCAGCTGAAATTTGTAAGTTACACATACGTATTGCACAACTTCTGAAGACAGGTCCTCCAGATGATGTGGAAACCAAGTGAGTGATACGTGCTAAGGACACCAACCTAAATTCAACTTTTTGCACCTGAGGAGCTGACTGGTATAAACTGCCATCGCAGGAGCTGTGTAAGTTAGCCTGGCCTGTGTGCTATGCTGTTCTGCTTCTCTGAGCCAAGCTAGGCTGTTTAAATAAGGCTTGTGAATCTCTACACTGCCCTGCATTCATGGCTGAGACTGCACTAAGAGACATATGCCTCATTTTTAAAACTGGCGTAGGATCCAAAACACAAGGGATGCTTTATAAATTTTTCTGCCTTCCTGATCTTCCTCTCCTCCTTGAGCTTTCTTCCCAAGGCTTACCTTCCCTCCTTCATCCCAGCATTGCGCCTGAGCAAACACACTGGTTAGATCTACGTGGGCAAGTGAAGGTGCCTGCCCCCGATGGCAGCTCTCTGATGATGTCGAGCAGCTGTTCCCTGTGTCCTGAGTGATGTGACAGTCCTTTAGCTGTCAAGCATACACCAAAATACATCATTTTTGCTGTCAGAAGAAAAGAAGGAAAGCTTATATCTTAAGGAAAAAGGGATTTAAGGGAGATAAGAGTGTAAGAGTCGTTACTGCAGTTCTATATTTGGAATCGGTTACGTATGTGTGTGGTAACCCAAATGATGGGTGGACTGCGCTTTCCTATTACCATAATTACATTTCCTTTCATAGCTAGGGTTGGGGACACATCCAGACATTGCAGAACACATCAGTAGATTTAGTGTGGCTTACTCAGTCTCCATTTATCAGACTATGTCCCAATTATGTTACATTTAGGAAACAGAATAATTTTCTGGTTATAGCACACAAAATTTGTGGCATTCTAATCCTAGTCATCCTGCTGTATGACCTTGGGGAAGTTGTTTTACTTCTCTTTGATGGTAAAAAATTAACTTGCCCCATGGATGGATTTTAATACCACGCCAAGTTTTAAAAAATCTGAAGCTAAAGTTAGCCTTCTAAATCCATATTTAGGGGCTAAATGGGGTGATTCGTTTTCCACAATCCTGAGCACCCAGTAACTGTCTCCCACCAAGGCCAGCTAGAGAGTTTGGGTGTTCAGCAGTCTGAAACACGAAGCAAAAGAAGAGTGAAAGAGGCTGCTTGTGTACACATGGAGAGAAGCTCACTGATGTGGTGTGAGGAAGAGACAGCAGTCTGTCCTTCCTGGGTGGTTGTCACATGAAAGCAGTGGGGAGATGTGGGTGGGATTAGTCTCACTAATTTTACTGGCTAAAAGTGGGATGTCTATCTTAGGCTGGTTGTTGAAGATCTCTTTAGTGGACCCCAAGCAGCTCTCAGTGGGTAGGGATAAGCAATCTCCATGGGGAGATATGAGCATCCCCTGATGTGTCATCTTACCCATCTATCCAGATGTGGGATGAGTTATCCTCTGGAGATGCTCAACTCTGTCCATGGAGTAAAATGCTTCATAAATGCTTAGAGCGTTTGCTCAGACTCTGCTGATGGCAAAGTCAGTAGGGGACTTCTGATGCATTAGGTACGTCCAAGAGTGTGGCAGATCTGCTCATAGCTGTGGAGAATGGTGAAACCCCATCGCTGGCCTGTGGAGTTTCATTGTAAAAGTTATGAAGAGGTGAAAGCAGGGAGAAATAGTTGAGTTTTGCAAGAAAAAGGAAATATAAACTTGATTCTAGTCATTGAAAACCTATTACATATTGGTGGCATGGTTTGTTTCCACTGGAGAGCTTTGTTCTTCTGGGCAGCGTTGGAGGAGGAAGATTAATTTTCCCACGGGAGAAATAAGCTTTGAATAAGTCGGCTAAAATGGATTGTTCTTATGTGCACTGCACATCTATAGGAGAAACAGAAGACGTTTACATGCTCCCTGAGGAGGAACCATGACAAGCAGACAATTAACCAATTCCCCCGGATCCCCAGATTTAAAGAACCACGTAATGGCTTAATTGAGTTGAGTTGCTGAGAGTGCGGCACTGCGCTGAGATTCGTGCTGTGAAGTGCGCAATTCCCAGAGGCATCCATAAGGTTTTAAAGAATTGACTTTCCATGCTAATTGACCCAGATGTGCTTGATTTTACCTCACAATCTCCACTTCATTCAGTTACTGGTAAAGAGATGGGAATGAGAAAAAAGGACTCCATTTGTCTCATGTACTATATTAAAAGGAAGCTTTCCTAAAAGCGACATTCTGTAGTGCTGAACAAATTGTTCAACTTGAACTGGAGTGACATTTATTTCACTTTTTAATTTTTTTTTTTTTTCCCTGAATGATTGAGCATGTATTTTGTAAGGACTGGAGAATATTTGTTAAGCCACTCTGCTTGGCAAAGGAAATGTTAGCATCGTCACCAGAAGAATGAGTGCGGTACAGATGGATGGATGGTGTCTGACCTGTCTGACCAGGCAGGGCTGAGCAGCACAGCATGTGGGCTGAGCTCTCTCATGGCTTGGTGGAGTGCTGGCCTGCCCAAATGATCAATAAATGAAGGAAAAAAAAATCATGGGTTAACTATTTTTATCTTCAAGAAGGCAAGGAGCCAAGTTTGAGGAATAAGCTTTGCAATGTGGATTAGCAACTGAACTTTTCCATGTATCAGGCTGGTGGGCACCTCATGTGGACAAGCTATGGTCACCTTTTATGTATGTGTAAACAACCCTGGAGCACATGGAGCAATTAGTGTAAGACTGAGGTTCCCAGTTCATTCTCTGTTTGTGGAGGACTTAGGGTTTTGTTCCTTGTTGGTTCACAAGCCTTAATTCCTTTAAAAATCAAGCACCTTCGTGCGGTAGGGCCGGAGTCCACCTCTCTAGCTACATTCCTGGAATATCACTGGAGGGTTTCTTCAGAAAGGAAGCTGTTCTCTACCTAGTTAATGATTTCAGGCTTACCTCAAAACAGCAGAGAGGCATGTTGAGGAGTTTCTGTATGTTTGTACTTAAACAGGCTGCGTACCATGGAAATTCATGGAGTTAATCTGAGTTTGCACCGTTGTTAAGAGGAGCAGAATTTAGCCTCCGATACTTGTGACTAGCCATGTTTTGAATCAGCTAGTTGAGTTACAGAGCTCTGCTGGGAAGTGAAGGTGTTCAGGGAGTTTACTTCTTTGTTAAAAGTTGTAAGCCATATATGGTCAGTTCTGAGTTTTTTTGCTGCTGTTTTCTTTTTTCCCTTAAGAAGGCTTTCCTCCAAACTGCTGAATCATATTGCAACCATAGACCTGGTGATTTTTCAGAATCTGAATCACAGCTCTCAGCTCGCTGGATATCAAGCTGTGAAGCCACACGTGGGCTCAGCAGTTTGGCAACCACTGAGTACAGCTTTGGCAGTATCATGTTCACAGTCCAGATGTTGGATGGTTCAGCCACAGCATGCAGCATGTGAGAACAGAGCGACAACATGACTGAAAATTGCTGTTTACTTAATTTAAATACCATGGTTTGTACTGTTCTTGATGATTTAGCTTGGGTATTAAGAACCAGACTGCTTTAGATCCGTATGGCATCCTAGGAGAAAGTCTTATGTAACAACTCCACATGCAGAGAAACATGCAATTCCACATGCAAAGACTCCAAAAGAGAAGGCTTTTGCATCCCCCGTGAGAGGCTGTCCCAGTTAGGCCAACTTATGTAGCCAATTATAGATATATTCAGGTTTAATAAGAAACATCGTAGTCCTGTGGCACCAGAAGTTAAGAAAATCAGGGCAGTACCTGAGATTTGTCTCTCTTACATGATTATGTTTTGTCTCAATGTTCTGCTTTGTCCTCACAAGCTGCAGTGATTAATGCCTTAGCAGTAATTCAGGATTTGGGGCCCTGGGCAACCTAGTGTAGATCCAGGCCTGAGGTTGGTGGCCCTGCCTGTGGCACGGGGGTTGGAGCTCTGTGATCCTTGGGGTCCCTTCCAACTCATACCATTCTATGAGTCTATGATAGAGACAATCTCAGTTAAAGCAGGGTTCTTCTTCAAAGCTGTGCTTCTGCAGACGTGCTCAGTTGAGCTCCTTCCTGCACGTGCTTCATTTCAAATAATGTTCTGGATTCAAGCAGTTGTTCTGAAGGCACTAAAGCTTTGTGCACATCAATATAGAAGGCTCATCCCTTAGGCAGGACCAATGATTCTGCTGTGCCTCTCGTGCTAAAGGTGCACCTCAAAGGTCATACATCTGACAATATTTTTCCTTTGCCAACCAGTTCAACTGAGCAGTTTTGTGGATAGAAATAGCACTGGAGCTGAGGAGGACTTGTGGTGGGAGATAACACGTAAGTAAGCAGGAGGCAACTTTAGTGTGACAGTCTCAGTGCTGAGCAGATAGACAGGAGGCTCCAAGGGGACTGTTGTCCCAGAAGGAGAAAGGCATGTAGCGACAAGGAGAAGGGGTGTTTGAAGAAAAAGGGCTTCTTGGGGTTCATGGTATGGAAAACTTAAATAGTTCTATTGTCTTGGCATGGAAGAAGACTCTTGAAGAGAAAACTATGATGGAATCAAGACAACTTTTTGTTTATCTTGTTTTGTACTTCAGCAGCTGGGGTGAAGCTGGGCTCCCTGGAGGAGAACACTAATGGAGCAAAGCAGCACAGGCCTTTGAAACAGAACAAAATGGATGGAAGGAGAAAAAGACCCAGGCAAAGAATATCATTAGAGTTCAATGACACCAAATTGAACTGGCCAAAGAATTTGGAAATTTTGCAACATGTTTTTTTCCAAGGAATATATATATATACATATATATAGAGAGAGTATTTATCTAAGTAAAAAGTAGTAAGTTTTTTCACTATTCTATGCAATTTCCATTTTTCCTATACAATCAGCTACCTAAATGGTAACATATTGAGAGGAGCAGGAAGGGTTTGAATAGAGCTTTTGATAAACCCTTTGTTATTAGATGTGAGAGTTAAAAGGAGGAACTATGAAAATTCATACCAGTGAAGGATTTACCTCACAGATACATGAAGGTTCTTCAGTATTCAGAAGGGAGAAGGCTAGCTCAGATATCTATGTTCAAGGCAGAAAACTCCACCCTCAGTGAGTCTAACTGTAAAAAACTATCAAAGCAGCTTTTTATGTTGTATGTTAATTATAATTTCTGTCCTGTCCTGTCCAGAAGTCCAGCAAAGAATTAATGAAATCCCTTGAGATAGTCTCATTAGCTGATTTTCACATTATTGTGGTCCTATTTTCAAAAGAAGTAGTTCAGGTCAGAGATTGACAGATGTATTGACAGTTTACTTTGGGTTTAATACTGTAAAATACAAATATTTTGCTTTTGCACAGTCAAAGATAATGCTCCCAGGAAGAAGTCACAGAAAAATTTATGTGGTAATTCTGTGCAAATTAAATTAATTCCACAAATTTTATTAAAACAAAACAAAACAAAAAGGAAGCTTAGAAGCTGAAGGGTTTGTTTCTTGGGAACCAAAACAACTGTAATGGAAGCAGATGTTTACATGGAATAAAGGACTTCCCATTGAAACCATCCAAACAGCAATGCAGAAAAAGGCTTGCTGTGTTCCTGGAATTAGGAGATACACATGAAATGCTTTTAACATGCCTAAATCAGCCAGACATAGTCATACTGAGCACATCAGAACTTGTACACTAGATCATGCCTGCCTAGATTCTGAACTATTAAGTGGTTTAGATACTGTTAATCATATTCTGTGTTTTATTTTATAGCATAGCATTCTCATACTAAAGATATTGGACATCTTGCCTCAGATATTTCATAATACACAATTCCAGCAAATTTATGTGTGTGCTTACAGACAGATGATGTCATCTTTTATCATGTGAGAAGGGGGAATGCTAACTTATTATAGAGACACCCTGTGTCATTTCATTGTGGGCAGGAAAGACAATGGTATTGTTCAAATGTAGAGTTCAGAAACAACAGGAACTGGTTACGTGGTGTGTGTTGAAGTCTTCACACATCCCTAGTGGAATCCCCAGGAATCCCCTCGCTTTCCTTCAGCACGATGGCTGGGGGTGTTACACCAGGAGCAACACAGAATTTAGTAAGAAACTTTATTCTCTACATAATAATTGGCAAGTACTAGCTGTGTACCTCAATTTGAACACCTTCTGGAGGGAGAAACAAACCCTAGAGTAATTCCTCATCTTTCCTTCAAATCCCAAACCCTGCACTATCTTTAGAAGGAAACCAGTCATGGCTGAGGGATGGAGAGTTACACCAAAGCCTTAGATGTCCGTGAAACGGAACTCGTCTCTCCCCAAATTAACAACTGAACTAACTAATTGGTTTTGTTACCTCAAGGCAAGAAACATACAGTGTGCACTGAAGATGCTTAGCTGCAGAGTGAAATGGAAATGCCACAGGGCTTTTCATCCTGACAGGGAGGACAGCTAGTATAAAGCTGGGAGGGGATAATTAAAACTCTTCAGGCTGTTGTGTAATGTGTGAAGAAGGAAACGTTTCTTAGGGGATATATTGTACCAGCGGTTGCTACATGCACTAACAGATAGGTTTCTTGAAATGAAATGGATATAATACAGAACAACTATTCACCTATTTACCTCAGAATAACTGGGTCTCACCTATTTCTTGGTCTCATTTTTGCTTTATAAGAACAAAATCTAAGCTAATTGGTTTGGGTTGCTTTCTTAAACTCCCAATTTAATTAATTTCTCTTTTTCGTGACTAGAACAAGAAAAGGTATCTTTTTGTAGCACCTAAACCCAAGAAAAACTTTAGTTGCCCCAACCCCTCATATTCACCCAGTGAGATTTTATCAAGCCTCTAGTTTTGTTTTCCTTGGTGCTTGGACTAAATAGAAGAAAATGTTGAGTGCCTGCTCCATGCATTTCTTCAAGAATGGCATATAGGTAAAGAAATCCAGGAGTGATGAGTTTACATTTATTGAGATCAGAGTCCCGGTAGGACAGAGTGGAAAAATGATGGCTGGGAAAGTAAGGAGAGAGATGAGGAAGGTTAAAAGAGTTGTGTGAGACAGACATTAGCTTTTCTAATCTACTGAGAATGATGAGTGTATTTCCTGGATCTGTTTTCCCCCACCCACATAGCCAGAAAATAAACTTCACAGATTAATTTCTAGGACCATGGAATGGTTTCCAAAGAACATTATTATCTGGGAAATAGATTCTCTTTTTCAAAGTACACATTCTGGCTGTACTAGACCTAAAGAACTTGCCTGGCAAGCACATGATTTTTTTTTTACATTGATATTGCAAGAGTTAGTTCAAAGACTTTTTTTCTGTGCTCGTTCTGTTTCGGTAGGTCCTGCAGGAAGATGGTTGTTGGCTGTTTTCCAGAATATTAATGGTAAAATAACCTTTTCAGGAAACTGAAATCAAGAGCTTTTGCTTCTCTCCCTGCTAGAATACTTGTCCCAAAGAAGAGGATATAACTTAAAAGGAAAATGAAATGCCTGATAGTAAGTAAATAACAAAAACACAGATAAAACTGTAGATGCTATAGCCCTTTGCTTAGCCTCTTCACCTCTCACAAAAGCAGTCCTTTTGTTTAAATTGTTTGTGACCTCTCAGTGGAAAAGAGTGGGAATTATTTTCTCTATTCTATTTTAATATCAGCTGGCAATCACCTTCATGATAACATTCATTAATTACTCTATGCACTTGAGAGCAGCAAATCTTTTATTCCATACAGAAGACTCAGTACATAGAATCATAGAATCATAGAATCATAGAATGGTATGAGTTGGAAGGGACCCCAAGGATCATAGATCTCCAACCCCCGTGCCACAGGCAGGGCCACCAACCTCAGGCCTGGATCTACGCTAGGTTGCCCAGGGCCCCATCCAACCTGGCCTTGAACACTTCCAGGGACGGGGCATCCACCACCTCTCTGGGCAGCCTGTTCCAGCACCTCACCACTCTTTCTGTAAAAAACTTCCCCCTAATATCTAATCTAAACCTTCCTTCCTTTAGTTTTAATCCATTCCCCCTTGTCCTGTCATTGTCTATCCTTTTAAAAAGTTGGATCCCCTCCTGCTTATAAGCTCCCTTCAGGTACTTCATGTTGTAGTGCTTGGTTTTCTGAGTGGTACTTGCGAAATGTTCTAAGCCACAAGTACAAATTAGTTGAGCAACATCGCAAAGTAGGGAAATAGCACCGAATCTTTCATTTCTATTCAGATAACCTACTTATCTGACGCTGACTGTCTCATCGTTGTGCATGAGCAGTGCAGCAGATGGCTGCCACCATTGTGCCCAGATGAGTATCACCATCATGCTTTCTAGGCAGGGTTTCACTCAAGGGCCAAGAGCCTCAAGCCCATTTCCCTTCCCTTCTCCCCGTACCACTGCTGCAGGAGCACTTGCTGCTCGGATCATGTGAGGCTTGTGCCGTTCTCCCACCTAATACTGCTTACAACTGCGTGCAGCCTTTCATGTCTACTTCAGCTTGGAGTTGTGGGTCTGCTGGGAAATCCAGCCACGAGACACTTTAAGTAGCAGTTTGATCTTTGTCAGTGAGATCGACTCAATTTAGTCACGTACTGTCGAGAGGTCAAATCTGGACTGGAATATGTTGAGGGCTGTCAGAACATTGCAGGCAGGAAAGGCAGACCTTGCAACCACCAAGTGTTTGATTCCAGCAGAGAGTCTTGTAAATGGGGATGTTTAATAGACCGTGGAGAAGTTAAAAGGAAGGATTAGACAACTGGCGGGGTCAAGTGCACTTGAGTAATCATAAATGCATAGGGTGGTGCTGTAATTAAAAATGCTCCTGTGCTCACTCGGTTGGCCTCAGCATTGGAGCCGTGTCTGATACGGGGATAGCTTTGGTTCCAAGGGGCTTGTGTAACTGGTCCAAATTCTATGAAAGCTTTAAAACTTATACAGAGGGTTAAAATTGAAAAAAAAAAAAAAGGAGGGGGGGTGTTGGGGAAAATGCACTAATTATTCTGACTTTGGGTAAACAAATATAACCCCTCTGTACTCTGAAGTAAAAGTGTTTGTGATAGCTGTGCAGAAAGTAAAACTTTGGGAAAAAAATTATCAATTCTTATTATGTCTTGTTCAAAAGATACTAATTTTAGATGAGTATTTTTCTTAAACGTGTTACCTGGAAAGCCTTGATAATGTTTATTAGAAGCACTTTGATACTAAATGTCTGTTAAAAGTATAAACAACTTCTGGGTGTTTTTTAAATAAAAGGCCATTTTTTTGAAGGGGGGGGAAAAGGTTTCTCTTGACTATTTTTACTATCTCTAACAAATACACAAGATTTATGCAACTCCATTAAATGCTTAGAATAATATTTCCAATGCACACTTTGCTTGTTAAGTTAATAGAGTGTTTTCTTACACACCAGGCCAGAATCACATGATGAAATTTGAACTGATTGCTTTGGGCTTTAATTTTCTTGATTACTTATTTGGGTCAGGCATTTAGAAGGAAGATAAATTTAATATAAAAATATTGACTTTCTCCTTGAAAAAGCATTTTTAAACAACTATGAGAGCTGCTGCTCTGTGCTTTGTGATATGCTTCTTGCTAAGTTCAAGTTCAGATTTACTTGTATTTTTTAAAGGCCAGGAAGTTGACAAATGCCCTCTCAGAGCAGCGATGGCAACATATGAGCCTGAGGTCTGTAAATGCTGGAGAGAAAGAAGAAGCAGGAAAGGGCTGCCTGCTAATAAAAGGATTATTCAGAATATGATACTTATGTGACCCAAAATAGCACTTCTGTTTCTCTCATATTATATTTCTTGTATTTGGCATACAAAAATTCAGCTGGGATCCTGGCTTCTTAAAACCCCATTTTACATAAAAAGAGAAGTGACCTTTCTTCCTTAAATATCCTGGCCTTTCTTACTCCTTATTCAGATTTCAGCCATGTGGAGTGGAAGAAAATAGCTTATCCTGCCACCCCAACAAAGTTTTTCAGGAAACTGAAGTTAAGACTGGATCTGGAGTTTATGTGGAAACTGGTGGAGCTACAATGGGGCATGTTTAACAGCAACAGAGCTGATGAAGATTAACTAACCTTGTACTGCTAGGAATTCTTTAATACATTTTTTAACACCTTTTTGTGCCAAAGGCAAAAGTGAAAATCACTAATGCAGAGCCTGCCTTGGACCAGAAGTGAAATGCCCCACAAGAGCAGCAGGGGCTATGAAGTACTGCAGAGCAAGATGGTGGAGTTGACCTCCTGGAGTCTTTGCAGACAACATCTTCAGGTGTTTTGGACAACCAACTGCTAGGCCATCGGTCTAGAGAGAAGAGAAGGAAGTGCAGGTTGGGTAAGACTTGAGAACTTGTTTGCCAGATGTCAGCAGTGACATTTCAGGTGCTGTAGCATGAAGCTTTGAGGTGATTTGTGAAAATCCAGAATCCTGCCTTCCTGCACATGTAATGAAGACCCATATTTTTGCCAGTATAACGTGCAAAAAGCATTTATTCCTATATTTTTTTCCTGAAGGGGATTCGTTCTCTCAGTACCATAGGTTTTAAGACTGCGCAAAGCATGAAAGCAAAATCATGAGGAACTGTATTTCTGCCTGGTTCTTAGTAAGATAATAGGGAGTCTCACAGGGGATAAACATAAGCTGCTTTGTTACTTATTTTCTTAATATTAATTTTTGTGTTTTGCCCATTCTGAACAGTGCAGGAAGGGAACAGAAAACCGCTTTCCTCTTAAATTATTTTGCATTCCATTGACAGCCCATTCACTGTGCCTTTTCAGTCCTACAGAAACACTTATGATTTTGTGCAACACAAAGCACGGCAAGGCCTTGCTCCACGATAATGATAATTTCAAGCAAATGATTCACAGCAGTGATTTATTGTGGAAAGGCAGATTCATTCTCCACCAGTGATGCCCTGGTGCCCACATCGTCAGGTTGCTCTGCACCCAGTGGGCACAGCGGGGGCAAGCCCCATGAAATCACCCCCTGGCTGGTCCCTTGGGCTGAATTGCCTGCCTTCTTACAGACGGATGCTACCAAAGACACTCATGCCGGGTACTGGGGAAGTCTGGACCTGCGGTCTTGCCAATGGGGCCGTACTCTCTCCTTGTAAGCAGTAAAGCTGCTGCTTTGCCCTGCATACCACTGGAAGGAGGGTGCCAGAGGCTGTGCCAGGCAGCAGGTGCCAGCAGCTGGAGGCAAACTGCCAGGGAAAGACTGCATTGTGTGGCCTCAAGGCAAGCATCCAAGCAAGGGTTAAAATAGCTGGACAGTTTGCGCACTACAAAACAGGGTTATTTTTCCGTAGTCACTTCCCAGTCTTGTATATTCAGTCTCTAGTTACTGGAGAGATTCAGAGCTGGCACAGACAGCCTCTAAGTATTAGGCTGCCCTGTGTGCTTGGCACCAAATTCAGACAATTCTGAGAACAGTTCAGATCATTTAGAGGTTGGGGTGTTTTCAGTTTGGGTTTTTTTGTTTTGTTTTATTTTGGGTTGGTTTTTTTGGGTTTTTTTTTTCTTTCCATAAGAGAGCAGTTCTATTTTTAGGACTTGGCCCAAATTGTTGAACCCAGTGACTTTTACTGTTGTTGTTTTTCCTCTCTTCAATCAAACTGAAGTGGCTCTGGCTGATCCGAGCTGAGCAATGCTTCTGCTTCCCTTAAACTGGAGGAGGTTTTGTGCGTGCATGGGTGTGTATGTGTGCAAAGAAAGTTTCTCTCCATTTGCAGGAATAAAAGGGGTGTTTGCTTCCTCCAGATCTATACTCTGTGCTTGTAAACTTCTCTATTAAGATTGATTTTGTGGATAATTATGAAAGGAGGCTGGCCTAAAATATGATACGTCATTAAAGTGTATTTTGTATTTGAAGCCCATCTCCCCTCTCTTTTCTGTTTTCTTTCTTGCTGCAGCTGTATAGCATTGTGTTTTAATGGACAGTGTTTGTTTTCAGTCCATATAGATACTAGAACACATCGCATTTATCACCTATGGAAAATCAGGCAGTGTAACAAACTGATGATCAGAGCAGAGATTAAAACCAGGTATTCCCTCTCTTCTTTGGCGACAGTGCACAGGTAAACTCTGCACACCCAAGTTAGCTTCTGGGTGAAAGGGAATATTGCTGCCTTTTCATGGTGCTGTGCTTCAGCTAATTAGCTTGTTTAGCTATGCTGCTTCCAGGGCCCAGGGGATTCAAGTTAACATGGAGAGCTACACCTCTTCACCCTCTATACATGGTGTATAAATTGCCACTTGCTCTCCTTTAGCCCAAGACAATCTGTTTGTCTGTTGCATATGGCATCTGAGCAGGTGGTAGAGCACCTGCCTGTCCCTGGCTGGTTTGGGAGCTTCCCAAAGAAACAGGGAAGGACAGAACTCATTTCTCCCAGTGTTGAGGGACCAAGGTGAGAAGCAGTCAGCTACTTCCCAACATGACTGTAAATGTCGACAAGGCCACTGTAGACTGTCCTGAGGTCATTCTTGCAAAGCATGGCTGGACACCTCTGTTCTCTGTTGTAATTCAGACTGTTTTTATACAGATTGAGACTTGGTTTGAAGAGAAGAGGCACCTTCCAGTAACTCAGAATATGACATGTGGGCCATTGAAGACAGAGTTAAAATCTGTGCCTGCCCTCTGGTTGTCCCTGTTTGCTAGCTGGAGAGGCTCTCTTCTCAGTGTTAGTCTCAGCAGCAGGCAGGATCGCAGGGCTGGGGTCTGGCTTTCTAGACACCAGGTATCCCCATGGTGCCGCCTCTGAATCATTTTCTGGATGTATCTCTTACTAATGACTATAGACTTAAGGCCTTTCTTCCAGGACCTAAAGGTATCCAAAAGATCCCAGGCTATGTTGTTAAATATTTGAGTGCTCTCATGAAAACCATAATGAATTGCCAAATTGTTTTCAACAGTTTCCAAATGTAAGTCTAGCCCCAGGTCTTACATCCAATGGAAAAAAAAAAAAAAAAAAAGGCATTTTTATGTATTTCAGTGTTTCCTGGGTCAGAAGTATCCTGGATTCTTTCTGCCTCTGGCCCTGGCTTCCAGAATCTCAGAAATGTGTGAAGCTTGAAACAAACTTTATTTGTCCCTTGCTTTGTATTTCACTCTCCTTAGACAGTTGTGGCATTTTTTTTTTCTTATATCAGCTTGAACAGACATTCAAGAAACATTCATTCTGGTTTGTTTTTATTTTCACCTTGATTTGCCTGCCCACACTCTAACAACGCAACGTACACCTGACCTAGTTTTGCATGGCTGGGTTCTGGTGGAGAAGGGGGGCTGCAGGGGTGGGTTCTGCAAGAAGCAGCCAGAAGCTCTCTGCAGGCCTGACAGAGCAAACACCAGCCGGCTCAAGGCCGGAGTCACTGCTGACCAAGTCTGAGCCCATCAGCGATGGTCACAGCACCTCTGGGAATCACATTTAGGAGAAAAAATACGAAAGCAGCTGCTTTTTGCCACTGGAGAAGGGAGTGAGAAGATGTAAGAAACTGTGCAGCCACCAAGGCCAGGGAAGGTGGGGGAGGAGGTGCCCCAGGTGCTGGAGAAAAAGATGCCCCTGCAGCCCATGGAGAAACCCATGGTGGAGTGGGTGTTGCCCCGCAGCCCATGGAAAAGGCCGAGACCCCTGCAGCCTGTGGAGAGAGATAGAGACACAGATGAGCAAGAGAGAGAGATCCACGCTGGAGCAGGCTTGCTGGAGGGAGCTTATGACTCGGTGGGGGACCAGGCTGGAGCAGCCTGGGCCTGAGACTGAGACATTCTATTATTTTATGATTGCACTCTAGAAAAGTGACCCACACTGGGGCAGCTGGTGAAGAGCTGAAGCCCCATGGGAAAGGCCTCATGTTGGAGCAGTTCGTGGAGGACTGTCTCCTGTGGGTGGAACCCCACGCTGGGGCCCGAGGGTTAGGAATGCCCCCCTCCCCAGTTGGGAAGGAAAACAGCTCTCTAGGAACTGACCAAAACCCCCGTTCCCCATTCCCTGCCCCTCCCCATGCCACAATGCAGGGGAAGAAGGGAGCGAAATCATGACTAAAGTGAAATCTGCTAAGAAGAGAGGGGTGAGGGGAGGTGCTTAAAATCTGATTGTACTTCTCCTTATCAGACTCTGGTTTCACTGGACATGCAGTGCAGTGTAATAAATTAGAGTTTTCTTTCCTTTATTCTCTGTTGAGTCCATTTTGCCAGTGACACTAATTGTGGAATGATCTCTTCCTGTCCCTATCTTGACTCCTAAGCCTCTCAATATATATTTTCTCCTTTGTCCAGCTGAAACAGGAAGTGATAGATCAACTTTGATGGGTGTCTGGCCTCCAGCCATGACACCTAGCAAAATAAAGTAGATTATATTCTAAAAAGTACATTTTTCAAAGGAGTGGAGGTGTTAGCTGCAGTTTCCTAGACAAATTCTCATACAAGTAATCACATTCTGCCTACTACATTCCTCTGCCACTTCAATTGGATATGGTATTTTTCCTCAGTTTGTGCCCCCGACTTTTCCATAACATTATCAAATACTGTTAAATATTTGTTGTCCACAGTCCCAGCAACATCCCTCTCTTCATTTTAGAGGCACTGATTAAAACAAGCCAGTAGATGCGTAAGAGTTACTAGCATATTTTCATGGTATTTACCATCAAAAATACTTGTGTGTCCAAAACCTTCAGAGTAAAACATGCTTTTAACCATGACTAGGTGATACAATGCTTGTGACATAAAATCAGCAACACAATTAGCTACGGTTGCTTTCAAATGAGGAATGTTTGATGGTGACTTTGGTACAGCAATAATAAGAGGATCACTGTGGGGCACCTGTACTGATACTTTCAAACTGTGACCACTGTTTTACAGTGGAAGCTGACAAATGGTGTGGGTGGGTGAATAAGAGTAGAGGAAGAAAGTTATTTGGACCATCCAGCCCACAGCAAAAATCTGGAGAGTTGGGTGATGAGGGCCGCTCCCTTGGTGTGTTCACGGTAGGTATGAGCTGTGCACAGTGGTTGAAACATTCCAGTACCTGACTGCCAGCTGATTCCAGGGAACTTTTCCACTACTCCTTGATAATCACAGCATTTCACTGTTCAGAATAAGAGTCATTTTTCCCCACATTTCAGCACATTTATTCAGCAATGGCAGAACTGGGACCTGTGAAGCTCGTGTTAGAATGCCCATTTTAGTTTGCTTTAATTTCACCATGTTAGAAGGAAAAAAAACCAAAAATTCCTTAATTTGCATGATTCTCTTCCTGGACACTCTCAGCCTTTAACACATTCAGTGTAATGAACCAAAACCACTGCTACTGGCTTCCACTGAAAATTATACTAGATTTCACCTTTCCAAAGAATTCTATCCTGGATGTTAGCTCTGTATGTCACATGGAGGGATGCCAGACCCAGTGATCATGTTGATGCTTTTGAGCCAAGACTACAGCTATGCTGCCTTCCATGGCCACGCGCTGGCTGGCTGCATGGGGGTTGAGGTCACCTCAGACCTGGGGTAAGCCACCTATCCCAAACCTGAAGTGTCATAACTTGGTGACCAAACCACACCAAATTCCTGTCTTGGAGAAAGAGGAGAGTTTTTGTGGGAAGTGAAAGGAAAGAAGGCAAAGGAACATTTTATCCTGGGGGCTATAGTTATGGAGGAACTGCTGAATATGTCAAGAATTTGCAGGCCAGATGCAGGAAATCCAGCTAAACAAATCTAAATGTGACCTCACACAGATGCTGGAAGACTAAAATAATGAAGAATCTGACCTTATTCTGTGTGTGTCCTGTAGTGGAAATTTCTTTGGTAGCTCTGAAATGTAGTGGGCTGTTGTCACACGGTTGAGCAATATTAGGAAGCCGTGGAAAATCTCGCATTGGCATAAGCCTTTGATCTTCTCTTTATTGTCCTCCCAGTCTTCAGGTTTGTTTAATGGCTGGCTTGGTTTATTTGATATCTGTTGCTGCTATGTGTCCAGACTTATGTTTCATTGATGTGAACAGTTATTGTTGCTCCATGCCAGGAAAGAAACAGTGGCAGCCATTGGCCTGCACTTCCATAAGAGTTGGGTGAGGAAGGAAGGTAAGGGTGTCTTTGAGGTAGAGAAAGGAAGGGACCCCAAGTCTGAACTTTTAAAAGGAAACAGAATTTTGATGGGTTTTAACTAAAACCAAATTATTTACCTCTAAATATTGGTCTGCTTGCTACCAGCTCAGCTGCCAGACAGTGGATGCCTACTGATACCCCAGCCCGCTGACTGTTTTCCTTTCTTCTTTTTTTTTTCCCTGAAGGAGATGCCAGAGCTCATATTGACCTTCTGTATACATGAAGGGCTTCAGAAGCCAACCTGAGCAACAGATCTTGAACACAGAACTACGAGACTGAATATTTTTCTTATGTGCATATTCAATTCAGAAATATTTATGACTTTTTTTGCTTAATCTATTCAGTTTACATGTATTCCCTATTCTGCTACTTCAAACTGAGCTATTTGGAAATTTTCATGAACTTAGATAATAGATGAAAAACAAGGAAAAAATATCATAAAGATCACTTTTTTGTTTGTTTTCTTGAGTTGCACCATAGCTCTTACACAGCAAGCATTCTGAGTTTGTAAAGTTGCTAAGCTTCATCAATGTGTCCCCAGGTTTTGAGTATTCCTTGAAAGAAGTTTGCACTAATGGATTTCACAACTGCATTGCTACACCATTGCTTCAAAATTGCTTCATTTCTCATAAATCAAATGTCTTTTCAATTTTTCTCAGTCAAGAGATGTGGATTATAGAAAGATCCTTTAACTGCCGTTTGTTGCTTGACAAACACCTGGAAAGCAATACTCTGCTTGGTGAATGAAGGTTATTTCAATCCAGAAGGAATAGCTCCCATTTTTTTGGGTTTTTTTGCCTTTAGTGCTGCTGAGAAGAATATTCACCTTTTCTGGGACCAGAAGTATAATTAGTGTTTTGTCCTTCTTAATGCTTATTTTTTCTGGTTGGGCTTGTCCTGTTTTGCTTCAGTTGTACCTTTACATCCATACAGATGGGTGCTTGTAATCTCTCATGAGATCTGAATTCAAGCAGGAGTAATCACATACTCTGCAGGGTTTTTTGTTTCTTTTTTCAGAGGAAAACCTTTTAAAAAATGAGGTATTTAGACATCTACCATGCCTCTGAAAGTCTCTGGGACTGTGGAGCTTGTGGGTACTGCCTGCTGTAGCAGATCGGGAGGTTCCTCATTCTCTTGACGTTACAAGAGTAGAGATGTCAATAAAGGTATATGTAGAAAGTAGTAGAATAGGCAGTGGTTTCACAGAAACACATGATGTGAATCTGTAAAAAACCCATTCCTACAAGGAGACAGTGGTGTTGTGATCACTGGTGTGATTTGCAGAAAGAAGCATAAAGCAGTTCCCCCAATGATAACAGTAGAAGCCCAAAGTTACAGCACTAGCTGGTCAGCAGACATGAAGCTTGTGCCATTGCAGTGGTAAAGGATACTGGGTTGTTGACTGGCACTCACAGTGTGTTGGGAACATCCTCAGCTCTATTGTGGCTGTCAGTGCTTGATGCCAGGCTTGGTAAGGGAACATGAGGAAGTTGGAGAGTAAAGGGAGATGCTGAAGCAGGACCTCCAGGGGCAGCTGGCCTGCCCTGCTAGGAAGGAAAATAGTGTCCACTGCACGTTTCACTCTCTGACAGTCCTACAATGTGGGGGCAAAGGGAAATAAAAATGTAGTTGCTTTACTAGCAAAGAACTGAGAACATTGAGAACCACTTGGTTGGAGCTCAAGAGCAGGAGAGAGAAAGAGAGAGGAATGTATCTCAAAAAGTGACATCTGTGAATGTTTTTCCTGTAAATGCAATGTTTCCCCTTTTGAGAGAGGAAACATCAAACCCCCTGGTTTCAGGAGCATAGGAAAAGGCCACTCTTAATTTCTCAATCAGGCCTGGGTCTCTCTTTCTTCATGTCCTGTATGCGACCACTGGTCACCCTGCTGAGAGCAAGGAAGGGCAAAATATGGCCAGCCAGCCAGGTTGTCTCCTGCGATGGCTTGCCTGGTGTGTGTCTGCTGCTTATGCCTGCTGAAGCGCTTTATGTGTTTTCATAGAACCATAAAATAGTTTGGGTTGGAAAGGACCTTTAATGGTCATCTAGTACAATACCCCTGCAAGGAGCAGGGACTTCTTCAACTATATCAGGTTGCTCAAAGCACTGTCCAGTCTGACCCTGAATGTTTCCAAGCATGGGGCATCTACCACCCCTCTGGGGAACCTGTCCAGTCCTTCACTACCCTCTCTGTAAAAAATGTATTCCTTATATCTAGCCTGAATCTATCCTCTTCTGTTTTAAAACCATTACCCCTTGTTCTATCGCAACAGACCCCACTAAAAAGCCTGTGCCCATCTTTCTTATAAGCCTTGCTTAATTATTGAAAGCCTGGAGCCTTCTCTTCTCCAGGCTGAACAAACCTATATTGTATGCTATATGGACTTTCTCAAGACAAGAGAAGTCTTCTCCTGCCCCAGCAAGTCCACCATAAAGTAATACCCAACTATCATTGTACAAAGTTGCTCTTGCATAGGCAGATCAAGACCACAGCCTCCTTGTGCTTCGCTGAAGTCTGTGCTTTTCAGTCCATATGAGTCATTAGCTTCTTTCTGGTTCCCCTTTGACAGACATGTCTTGTAGTGAAGATTATTCTCCTCCTAAACATGCTTCACTGAAATCTAAAAAGCCAGATGAGCCAAGGTATTATTAGAAGTACTCACTATTAGATGAGACCCAAGAAAGTAAATTGACTTGATAATGGAATGAAAATTTATTTTTTTTTTAAAAGATAAATTTACAAAATGGAGACTGGGGGGCAGGGAGGGAGGAGAGAATTACGTTTAGAACTTAATTCCTCCATGCTCAACAGCCTCATTTACAGGAAGAATACAACAAATCTCTTGTTTTTTTGCAGCACAAGGGCTTTATACAGGTAAACATGTTGAGAATGTTGCCTGTAGTGTTTGCCCAGCTAGACCATAAAGAATTTCTGGGAGCAGGGGGAGCTAGTGCCATTGCGCAGCCCCAGGAGCTCGGCTTTCCTTCTGCCTCTGTCTGCCCCATTGCCAGAGAGGGAGACTGCTGGAGTCGTAGGACTCCTGTGAAGCTGTCCAGCATATTTATTCTGAGTACAGACACAGTGGTCTTCCATTTTGCAATTACAGAAACAAGAATATCCTGTCGAGCTTTCTCGCTTTCCTCCCTTCCCCACTTGGTATGGCTGTAGGGAATATAAATGGAACAGGAAATTTGACCGCGTCCAGGATCAATGTCATTAAAGACACGTCTTGTTTTAAAATCTAATTTTATATAACTGCTCTGTTATATAATATGCTTTTGTTTGTCGTCTTGATTTTTATCGAGGTAGTGTACATTCCCCTGGACCTTTTCATGAAGGAATGTTTATACCTGTGGGCAAGGGCTAATGGCAGTGAAAGGCTTGCATTCATGAGAACAGCATTTAGCAATTCATGGTTGCCAAGGTAAGCAGCAAAGGCATGCCCTCTGCCACTCCACTGCCTCTAAAAGAAACAGTCTCTAAGGTAACAGGCTAGCACCCCTTGAGGCCAAAAATCTTTAGCTTTTTAGACAGAAAAACACATTAAATAATACCAAGAAAAGCATTTTTTTGTCCAGACATTTTTTCTTCACAACAGAAAAGGGGCTCAAAGTGTTCTATTTTTGGTTCTGCGCAGGAATTTAATTCAGATGCTGCCCAGTGCTTTGTGCACTCAACACCCCTTTGACAGTTTAGTTTCAGGGGCACATAGGACTAATGAGCCAAGGCATGACTGTAGTTGGAGGCTGGCGTCTCCTAGGCCTGTGACTGTTGTTCAAGTGAATAGGCAATTTCCCTGATTAGCTTGGAATTTGCAGCATTATCTGGATGGTTATTTGGCATGAGCCCTTTTTCCAGGATCACAGTCAATGTGGGAGATTGAATCACCTGAAGAAAAGGTCTGCAGAGGCAGCATTTCCTAGATGCTGCTTGTGATGGGATGGGAGAACAAATGGGCCTCTCTACCTCACCGTGCTTCACACTCACTTGCCAACCTCTTTTATCTTGCTGTAGCAAAAGGGAGAAGTAGGTGAGTCATCACATTTTCCCGCTGCAAGATTTTACTTAGGAGAAGAGACAAAGAGTAGCAGGCTGGTTTTAAAACTGAATTCTAAGAAAGAATAAAATGCAATATCCAGATCACCTTTCTGTTAGTGTTGATGCATTAGAGACCTATTACATGCAGAAGACATCTTGTCTTTGTCATCTGCAGGACACTTGTATGACGTGGAGAAAAGCAAAGAAGCATTCTCTGGATTTTTTTTTTACTGAATGACTCAAGCCAGTACAATTGCTTGACAATTACAAAGTGACAATTTGTGGACTGTAATGGAAATACAGGACCTGCTGGTTGGAATATGTCTTTTAAGTTCATGCGGTTCCTGGAATTGTCCCAGAAGTCTTAACGCTATGCATGAGAGCGGACGTGCCTCCTGGAACCTTTTTGCACCAACAGACAATGCTGACATTAATACATTTTCTCTCAGAATAGAGGCAGCCTGAGAATCAGCATAGTTGTATCTTTGGGTGTCTAACACATGCCTCACGTTTCAGTGAATCTTTGTGAATAAACCTCAAGTTATTGAGCTGACTTAGAACAGTGCAAGGGGGACAATGCTTTACCTACTTTCAGCCTGACAGAAAGGATACTGCCCTGATTGTCTTCAAAGGAAGGATGTGAATCACTGCCAATTCACTTCTCCATTTACTTTGACTTCATGTTCTATAGACTAAAATAATTATGGAATAACTACAGACTTTCTAAAGGTTCAAAGCCTAATAATGGAAAGAACATTAAACAAGGAAACAAATTAGTTACATCATCCAGCCCAAAAACACCTTCAATGTGACAGTAACTTATGCAAATAATACTTCAAGGGCAAGCTAGGCAGTATCCAGACGCACTTTTAAAGTTGAACTTACCACATCCACACTTTGGTGCAGCACACATTCCCATCCTGTTATGCAAGAGAAGCCATGTTTCATTTGAGACGAAGATTGGCTGGGGCTCACTAAATAAGAAGCAATTTGGTGTTTGCTCATTGCACGTCTTGATCTTTATTCACATCTCAGATGCACAACTGGACTTAAATTTCACTTCAGGTAGGATGGAGACATGTAGCTATCTGAGCAATTTGTGAGAAATGGCCTGTCTTCTGGGGCAGAGTCTGCAGGCCCCTGGGCCGCCAACACAAAACACCTCTACACTGCCAGTTCTATGGATTTCTCAGGCTAGTCAGAAGATAAAGGCCTCTTCCTGCTGTTTTTCAAGCTAAGCAGCCCCGTGCCTAAATCCAATGGGACTGGATGTTGTAAGCAATAGCTTAGCGTGCCCAGCACATGCCCACAGCACCGAGTTTGGCAGTCACAGACACTTCCAGCTGAAACAAGACCAAGTTGTGAAATGAGTCTGGTCAGGAAAACAAAAGCACGGAGTCACTTAAGTTCTTGCATGTTCTCTGTAAAGAATCCCCGTAGATTTGGCTGAAACACTTCAGAAGCATTCATCTGAAGGAAGATAGGCAGTATGCAAAAGTTCAATTTGATACATTGTTAAGTAACAGAAAATAAGTTATTGAAATGTGATTTTTCAGGCAGCACTAGTAGCAGGGAGCAGTATCAGATTGATCTGTGGACAAGCAAGTAAGAAGTAGGGACTAAGTTATAAGAACCAGCTTTTTAAAATGATGGCTTCAGTTATCTTCCCTGAACTTAGTGTTGATGTTTTAGTGACTCCACAAAGTAAGTTAATCTGAGAACTCTACTCTGCATCTTTAATTATCAAATATTATTTGATGTCTAAGCTACACTATTAGCTGAAGAGTGTGAACTTTTCTTCCCCCCTCCCCCCCCGAAAGAACCATTATGCTATTACCTTGAAAAGACAAGGCCTTGGGAAAATTACAGTAAAACCTGCTTGCTCATACTTTGACACTGTGTTTTATAAAGGCTGTCTTTCAACAGTTATATAATATTTGCATTCCCATGTTAGAAATATGAACATATGTAGCTGCCATTTGCTTAAAAGCTCTTAACTGGAAAATGTATTTGTTTCATCTGACTTAATTGCCATCACATTTGTCATTCTCTCAAATCTCTATTGTTTGAGCCGTGCTTTTGCAGATCCTAGGGTACAGTGTACACATGTATTTATATAGAGTTTGTATTCCAATGTACACAGAAACTGACATCTGAAGGTCTGATCCAAAATTCAACAATGTCGCTACAAAGACTCCTAGCTAAGCATCGGTCTGCCTGAGCAGGACTTCTCCTCATAATGTATTCCCTAGATATCAGTTACTGCTCCCAGAGTAGATAGAGGGAATGCATTAATAAGATTTTTTTTTCATATTTATCCATTTAGCAAAAGTTGACTGATGATGGAATTTCCAACAAACAGTGTTTTATACAGAAGTCAAATATTGGAACTTTATTATTATTACTATTATTATTATTCCTATAACATTTAAACTTACCCAGTGCACAAATATTTTTGTCCCAAAATGCTGGCAATTTCACTTTAGTTTGTTTTCAGTTTGAGCATTGGTAAGAGAGCCCAGACTCTTATTCAAACCTTACATGATGTGAGTCAAACATCTTGATACTGCAAAATTGTTGAGGAAGCGATTTAAATATAAAACTTTCTCAACAAATTTCCAGTGCTTCTGTTCCCAGTTGTCACTACCACAGCTACAGATTTTCTTTTGTAATGCTGACATTTATTTCCATGTTCATCCCAGACCTAGAAGCACAAAAGTGAAAACATTTGTAAAAAAGACCAACCTAACATTGCAGGAAGCAAGGCAAGCTTTGGACAGTACTGATTCTAAGACTAGGCAAAGACCTTATATTTTGCTTGAACTGCTTTGCCCCATCTTCAACACAGCATTTGCCCGGAAACCTCAAGATACTAAAACCCAGACCTCTGATGTGAACATAGACAAATGTACTGATGCTTAATGACTGACATATTAGCAAAAGGAAAATAACTGTGATTGGTGTTATCAAGGATAGATCCATTGTACTTGCTAGGTAGTAGTCCATAGTTATCAAAAGTGTCAGACCAGTATATTTAGGGCTAGACTGTAGTCTAACTTCTGAAGTGTTTCTCAAAAAATGCTGATATAGGCCAGGTTTTTTATCTCCTTCTGGCTTAAAAAACCCCCCAGTAATCCTGTAAATGTATGTAAATTATTATTTTTCTTTTGATTCCATGGGATAGATATGGGTGATAAGTAGAAGCTAGTAATCTTATCCCTGTGCACTGCCACTTCCCCACCACAAATATCATGCCTGGGTGTTATAACTTATTTGCATCTTGTGCTGTTTTCCTGGCATTTGGACTTCTCAAAATCTTACTAATTTTCTACATTTATGTCTTACTGCAACTGGGACTGGTTTAGAGCTGATGATACATGAGCCAGGAAGAACCCTACCTTATTTTCAAACCCAGAAACAGCTCATTGACCTGACAGCTAAAACCACCAGCATCCTTTTGCTTTTAAGCTGAGGAAAAATGATGGGAAGTCACTGAAAGACAGTAAACGTGAACCACTCTGAAATGCCAACCCGACTTTAAATAGTGTTTTGACAACACACAGAAGACTACTTATTTTAAGACTTACCAACTTAATTTACTTACCAACTTCTGCAGGAGTTGGTACAAATACAATGAAAATTGTAACGTTTACATAATCTATAAATAAAACAGTAAAAAACCCCAAGTCCCACCAGGATCACAAGTCAAAAAGGTGTAGGAATAAACAAGATCATTAATACATAGATTGGCAGATTTTTTTTTGCCTTGATAAACAATGAAGTCATTGATATACACATATCTGCAGATATATATAAACATGCAAAACTAAGAGAAAACAAAAATGTTTGTCAAGGCCCAATTCCCAACACTACTTACAAGAAGCAGTCAAAGGTTTAACAGAAAGGAACCGGTTTCTTGGGTTTCTAACTAACAACTTTTTAAGAGAGTGAGTTAGATCCTAGAAAGACGCTATGGATAATATTTTCTAGTGGTAAAAATTAATCATGCAGCCTAATTCAGACAGAAACACAGTCTGACACTACGTGCAAGACATTATGCACATCTACATGTGCATGCTTGCTCACTCACCCAAAACATAAAATCTTTTCTTAAAAAAATGGACCTCATTATCAAATATAGTAGGAAGATAACTCCTGATAAATTGAGGTGGAAAAATATCGACCTTGAGTATGTGAGAGGGCAGAGGGAATTACATGCGATGGCCCTGAAACTTCCTCAGGATTATTGTTTGGCATTTCATCCAAAATTAATGGAAATGCCTTTTGGTCTTTTGGGTTCAAAGCAAAAGTCTCTTAATCTTCCTCAGGAGCTACTACCTATAAAAAGACAACATTTCCATTTCTAATCTTCAAAGTAAATTACTACTGATGGAGAGGTAATGCAATAAGCTTCATTAGCTTCATTTCTATTTACACAGTATTAAGGGAAGTCTATTTTTCTTGCAGACATATTAATAACTTCATACTAATGGTATGAAAATTATCTTACTTTTGGTGAAACACACTGGTGAGGCGATCACCAGCCATATAGTTATACAAGGTTTGAAAAATGAAGATAACTTTACTAGAATTAAAAAAGTCTGCTCTGGGATTTGAGGAAGCTGAAGTTAATGACCCATAAACCTTAAAAGTTACTTAGACTTCCCACAAAGTTGGCAGAGAAGAAAAATATAGTTTAAAAGTTACACAATCCTGCTCCCCCAGTTTTCCAGCACAGGGAATCACTGAGCTAACACTGAGCTGCACTGAATAATTTTCCCATTTTAAACAGTGGGCACAGTTATCCTTTTGGGGGTAACTATGGCTTTAGTCACCTATGTGTTAGTTAAGGATTGACCTTTTGTTGCTGTCCTCTTGAAAACACTTGAATAAATCACTATGTGGATGAGCACGATATAATGAAGCTCCTTAAGGAGATGTTTAACCAGACATCCCAGCACATCCTCCTGCAGTGTCCCTGGGTACTCTTCCCTTTCTCGCCACTCTTACCTCCTTGCCCTGTACCAAAGTCCAGGACGTGTTGCCCCTGCACTCTTGGTACACGTCTGCCTCTGTGCAAGCACCTCTGCCCCAGGCTGGTGGAGCACAGTGTTTTGTAGATGCAGAGAGGAAAATGCAGTTTTGACACCATATTAAGTGTGGATAGAAATATGCTTGAGGGGTCAACTCATAGAAAAAAGTGGGTGGACAGCCCTCAGTGTGGCATCAGATGAGCATATCAACCCATTAACAACTTGGTTGCTCTGATGTGCAACGTATGTTGGAATAAAATGTCTCAGGGAAGGTGTCAGGGGACGAGCACCACATGGAAATAACCCACAGGCTCCCTGTTTTTCAATGAACTGGGGTTGTTTAGCTGGTACAATTGAAAACAAATGTGAATAAAAATATGGGATGCTTTTACAATGTCAGTGAAAAAAAGAAAAGATGAATATTTAGTCTTATGTTAGGGGAAATGTGATTCATGAGATGGTATGGTAAAAAGAAATTCTTTCACTCTGGTCAGCTCCTAGTTACAACAGTGAAACAACTTTTGTCATGAGAATTTGGAAGAGACTAGTAAGATTAGAGAACATGACGTAGAGGAAAGGGTAAAGGAACTAGGCTTGTTTAGTCTAGAAAACAGAAGATTAAGAGGGGACGCGTGACCTAATCCTCCAATATATAAGATTTTACAAAGAGGACAATGTACATTTGCTCTCCTTTGGGAACAGGACAAGAGATATACATTTTTCCTTTTTGGCAAAGAAAGAAATTAGCCTGCAGGTAAAGATATCTAATGGGGTTATTAACATGCTAGAAAAGACATTGTGGAGCACCCTTCAGACAAGGATTTCTAAGAGCAGTTGTAGACAAACATGTGTCAAACATGGCCTGTGTGTACTTAATTGTGATTCACTGCTGGAAAACAGATTGGGGGCTACCTTCCAGGAGTTTTGGAATATCTGCTTCTTTTACAGCTTAGAAGGACATTAGCACAACACATGGCTTATTTGCAAAATAAGTTATGGACCAGAATTTTTTAGATACTTTGAGTTATTTTGTGGTTATTACACTGATCTTTTCCTTTCAGCTTCATCTTTGTAAATGTTTGCATACTTACATAATTGAGTGTATTGAATTAAGTAATCACAGGTACTTGGGTAAAGAGCTTACCCATTTTTTTGTCAGTGCAGTTATTACACAGACGAGTTTACAATTTAACTGCTGAACCTGGAAGTTCAAAAGCCAAAACCAGTATATATGTAAGTTGTTTTGGTTTAAAATCTTAAGTCTAGAGCAATAAAACCTTTGTCTTATACTCCCTTTGTTAGTCATTGGGAGCTAAAAATCCTCTTCTCATAAAAAGTTTCTGGCATTAAAATTGTTACTAGCACCAACTGTTTATAGGAATTCTCATTGTCTGCAGTTATTTAACTTGGAGATATAAACCATATATTTTTCTCTGTGGTATCTATAAGACAACTTCCAGTCACTGAGAGCCACCCAGGATGACAACATTCTTCTGTACTTCCTACTGGTATTATATGGGCAACTCTAGGAAAAGACACTAGCAAGGATTTGGAAAGGGGTATTTCGTTTTTCAGTGGACTGCTAGTGCTTAGGTTGGTTCAATAAGAGACATAGACAGTGGAGGTGGTAGGCTGTATGCCAGCATTCACAGATTAGGCACAAGTTAAATTTATGCATGTAAGAGAGTTGCTACATTTGCAGACTTTCATAATTCGTATAAATGCACCTTTTCTTTGGCTAATGCCAACAGAGGAACACAGAAGATGATGACAAGCTCCCTAATTAGGTTGAAACATTTAGCCTAGGAAGCTTACAAACTGATTGCCAGATTCTTTAATCCTTATCAGTAAGTTTTCTAATATCAGCAAGGAAAACTCTTGAACATTAGTTAAAGATTTTAGTTTTCTAGGCTTTATCAGCAAACACCTACTCTGGAGTAAGTGTTTAGGCTTTACACCTTAGCTGGTGATAAGTGTCTTCCAGAAGCCCCCGTTTGACTGACTACTTCCACTTGCATTGCAGTCAGGGGAGACTTACCATCAGTTTTAATGGGCCCTGGACAAGGCTTCTTTAAGAGGCCTCCAGAAACCTTTCACTGGGCACTGTTTCTCCAAAGAGTTTTTTGCACAAACCCTCATTGACTTTCTTATGGAGTGTACACTTTGAGCCAGATGGAGCAAATGTGGAAATCAAGGGGACTGTTACCACTAACTTTGTTGAGCATAGAGTCATGCCCCTGAAATTTTGTAAGTGTCAGGCCAAAACTAATGTGGCTGGGACAGCTGGGGGCCTGTCAGAGCATGGCTCCCGGGCTGTCAATCCCTTCTCACCAGAGCAGGTAGTTAGACTTGCTTGTACAGTAGTGACTAAGATTAGAATGACCCTACTGGGATAAACCAAAAAATAACAGGAGGAAGTGTTTGTCATACCAAGTTCTAATCAACTCTCTTTTTTTTTTTTTTAAGGTTATGGAAAAAAGTTATTTTAAAAACCTGTTATTTTTATTTTTGCATTGGTAAGAAGGAATGGAGTACAGGCAGCTTCTCTCTCTTCTGAACCATCTCACCTTTTGGAAACTTTCAGAAACCATGCAGAGCCTTTCACCAGATAGGGATGCGCTCAGCTGTCATTTGCATGACCACTTATGCCTAATTAGGAGGAAGAGTCAAGAAGAGCTAGGGGTTAGTTAGAAATGCCAGAGGCTGTGGATATGTTGGCGCCGTAACTTAGGTGCTCAGCCTGGGGTCAGGCTTTGGACCTCTATCCGTTTTCTTCAAAGGATACTAGACACCTGGGCTACAATTTAGAATAAAAATAATATTCACTGAGATGAAGTCCACAAATTGTTCTGTGGATAATTTAGTCCCAGAAAACACTAATTCTGCTAGTTCAGCTCTGTGCAGCTTTTCTTTTACTCTAGCAAACCCATGCTCTTGGGTACCCTCACAAAGACTCATAGCATGCCCAATGGTCTATGTTAATTTGACATCACACTATAAAGACAGCACTGCAGCAGGCTGAAATGTTCTGAAAGGTCACAACATAATAATGTCTTAAGGCCATGGAGGTTTCCTATGGGCTCCAGAGGAGACAGGAAGAGCGTGGCCAGCAGGTCAAAGGAGGCGATCCGCCCCCTCTACTCTGCCCTGGTCAGGCCCCACCTGGAGTGCTGTATCCAATTCTGGGCTCCCTGGTATAAAAAAGACAGGGATCTCCTGGGAAGAGTCCAGCGAAGGGCTACGAAGATGATTAAGGGCCTGGAACATCTCCCGTATGAGGAAAGGCTGAGTGAGCTGGGGCTGTTCAGCCTGGAGAAAAGAAGACTGAGGGGGGATCTGATCAATGTTTATAAATATCTGAAGTGTGGGACACAGGGGGAAATGGCCAGCCCCTTTTCAGTGGTCTGTGGAGACAGGACAAGGGGCAATGACTGTAAACTGGAGCACAGGAAGTTCCGCACCAACATGCGGAAGAACTTTTTCACAGTGAGGGTGACAGAGCCCTGGGACAGGCTGCCCAGGGAGGTGGTGGAACCTCCTTCTCTGGAGATATTCAAGACCCATCTGGATGCCTATCTGTGTGACATGTCCTAGGGAGCCTGCTTTGGCAGGGGTGTTGGACTTGATGATCTCTTGAGGTCCCTTCCAACCCCTACGGGTCTGTGATTCTGTGCTGCACAATACAGCCATGAGCAGTATGGACCCTGTACTACCTGGTGTAGGATGGCTCCCTGGGGGGGAGGGTGGAGCCTGTAGCAATGTGCTTGTAGCTGGTGCTGCATAGATAGGATGGAGAGGTCCTAAACCAGGGAGAAATAGAGGTATTTTTAAGGATTCTCAGAAGAGTGAGGAAGGCCTAAGGAGAAAAAATATTTACAGTCTATTCAGACTATAAAAAGAATGATGGATGAAAAGCACACTAGTTGGATAAGATGCTCATTCTACTTCTGCCAATACTTCATTGTAATGTACCTCAGCCAGCCCCAAATAGTGACTTGCTCTACCATAATTCCTGCATTCAATTACCAGTGAAATATATTTATTGCTGGTGTTTAGCATCCAGACTTTGAAATGGTGCACTTTATTTTTATATTATTTAGTCTGAAAAAGTCGTAATTTAACTTTATTTTGCAAGTATTCTGATGGACTGAGGAAGGCTCTTTTTATTTTGAGATCCAGAGGTCAGGTGAGTCCCTTGCAGAATTTTTGGCATCCGATAGCTGAGAGTTAAACACATCTTTTCTCCTGAAGGAGAAAACACTGAAGGCTCAGCCTTTCTTTCTGTGCCCCAAATCCCTGGAGAGAGAAGAGGCAGAATGGTTCCTCAAACCAGCATGAGCCTTCGCTCCAGAGATGCTCTAACAACAATTCTGCTCTTCTGGCAAGAAATGAGGAACATTTTTTCTTTCTCTCCTTGAACCTTCTCTTCACAAAGAGACAAGGACTTCGGAGATGAAAGGTTTTGAATTTTAGATCCACCATGGCCAGCACCCAACAGACCCCCTCCAGCATGCTATCATCTGAGCTGTACCACCAATGCTATAGGAAGCAACCTATGGGAAAATGTGCTATGAATGCCAATGGCCTTTTCCAAGAATTTCTGCTTCCCAGAGAGCTCTGACAATCCTGCCTCAGCACCAGGCAGGCAGTGTGGCTGGGAATACAGGCAGAAATGTGGGCAAGCAGACTGTCAAATCTCTTCAATCCCTCAGCAGCCGCTTCTTCTGGAGGTGGGGGCGCTTGGCAGCCTGCGTGTCCCTGACACAGAGTCTTGAAGTAGCAGGGACAGATCTGGTGGGTGCACTGGCTATTTTGTTGACCTCTTGGGCTTTCTGAGCAATAGAGGTATAGCTAGGGGAAGGATCTGCTGCAAACACACAGAAGAAATCATACGCATTTACACTAAATTTTAAATTTGAGGCTATTAATGTAAACACTTTGACCTCTAGAGGAAGAGGAGTGGTATTTTTGCATCTTTTCACTCCCAGACAGCACATGGGAAGAGCCATAGCCTCAGGCTTCTTTTTGATGCATTCCCTCCACTTCATAGCTTGGATTTTTTATTTATATTGGGCAACAGCAAGATGTTGGGATAGCAAAAAAAGCCTCAAAGTATTTCACAGGCTGTTGTAGTCTTAAATATTTGAGCACTAAACTAAATAAAGTAGTAGGCCTCATAGTTCCCTTGAGCTGTGATAGACATGTATAGTTTTGTCCACAATGGCTTTCATTAAGCCATCACTTTACTCCAAGGTAAAAATACCATCCATTTACACAAAGGCCGTTCTAAACACAAGTCCTAAATTAATGATAATAAACCCCAGTTCTACAGGCATTCCCTGGTTTGGTTTTAATTGTAGAAATCCTAATTTGTGGGTGCAATTTTATTTTAAAAAGCCACAGTCCTTGTTCAGGAAGGCTTTTCTTCCTTGCTGAGGAGGTAACTCATTTGCAGAGTCCATGCATAAATATATGTATTAGGCACACCAAAGATCTGTGATCTGGTCTTGTTTTGGGTTTTTTAAAAAATTATTTTATTTTACTTTAATTTTTATTTAGATTAATTGTATTTATTTCTTTTTGTTTAATATAATTTTATTATACTTTACCTCATTATTCTAATTTTATTTTTAGCTGCTCATTCTTCTACATGCAAGTAGTTCCAAACTGAGCAAAATTGCTGAGATGGGTATCTCATTTGGAGAAAGTAAGTAGGGTTAAAATATACATAAATTCACTCAGTGATCAGGGAACACTTCACCAAACTGCTTTCCTTATGCCCTTTTCCTCACCTTTCTTGAACATATACCACAGAACATCCTGAAAGAGAAGTCTCCATCCACCACTCCTTGATATTGATATAAAGGCAGCTTCACCTCCGCCCGGATTCTTCCCTTTCCTCAGTAACCATGAAAACACAACATCCATCTTCCCCTCTCTCTCACCGTGTCTTTGGACTTTAAGCCAGGTGAGAGTATGAGCTATAAATTGAAGTGAAATATACAGCTGGGTAAATACAGTGAGACGAAAGGGAGAAAAAGGGAAATGTGTTTCCTATCACCGAGTTTAAAAAACAGACTTGGCACACAAGGGGAAAAAACAAAACAGGAAACAAGGTTCTACATATAAATTAAAGTTTTTCACCCTGAACCTTTTTAGATAGCCCAGGAGTAATAAGAATGTGTGTTTCTTGGACCAGCAAAGCAAGCATTCCAACACTAAATGGCTTCCTGTTCAACACGTTCAAAGCCAGACACTGTTTTTGGGGGTTGGTTAGAAATATGTGTGAAGTATGCACTTTTACTGCAGGCCAAATCAAATGTTTTTAATCTCCCTTCCATCCCCTCCCCCACCAAAAATAAAAAAAAATCAAAAAAGCACAAAGTGTGACCAAAGTTTTCTCCTTCGCTGAGGAAGTTCAATGACGAGCCTTCAGTTAATGTGCAAACACCCACACTTCCCAATAAGGATGCTTAAAAAGGAACTGGTCAATGTCATTCTGCATTGACATTGGAGGCTGCTGAGCTGTAATGAGTGCATGCTTACAGGAGCTGGAGAACTTGGCCCCATGCAAAGACAGGGACGCAGCGAATATTTGAGGGTGCGAAGTGTGCTCCAGCATTTTTCCCCCAGTGGTGTCAAACCTGTAATTCGCAAATTGTTGATCCATCTTCTTCTTCTACCACACCATTCTCAAATGTTATTTTGTACTGCATGTTCTTTGCAGATCTTTAGGTATGGGGTTTTTTTAGGTTTACAAGCCTTGATTACATGTCCGAAAGTGAAAATAACACACATGAGAAGAAAGTGTGGAGCACCGTATGCCATGGATGTGCCAAGGTGAGGAGGTTTTCCTCACCAAAGCCGCAGGGTATGCTTTGCAATGAAAAAAAAAATCACAAAAGTACACTCTTTTTTTATTTTTTAACAGCTGGTGGGAAATAGTTACATCCAACAAACCTGCACCTCAATTTGTCCCTTTCAATCTAACTTCAGAAGTCTCACCAATTACTGCTTCTAGTAACATTTTTTCTCCCAACTCCAAACAAACAGCAGCCACGTATGTGGTAGCCAACTATTTTCTTTTAATACTATTTTCTTTCCAGTGTTTTTGAGCAAATGCAGGATCTAAACACTGTTCCATTTCAATATTTTAAGAATGCTATGTACTGAGTACAGTCTGAGATGGTATGTTGTTGTGAGGCATTGATCTTGTCTGTTGCTCTTATGGCACCTTGAATGAACCGAGCTGCATACTTTGTTTTGGTTCTTTCTGCCTAATTTAAGAAATCCCCCCCAACACATTAGCAGGCCCTTTAAACATATATTCTGGGGGTTTTGCTTGAAGAAAATGCATCCTAGCAAGATAGCTGGATCTCCAGACTCACCAAAGACAGTAAAATCAGCCTGCACTGATGTGCCCCAGACTAAGCAATGATTTTCGTTCTGCCTAGCCAACTGCAGTGCCCATTTTTCAGAAGTATTGCTGAAGATACAAGTAATAATAAAGATAGTGAGACTTAACAAATAATAGATAAACTTCACTGATGACTCATTTCTGGGGTGTGGGGTGAGCAGGGGAAATAACCAAGGAAGGAAGGAAGGAAGGAAGGAAGGAAGGAAGGAAGGAAGGAGGGAAGGAGGGAAGGAGGGAAGGAAAGAGGGAGGAAGGGAGGGAGGGAGGGAGGAAAAGAGGGAGGAAAAGAGGGAGAAAGCAAGCAAGAAAGAAAAGATGGTTGAGAGCAGAAATTCAGCTAAACATAGACAAGAAAGTCAATGCAAAAGAAAGGTTTCAGGGATAATTTATGGTAGTTTAAATCCCTATTTCTTTTGCCAGGTAGAGAAATCCTAGTCCTGTTACATGATCCAAACATCTTTCCAACTGCTTCAGTGAATCATTGCCATTACCAATACAGGCAGAAATTTACTATATCAGCTTCCCAGACACTGAACACAGTGTTGGCAGAGCTGGTAGATGCTAACTCAGTGAGTCAGATAGGGTGTTCTTTTTTTATCTCCAAGGCACACAGCAGCAGCTCCAGCCGTGTCGCCACTGCAGCTGCTGTCGAAAGCTGGGGCAGCCAACATGGTAAGAGTGGGATTGCTGACCAGTGGCACCGCAAGGCTTGCATGGCAAGTGCATGATGTATCAGCAGGTAATGAGACTATTGACATCCTGGAGTACTTCCTCAAGGTCTTGTCAGTCATATTCAGGAATCTAGGGAAAAAAAGAAATAATACTATAACTGTCATTATAATGATATATACTTGCAGGCATCATTATCTCAGTTACAGAATCACAGAACCATAGGGGTTGGAAGGGACCTCGAGAAATCATTGGGTCTAACCCCCCTGCCAAAGCAGGTTCCCTAGGACAGGTCGCACAGGTAGGTGTCCAGATGGGTCTTGAATATCTCCAGAGGAGATTCCACAACCCCCCTGGGCAGCCTGTCCCAGTGCTCTGTCACCCTCACTGTGTAAAAGTTCTTCTGCATGTCGGTGTGAAACTTTCTGTGCTCCAGCTTGAGGCCATTGCCCCTTGTCCTGTCTCCACAGACCATTGAAAAGAGTCTGGCTATCTCCCCCTGTGTCCCACACTTGAAATATTTATAAACATTAAGAAGATCCCCTCTTAGTCTTCTTTTCTCAAGGCTGAATAGCCCCAGTTCTTTCAGCCTATCCTCGTAGGGGAGATGCTCCAGTCCTTTAATCATCTTCATAGCCCTCCTCTGGACTCTTTGCAGGAGATCCCTGTCTTTTTTATACTAGGGAGCCCAGAACTGGACAAAATACTCCAGGTCAGAACAGAGGGAGAGGATCACCTCCTCTGACCTGCTGGCAATGCTCTTTTTGATGCATCCCAGGATCCCATCTGCCCTCTTAGCCACCAGGGCACATTGCTGGCTCATGGCCAACCTGTTGATAAGCTTTGTCTTGAAACTATCTCTTTCAGTCTCACAATGATTCCAAAAGTCTCCCTCATTGGAGCTTTGTACCTGTAACATTTTTTATTGTGGAGATTTTAACATATTATTGTTTTTTCTTGTTTGCTTCTCACATACACCACTTTCAACTGCTTAATCAAACAGGTGTTTGCTTTGGGGAAGCAAAGTCCACACATCTACGCTTTACATAATAGGAATAAGTATTGTTCCTTGACAGAAAAGAATATGTGTTTTGTTGGTTGGGGTTGTTTTGTTTTGTTTTGTTTTGTTTTGTTGGGGTTTTGTTGTTGTTGTAGTGTTGGGTTTTTGGGTTTTTTTCCTGTATCCCTGATAAAGATATAGCTAGGGATGAAGGTGATTGTGATAGAACAAAATGAAGCATATGCTCTGCAGTCCATGAAAGCAATCTGAAGGTGCTCTGAAGCAGTTGTGTGTGCTGTGGTCTTGACTTCTGCCAAATGGCATCAGTGGATGAAGTAACAGCCGATGGCTCATGTTGCTCTTCAAGAGACATCAGACTTTGTTTTCTCTGATTTTTCCACTCTTCTCTGCTTTCAATGCTCCATCCTTTTAATCATTTAAGTCCAAATTTCAAAACTAAATATTTGCTGAGAAAGTCAAGCCATGCTGATCTATGGCTAGGAACGTGCAGCTGTTCAAGACGGATGCATCACCCTATGCTTCCCTTGTCTGTACTTTTCCCCATCCACAGCTGGCCACAGGTCAAGAGAGAACGCTAGGGAGATGGGTACATCAACCTCTCCTTATAAGCAAACTACCTCCAGAGTCCACTCCTTCTCTGATACCACACTGCATTACTCTGAAGCAGTCTCCTTTGGGCCCCTCCATAGCCACCTCCATTTCCACACTGTAGGGAACTGATGATCCAGGTACTGGCAAAATGCATTCACAAACATTGGTCTCCTACACCAGTTTCTATCTGTGATATGTAAACATAAAATCTACTGGACTTGCCCCTCTGGCAGTTTAGCAGAAGGGACTCTTTTAATCAACAGCTCTTGTGTTCATCCAGTTGGTCTAGATCATTTTGGTGAAGTTGTACTTCAAGCATATTCAGAACCAAAGACTGATTCATTAGATGTTTTAGACAGTCTTATATGCATGGTAATTGCTTTTCCAACATGTTCCCAACCATATTGACCCATCACATTTCTGCTGAACAACAAGATAAGTATCAACGTACTGCAGAGTGACCAGAGGTGCTGTTCCATACTGTCATAATACAAGTTTCTGTGAAAAGTAACTGCAATACTGTTTTTCAGTTGTGCAGTGCAGCTCTGAGCATTATTTTTTGCAGCCAGGTGGATGAAAGGAAGACTAGACAGCCTGCTAACACAGTTTGGTAGCACTTCTATTCACTCACCAGAAGTGTTCATACAAGGCTATGGGTGCCTAACCTGTCACATCTTTGCTTCTGAAAGTGAAATATCTGAGTGTGAACAAACCGTTAGTATATCATGTACATTATATTTATGGAAACCTGGTTAGCTTGATCATGCCCAGAATTTGCAGGTAGGGTCTGCCATGATACAAAAAAATTAAAAGTTTGGTAAAATGCCATTGAGAGCTTTTCAGTTAGACAAAGAAGGCTGTGCTTTCTTTCAGTGCAGTCAGCAGAATTTCTTTCTCTGGGAAAAGCTTTATTATTTGGCAGAATGTTATATAAAGCAGTCCAAGTATTTTGTTTTGTTGGGTTTTTTCATTTAAATGTTTTATTTCTGTAGAATGGAAATTGAAGAAAATAATTGGAGACCCAGGTACAATAGGTTCTATTACTGGTGAAAGCAAGTTCATCAGATGAAACACAATTCTGAAGACAAAATGGCCTCTGAATTGCTCTCAGAAGAAGGCTTAAAGCATGGACTTTCCAGCTTACAAAAAATTCCAGGGTCTTTTGCAGCTCACCAGATGAAAGGCTGCAAGTCCTGACAAAGATTCCTTGAGTGCTATACTGCAAGAACAACCAACAGTTAGGTCAGCAATAGACTAACAGGAAACAAATCACAAGCTCCATCAGGAATTTCTTTCCTAGCCTGCATAAATTGCTGATGGGCTAATCTAACATTTAAGAGATGTTTCATAACTGTTATCCAGTGGAAGATGTTAGGACTCGGTACAACTGCCCTGCTCCATCTGGATGAGGAAGTGATTCTTGTCAGTCTCCTCGGGGCCTCCCTCAGGTTCACTGAGTGCCCTGATGGAACACTGAACCAAATTTGAGAGCAGGAACAATCTAAGTGATTGATTATGGGTGATGTTTAGTGTTCATTAACAGTCGAGCCTTTTGAGGAATTATACTTGGTGTAAAACAGCAACTATTTCTTTCTCCCTAATTCTCTGTCACTATGTACACAAAATCATACAAAAGACCCCAAATTAATTTCAGGAATGTCCAGATGTTACTAAGTGTGCTGGAAGGCAGCATCAGTGCAAAGCTCTCACCACGAATGCTGTTATGTTTGCTGCCATCATGCTTTAACACAGGAATGGTAATGAAGCAGGAATGGGAATGAAGCCATTTTAATGAGCTTGTTACGAAGACACCGTATATTCATTGTAGATTAATTAATCAGCATCTTAGCAAAAACAAGGACTGGAAATATGCAGTATGACTTAGTGGTACCTGGGAGTCCCTGACAATTCTTCTGAGCCACATGGAGCAATTCTGTCAGAAGGCATCAAGAGCTAAAAGAAGCAAGCAGGAGCAAAACTGAAGGGAAAGAAGACCCAGAACTTGACTTTATGCTGGGGGCCTTTCCCCTTTCTTTCTGTGCATGCAGAAGGCAAATGATCCACTACAGATTCACAGATTCACAGAATTATAGGGGTTGGAAGGGACCTCAAGAGATCATCGAGTCCAACCCCCCTGCCAAAGCAGGTTCCCTAGGACAGGTTGCACAGGTAGGCATCCAGACAGGTCTTGAATATCTCCAGAGAAGGAGACTCCACAGCCCCCCTGGGCAGCCTGTCCCAGGGCTCTGTCACCCTCACCATGAAAAAGTTCTTCTGCATCTTGGTGAGGAACTTCCCTTCTGCAAACAGATACAAATATATGCACAAGAGTTGGGAACATCTTGTACACAGCTGTGAGTCAGTACTTGGCAGGTGGCTAGCTGGAGTCAGATTTCCCAGACGACAATTACATTTTCAAAAAAAAGAATTAAAGAGACAAGAGAAGAAGGATTAATTCCCACCAGTCAAGAATAAGAGCTCTGAAATAAAATTCTTTTTTCTTTCCACATAGTTAATTCTACATGACTGAAGGTGTTGCCTGAATTAAACATCCAGGACAGTTATAATGAGTCTTTCTCTCAACGGGTACAGGTTAGATTTGAATAATTGTTTCTGTCCTCAAAGCTGCCCAGCCAGTTCTGATCTGAGAGCTGTACAGAGATAATAACAATGTAGTATGGTGTTCAAACATGTCTTGTGAAAAGGTCACATCATCAGTATAGTTGGCCAAGTAGAATGGCATGTAGTAAACCTTTTTTTTTTTAATTGTTGGCTGTGGACCATAAAAACATTTGCACAACAAGGCATCAAATGCACCTGGAGGACTATCAGCTGAGGCATGTCTGCTGCTCCTATGGCAAACAGCATTCAGCTTCCCCTTGGCCCTGTGGGACCATGTCTCAGGCTTACGGTATGTTTTCTCATTTCAGCATGAACAGCCAGATATGGCCAGAACCACAGAGCTGTAGGTGGGTGATAAATAAATCTGTACATTGTAATATGTCTTGTAATTGTTGATGATTTCAAATTTTGGTTATTCTCTCATAATCAGTGTTTTTTCAGGTTTTTCTGTTTGAAAACAGTAATTTCAAAAGCAACAATACATGAGATGTTTGCCTTTGATAGAAAATCTGCCTGCCTGCCTGCCCGCCTGCCTACCTGCCTTCCTACTTTCCTTCCTACCTGTCTATGTAAACTGTTATCTAACAGAATGTCAGGAGTCAAAACAAATGAGGTTTGGGCACTGCAATATAGTTGAATCTTTGTGTTCATATTTTCTGATGAAAGGATACAATCCTGTGCCATTGTCTAGCTCTCCAAGTGAGGAGACTGTGGTGTACACTGGAAAACATGGTTAAGCCAGAGCACTGGGCCTAACGGGAAATCTGAACACCTGTTAGTTTATTACCGAATTTTCTGTGGAAAGTCTTTGCTACCTGTATTCCTTTTCAACCCCAGCTCTCAAGGAAGTTCTAGATGTTTTCTCTGTTCGTGTAATGCAAGATAGGGGTAGGTCATGGAAAAACATATCAGTTTGGATCTTCTCAGAAACTACATCTGAAACAGTGTGAGCTACTGGAACCATGTTAGGCTATATCACTCCACAGGAACCTTTAACCTCCAAGCTGTAGTGTGACCAGGATGCTACCACTTTTGCTGTAACAGTGGCCTTTAGCATGCACGCAGCACTCCAAAGAAAGCTGAACAAGTACGATCTGCATCTCCATAAGAGCTGGATACCACTACAAAACCAGTGGGATTTAATAATTTACAAGTCACAGAAGTGCCCTGCCTCGAAATGGGTCAATTTCTCAGAACAGGATATATTAATTTTAATAGGACAGAGAGGGATTTAGCAAGAGACAAAGTGCAGAAGTTAACAGACAGATTATATACAAAAAGGCCTCACACGAGTACTTTGTTGGGAAAAATGAGCTTAAATATTTCAAGAGATAATTAATCTGTTATGATACTTGAAGACTAAAACAAAAGAGTGGTTTATATCCGCAGCTTCCTGTTCCTAAGCAAATTCCTGGGGATACTTATTGCACACAGAATTACAGTTTCCAGTTGTTTCCCATGATTGAAAGCTTCCAGGTTACCCAGCAGCTGTTAAAGGCAATGCTGCTTTTGGCAGCAAGCATCGCCGTCAATCCAGTCCTGACTACGGCCGATGAGAATCTTCTGGTTGACTGAAATGCAACCAGACCGAGCCCTAAGTGATTTAGCTTTCAGAGGCTCATGGGGACACAGAAGTTACCAAATATGCATATGTCTTTGGAACCAACATGTGCATGACAGGTATCATAAGAAACAAGTTTGGGCTGATAATGCCATTCTAGGCTGCACCTAGGATTTTCCTGAGGGAGAAGGGGCAGCCCTCTTGCATATGGTGTTCAGCCCCCCTCATGTTGCTGTTAGGACAGCTTCTTGAGGTGGGTAGTCCATTTTGCCCAGGGAAGGGACACCCAGGGTCCATCAACAGCCTGTAGAAAGCTTCCAAAATACTGGGTCTATTTAGCAGAAAGCTCTCATGCTTTGTCAGTACCAGTGATAACTGCTGAGCAGAAGTCCGGTGTGGTGGGCTGGCAGTGAGGGTCTGGCCCCTCTTGTTGCTTGATTGCTTTTGGCCTTTTTGAGAACATGCAAGCTACTCAAAGCGATTATGTACTCTGTGGCCTGAAATCATATCTCTGTTACTGAGTCCCGGATGCAAAAAGAAGCGATATAAAAAGTGTGTTATAAAAAGAAGTAAATATTGATCTGTTCCTGTGGTGAATGGGCGTGAATGGGCTCCAAGTGCTGCGATGTTACTTTTGTGGATCTCGGAGTGGACCTCACTGTTTATAAAAACAAACAGATAAATAAAGATCTAATTAAAAGCCTTTCAAGTCCTGTCATGAATCTGAATGCCAGCTAGCTCTGCATCAGGTGTGCAGTGTCCAGTTCTGGTTTTAAGTATTAGCTTATACTTTGACGGGCACTTAGGATAGGATTTATCCTGCCTTACTTAGTCTTCATGGAGTCACTTAATCTAATTGTATGGTTACCCACTCTGTGGGATGTGTGCTTTCAGATGTCCTTGAAGAATTTCTTAATCATCTGGCCTTTGGAAAACTTGTTTTCCACAGTTTCTATTAAAGAGGAAACGTTATGCAATGAGGAATCCAGCACTCACTGGGCCAGGAAGAGAGGGGAAAGGAAGCATGATGCTTAAGGGCTAGCACATTGCGGGGCAGTTTCTATGTTTTACCCAAAGTTTGCACCCTTCTTTGAGCATCAGCCGAACACTTGAGGACAGTGGGTGCTGAGGCTCAGTCCTTCCCATCTGACTGGCTCTAGGCTGTCTAGCTGCGAGTGATGGAGTGCAAATGGTTTAGTGTTGCAGTCTCTGGTGCCCAGCTCTGCTGAGGCTAAGTGCAAAGGAAACAGGAGATACAAGTTCTTGGGCACAGCCAGAAAAATTTAATGTTTTAATACCCACTTTTTGAGAGTTTAGTTCTGCTTTTGCATCTAATGTCCAGTCCAGTCTGTACACACTGCACATGTCCTGTGCCTTAGTCTGCACCTGCGCCTATTCCTCTAATACCCAGCCTTGCTGCTCCTGCTCCCTTAAAGGAGTATTTTTATTTTGACCTGTGACCTTTAACAAGCAAGTATTTTTGGCTATGTTGAGTTCTGTTTCAAAACACATTTTCCTTCTGGAACAAAAGTAACAGATATATCAAAGAATCTGTAATTCTTTCTCATGTTTCTTCCCCTTAAGCTGTTACCTGAAGGGCAAAATGCCCACTGGTACCAAATGGAATTTTGTTAATGGAGCACTGACATGGAATAAACACTTCTGGGTAGCATTCATGTACTTCAAGCCACTTCTCATTAGTACTGTTTATTTTAAATTAAGCATAAAGTTATAAATGGGGAGCATAAGACCTGCATCTATTAATACAGGGTCAGATTTTACAGCACTCACTATGCCCAACAAGTGCTTACTTGCACCAGCAAGTTCTGTTTTAAGTAATGGTGCTTTAATTCCTTTTTGGCTGCCTAATCTGGCCCACATTAGGGATGCAACAAGATTTTTTTACAGCATTGGTAAGATGATTAAAACACTTTATGGAAAAAATTTTAAGCTCTTGAAGAAAATGATAGCTGATGTCATAATTCTTTCCATATCCTTCTTATAGCAGTGTAGAGTCAGGCTCTTCTGCTGAAATGGTTGTCAGTATTTCCAGTTTCACGCTCTTTCTCAAGGGGTTGTGACCTTTCTGCTACTAGTTGGAGCAGAAGGTTGTCGTGAAAGTGGTTTTTTCCTGTCTTGGAAGTGTGACATTGGATTTAAATTGCAAACTAATGTAACCGTTAATGTTTGTTAGATACTTTACTGAGACATTCTTTCATGTATTAAAACTACATGTGGCAGCAATTAGCAAAATCTTCACTTCCTCTAAAATGAAGGAGACATAGTGATGAGCAATGTTATTTTTTCAGCCCTTTCAGCATTGTCAGAAATCTGTTCTTAGCAGTGATATGTTTGTGTCAGTACCACATACCAGCCAAGTATTACGTAAATAGATGTGTCCACATCTTTTAAGAGACCCAGCACCCAGTATTTCAACCTACTTTCTGCTGTATAGAGGGTGCTCAGTCTCTCTCCTGGGATCACACAGAAAGCTGAGAGTTAACCACACAGCCACAAAGCCACACCGCTGTGTGGGCTCCTATAGCACCATTCTGACAACTGTCCTAGGTCCTTGTGTTTCCATCTACTCTTCTGTCAGTGCTGCACTTCAATTTAAATCTTCTTTCTTGCATTTTTGGAGGGGGGGGGGGATTTTCCCCTAAACTTATTTTTTTATCCTGCATTTTATTTGTAAAAATCAGAAAAATACTCCCTGTGCATTGTCTTGCCAAACCAAACAAACCATGCAAACTGACCTTCTGTGGAAACTTTTTAGCACTTCTGGTATTTTGAGAAGCCTTCTTGTACTTCATCTTCACTTAGATATAGATGACTATATCTATATAATTGTCTGTACCCATTGACCATAAACCAGATGGACCTGTGCACATTGCAAAAAGAGGCTTTAATGAAATTTCTTCTGCCTTTATCAAGTTAGCCTTGGGAATATTTTCAAATTACATGGTAAGAATCTCTGGTGAAATTTATCAGCTATCTGCTTGAAACCATTATTTCTAGTGTTATACTTTTCCATTCATTGTGTGCTTGGGGACCCAACTCCTGTCACCAGAACTCAGATACTTCTCATTTAACTATTGCCATTGAAAATCTTACATCTAGTCCCCACTAGCCATCTAGGGTAAGGCAATTTGGCTCACTGATCATAATCATAGAATCATCATAGAAGCATAGAATGGTATAGGTTGGAAGGGACCCCAATAATCATAGAGTTCCAACCTCCCTGCCACAGGCAGGGCCACCAGCCTCCAGGCCTGGATCTACACAAGGTTGCCCATAAGGTAGAAAGACTTGTATCTTGACATGGTTTTAAATTTGAACAGGGTGGGTTTAGGTTAGACATTAGGAAGAAGTTCTTCACTATGAGGGTGGTGAGACACTGGAACAGGTTGCCCAGAAGCCCTATCTCTGTAGGCATTCAAGGTCAGGCTTGATGAAGCTCTGAGAGATCTGATCTAGTTAAAGTTTTCCTTGCTTACTGCAGGGGGGTTGGACTAGATGACCTTTAAAGGTCCCTTCCAACCTAACACATTCAATGATTCTATGACATAATGGTTTCTGCCTTTTAACTACAGCAGAATCCAGAGGAATTGACTCAATGAGATGCCTTAACTTTGGGATGGCTATGTGACATGAGTCCTACTCAGTATCTGAACAATACTTGAGTATCAGAGATGAGATGAGTATCAGAGATGAGATTGTGCAGAAATGGTTGAAAGAAGAGACTGTGTGTCCCTAGGGAAGGAACACACCTGAAGCTGCTGGATGGTGCACAATATATTAACAACAAAGTGGTCTCTGTGCTAAAAAGGGTGGGGAGCAAAGACACTCCTGAAAATTTAGGTGGAGAGTTGAACAGAGAAATACAAGAGTTATTACTAGTAGTTCAAATTTATTTATCAAGACTTTAAAACTAAATTATCCAGATATTTATAGCAAAGACTGAAATGTTGATCTAAAGAAGGAGAAAATGTTAGTCTTCTTTCAACATTAAAACTCTGTTCAAAGTTCATGATCTACGAAGATTTCCTAACCTTATCAGGACAACCTGAAAGAAAATGTCTGAGAGTGGGTGTCACCAGACAAAAAAAATAAACAGGGGCTAACATAACTATGAAATTCAGCATGTGAAAAGATACTAGGCAGACAGTCAAAATTACAAGAACAAATACACAAGAGGGCAGAACTCTTACTGCCAACAACTACAATGGTATTACATATCACTTGTGTTCTCACTTATGCTAACGTTATGCTAGTACAGCTCACTTGAACTTTCTGGAACTAGTCCTTATTTTCAGTGATGTGAAAGCAGAATCATCCAAAATTGTGCCTGTCACTTTTACTTCTCCTTGAAACTAAGAGCTGAGGAAAGTGGAAACTTCTTGTGACTGGATATTATAACCTATGGAAGATTGGACTGAGAAGAGGGAGTTGAATATCTTTGTATATATTATCTTTGTATATATTCTTCTGTTACACAAGAACGTATTTTTTAACACAATCAAAACATTGACCCTGGATCCTATTGCACTTAACAGCGGTGTTAAGATTTCTCTGCAAGCCAGATGAGCAAAAATAATGAAATACTAGTGAAAGTTCAAAGCCAGGCCTCTTACTCCTTGTGGGAAACCCAGCAGATTCTCCAAATCTTGTCTTTCTCTGGTTCTGAGTTTGAAGAGTTAACATGTTTTTCAAGATATTTTAAAATACTTTAATTGAATAAATAGTGCATTTTCAAGTGCCAGTTAGCTTCTTATGAAAAATATTTAAAAGGTATTACAATAAAAGTTTCTGAGTGTAGGGGTTATTTGTAAGTTTTGGGTGGTTTTCAGTGCTGATGAATAGGTGAGCTCTGTGCCTGTCTGCTACAGTCACTACCATTGCTACTACAACTACAGCTATGTGATGGAGAAACATCTTGAGAAAAGGAAATTGTATCACTCTTAAGATAAAGAAGAAATTTTAAGACTTGAAGGCCTTTTCATGAAAAGTCTAGCACGAGCCATACCACCCTCTCAGTATTAGCGGTCCTTCCTGGTTGAGATGTAAGATAGATATAGGGAAAATTTATCAGGAGTCCAGGGAGGTTGTTTTTCCTCCTTCAGACAACTAGGGCAAAAGCCCAACCAGGCTATTTGCTGGTATCCTGAACCATTATTATTCTCCGAGTCTCATTAAAACAAAAGAAAACAAAACAAAACCCCCGCCTTTGTCTCAGGTCATTCCAGAACATTTGCCCTCCCCTGTTATGTATCCAGGCAGGAAATGTTTTTCTTCTTTCAAAGTGAGCAGTGCAAGGATATTGTGGAGAATGCATGTAGGGCACTATGCTATCAGTACCCTCCAGTTGTTTATCATGGCCATTTTCAGCCCAAACAGGGACACCAAGTTCTCTTGGATTCTCACTGTGCTGGCAGTCATCTGTGTGTGACAACAAAAACCCCAACAACCACTTCCTGATATGTTTCAGAGAATTAATTTTCTCAGCCTTATCTCACAGTTTCATTCCACTACTGAAAAGAAGTGCAGGGTTTTGCAGCAGGCTCGCCTCCTCACTGTGTATTTGTCAGTGAGAACTGCACAGTTTTGCCTCCTCACATGTTTTTCCTACTCTCCAGAGAAGATAATAAGGAGGACTTGCTATCTTTAGCCCTGTGAATGGATGTGTCTAAGGTCAGTTCAGAACAACAGACCCTTAGCTGCAGTTGTGGCCTATAAAACCGCATCGTTTTGCTGGCGGCAGCAGGCTGGGCAGGGCTGGCGTGACAGAGCTGCACAGGAGTGCGAGGCTACTTTATAAGCACAGTTTCCAATCTCAGCGTGTCTCTCCACAGCAATGTTGTGTTAAGAAATTAGCATGGATTTTTTTTTGGTTTTTTTTTTTAGTGCAGAAAGCTTTTATGTTCTGAAGGCCAACCCCAGTGCCACTCAGGACCAGAGGTTTCTCTCTTTCAGGTCAGGAGACCAAGAGTGTGGCAAGGAGAAGCCTCTTTTTTGCACACAGAAAGAGGAGAGAACTGGCAGCAGTGGAAAAGTGCTTACACTTCTTCAGCCCTTTTTCTAGAGAAAGTAATTTTCATGTTATTCAAGGGTCAGTGGTGTCATCTGCTTGGTTATTTTATTCCCCAGCTTGTGACAGTGCTCTTCTATGCATATTTTTCATATGTCCAGAACAAGTAACATTTTTAATTGGACCCTTAACAGAAAGAGCAAAGCTCATTTTCCAACTGTGGGTGCCAGCTGGAGAGTACAGGGTTTGTTTTCTTTCTAAAACATGGACTTTCTTTTTTAGTGTTAACAACTACCTCCGGCTTCCTCTCCAAATACACGTTTGATGCTTGGTAGTGATCAGTCAGGTGGTATTACTGATGAGAGGAAAAAGGCGTGAAGATGATCAGGGTGATAGCCACAAATTTAGGAAGCCTCATTGAAAATCTGTCACGGACCTCCTGTGTTACCTTGCACGAATCATTGAGCCACAGAGCCACTACAGGCTGCATCCACCTCAATTTCTATGCTTCAGTTTTAAAACCATCACACATGAAGTGTAGGATTTCTAACCCATTAGTTTATGTCAATTCAAATTGCAAAATTCCTAGCTATTTACTATAGTGGGGACCATGCTGCTGTTTGAACTAGGACTTCTGAATGGGATCGTTAAGATACATGGCAAAAGAACTTGCTTTTACTTCTTTCTTTATTCTCACGACAAGGAAGCTTCGTTTAAGCATGAGTTAAGTGCTGTGGCACTGCAGAAGAGGATTTCTTCATCAGGAACAGATGAAGAGATCCTTGCAACCTTGTCGGGAGAAACTGTTTCCCTCTCTTCTTAGGTTTTCTAGAATACTAAGTGTGAAACAATGGCTGAAATCATAAATTCTTCTGAAAAATTAGTTTCCTGTTGAGTAATCTGAGGTTTTATTGTTTCTCAGGGAGCAGAGATCTGCAGCCCCTTAAAAAGAAAGCAAAAAACACCCCACCCAACCACTAGTTAGCACAGACTAATAGAGTAACTGTTAACGCTTAGTGTTCTTGTCATGACTCTGTAGTCTAGTTCTTGCCCCAAAGAATTCCCCGGTGGTTGTTTTCTCACTGGTTTTGTTTGTTTTGTGGGATTTAGAGTCCACTAACATGAGTTATAATTTAGAAACACAGCAGGACAAGAAATAGTTAACATAATTTTAAAAATTCTTCTATTTTCGTCTTGTCAAGTACCTATCCAAATGCAAGTGATAAACCTACCCAAACACCTCGGTCACAGGGCTTTTTTTGAGTGAATCAGAGTAAGAAAGTGCACTGCCACTGTGGAAAAGTAGTCCCTGTGATCTAGGGGCTGAAGGTAGGTGCTAGAGGGGCCATGAGAAATTTAGTGTGAGTGGCAGAACATAAGCAACCCAAAGTTTCCCACAGCTTGACCCAAACTCTGCAACACCTACTGCCAGCAGAGGTAATATTTCAACTGAACAAGTTATTCTTCGGTTGCTTTCTCTAAAAAAATCAATGCACAGTTTTGCCAGCACAGTGCAACCATCAACTCTTCTGCAGCAGTGACAGCTTCCGTGTGACCACTGTTTCCTACCCACCGATGTCACCTGCAAAGTTCTTAATGAGCTGCTACAGTGAGAAAACTTAGGAGAATAGAGTTATTTTAATTAATGCTTTTCTTCTCAAACCTTAATGTTGTTAACTTTAAGAAGTCATTAGAATGCTGCCATGAACAGGACGCAATGCTTATGGGGTTTAATGAATGCAAATGTAGGGAGGAACCCATTTTAGTCTTCTAAGAAAGAGAAGGGATTAATCTAAAATGACATACTTAATTACTCCAATCAGACCTTCTTCAGTGAGAGGCAATAAAAATAAGAGGCTGTGATTATTTCTAAATTTCTTAGTAAAAATGTTGATGCCATTAGCTAAGAAATATTTCAGTGACAGTTTGAAACAAATGTCTCCAATACACTTTTAATGTAGATTTTAAAGGTTCATTATTTTTGGTTAATTGCATGCCAGTTGATCATTAAAAACAGATTTGCTGAGGCTTAGGAGGCATGCATCCTTTACATGAATGTTAATCCTCAATAAACATGCTTTTAACAATTGGTTGGCTCAATTTATATGTATAGCAGGGAATTCAAGTCACAGAATGCAGTAAGATGCTTACTTTAAAGTACTGCTATCATTTCCCTGTTTATCCCGTACTGCCTTCTCTAATCAAATGGAAAACCGATTATTACAGAGACATAAAGCACTTTTCTGGTGTTCGCCAGATCTCCTCTTTGCAGAAGTTCTTTTCTGATAGATTGCCTCAGTTTAATATTGAAAGTGAATAAATAAGATGTTGACAGGAAAAAAACGTTTGTCAGGAAGAAAAGGTGCGCCCCTTTGGTCCACATGAAGAGCCATTGCACATGAATAGATCTGTAATTTCTGAGAGACATAGCTCTGCTTTGAGCTTAGCGACAATTGGTTCAGGCCTAAAGGGTTCAGAATGTTCTCCCCAAAGACTGAGGCAGATTAAAATTTGTCCAGTGTCCTTACAGAAAAAAAATTTATGGTGCAAATTCATTCAAAGACTCACAAACATCGGCAGCCATTTTAATTGTTTGTGTTAAAACAAGAAGTCTTGCTCTGAATTCTCTGAGACAAAAGGAGGTTAAAAATCCAGATCTCAAATTTGCAGCTCATTTAATCTCCTCCATTGTGTAAGGCATGGGTGAAAAATGTTTTCAGGTAGAAATCTTGTTAAAAAAAACAGTGATGTCATCTTAAAATTGGACAAAACTTGCTATGTTAGCTTAATTTAATTTTGAGTTCCTGTACTAATTTCAACACAAAATCCAAATCAAATTAAGATTTGATAACATAGAGATACAAGCAGACACAGACATTAAGAGGAGCAACAAACCTTCTGAGCAACAACCCTTCTCTCATTCTAATTCCAGTAATTTTGTGAGATGAACCGTAACAAGTTTTTCCTCTCATTCTAATGCCAATGTATCACCCATGCAGTGCTGGTCATTTTTGTCTCAATTCTTTATACTTTTTCTGAAGTTGTAAAATATTTACATTGAGCAATATATTAATCTATGTATTCATTATTTTGAATACATTTATATGTTGAAACCTTCCAGCACAATTTGAAAAATAAAGCTCATTGTTATTCTTTCTAACAAGTGAAAGGCTTTACATCCCTTCTCTGCTCAGCCGTATCTCTAACCCCTGGATCTGCAGATAAAACGGTATGTTTGCAGAGAGGGCTGCTGATAAGACGCGCGGAGACGTCCGGTGCACAGCGTAGTCCCTAGGAGGAAAGGTACCTTAGGAAGGGGTTTGTTGACCATGGGGTGGCCACTAGCGATCTTGAGGGTAGATCGAGCAAACCCAAGAATCGGGGAGTAGACTGGGTGGCTCAGAGGCCCGTATGGATAGAAGTTCTGGCGTACGGGGGGGGTCACTAATCACAAGGCCCGACTGGAATTAGGAATCATATGTCGACTTGGTTCTTCCTTCCAGATGTAGGGGGATAACGGCTGGATTAATAATTGCAGTACTGTGTTGTTGGAAGTGCCGGGGCTTGCTTTAGGGTTGTAATTGTGCTTGTTGTTGAGTTTGTCATTGTGTTTGTCATTGTAACTGTAACTGCGATCGGGTGTCTAACCAGAGATACAGCTGGTATGGGAGATGATGTAGATCAAGCACATGACATCACATTGTTTGCCTAGAGGTATGCAGTTTGCCTCTCAGTTTTACTATGAGGGATCACAGACTTGGCCAACAGAAACTCCCTCTCTTTGTCTTTCTTTCTTTTCCTTTCCTCCCAGAATAGCTCAGACCTGAGCTTCTCCAAACCACAGCCACTTCACCAAGCCGCTGGGCGAAATAGCAGGTGCACGGTAAGGTTGAGAATAAGCCTCTGGGCAAAATGCTAATGGTCAGGCTGCTGACCCACTTTACACACCTGGCAGGTGCCTGCTTCCTCTGAGGACATCCCTGCTTACAGAGGTTTGGGTTCCCGTAGTGTTGTGTGTGTGCGTAGCTGATCGTAGGAAGTGGAGGAACAGACCTTTCTTCTACGCAAATTGTCCTATTAGTCCTGAAATTGAGACTGTCCTTTTCTTTTCTGGTGGAAACAAAGACTGGGTGGCCCTTGGCTCCTTGCAAATGGAGGTTTGGTTATGAACAGAGCTCATGTGATGATATTAATGATTGGTGATTAGTACAAGGAAATACCAGGCACATGGCCTGTTCTATAGGGGGTCATCAAGCAAGACATGGTAGCTGTATTTCAAGGAAATGCCTAATAGCCTGAAGGCTTTGTAATAGCATTAGAAGTTTTATGTTCTGGAATAAAGTAATCAAATCTCATGCTTCGGGGCACACGCTGATCTCTGCAGGAACCAGGAAGGCATTTCCCCCCCATGAGAGCTTTATGCAGTTGTCTGGGTGGTTTCCATCCTTTCTCAGAGTGATAGAGGCTGTTGGAGGCAGGACGCTGAACTGCATGGAGTGACCCCCTCATACTGGTGTCCCCACGTAGCTCTTTAAGGAGCTAAAGATTTCAAATCCTATAGAAATGAATGCATTATGACAGGAAAGCTCCAGCAAAATGCCTTCAAAGTGAAACCCTGGGCCAGCTTTCAGTCTCTATTAGGTAGGTGCAGTGCTCATTGAATTCACCCCAGAACAGAGAACAATGGTTGGCAAGCTGCTTCTAGTGAGGAAAAATGATTAATGCTTTGTGTCAAGTACTCATATAATGGTGTGGCACTTGTACGCAGTGCATTTTTCTCTTCTTAGGTAGGATGCTAGTAAATGCATCAAAGCTGAGTGTTCACAGCATCACATGTTTGTTCTCCAGCTCCTAATGCACTGTCATGTCAGCCAGCTTCTCTGTATGTCCATCTGAAAAAATCTGTGCCCTGTTTTGGCTGCCTTCTGCTTTTCTACTTTTGATTCTCTCTGTGGCTTTTTCTCTTCCTTTTCTTTGTTTTCCTTTTCATTCTCTTCTGCCCAGCTGGAGGAAATAATTTGTCATTTGTTATTGAAATGTTTACTTTGATCTAATGTAAAAAGTTTTAGTCCAGCACAGAATACAATGCTGCCACTTTGCCATTTCCAATTTGTTTTTTTTTCTCACAGGAACATTTCTATACACATTTGTATGTACTTAACTATAGCGTAGACAGAGACAATTTGCTCCACCAAGGCAACTTCCACCATCAGTTCAAGCCAAGACTTCTCACTTTTTTCTGCTGGAATAAAATGTTTATTTTTCTTGTGATGTCACAGTCAATGTCCTTTTTGACACCACAGTCAGTATTTTTCCTTAGAGATGCTCCATATTTATTGTCATTATTTTTCACAACCTTGTAAAAGGTGTGATTGTGCAGGTAAGGAAGATTTTTGAAATGATTCATCTCAGACATTGAGGTCTAAAACATAACTGGCTCCTGAGTCACTTTGTGAGTTTAATCACCAAAAGTACTTATAGAATCATAGAACCATTTTGATTGGCAAGGACTTTTAAGATCATCAAGTCCAACCATTAACCTAGCACTTCTAAGTCCACCACAAAACCATGTTCTTAAGCACCACATCTACACATGTTTTGAATACCTCCAGTGGCAGTGACTCAGGGACTTCCCTGGACAGCCTGTTCCAGGCTTGACCACCCTCTCAGTGGAGATTTTTTTCCTAATCTGCAATCTAAACCTCTCTTGGCACAACTTGAGGCCATTTCTCCTTGACCTATCACTTGTTACCTGGGAGAAGAGACCAGATCTCCCTCCAGCCTCCTCTTCTCCAGACTAAAGGACTCAAGTTCCCTCAGCCACTCCTCATAAGGCTTATGCTCTAGACCTTTCACCAGCTTCATTGGGCTTCTTTGGACCTGCTGCAGCACCTCCATGTCCTTCTTCCAGTGAAGGGTTCAAAACTGAACACAGTGTTCTAGGTGCGGCCTCACCACTGTCAAGTACAGGGGGACAATTATTTCCCTAGTCCTGCTGGCAACACTGTTCCTGATACAGGCCAGAATGCTGTTGGCCTTCTGGGCTACCTGGGCACACTGCCGGTTCATAATCAACCAACAGCTGAGTAACAACCTCGGTCCTTTTCCACCAAGTATCTTTCCAGTCACTCTTCCCCAGGCCTTTAGTGTTGCCTGGAGTTGCTGTGACCCAAGTGCAGGACCTGGCACTGAGATTTGTTGAATCTCATATAGTTGGTCTCAACCTATAGATCCAACCTGTCCAGATCCCTCTGCAGAGACTTCCTGCCCTTGAGCAGATCAACACTTCCAACTTGGTGTCATCTGCAAACTTAATAAGGGTGAATTCAATGCCCTTGTCCAGTTCATTGATAAAGACATTGAACAGAACTGGCCCCAGTACGGAGCCCTGGGAAACACTGCTTGGGACTGGCCACCAAATAGATGTAACTCCATTCACTACAACTCTTTGGACTTGGTAGCCAGTTTTTTACCCAGTGAAGTGTATACCCATCCAAGCCATGAACACCCAGTTCCTCTTGGAAAATGGTGTAGAAATGGTGTCAAAGGCTTTATTGAAGTCCAGGTAGACTGGACATCCACAGCCTGTTTCTCATCCACTAAGCAAGTCACCTTGTCATGGAAAGAGATCAGGTTAGTCAAGCAGGACCTGCCTCTCATAAACCCATGCTGGCCAAGCCTGATCACCTGGTTGTCCTGTACGTGCTGCATGATGACACTCAAGGTGATCTTCTCCATAGCCTTCCCCAGCATCAAGGTCAAGCTGACAGGCCTGTAGTTCCCTGTATCCTCCTTCTAGTGCTTCTGGTAGACGGGTGTTACTTGAGTTTGTGCAAAATGAAAGCTAGTCCTCTATCTGAGAGAAAGCTGACAAAGTAATTAATCTGTCTTTCTTTTTTATTTACTAGTTAAAAAGGAAAAAAACTCACTGTTCTCTCTCTGATTGAAATAAAGGAAGTAGTAAATGGGTAGGTGTTACCTTTGTCATTCCACATGGAAACAGCTGAACAAGGTGAAATAGTTCACAGAAAGTACTACTGCCAGAGAAAAGCCTCCAGCTTTATTCTTCTTGGGATTATCCTTTCTCCTTGAACACAGTCTATAGCTGCATATTGGGATCTACCCAGACATGCTGGAGCATATAACCTTTCAAAGAGGTGCAGCTTTGAGGAGAAGCAGCAATAAAGGATGAGGCAGGAAAAAAACAGGTTTCACAGGATGATCCATTCTACCTATTTCTCCAAAGAGGACCAAGAATGATTTAGTTCTGCTTCACATCCCTATGAAGTTTTTCAACTTTTAAAATATCATAATGTCCTTGTTTTTCCCTAGAGTTTGATGGAAATGGCAAATTTGAAGAGAAGTCTGAAAGAGATGAGGATTATGGATTAAAAGAAGTGGTTTAGGGAGTGGAGAGTGATTGACATGAAGTGGAAAAAGACTGAAGCTGTTATTTGTGATGCAAGTGGAAAAAGGTAGGAAGGACAGTTACAAATGGCCTTGGAGAAAAGGACAAGAATTGTTACCCTCATGTAGGAAAAGAAAGAAATCCATTAGAGAGATAAAAGAATATGATCAGAACTTTTTGTTAGTGGTTTTGCTCTCTGTGAACCAGAATGCTGCAGTACTGGAAAGCAGTGGAAGCAGAGATTATGACAAGCACAGCTGCAGATATACAGAACACAACAGCAAACAGCTTCTAGGGTGTGCTTTATCTGCTCTACTGCAAAGCACCACCATACACTCAGTGGTCTGTAACCATCAGCCAGTCAGTCAGACACAACTCTCAGAGGGGATGCGTAGCCTGCAGGTTCGCTGGTGGGTTTGAAGGTAAGAGGAACAGACATCTGGGCAGGAAGTGGACTATGCATGAGTGAGATGTAAGAAGGTGAGTCTGTTCCACCTAGAGTGATTAAGGAGCCAGCCTTGTTGCCATTGCAACATCACTTACAAAACATGAGCCCAATCCCTAATGAGCTTAACTTTAAAAATAAGAGAAAGCCTTTCTTGCCTGAGAGTACTTGTTATGTGCTCAGAATTTGCTGTTCCCTTTCCAAAAGCTTTTCATCTTAAAGTGAGTTTTCGCCAACCAGTCTGAGACGGAGCTCTGTGAAACAGGATGGCAAAAGAACAAGACCACATGCCATTCAACATTAATAAGTCATGGGAGAAGATATTGCGTAGTGTTACAGAATTTATGCTCTCAGATTTATAACTGTAAGTAACTGAAAGGACACAAGACGTCTTAGGCCTGCCTATGCTCCAGATCTTACAGCACCCAGTGTCCCGCATCTGGCACGGCTCAAAGGTCTGTGCCCTTTTTGAAAGGGAAGGGACTAATTGGGTTGTGAGCAATACAGGGGGCTCTGTGGGCAGTGGGGAGAGTTCATGGGCTCTCCAGGCTCCTTGAGGACAAAGGAGAACACTGCTAAACCTTTCCCTTCTTGCAGAGCAGATATTTTTGTCTGTTACCACCACAGTGAGTCTGGTAGTTTGGACTTTTGTGCACAGCTTTGGATCCCAAAGACCTGGACCTGGGAGCGAGTGCACACACAGGGCTACAGCACAGCTGAGGTCCTACTCTGCCGTTGGGTTGCAGGCATGACCAACAGCTGGCAGCAGGTTGGGGAGGGCTGCAAAGATGGCCGATCTCCCTAAGAGTCTGGGCTGGCTTGCAAAATATACCAGGCAGCATTCTGGAGTCCTAGTCCACATAGGCACCAAGGGGAAAAGGAGGGGCAGGACAGAGATCTTGGCAGCTATGTCTAGATACCTTAAAAACAGTAAAGCTTCTATGGCAGAGGTCTCTCAAATGTTTGTGATGCTCTATGCAGGGCTGGAGAGAGTGGCCAAAAGGCAGAGTTGTAATGTCCTGCAGAAAATTTGTTAACTGAGCAGGGACTCCGGTTGATAGGAACAGGGAATCAATCCTTCTATTATATGGGAGACGTATGCAGATATGTGGGCTTTGTATAGATATCAAAGAAACCAAACTTCTAGCACTTGAAACAAGAAGGTTGTGAATGAGTTTTTAAACTGAAGAGCATTACAGGAAGCTGGTGGGTATGGTTTGAGACATGGTCGCTCATGGTTTGAGACAATTCTTCTGTTCTGGATTTTGCATTCAAACAGGATGCAGATCAGAAGACTAATAACCACATAAGAAATGAAATTCTGTCATTTATACTGCCAGGAACCAAATGAACAGTATGCCTGCTTCCAGGGGACTGCAAGAAGTCTAATAAAGGAGATGAGAAAGCTGCAGTACAGAGCCCTTCACAAAAATACTGACACTGGGTATGTAGCATGTTGGTGGAAGAAAGATCACCACAGTACCTGGCAGTACAAAATAGACCTGAAAACACAGTAAACTCTTCTGCCACTGCAGTAATATTAGTGGTTAATGAAAACTTAACATAAAAGTAGATTAACAAAGTAACTACCTTAATGTGCGACATCATGTTTGTACAGGTTGAAATTCCAAGCCTAAATAGGAAGAAAAAAAAATCATTAGGTCCCCATCTCCAGCTGTCTGATGAAGTAAGCAGCAATCACAGGGAGATGGAAATGCAGTGCAAGTAGCAAAGTTTGAATAGAACAGGGAACAGCATTACACAATCATTCATCCACACCTTGAAGGTGGGTGCCACTCTTATCCTGTCATCTGAAAAAGAGTATATCAGAACTGGGAAGACTCCAGAGAAGAGCTACAGAAATGGCTGGAGATACAGAATGCCTTCTGCATGACAAAAAGGGAAACTAAGATTTTTCAGCTCAGATGGAAATATTAAGAGGCTATGAAAGTACAAAAGGAAAACATTATACATGCTTGATTTATTTTTAGGATGTTCCCTCAGCATTTGCTTGAAGATGGTAACGGAGATGATATAATCACAGAATCACAAGGTTGGAAAAGACCTTTGAAGATCATCAAGTCCAACCATTCTCATCCTAAACTAAACCATATCTCTAAGAACTAAACCATATCTCTAAACCTTAGATCCACTGCAAGTTCTTATGTTATTGTAAGAGAGTAATTCTTTATTCAGATCAGTTGTGGCTGGAGGACTCCTAGACTGAGCCTGAGATGTGCATCTCCTGATGGGACTTAGGCCTGGTGTGGGTGTGGTCAAGAAAATAGGGTAAAGCTTTGAGAGTAAAGCTGGTGTGTGAAATCCCATGCCCACTGCCTTCCCCATGATGCAGCGGTTGCCTCCCGTTAGGGCCAGTACAGCTCTGACAGGGCAAAAAGGCAACTGCTTCAGGAAGGGTGAAACCCACCCTCACCATTTCAGCCTAGAGTTTCAAGGGGAATCCCACAAGGAGTTACCCTGGCGTAGCTGGGGGTGGGTGGCCTCAGCCTCAGATGTTAACCAGATAAAAGCGGAAGTGGAAAGGAAAATCTTCACTGAGAGAAAATAAAAACAACTGCACCCTCCAGTGCCCTGATACAATTGCAGCATTGTACTATAATCAGAGCAATAAAATAATCAGGAATAAAAAAGCACCTTTGTTTTATAGGTATTTTTTTACACACCCAGTATTTACTTCATCTTGTGCAGAAAGCAACACACACAAAACAGTTCAGTTGCCTCAGCCCAGGGCATGACAATGACACAAATATCTGTTGGTTGCTTTTTGCTGCCTGACTGTGGTGCTTTGACCCTGGCTTGAGGCAGATGCCCACCAAAGCCACTCTGTCACCCCCCTCCTCAGCTGGACAGGGGAGAGAAAATACGAAAGACTCATGGGTCGAAATAAGGACAGGGAAAGATCACTCACCAGTTACTGTCACAGGTGAAACAGACTTGACTCAGGGAAATTAGTTTAATTTATTGCCAATCTAATCAGATTAGGACAATGAAAAATAAATACAAATCTTAAAATACCTCCCTGCTCACCGGTCCCTTCAACTATAAAAGTTAGAGTGAAAATATGTCATTCTGACTGGAAAATCCAGGGGCAGAACATGCTACACACTTTTATCCAAATTTTAGTAAATTCAGATACAACTTTAAATGGACTCTGTTCAAAAGCTGCTCTGTAGCTGCACGTATGTGCTAAAGCACAATGGAAAAAGTACTGACAAAAGTGCCAGGTGCCTAGAGTTGTTTAAGTAGAGCAGACCAAGGCTGCCTGGCTGCTGACACACAGTCCTGCCAGCTGGCTTGTGGGGTTCAGGTACTAGCAAAGCACTCGGGCTCAGAGTCACAGACCTCAAACAAATAGTGTGAGAGCAGAGGATGATTTATTTTTGTTAAGTCCTGGACATGAACATTTTCACAGTCATTTAAAGGACATGCCACTACCACTGAGTTTGGGATCATAACTAGGAACTGTGGCAAAAACTACTTAAAACTTGGGATGACCACTGAGACAGAAAGCAGACCTAAATTAAAAGTGGGCAACATAGCATCAAAAGAAAGAAAAGCTCTCAGTAGTTCACAAGGAGAAAAGAATCCCCACCAAAAAGGAAAAGGAGGTAGGTCATCACGACAGAAAAATAAAAATCTATTGGGTGTCAGCCATTCTTCTTCAGGAAAGAAATAAAATACATGATAAAATGAAGGGCAGTATAAAGTGAAATGTCGTCACATAAAGTGAAGACACATTTAGTCAAGGTGATGGAAATAAAGTTCAGAGTAGAATAAAGGCTAAGCAGTGCTGCTTGTGCCCTTTGTCACAGATGATCCACCACCAGCAAGCGTTTAGTCTTTTGGCTGGCATATCCTTCCCCAGGCACCACTGCCAGGTCTGTCCCCATGCACTGGGGAAGGCAGAACTGAAAAAAAGAACTAAGTGAATACTTCACTGGCCAGACACTTTTCAGTGGTGCCCAGTGAGAGGACCAGGGGCAATGGGCACAAACTGGAACACAGGAGAATCTCTCTGAACATGAGGAAAAACTTCTTTGCTCTGAGGGTGACAGGCACAGGCTGTCCAGAGAGGCTGTGGAGTAAGGAAACTCCAAAGATGTCCAAAACCCTCCTGGATGTGATCCTGTGCAACCTGCCCCAGGTGATCCTGCTTTAGCAGGGTGGGTTGGACTAGGTGATCCCCAGAGGTCTTTTGCAACCCGTCCTGTTCCATGATTCTGTGATTCTACCTCCTTCACATGCATTAAAGCCATTCATGGTCTTGCTTGTTGCTTGGAGTATTTCAGAATGTCTCTTTACTGTCCTCCTACAGTGAGGATCCCAACACCTTAACCACAATAACATGTTACATCACAAATTGCTCTAATGAAGGTAATGCAACATTTAACACTCTGCATACACAATTTTAATTGCCTTAAAGGCAGAAATACTTTGTCTCTATCTTAATAAACTCTTTCAGCCTGCAAAACAGAGGACTTCCATGCCAAGTCCCCACCAAGAGCAATCCTGGGAATGTTCAGACACCAGACCATGTCCAGGAATTTTTTGGGGGTGCTGGCTGGCAGGAACCAAAAGCATGCTTGGGAGCCCTCTGGCAGGTAACTGTACAGATAATTCCACTCAAGTGCTTGGGACTGTTCCTAGGCCCTGTTTAGCCTACTAGGATAGGCATAGCCTCATTGTTGTGGACTCTGGAGAGCTTCTCAATTCCAGGATCTGGATACATGTCTACTTCCCTCCTGACTCTGTTGTGAAGTGAGAGAAAGGCAATCTTGTGCTTTGACTACTCTGAGAAGGAGACTTGGATATGTAAGTGAGAAGTGTGACTATCCAGACAACTGTGGGCCCAGAGCACTGGCATACATTTCATCATCAGTCCACACCCGCTCCAGTATGATAACGCATTTCCTCATTTTATGAGCATACTAGAATAAGGAGCTACATACCAACATTTGGGACAACAGGACTCAGTCTGCATCTATGTTGCTTCTGTCACGTTTTCTATGGAAAATGTCTATGTTTGCTCTTGAATTCTTTCCAGAGCACTATCTGGGCATGGGCTGTTCTGTAATTAAACCTAACTTTTTCAGGTCACAGGAATAACTGAGTGCCATTTATCTGAGAGGAATGATGTGTATGATCCCTGTGGAAGCCTGGAAAGACTTTATCAGCATGTCAGAATAATTTCACAGCTTAAGTAGAGAGGCCTAGAATAAACTCTGTAATTTTCATGAAGTGCTGTGTATTATTAAGAGCTTTGTTATATTATTTGCATGATACTTGCTTAAAAATACCCTGTATGGAAAACTGCATTTCTAATTGCACATTGGGAAAACACATGGCAATCATGTCTTGAGACCAGCAGAATTCATCAGAATTACTGAAATGACGATAAATCAAACTTCATCTTCCTCTGTTGCATTCATGATGTGCTTCACACCGCTAGAGACTTTAACAGTGTTAAGAGAGGACAGAAGGGAGTTTGAATATCAGATCTGTCTGTCAAGACTCACTTCTGGGGTCATGACCCCACTTCCAATTATAGTGCCAAGCTTGTGCATAAAAATAAGGTTGTGACCCTCGTTTAGGAACTAGTGGCTTAAAATAAGCTCTGGGAAGAAGGAATAAAAAACATTTACAAAGCAGTGTATACTTGGAATGCGTGTCAAGTGGAGGGTACTTTCCAAAGAGACAAGACTAGGGTGAGGTCATGCAAACATGCAATGCATTGTGTTTCTATTTAGGTCATTCTTTTTCTCCATAAAAGGGGAAGAGCCAACCATTCTGAAAACAGAACAAGAGCAGCTGTACTGGTTCTGCACTATTAGGTGATTTAGATTCCCGTCCTGTGTTTGAATTGGTGAAGTGCAGAAGTTACACATCTAGAAGTAAAAAGCAAGATTTTCCATTGGAAACTGGGAGTTCACCTGTTGGAAATCAGGATGGAGAGTTTGCTATAGTGGCTGAGGGTATTAGTCAGTCATAGGGTAATCTTGAAACACTGATAGGACTAGTCCTGAAAAAAGGCACACATCATCTTAAAATTTATCAGATACAAAGTTTCTAACATAGATTGCAGATGAGTCTGAAGCATCACTGAATATTTTACTACTGGCACCTAGTACCATTTCTCCAGCAAGATGAATTTAAACAAAACATGTACAAAGCAGATGATAGAAATGACCAGAGGCTGAGTCCTGTCTTACAAGATAGTGACTGAGAAGGACTGGCTTGTATAGCCTAGCACAGGGAAAAAAGGAGCAGGATTGTGCTCCCTTACTCTGTTGATGCCTGAAGGAAAGCAGGGAAAGGAACTATGAGCTTAAAGACAGTGTTGCACAGGAATTTTTTATTTTTTATTTTTTTTAATTTCTATGAATCACTCTGGGTTAGAAAAGGAAAGAACTGGCAGTACTGCAAAGATTCAGCAGAGGTATGATCATTTTGGGGCAAGGAACCTGACTGGTTTTAGGACACAGCTTTCTGAATGGGATTATAATTATTAGGAAGATGTATGCAATATCAGGAAACAGGGAACAACAGGTAGGTGATGTTCCTAGTTCTCTGGAACAAGAACAACATGATTATTTTTCTACTAGTAGTGTACCCTGGGTATAGTACATCACCCAAAGCTCTGCCTAGCCTGACACTGGAACTCTTACAGAAAACGAAGGTGGAGTTAGGTCTGCTGCTGTATTCCAGACTTGTCTCTAATAAAGAGCATTGTTTTCCATATGCAAAGCCAAGATTTTGCATTGCTCAATGTCACATTACCACTCATAATTATATGCAATTCTTCTCACTCTATGGTGTTTACAACGTTTATATGTGGGTAGTCAGTTATAATTGCATTCTTAGAATGTTAAGCAGTGTCTTTCTGTCCTGCTTGCTTGTTTCATTTTACTTGAAACAAATGTGATCAATTCACGATCTTTTCATGATCAAATTGCTTTTACTGAAATATTTACATAGATTTCTAATTAATTGTTTATTCCTTTTCCTCCCACTATGATTAAGATGGAAATTTGATTAGGTTTAGAAAAGGGATTAAATGATGACAGACACTGCAACTTACCTTGAGCAATTTATTGACTTTTCAGACCAGATTTACTTCAGAGGAAGGAAGGACAATTCATACCCACATTCTTTCTAGGGGACACGGGTCTGTTCATGCAACAGAGAGAGCAGGTAACACTCTTAACCCCCAAAAAAATCCACAACTGTAATGACATTCAGGTCCAGATTGCAGTCTGATCACTGGGGCTCCAATCCATCAGGTTTTGATTTTTTTTTTAAAACAAATTCAGTATAGAAAGTTCTTCCAGAAATATAAATAGACCTCTGACGTTTATGCCTGTCATCTTTGTGCCTTCTCTTTTTCCTTTGCTCTATATATCTTAGTTCCCTTCTTTGTATAGATCTTACTTCATGCTCCTGTTTTCCACATGCCAAAGCTCTGGCTGGTCAAAAGAACCTTTTGTTCCCCCACTTACATGTATTTAAGAAAGACCATCAGCTGCGGGGGTGGTGGACACATGGAGGGTGATGCTGACGAGGAGGTGGCTGGCGGGACACGCTTGGGAGGAGATGCTCTGTGCTGGAGGACAATTGTCTGAGGGACTGCAGCTGTGGGTCACTCACCAGCACTGTGACAGCCCTGACAGACTGCAGACAAGTCCAACCCACACTAGAACAGGGGCACTGGGTGACAAACCTCATCTCAGAGATGTCCCTGGGGCACTGTCATCAAGGATGATGCAGAGATATCCCTGGGGGACTGCATCCCATGGATAGATGATAGTATTGAAATTTTTATTTTTACAAGGTTGAATGGGACCTCAGGGATGATCTGGTACAACCTTTCTTGGCAAAAACTCTGTCTAGACAAAAGCATGGTCTAGACAAGATGGCCCAGCACTTTGTCCAGCTGAATCTTAAAATTGTCCAATGCTGGGGAATCAACTGCTTCCCTGGGGGCATTATTCCAATGGCTGATTGTTCCCATTGTGAAAAATTTTCCTCAGAATCTCACCAGGCATAATTTGCACCCATTACCCCTTGTCTTTTCCATGTGACTCCTTGTAAAAAGGAAAATACCGTCTTCTCTCTAGCCCTCCTTTAAGTACTGAAACATGGCAATGAGATCTCCCCTAAGCCTTCTTTTCTCAAAGTTGAACAAACCCAGTTATCTCAGCCTTTCCTCATGTGGCAGGCTTCCTAGTCCTTTTATCATCCTCGTGTTAGTTACACTTTTGGACCATCTCCAGCCTGTCCATACCTTTTTTATAGGTCTTCCAATTTCCCGGGTCCTCCTTTAAACCCTTCTGGTAGGTGAGGGTGACATTAGCCTTCTTCGAGTTTTCTGGATTGTCCCCCGATCTCCAAAACTTATCAAAGATTATGGAGAGCAGCCTCACAACAATTTCAACCAGCTCTCAACACACTTGGGTGGATATTATCAGGGCCCATTGATTTGTAAAGGTCAAGCTCCTGTAACAGTTTGCACAACAACTCTTCCTTCACTGATGGCACATCTGTGTTTGCATCAACCTGGGGCTTTTCTCCCAAGGCCTGGAGCCCAACAGTGCTGGTAAAGTGGAGGTGTGGAAAGTGTTCAAAACCTCTGCCTTATCAGCATTGCTGGAGACTAATTGGCCTCTCCTGTTTAATAGTGAAGTGTTAACACTGTTTAACAATATTTTATGGGTAGGTCTAGGATCTTTGCTTCATTAACCAATCTGCTTAAAAAGTGCAAATTCTCAGATTAAAAAAAATAATAAACAAACACCACAATAATGAAACAGTTAGATGGGATGTGAGTCTTTTTTCTAATGCTTTTTCCAGACAATTTTTATGAGATGTATAACATGCTAAAGAATTTGGAAAGGGGATGTCTGATCAGAGGATCCCTCTACTTCGTGGCCAAGAACAGATGTATGTGGAAACATCTAGATATATTAAAAAGAGTATTCTGGCAGATCCTTATGAAGAAAGAATAAGACAGATTGTCCATGACAACGTTGTGCTGTCAGAAAGGATTAATTCTCTGCTTATCATCCTAAACATATGGAGGTCAGTGGGAACTGAATTGACAACACCTACTAGGAGTGAGCCAACTTTTTACCCCTCCCACCTCCCCAAAGGAAAGTCAATTATCAACCCAGGAACACCCCTGTTCCTTTTGGCTGGTTCTCTTGCCTTTTGGGCCTTTTTTTTTTTCTCCCCAGGTGCAGGGGAGGATGAGAACTTGCTGAGTTGGTTTTGAAAATTTAAAAATGTGAAGAAAGGGAAATTAGACCCTGGCTGTGGTTTAAAGTGAAATGGAGATCAAAGTCCAGTACTTTTAAGCATAAAGGGTGTGTATACATTTTGGGAGCAGCTCTCTAAGTTTGATGTAAGTCAGTCTGCTTGTGTAATTCGACCATACCTAGCCCAGATTCCTGTCTGTAGTTATGTTTATTTTAGAAAATGTCTCTGTTGGTATAAAAGAAAAAATCAAAACAAAAATTTTCTTATTCTAGCACAATTATTAGTAAAATCAGGATGAGAATTCTGCTGAAAAACAAAGGTCTGGTAGCTGCTACACTATCACTAAGCTACTTCATCCCTTGCTACTCTGAACTTCTAAGTGGTCCCATTTTTTACTTACTAGCACAAAGCAGCATGTGAAAGGAAAGGCATTGTAGAAGGCTGGGTGGCTTCCAGAGAGGTATTAAGTGACCTCTGATTACAACAGCAAGTGGGAACCAAATGCCAGTGGGTGCTCCTAATCTTCATGCTGAGGCTACTGCACTGTCCCATGGCTCCTACCAGGAGAAGATCTGCTAGATAGAACTGCAGGTGTACAAGGAAGAAACTTTCTTGTTGCTGTCTATCTTGTTTATATGTGGGACAGTTATCTGTGGTTGAGGGATCCCTTTTGATTTAGTATCCCTATCCTCTAAAACTGTGCTGAATTTGAAACCAGAGCAGTCTTTTGCGGATACGGTTGAGATCCACAAAAGGTTCTGGGGTATTAGTGGAAGAAAATAGATCTCCAACATTGTTTTAACACCTTAAGAGAATGGATTGTTATAGCAAGGGCTTCAGGAAGCACTGAAAAACACACAGTAATCTAGAAAATACTACACTCAGAGTAATCTAGAAAACACTACACTAACAGCCTGTTTTATAGAACCCTGGGCAATGGTGAGCATTATTTTGTCCCAGATACTCTACTCATACCAAATAAATTATTGCAGTAAGTTTCCTTCTGGAAAGCTTTCTCTTGTGGGTAGGTGTCTGCCAAACTCCCCTGAAGACAGGGACTGACCTGTTTATTCTCAAAGTTTATAATCTCGGGGGATGCAAGTCTTTCAAATACTTTGGCATTTACCTTGCCAAAACAAGCTGAGAAATATCGCTCTAAATATAGCTCTGTCTTTTGGCTGTATACATGCTTTAGGTAAGACATTCCTAAAGCTTCAAATAATGAATATTTTTTTTTCAAACACTCCTGCAGAACCAAACTGCAAAGCTGAAAAGCATGGTCATTATTATTACATTTTCAATTAAACTTTACTCCTTTTAAGGTCAAATTAATTTATATACAATGGGTTGTGTGTGTGTGTTTAATTTGGTTGTAGTCCTAAATTCTTGGATGATAAATATTCAATGAACAGAACTTTAATCTTGGATCAATTTGAATTAGGTGCATATTGTGTGGAGAAATGAAAGGATAGGTGTCTCCAAAGAGACAATATTCAAGTTAATTGACCCTTCCCTGCTCCAAAGTAAAAACCCCCAGCCTATCTATTGCTTATGACTGCAGTTGAACTGGGAAGAGAAATCTGATGCCTTGTTTTATTGGAAGTACCTGCTGAAACATTAAGTACTTCCTACCGCACGAGTAAAGATAATGTTCAATTATTTGATCAAAACATTTTTGCCTGGGGATATTCTGCCATCCTTCTCATCATGACATTGAGTCTGTGAAGATGTGCATGTGATACATGTGTGCTAGGCACATGTTTTACAAGTTACAATCTCTGAACTCTCCACAAAGAGGTGAATTGATTTGTCAGCAGAACAAGTCTGGGAATAAAACAAGAGGGCCAAAATCTACAAAAGGATTTAAGACTCTAACTCCTTTTTAGGCACAGATGCTCACCGTGAAATTGATGGGAAGACAGGAACCTAAATACCTTTGTGGATCTTGGCCTGTATCTTGTTGATCCTTGTCCAATGCCTTGTCTTAATAGTTTCTCTAATCATCTCCATGTTTCCTGGTGTCCTGATTTACAGCTCTTTCAAGATTCACCGGAACAAAGAAAGGTAATTATTTCTGGGCTCTGGTTACTAAGATCCCATGTTAGTAATGTGGTGTCTAACACACATGACATTTTATGGGAGTCCATCAATACTCTGACTTTGAAGGTGCCCTTGGTCTGGTCCTTATGCGAACTTGGCATCCTGTCAGAAGCATGACTCCACAGTTTTGGTACTCCTGGAAAGTTCCTTTAAAGGCTTGCAAAAGGGAAAGGCCTCATTTCAGCACATTTTTACCAGTGATGTAATCTCCTGTTAATATTTTTGTATATAAAGCGTCGTGTCTTTACCAGGTCAAGGAACTCACTCCCAAAGAATGTATGCCTCTGACTCTAGGAGAGAGGGTTTAAAAAAAAATTGTCATTGCCTGTTGCCGGTCAGCAGCTTTCCTGGGTGTCTCATTCTTCGGCTGATCCACATTCTTTCCCAGTGAGCAAGAACGTGATAAGGCACTAGTGCCTATTTATAACTGGCAGGGAGAGATACTTGCTTAGTGATGCAGTATACAGTGAAGGAAAACAGGGGAAAAAGCAGCCCGGTCCCTAAATGCTTGCCCTGAGTTCTGCCGTAGGTTACTCCTCTGTGTTGGCATCCTTACTTTCCTTTGGAGGGCACCACATGTGACTTGGCCTCTGAGAGCAAAATAAAACGACGTGTTCAGGGCTTCACAAAATGAGTCACCAGGAAACCATGTGTATTTTTCATCTACTCATAGTTTTTGAGCTTCATTTTTCTTTCTCTGAAAAATCACTATTTAAATGATGGTAGTACTTACAGGCCCTGGTCCAAACTGAAGACTGCATTGCTAGGCTGTGAGCAAATACAGGGTGAGAGATGGTCTCTGCCCTTAAAAGTCAGTGATCAAAGTGACCCTGACAACTAAATGATAGGACAGGAAATGGATATGATGTAACTTTCAAAAATTTAATTACTCCACAGATCAATCACTTGCCAGAATTTTTCACCTTCTTCCCCCAAACAGTTAAAAATGAGATAGAAGGTAAACCAAACCTCAACAGGGGAGAATTCAACTTCACTGAATCTCTCTGGTCATCACTTGCTGCTCTTTGGTTCATTGTGTTGTGCTGGATGAGAGAAAGAGGGATTTATTTTGTACACTCATTGCAAATGTCCTCACCACAGTGCTATGAAAATGGCAACTTTTAGGCCTTGCTGATTTTGTAATCATTACTTTCTGTTGAAATGCCACATATATGGCATCAAAAATGAATCTTCACCAACCAAGAGGTAGCCTCCATAAAGAACAGTTATCCTTTCAGCATCCTGTCCAGCTGTGACTGTGTGAGAGCTGACAAGGAAGGTACTTCTGCAGTCTGGTAATCCTGGGTGCCTGTTTTCTAACCTGGTGGGGAATGGATGAGTAATTTATTCCTTCTCTAAGAGATGAGAAAAGCTGAATATTAGGAAAGGCATATTAGGAACAGACACAGATTTACCAAATTTCCAATGAACAGGAACATTTTTCTTTTCATGATGTCTGTAGCCACATCGTTTCATGAATAAGCACAAAAACAAGCAGGGCACTGCTTCACCAACACAGGCTGTGTTCTTCGATGTCACTCCATGACATGTCCAGTGTTCTGATACCTCTTATGTAAAATATTTGAAGAGTATTATTTGAATAAAGCAAATTATGTTCTAAAGACAATGGATTTCTGCTGGATTTAAAATCCATTGACTATATCAGTGTGTGATCTTTCTATGGATTTTGTTAGGATGATCTTATAAATCCCTACAAACTTAGTCAAACTGTACTCTTTTCTGTAAGTATTTTTCATCTTGGACTTTATTTAGAAAAAGAACAGTCTCTGCATGCACCTGCAAACATTCCAATTCGAAAAATGTAAGAAAGCTATTGCCATGTTTATTTAATTTATTTATTAATTAATTTATACAATTTATTTATTATTATTTTGAAAAGTAAACTGGGTTATGAATAATACTGCTCTGGAGGTTTAAGCATGTGACTGACAAAAGAGAAATGTCCTGAATATCTGAACCAATTGTAATGGAACAGTGAGCTATAAAACCCCTGCCTAACACTTTTACTAATAATACATTTTTGAGGTAATGCCTGCCTTGTGCCTAGCAGCCATAGACTACTGACATAGCATAGGGAATACTGGTAGGCGAGATCAAAACGGGGGCTGGGGGCAGGAGTGGGGCAGATTTTCCCACAAATTTATGGCCTCTGAAAGAAAATGTCAAAGCTGTATACTAGCAGAAGACTCATTAGAGGTATGTTTAATGCTCTTGGCAGTGTCAACCAACTTTGTTGTTTGGCCCAACTTTTGTCAAGATTTTCCCAGGCATCTTGTCCTGAGTGAGATTTCAATAGGGATTTGAAGGAAACCAGTAAAATGGCTTTGTGTTGGAGGCCAGTTGAAAATTCAGTTATGTGAAGTTATGTGACTGTAAGAGATGGAAGTCACATAACTTCACATAACCTAAAAACCTATCAATAGGCAGCACATCCATCTGATGGTAGAGCAGCTTTTTGCACCCTTTTCCTGCAGAAGAGATGCTTAGCGCCAAGAAACTGCACTGTAGGACAGGCACCCCACGCAACCCGGTCTTGAAAAATCAGGGCTTCTTCGGCTGTGAGAAGCACTCCTCTAACTTACTCCCTATAAAATAGACCTGCTTCTTCTGTTGAATCTCTCTGGATGTAAAACACATGGAAAACACTAATTTCTGGTTTGTTTTCCCATACTGCAGGGAATGAGCGTCCAGGAAAGCAGGTGATGACACAGGCGTGGGGGACAGATGACAGAGCTCTTCCTGCAGCATCTGAAGTGGCCAGAGTCTGCCTCAGCTTGTGGGAGTTCCCCAGCAGTGAATGACTCCTTCTGCCTGGCATACGTTCACTTTGTATAATGCAAAATGAATGAAAGAAACCAGACAATTTGGCCTTGAGATGCTATAATTGTGAACAAACTGTCCAGAACAAAAATGTTTAGAAGACATAAACCTCACAATCCTCCCTGACTTTTGATTTTCCTTTCCCCATGCTGAATCTATTAATTTAGATATTTTGAAGCATGGCTTAAGGAAGACATTAACTCTGCGGGTACTGACTGCTACCAGTTTGTACAATCGCTCCATGGGTGGGATTTTAAAAAATACTCTGAGGTGGCCTGCAGTAGAGTCCCTTTTTCCTTGTCTAATTCAGTGGGTACAGGGTAGAATTTTCATTTCTCAACTTATTTACATTAGTGAACCAGGTCAGGCTGCAGCAGATAACCAATGTTACTATTGTTTGGAAAGCACAGGCTTAGATGAAAATATAATGCAGCCTGCTTACAAATTGTGAAACTGGACAGCCTGCAACCATCTAGCACTCCACCTCTGAAAAAACGTCTGTAGGGACAATGTTGTTCTTTCTGTAAGAGTGCCACCCTCTAACTGCAACCATCACAGAAAGCCCTGTCTCAAATCCAGCTTTATTCAACTCTCAAAGTGCATGTGAAAAAAATAAATGTTTTTTCCAGTGTAAGCCAAAACCTTCACAACTATTACATCCTAAAATGACAACCTGTGCCTGCTTGTATTGCTATGGGCAATAGTAAACATTCTACATCTCAGCCCCAGGCCCAGCAAGATTAAACACACTGTGAGCAAGATTAAATACAGTGTAAACCTTAAGGGAAAAACATGTGTGGAGGTGGTAAAATCAGTGTACGGTAGAGTTACATGCAGATTAAATTTCCCCTGAGCTGGCTTTGATGGCCCAAGTGAGGATCCCTACTTTAGGTATCAAAGCTATCTCTTTTTAGCAACAACTCGAGGTCAACTCTGGGAATAGGTACTTTCAGTCTAAAAAATCTTGATGGCAACTGTCAGTTTTTCTGTTGAAGGCAAACAAAATTGCCAATTTCATCAAATCTGAACCAACGTAGGAAATAATGAGAAATTCCTTCATGAAGACAGTCTTTGGGCATGGACAAGATATCACTTCTTCTGAGCCTTGTCCTGTAATAACTCACAGTGGTAATATGGAAGGAGCTGAGACAACGTGGTTGTTTAAGAAGCATTTGTTTTTTCATGTACAACCTTATTACTAATTCAGGTTTTCAGGGGAAGAACCATCCAGAGAGTCACATGGAGTCACACCTGCAGATCTGCAAGTCCAACTCAAGTTCTGACCTTGGATTCACTGAGGAACCTGACAGTCTTAACTCTCGTTTTTGCTGCCCCAAGGGCTGTCAGAACTGGTGATGGGCAGTTCCTGCTCAGAAGATTTTCCCTTCCAGGTTTCTAAAGGTGTTTCATTTCAGTGCTGACAGGGGACAGACCTAGCTGGGAGGATCCTTATATGAGGATTGCTTTCACATCTATTGCTACTCAGTAAAAAGTCAAGCATGTGTCTGGTCTAAAACACGTGCTTGATTGTCAGTGGAAATTGGACATAGGCACGTGTAAAGTGTTTTTCTGAATAAAGCCATTTCTTTTAAAATGTGATCATGGTGACTGCATAGACCAGCATCCAGCATTTAAAACTGATTAATATTTTTCTCAGTCCAGAAAGACTGATTTCTGTCATGATTACAACTGGGTAGAGAAACACTCAGTTGCAACATCTGTTCCTCTGGTGTCTGATGACCAGTGAGAATAGGAAATACCTTGGCCATTCGGAAAAACTTCTGGCAGAAGCCAAGCAAGGTGCCTGCACACCTCTTCCCTGCTGCCCTGCCTGCTTGGCTACTTGTGCTTTGGTGGCTCATCTGCCAACAATACAGTTCCACAAAGGATTTCTAAACAGACTGTTCTATTCAGGTTTGGAAATGGCAAATTTGCCTGTGGGAGAGAATTGTAGTTCTTCCTCCATACCACCTTCTGTTTTCTTACATTTCTGTAACTTATACAGGTTACAATGTAATTGTCTGATGTAGGATTAAATAAGAAGATAGATGTTTTTATTAACTATTTCAATTATAACTATTTATAGTCAGTTGCCATATAAATTACTGAAGCCAGCTCACATGCCAGTGTGGATGGAATAAGAAGTGATATCAAGACAAGTATGCCTCAAAATCATGATAGTCTCTGGACAAAAAATAAATTAAATTTTGCTTTTCTGAGTAAGAAAATTAACATTGTTCATGCATGACATGTAATTCAAGGCTATGCTTTCACTGTGCAGTGAAATCTGATTTCAGAAAGTATTCAGCTGCACTGACCTGCAGGGTGCAGACAAAGCACTCCCTGCTTTGTGTGCTTCTCAGGACTGCAGTAAATCTCCAGGGAACCACTCTTAATATTAATTTTGGAATATTTTTAACAAAGTTGTTTTAAGTCGCTAGCAGAACAGGCAGCCATTCAAAGTATGTTTCAAAAATCTGATGAACTTGAAAATTCTCCTTCATGGAATTTTTTGATTAGAAATTTTTGCTAAGTGTCAGAGTGAACCCAGTCTTTCTGATCACATTTTAAGTTTTCAAAAGAAAGGCTATTTCTTCTTATGAAATATTTTCCCCATTTCTCTTTAGAGAGGAAATTGCAGTCTTATGAAGGAAGATGCCAGAAATCAAGTGTGCGAAAACAGTAGTGCACTAATCAAAGTACTGAAAAGTAAACAGTGTGGTAGTTACAGAAGTCTGCACTCCATTCTACGGGTAAGAAGCCTCTATTTAGTCTGTGGCTTTGTGTTTGATTCTGGGCCAGTGTCTCACTGAGAAGTTGACACAGACGTGTTTTCATATCTTGATTATTTTGATGAGGCTTTTGTACTACCATCCTTATTTTCTTGATGAAAATGGACAGATTATACTTCTGTGTCCAGGATCAGTAGAACACACAGTTACCCTCTGTCCATACATAGCTCTCCTTTTCAAAGCCAAACACAGTAATAATGCAGGATCTTCCAGAAATGACAGGGGCTCTTTAAGGATATCCTGAGCAAAAGAAACATAAGGTTTGATCAGCTCATTCTTTTCTCACATTTGCCTTTGTGTATGAAAGCATTTTGACATCTAAAACTTTATGGTTGTCGCTCTATCTGTGGAACCCAGTACCCTAGGTCAGCATTGCCACAGATATTTCACATTGTCAAATCAGAGCTTCCATTTGGCACAGGAATACAGGCTTAAAAAATAGAAAGTGGCTGTCAAACAAGCAAAAATAATGCTACTCTACTCCATTTTGAGATATTACTGTGGAGAAAAACATTTTCCTATTCTAGATGAATTATTCTGTATTTCAGCACTTTTAGTTCCTTTTTTGCTGCTCAGAAGACCTTGTTTGAATAGCAACTCTACAAACACAAACCTGCATGAAGAGACCGTATTTCATTCTGGCTTCAAATCAGACTTCTGCAGAAGTTTATTTTCATGTCTGAAACGGATTTCCTATTGTTTTTGACAAGGGTGGGAACTAGATCTGACTACCTTTGTCCATCAGGCTTGTATTCCATGGCTTGATTATTTTACTGGAATCTTCTAACATTTATTAATTTTTAAAATTCAAAGACAGGGCAAGGAAACAGGAGTTGCACACTCTGGAGAGCTGCAGTTAACTACAGAATTTATACCTCTGCCATCTGTCTGTTGTATTTTGCTTTAAGAATCTAATGGCCAGATTTTGCAATAAGATCTAGAATTTTCTTTGCATTTCCAACAGGACCTAAGCAAGACACTTCTGGAAAGATATAAAACAGGGCCCAGTTTATCTTTAGGTTCTCAGCCTTCATTTAAAACAAACAAACTGAAGGACAAATATAAAATCCCAAAAATTATTTGGAGACTACAACAGTGAGCATTGTACCTAGCTTTTAAACATCCAGATTCCCTGTGGATTGCATGGCAGTTGTCACCCAGGGTCAAGTACAAGCACCATCCCACACAGGGAGTGTGTTAGCATCAGTAAACAGCCAGCAGGTTGCCAGAAGAGACCTGTTGTGTCCTGTGGCAACTTTTCAAAAGAAAATGTTTCTTTTCACTGCTTTTTGGGTCAATATAGTACTGCATTATGCATGTTCTTTGCATGTCCCCTTGGTCAGGGAGAAGGACGATCTGCTTTGTGGATACTTGTACCTACGTGTGAGTCAGGCATCAAGTTCATTGGCTCCTAAGGCAGTTCAGGTTGTAATGGACTTCTGGAATGTGAGGAAAAACCTGAATTCAGGACTTCTGGAATTCTGAGGAAAAACGCACAAAACTAATGTCAAGAAAAGATGCACATATGTAATTTAGTTTGCACCAGGATTGGACCATAGCTAATCTGAGACTCCCATGACTCATGTTGCTAAGATTCTGTTACCCAACAATCAGCCTATGGGTTTACTTTGTCCCAGTGCGGTCTCTTAGTTTGAGGACACTGGGGTCCATGACCAGAAGAACTTTAGAAACACCAGTGTAGTCTTTTCTTGTCTTTCTGTCAAGGTGATGACATGCAATGGCAGAAGAAATTGCAAACTTTGGACAAATTTATGACATGTAAAATTTTATAACAAGTTTACATAGAAACTTTAAAAAAAACCCTAAACCATAAACTTGCCAGGCATTCTTGTGTAGCCATGTGCCTACATGGTAGCCCTCAGTAGCAATTTTGCTGCTTACCCTCAAGCTTGCCAGCATGAGACTGTAGGAATTAGGACTGATCATAGAAAGGTAAAAGGTTATTCAACATGCAATGGCCAAGTTTTGTGTTTTCCAATGTCAAAACCCCAAATATTAGCATCTGGTTGTTATTACATTAATGATGTATAACATATACTGTACTTGCTTTAGATGCTTTTTTTTCAAACCTCTTTCATTACGTGTGTGTGTGTGTGTGTGTGTGCAAACACACCCAAACGCTTGGACTACAAATATAGAATAAAGCAGCAGTTCTGTAGCATGAATTCTCATTAACTTGAAGGATGTTAACTCTAATTCTTCCTTCTAATACTGTAAATGTCCATTTGTTAAAGATTTTAATGCTCAGAAGGTTATATATGTGGCAAGTGCTTCCAAAAAATGTGGAAAATCTCGACTTGAGAGACAGGCATTTCACTAAGAGAGCAGACATGAGGAGCTTGAAAGGCACAGAAAACAGGTAGAAAATGAGTGTAGTCATATTTGTGGATTATTTTGCCTGAATTAGGAAAGAAAGGCAATGGTTGCCTCAAAATACCCTTTAAAGCCAGACTGCTTGCTCAGAAAGCTAGAAGTGAAATTATAGCTTTGCTATGAGGTACTCCTTTGAAATTTCTGATGTGTTTGATCTGACAGGTCCCATTGTTATGGGGGATGGTCTTTAGACCAACTAACACAATATTTAATCAGAATTACATGGAAAAATGTTTACGTGTCCACCATATTTTGCAGAGAAGTAGTATGCAATATGCAAAAGGTTATCCTGAAAAAGAATCATTGCATTGCAGCTGGCCAAACTCTTCCAGGAGAACTTGAAACTGCATGACAGCACACACCTAACACACCACCTCAGCAACAGGCAGTGGTCCCTGGGAAGCTTCCCTCTTGTGTTTTGTGTCCTATCCAAGCAAATTTATTCCCAAAGAGTTCCTAACTCTGTGCTTCAGTCCCTGTGTGCTCACACCACCTCACAGAAAAGAAGTGGGTCCCGGGTACTCAAATCCATGTATCGTAAATGTGCTCTCAAGGATGAGGAACCAGAACTTAGATTCAATGAGCTGCCTTTGGGGGCATTACTGGAGCTGTATGTAGCCCAGGAGAACTGTGCCATTACCAGTGGTTAATGCATTTTTGCAGCAAAATACCATTAATACCTTCATTGATTATTTTTTAAAGGACATAAGGACAAAGTGTGGACACTGTTTTCATCCAATCATATCAAAAGACTAAAAGAGTCACAGTCACAACACTTTCTCTGACAACCTATCCTTCTCTTTCTCTATGGGAAAATAAACCTCGCTGTTCATTTCCATGTCACAGCTTTGAGGTTTACAATGTTATGATTCAGAGTGGGTGGCAATTCTCTCCTGACCTCATCATAAGAAAGAAAAAGGAATGTCAGCATTGCAGATAAATAAATCTCCAGGCTTTGCCTGTGTCCAAGGGAAGAACTGAAAGATGAGCTGTATATTTACATGGCTTTTCTGCACTGCATTCAGCAGGGAGACACTGGCATTTACATGAAGGGAGTCAGCAACAGGCCTGGAAGTGATCTAGCTGTGGTCAACTCTAAACTGCTCTGTTCTGGGGAGTCCTGCCCATTCTGGAACCCAAGCAAAATTGTTTAGGCATACCCATATTCATTCCCATCTTCAAGCATGCTTAAAGTCTGAATAAGCATCTAAATTCCACTCATAGATCAACTTTCTAAAGCTTTTGGTCCTGAAGATACCAGTTAAACACAGATTTAAAAGAAAAGCCTCTACAGGTATAAATAGACCTATATCCATCTCCTTATACCAATGCTGATGGAAGAGGGTGAATAACACTGGAAAGTACTAGTAGCAGTTGCAAATTACTCTCCATAAACAATTTTGATGCATTCACCTTTAGATAGTTGTATGTAGAGAGAGGGACAGGAGGAAAAGCAGGCCCTAGAGTAAACATTTTGTGTAGTGTATGCTAGGCACAGGTATCTAGCTGAGACACACCTGTACAATAAATGCTAGCTTTTATTGTGGTGCTGGAGAAGAACTTGACCAAGTTTCTACCTCTGTGACTTCCTGAGTTCAGTACTGACCCTCCCAGCGCCAGAGTACATCAGGCATTATCTGAATGAAGTCAATAGAGTTAACACATCTGGTAGTGCAGAGTAATGCCTCTGCACATACCCCTACTTCCCACTATCCGAAATCTCCCCTTTTGCCACAACACGTGAATGCACAGCTCTGAATTCTAAACAGAGGAGTACTGTTTCAATCAGGGGCTTTTAAGATCAGATCTGTATTTGATGTAGCAGAACTTGAATCTGTTGACCTTCAGGCCATATTGCAGAATTGCTGTGTTATTATTTTAGGCTCTCTCTGGGCTGGTGGGTTGGGATGTGGGAGGAAGGATAGGGTCAAACCCTGACTTTTATTTAAAGTTAAATATTTTTCTATGTTCATTTTAAATCAAATTAGACTAAAGTCGTGGACAGGCATGTTATTGTGTCATTAAATTAAATAAATAAAATATCTTTGGTTTTTCCCTATATTTTGGAGATATAATGGTATATATGAAGATAATAGCAAGATAGATATGCAGAGACATGAACAGATAACTAGACAGATTTAAACTCCATGTGTACTTTTTAATTAAAAACCTTTAAGAAGAAATAAACAGCCAGAGAAAATATATCTTGAAGTTTCCACTGAAGTCTTCTTTGTTAGGGAAACAAAAATAGAAGTGAGACAAGCCGCAGGGGTGGCAGCAGTTTCATGTTACCTGTCTCTCATTATCTTGGAAGAAGTCAAGCACATTTAGCTTTGCTCTAATAAACTCTTAGAAAGTATAGTGAACAGCACTAAAATATGCTGGAGAAGAACTCTGCTTCAGGAAAGCTTTAAACGTGCTTAAATGGTTTACTGATGCATTTGAAGCATCTGCTAACAATCAGAGCTCATTTTCTTTGATGCTGTGCAAACATCAACTATTTTTCATCTCAGCAAGAAACTAGTTGATCTAATAAGTTGGTGGGGTTTTTTTCTGAGTCCTACAAATTGTTTTTTTATTATTAGCTGGCCCAATTTACGTGACTGCATTTACATTGGATTTGGGTTAACACTGTAACAATTTCTGCAAACTTTTTCAAACGAAAAAGAGTACACAGTACACAGTCTGAGGGGAATCTGCAGACCAAGGAACTGTACTATCTGGATGCCTTCTTCCTAGACCTGCCTTGAATTCAATGTTATAAAGGTAAATTCCTTTTGTTCTCTCTCTGCTCTTTTTACTACAGATTAATGACATTTCAAATCTCCTACAAAACAGTTCATATCATTTGCCATAAGAGCAGATGGATTCTTTATGCCTGTCTTCTTCTGAGTGAGCAGTTTCCTCAGGTTCTCCTCAGGATGTGGGAAACCAGGTTAACGTCCTTCATCTTGGAGAAATCTGCTCTCCCATTTCTTAAATTTCAGGATTAAAAATCCTGATGCTGAACGGCTGTTGTGAAGCTTAAATAAAGGAAAGGGCACTCTGTTTTTCTCTTGGGCAATACCCTGCTTTGCTGAAATAATGCAGTAACAGGCACCAATGGTGACAGAGGCAGCCCAAATACCAGCTCAGTGGTCCACTTGCCAAAACGAGCTGCAGCACCCCCTCCACACCTCACCCAAGTGCTGTCAAAGCAGGGCATCCATGCAGCAGCTTTGCGAACTGGAGAGGCAGAAACAGACCTACAAGCCGACATTCAACCAGAAATATAAAATGGTTTTCAACCCCGATTTAAATTGGCTGATGTTTTCGGCATACTCAGACCAAAACCTCTGTGTCTCATGGCTGTCAACACACACTTTAGAAGTCTGTGCTTGAGTAGGAATTACCTTCTCCTAGAAATGTGCTAGCAAGCACCTCCTCAGTGGCTAAAATGATGAGTCTCATGTCTACAAACTGCAGTGATCATCAGTGTAGGTTCATGCCTGTGGCTGATCAGACAGCAGACAATTATGGACTAAGGTTGGCCAAAGGAGAATGTATATATCTACTGGTGCACGATATTGAAAAGAGAACCAGAACATCAAACACCAACCTTAAGATTACAAAATATGATTACTATGTTAGACTTACTTTTTCCTCTACAGACTGATGCCATGAAACAAACTTAAGATATTTTAAAGGTTCAGTGTCTGATCTTCAGATTTATTCTGCTCACAATTAATCCTCATAGATAGGTTTATTCTCACTGAGGTCAGGTGAAAAGACTTATGTGAGATGGTATTCTTACCTAGATCAGGAAAGCACTTAAGAATTTATGTTTATTATTAAGTATGTTCTGACTGCCATCAAGATGCTGAAGGGTGTTTCTGAACTGAGATTTTATATGTTTTGCTCTGAATAAGTAAACAATGGTTAAATGTGGTGTTGCCATGACAGGAGGAAGCAAATTTTTAAGGTGTTGTGTACGTTTTGATATCCTAAATGTGTATCTAGCCCAAAATGCATTGCTGGATTAGTTCAAAGGCACTGATAACTCTTTAGGTCCCTTGTAGCTCAGACTGCAAACATTTTATTCTCTCTCCTGTTTGTTGCAATCAATTTTTGTTCAAACTGGACAAAGCATGCCATCCAGGAAAAAGGCAAGGTCAAAGAAATACAACTGCAGTCTAAGAGGTCCGTAATGATCTCTCTTATCGCTACTACAACAACAAAACAAAAGATTATTTCCTTTCCTGATAATGCTTATTTAAGTGAGATAGCAAGGTATTTTTGTCTTATCTTAGTGAAAATTTAATTTAATTTTCGGTCACTTCAAAACAACATTTTCTTTAGCTTCTTGTTCTTATGGAAAGGTCTTAAAGGATTTATAGGACTTTCACCTACAGAAATTGAGCCAAGATTGTATCAGAGGTACTATTCTAAAATGCCTAAGATTCCACTTTAGAAAAAGAAAAGCTTTGGGATGGTTAGAAGTCTCTGGAATTTGGTATATAAGCCATTAATATCTGCAGGAATTCTCTATAACTGTGCAGCTATATACTGATTAACCACATTATTTGTATGCTTGTTTTAATATTTGTTAATCAATCTTTCCCACCTATCTTTGGCCATGTTACCCACTTTTTCTTTTTTTAATTCAAAAAGACACTTAATGGCTCAAATTGAAACACATGAATATCCTCATGGATGCTGCTGTTGATAAGTGACTCCTACTATGATGGCTTAATCTTACTGCAGTAGCTAAATCTTACATGCCTGTTCACCACGGTTTATTCCTTTTACCAGAGGTTGAATTCAGACAAGGCCTAGCCAGGCTGGGTAGTCTGAAAATGAACTGTTTGCTCCTTTTTCAGAGTAAAGCTAGCAACATTTTTTTAGTTGTTATTATTATTATTACTAGAATTAGGACTGCAAAATGCCAAAATAAGCATACTTAAAGCATAGGTCTTCTTACAACAACGCAACATTGACTCCAAGAGGATTTAAATCAAAGTGCTGGCCAGGCGCTGCCAACTTTAACTGCATAATTGTGAAAAAGATTTAATTAGCATGGCAGACTGGCAAAGCTGGAACTATGTTGGGCAGCAAAAAAGAATGTAAGGTTCTTTCCAATATAACACATGAGGAATAAGCTAACAACCACTCTGATAAAACTATTGCCCCCTCCCACACATAAAGTACCATTTATAGTGCATTTGGATTTTAAAGAAATCTCCTCTTATTTCGTTTAAATAAGCATGTCTCCTTAGCAACAAATGTCACCTCATTAAAGTCTGTCACTCAGTTTAGCATCTCAATGAAAGATTGAAGTAGAAAAGGGACTATGAAGCATCTGAAGGCAAAAGGGAAAAATTGTGAGGAATGCCAAGGGCCCTCCAGGAATATCAGATAAGAAAAGTCACTGAAAAATGAGCTCATTAAAGGAATAAAAATATATTGAAGTGATGCTTGTTTAGAATTGTATATCAGCCTGGACATTTCATTCTCTGCAGGCTTTTCAGGGTATTATTAGGTGCATTTTTAGTTGGTTTTTTTTCTTCTCAGTGAGAAAAATGAGTATATAACTAATTTTAGGTAAATGGCTTAAAACCTTCCCAGAAATTTGAGCTAAGAAACCCTCTCAATATTGTTCACCATTCACAAAGCACTGTGGGAAAGTCCAAGTTTTAGAAAGAAAAATACCTTATCCCATCCTCACCAAAGTGGGATGGAGGAAGGACTTTCAAAAATGCCCTCCAGTTTCTTGATTGTTGCTGACATTTCTTTGAATAGAAGCGGGCCTGGGGGAGTGCTGAGGACTCCTTGTAAATCCCATTTTCCCTAGTCCTCTCTACAGCAAATGGATTGAAGATCAACCCCATGAACCACTGAAATTGCTGCTGGACGTGAATCGGTCACAGTGACTTCAGGGGCTTTGAAAGGGCCCCTGCCATGTTGCCTGTACTAAAATGGCTGTTCCTTCTAGACTGTCCTTGTGTCGGGACAAGTCTTGGGGCCAGTGAAGCTTTCACACCTGAGACTAGCTAAACCTGGCTGTGTGAAACAACACAGAATACAAGGTGCTCTTCAGCTCTTCCTAAAGAATAGGCCAGGTGGCTGAGCGAGGTGTCTGACCACTGACTGTTCTCATGGCAAGGGCTTATCAGACAAGAAGAAACATACCCAGGAGAACAAACCTGTGCTGACAGGTGAGATGGAAACTCCTCCAGGTGACCTCAAATACCTAGGGTACTTGTTAGATTCACAAATCACAGAGGAGCACCAGAAATGAAAGCAGCCTGTGACTACCGCATATAGATGAAACAAGCAGTCAAGGCCCTTCACTCCTTAAGCACCGCTGAAGCTCAGGAGGAGCTAAAACATTTTCAGTCTGAAAGTGGGCTAAGCTGGTTGCTTTAGGATCTCTTCCCCCTAATCTTCACCTTGCTCACAGGTTTCCTCCTGCAGGTTATTTTCCCAGCCTACATCTTCAGCTACTCTCCCCTTGCCACAAACACCTCCTTGTGTCAGTGTCAGCTACAGGCAGCCACAGCACCAACAAGGAGATGCTGCCTTCACCTAGCAGCAACTCAAAGCCAGTCATCTCTGTCTTGCTTTGCTTTTAATGCTAGTTTGCCTAACTTTTTTGAACCTGTGTGTTAGGATCAGAACAATCCTGTTTAAAGAGCCTGGCTAGGTAAAGTTGCTGTTGGAACCTCTGAGATCTGGAAATTAAGGTAGCAGCCTGCAACAACGAGGGTGTCATTCTGATGTTCTGCAGTTTCCACTATGATTTCTTAGATAGGTGACTCAATTCAGGATGAAACTCAGGAGTACAGAGGCAGACAAACAGGAAAAAGCCTGAGAAGAATGCAATGATTCTTTTGGACCTCTTCTTACCTGAAGATGGTATTTACACTCTATCACCAGCATGTTGTCTGGACTGGTTAATAATATCCCCACTGAGCTCACTTTCGTCACAGCTTTTCCTCTGACCTCATTCCACTTCCTGATGTTTTTGTAGACAATCCTTTTTAAAGTATTTTATTAATTTGGGAGTCCCCTATGCACAGACAAAGTTTGCTTAACAGGACCACTCTTGACCCTTGTTCTGCAGCTCCCAATACCACAATGGTTACTTGTGAGTTTGGTCCTTTTCAAAACCACATGGGTAAACTCTGCTGAATCAAGCCTTCATATGCAATTTGATTGTAAAATGAAACTTCCAAAATACAAGTTTTTTTCCAATTCCCTAACATTAAAATAGGTAACTGCATGAAATTGCAACTGAGGTTCAGTAGAAGAACACAATGTATTTTGATCATAGGTTCCATAATTTGCTAACTGGTAAATAGGTGCAAAACACATTTTAAAAAAATTCCTCTGATTAAAAAGATTTCATAAAATCACAGAATCATAGAATCATAGAGTATACTGAGTTGGAAGGGACCCATAAGGATCATCGAGTCCAACCCTTGGCCCCACACAGGGCCAGCCAAGCCAGAGCATGGGACTGAGGGCATTGTCCGGACACTTCTTGAACTCAGTCAAGCTCGGTGCTGTGACCACTTCCCTGGGGAGCCTGTTCCAGTGCCTGAACACTCGCTCAGTAAAGAACCCCTTCCTAATATCCAACTTGAACCTCCCCTGTTGCATCTTCATACTTTTCCCTTGAGTTCTACCACTGGTCACCAAAGAGAGGAGATCAGTGTCTGCCCCTTTGCTCCCCCCCATCAGGAAGCCACAGACCCTGATGAGGTCTCCCCTCCATCTCCTTTTCTCCAGGCTGAACAAACCAAGGGACTTCAGCCTCTGCTGCAGACTTCCCCTCCAGACCCTTAACCATCCTCGTTGCCCTCTTTCATATTCAAGAAGACATCTTTGCCTCTCTGGACTTAATGGCAAAATTCCCATTCCTTTTTGTGGATCCCAGAGCAGATTTGCTCCATTGTCATTTCCCCTCTTTGTATAGGCTATGAATATCTAGAAATAGGATCAATTTATATCCCTGTGGAATGCTATAACTTTCCATAAAATACCAAAGTATTCATATTTCTCTTATCAACCATGTGCAGCAGGACGGAAAACAGCAATGAATCAGGTGAGATTTCCAGAGTAAATCTCTGTGTATCTGTTTAGGTAATGAAACTACACCAGGTTTTGTTTCATTAGTTTAACTTCCCAGTAATGTCTGCTTCTCTGCATCCCTGCCTGCTCCAAGATTTCACGTCTGTGCTTACGACTGTGTGCCTGGACTGTTCGAAAAGAACCTTACATGTTAATCACCTGCAGCAGGATGGCATGGAGCTCACATCATCAAAACCAGGTAAGACAACCCATGCAGTGTGCTTTCCAGCACGTTCAGAGAGCAGAGCACACAGTGTACTCCTCACTAGAGGATTTTAAAACCACTACACCTCAATAAACAGACAGTGGATGCTGTGTAAATAACTTGGTCCTCAGTTCCCCTCGGCTCACTTAGCTGTGAATTTGCATGTGAGACAATAGCATAAACCTGCTGCTTGAAATAGAAGAGGATGATTGCACACACATATGCACACGTCCAAACTCTGAAGGCCAAATATACTGTCTGGCCTCACTGGCATTGCTCAGGGTACAGAAGCTTGGAGCACTTGTTTTGGATTTACTGCTTGAATGCAGTCATTACTGGCTCTTTCCATTCCTGAATGATAAGTGGAGGCATGTGATTCATCTGGCATATGAAGATCCCTGGGGTTTTTGGTAGCTTCACTGTTTGTTTGCAGGAATCTTATCTAGGCATAAATGACTACTGACTTCATGGTTACTGGATTAGAGCATTTTTGGGGAATTAGTTCCTCTTTCCTAAAATCTTTGTAGAAAACAACTAATTCCTAAAAGTTATTCCCGTGCAAAACACCATTATCACTGTGTACATGAGATACCTTCCAATATCAATGTTATTAGAATATATAGACTTAGGTGGAAGTCCAAGTGTTTGTGAATCATGAGGTTCTGATATGATATCTGGTCCAACACAAACAATACAGGCTAATGTTGCATCCCTGTAAGTGGGAAGGTGGGTCTAGTGCCAAATCCTCCAGCTTTATCTTCTCCCCGTTCTCTTCACAGAGCTCCCATAAAGGAAACTCTCCTGGAAGCCTCATGGAAGACATCTCTGCATACTATGCATGTTTTCTCCTGAGCAACAGCATGATGGGAACATCTGCCAGCAAATGGAAGAATTTTGTTTCTGTGGAGGAGTAGCTAAAATTTACACCTATGCATCTAATAACTAGTTGGCAGGTGAGAAAGTTTACAAAATCCTAATGAATTTATAACACTCACATAAAAATAATTAATGTCTGAGGTCCTGTTGCACAGCTCAAATCCAAATACCAGCCTTTTGGAATATTCAAAACTGTTTTCCCCCTCAAATTAACCCCTTACCTTCTGCATGGCCCAGTGGATTGTGCAATATTTTCTTTTGGATGCTGGGAACCTGTTTGCATACTGACAGCCATACTTGCTTAGGAAGGCACAAGTGTCTTTTAAACAGTGATCTAGAAGACATTTAGAAACTTTTAAAACAGTTGTTTCAGGCTATTTTTTTATAAGCTCTACTGCTTGGTCAAGTGGCTTGCCAGAAAAACAGATAAACGTAGTAAAGTGGCCTTAGTAAATTCACCTATAACTATGTGTTTGTATTTAGGGCTCCCTTTCTTCAGTGGGAAAAGGAACGGTAGCACACAGATGTTCTGACTGCCCACTTGCTGTCACAGCTCCCCTTCTCATGGCCTGTGAGGTATGTGCTGGTCTAAGAATCTGCATTGACAAATTGGGAGACTGTGTAAGTACCGGCCCCTTATACACAAATGGAAAGGCATAAATACTTCTTCAAAGGTCAAGTCTTTCCCTGTTAGATGGCTGTAGGGAGGATGAGAGGAATTACCTTCTGCAAATGCTTGTTTCTTTCCAATTGCTATAAGGAGTAGTAGGGCATATTCACTTATATTTGCACAACAGGGTTTTTTAATCTTTCAGTTCTGTGAATGGAAAATCACTGTATTTTTTGGTGACATCCCTATGAACAAACTCATGAAGGAGACTACAGATGTACTCATGAAGGAGACTTCAAATTTATAAGCTACTGACCTTATCACATTCAGCAAAAGCTTCTTTCCATCAGTTCCTTTTGCAATGATTTTTCTTAGCTCGACCTCAAAATACCTGTGTTACTGAGAAAGGAAAAAGGTTGTTTTTCAACTATGGATTCAAAATAGGTATAGGGTGAGATGTGCCACAAAGCTGGAATCATGCAGCAGTAGCCCTCCCTTGACTGTGCCTTTATTGTCTATAGGATCTTCTCTCTACTTGCACAGAGGGGATAATGTGTTAACAGTGATTTTATGGTTTGACCTACATATGTAGTATCTATGTTGAAATATCTGGACTGTAAAGGTCCCTCACTTTCCTCCCCCTCCCCCCAGCCCTTGCACAGGAGAGCCACCCAATTTCCCCTGCACACTGGCCAGGATTCATGTCCTGACCTACTCCACAACCTAGGTTACCTCATCTTGAAAGGCTTCCTGTTCGGTATTTTTTTAAATCTTTCATTTTACCTTCCAGGCTACTGATTTATATATGGATCTTAAAAGAGAAAATCTGAGCTAAGAAATGTGGAATGCAATGTGGAAAAGAGCCTTTCTTGGTTTTTGTTTAGCTGTAGTTCAGAAAGAGACAACAGCTAATACTTTAGAGCCAGCCAGATGGAAATTGCTTCAAGTACTATCTCAAGTGTAATAGAGCTGAGGTGCTCTTAGTCTACCAGAGTCCTTTGCTACCTTTAATATCTGAGTGCTGCAGTCTGACAACTCCTGCACAGTGCTGTGAAAGAATCCGTAGTGAATGTTGACTCAGTGAAGTTTCAGCAGAAATCAGCTTGGGTTTTGTTAGACTTCCATCACATTCGTGGGGGAGTGAAATACTACTGAGACACTGACTTAAATTTAAGAACAGAGGAATATTTTTATAGCCACTTTTTCACTCGGTACAACCACGCTTCCACAGGATTGCCTTCTCACAGTCCACCTAAACAAGTAGAAAGGCATTTGTTTTGTATTGCAAACCAAATCTCCTCAGCTGCAAGACTTTTGTAGCTTGCTGGTCACAGTAACCACTACATCTGTTGATGAAAGTGAAAAGTTGTCTCGGTTGTGGTATGAATATGAGTAAGTTTTCTATATTTTGCCTGTGACTTTGTACAAGTTAAATATGTGAATGACTGTGTGCTGGAGCGCTTTAAAAAGTATGGTGCTTATCTGTGAGATAAGAAAGCTTCATTCTGAGTATTCTTAGATCAAAGTACCTGCAAACCTCCACAGAAATGGGAGGACACACCAACATCTGTTCACATATAAAAACCCCCATATATTTAACCTACAATATCACAGTAAATTTATAGAAAATGAAGGGGATTTTTTTTTTTTTTAAAGGAAGGAATTAAAAGAAAACAGGTAAAAAAATAAGGCAAGGAAAAATTTGTTTTTGAGGGATCTGATTCATAGATCACTATTTTGAAACCAATTCATTAAATCTAAGATAAAAGCTAGGCAGGCATAGGAGCCCACTAATGCAGATCTCATTTAAGACCAACATATAAAAAGGGAGGTCACATGCATTACAGCAGCTACCTGGAAGGGTTTAGAGAGTGTAAACATCACAAAGATATGATTTGAGCGTGTGTGAAATTAGCAACATGAGCTATTATGAACAAATTACTGATTACATCTAGGGAGAATTTTTTGGCTCTGGAATAACCTCCTGAGAAAACAATGGGAGCTCCTATTGTCTGATTCCTTTAAAAAGAACTGAGAAAAAGCACTGGAAAAACATTGCTCAGACAACAATCGTTTACCAGGAGAGGAATGGAAAAATGAGTATATCATCCTGGATCATTTAATCTGTCTGTGACTTTTATGATTTTGTGAAGCCATACAGCTGCCTTAAAAAAATGTTACTGGCCGCCTAATTCATTACATAATAGACACCTGACTACTTGTAGTTATCAAAAACTATGCTTAAAAATATTTACAGAGTCTTCTTCCTGTGGAAAATAACAATGCCCTTCACTTTCTTATATATCTTTTTTACTTCACAGTTTATGTAGAGGGGTCTTTTGTAGGAAGGTAAGAGATGGCAGGATTTTCTGCAGATACAAATCTTCTGTGATTGAGTCACTTGACCTAGCTTTTAAACAATATTCTGTTCACACTGCAGGTAAGTCCCAGAGAAGGTATGGGGCTGGCAAGATCTTGCAGAGGTCTTTGGTGAGGCAGAAGTTCCAGAGGGATGGAGGGTTGATGTGCTGATCCCTAGAGCCCTGGGTTGGGTAAGCAGCCTATCCCTTAAGGTACTGGGGATGAACTATAGACTGACTCCCAAATGCTGGCACCTGCTAATCGTCACTCTAACATGAGGGGAAGGTGCCAGCACCCTCACCAGCCTACTTCCCTCTCCTGCTTCACCCCTGCCTACCATTCACCCACCTTTTGGGACTGCCCATGGCCCTCTGCAGTCACTGGCAGTCCAGCAGGTAGCTGCTGCTGCAGTGAGGTTTAAGCTCCAGCAGACTCCAGGATGTGTCACATCTTGTACTGGTGCCATGGGAAATAATTATTCCAAACAATAATAATCACTTGTTGCATGGTAACATACCTAACAAATACAGATTAAATGATATTAATGGCCATGGCTGCAATCAGTGCTATGGGACTCGCTATTAAAACACTTAAGATCAGTCTGTGTTTCCCTAAGGACAGTTTGCTGGTGGCTTTATTTTAGGCTGCAAGTGTCTGTCTAGAGGAAAGATTCATGTTAGTGTTTTGTACTTTAGCAGAAAAAAAGTGTGATATAAATCAGTGATTATAACTAAAACTGGATAAATGCCAGCTAGAAAAAAACAGTGTAATTTTGCAGTGGAAAATTGATCACTTTTGCAGCCTATATGTATATGTTTGTGTGTGTGTGTATACAGGTGTATATATATATGTGTATACACACAGCGAAGTGTGTATACATATAAATACATATATACTATCTATAATAACATAGTAATTAATATAACAATAACTATAATAACATATAATAACTAGTATGTTAATATATTGCATATAATTAATTATAAAATACACCAGGTAACACTAATAATATTTAATATATATCTTATATTATAATACTGTATATTATTATAGTATAACACAGTATGAATCTAATATGATTAATATACATTGTATATGCATAATGTGGTGGTGTGCACTGCAGTAGGCATTTGAATAAGGCTGGGTTGCCTTTTGAAAAGCAATTTTGGAGAATCTCAACCTTTTGAAGAGAGATTAGAAGCCTGATAGAGAAATCTCTGTGTGACACTTCATAACCTGATGTTAGGAAATCAATGTGATGCTTTTCTGACATCATGAAAGATGTGAGCTACGATTCAAGGAGCAAATGCTAAAAGTGATGAGCAACTGACAGCTGTGCAGTGGAGCCAGCTGGTCCTCTCAATCTAGTCAAAGTGTCTAAACATGCAGAAGTGAAAGCTCGAGAGCAAACCAAAATTGGCATTCAGCAAACAGGACGAGAATACAGTGTGTAAGGACTTGAAGTTACATTTATCCCATGCAATGCCTCTCAGTATTTCTGATGCACATGACAGAACTATCCTGATGACTTATTAGTCCTACAGTTACCGACTTTTCTCGTCTAAAGGAAACTGATTTACATAAGAGTGAAGGAGCTGATGGGAACTGTTCAGAGCTTCCACCTGTTTCAAGAGAAACAGGACCAGTCACAGAAAGAATAATTAATCTTCTACGGTTAGCAAACAATTCACTTCCAAAATGAAAACACTTTCATCAGCAAACTTTCTAGATGGTTAAGGAGTGTCATCAGGATTTGGCAGCTGCTAATGGAATGACTAGAAACACAGCACGGACAATCCTCCACATTACTGTCACGAAACCTTTCTTTTTACTAGTATGAGATATAAAAAAACCCAGCAAACGAGTTATTATGGTTACTTCTATTTGTGGGCAGACACTTTTATCCCATCTAGTAATACTTATACAGACTTCAATTTATTATATTTTTTTTCTGTTGAACCATCCTGCCTGAAAATGTCAGGAAATATATGAACACAAGCCTGAGTTATTCTATGCTTTCTACTATGCAGCTGGAGTCATCAACTCTTGTTCATGATATGTACTTGAAATGTCACATGCAATGAGGTTTACAAGAACAGGCCTGGACAAAAAATCTCAGCAGAAACAATGAACAGTTCCATGAAGCAGCAGCATGGTGTGTCTTTGCTTAATGCAGCACAGGATCCTTTCTGACTAAGGACCTACACCAAAGCCCAAGACCTGATGAAGCAAAAAGCGTCTTGTGCACCTTGATTTGCACTGATATCATAAGATTTGATAGACTTCTCAAATATTGCACAAGATAACTTTTATAAAGTTAGATGTTGACTATCTTTTATGTGGCAGTGCTGAAAAAAACCAGAAGAGTTACACTGCAGCAGATTCTTTGTCTTGAAAATACAACATATAACATGCATACTATACATGTTTTGGAAGACTCAGAGCACTTTGCAGCATTAAAATTCTGTATTATACTTGTGTGCAAAAAATATTTTTATTTGTACATTTTCAAAACAGGAAAAAATATGCTTCTTCCTTTGCAAGTTCATTTCTCCAGCAGTAAACTATGGCCTTTGCAGCTCTCTACAAATACCCAGGCAGAGACCTGTTATCTTTTCAGTCTCCTGTCAGTGTGCTGCCCAGATAGTATGATGGCAGTATATTGTAGGAAATAAATACATAAATAAAAAGAAAAAAACCCATGGCTAAAGGCTTGACAACCTTATTACCTAGTTTCAAAGTGTTGGTGGAATTCAACACGATTCAGTACAGAATGAAACTCTTCAGCATCTCAACTTGTCTCTCATCCTCTTTCTGTAGGACTTTTACCTGCCTTGTGAGAAGAGGTGAGCTGTGCCTGAAAAACTTGTTCTGTTTTTCCCTTTTTTTAATACTGAAAGTATTTGTTTCTCTGATGGTTAGGAAATAAACACTTCAACTGAACTTCCTTTCATATAAAAGAGCTCAGTGTATGAGTTATCCTTTCCTTCCTGTTGCAAAATATTTTGACTTGTGATGATTAGAGTGGCTTGGAGAAAGTGACAAAATATTTGCCAACATTATAGCCTTCCTTTACCTCCCTTTTTTGTCCTTAAGAAAAGGAGTTCACCTTTCATTTGCTGTTGATGAAAACTTGGAAATCTGGCAGTATTTCCAAGGCACAGTGAATACACAAGATATGTTCAATCCCTTTTTAATCTTTAACAATGATCTTATATACTAAGTACTGTCTTGAAGTGTATATATTATATTCATGCTTCACTACCTGTCCTGGCCTTGCCCTGCATTTCAGATGGAGCTTGACCTATGAAAGACATAAATCTTCCCTAAGCTTTCTTTCTTACTCTATTTGCACAGCTGTGATCAACAGTCTTGAACAGAAGGTGCCTGTCTGTAGGGAAAGGTGCTTACTACAGCAGCCTCCTGGAGGTGACCAGTTTCCTGGGCCCCTAAAACTTTAATATGTCAGTCTTCCAGAGGTAACCCACCTCAGTGAGCAGGCATTTGGTTTGCAACTTTGGCTACATAGTACATCATCCTGTAGGTACTGAGTTTTCATCATTTCTCTGTATTCCAGAAAGGTCAGACATCCTTATTCACGTAGTTTGACTTCTAAGCTCTCACACAGATGACAGGCAGTTTAGGACCCATGCAGATTCCTGAACATGTTGCCTGTCCCAATTTCGGTGTCCTGTGATACCCAAGCACTGCTCATATCTATGAAGGCCCATGTCATTCTGAAACAAGAGCTGGATACCAGGTAGGATATGTAGGTACCCTCCTGCTATTTTGGACACTGATGGCCAGATACCCGAGCCCCAGTAGTCTTTTTTTGCTGTTTCAGCATGCAGTTGTTTTGACTCATCTTTCTCCTTTCGTGATCTGTGAGGTTTTGTTTCCCCTGGAACATGTTCCTGAGATCTCCAGCCACTTGCTCACTCTTGTGCTGAATTGCAAGTTTTCCTTAAACAAGGAACACGAATACTTTGGGAACTCTGCTAGAGAGACTTTAGATATTTTTCTTTTAACTGTTTTTTTTTACATGTTCTGATGTAAAACAGCAGCTGTATCTATCTGACACAGCGTATCTTCCCAGACCTCATGAGGAAATTGTCAAAATATCACACAATCCCCATTGATTTTCTGTCTTAACCAATGACCTCACTCAATGACATGGAGTGCACCCAGCTATATTTCTATGCTACTAAATGGATAGGTCTCATCAGTGGCTTCTGAACTCTGAAAGAAGTCCTGTAAATAGCATATCTAAACATGCCGAGCCTCCAGCACCTTCTCTGAAAAAGCCAGGGCTCCTAGCTGTTCCCAGTCACAACTGCCAGCCCAGCACAATCCCCTTAGAGATTACAAAGTGTTTAAAAGTGCATGAAATACAATTGCTTAGGCACCTGCTTGGCTCACATCTGACTTTTTTCACCTTGATCCCTTCTTTTGAGGGGAGGGATAACTGAGTAAGCTCCACTTTTTCATCTCCAGTCCCTGAGGTGATTTAAGGTTTTATACTTGAATGGTTTGCATGTCTTTGTACAACCAGTGCTGGCCATAAGAGATAGTCTTGTATTCAGTACTCTGAAGCAAATTGTTTAGCCCCAAAGCTTAGGTCTTCTGGACACCTTTATTTTTGCTGGGCATTTCATCCTGTGACTGGTGATTGGGGTTTTGCCTTTGTCATGCATGGTAAAATTGTTTATTTATTTAATCCTGAATCCTTAGGCTGGTTGCCTTTGTTCTTTGTAAGACAAAATAAACCCTACTGCTGACAGACAAGATTCATTCAGTGACTGTGTCAGGAGTGCTAGAGAGCTTAGTGGGAGAAGGTCAGAAGCTGAGTTATTTAGGGAGACTTCCTCCCTACTCCTCCTCTGCTTCCCCAACGGCGGCTCAATGTGGGGACAGGTGTACGTGTAGGAAATGGTGGCACATGGGACCAACCCTTTCCAGGAACAATGTCAGAGTGGGGCTACCTGAAGGTGACTAGGTTTTCTGACTTCCATTCTGATTCATAGCAGTTTAGGTCAGGGTAAATATGATGTTGTTTGTAATTAAATGTGCGCAACAGTACGCACGTCCTCCAAGCTCCTCTGTTGCCCTCGTGGAGAGCCTTGGGCAGTGCCATCGAGCTCAGAAGAATAAACTAACCATTCAAGACCTTTGTTTGCCCGTGAGTCATGAGGGGGCTGCTCACTGGAGTATTAAGAAAGATAAACATATGGCAAAACTCTAAAGACTATTTCTGGAAACCTTGACTGGAGGGAACAGCTAATCCATTGTTCAGAGTCTGCAGAGTATTACAAGGCTGGAGAGAGGAATGGGAGCAGGAAAGAAGCAAAGAACCCAAAAATCCGAGAGATCAAAAATTCAGAATGGTTGTAATTACCCCTGTAGGCACAAGGGCTTTGTGGGAAGAGGGGGATGAGTGACACAGGGGACTTGTGGGAGGGGTTGGATTGGTGCACAGTCATAACAGGAGGCAGTTGTTATTCGTCTCCTCAGGAAGTAAACATGGAATATCATACATTATTTGACTGTTATTCCAAAGGGAAAGAATACTGATTAGAGATGATTAACAACTATTTCTCACATATGCCTCAGTTGAAGTCAGGGGGAGTGTTATAGCTGAAAACAAAAGGCTCCATTTTTGTTGTCTATACAATATTTGTTAAAAAGGAACATATCTTTCCTTTTCATTATCCATTTTATTTTCTGCTATTTCAGTAGTTTTATTTATTACTGTGAATTAAAAAATCACAGATGTATAGGGAAGCTTCTGGCAACTTCAGCATTTCCATAGGTGCAGACATGATCTCTCTTCAGGACAGACCTTGAATATCTCTGCAAGGAAGCTCTGCACTGCCCATGGACTGGTGCAAGACTGTGTGTCTCTGTGCTTTTTTCTGTTCTACCAAAGAATAATCTGCAGTCACAGAAATGTAATAAAGTAATTGCAGGTGTTTAGTGGAGAAATATAGCTTCCACCTTTATTTTAATTATATTGGTCAAGCTCTCTGAGGTAAAACTTAGCCTGTGAAGAAGTTAACAATGTACTAGGCTGCTTCTCAGCTTCAGACTGCAACTAGGACAGATGTAGACAGGATGGTATGGTACCTTCTGGTAGCTCTTGATGTGGGCAGGCACTTGTGAGTTGGATTAGGAATGAAGCCAATAGGTAACACTAAATACCATTACAACAATTTCCTCTAAATAAATTTGAATGAGTTAGAGTTCAGGAAGATAAGCAGTCTCAGGTAGTGGTATAAATGTGGCTTGGGTTTGAATTGAGGACTGATAGACAGCAGCATAGAGATAAAGATGGGTCTTTTGAGGGATGCAGTTCCCAGATTAATCTGATGGATTTAGCCTTAACCCTAGCTCCAAGCCACTAGCTGCCCCGGGCCTAAGTGCTATCCCCAAGACTGACTGACTCCTAACCTACCCCCATTCACAGCCACCAACTGACTCTAACCATACTTTAGCCAAAAAGATAATGTATAGGTGTAATCCTAATACACCCAGTGCCTACAGTTTAACCAAAACCACCCCCCAGGCCTGAAGCTCAGATAATTTCCTGTGGCCTGTGACTGCAGGCTTATCCTTGGCCCAAGGTGCCCACTGTGCCAGGTCCTCATAAGACCCTTAGACCTGCAGTCCTCTGAGACCTAATGTGTAGCTGCGTGAAGTCAGAGGCCTCACTTTCAGCCCTGTTAGCTAGACTTAAGAAAAATTAAAAGTCCTTATTAGTGCAAGACTTCCTAACAGTCTCTCCTCTCATGCTGGAGCCCAGTTACTTCCCTGTCCAACACACAACACTGAATTTTCCCCACAGCTTTGCAATGCTGCCTGGTTCACCAAAACCTGGCAGTGTGTTGGATTCATCCTCAGCCACATCCCAAAGACATCCACCAGTCCAAATCCTAAATCCAGACTCATACAGTTTAGAACCTGGCCCAGCTACTTCACTAGCCTGAAAGCTACCTTCAGTTCTCTACTTCCTTCTATTCTTTATCTAATCTAACATAGTTGTGGGCTATAATATTTACTAAAATTTACCAAAACTATCATGAGATGACTCCATACCAGTTTCAGACTGCTTTACATCTAATCTTAGGTCTCATACTGATCATAACCTAAGCTGTAAATGGTTTACCAGTGGGTCACCTATGGTTTATCTTTGCTAGCCTGTGATCATCAAAGATGACCAATAAAACACAAACTTACCACTCAGCTACATACTGCTTCTGCCTGAAACTCTACATAGAGGCTGTCTTCAAACCTCAGTCCAAGGTTATTTTTAGGCATAACTTTATTCCTAACTCTTTGTTCTTTATTTGTCTCAATCCATCTGCAGCTTGATCTGTTAACTCCAAAAAAATTTGCCAACCAGCTGAGTTCAAACTCTATCACAATACAGTTTCTTAGGCTGTCAAAATGTAATGTCCCTCCAGCTCTTTGTGGAGATCAAGATTTCACAAGTGACTCTTGATTTAACCATATTCCAATACAATGGCATTAGAGAAAGCAGAAAAAACCCCTCTATTCAAAATGGAATTTGCAGACAGAGTACTTAGGGAAACTTTGTTATTCTACTAATACAGATTTGTTCATATTCTGAAATGGAATAGCCTCAACTTAAAGATTTTTATCCCTATCTACAACAGAGGTCTAGAATTATTTTTGTCTGTTTTCCTAAGGAAAAACCTCTTATCATATTATTTACCTGGCATATCTATTTGATCATCTCTGGCATCTTTTGTGAATTCAGTAATTTCAAATTGATTTGCCACAAAGTTTAAATTTTCAAGTTCTGCGAAAGCTGGTTAGAAGCTGAGTGAGTTCATCCCAGAAGGAGACGGAGGCAGAGGCCTTAGGAAGCTTACCTGGCATCAGTTGCCAGTTTGGTCAGAAGAGGGACTGGGCAAGATATTATCGTTTATGTGTTTCTGGATGAACTGCATTTCATATCTCAAATCTGGCATGGCTATCATAGGGTACATATAAGGGGGAGTGGTGAAGGGATAAAGGAGATTATTACTTTGGAAGTTTGGTTTCATTTGTGTTAGAACTCACATTAATACTTTGAGGGAAAGGGAGGGGAGTTGCAGTACATGTACAACAGGACTCTAGAGTAATTGTGATTCCAGAGGCTAGGACTTTTGGGGAGGAAAAATAATTTTAAAAATGTAGGGGTGACCAGCACTCAACAGGATTGCAAACCGCTTGGGGTAAGAACTGTTTTTATTTTATGCATCCTAGTACACTGCAGACTGTGCTTACTTAGGGTTTTTACAGGCAGCTGTTATCAGTGACAATGTTGTGTGTCAGAAAAGTAGTATCAGTAGAGAGAAACAAGTATCCACTCAACTGTGATGCTCCACTGTCATTCTATGATTGCCTAAAATCTTTGGAAACACAGGGGAGGGAGCAAGTTCTGTAGCTGTATTTGCAGCTGAGGTTCTGGCAGGAAGCATTAATGGCTCAGGGCTCAGCTATTCTGCTGCTGTGAGTGGTGTTCCCTGACAAAAATAGACAGACTCTGCTGTCTGCAGTTCACGAAGAGCAGCCGAAGGAAGCAAAACAATCTTTGGAGGTGATTGGGCAGAAGTGGCCAAGGGTGACTGGAAGGGGAGGAAGCACTGAATAAAACCTTTGAAAAAAATGGAAGAAATGTCAAGGTGACAGCGTCCCCTTTTTCAGGAGAAGACATTTACCTTCAGTGGCTTCCCCTCTGTGAGCGGGGCTGAAGTCAGGGCTTTTGTTTCTCCTCCAGTGACGGTTGCACTCCTGCGTTTCCATTGGTCTGCCTGTGCCTGCGTCCTTTTCCTGTGGAAATAGAAGATATGGGCAGGAGAAAAGACATATTTGGTAATGTTTCTCTTCAAAGCATCTTTTTCACAAGGCTGCCTCAGCTGCAAAATGTTAAGGGGAAAAAAAAAGAAAGATCTTGGAACTAACTCCAGACAGACCCTAATGCCTACAAATTTGTCTAAGTAAGCCAAGTCCAGAAAGGCAAAACATGAAGAAGGCTCATTATTTGACTGCTAAGGACACTCAAATAACCAGACATGCCAGTACTTAAGATCTTCATATTTCAGACAGCTTGTCTTTCATACCCTCCCTCATCCTGCACTCCCACCCTGCTCACTTCTTACATTTCCCTTCATCCCCGGTAACTCCACTGCATTTAAAATTGTTTATAGAACATATAAAACACAAAAATACTCTTTAAAATACCTATGGGGAAACAGTCTGTTCATCCAACTGTCTGTTTGGTGCAGCCATTCACAGCTGCCCTAAATGCTTCAGCTGGTGTTCACACAATTGTTTTCTTTTTTCTCGCCAGAAAGTCCAAAAGCACCTGGTGGGTCTCTTTCTATTTTATTTTAAAATTAATTGACTGGGGGGGGGGGATGCTATGGAGCTTCGGGCATTGGGTGAATGTCTGTGATTCATGGTTCTGTCAGAGCTGTGCTCGGGGCAGGAGGTGGAGTGACTGAGCTCAGTTTCTAGGCTTCCTGGGGAATTACTTCTCCACGAGATGTTTTAGAGCATCACAGGACTGCTAAATCGACAGGCACCATCCCTGACCAGAAGGAGGGGCAATTTACATTCCATCCATTCAGTACACATCCAAGAGAGACCTGGAGAATTATGCAGGGCAAAAATGTTCACAAACTGTAAATAAATCAATAAAAACACTGGTTCAGATACTGCCAAAGCAACTCAAAAACTCAACCAAAATCCCTGATTAGTTTTGGCAGGACAAGGACTGCACTTCAGCTATACAAAAATGTACAGAAATAAAGGCAAAGAGAATGCTCTCAATCTAACCAAGATTCTTTTCAGTATTACCTACCACAATTCAGTTGGACCGTGGGTAATTTATTAATCAACTTTAATTTCTCAATCTAAAGTGGATTTAACACTCTGAAATATTCTATCAGTGAAAATTTTAATATAATCCTTCCCATTTTTTTTCTTCAAGGCTAGATTGATTGCCTGTGATATGCAAATTGATTGTAGTATTGACATTTTCTTCAGAATTTGAATGTAGAATTACAAGGATTTTTTTCCCACAGTTTCCTCAAATCTAGATTTGTTGCTCACAGGTTTTTACTAGTGTGTGTTGGTTAACATCCACAGTCTTTCCCAGCCCCTAGGAAGCTTGTATTTGTCCCCAAACCAGAAACTACATTCAGTCTGATGAGCGACTCCAGTACAACACAAAAACTTTAAGGGGTGGTTAGCATGCAGATACTTTGCATTTGCATTTAATAACGTTGTTTATGATACTGAAATAATAGTTGTTTTCATAGCTTTTAATGCCAAAAATGGTGATTCAAACATTTAGTCTGAGTTCCCATATAATTCCAGCCATAGAATTGGATTGTTTGGCTAACAAATGGTAGACCTTTACAGAACAACTGAGTAACTGTCTGCAGCTGTTAAGTTACATAAAACATAGCTTTTTTTCCTCCCTCCTCCAGTGGGTTGATGAAGAAACTGTAGTCTAGAAATTATTTTGTAAGAATACTGTTTATACTATGAGCAGGACAGACAGAAATACGAGAAAAGCTCTAGGGCTGCCAAAAATCTCATTTTTTGGAAGAGAAGCCCTTGGGCTTTGAGAAAGTACTGTAGGAAAAATGTTATTTAAATGAGATAATTTCTGTCTCACTACAAAATAATTATTCCCTGATATAAAAAATATTTTTCAGCCCCCCTCCAGCCCTCCTTGTTAGGGACAGGCAATGTGGCATTGCCTCTTCTTTCTGGCTCTGCAAATTCCTTTCTCCAACACAGATTCCAGTGTTTGGGAAGCGGTTGAAACTCTTAGGTTGTTCCAAAAAAATTGGCAGTTTATTGTTGGTCTTAAATCCTTACTTATTTGTTACCCTTATTCATTTTACCTTATAGGACAAGCAAATATAATATTCTCTGTCTTCTGGCCTTAAGTTGCAAAGACTTTAATTCATGGAGAATGTTATCTATGACTATTACACTAGGGGATGCTCACAGCAGGTATGTGTTACACAGCAGTGGCTGTGACACATCCTCTTCTGTATTCATTGTATGGTCTGGCAAAGGGTTTACAGACTTACTACTGTTGAAGTCAGAGACAAAATTCTCCTTCCTTTCTGTGGTAAGATGTCTGGATCAGACCCGATTCTTCTTCCCAGCTAAATGATACTTTTATAAAGGGGAAACAGCTTAGTAGGAATAAAAGTTGATGCCTCTCATTTTATTGCTTCATGAATCATTTGTGTTACACATTTGCTCTCTTACTCTTTGCTATCTCACCCTTCATGCTGTGTTTTTCAGACAGTTTGGCCCACTGAAGGTAGGGGATCAGTCAGCATTTAGAGGGGTGAAAAACTCTCAACATGTATTAGCGGTGTGTACAGAAAGTAAACTTCAGTGTGTAGGAGATGTGATCTGGCTCACATATATCCACATACTAACACCAGAACAGGAGGAGGTCATGTGAAAAGGCAGGGTGAGGGACAGGCAAGACTTGCAGTTTGAGGTTAAAACAACAGGTTGAGAGAAGTGATTGTTCCCATCTACATGGTACTTTTGTGAGGCAGCACCAGGAGTGTTGAGTCCAGTTATGGGCTCCCCATCACACGAAAGACAGGAACATATTGGACAGAGTCCAGTGTAGGTTCACCTAGCTAGTCTTGATGTGCAAAGAAAGTCTGAGGGAGACACATTTGCTCAGCCTAAAGGAGGAAGGACTCAGGAGTGTCTAGCTGCTGTCTGCAGTTACTTTAAAGGGTAGTTGGAGAGAAGATGGAGCCAAAGTCTCCCTGGAGGAACACAGGGAGAGGCAGCAGGCACAGGCTGAAACAAATAATCAATTTTTCAACACACATGAATTATTATAGCATGAAGAGTATTGATTCAATTAAATACCTCTTGAGAATGGGAAATGATGGTGCCTGGAGACATATCTTCAGCTCTCAGAAAACTTTGGGGCCTTTCAGTCTAGAGTCAGTTGAGTTCAGATATGGAGATACATGTGGTGTATGAGAGGACTGAGTCTTTATGCCAGCTTTCCAGAGCCTTCCCAGTGAACCTGTCACATCCAGAAATGTATGAAATTTTAGATGTACAGTGATACTTCTATACTGTACAAATCGAGAGAGTTGTAGTTCTGGGGTTTCCTCAAAACGAGCAGGTATCTTTGAAGGAAATGCAGAGGAAATGCAATGATACTGCGATAAGCAAAAAGTTCAGTGAATGCTCTCCAGATCTAAGCATAGTCAAGAATACAGGAATTTCTTAAAATATTAGTGCATGTGAGTTATGGGGTTTCTTTAGCAGAAATCTGTGTATACCACAGTAGAACAATCTACAGGACTGCATCCATCAAACTGATTAACATATAAAAAAATTATTAAGGCACAACTCTTCAAAAGTCTTACCCCAGACACATTTCCTGAGACTATCAGAAACTATGGGTCCTGCATACAAGACCAGTATCTGTGCCCCAATCAGTGCTCTATTCATCTTTCAATGCTAGGATGAGGATGGGAAGAATATTGTCCCCTACTGAATACCTTGGGAATTTGAGGCTCAGGAAATTGAGGCTTTTGGTCTAGATTAGAGTCACTTGCCAGGGCCCAAATCCAGCTGATGGAGGGGCAGGATGGCGGGGAGCTGTAGGGTAAACCTTCCCATCGGTCCAGTTATATGTGAGGCTTACTCAATTTATCTGTACTGTACATAGATGCAGAACTCCCCATCAAATGATGCATCATAATGTGGACTTTCCAAGTCACTGGAAAAAAGTTTAAATCATTGAATGATGAGTGCTTTGTGTCTTAAGATACTTGTAGTGACAACTATTCTTAATAGTAATTCACTTGGGTCAAAACATATCTGTATATGACAGTGACGTGAATCTGGGTGTCTACTTGAAGAGTGTGGATAGTCTCCAGCTAGTTAAGATAATTTGGAGACACCAGACAGCTTCTGAAAACCAAATACAAAAGATTCTCTCATTGGATATGTGTTTACTTGAATGAGAAAGTTTTTAAAGCTTTATACATTTATTCCACAGTTTGGCAGCAGTGGGCACAAAAACTGGAATGAACTGACCTTTCCGAGTTTTATCAGACAAAGAGAACCTCTGTGCCTTCCCTGCTGTCTCCTCGCCTCTGGCTTCCACTCCCTAGAGAAATACAGGACTGCTTCTCTTCTTTTTTCCTTCATCTTTTTTCCCTTCCTCCAGTTTGTTTCCTTTAGCACTCTGCACCTGTTTTTAAAACTCAGTCTACTAGTGAAGTTATTCCTTGCTTCTGGGAGAGACAGATGGACTCTGGGAACCAGAGCCATGGCATCTTCCTTGTGCGAGATGACAGAAATAGCTCATATGAAACACGCTGTTTAACTAAACACAGATGGTCTCTTCATGATGGGACATGATGACTTAAGAAGACAGGCAATACCACACACACGCATAGAGCAAGTAAATCCGAGACTGACATTTCTCCTGTAGGCCGTAATTACATGGAGGACAGTATTGCTGTCGAAGCAAGCTGTGCAGGCAGCAGTCTTGAGGATGAAACCTAACTGTGAATCACACTCTTTGCAAACTTCCATTAAGTAAATTTGGGGAAAGCCATACAACTTGTTGCAGACCTTGTTCTAATGCTTTGCCTTCCTGAAAGTGGGTCTGCTTTCTGCCTGAACTCCATCGTTGCATGTAGCTGTGAAATTGAAGCTGGGCTTGTAACCTACCATCATAATTGTCAGTAGTACCATGTAGGAATCGTGTATTTCCCTGGTGTGTTGTCTCCTAAGGGAGAGTATGTGTGATTTCATCAGGGGTGTACATAGCCTGTCTTCTAGACATCTTAGACATTAGGAAGAAGTTCTTCACTGTGAGGGTGGTGAGACAGTGGAACAGGTTGCCCAGCGAGGTGGTGGAGGCTCCATCCCTGGAGACATTCAAAGTCAGGCTTGATGAAACTCTGAGAAATCTGGTCTTACTGCAGGGGGCTTGGACTAGATGACCTTTAAAGTCCTTCCAACCTAACCCATTCTTTGATTCTAAAATTCTACTAGACACAGTGTCACATTTCTGCAAATACATAGTACAAATCCCAATATATTCAGCAGTAAGAGACATAGTTAGCTCTCTGGTTACAGTGATGAGCAGTGTACTTGCAAGTAGCAGGGTATTGGTTTTGTCTAATTCTGTAGCATCCAGTAGTCACTAGTACAGTCATAATTTGCTGAGAGGCCAAATCAACTGCTTTTTTAATAAAAATATATAGCTGGTTTTCATGATTTATTTATTTTTATTAAACCTAGTGAAGTGCCCTTCTGTGTTTGTATAACTTTAACATGTAATGGTGTTTGCAGTTTTTAGCTCTCTCTCACTGTCCTGCCAGCAAAAGTTTAAGTTGCTGGGAAGACTATTCAGATCTTATCAGATGTTACCAGCAAGCCAAATACTGCAGCATCAGTTCATGGTTAATTAACTACTAGCCTGAAGAAAGATATTGTGCAACAGGGAACACAGTAGGTTGAAAAGACTTTTTAATTGTTTTGCTGCCTGTTTGGTTATTATCTGCATGAAACACATGGGGGGGAATATTTAGTAGCAGCTTCATTATATGTACAGAAGTAGTTTATAGACAGCAGAGACAGAAGAATTTGAGTTCCCAGGCCCATTTTGTTACACTTGCTCAACTGTTAGACTCCAGAAGATTTTTTTTGAACCTGGAAAAAAAAAAACCTCTCTATGAATGCAGTTTCTGCTTCAGAGATGGGAAACCCATCACAAAGGTTTGGTTTAAAAATCTTTGACAATGAATGTTGCTGCCGTGTGCTAGAGAGTATTGTTGGGAATTGTCTGCAGAGTTTAAAAATATTGCAAGAGCACATTATTATGGTGGCAAAATGGAGAACTTTTTTTTTTCCGTTCAGATGTAATATAAATTCAATCAATCTGTTTGATACTTCAGTAAGGAAAACGATACCTAAACTTATGTTTAGACCAGGCAAACTCAAGATCACACTTCTTTGGATTTTTCTCATATTCACAGGTTGTAAAATGTGTATATCCTTGGGCAGGGGGTTTATCTGTCTGTCTATCTATCTATCTATCTATCTATCTATCTTTCTATCTCTGTATCTCACATTTTTATGTGACTTAAAAGGCTTCAGATACCCACAAGCATGCTATGAAAGATTGAAAGGTAATGTCAGCTTATAAAGTGCGTTGGGAAACTCAGATGAGAGGCATTATAAAACCACAAAGTATTCTTTCATTGTACAATTTATTGATGTGGTCTCTTTTCCACCTGCCACATTAAAATTCTACAGTATGCAATAATTTAAGAGAACAAAATTATTTCTACTTTACTGAATTATAAAATGTATTTATTGCATTATCTCAAATATCTCAGACATGATACAGCTCTCTCAAATGTATGCTAACGAGCACAGCTAGCTGAGAAAGCTGTTGTTCTGGTGTCTCCAGAAAAGCCACTTTTATCAAGTGGAGGCAAATCTGATTATATTTTCAGTACAAATTATAACTGACACAGGGCACACACATCCTGAGGTAAAGGTCATTCTGTGGTGTAGTACAAGAGTCTTCAACACAGAGCTCTTGAACTTGTGGATAAATGTTTCTTTCACAATGAGCTAATCCTGTTAAACCATCCTGAGCATGGAAAGAGAGTCTAAGTATCCTAATAAGATATCAGCAAAATGATTGCACAACATTATATCCTTGCTGTTTATATAAATAGAATATGGTTCACAGATCCAAAACCTCAATATTAATTCAGTCAGAGCACGGAATTGTGGCCCTTGAGTAGCAATTAGAATATTAATAAACTTGGCTGCAGTTATTACACATGGAAACCAGATGGAAATGAAGGCGCCAAGACAGTTGCTTACACTCCTACTTAAAGCCTTTCCGCAGCACAACCTAATTTAGCCATGTTGGCCCCTTTGACCTTTGGTCATCTTGAAAAGATAGCAAAAGGCTTTGGAATAAGCCTATGCAAAGGGGCAGAAGGAGACAGGTGTGGAGGGAAAAATCTCACAGCAGATGGCTATATGGCCTTGGAGCATTCCAGCTGTGAGAACTCTTCACCCAGCAAACGATGCAGAAATGGCAGGGTGGCAGCTTCTGCAAGCAAAAAAGCCAAGGAAGCAACAGGTAAAATTTCCTGGAAATAAAATCTATTTTCCCAAGCCTCACCAATGACCTACGGTGTGGTTTTGTTGTCTACAGAATAATTAGTATGCTACCTTTTCCAAGAGCTTTAATACTGTCTCTTCTCAGATTTTTTTAATATCATGTGTTTTAAGTCTAAATGAGCAACAGGTTGATAAAGCCAGGCTGCAGCAAGGAACTGGTGAGAACCAGTGGTGGCAGCTTCAGGTGCTGAAACTTTAATTCAAAGTCCATGTTAGATATCCAGCTTTGCATCATATTGAATTAGCCAGTACAGTTATGAGGAACAACTAAACCCAGCTGAGTCCCATGCAGACTTCGCAGCAGGGGTAAGCAGCGCAGAACGCCACATCACTGCCCTAAGTAGCACAGATGAGCTGCCACTGTGCAACCTTTAATGCGGAGTTTGGCAAGTTCTGCCATGAGACAGTATATGGTCTTTCTGAGACTAAAATATGTGTCAGGCCTCAACAACATGGTTGGATTTTTTTTTTTTCTGTAGTTAGCAGCATCTTATATGAACACTCTTCTGTGAATCCTGTCCGTCTAGGATGTGAAAAGCAGGAGGAAGCAACAATATTTTGCTAGCGTATCTCCTCAAATTATTCTATAGCAGAGCACACGAGAATCCTGGACTTTATTTGAACAAAATTCTTTCCAGGGGATAGGAATGCCTGCTGAATACAATGTCCCTATGGAGCAGGCATCCCGTGCGGCTGTGTTATTGCCCAAAAGCCAGGTGAGGGCATGGTTACCAGCAAGGAAGAGGAGGGGAGGGTTCATAGTTGGCCAGACATGCAGCCTCATTTCACTGCATGTAACATGGCCCAGAACATCCACTCCAGACAAAATCGGGAAATGGTGTGTGAGTATATTTTCAGCACTGCTTGATTAGTTCTTCTTACAGCTGAATTGAAAAAATTCCTTTCTAACAATGGGGCTGTGAAGGAAAAGGAGTTTTGCTCCTTGGCCTTCAACACATTTTTCATTCTTGCCATCAGGAAATCGCGAACAGAAGAAATGGAAAAAGTCCGCATGGCTTTCCACAGCACTGAAAGACAAGCTCCCAGGAGACAGGCTGTAATGTGTATCAGCAACGTAAGGTACGGGATGGCATTTCCACTCTTTGGGAGTGACATCCCTGACTACCCCGCTTGCTTCTGCCTTCACATTGCACTGCAAAACATAACACATGCTTAACAGAAATGAAAACGTTTGAAGGCACTTAAGTGCCGATTCCAACATACGCTGTAGTTCCCACAGCCACCCTCACTTCAGACTACATCACATGGACCAATGTTTGTATTCTTTGTCAAAATCACTGAATGCATCTTTCTAACGTTTGACTGAACACAATATCGTGTTACTCACTCATGTTACGCTCAGGAAACAGTTGACATCTTTAAATTTCTTCTGCAAGGTGCCAAATTAGCTGGTCTGAGGACTCAAATCCACATCTTACCCACAAAAAAGACACAGTCTTCAACTTGGCAGTCAAGACTTCCCATATTGCCTTCAGATGTATGCCATTCCTGGAAGGAGCAATTCCATAAATAACTCTAGCACATGTTTAAATCCCTAGCACATGTTTAAATGCACCCTTTTTGAGGAAAGCACATGCTTAAAATTAGGCATGTGGCCTAAGTACTTTGATGAATAATGATGCTTTCCTAAACTGCGGACAGTAGGAAGGACAGTCTGAGATAGCCATGCCCAAATGCCAGCTGAGATGCTTTCAGTGATGTGGGTACCACTTGGCACTGTACCAGAGCTAACAAGCTGTCTGCTGTAAATCACCAAGCAACTGTCAATTAGCGATGTGTGCTGCTAGTCTGAAATACGCCTTGCATTTACTTTCCCAACTGAAATTTTGCTTTTGAACTTTTTTCTAGTTTTTTCTTTATAGTGCAGGGTTGGTCAAAAGCAGATGGAATGAAAGAAAGTCCTAGCTCTTTTCAAGATACTCAATAAGGTTATAGAAGCTGCAGGGGAAGTTTTAGTTTGCTTTTTGTTTAATGTTGTTTTCCTAAATGTTTCTGAGACTCAGGAAAACGAACCTCAATCCTTTAATGAGTGTGGGCTTCCTGAGGTTTCTCCCTTCCCTGCATCTGGAATACCTTTGCGTACCTCCAGTCAAAAGAACTGTTTTGCTTTTTGTGGTTTCACCATCATTTCATGATTTTATTCATTGACTGATGTTTATAGTGTCCCACCAAAGGTCGAAAGGAATATTTTCTTTCTGCCTGTCTTTTCTGTTTTTGTTTTTAGAAACACAAGATAGGAAATTATCTTGGGAGAAAAATGACTTCTTAAATTAATCAATCTACTATGATTGACCCTGATTGTTTGCTCATTAAAAAATGAAGCAGAGTGATCAGTTTCTGCCAAGTAAAACACTCTCAGCTATTTCAATTACTGTTTTAATTGGCTGGTCCTGCCTGTCAGATTATCCTCTAATCTGTACAAGAATGTTGTTTAGAAAAGATGGGGCATGCCTGATTTGGAGGCCACATTCATCACTTCAGTACATTCTGGTCCAAGTATTGCTCTGTTGGCATAGTGGAGCTATATGACACTGAAGGTGGTAGGCCCTGGATCTGCTTCCCACACAGGACACATTGCCCACATCATTGTGTGGAAATGTCTGAAAGCACCGATGGGAGAGAAAAAAGTGAAAGTGAAAGCTCTAAAACTCCACATTTGGATGTTTACATACCATCAGAGCCACCGTTAGGCCGAATTTAATAACTATTAAAAGAAAAACTGTGGGAAATCAGCCTCAGGACCCTCACAGAGAGGCCTCTCCATAAATTTTTACTTAATATCTATCATTTCAGTGAATCTGTCCTCTATGGATGTCAATATTCTGTAAGAACAAGTTTTCACTATGCTGTCCTAAGATCTAACATTCATAACTGCATTGCATTACTCTGCTTTTCAACCCAGGAAGCCTGGTTTCCTTACCATATGCCCAGTATAACCATTTAGGCCTGAGAAAAGAAGTGAGAAAGAAGCCATTCTTCTGAGAAAGAAGGGTTTTTTAGGGGAAAAAGAACCAAAACAAGCAAACAACAACAACAAAAGCCCATTGCATTTTAGGCAAATGGTATTGTTACACAGTGAGGGACAAAAATAGGGTTATTAAAATATATGGGTTAAATTGCAGCAGTCGTCATTTCTAACACAGAATTCCTGCATCGCCTGGGAACAGTCCTCAGATTTTACCTACTTTACCCCATGTTCCTGGTGACAGAGGTCTTTACTATGCATACAGTGCCCAGTAGAGTGTAGACTTATTTCAGTGGAAATGCTAAGATCCCACAGAAATACCAAGTCTGTATTTTTAGATTGATTCGTACCGAAGATCCATGGAAAAATACTATTCTTGAATAAAGAGAGAGAAATGGCTTGGAAAATTATAACACTTGTACAAGAGTTTCATTGTGTTGACTCAAGGCTTAGTGACATACATAACCATCATTGCCACCCTGATTTGTCAAGTTCACTGCGATTTTTTTTTGTTTGGTTGGGGTTTTCGGATGGTTGGTTTTCATTTTTATTTTCCCCTTTGCATATTTTCTTCTTTTGTAGATAGCTACAGCTGTTTTCCCTTTGTACACCAGAGCTGTCTGTCTCACAGCTATTTACACACGAGCTGCTAACTGCTCCTTAGGTAAAACCAAAGTGGCAAAAAAAGGCAGGAAGGAGCCCTCATATAAGTTCTTGAAGGGGTCAAGGAGAGATTTGCTTCTTCAAAGTGTTTTGATACAAAGATGAAAAGGGACATGCCACAGGGAAACTAGTTTGGGGTTTAGTTCTGCACAGAACTAATACGTATTTTGAAAGAAGTGTAATTGTTTTCCATACTTGCTGCACCCTTCTTTTCTGGTTTGTGTATGAACAGGTACACATCGTGTTAACAAATATTTAAACACATGCAAGTTCGGAATCAAGCTATAGTGACAACGATTACATGTTTCGTCATAGAAATGCAACATATTTAACCCTTATCATAGAATCATAGAATTACTTAGGTTGGAAGAGACCTCTAAGATCATTGAGTCCAACCACAGTCCCTGCCTAGTCCACCTCTAGACCATGTCCTCAAGCACAACACCTACACACCTTTTCAATAAATACCTCCAGGGATGGTGATTCCACCACTTCCCCGGGCAGCCTGTTCCAATACTTGGAACTACTTCCTTATAGTAGGAGCACTTAGCAGGGGGGAGGTAAGAACCACTGAAAGAGATCAATTGGCCCTTCATGCAAACACATAAGCTGCATTTAATTAATGCAAGGTGGGCTTCTGCCCATTCTTCTGACTATACATACCCACATAAACTCTTAATGGAGTGTTGTGCTGCTCTTTGTCATGTCAGTTAGGAGATTAACATAACAGTCCCATGTAACAAATCAATGTTCATGTGGAATGACATTCAATTCTAATCAGAGGGTCATTAAAAACTGTTTTTTGGAAGCAAAGGAAAAGATCACCACATACTTTTCCTGCTTCTTGCATCCTTCCCCTAAACTAATGCCTTCTACTGGAGAGGATACTGGTCTTGTCTGGTCTTTGTTCTGAGATGACGTATGTATCTGCTTTAAAGTTTGACTGAACCAGGACTGTACTTCTGAAACACATGTCACCGTCCTACCTGCTTCTGTGCCTTGGTTTGCTTTATGGATCTGGTTTAGGATTAATGAACTTCATTACTACCTGGACAACCCTGGACAGCAGTGCCACAGCTGACATCCTCCAGCTAAAGTCAGAGCTTTAGTTCCTGGCGCCAGGCAAAGGTTAGTCTGTAGTCTGAAAAACCCCAAAATGTATATAATTATGGATGGCAGCTCCTCGGCACCAGTTAGTTAGCTCTACAGATTCTCCTCCATTGGTCTGCAAGATGTGTTAATGTAGATACATACATGGATTTAAATTCCTGTACTATAAAGTCATCTGCATGTATGGGATACTATGAAGCAAAGCAATGGCAAAATCCATTTATAGAGTATCAAGTAGAATGAACTGAGGATCTAGCATGCTTTTTTATTTCTTCTGCCTTTTGGGACAGTGAAATTCAAGAATCAGTGCGCGGCTTGTAATGCACTGGCAAGACATAAAGCAAATAGAGCTGCTATATTTATAATAAGCAATTAGTGCCAGCTCACAGATCAGGGAAATGATGGTGCTAGAGCAGAAACATGGTAACATGCCAATAAATTAAGCCATCAAAAGGCCAAAGCTTGATGCTCAATTTTGACCCTGTGAATTTGCACATTTAATTGCTAAGTTACATCACAACAATATACTTACAACCCAGTAAAGTATGGAAAGAAAGTTTTATTTTTCTATAGTTTATACAACCTGGACAAAGTAAACCTGAAATCTCTTTCAGGAGACCTGCTTTTAGACCAAGTTTTCACCTCGCTGGTTAAACTTTTATGACAGGGCCTGTGTTTTAAGACTTTAATTTTTTCCTTCAGTATTTATGTCATGCAGAAAAACAGAAGAACCTTTCAGAGGGAAACAAACTGAATGCCCTACAGCCTTGTTTTTCAAGATTTTTATGGTTAAAGTGCATAGTGCTTTTTCATTTCTGTGCAAGAGGCACAAGTCTTATGAGTTTGAGCACGGAGGCAGAGCAACAGCGCAAAGATAAATGCAGCTTATAGCACTTAGCGATTTTTCAGTGTTTAAGTTTTAGTCAGAACTTAAACTGAGCATTTTAAAATAGTAAATGAAAACCCTTTATCTGTTTTTTAAGATGCAAAGTAGAAGGCGTAGGTAATCGTTAATGTTGCCCAAGTAGCGATGATGATGTTTACATAACTCTGTTTATGTTGATTTATGTTGATATTTGACATAAACAGAGGCAGTGGAGAAAATATACATGTGAAAATTATGATCTATACTTTATTTGTTGATTGTCCTAAGTAATTTGTCGAAGAATATATTTTATCTGCCTGGGGTTATTGTACAACTGTGTACTGATAGCCATTGCAGCTAGATAGGAGGGACATTCATAACATCAGAACCTATACTGGGCATCTGAGACCTGCCAGAGCTTCCTTCTTTTTCAGAGAAAAAACTTGTTGCAGAAGATTGTTACATTTATGCCTTAATTTTGGGGGGCAGGGTGGGCTGGATATTTTATGTCATAATCTTTTAGTTTGTTATCTTGCTTGGTGTTTGTGTATCTCTGTCAGACATTTCTGTTAAATTGCATTTGAATCTATCAGTCAGTTTCAACCAAGCTCAGCAGACACAAAGAGATACAGGTAGAAGAGAGAGGACCATGCATCGGGGCAAGGCTGAGGTGAGCTAAACACCAGATAAACCACATGAAATGGGAGAGCTGATGAAAGCCCTGCTTCTGGCAGAAGTATCAGTAAGGTTTGTAGCTTGTTTTGTATGAGAAACTTTATTTCTGTCAAGTTTTCTTTTCAATGTGGGACTAGGACTGCAAAAGAGTGAATGCTGGGATTTTAATAATGTGAATTCCATATTAACTCCAGAATGACTTCCATTATAGGAGAACCAGCAATATCTTCTGCTGACTTTGTTTTGATATCCTTTGATAGAAAAGGCATACTTGAAAAGTATCAGGAAACTTAGTTCACATTTAAATTCAAGAAAGGTTAGGTCCAAATTGAGCTGTGGCTTCTTCCTGTCAGGAAGTGGGGATTTATGAAAAAAAAAACCAAAGAAAGAAAAATAACCCAAGGAATTATTACAAATGAAAGTGCAGTGAGCTAGCATCCATCCCCAGATACCCTTTGTTGTTACCTCTGCTACTGGGAGCAGGTTTGATCACACAACACTTTCTCAGCTGAGCAGCCCTAGGGAATCACATGGGCAGATACTCTACCACAAAGTCTATCAATCAGAGACTGAAATTGTTGCAGTTTCACCTTTTGACCTGTTCAATCCAACAATAAAAAACCTATTTCTTTCATGAATCTTTGCAACACATTTTTTAAAACCAGTTCAAAGGTGGGGTTTTTTTTCCCCTCCAAAACAAAGAAGCATTATGAAGTCAACAAAACTGTTTCCACATCAAGGACAGATTCCCTTGGCATAGAGTCAGCTAAAAAGACAGATGCTAACCACTGAAACCAAGCTGCCAAAGAGTTTCCTATATTGTTTGTATTTTCACATGCACACATATTACCAGAAATTTACTGAATGAAAATAAAGACAATGTACCCAACCTGAATCTTCAACAATCTTTATTTGCAAATACTGTGTTAAAGATAATAATAATGAAGTTAAATATGGGACAAAGAAATGGAACTATGAAGATGGGTTTGAAATTGTTATATATTAATTCCATTATTACTGGCATCATTATGACAATTGCTGTTGCAGTGAATTCTTCAAGGTGATTTTATGAGGAATTTTACTTAAAAGTGAGATATTAATTTAAACACAAGACCAAAGGAGATGCTTTCGAAAAATAAGCAGGATGAAACTAATATTTTGAATTTCAGGAAAAGACATTAGTACCCTGTGCAAAGATGGACTAAATAATTTATGTGCGGCTGACTGTTTACTGGTAGCAAGAGTCTGAGGAGAGACGTCAAAAGAAAAATCAAAGATTGTGTGTTTGGATGACAAGGGGAATGGTGTTCTTGGCAGCCATAGAAAATGGGAGTGGAAAGGGTTTTGGAGGTAAGATAAAAAGGATTGATTTTAGACTATGCCTGAGTTGACTTTGAGCCATTCAGGATGAAAAGTCGGGGGGGGAGGGAGAGGGGGGCTGCTAAGGAAGGAAAAAAAAAAAAAAAAAAAAGAAATGCCAAACTGAAATAAGCTGGAGAAGAAAAAAGGGAGACATTTTCTGAAGCAGACATGTCAGCTCAGAGTTAATAGGCAAATCTTTACAAATGGTGATATACAAATCACAGAATGATTAGGACTGGAAGAGATCTTAGAGACTATCAAGTTCCAGCCCCCTCTGCCACCTCTCACTAGACCAGGCTACTTAAGGTCCCATTCAACCTAGCTTTGAACACTGCCAGGGACGAGGCAGCCACCACTTCCCTGGACAACCTGTTCTGGTGCCTCACCACCCTCATAGTGAAGAATTGCTTCCTAATATACAATCTAAATCTAACCCCTTCCAATTTAAAACCATTCTTCCTCATCCTATCAATACATGCCCTTCTAAAAAGTCCCTCCCCATCTTTATTGTAGCCCCCTTCAGGTACTTGAAGGCCACTATTCGGTCTCCCTGGACCCTTCTCTTCTCCAGGCTGAACAACCCCAACTCTCTCAGCCTGTCTTCATAGGAGAGGTGTTCCAGTGCTCTAATCATCTTCATAGCCTTCCTCTGGACCCATTCCAACAGTTCCATGTCCTCCTTATGTTGGGGACTCCAGAACTGGACACAGTACTCCAAGTGGGTTCTCATGACAGCGGAGTAGAGGGAGAGAATCACCTCCCTTGACCTGCTGGCCACACTCCTTTTGATGTACCCTGGTTGGTCTTCTGGGCTGCGAGCAAGCATTGTCGGCTCATGTCAAGCTTCTTATCCACCGGCATCCTAAGTCCTTCTCTGCACAGCTGCTCTCAATCACATCATCTCCCAGCCTGTATTGATGGTGAGGATTGTCCCAACCTAGGTGCAGGACCTTGCACTTGTCCTTGTTGAACCTCATGAGGCCCACAAAGGCCCACTTCTCCAGCTTGTCCAGGTCCCTCTGGACATCCCGTCCTTCTAGCATGTCAACTACACCACTCAGCCTTGTGTCATCTGCAAACTTGCTGAGGATGCAGTCAACCTCAACCAAGAAAAAGTGAGTAACAAAAACCTTGGAAGGAGAATGAGCATCCACAATTTCACAGGACAGGCAGGCATTCCATTGAGGTACAGAAGTACCATGTGACTGCAGCAAACCATTTGATTTAGGAAGTAGTTCAATTTAGGACCTAGACTATCAAGCAGTGTGCTAAAAGTTAAGCCAGTTCAAGGCAAATGTAGAATACTTTCAAGTAACTAATTTCAGAAAATGTGGATTCGGTCACTACTATTGCTCACAGAGCAAGAGAATGTAATGTGCTTCTTCTTAAGAATACGAAGAATTCAGGGTTAATTGCTGCTCATTTCAGAGGAATATTTATTAGCTTAATTCACACACCTTTAAAACATACTTCTAGATTATCAGATGAAAGATACTGAAGCAATGAAAACTGTTAGCTGTATGTGCAATTATTTTAATAAAACAGTTGTTTTTTCAGAAAGATAAATAAGAATATGATTTACTTTAACATATCTTAAAATTTCATTTGATTGAAGTACCTTCTTAAAACTGATCATTCTGGGGTATGTCCAAACGGCCTGAATTCTCAAGACTCCATGTCCAGGAGCATGCTTTAAGGATGAATTCAAAGAGCTTAAACTGCACGTTAAGCAAAGTAGTAATTAGAATTAGCTAATAGGAAAAATCAGGTGTGATACTTAGATAAAATACATCATATATTTATATGCTGTCTTGAAGAGAAACTGGCCTATGTGTTCATCTAAGTGCTTTCATGTATCTAGACCTATGCTCATAATTAGATATGAACTTGGTGATGAACCATATTGCATCAACCACACTCTACCCAAGTATAACTTTTACTAGCAAACAGTCTTGTGTGACCAAACTGGGAACACTCTGGTTGAGTTTTAATAGCAGCAGATGAGAAAAGCATTTAGGGAATGGCCGAGTTATTAGCACATTGTTTATTGGCCACCCTACATGGGCTTTTGGAAGAATATACTCTTCTTTTTTTTTTTAACTGGAGTTGAGTATTTTAACACTGTTTATAAAGCCACACATTTTAGCATGCAAAGCAGTTAGGAACATTCCATAGGCATCTGCTGGGACATGGGCTACTGCTCTGCCAACTCTCTGAGGGCAATATTTTTTTTACTGCAATGAAGAGAATTCCTTTGAAAAGAACAGGCAAATATATGTGTGTAGTTTACATACTTTTGTGGTTCACATATTTTGTGGCTAAAAATATCCAGAGTCCATATCCCACCTTCAGATGCAGACTTGGAAGCAGATCCAGCTGCAGAGTACAGCTCCTGTGTGCGGCTCATCTTTTCTTGTGTGTGAAAATAATTTGTATAAAAAAACCCCAAAAAAACCCTACCCACCAACAAACCAGAAACCTTAAACCTTGGAATCTGACTTGGCATAACTATTCCTTTCATAATTCCATTTCAGAAGATGATTGGTTCAACTGTCTCTATGTAAGGATAAACATGCAAAGCTTGGACAGCACCTGAAAAACTAAAATCTGAAGACTTCCTAAAATCTGATATTTGGACTGGCCAGGCTGAAAAAAAATATATCACTTGGCTTTCAAGTTTGCAACATCACAGCAACAGGCTATCCTAGATTTCTGGGGGTTCATTTGCTTCTTCACAATGTCACAATGTATCACAATGTCACTTGTGTGACAATGACTTTCTCAATATAAAGCAGCGAAAATTACTTTTCCTACTGAACTTAAGCAGGATGTTTATTGTGCTACTGCAGTGCTTCTACGAATGGAGATGAGTTGAAGGGAGGGTAAGGCCCCAGTTCTTTTTCTACGTCTAGTCCAGATTGGGAGAATGGGAGCTACTGGTACAAATGAAGAAGTTAAAGAATGTCATTTTCAGCTGACAATGTTATGTTATTCCTTGCTAGTTTCAAGTTTCATTATGAAGACACACTCACCATTTCAGGTGGGAATGTTTATTCTGCCCAACGGTCTTTAAAACCAGTTAATTGATCCCTAAAGTGATACTCCAAAGAAAACCAGGTAAAACATGATTTATGTGGACATTTGTGCACTAATGTGAACATAGGAACTCTTCCCCCCACCCCATCACTGTCAATAACTAGTGACAGCTAGTTATTGTGTCAGCTGAAACACATAATGGCAAAGCAGGGATTCAGACTTTTTTTCTGCTTCGTTTGTCGAGGACAAGGAGCTATCCTGCTTTTTCTGACACCTTTTCTCTTCTAACCCGGTCCAAAATGTAATTTTCTTGTGAAAAGGGTATGTGGTCATTTGTCGAGAGGGTCTAGGGAGTGTCTGGCCCCTAGTACAGACAACAGCAGTAGGTCTTAGTGAAGTGCTGCATGTCCAGATGTCTTGGACCAGTGGCCAGAGCACTGTTGTGAGCTGGATTGACAGACATCTTGGGCTAATTGCACATACTCTCAGGAGTCAATCTTTACTGAAGAATCAAAAAGCCTTTCTGATGGCATTTCTTATCCATCTGTGCAGTGCATGCATGTATATATTCCAGTCCAGGATTTCCCAGATGGAAATATAGGAGCACTTTCTGCAGCTACACTGCAGCAGTCATCATTAAGAGTGATTTGAGTCCATTCTTGCTCTCCTCAGTACACAAATGCGGACCCAAAACAACTTTCATGAACATGCCTGCATGTGCTCATCCAAACACCCAGCAAAATACTATGTAACTTCAGTAATGCAAAATCATCATATCTTCCTCACAGAAACTTACTGTCAGATAAAAGCTCTGAGAAAAAGGTAAAAAAATTCCCAGCTTTATTGAAGCAGAAATGTAGCTGAAGTTGTTCTTGATTTAATCTTTGTACTGCTCACTCTCAAGAAGTACGTGTTTGACCTGAGGTTCATTTTCCAGGGTGCAACTCACATCAACAGATTTCATCATAGGAAATAATTTTCCTTTCCTTTGACAGATAAGTAACATCATGAGATTGGTGTTTAACTGGCCACAGTTGCCACCAACAAATTCCAAACAAACTGGAAAAAAAAGGGGTAATATTCTTCTTGTTCTTGAGCTATCTTGGACCCTATCCTATGCTATCATTCATCTCTGGTTGGGAAAAATGTGTACATGTTGGACAAAATGGTCCCTGATGGCTTAGGAAATGGATCAGGATTATGCATTTCACATCTACAGGCTACAGGGGGATCCCAAATTTATTCCTGAAATTTATGTAACCACCATACATTCAGTTTGTGTGGCAAGCTTTTGGTAGCAGGGGGCTACAGGGGTGGCTTCTGCAAGAAGATGAAAGAAGCTATCCCTAGCTCTGACAGAGCCATTGCCAGTCAGCTCCAAGATGGCCCACCATGACCAAAGCCAAATCCATCAGTGACAGTGGTACCACCTCTGGAAAAACAAATCTAAGAAGGGAAAAAATAAACCAAACCAAAAAAAGTCCCTAGCAACAGCTTTTGCCACCAGAAAAAGAAGTGAGATGTTGTGAGAAACTGAAGACTCCAAGGTCAGGGAAGAAGGAGGGGCAGGAGGTGCTCCAGGCACCAGAGCAGAGATTTCCCTGCGGTCTGTGGGTAAGACTGGTAAAGCAGGCTGTCCCCCTGCAGCCCATTAAAGATGATGGGGTGTAGAGATTCCCCTGGAGGACTCCACACCAGAGCAGGTGGAGGCATTTAAAAGAGGCTGTGACCCCATGGGAAGCCCAGGACCTGCAGCCCATGAAGAGAGGAGCCCCCATTCAATCAAGTTTGCTGGCAGGACTTGTGAATCTGTGGGGGACCCACTCTGGAGCAGCCTGTTCTTATATATTGGAGCACCCAATTCCAATATTCAGTATATCTCTAATATAGACTCCCTTGCTGCAAGTCACTGATTTATTTTTTTCTCAGCCTAGCAATAGCAGGGAGAACTGAGAACCCCCTTCTTCTCTGCAGTAGCTTGTGATTTGTGTGAAGATTTGATCATGGTCTCCTCTCAATGGTCTGCTCTGCAAGATAAATGAGTGTGGATTTCCAGTTTTTACACCTTTGGCATTTTAAAAGACCCTGGGTCCCTCTCACTATGGACTTTTCTCAGCTGGTACACACATTGAAGAGTAGGTCAGACTTCCTGAGCAAGGTACCACCACAGGCTTGTTGATTATGTGCCAGCAGCTAAATGTCCTGCCTCTAATCTCACCAGCCTCCTTGCTTTCACTAATTCAGAAAAGTATTATTGATATTTGCTGATGTTCATTAGACTCAGTCAGTTTTCTTCATGGGAATCTGGGGAGGGTCAGGGCACAGAACTACTATTATATGAATTTACAAGAACAGTCTTTCTTAGGAACATCTACATGCTTCACCAGCACCTTCAGTGTGAAGGAGGTCCCTTCCTGCCTCCAAGCTAGATTTTCACATTTGTCTGCCCAAAAAAAGTAAGTCATCTTGACATGAAAATAGGAAATAAAGAAGAGAAAGCACAAGGATGTTTGTGATCACAGATTTGCTTTTGGTTGGCATTTGTCAGCAAGAGGATTCCTTTCTCTGATAACCATATGCAGTGGAAAACTTGAAGGAAGACATTTAGGTAGATTCTGAGAGCCCTTGGTTGTGAACTCCAATGTTGACCTCATTCTGGGCATCATATTCTTTACATGTATGCCATCCAGTATCTTCCCTATGACTTGTGTTATCTTAAAGAGATTAGGCCTTTCAGAAAGAGAAATTAGTTATTTTGATGGGAACACCTTTGGGAAGAGTTAGACCCAGAGCTAACATCATAGGGGCAGCCAAAGACTGGGTCAGTATCATGCATCCGTGACAGGAGTTTTGGAAACTCTACATTATTTTCTTCAAGTGCCGAAGAAAATGTTCAAAGAATAATATGAACTTTTCCCTTTGGGTTCCACAACAGTTCCAAACTTTTTAACACTTGGATTTTGTCATTTGCAGAAATCAACAGCTGTGCAGTTGCTGTAACCCTGAGTCCCAGTGCCAGCCTTCTATATGACAGACATCAGGAATTGTCTTATGTCTTCTACTTCTCCATTTTCAATATGCTCTTATTGATGTTTGTGCACCTGCACAAGAGGTACTGCTCTGTGATACTCTGCTCACTGTTCTTTTACACTGAAATTATTAATACTACTGAGAAAAGTATGTTCCTACGTATTTTTGACTAGTTCTAATGGGTCTTTTTATATCTCTTTTAAATACTCTCAGTGCACTAGATGACAAAGTTTCCTGGGTAAAGCCACAGCAAATTTTTACAGCTACGGCCATTTTGTTTCCCAAATCTTGATACCTTTCAAAAAGTGTAAAGGGCTCTGATAAACAGCCATACACAAGTAAGCAAACTTTAAATAGAACTAAAATTAATACACAGGTTTTACACCAAACTAACACAAGATGGGAAAGAGACTTCCAGAGACAGTGAAGAGTGGAGTTGTCTTTAGAATGAAAGGATATTTGTATCCTACACATGCTGGAAGTGGAGGTAATTGAAATACAGCCACTGCAATTTCAGAGCTCAGCTCTGCAGCTACGGCTCAGCAGGAGTCTAATATTGTAATGCCGAAATTAGGTGCCTTTATATTGAGGGTGATGCATGTCTGGCTGTAATAAATCCTGGTGTGCAAAACCAGCTTAGAATCATAGAATCACAGACTGGTTTGGGTTGGAAAGGACCTCAAAGCCCATCTAGTTCCAATCCCCTGCCATCGTGCAGAGACACCCTCCACTAGACCATGGTGCCCAGATCCCCATCCAACCTGGTCTTGAACACTGCCAGGGAGGGGACAGCCACAGCTGCTCTGGGCAGCCTGTACCAGGGCCTCGCCACTCTCACAGTAAAGAATTTTTCTTAATATCTACTCTAAATCTACCCTCTTTTAGTTTAAAGCCATTAATAGAAATACCCAGTGTCATAAAATGCAGTGAACCCTCTTTTCAGTGTGGATTCACCTTGGTCCATTCTGTTTTAGCTTCAACTCTTTCTGCAACAGACATATATCTGCTTTATACTGAAGCCATTTATTTTGCTGATTTATGATGTATTGCCAACAGCAGTGCTGTAAAATAAGGAAGTCTTCAAGCAGCATTTTTCTAAGGGTTGATTGCTGGCATTTTCATTATGTGTTTTACTTGTGTGCGTTCGGCATGCTAAAGGCCTGAGCACACTGCTCCTCCACCTCAGTGCACGCCAAGAGGATCCGGCCAGCATCTGGCCAGCATCTGCACTTAAATAGTGCAATGCTGTTCAGTGAAGAATTCCCTCAGAGCGAATCCCAGGTAGTGCCATTCGTGTGTACCTATAAACTTTGCTGCTAGAGGAGACCATCTGTTCAGTCACAATGTGGCAGCATTTATGTCATGATAGGGTAACTCCAGAGCAACAGGTGGTTGCTGCAAAACATCAGGAGTTCCCTAATTCAAGCTGGGACATTTTTCATTTTATCCACAGGGTCTGCAATTTCAGAAGTGAAAAGGTGCTCCAAAGCCTTGGCAAACCTTCCAAAACTCTGCCTCTGTTCTTAATTGCTTGGAATTATCAGAATCAGTGAGGCTAATCTATAAATCAAACAAGCTCTGTATGTAGCTTATGTTCAGTCACACAAAGGACATTAAATAAAAAATATCCAACAAAGGAGCTTCATGGTTTATAGCTTGCCAAGCTTTAAAGTTATGACACTGAAATTTCTTGTTTTCTCTTGGATAGTCCCATAGATTATTACCCAATGAGAACTGCACCCCATTCAGGAATGCTTGCCTCGAAATCTCAGACAATAAGATGTCATATTTCTTGCCTGAGCTATAACAGAAGTGAACACTTCAGCAGAGAGTCAAGGGAATGACATGCCATTACTGCAAAAATTTTCTCCTATGGCTACTCTTTATTCTCCCAGTGGGATTCTTCCCAGGATAATGATGGAAAGCTGTTTGCACATGAACTGCTTCCCTTTTAGATCTAGCGAGCTGACAGGACTCATTCCTGCTCTAAAGACCCTGAAGTCAAGTGAGGTGAACTCTTTTGGAGTGGGGCTGCAGTGCTTGCAGCTTTTCTATTGAAACACGGTTCTTTATAGGGTGAAAGAATGGAATTTTCATAAAATCTGTTCATCTTAGATACAGCAAAACCGAACTAGAAAGCAATTCGCAGACATGGGAAAGAAAAGGCAGGCACAAGGTGCTGTGTTTTTGAACAACAGTGAATGAGCAGCTTAATAACACTAGTATAATAGTGGGCAGAAAATGAATATGCACTCTATGCAGATCAGAAATGGATGTACCACTTCCAAAAAGCAGTGCATGGACATCCTAGCAACAGTTGCATCACTGTGTGTAGCACCTGTAGCACAAGCTTGCCCTATATAAATCTGAAATGGTTGGTGAAACAGTCACTGGTTATCATGAATCTGTTGACAGACAAAATATGGGAGACTTTGTTTTGTCACAGAGGTATGCTGAAGAGAGGAGTGGTTCACTGACGACTCAGTGCCTTCTCCCATCTCGAAGCAAGCAGGTGGAAAGGTTGGGAATCGCAGAGCAAGATATTACGTAGCCCTGTTTTTCTTGTTGAAAGCCTTTGCTACTGCCATCTGGAGAGGGAGGGTGGAAGGAGGTAGGCTTCCTAACCCTCTCACTGTGCACAAAACCCTTTTCAGAGGGAGCTGCCCAAAAGACAGGAAACACCACCCCATCAGTAAGATGTTCAGCTGCTGCAGTTCAAGGCAGCCTTCTCCCTGCTCCGAGTTTCTTGTACTCCACCCCCGACACCTGCTGGATCAAGCTGCTATCAGATACACCAGCTGCAAGAGGGGCTGCTGCTCTGCCACTTCCTACTCATCCTGCTCTTTCCTACATACTCAAAGGCCCCAAAACAATCCATCTCACTTCTCCACCCTTCTGTCACAGCAGTTCCTCTTTCAACCATCCCTGTTGCATCACTTCACCCACCAAACACTCTCCACCCACCTCACGTAAGGCTGTTAACACCCATACTTCCTATGCTGACATGTCCTTGGTCTCACAGCCTGAACAAGAAGTGCTAGACCTGAGGGGTCCTTGCATCAGGTTCCAGCAGCAGAACAGCCAGGGAGCTGGCTGGGCATAGGTGATCAGCTATAGATTTCAAAGTGAAAAAATGGAGAAAGAAGCTCAAAAACAATATAATATTGACAGTTTTCTTCAGTGGCAAAATCTGCATCACCACACAGAGATGTGTGGAGATTATTTCTAATCTTTTATATCTCATTTTATCACCATTAGCTATTGAATCTCTGATTATTTTAAATGAGATGAACGCATCATCTGCTTTCTTTAAAATATACCTCAGGGTACAGTGGAGAACACAGAAATTGCCAATGATCTGTATTACATAGAGACACCCTGAGCTCTAATCCCCACTAAACCCAGCTTTGAAAACAGCCACACGACAACTTCGCAAAGAGGAGGGTGTTAGGAGGGGGTGAGCATTGGGGCACTGAGGAGCAGCCTGTCTCACAATGGACAATTGTCTTCCAGGTGTATTCATTTGTCTCCACCCAACAACATTCCCCAGAGCACAAAAGCCTTCAGTGTGGGGACAGCTAAGCATAACAAATGACATACCAGACTTTCCCGAGGTCTTTGATGATTATAAGAGGTCTCTGTTCCGCTGTTATTGACTTTGCTGTCTTTGTGTTACTCCTTTAAAATGGACTTAGTGTGTTGCATCATTTCAAGTTCTGGTGCAGGGTTTACCCTGGAAGGTAGGGAAACTGGAGAAGGAAGAGGGACTGTGAAATAATTCGTAGGCTGGCACTTTCTAAAATAGTCTGTTAGTTTGTTGTCTTTTTGGCTGTTGGTTTTGTTGTCTCCTCTCTGTTTTTTACAGGGTAAAGGTTTTTTTACAGAGTGAACGATCTTCACGCAGCTCCAAATAACCACTTATTTTGGTAAAATTTATAACACCAGATTCTACTTTTAGTCAGGAAATGCAAACAAAGCTTGGAGACAGCTTGTTCCCTGACCCCAAATTCATTCCATGTTGCTATAGCATCACCCCCTGAGAAAATGGGACCAGCTCTTTTCCTCTCCTTAGACCTGCTCAATGGGCTTTTGTCAGCTGTTGAATTATAGCATTAAAATTTAAATACTAGGGATTTAATGGAGGATTATTATGACACCCTGGTGCATTCTTTGTGTTGCTCTTGGCAACAAACCCAAGGAATGAGTGAAAGAAATAAAAACGAAGAGCTGTCTTGTTAAAATCATGCTGGTGCTAGGACATATTTAGGAGGGAGAAAAATGGTTCCCTAACTTTGACTATTATTGTTGTACCAAATGGGCTGAAAACTCTTTTCATTCGATAAGCATGACTAGCAGCTGAGGTCTATTCCAAAGCTGTTATCACTTTCTGAAAACAGGTTTCCTTCTACCTTGTGCACAAAATAAATGGGATCAGCAGTTAGGAGATGGGCATTGCATCCGTCTACTACTTTCCCTTGCTCATCAGAAAATAGCAACACTTTTTAACATCCTGGCATGTCAAAAATGACAGATTATTTTAAAAGAGAAAGCACAATCCATCTCTCTCAGAATGTATGCGTGGTGTTTTCTATGTACATTTTGCTTATGCATGACTGCTACACAAATGCTTAAATGGCTTGTTTTCCACTAATATCTCTAGATTTCAGGAATGTTCTGCAAAAAACCCTCACTTTTTTCATTGAACAGAATAGGATTTGGTGTTAGTCTTTAGATAAGTATTGCATTCTGAAGCATATAGCTGACTGCAGTAAAACATCAAAGAGTTTGTACATCGAGCATACTTTTTGTCTGCTCATCACCAGTTTTCTCTAGAGAAATTGGGCCCAAATTAATCTCTGGTGTAACTGCTCTGAACTCTCCAGAGGTGTATTTTCCACTCGTTATCTTTGTGCTAATTAAACTAAATATATATATATAAAACCCCGCAAACATCTGGAAATATGAACATTATGCAATTTTGGACAATCAAACAGCTTGAAACTTTGGAGGGCACCTTAACCTGTCCTTGGGAAATTGATATTAGCGCAATATATTTAACCTGGTGAAATTAGCATCATGAGCTGAAGCATAAATAGGTAGTCAGTTCCTGTTGAGATACATCACAGAGCAGTTGTCCTGGACTACTTTTCCTGGGTAATGAGAAGCAGACCAGGGCAAACATATTAAACATGACCCTGCACACTCTGCTTTTATTGGCTGAGAAGTTTTGACCAGCAGTGAGCATCTGACTGGTGAGCACAGTTGGGACAGAAAAAATTGGAGACAGATCATAGACAAAATGAAGTGAGAGTCAGCTAATGACAACAACGAAATAACCTAATCTCAGACATGTTCACCTTGGCATTTAAGTATAAAAAAAATCTTTGAGTGAGGAAGAATGGCGATGAGCTGCTTCAGTACCTTGTTAGTATTACAGTTTTTACATTAGTAAAAACCTGACAACATTATTCTCTCTATAGAGTCTCCCACAAAAAGATCTCATAAAGCTATCAGGTTGTTGCGAACTGTACAGATATAGAAGAAAAGTTTTATTATATCCCAAAGAAATCAATGACTGTGGTGATAAGTTCCTTGGGTTTTGTGGGGGCCTGCCTTGCACAGAAAACTCTCTTATTTCAGGAGCGCTTCATGTAGAGGATTTGCCTAGCCCATGTCTGAGGATCAGAGCAATGGACATCTTGAGGTGATTCATAATGTGCTCTGTCCTCTTGAGGACTCAAATAGGGAACCAATTAAGTCCCAGGTGCTTCAGGAACCATTAAAAGCTTAAACTCGCTTGAGGCATGCCCATTTTGCCTGCAATCAGAGTGCAGAATAGCTGTAGAGTGAAATCAGTGGCAGGAATTGTGCCAAAAAATAAATCAGCTGCTGGGAACTTAAAGAGAAAAGCTACCTTGCTTGCAGGAAGGACAAAAGGAGAAGAGGGGCCTCAAAGAAGACTCAATGAGGGTAAAAGCATCTGCGAGAGGGGGCTTCAAGATAGTGTGGAGAAGTCCAAGGCAAAGATTTGAACATGCTTTTCCCATACATGGGGTATCTTCTTTTATTTTCACAGTAAAAACATGCCTTTCAAATTGCTGATCTTCACTGATCTCTTCCAATGATTAATGAAAAATGCATCAAATGTGTATTCGTCTAAAATGTGTGATAATGTGTCCCAAATAACACCTTGCCCAGCCACCCTGGGGGAAAAGAAAAGTATAACTGCCAATACGAAAGTTTCTGTTTTCAATGGTGGCCATTTCAGCATCTGGGATCTTTCCTTTGTGTATCTGCAGAGTAGCTCCTCTATTGTCTGCTGCTGGCTTCACACATTGCAAACTGGGCATGTGCAGTAAGGAGAATTTCTAAAAACCCCAAACAACAAAGCAACAAACCAGCAGTTATCCCATTCTCTCATAAATACCTTCCTGTTTGTGTTTCCAGGCTGCCAGGAAAGATCTTTTCAGAGCATTGCATGGCTGGAACACCTGAGAAATTTTCTTGACACATTCCCACTAAATTCTTGAAGATGAAACTGTAGCTTTTCTTATAAACAGTGCTGGTTAGATGGACATCAAGGACACATGGTAGCTGGCTCTGGAAAAGCTTTGCCTTTCTATGCTACAAATTCTTTACTAAATCCTGATAAATCTCGTGCTAGTACTTTGTTCCCTTCATGATTGGTTACTGCTATTTGTAGAACCTGCATTTAGTTTATGGAGATGGTGAATATTTTAGAGCCTCTCTGCCATCAAGATTACCAAACTAAGTCACTATTCATAGTTTTAAAAGTACTATTTGCTCTTGGCTTACATCTCAGGTTACTGCACATGGCATAACTACTGCACATAATTAACAAATTATGAGGTGATACTTCGAAATTGTAGCAAATATATTTTTCTCTGTAAATGTTTTTCAGCCTTTTATTTCTGGGATTATTCCAGATTTGCACAAATTCAAACAAAATCTGATTCAGGGCACTAGTTATATTACAATTTCCAGAGCAAGTGATATTCATGCTACAAAAGTTAACATTTCTTGTTAATGGGAAGCATATCACAGTACTGTGGGAAAAACAAAAAGTCCCACATACTTGGCTGACCTCAGAGAAAATCACCTACTGAGAGGGAAAAAATATTATTTCCTTAAGTGGGAGTCCTTTTTTTCCTTTCTCATATTTTTCTTTTTCTGATGAGACATGGTTACACATTAGTAGCACCTGTGGAACAAACAAACAAACAAGTCTATAAACAAAAAAGACTTCCTTGATGACAGAACATTGCTCTTTTTTGCTCTTTCTTCTTCAAGTAAGGCAGCTAGAAGTACTAGATATGAGTTTCCTTGTCTTTTCTGGACTGGCTTCAGCTAAACTTGACAGAGAAGTCAAAATGACAAAGCACATGGGCTTATTCTTTAGATAAATACTAGACTGCAAAAAGGTCTCAGGGTTTGCTGTGTATTAACATAAGTATTTTCAACTGCTTTTGGCTATTTTCTGTTCCCTCACTGGTAATGAAGACAGCAGTACCCAGCCTCTTGCCTCTTGCTACCCTGAAGCTCATCAACTCCCAATAGTTTTCTGCACACATGCCCTGCAGAAAGTGCAGTGAAATGCCTGGTTTCTCCTGTGATCTCATCTTGCTGCCCACTGTGACGTCCTACACTAGCAGCTACTTCTTTCTGGTCACCTTGATAAACCCTGAAGAAATCCCACTTTGTGGCTACGTGTTTGTTGCTATTTTTCTGCAATGCCAGTTGTGAGAAACACATCCACTCTCCACAAATACAAGTCTTTACCCTGAGTAATTTACTAAGGCTATTTCTACATACTCTACAGGGTTTTCAGAAATTTGTTATGAGGGCAACTGCCACACGATGCTAGCCAATGGAAATGTCAATGTTTGGCATTGCACATCTGGCATTGAGCATACGGAAGAAGTACACATTAAAAAGGTGTTTTGCACCTTTTTTTGCACTTGTTTTTAGAATGCACTTTATACTGGAGGTTTGCTGTGACAGATGCCATATAAATTCATAAGGATCAAATCCTGTCTCAGAATATATGAACCCTATTGAGAACGCAGACAAGAAGTGGTAGAAGAAGTAAAACTTTGGGAACAGAGACATATTTCGGGAACAGAATGCACCTCTTGTTTTTCTGCTAGAGCTCCTTGAATATTTCATGGAAAATAGCAGTTTTAAAGTGGTTCCCAATTTCCTACTGTTTAAATGACCTGTTTTACTTCCCCGTAACACTGTATGAAATATTTGTCTCCATAGCTCTCGAAATTATCTCCAAAACTCTTTTTACATTTTTCCAGCCAAAAATTAATTTTCCAAGATGAAAACTACCCTTTCAATAAAAATTGTAATGTTCTAAACACTATTAAGATGTTTAAATGAAAAAAAATGTAAGTAATGTTTAACATATCATTGGCTATTTTATGGGAAAAAAAATAAAATGGATGTGAAAACTGTTTTTTTGGAATGTAGCCCATTGTTGGACTGGTTTCATTTCAATTCTGTTTCACTTCTCTGTGGAAATCATGAAAAAATCAAGTTGAAATATGTCTCTGTATTGTATTCTAATGTAGCATCATTTTATTTTTGACCCATCACTGTCTCTTTCTCTAAAATGTTGAAGCATATCTATCAAAACCAACCTTTGTTTTCTCATGTCTTGCCACCATTTTGTGATCTGAGTTTTTTCAATGGCTCTAATCAGCTGTGTATTTTCAGACATTTTCTTTTTAAGAATGACATTTCCTTTTTATTTATTTTCAATTTTCCAGCTCTTGCTCCAAGGCCATCTCCAAATTTGGTAGCAATGTCAATGGGATGCTTCCTGGCAAATGTATTGCTTGCATTTTTGTTCCGTGATTGCATTCCCTAAGCCCCTGCTAATATCCTGAGACCTTGGGGGGGCAATAAAAGCCTGTTTTCTGTTGAAATTTTTTTGTGTGCTATCCATTTTCCTTCTGCTGAATTAAGAATGACTTTATCTATAAAGAGTTCTCTGCTATTTTTATAATTTGGGGCTGATGTAATGGTAGCAATTTAAATAGTTCTGGGCAATGTTTTTCCTTCATGTGAGCATATGGTCTAATCTACCAGCAACGTACACTGGTGATTTATCAAAAGGGCTTCATTTTCATAGTCTTTTATGTTGCACTAGGCATTCATTTAGTTTGGAATAAAATGAATTCTCTAGTCAGCTCATATCTGAGTGTGCTTACAGGACAACTCCCACTGCTGCACTGGCACTACTCCGTGTCACCTTTTCTTTGACTTGGCAACAGTGATAATAATTCCATGTTTCAAAGCCATTTGCTGTATAGGGTTTTCTTCCCTTCCAGTGTGGCTAATTTATTCCACCCCTTATTTTTTCTTGCTTTACAAACTGTAACAACATTCTTCTAATGTTCCAGGTTGGGCATTTCTTTTTCCTGTGCTCTGCGTTGTCTTTGTCATTTGACCTACAACGTGTCAAATGGTTTTTCACAAATATTTTATTGGTTGTTGCTACTGAAAGTTTTATTGCACTGCTCCTTTGGCTCTGAGATCACAACATTAAAAAGAAGAGTTTTCTCTTCTTCTTTCCTTGCTTTTCTGTTTAATGCACTTTCATGCCTGCCAACATACGTATCCCCCTATAATCACTACTGAACAATATACTGATTTGCAGTTATAGGGAAGTATTTCCTTGCAGTTTTGTGGACCTCAATAATTAGTTCTTTGTCATGTTAACCGGACTGCCTTGAGAAAAAATGTTGCTTAATCATAGCTCGGGGATCCACTTGACAGAAGTATCTGTTGCATCAACTTGCTTTCTCTTCTGCATAGGTAAATCTGTGTGTTTACATGCAGCATGTTTTAAGCACCTCCAAAGTATCTGAATGTTCTCAGTACACTGTGGATTTGACATTCAACTTTGTCCTAGCCATGTTATTCCAGAGCATAAATCCAGATTAACTGCAGGAAAGTCTTCTTTTTGTTCATATTATATCCTTCATTTCAGACCTATGCCAAACATTTCAAGTAAGTCAGCACCTGTGATCCTTCTGTGTTTCTTCTAGTATCATTCAACATTACCTGCTTTGGATGGAGCTCTGCTAACAGCTCCTTCTGCAACTAGAAAAGGTCTTTCTGATGGAGCAAGAGCCTCCAATGGGAAGTTTCAGCAGTAAACAGCATCTCAAAGAAACATGTGCTTAATCTCAGGCCAGTGACTACTCATTGTCATCTGGAGGCCCAAACATGACTGAAATGCAACCCCTACTTGTTCTGTTTTGCAGCCAGGTGTCATATGTAGATTAGTTTTCAGGTTTTAGGATAAATAAAAACAGTTGGAGAGGGGTGAGACATCAATTGTTTCTTGTGCTCTTGTGTTCATAAAGCCTGCACCAATTATTAGGACATTCAAAAGGGAAAATGGTAGTAAAAATTTGATCCTTATTTATATCCCCTTCAAACCATTTTCTGGAAGGGATGGCATCGGTGCAACTGGTTTTTAAAAGTAGTTCCCAGAGAAAACAACAGCAGGGAAATTGGATTTTTGCTGGAATCATACTAAAGCTTTACTGGAAGCAGATTCAGTACTCAGAGTAACTCCAGATTTTAAACTCTGTTCCTGCCCAGCTGGTTTTCAGCCAGATTTCATTATTTTTGGTGAGCTCATTTAAATTTTTACTTTATTCTTCAATCTGCAGACAGCTGGAACATTAAACATAGATTTCAGCTCTTGTTTTTCTTAAGATTTTAGTAAATGTCTCTGCAGTTAGTCAGCCTGTAAATCTAGACTCACGCAAGGAGCAGAAGCACTCCTCCTATACCTGAAATGCAACAGCATAGGAAGACAAGGGCTGCCCTAGGAAATCAAAATAAAGTTTCCAACAGCAATGTCCAATGAAGGTTTGGTAGCAAAGTGCTAAAAACAGTCATCACAGATAATTTTTCCATTTCTATAACAATTTTTAAAGCGAGTTTTTAATCCTTCTTGAAGATAGGGTAAATGAAGTACTTAGGGATATGGTTTAGTTTAGGATGCAAATGGTTTGGACTTGATGATCTTAAAGGTCTTTTCCAACCTTGTTATTCTGTGAATCTGTGATTCTGTGATCCCGTCTGCAAGTATGACCTTGCTTACTTACATTGTGATGAACATCTTAATCAAATTGTTGTTCAAACACTAAGTGGAGTGGATGATTTTGCAGAATGTGGAGTCCCTGGAGCTAGACATGAGAGTAGCTACCAGGGTTTTCTAGTTCAGCTGAGTTTAAGCTGTTGACCTCAGTGATGTGTAGTGACAGTGAGTTCCTCAAGTTAATCTGGGACTCTGAAAATATTTCCATTTGTTTCATGCCTGCTGCCTTTCAATTTCATTGGCACACCATCTTTCTTGTTATGAAAAAGGCTAAATATGAGAGCCCACATGTTTTTTTTCTATAACTTCCCATACTTTGAAAACCACCATTACATCTGCTTAGCATTCATGCTCTCTTCAGTGCTTCATATGGAAGATGCTGCCTCTAACGCCAGATATGGGTTCCTTTCTAAGTGGTGTTTGGTGTGAGAATGTATTGACAGGTCTCAAAAGGAACCATTTGCCATTTGCAGGTCCTTCCTGTGCCCTTTCCATGTGCTCTTGGCTCTCTCTTGGGCTGTTGATACAGATGGAGGGTTTCTGTGGCTGACCTCAGAGGAATTCTTCTGATCGGCCTGAAGGCTGGCATGTTTGCCTGGTGACTCATCCTTATACCCTCTTTTCCTGCCCTCCCCTCTCATATTTGAGTGGTATCAGATAACATCTATTAAAAACAAAGCCAAAAAAAGGGCTCTTAAAACTTATGGCTCTTCCTAACAATGGCTAGCTCTCTTTGGGGAGCTTGTCACTAAAAGAATGAAGGGTTGGATGAGGGCAATTCCATGCTGGCTTTGCTTCCCCTGCTTCTGTGCTGTGTCCATTTCCTAAAAACCCTTGCTGTTCTGCCATTGCACAATCAAAGGTAGCTCTGACATGCAGTTGCTGAACTCTGAATATTTTTAAGCCTGAACATAGTGAAGTAAAAATACAGGACTGTTTCACCAGGAGGGGGAAAAAAAAAGCAGTTATTTAAATTTAGATCTTGGAGTTCGGTTCTGAGAATCCCAAATGTCAAAACACTAACGTCAAGGAAAATGGAAACAGCCCTATTGACAGTTCAACCAAGGGACAATATATGGTTTAAAGTAGTTACTTGTGAGTTAATGAGTGATTAACAAGTCACTCTTTTTAATTACTTTTCCAGAAGGTCTTCAAAGACTTCAGGTGGAATTTCCACTGGGTTTGGGTAAGTGCTGGCAAGAAGTAACCTGCAAGATTTGTTGGGCAACAGGCAGGCATTTTGGTGAGATTTCTAGTTCTTCCATCTGGTCACTTGGAAATTGCAGAACTAGGGCATATCTGGGCCTTTTCTGGAATTTTTAATGCAACTTAAAACCAAGAAATGGAACAGCTAATGAAAACCAAGAGGAAGATAAATCAGAACAGTGCTGAATTTAGATTCTTGTTCTTTCTTAAAAGATTTTGCTACCCCTAGAAATAATTTCAAAACTGTTGTAGATTTTATAGAAAGTGCCATCAATATTGCTGTTTCTGAGCGAAGAAATAGAATGCACCTGATCAAAGTAATGAAACAGATGGATAACTTCAATTAATTTTTTTTCCTTAATAACGCATATTAAAAACCACACATGAATTCTTAATTTCCTGGACTGAAAGTCCCAAAATATCACTAGAACCACCACTAAAACTTGAATTTGGACATGGGTCGTCCAATAATGGCAAAAAACACATTTCATTATAAGTTTGTAAGTGTCTAGTTCTGTCTTGGTTTTGGCAGCCAGCATTTTGAATTGGTACACAGTTACAGATAGAGGTAGACTGAGTGGACCACTGACTCAGTTCTCAGTTTTAGAGTGTTTATTGGGCTATGTAGAAAACAAAAATATTAAATGGAGTGTCCCTGATAAATATTGACTCTCTGGCAGGTTTGAAACCCATAATGCTAAATAAAATATGCAGTGACATTTGACCTATGAAGTCAACTCCAATAATGTTATAATACATTGGAAAAGGAACAAAAAACAAATTAAATGTCTCCTCGGGCCAAATGATTACAACAGGTTTTGATGAACTTTTTTCACTTTACTTCTCCCCTTGCTATTTGCCACACAGCAGTCAAAGCCTGTTTCTTGTGACTGGCTGGTTTTCCTTGTTCTGTAGATTCACAGAATATTGTGTAAACATGCATGGCAGTTAAACAATTGCAGCAAGAAAGATCTGATTAATAAAACATTTTGCAAAGGCATGGAGGGAAGTACATTTGAAAGAATATAATCCCTATAAATAATCCTTTACATGTTTAGGGTGAGGTTTTTTGTGAAGATAACTGTTATAAATTCAAGCAGACATGAAACCTCCATGATTTGGGATAACCCTCCAGTATCACATAATATCCCCGTGCATCCTGTCATGTTCAATAGCCATGTTTACAAAGTTCATTTAGTTTTTAATAATTATCAAGGACACAAGCCTCCCCAAGCTCATTGGAAACATTGTATGTACAATCATGATCTCTAATTTGCAAGCACGTCATGGAACCACTGTCATGGGGAGACCATGGTCCTAGTCCATGTTTTCTGAAACAAGTGCTGCTGAACCTGATAAGGCTATCAGAAAAAGAGGAGGAAAGTCTAACTTCTTCGTGACAGACTGATGATTTTTCAATTTCCATGTTTTTCAAGTGTTTTCCTTGCAGTCCCATAGATTAGCAAAAAAATAGGATTAATGATCCATGTCCCTGGTCTTTATTTTCTGTGTCCAGGTTTGTGGCTGTTTTGAGAAGAGTAGCACAAAGCATCCCTTAGCCTATGCCTTGACTATAGCTGATCTTCCCAAATGATACAGTGCAGATAGAGATAGGTTAAAATTTTAGCTTCCATCTCCCTGGTATTACACTGCAGTAGATGATATGTTCTCACGAAGTATGTGTTGTACGCCACAGAATGTTATAGCCTTCCTTTGGGGATGAGCAGCAGGGCATACCACCCTGTAGATCTCCCCTGTGACTGTGCAGCTTTGCTCAGGACCACAGGCTGGATATCACCTCTCTGAATTAAGTCATTATCTAATGTTTCCAGCTCTGTCATCTTAATCAAACAAACCTCCTGTTGTGTGGGGGGATTTTTTTGCTTTACACAAGATTGCCAAGTTCAGGAAAGCTCCTATTTTTACTCTTGGCGAGATGCCATAGGTAAATGATAAAGTAATGAATTAATTTATAAAAATAATGCATTATAAACAGAAATTCAGTTGAGGCTCATATTAAGTCTTTCCATGTACTTAGAATTTTTACAAGTGAGTGGCACTATAACAAAAATCACTAGGTAGATGATAATTAAAAAATTATAAATCTTGCTGCAAAGTAATTGTTAACACCGATAACAAAATAACCTGAGTGGAAAATACTCTGTAGAACAAGAAAGAAAAAAATCAGTCCTGTAAAGCAAAATAATTTAGTTCTTTCACATGTTCCATTATTAGTTCTTGAGAACCAGAACTGATATATCAGATTAAATATAAATCAATGGGATGTAAGTTAAATGTTTATTAAACATAACAGTAGAAGACTGTAAAGGAAAAGGCTTCCAGTACGCTGACTGACTTACTGTGTGCTTTGAGATATAAATTGTTCTTGTGTTAAGAGAAGAAAATACAAATCTAAAACTGTCAAGCTCCTTTCACTGTTTTGAATGGTCTAGGTCTAAATTAATGATGACAATAGTTATAATTTCATGCTATTTTTACTATTTCTAATTAATTGAAGATTTCGAAGTGGAAAAAAAAAATCGAGTGTGCCAAGTTTTAGCCTGCTGTGAATTAAAGTGTCTGGGTTCTAAATTAGCTGCAAAACAAGGTTTTTAATGAGAATAGCCATAGCAGTTGACCCTTGGCAGTCACAGTGTTAAGAACTGCTGCTGTAGTATTAAATTACATCTCTGTTCCCTGGGCACAGTTTTACAAGTTATATAACAGCAACCATTGCAGGATTACTCAATCCCTTTACCTAACCCTAATTGCATGCTGGACTTGTGGCTCCCATAATAGTTCTCTATTGCCCTGCTCAGAGAAGATGTCAGTGACACCACCAAACCAAGATCCTGCTGCCTGCACAGACCAACAATGTTCTGCTTACTAGAACCACCCACCCTAAGGAACATTATTTTGTTTTTCCTTCTCTCCTTTCCTAGCTGGCAACCAATTCCTGGCCAAAATTATCTACTCCCGGAAAAAATCTGCACAAATAATAGATGCATAAACTACAGGTACAGTACATACTGTACTTAATTTTTTGGCATTTGTGTGAGACAACCAGCCAGCTGGAGATGGAAAGAATATGACATATTAAAATGTGTGATACCAAACTACATTTTCCCTTGGGTTTTCTGGAAATCATCCGCATGATAGCCACAGATCTTGACTCTTTTTTGTAACTCACTTAGTCTCTAATACGCAAAACCTGACAGTATTCAGGCCAACATTTTTGAACCTGTCTGCCTGTAGTTAGGCAAGCAAAAATCTGGTTTAAATTATGCCAGTGCGGTGACTTTTCAGAGAACAAATGATCTGATAGATACCTGTTACAATCCAGAGGTGGTAACAGGTGTTATCTTTGAAACCATACCACGTTTCAAAGATAACACCTTACCCACATTTCAAAGATACAGGGCAGTTGTGTCTCACTGCTTTCATAACTGAAAGATTATGTGACTACTGATTACTAGTAGTAGCACTCCAAAATCCTTGATTTGGCTCAGAGTCCTCTTTCACCAGCTGATGGGCAAGCATGTATTAAGTATTGTGAGGCAGTTTTCTCCTGAAGAAAAAAAAATTGCTCCTATCAAGTGAAATCCGGCTCACCACTTTTAACTCTTCCAGTTCATCTTGTAAAATTTTTCCCTGAGAGGAAAAAGCCATCTACTTCCAGACTGTCCAGTACAAAGCCAGGTCATGGACAGTGCAGAAACAAGGATTCAAGGGGGAACTGAATCTCTGCTGTCCAGTGGACCCGTGTTCATCTAAAAGCAACTTCCTTTCAGGGGAAATGTGCCTGCAGGAGAAATCCAGCCTACACAGTTTCACATCTTGTCTGCAGAGTCATCTCCCTGGCAAGTCAGACTGGATGAGGGACTTAGGTACCTCGTGGCATTCAGCAAGTCAAACGACAGATGGAGGTTTCTCAGAAATCTCTCTGGCATGGTTTCAGCATGGGAAATACTGCCTGAAAGGCAATTGATACATTCAGAAGTTAAGAGGTCCCTTAGGCAGTGAGTTCTTAACAGATTTGGTTGATAATGAAGCAAAAGGCAGAAAAGGATGCTATGAACATGCTGTTACCTCTCCTGACTTGAAAACTCAGAAGTTTCTTCTAACTTGTGGATGGAGGTACAATACAGCAGGGAGGAAACAGTCTAGCAGGTTCCTGGAGGGTTTGGAAGACAACTTCCTGACCCAGCTGGTAAATGAACCCACGAGGGAAGGTGCCCTGCTGGACTTGTTGCTTGTCAATAGAGAAGACCTGGTGGGGGATGTGAAGGTTGGAGGACGCCTGGGGCATAGTGATCATGAGCTTATAGAATTCTTAGTACTGGGAGAAGTAAGGAAGGGAGACAGCAGAACAAGCACCTTACACTTCTGTAGGGCTGACTTTGGACTGTTCAGAAAGCTGCTCGATAAGATTCCATGGGAGGCAGCCCTTGAGGGCAAAGGAGCCCAAGAGGGTTGGTTGCTCCTCAAGAAGGTAATCTTGGCGGCACAAGAACAGGCTGTCCCAGTCGGACAGAAGAGGGGTCGGCGAGCTAGGAAGCCAGCCTGGCTGAGTAGAGAGATTCAGGCTGATATACGGGAAAAGAAGGAAAAATACGAGCTTTGGAAGAAGGGGCAGGTGTCTTGGGATGATTATAGGAAATTAGTAAGATCATGTAGGGAGAAAGTCAGAAGGGTTAAAGCTGATCTGGAACTCAGGCTGGCCAGTTCTGTAAAAGATAATAAAAAGTCCTTCTATAGGTATATTAACAGTAAAAGGAGGGTCAAGGAGAATCTCCAGCCCTTATTGGATGCAGATGGCACATTAGTGACAAGGGATGAGGACAAGGCTGAGGTCCTTAATTCCTTCTTTGCCTCAGTCTTTAATAGCAAAGATGGATATTCCCTGAGTACTCATCCTCTGGAACTGGCTGACAGGGAGGGGAAGAATAACAAAGTTCCCATGGTTCAGGAGGAAATGATTAGCGACCTACTTGGCCAGTTAGATACCCACAAGTCAATGGGGCCAGATGGGATTCACCCAAGGGTACTGAGGGAGCTGTCAGATGTGCTGGCCAAACCCCTTTCCATCATCTATCAGCAATCCTGGCAGACTGGGGAAGTTCCAGTCGACTGGAGGCTGGCAGATGTTACACCCATATACAAGAAGGGTCGGAAGGAGGATCCAGGGAACTACAGGCCTGTCAGTCTGACCTCAGTCCCAGGGGAGATCATGGAGAGGGTCATCTTGGGAGCTATCATGCAGCACATGCACAATGGCCAGGGGATCAGGCCTAGTCAACATGGGTTTACAAAAGGTAGATCCTGTCAAACTAACCTGATCACCTTCTATGACAAGGTGACCCACTTAATGGACGAGGGGAAGGCTGTGGATGTGATCTACCTGGACTTTGGTAAAGCCTTTGACACAGTTTCTCACAGCATTCTGACTGAGAAACTGGCTGCCACTGGCCTGGACAGGTGGACCCTCAGCTGGGTTAAAAACTGGCTGGATGGCCGAGCCCAGAGGGTGGTGGTGAATGGAACAAAATCCAGCTGGAGGCCGGTCACGAGTGGCGTCCCCCAGGGCTCAGTCCTGGGTCCAGTCTTGTTCAACATCTTTATCAATGATCTCGATGAAGGGATTGAATGCTCCCTCACTAAGTTTGCAGATGACATTAAACTAGGAGGAAGTGTTGATCTGCCTGAGGGTAGGGAGGCTCTTCAGAGGGATCTGAACAGACTGGACCAATGGGATGAAGTTTAACAAGGCGAAGTGTAGAGTGCTGCACATGGGACATAATAACCCCATGCAGCCCCCTACAGGCTTGGGGGAGACTGGCTGGAGAGCTGTCAGGCAGAGAGGGACCTGGGGGTGTTGGTTGACTGCAGACTGAATATGAGTCAGCAGTGTGCTCAGGCGGCCAAGAAGGCCAATGGCATCTTGGCTTGTATCAAAAACAGTGTGGCCAGCAGGTCTAGGGAGGTGATTGTGCCCCTATACTGGGCATTGGTGAGGCCACACCTCGAGTACTGTGCCCAGTTCTGGGCTCCTCACCACAAGAAGGACATGGAGGTCCTGGAGCGAGTCCAGAGAAGAGCAACCAGGCTGGTGAAGGGGCTGGAGGGCAAATCCTATGAGGAGCGTCTGAGGGAGCTGGGGCTGTTTAGCTTAGAGAAGAGGAGGCTGAGGGGAGACCTTATCACCACCTACAATTACCTGAAGGGAGGTTATAGAGAGGTAGGTGATGGTCTCTTCAGCCAGGTGAGAGGTGATAGGACAAGGGGGAATGGCATGAAGCTGTGCCAGGGCAGGTTTAGATTGGATGTTAGGAAAAAATTTTTTACTGAAAGAGTTGTCAGGGCCTGGAACAGGCTGCCCAGGGAGGTGGTCGAGTCACCTTCCCTGGATGTGTTCAAAAAAAGGGTAGATGAAGTACTTAGGGATATGGTTTAGTTTAGGACGTGAATGGTTGGACTTGATGATCTTAAAGGTCTTTTCCAACCTTGTTATTCTGTGATTCTGTGATTCTGTGAGATGGGCAAAGTAGGATAAACCAGCTCATGGTTCAAAAGCTTCTTTCCCAAAAGCATTTTGCTCAAAACCACACACTTTTCCTTTCCCTTTCTTCTCAGTTTTTCTCTTTCTTCACCTTACTCCTAATTTTGATACTTCACTCTACCTATGTTTGTCCACCTTCAATGTTTTCTTCCTCCCTCTTACCATTTCTTGCACAACACACTGTGAAAGCGGCAAGACCCAGATGGAGCTGCTGGATATATATTGCAGAGTGTTTAACCTGTGAGGCAACTCACTTATTTAATCTTTTCTCTGGTACTACAGGCAGGAAGAGCATTTTTGCTCCTATGTACTCAATACATCAAACAAGATGTCTCTGCAGCACTATGGTTATAGCTCTGCACTTCTACACTAATCAAAAAATGACAGCTAAAACATAAAACGAAGTAGGTTTTAGGGAGGTAGGATTTGATCTTGGGGAGCAAAGTGGTAATTGGGAACAGTCAGGTCAAAGAAGTATCATCTGCTTTTTATTCTTAATATCAGTGCTAGTAATTTTAATGAATAATTCCACATGTCTTTTTTTTTTTTTAAATCAAACTGTCTCATAAGGCAGAGATACGGGATCTTCATAGATACAGTTGTATCAGTAGCCTCACAGCTTACTCTCAACACTTTCCCTTTTTTTGTGGAATACATGTACATGAGCTGCATATACTGTAGTAAGTTGTGGCCTGTTGATTTGCATCAGCAAGCATATTAAAGGAATAACCTGCATTTGGAGCAAGAGGGTATGCGACGTCTCTGCTTCCATGGTCAGCTGGTTGCACAAAGTGCTTAGGATTACAGTTGCTTCAGAGAGGAGTTGGAGCCAGAAGAGCATACTCCATTCTTCTTGAAGTATAATAGTGGTATAGTGACATAATTGTATAATAATAATATAAAATTGTATAATAGTATAATTGTGTAACAATTAAATTAGACAAACATAACCAGCTGAAAACATAATACTGTCCCTTTCCTGTGTCTCTGTTAAGTTTCTGCAGTGGCTGGGCAAATTATTGATTTATTTGACCTAACACGAGTGTGTGTGTGCTCACAAGTTGCCTTAAGGAGGCTTCCATTTCATCAGCAAGCCCATTAATTAAACTACAAGATGAATTCACCTGCCTGAGGGCTGCTGATGTAAGTTGGGTGCTGCAAAAATCCCCACACCTGCCACCAGAGCAACCCATGCTTGCCCTGACATTTTGTCTGCACAGTGTCCTTGCAATACAAAGCTCAGTGTGTGGGTGGGAGCAGAGGCTAATGGATAAAGCGGTTGAGCTGGAAAGGGAGAGGGGTTTTGAAATCAAGCTCTCTGCCATCAGGTGCCAGTGGTGACAGCCCTCGGATGAGGAGAGCAAGACACTTGGATTCTTTGTTCTCATTCAGACAAGCTGCTCTTGGCTCCAAATGAAGTTTGAGTGGAAACTGGATAAAGTGCCTGGTATTTTGCTTAAAGCTATTAGAGCTGGAAATAGCCTATCAGGTTGTTGGGGAACAGCATAATATGTCTACAAAGTTTTTATCAAAATTACAGAGAAGCAAAGGAGCTACAGGAAGACACTCATCCCCCATGACAGATTAATCATAACCAAATCTTCCAGAGCTTGTTACTACTGCTGATTTCATGTCTTCTGTCTCTGACTGTGCTACAAAGAATTAGGAAACTCCTGTGAGACGGTACCAGTCTCCATATCTATATGCTTCTTCTCAGAAACATTACTTCATAGCCTAGATATCTGCTGTCAACCAAAGGTACTGGCCAGCCCATGAGACAAACACAGTAGGATAGCTGATTGCAGACATCTGCAGTGCTCAGGAGCGGGGTTCAGCACGGTTTGTATTAAAAAGCGTTTGCGGCGAGACAGCAGGACTGACTCGCTCACAGCCTGGTTGTGGTAACAGTACCCCAAGGCAATGACACACGGCCTGACAGAGGAAGCAGGTTCTCTGATTTACAAACCATGCTCCCCCTCTTCTCTGCCAAGCAACTCGAGTGTTTAACTGCACATTGAAAAAGGAGACAATCTATAAGAAAAAGCAAACTTACTTATGAGTAAGTAGTGACTGTAGCTTACACAACCTGCGTATTGGTGTCCTGCCTGTCCTACCTGCGCTCTACATGTTTAGTCGCTGTCCTGCGCAGGTGACCATGTGTATCACCCCAGGACTGGCACTAAGAGGCACTGTGATTCAGGGAGACAGTGGGTTCCTTAGTGCTTCCACAAACAAGCAGAGTGTCATGGTGGCACTCTCCTTAAGCAGGTAGCACTGTATGCTCTGTGACAACATAGCACACCTGGCTCATGGAGGGGCTGGTGTTTTGAGAACTGGTGTTTCCCTAACACTACCTTCTTTCCTAAACAATGGTAACACCATGCGAGGTTTCCTCAAGACTCAAACATCTGGCCCATTAAGTGGTCCAAATTTCTGATATGAGTTGAATTTGTGGAAATTTAAGTATTTTTATCTCAGCTTATTTTGCTTTTGAGGGGCTGTAAGGAAACTTTACATCTGGTCCCCTGCCTTTCTATGCTGACACAATTGAAGCTGATGAGCTGTGGCTCAACGCTTTTCCCTGTTTTGATATAGTAAGACCAGAGAAGGACTGTCCTGACTCAGTAAAACTGGTGAGGTAATCAGTTTTCAAAATATGAACTTTGAAAGCACAATACAAAGCCTCAGAGCAACAAATGGGGTTGTGCAACATGATCTGAAGCTAGGGAAATTATACTTCAGTACAGTGACAATAAACACTTAAAGCTTCATCATCAATAATTCTTCACACTCCTGGGTTCAGAGAAGAGCTAAAGTAGGTCTGAATTACCTAAGGTGGCAAAAAAACATAAGAAAAATTATCTGTTTTATTTAAACTTTCTTGGACAAAAAAATCTGTTTCTCAGATTTTGCAAATGTATTTAGCAGTAACAATCCCAGTGCTGGTAGTCTTGCTGGTATTACTTGGATTTTCATGAAAACTGGTTTTGCCTGTTCAGCAATCATTGTTTAGGGGGTGGTATCTGTTCTCTATATTTTGGTCTCTGACCAGATTGCTGAAAATTTCTAAGCAAATGAATGATTTGTGCTTAAGCAGCCCTCTCAGTTATAGATACAAGTGAAGATCTGTCATTTCTCAAAAAGTGACATAAAAAAAATGATAATAATTTCTCTGCATGACTATGGTTAAGGGAGAGAATTACAGACAAATTGAATGCTGGAATGTGAGCAAATATTCTCCAACTCTGTGTCTGCAGCAATCAGGGATTTTTCACTACAAGAAGGGCAGTCATTCCAGGATGTAGTGAAAGGCTCTCAGGTTTAATCTTTCAGTATTTCTGTGCCAAATGGGTTCACATAGTTTGGACAACTTTTGAGTAAGCATCAGTCATTTGAATACTTATCTAAGACAAACTGGAAAACTTTTAACTGCCCCTATTGGAACTAATTAATCCCTTGCGCTAAAGCCAATGCAGCTGGTCTTATGCAGTTTGTCATGGAAGAGAATTATTACAAATAAAAAAAAAGGGGGGGAAAAAAAGCAGTTATCAACATATTTTTAAGAAAAGAAAGATAGGATGCCTTATTTAATAGAGTAAGTCCCTGCTTTTGAAGCTATGGTCATATCAAACATTATATTCTATGGGGTTAAGTGTTAGACTAGCAGGTGACTGCCCATGAACCTGTCCTTTCCCAAATCAGAAGTCTGGGCCTCAACTCTCATTGTACTTAGTTTAAAATTATATAACACAGGGAAAAATAATGCTTTCCTTCTACTTTCTCTTCGAGCATTTTCTTAAGAGAAATCACATCTCTCTCAGTGCCTAAAAAGACAAAAGAAGGCAAACATGACAGATTTTTGAGAATGCCAGTGCTGCATTTGCTCTTCTTCTGCCAGTAATAATCAACTGTGAAGGATTTTAACTCAGAACCTCTGATTCTACATTTACTTCTACATTCAGTGCAGTTCCCTTATTCTGTTTCTTTGTCAGATAAACCTGCCTCACTAAACAAGTGCTAGAGAAGTAATTTACTGAGTGTGTGTACGGAAGTCAGAGCTGAGCTGCAAGCATTGGTGTGGATTGCAGTGCTCCTTCCGAAGGAGATGTGTGTTCTTGACGGCTTCCCCATGCTTTCTTTGCTTGTAAGGCCAGGGAATGGGGGAGGTAAGGGGTCAAAAGCATGCAGAGCTGTTCAGAAGTTATCATATCTAATTATATAGTAGAAACTGGTCTCCATTCTGCAGTGGGAAGATAGTAAAATATTCCCCATACAAAACAAAGTTGTCTGGTTTGGTTTGAATTGAACCTCAATTTAGTTTTTCATCCCAAATTCTTTCAAATGAAGCAGAGAATAGCCTTTTACTCAAACAGATCTGGCTAATGTATTTACCACCAGGCTGTGTTTTCCTTCATTAGTCTTCTTTCCATGAAATGTACTGGTTTCAATGATATGACACCAGTTCTAACACCAGCAGTTCCCCATTGCATCATCTTTTCCTTAGCTGGTGATTATTGTAGCTATCCTTGATTGTGACATAAAGACAGACTTCCAAAATCTTGTGTCTCAGGCATGCTTACATAAATGCATACTCATGCCATTACCTTCCTCCTAAAAAACAAGCCAAATCAAAACATGTCTGGAAAAACAAATAGCTTACAAAAGAAAGATTCCACTCTGTGAATTCTTACCCTCTGTTTTATGTTCTTTTCTTATCTGTCATCATAAGGTACATCACTGCTTACCACATTTAATGCGATTTCATTTACCTTGGGAGGAATCCCCAAACTGCTTTTATTTCACTTTGATTCAGGAAGAACTGACTCTTTTTTTTTTTTTTTTTAAATTCTTGTCCTAGGCAAGTGAAAGCCAACCCTGACAAAAAGATTTCCTCAAAGTCGTACTGCTGGTCTGGGCCAGAGCAAAGCTCAGAGTTGTGTCTAGGGTATGGGCACACAGACCTTGTCGGGTGAGAGGAGGTGTCAGCTGGCAGAGGACACCTATTGACTTTACATCCTTGCCCAGCAACTTATCAGCCTTTTCTTCACGTATGTGTTAGCTACTTCCCAGTGACCTCAGGCTAATACTGCAGTCTGGGGTGCCGATGTGGTGATGAGTCACACACACTCCATGGGCTCATGTTCCAGAGCATCCCTGTTTTCCCTTACCAGGCTCTGCTGCCTCCCACAGGCCAGCTCTTGTGCAATTCCAGGTGGGACCATTTTCTTTTTCCATTTTTCCTCAATGATCACAATCATGGATGAGTTTAAAGAAAAAACAAACCAAGCACTCATAGTCTTTGGGACTCTTCTGGAAACTGGACATCCACTTGAGATTAGAAGTGCTTCGTTTATTGTTTATATTAGTAATTTATTTTTTTTTCAAATTCAAGGGCTAACTATTGTATTGAAAACAAGATCTGAATTTCAAAATAAAGAGTTCATGGATGCTCATCAAGAGGACAAGGCATCTCTAACCCAGAATTATTAACCTACCATTTGCCATGCCATGCTTACACTTGGGTTTTTTTACCACAATGTTGCCGAAAGCTTCAGGTGGCTGGATGGTTTGACACATTCAGAAAAAGCTCTAAACTACCAGATGTTCATCTCTTCCCAGTACCAAAACTTTCACCCACCTCTTCTTTTAGTTTATTTGTTTCCAGTGCTGCAGTGAGTATGTATCTTCAGGATATACTACGAGAGTTGAAGGCAGGTCACAAGAGAGAAATACAATTCTGGTTTTAGCGAAGAACTCTGATAGCAGGCATAGACAAAGGAGAAAGACATTAATGAAAGTTGCCCTTTTCTTGGATTCACCCCTTTGAAATGGCACGATTTATGCAACTTCCCATACACCCTGCATCTCTGCTATGAACGAATACAACATTCACATGACAACAAAGCTCAAATTTAGCCCTTAAAAAGCTGCTTGCTGAAGTCTGAGATGACGTGGGGGGGAGTAAAATCTCTCTAATGCTTAAATCCTCCTGCTGCTTCAGAACAGTCCGCACCTCATTAGCCTTAGCTCTTTGTGTGATAGGAAATGTCAGCTCGCCACAGGAAGACTACACCCAATGGCAGGAGCATCTGTCTCCATCTAGTGTTCATCCGTCTGCGCTTGTGCTCTGCTGCCCCGCCAGAGGAAACCACTAACCAAGAGGGGAAAACAAAGGTAATACTTGGTCAGTAAAACGTCATCCTTCACACCCATGAGATGTCAGCATTACGTGTTTGCCACTGTCAGAGGTAGCACCTCACGTATAAAGCTGATGGTGAGCTTCTGGGATATTCAGCACTCTCGCTTTCATCATGTGCTTAGAGTAGGAAGAGACAAAAAAAATAAGTTTAGAAAATCTTGTCATTTTTACAGTATTATTCTGCCCACAACCAAAGTAATATTCAGGTTCTTTCTATTGTTTAATGCCAAAGGAATTTAAACTTCTTAGTATGAGAAGTAAAATGTTTAATTAAGGAAAAATATTGTGGAAACATTTATAGAAATACTTTCCACTGTAACTCCCAAAGTACTGGATAAGAGTTGCTCAACCCGCCTCACAACGTGACTGTGAAGAAGAGAAATGTCGTTCCCTCTGTGGGTTGTGAAACTGAGATAATTTTTCTCCCCAACCTTCTGGGTGATTTGAGAGCACTTGAAGTAAAACCAGGGACAGGCTACCACCAAGGTAATCTCCTGTTCCAGTAGCCCAGCTTTTTGCTGTGCATCTTGCCTGATCATTTATTAGAAGAGAAACTTGTATACAACACACAGGATAACCATTCTGCACTGGTAAGAAGCAGAACCTGAAGGGCATAGTATGCCACATTGACACTTTTGGGAATAGAATGAGTCTCTCCAAAACATTTTTAGGGCCCTAGAGGGACCTTCAGGCTGGCCTTCCCAGTTGGAATGGGACCCAACCTGAAGCCACTACTGAAAAGGCACTGCTGAGGCTAAGCTGAGCTGTCAACCACAGAGACAGAGTTCTGAGAAACCTGGAATGGATATAAATATAAGTTCTTAACTTTAAGATAAGAGGTAGAAGATCCTGCAAACTCAATATATAGCAGAGTATATTAAGATCCTTGATGGGAATCACAGTCCTACTCAGTCTTTGTGAGGTCTCTGTTAGTCCTATAAATGCTGAAATAATCACTAGCTGAATGCAATTAGGCCCTAATCTCCATTTCTTAACACTTCTATATTTCAGTAAGTGGAATCAATTCCACAGTCTCAGAGAATAATCTAAATGTCAGTGTGATGAATGCAAATGTCTTTGGTCAAAGCCAAGAAAAGCAAGCAGGGAAGTCAGGGAGCTCCAGCGTGCAGTTAGTACTGGTGCCAGCTTCCAATGGTTTGGTATTGTGTCTAAGCAAAATAGATTTACAGCAGCTGTTAACATGCTCATACATTTCAGTTTTCCCCTCTCATATCTGACTGTCTTCCCAAAACACGTTAACCCATTGAAACACAGAGGATGCTGAGAGGTGTAAAAGTGTGTGAGACTGAGGCTGCCTCTTATGGTGGCAGGGACCAGAGAAGAAGGAAACAGAGAGGACCTCAGCAGAAAGAAAGAATTTAAGACAGATTGTCTGATCTGTGGGAACCTATCAGACTTTCAGAGAGTTCCTGAAGCGCCAGGGTATAGGGAAGTGCTGCAGAGGTTGTTCCTGGAAGAGTTATGGGAATGCAAGGAACTCCAACCCCAATGTGAGAATCCAGGAAACACGCAATTTCACATTCCTTGTTTTATCTGAGAACTTGTCTCTTTTGTTCATACTTCTCTTATGCTCAAGAGCTTCCCCCGATTCTGCAAATGCATCTCAATTATAATCTTCACCACTGAGTTCTTGCTGACCTCCAGTTAATGAGAACAAGACAAAGACCAACCATGATCTGACTCATGCAAATAATGCAAGCATTGCTGATGTTGAAAATGTCAGTAAGTGAAAATAGGTTAAAGCTGTGTGTAGAAAGAAGAGAGGCACTGGATAGCAATATTTGCCATTTGGTGTTTCATGTAAATCTTATTTTTTTATTTTACTGCTCCTGTCTATCTACCTTGTCATTGCTCTGGAAGAAAAAAGAAAACAATTTTGCATTTAGATCTTGAATCAGACTTTTCTGCTGGAACACCTTCACCTTGATGAGGAACTCTCCTGCTTGGTGTTACACATGTCAGGAGGTATAATTTCCCCTAAGTGTTAGGGATAAATAAGAATGTGAACTTAAGTTTTGCAATGTACAAAGGTTGACTTAAAACTGTATAGCAAAGACAGATGAGTTTTTTATACTTCTGAATTTCACAATGACAGTTTCACATGCTACCAATCAATAATGGGCACGCTGCAAAAGATGCTCAGTTTTGGTGAAGCATCCAAAAACTCAGACGCATTTAACAAGCCTACCTGGTTTGGAAACAGGCAGACATTTTCATCAGATCTGAATTTCCTGAACATGTTCCAGGTATCCCCTGTCTCAGCCAGCTCAGAAATTATACAGAAAGAGTTACTGGTGTGTTTCAGTGTTCATGTAACTGGTTGACAACAGGCAGATGGCTGCAACATATGACACAGTTTATCATTATCTTTATTATTTTTGTTACTACAACTGGTATTAGTTCTGTGTTTATATACATGTTCCAAACTTCAAAATGTTTGACCTCTGGAGCAATTCTTATTTTTGCTGAACTATATTACCTCTTTATAAGCAATAACAATACCTCTGTTGAGAAGGCAGATACATGCTTGTGCACATACTCATAATTTAAAATGAATGTTGTGCTGAGGAATAAGACTGAAGTGGTAGGCATTAAGTCCTTTATGTATTCCCAGACAGTGAAAGCACTTGCAGTGGCAATGCCTCTCATATTAACAATGTACCTCCTATCTTTTTCTTTTTTTTTTGCTTTTTATTTGTAGGGGTTGGAAAGGACTGCTAAAGCAGGTTCCCTAGGACAGATAGCACAGGTAAACAGAGCACATCTGTTCTTGTGGAAATGTCCTTAGTTATGAGACAGCCCAGTTTCTGTGTCAATTCTTGGCTTCTTTGTTGAAGCTGCCAAGGAAGTTGTTCTAGAGGAAGAGATGCTTGATGTGGTTTTGGATGTAAACAATGGCAATGGCAAACAGGTAACAACAATAGCAGTTAGTTTTGAGCAGTTAATTCCAGGTAGAAAATCTCACAATGCCTCTCCCATCAAGTGCACCTATGTTCAGTGTACTAATCTGACCTTGTGCCACTTTATGCAGATCATCTTCAGACAGCTCCCATTCTGAATAAAAGGACATTCCAGTATCTTGAGTAGTGAGGGTACGGTATAACCACCAGAGGTTAGCTTAGGATTTAAGTAGAGAAATGCCAAACTACAAACGTCTCCTCAAATCCAAAACAACTCTTAATCAGTAAGTAATATGCTTAGTACTTTAGTATGTTGCTTATGGCTCTTACTACTTTCACGGCAAAGCTTCTGCCCTGTAACGCAGGCATGAGACTGAATAAGCTTATGTGTGATCTACGAAGGCAGACTCTGAAGAGTAGCTCAGGAAATAGTGCCTGGAAAGAACAATGATCTGTGGGAATTCCACACAGATCCATGAGAACTGCTTTTCCCAGGCTAATGAGCCCTGGGCAGCAACAGCTTGAAATGTTGAAACCAACAGCATTTTTGAGGGAGGACATTTTCGAAAAATGTCTTGAAACTGCAGAGAACAGAGTAGAGACTTTGTGTGTGGGTTGAGGCTGTTTGAAGTAGGATGCATATCACTAGCTTCAACCATCTTCAAGGAACAGATTTAGTCTAAATTGGTCATTTATGTTTCCTCTGTCATCAATAGAAAGAGACAAGTCTAGCCTGTACGAAAGACTTCTTGGTGACACCTATTTTAGGATATGGTGTGTTATCCTTGTAGGTGCCAATCATTCTCCACTGAGTAGTTCCTAGGTAACTAGATTAGACAGGATACTTATCTTTTAAGTATCCTGACTAAAGGTAGGGGAGACAAATTCTTCTTTTCCATCTCCCAGGAGAGGATACTGAGTATTCGCTCCAGAACCTGTGCATAGACTGCAGTTTGATTTCTGTCTGTGTTAAATAATTTTCGTTTGGTTGATGGAAGAATTGCCCTTACATGCTGTGTCCCCAAAGGTTATAATCCCAAATTACAGGCTTGCTTCTTGATTATATCCCATGTCCCTGGGATGGGCTGAGGAGGTGAGCTGATAAACAGGCAGGCTGTGTCTAGTAAAAGGAGGCTCTTTCAGTCCTATGAGATGTTGCCTCTCTCTTTCTCATGAGAGACCACAGGTCTTTAGTCACCTGCACAATACTCCCCCTCCAATATCAGTGCTGAATGTCCCATCATTTGTACTGTAATTAACTGCATACACAGTTTTTTCAGTGCAGTTTTATTGTCACTGTGGATATAACTCCCAAAGACCCATGTCTTCTTTCATACCTTAAGTGCAGATTTTCCTATCAATTAGAATTGCTCGTGTTAACTGCCTGGGCCATACAAGCATTTAACCAAGGCATCTGACTAAAATACACAAGGAAGTAAAGCACTAAAGTCTAGGTGGGCATAGTTCTGTCCACAGCAGCCATATCAATTTAAGCATAGAAGGGGGAACAGCAAGTCTTTCTATCTCCACTAGACAGTTTTTTGAAGGCCTTGTATCATCATTCTTTAGATGGATAGGCTATTCCACCATAATGACACTGATAGGCTTTGGCACTACCCCAGACTATTGTCCTTTGCAAACTCTGCTCTAGTTTTGGACAGGGAGCAAACTACCTTAGCCAGCTGTGGAAGGTAGTGATGAAAAATAGATCTTTGTTCAAAGACTCCCTTCTCTCAAATATAAAGGACTTGCCTGGGCCAGAAAAAGAGGGATTCATCTCAATAGATTTGTAGTCAGCACAGAGAAATAGCCACCCCCTGGGGTCTTAGCCTAACAGGCATCTGGCACAAGAAAGATGACTCAGTTTTGGAGATGTCTATTTGTGCCACAGTGATGAGCTTAAGTGAGATGAAATAACTTAAATGAGATTATGTGCCTGGCAAATCTGGGAATCAAACCCAGTTTTCACAAGATCTGACCAAGTGGTGATATCGCAAAACCATCCCTTTTGATGGATTAGTGTTTAGCTTTAGAAGAGTTACTGTTATCATCTGTATCCAATTATCTGTGTTTATTTTAGCAGTGAAGGCACTAAACAGATTGTCTGATTTACTATTTCCAGTACAACATGGATAATTGATTTGTCAGTCCCTTGGAATTACATATAAACACAAAAATATTTTTTTAGTAAAACCAAAATGAAAAAAACCAACAATGTCAAACATTTGACAAAAGAAAAGGGTAAATGAAGTTCATGTCAAGTTAAATACAGTATATCAAATATTTTGTAAAGAAAAAACTGCTCTGTATTGAAGCATTTCAGTACTTTTAAGACTTGTTTATTTGGTTAATGAAATTAATTTTTTAAAAGAATCTTTTTTCTTTCTTCCCTATCAGGAAGAAATAGACAGAAGACAGGTAAGTACGAAACTGAGCTGTGGCCTCAAATCAGCATTCTTTTCAAAGAACAGTTCAGTCAATTCTAGCATATTGGAGCTGGAGAAACTTGTAAAATGGCTGATCCTAAAAAAATGAAACAAGAAATTATCATGCATATATACAACAGCGTTCACACAAATATCCAGGTGAAACCTGTAGCTTGGTGATGATTGTTTGATTCCTTGAAAAAAACAATCACCACTGAAGAAACACTGGACTCACCACATGCTGTAGCAGGGAGAGTCCCAGGCACATCTGTGACAGATTTGTCAATGATTTTTTCAGACTACAGGACGTAGCTTAGACAAAGAGGAGGGAGAAAGCCTGCAAAAGTGGTCAAAAACCTCAAAGATAGGAGCAAAGCCCAAAAGTTTCACTTAGATTTTTCACTTCAGAATAATTCTTTTTCAGGGCAAGAATCCACCAAAAAATTATAGCTCTAATCTGGAGCTGTGGCTGAGCCCTTGGGATATCTCTGTGTTCCTACAGAAATAACAAGATGCCACTGCTCTAATTCATTCTCTTTCTCACCATGAGGTTCAGAACATAGCTGTTCTCCATTATGCAAAAGTAGCACGGAAGCCTATCCCTGAATGCTGAGAGCTTCCAACTACCAGTGCTAAATCTTCATAAGGTGAGCAGCATGGTGGCTTCTCAGTACCTGATTCTCGGGCCAGGCTCCATCTACGACTAAGGAACAGGGAAAAGCAAGGTTGCCTTGTAAGAAACCTGGATCTGTCTTATAAGAATCTACTTGGAAAACAAGTAGTAGCAGAGGAGTTGCCAATTTCCCTAAGTTTTTTGCCTTTGAAATAAATTCAGTATCTTTGGGACTGTGAAAGTAAGTGTGAGTATGAACATCTTTCCAGAAAAGTGCAAAGAGCATATGTGTGAGTGATTTGACAGGGCATTACCTATCCTTCTTACAAACTGGAAAAGAAGATTGCATTTAATTAGCTGAATGTCATCATACTTAGGAAAACTTCTGGCATCTTTTCACTCAAAACATTTCCTTCAGCCCAACCTTCGTCAATGATTAGAAAACATGTTGTGATGCCAACAGATTGTTTGTGGGAAGTTTTAAAAGAAAAACATAATTGATGTAAAAGAAAATAAAAATCCCTTTTAATCGTTTCCTCATGCCAAAGATTAGCAGTGATCTTGACGTGTGCAACATAATCAGTCATAATCAAATCCTAGCTGGAGTAGTACCTCAGATGTTAGCTGTATTCTTATTAGCCCAAATTTGATTTACCCATTTAGTGCTAATGGAGGAGGCAAAAACTTGTTCAAGATACTGTATGTTTGTCATAAGCAGCCTAATGAGAAGGATGGAAATATATAGCAATAAAGCACATACAGTGTCAGCTTGGAAAAGTCCATAGGAGTTGAATTGCTTCCTGCAAACGCTCTCATGGAGACTTTGCCTGATCCTCCCTGCTTCTGAGCTTACAGACTTCAGAATGCAAACTGAAAATAATACTATCCCTACCAGATACACAAGCTATCCTTTCAGGATTTAATTGTGAATTATGGAAATCCCTACATAATTCTTGTAGGACTTCATTAAATTCTAAAGGCTTTTCCCTAAAATGAACGAGACTCCCTGATGTTTCTCTTGGCTTTTGCACGGCCCTTAGATTTAGATAGGCTGCTAGCATGTGCAGTTCAGCATTGTTTCAACCTACAGGGTTTAACATCTCTGTTTTGTAGTGAAAATATGTTTTTCATGCAACCTCCATCAAATACAAAAGGCCCTCAGTCTTCCCTGAGACCTCCCACTATGGCTAGAAAATATTTTTGCTGAAGTTCTCAGATTTTACTTACTCTCCTCATCTCAGATCACAACATTTCTTCCCCTGTTTTGTCCTATACTCCACTTCTTGTTCCTTCTCCATTTTCTACCTTTTCTGCAATGTCCTATCAATGCTACTTGCTCAGGAATTACGAAATAATATAGGGGGTAAAAAAAAATGGGGATTTGGAGTTTTTTAAGTGCAAAGGCAGATTGGAAAAAAAACGTTTTAAAAAGATAGTGTAGGCAGGGGAGTTTCGATCACTCAAACCCACACTTTTCAACATTTGAGGCTTACACATTTTAACACAGTGTAAGATCATAATCACACAATGGCTCACCATATACAATTGTTTGTACCTGGTTTTAAACTCATCTTTCTGGCTCCTTCTGTTCAAGAGAATCCCACTAAAAATGGACATATTTTTTCAGGGAATGGCAGTTTCAATGTTTGTGCCCACAGGTGGGATTTGGACCAGTGCAGATGTCTGAGACCTCTGCATCCCAATGGGCAGAAGTAGGATATGAATAGTGACAGGAAAACATGTAACCTCAAAAAAGTACCTTCACCTATTGCATATGAACTTATTAGGTGTATAGGAACTTACTAGCCACTTAGGGAAACATAACTGTAGCTGGGGTTCCTTTAAGGAGGAGAGTTTTCTGGCTTAAAAATTATCATAAACTAGATGAAGATTGTATGATAACTAAGATGAAATTGTCCCAGTATAGAATGCTAAACTCCGTTTCTACACGTTGCTTTCCCACATTTTAGCACAAATCCAAACAATAGCGTCACCACGCACCCTCCCTCTATTGACAGATGTCAGTAAGAAGTAACACCTGCTTCCTAAGATAACTGCGTAGCTAATAACAATCTATCATCTTGATCAGCTTTACAAAAGGAAAGGCCCAGTGCTCTGGTCAGATGTGAACATCTGTTGTTAAGAAGGTATCACTTCACTGTTTCTTCCAGCCTATCAACAGTATTTTGACCCTGTTTCCACAGCTGTGATACTCATTTTGCAAATCTCTGAGGTTAGAAAAAGTTCAATCTTTCTATATGCTTGAAAAAAATACAAGTACTATCAGTATTTCAGTTTGTGAAAACTACATCAGCAATGTCTAGCGTCATGCCCCTTAACTACTGTACTTTCTATATCAGAACAGGGACAGAACATAAGGAGGCATGTATGAGTCAGACCAAAGGTCCATATAGCCAGTGTTCTTCTCCAGCAGTGGTCAATGCCGATAAATAGAGAACAGTATAAAAGCAGAGGAAGAAAATAGAGTTATTTTCCCACAAAAATCTGCCTCCCTATGACAGTTCATGGCCAGTCACCTCTTGAATCAAAAATGCTGCCTCTGTATGTATATCATCCTTGATGGGTTTTTCTCCCAGGCTAACGCAGATAACATCTGAGCTGGGAAGTGAAATTTTTTTGTTAAATCTAGTTCTCTAGCCTTCTCAAAACAGCTTGTAAAATGGAGACCTTGGTACTACTACCTATAGTAGCAATTACCCTGTGTGTCACGACAAGGACTATTCTAAGCAGTGGTTCACAAAATTGAGAACACTATTTTCAGCTTGGTTTTGTTAACATGCTCTTTTTTTCCTCTTTTAGATTCTATTTTAAACATCATCTCACATAAGAGAAGAAGTATCAGAAGAAAACTATTCATTATGCGTATCTTTTGTTTTCAAAAATGGTTTCTCTACAGTCATCATTTGGAAGCATGGTTGGTCTCAATTTGGCTCTTGAAAAATAGTCTGGTTGCCAAGTCATTCTTTCCTGTCCCACATTCCCCTTGTACTGATTCTGCAGCCAGGTCAATGGCTTCTGAGTACTGCTTTCTGTTTACTGCTATTGTGCCAGTGTACAACAACAACATCTAGGCACGCAGCTTAGCCTAGTTCATTTTGGCTCAGCAAGGAACTGCTGTCTCTTGGGTGGTTTACAACACCAGTTACCTGCAAAGCCTCAAGACTCTTGTGTTAAAGCTTTTCCTTTTTGTGTTGTGAGTCTACAAGGTCTTTAAGGCTGGTGATAATACAAATGGGCTGAAAGTCTGTGCAAACATACTAGAATGCCCAAGATTTTCTTGGATTATTTCAGTATTTAGGGATCTGTTTATTTTTTGTGCTGCACAAACATAGCAATTTCTAGTAGAGAAATGGCAATGCCCAGTAGAAAAATGATAATGTTAGTCTTAAATTTATACCACATACACTAAGCCATATGTTGTCACTGTCACAGCAGATGATACTTTTTATCCACACAGATCAAAGGACTCCTCAGTCACCCTACTCAGCCCATGATCCCCAAACACAACAAATTCTACTAAAACTCTAACACAATTTTAGGATCTCCGTGCTTTCCTTTCTCTTGGAAAAGAAATTCCCTGCCTTTCTGCTAATGTTTCATCTTGGTATAACAATTTTTTCTTACCACTGAAATATCACTGATAGACAAGAAAACGGCTGAATTAACCATTTGAACTACTGATCCGGTTGGCAAGCTATCATTAGATCTTTTGTCCCTTCTCTCCAGCTCTTTGCTACCAGCCATCTATGGGAGATCTGCCACAGCCAGTGGTCAGTTATGTGGTCTATGGAACAGTGGGCAATGTGATTGTATACAAGTGGAAATAAAAAAAACCAAACATGAGATTCCCATCATTTTGCTATGTGTGCCTACACATAACTTAAGGAAAATGAGTACATGTTGTTAGGTTCATCACGGAAAGCACAAGTCATGAGTTCTTGAGTCATTCACCAAGGAAATAGGATATCATAATTATTTTAGTTACTTCATTCCTGCTGCTACCACATACTACCCTATCTACCTCCTCTCCCAGTTTCACAGCCCCACTATAAGGACAACAGCTGCTGGCCAAGAAGTTCAGAAAGGCTTTCTGTCTGTACTTGGTAACTTTATTTTTGTCTACTGTTTGTTATTAAAGAACACAACATACTGTAGACTTCATCAGGAGTTGGACTTGATGATCCTTGTGGGTTCCTTCCAACTCAGTATATTCTATGATTCTATGATTCATCTCTAAAGTGAACCTGACAAATGCCTTTCCAGACAGTACATCAGAAGCGGCTTTTGTGCTCCTTTTTCATTAAGGAGTGCAAATGGAAGAGTGAGAACTAGGAGAAAAATTAAAAAGAAATCATTTAAAAAAGTTTCTTCTGCAGAGATCAGTTAATCTCAGACTGAAGTAATTATATAGAAAGTTCCATTGTCCTTTAGTGAACTAAGATCAGATTTTCAAAAGGGTGTGGGGAGATTGAGTTGAGACGCTCATCCCCTTTATTCAGTCACAGAAAAGAGACGGATGCATTTGCAGGTATTTAGAGGACTCATACAGACTTCTTTCAGTGCTCTTCCCCATTCCCTGTTCAGGAAGTCAGGCTGCTTTCAGAGGGTGTCTACATTTTCCAGAAGAAAATGGCCGGTACTTCTGATCACCTGGCATCCAGCTGTCCAGCTATGCCTGTTCCAAGCAAGCAGAGCAGGATCCTGACTTTGATATATTGAATTTCACTTCAGTGGTGCCTGAAAAGCAACCAATAGAAGTTTCAAACATACTGAAAGAGGTCAAATGCTTAAGTATTTCTGAAAACCAAGGAAAATTTGGTTACTCAACACCTTCTGAAGTCTAGCCGCTGGTGTGCCAATGCTGGTGGTGGTGGCACGCAATCTTGGGTGAGATGTTTTCCAGCAGTTCTTCAGGATCAGACAATTCCTACTTTTTGTCAAGTCTGGCTTTTAGACATTCCTAAAATGCAAGGGGATCATGCAAAAATTTGTGCAATGAGGAACTTGCTATGTGGTGAAAGGAACACAAACTAGGTCCCTCCCTGAACAAAAACAGATGGAAAAACATAGACAGACCACATCAGTGCTCCATGACCTACATCAAAAGTCCCTCCAAAACATCTCCTAAACCATTCAAGAACCACATCAGAATAAACTTCCTATTGCTGAGATCTGTCAGACCAACAGCTTACAAGCAATGGGGCATGACCCAAAAGTGGGTCACCAGAGGACACCCACTGGGTTTCATCCCACCAAATGAAAGGGCAGTAAATCCCTGTGATTGCCAAAACCAAGATGGAATTTTAAGCCCAGTGAGAAGAAACAATTCTCTCCCTTACCCACACCTTGTCTTCCTGCTCAAGCTGCCCTTGCCCTGGAGTCCATCTTCACTTGGCCACTACAAAGTTGTGACCTGCTCTTCAGTTGCACTTTCACCTTCCAATTGTACCTGCCCACCCAGCACTGAAAAAATGTTCATGTGATCCCCCCATACTGTGTTGAAGTAATGTTTTCCAGGTGCTGAGGATCATAGAAACAGTCCTATTCCATTCCTAAGGTGTCTTAATTTGTCAGGCAAGCAGTCTCCAGGGCCCACAGAATCACAGAATCACAGAATCGTAGGGGTTGGAAGGGACCTCGAGGGAACATTGGGTCCAACCCCCCTGCCAAAGCAGGCTCCCTAGCTCATATTGCACAGATAGGCGTCCAGACAAGTCTTGAATATCTCCAGAGAAGGAGACTCCACCACCTCCCTGGGCAGCCTGTCCCAGGGCTCTGTCACCCTCACTGTGTAAAAGTTCTTCCGCATGTTGGTGCGGAACTTCCTGTGCTCCAATTTGCAGCCATTGCCCCTTGTCCTGTCTCCACAGATGACTGAAAAGGGGCTGGCCATTTCCCTCTGCATCCCATACTTAAGTTATTTATAAACATTAATTAGGTCCCCCCTCAGTCTTCTTTTCTCCAGGCTGAACAGCCCCAGCTCACTCAGCCTTTCCTCATACGGGAGATGTTCCAGGCCCTTAATCATCTTCCAGGCCCCTTACCTTGCAAACTCAGGTATAGAAGTTTCCCAGGTTATCGGCTCATGTTTAAGCTTACAGAGCCCACTCTGTTCTGTAATTATTTTTCCCCAAATTAATGGACAACTCCTCATGAAGTAGATCAATGTTTGTGTTTAATATGACATTTATAATGCTTCTATTTATGTTAAATGGGAGGACGAGTAGGATAGCTAATATAGCAGCACATATGTAGCAAGAGTCATCTCTAAAATTATATAAATAATCAATTAAATGGAAAAACTAAGAGAGTTGCTAGGCCACCAATCAAACTGAGTCCTGCATTAGAGAAGCTTTCTGTATTTTAATAAATAGAGCTGCCATTTCTTTAATTGATAACGGACTGTCACAGCAGCTACATATGGGATCTGTCAATGGAACAGACAGATTTTTCTTCCAGTCTGTTCTGTACAGAAACAAATCAAAGTGCAGCCATTTCTACTTTATATTAGTTGTTTTTATAAATAACAACATGAAAAAGGAAAAAGAATAAAACTAGTAAGAACATTTACCTGCCCAGAGTGTTGTGTCCATGTAGCAAGCACAGTGCCAACAGAGAGGGTGAGGAGTGTTCTTGTCTATAGTCCTGTGTTTATAGTCTAAAGCAAAGAACAGACAATAGCACAAGAGCGCAAGAAGGCAGTATCTGAAGCAGGGTTTTCAACACACCATTACGCTTTTCCCTGAATATCATGGCAGAAATCCTAAGGCAAATCCTGCTTGATAGCATGTATTAGGACTGCAGACACCCTGTTAGACTCCAGCAGGGCAGGGATGGGTATTGGTATTTGTGTTATAAGCACAGAAAGCACTGTTCTCCCTAAAGGGGGGGATCATATCTAACGCTGCGTTAATATCCCTCTTTTCTCTACTAAGGATCTTTAGACTCCAGTCTCAAGCGTTTTATAGATTTTATGGTGCTAACTTACTGTGACATCCCTCAGCAGCTGAAGCATAGATTCATAGATTATCTTACAGATAACAAGCATGCATATGGGTAATCCAGTTAAGTTCTTTCCTGAATAATCTCCCAGTAGTAAAAGTATTTAAAAATTAATCAATATTTCTGTTGTGTTTTCCTCAGAAATCCATACTTTTCTTATCAGTACTCAGTGGAAGCTTTTTCAATTATTACGATAAACAAATATGCTGAAAGATCTTCTAAAACATTGCCTTAGAGGAATTCATAAGCATATACTTAGCATGACTAAAGTTTGCTGTTTCACTACTGAACTCCGGATGTCTACATTGACACCATGTAACTGTGGCTCAAACCCTTCCTGTCCCTTGTCTGACTTCTCTCAAGCTATGTACACATGCTTGATGAGTATTTTTTTTCTGGTATCACAAGGTATACATAAGTACTTGATGTGTTTTCTTGTATCACTGATATGGTTAGCCTGAGATTTATATGAGTGTTTTCATTTGTTTGTTTGGGTTTTTTTTCAGGGGGGGGACCTGCTTTGAGGCTTTGAGTTCCTGCCAGCTGCATGGCTGTATATTCATTATTGCTGGAAAGAGGTCATGATTTCCTGGGGTATTGAGAAGACCAAATCCCAGTTCTGAAAATATTCTGTCTTTGGAGGATGACTTGAAAAAACACATGATGTTTAGATTATATTATCTGAATGGCTCCTGCTTTCTCAGAAGAGCTCTAGAGCTATGCACAAGCACGCTGATAGCTGCAAATCAGTGCAATCCAGATCTGTATGGTACTGACTTGCCATAGGGTAGACAGCTGCACCACCATCTTCCTCTCGTAGGAAGCAAAAACAAAAAAACCCCACACAAATTCAGAAGAACCCATTTTCTCACTCTTTGCTCCTCTTTTAAGAATTCTTGAGGTTTGGTTGTTTTGTGGGGTTTTTTTGGGTGGTGGGTGGTTCAAAAATATGCTACATCATCTTCTAACTCCCTAGAGCAAAGAACAAATTAAAAAATCACATTGCTATGTTTCCTACATGTTTTTATTTGGTACTGGAGAATATTCCTACAGTGTCTTTTAGCTACCTTAATAGACACTTTTCATCTGACTGTAGACTGTTGGAGCTGATTTAAAGTAAGACTGCTGTAACATTACACTCAGTTGAGCAGATTTTCACTGAAGCCCATTGACATTATTTATTTATCTTCAAAACTCAACTCTGGTTATGTTTTATACAAAGCATCCAGAAAGCAGGATTTAACCTGTAGAAGAGATACTCCGGTGGATGGGTTTGAACCCTAGAGGACGGCAGGACTACTCTACTGTACAATACCATACCGTACCATACCATACTATACTACACTTACTTTTCTTCTCTCCCCAGGACAAGCATTGTGCCCAAAAGTATCTCTGAGTTTGGGTAAAACCGAGAGGTCCATTGTGCCTTAGAAACTGTTTATAAATTAACCACAGACATTGATCTATTTTATACATCAGATTTGGCTCACCTTTGACATCTCAGTGTGAGCTTTCATCACCCACCTCTTCTTGAACCTGTGCAGCATAACATCACAAGAAGAGCCAAACCCAGACATGTTAGTATGATATACACAGTGTACTTTCAAAGTTCCCTTTCCTGCAAAGCCAGCACTGGGCTGTTGAAAAGCATGATAGAAGGCTGTGACTTACTATATTCCAGCTGTTGCCATAAAAAAAAATAATCATACTGCTTTAAGTAAATGCTATTAAAATATCACATTCCTTCCTTTAGTAATAAATTAAACAGTGTTGTGAAAATATTACAGAATTAATAACATTTGGGAGGATCTGTTTTTTCATAGAGCAGCTGGACCTAAAAGTTTTGCAATTTACAGAACCATCTTGATAATTTTTGAAGTAGAGCATCATGGTTAATACCCAGTTGGCTGTTTTCATCCTTGCCCATTTGCAGCAGAGGCCTACTGGAAGAAAAATTTTTTAAAATGAGAGTAATAGAAAGTATGGAGGTAATACACTTCAAAGAAGTAAAAATGAACAGCTTACAATCACTGATCTAATGCATATTCATAGAAAGAAGCTCCCTCTGTGTTACTCAGATATCTGCGCTAGCTTCTGTCCTGATCCAATGCTGTGGTATTAGCTATTACAATTGCATATAATCCCGTTTCCTTCTCTCTTTGAAGTTGTGGGATGACTTCAAGGGGAAAAGGAAAAGGCTGATAGTTTTTTTTTTTTGTGAGGCTTATTGAGGATCTGTTAATAAAATCAGTCACCATTAAGATTAATTAATAACTACATTTGCAAGTACAAAAATATAAAAAAAGATCAGGGTCTATTGCAGAGGAAACGCTCGCTGGAATATTAGGTTAGATACAGCATGTGTCTTCTGCTTTAGGTGTGCAGCTTAGGATAGAAAACTAATTAAGCAAAGATTTATTAATTCACAGTCCATCTTCCTGAAAAAACAAGAAATCAGGCCAAATTGAAATTGATGCCCGGTGACTTCAATAATTAGATCATAGTCTCATGATACAAGACACATCATATAGTAAACTGAGCCAGGGCCAAGAATAATGAACAGAGATCTCATTAACTGAGATTCTGCAAGTTTCTAAATTTTACTAAATCATTTTAATGTTGCCTTTCACCACTAAGTGGCAAAAATAATACAGTGAAAGCACTCTGTATTTGCAGTACTAGACATACCTAGCATACTCCCTATGCCTCCATAGAGCTTATAAAAATACAAGCAAATATTTGTAAATCAGACCCAATTAATTTATTCTTAATCCTTTCCAAGATTTTTTCAATAATAATCCTGGTTCTTTCCCTGGAAATTTTCTATCACACAGTGAACATAATTATTTATAAAGTGATAGGAATGTACATGCAAACATGCTTTGCAAATGTGTAGAGAGTATGGGCGAGGCTATAATTTTAACTTGGACTTAACAGAACAAATTCCAATCCTGCAGAAGACTTAAGATAGCACATTATTCTATGTAACAAACAATTTTGGTGTTTAAGAATTTGGAAGCAATGGACTTATAAAATTCAAACATAACCATAGGGAAAAGTCTGTGAGGAAACCTTTTCACACAACTTATCTATATCTGCTGCCCTGCCCACATGGGCTTTGCTGATGCCCTTCTAGTGTGATCCTTGCAAAAGTGGATGCACTGAGGACAAATATCACACTGAGCTGAAGAATGTTTTTTACAGGAAGTAGGAGCATGGAATTTGACAAAAAAAGGAGTATCTCATTCCAGTGCTACTAAGGAAAGTGCGGTCAAATCTATGTAAATATAGTTCAAGTTACAAAAATTTATCTTATCGATCTCTGGAAGCTACATAAAGGATGAGTGGTAGACTGAATCACAAAACCACAGAGCAGGAGGGGTTGGAAGGGACGTCTGGAAAAATCTAGTCCAACCCCCCTGTCAGAGCAGGATCACCCAGAGCAGGTTGCACAGGATCATGTCCAGGTAGATTTAGAATATCTCCAGAGAAGGAGACCCCACAGCCTCTCTGAGCAGCCTGTGCCAGTGCTCTGCCACCCTTACAGTGAAGAGCTTTTCCTCACATGAGATGGAACTTCCTGTGCTCCAGTTTGTACCCATTGCCTCTTGTCCTGTCCCTAGGCACCACTGAAAAGAGACTGGCCCCATCCTCTAGACACCCACCCTCTAGATATTTATAAGTGTTGATAAGATTTGCTCTCAGTTTTCTCCAGACTAAACAGCCCCAGCTCTCTCAGCTTTTCCTCGTATGAGAAATGCTTCAGCCCCCTCATCATTCTTGTAGCACTCTGCTGGAGTCTCTTCAGTCTGCTGCCTTTCTTAAACTGGGGAGCCCAGAACTGAACACAGTACTCCAGATGTGGCCTCACCAGGGCACAGTAGAGGGACAGCTGCTGTCCAGACTCTTCTTAATGCATTATACTTGCCCTTGTTGAATTTCATTTCATCCCATCCCTCTCCTCCCATCTCTCCAGCCTCTCCATGTCTTGCTGAAAGACAATGCAGCCTTCTGCTGTATCATCCACTCCTCCCAGCTTTGTATCATCTGCAATCTTGCTGAGGGTACAACTCTGTCCTCTCATCCAGGTCACTGATGAATATGTTGATTAAGACCATAACCAGCACTGACCCCTGGGGCACACAACTGTCTATAGGCCTCCAACTAGACTCTGCCCTGCTTGTCACAGCCCTCTGGGCTCTGCCATTCAGCCACCTCACTGCTCATCCCAGTTGCCTGCTTAACATGCATTTTCATAAAAAACAAAACAAGTTGGAAAACTTCATATTTGTCTTCACTTTCCTGAGTTAGTGTAATTTTTTAATAGAACATTATATTTTCAAACACAAAGTTCTATGCAATCTCAGTGTCAAACTGGAAGCAAAATTCTCATCTAGACAACAGTATTTCTATTTTTTATTTATGATTTGCCTTATAGGAAACAAATCTTTTCATTTTTGCAGCAGCACTATACTCCAGCAGTTAAAATCAGAAGAGTCTGGAAATCAAAAAGAACACCACATTCCCAAACAATTAACTTGGTTGTCTCATTAACTGAAGCTTAGAAAATTCTGAGTTAAGCAACAACCAGGATTTTATCCTCTGTAGTAAAACGAGCAGATTGTCAGGTCTCCTGTGAACCGTCTGCTCTCTTACAAAACACTACTCATGAGATTAGTAGGGCTGCTTTTAACTGGTATGCTGTGGGCAACTGTGCCACCGTCCGTCTGCGCTGCGTGAGGGGAAGGGAGGGCAGGCAGCGCCAATGAACCGAGGCAGTAAGCTGGCAAACAAACCCTTCCCTGGCACACTGACAGCAGTCCCCAGTAAGGACACTATACCTTGGTGACTACAAAGGTACCTGAGATGTTTAGCTCCTATAGAAGACACCCGAATTCAGAGAGGAGAGAAGAGCCCTTAGAGGAACACAGTCCATCTATACCTCATACGGTGTCAAACTAGGATGTGTTTGTTCACCTCCCTGTTCAGAATGCAGTGGCTGAAAACAGCAAGGAAAGGCCAACTTTCTGTTTGCAGCACACCAGGTTCACATGCCAGGCCTGGCAGAAGAATTTCACCACCACACGTCTGCGTCATCAGCACAGCAGCGTATGCAAACAAAAGCTTTTATGTATTTTAAATTGTCTTTTCTTTGCAATTAACTGACTTGTGTACATATAAATAATGTATATAATTATAGTCACCCAAATACAACTACACATTTCAAGATTAATTCCTTGAAATCAGTACAGCTGATATTACTAGCAAAAGTAAGAAAAATGTTCCTTCATTTGTGAGAAAAACCAAAACCAAACATAAAAAATGCATGTCAACAGTAGTACTTGCAACCCAGAAAAGTGGCAGTCAGTAATACTAGAGATATTTGCATCATATTCACAATAAAGATGTCACTTGGAAGCAATTCAATTTTTTGACAGAAGCATATGGCATCTTTGTTCTCATTATTCATAAATTAATGTCAAGCCTTCAGTTCAGTGTTGAAAGAGCTGTATGTCCAAATCTGTCTCTTATGTATTCAGTGAAGATCAACTTGGACATTCACAGTACTAACATGAAGCTTAAAGGTGTCAAAAGTCATGAAAAACTGTAAAAGCTGGATGCTTATCCTGTATCTGTAACAAAACCATCTGAACTTGATGCATTTAAAAAACTGGGCTGGCAATATCAAAAGAGCTAGTACTCCCATACAAGAAACAGATTGTGTTTTCTTAAAAATTACTTACTGCAAGATATCTTTCTCCCACTTGCTCACTCTCTGAACCATGTGCTAATGTTAAACTAACCCGTCTTTAATCAATGCGTTTGTTACAACTTGAATCCAATAAAATTTAAAAGCAATGAATGGGAACAGAGCAAGTATATCTCCTAATCTATTACTCTCCTATTCAACATTGTTTTGCTGTATAAACTTATGCTACTTCTTAATTGGCACCTGTTTCCGTGATCTTGGAAATATCTGACATTCCCACATACTTTTTGTATATATGTTTATTTTACAATTTGCTTCTGAGCTCCTTTTCTTTTAGTTTCAAAGAACAGCTATGCAAACAAGAAGAAACAACTCGATGTGATTTACAGGTGTACCTGGAATTTGCCATTGAGAACTGTCAAATGAGGGGAATAAAGCATCCATAAAATAACAGTAAGTATGATACTGTAAACATGAACAACTAATGAGCAAAAACTGCATTTGTGCCACCAAATCACAAAATTGATTAAAGAATATAGATGTTTTCTTTAAAAGAAAATAAAAACTTACGGAATGTAAGTAGTGCATTGGGAGAGTTTTAGGTTCTTTGTCTGTTTATACCCCCTGTAATATGTCAGCTAGGGTGGCAGCTGCCCCCCAGCGTACTCCTTATTCAGCCTTTGCCTGCTTCCAGTCCCCACCTTGAAAATCAGAAGTGTCAGTTACTTGTTGCTAATAAAACACACGTTTCCTTGTCACAGCGGTTGTTCTAATGGGTCTCAAAAGATCTCAGGTTATTCTCAGGAGACAAGTTTGATAGTACTGATGGAAAATCCTCCCTGAAGGCTCTCCTCTTCAAGGTAAAGTGTTCATATAGATGTCAGAGAGCAATCAACAGGATACATCTGTATCATCTCTACAAGCATCCCAAGGCAAATTATATAATCAGGACACAAGTTGCCTTTAAAAACATGGTTGGTTGTCAGTGCTGCCTACCTCTTATAACAGAAATTGTCACTTCTGTGTTAGGAACTTGACGCCATGTACACACACAGGGGCTCACAGCAAGGCAGATGATCAAAGGCAAACTCACGGGTACCTGTTACTCTTAATCACCTCCAAGGAAGCCAGAATGTTTTATCAAAATCAGTGGTGGGCACCAAGTTCAGACTGTGCCTAACAGACACTCCTGAAAGTCAAACAACCCTGGTCCAGGGGAATTAGGCTTGGCATTACATTACTGTATGCCACACCATTCTTTTGGAAAAAAATTCACAAAAACTGGCCCCAAATTCATATTCAATAAGGCTGGTCAACACTTGGTCAGCAGGCCAGGAGCCCTTTGGGACAGACTGTCCTGTTTCTTCCTTGCTGAACAGGTTGCCTGTAGTGGACAGGAGGGCTTGTGGGTTGTCACACCATGAACCAAGTCTCCTATCAAATTACAACCCTCATTCCACAGAGCGAGTGTGCCGGTTCAGTTACATCTTAGTATGTTTTCCATGCAAACTGTGGTATTTAACTTTGGGTCCACCCTGAGGATCCTAACAGGACATAATTAGAAGGGCCTTGCCTTGCCCTGGGGCCCACCACCCAGGAACCACAAGCAGGTTGCAGCCTTCCTCAGGGTAGTGTTTCCAAGAATCTCTTTGATGTGATTTACATGCACACAGAGGTGCACAGTAAGAGTGCAGATGCTCAGACCTGCTGCGATGTTTGTACGAGTGGGCACAAGGATAGAAAGTCTCTTTGTTCCCCAGCCCCCTCCCCGCTCCCACACTCAGCTTTCAAATGTGGGTGCTGGACTCTGATGGCACTTTTCAGCACCTACAATGATGTAATTGATGCACTTTAGGATCAAACTGGCTAGCCTGTTTGCCAGACTGACATATTTCATGTAGGGCCTCATGCTTGAAATTCATTGGGTGTTAAAAGTTCAAAGTGGTTTCAAATGATTTATACCTCAAGAAGATGCCTGAGAATGACACGTTAGAATTGAATTTTTTCCTGTGCTACCTCCATTGAAAGCTTCTTGTCTGAGTTTCCTTAGCTGGAAAATAGCAATAACGCCTTGATCATTCACTGTATCAAACGTAACATCCACAGTATCATGATGCTGAGCAGTCTGAAGCCATTGTCTTGTTACAGTGCTATATTTCATTCCAACATCACCCTTTTGCTGCCTTCAGACCAGCCCTCACCCAAATATCAGAATTTTTTCATCTCAGTGTTAGCAGCCAGGAGTGAGTGGTACGTTGTTTGTCCTTTACAGTATGGTCTGAGAGTACACACCTGGAAACTCACCTGCATTGCAGTAAAGCTCGTACTCAATGCTTGTTTCCCTAATTATCAGAATTTTCAAGTGTTAACTGATTCTAAATTAATTAAGCTGCCATTTTCTTCTTAATTTGTTTTTTTCTTAATTATGCCTCTTTAGCTGTACTTTGTTGTTTCATCACTAAACATACCTCCTCTTTGCCTCTTACTGACAGTAACTTCAGGTACCACTTTGCACTCAGAGCCTCCCATGAGGGGAGTGCTTTATCATACCTCTGCAAACAGTGTTGGGCACTGTGCTGGATGGAGGGCTGGAGGTAACGGGTTCATGGGTGTAGGACCCTTGTGCCTCAGATTGTCCTGGATATGAACAGTCTGGAGAGAAGGGTCTGGGAGAAGGCAGGGGGTGGAAGGGCAGTTCATGGTGAGTTCACTGATATTCAGCTTGAGCATGGGTGTCGCAACTACCCCGAGCAAGTTCTGGACTTTCATTCCTCAGATAGGAGGAATCTTTAGACTTTAAATGAGTAACATTTTCTTTCAATAAGTTTCTCATTCGATTGTCAGCTGCAGTTTCCAGTTAACCTAAACCTGGCTTTGAGGTGACAGTGAGCTATAATCAAAGCAGCTTACTATCCCACATCAAACTCCTCCCTTCCTCTGCTTCAACATATTCTGCATGGCTTGGGCCTGGTGAGACACTCAGTGTTCCTATTGTCAAATGCTGTTTTCTTTCACTTTCTCACACTGCTCTTTCACTAGAAGTTTTACTTCATCTCATTTAAGTATAGTATTGTTCTCCTGTCATACAATCATAGAATTGTTTTGGTTGGAAAAGACCTTTAAGACGATCAATTCCAACTGTTAACTGAGCACTGCCAAGTCCACTACTAAACCATGTCCCTAAGCACCACATCTAAGCATTGTTTAAATACCTCTAGAGATTGTGACTCAGCCACTTCCCTGGGAAGCCTGTTCTAGTGTTTGACAATCCTTCTGGTGAAGACTTTTTTCCTAATATCCAATCTAACCCTCCCTTAGCGCAACTTGAAGCCATTTCCTCTCATCCTATCACTTGATACTTGAAAGAAGAGACCAGCACCCACCTGGCTACAACTTCCTTTCAGGGAGTTGTAGAGAGCCATAAGGTCTCCCCTCAGCCTCCTTTTCTCCAGGCTAAACAGCCCCTGTTCTCTCATCTGTTCCTTGTAAGTCGTGTGCTCTAGTCCCTTCACCAGCTTCATTGACCTTCTTTGGACACACTCCAAAGTTGTCACTTCCACACATATCCAAAAAGAAGGTCCACAAAGAAAAGAGATACTGCATAGTGGTGTGGTGGGGTGGGTGGTAGGGAGTGGGGAGTGGGGGTTGGGGGGAGAGAGGAGCAGAAAGGAAAAGGCAGCGAGGGTCTGAGAAAAAATTGATGAGTTGACCCAAATATATACACCCAGAGGAAGGGCAGACTGCCCCTCATGAGTCTCTACAGCCTAAAGGAGTTTGTGCAGCACTACGGTAAATACAACTAAAGAGGACTGATGTAACGGTTTCCAAAGCAGGAGCTCTACATGGCCTCAGGTCATAGTAGCAAGCTCAGACAGGACCACTGCACTGCTCAGCCTGGAGTTGCTGTGGTGTCCAGAGACCATTGGTTTGCACAGTGGAGCTGTTCCGACAGACCTGAGTTTTAACATCTCTTTTTAACACATGTAGCAGAAGTCCTTTCACTTCAAAAGAAACTGATGCTGACCACACCAAAACATCAGTGATGACTGACTGGCTGTAGAATAATAATAATAAAAATGCTAATTACACTCATTTGCAAGGTGAACAAGGGTCATGTAAAACTCATGAAAAGGTCACCTTGTGAGGTGGCTGAGAATGAGGAATTCTGACCTTTGAGACTGAACGTAGCCCTCTGAATGCATTTGCTTTTGCTAGCTCTGAACACAACATAAACTCCCAATAAATGGGCACTGGCTAAGGAAACAAAGAGATCCCGGGAATGAGACTGCTGCCTTTCTCCCAAAGAACCCCTTGTTATCAAGAGAAGTGAGTGGTCTGGAAGAAATTTGTTGATGTCTCTCTTCCCCGAAGGTACTTCAAACAGTAAACGAACACACAAGATCCCATGTTTATTTTCTTTTAAATATATTTTTGAAAATATTGTGTGATCCAAAATATGTGTTTTTCAATTTTGCGTGCCATAGCCCGGCCATGAGTGATGTATTTTATCCATATTCATAACAGTGTACAAACTTTCTATTCATAGCTCTCCCCACAGCATAAATTTTGGTGGGCATGCTGGAATTTCCTTCTGTGGCATATGGTAATCCTTTACCTGAGGGCTTGCTCCAAATAAATGTTTACATTCCTCTGACAGCTCACTTGAAATGTAAAGGAACAAGGTATGTGAGTCTTCCATTAAATAACTGACTGCATTTACATGTTTGGGGGAGGAAGGCACATAGCGTTCCTACACCGGACTGGCTGCAGGAATGTCCAACCTTGTTTCCTCTCATAAATATTTCATAATAGAAAAGACCTTAAAAATATGCCAATTCAAACTGCGGATTGACCCTTCCAACTCCAGGCACCGTAGCTAGGAGGGACTGAAATAAACACCACAAGTAAGCAGTGCCTGCAGTGGGCAGTCATCTATGGAAACCACAGCCTCCTCTTTGGTCCTGGGGACCATCGTTTCATTCTGAAGCTATTCCAGGGAGGGCCGTCTGGAAGGGAGGGTGGTGGGTGGCAAGGGTCACACATCAAAGGTGCCAAGGAAGGTGGAAAGAATCTGGAGAAAAACTTCCTAGTCTGGTATTGGGTTTTATTTTATTTCACCCAGTTCAAGCAAATAACATTTTTACTTATGTTATTGAAAGAATGTCTCAGCACCTAGGGATAAGCATGCTGAAGCAGTAAATAGGAAAAATACCTATAGACAGTGTATATATCCAATCACTGAAGTAAATGTGCCACTGTTTGTTTATTAGAGAACCAGGTCTACTCAAGCACCCATGATTCCATCTAGTCACATGGGGGTTCTTTAGCCTTTTAATCATTATTTGTATCACTGGGGTTATTCACTTGGCCACCCTCCCTTAAGCTGCCACCAGGCTGGGGCTGGCAGGTTACCAAAACATCTCCAAGAGAAAGAGCAGCACAGGAATTTTTCGAGTTTGTTATTCTGCAGAAATCCAAACCCACAGCTTTCCCTGGTCACTCCTGCCCACCTTCTTTGCCAATTGAGCTCTAATAAGATATCCTTCGGTTGCCTTTGATATCTTTTACTGAGGGGACATGTTGTTTATCCCCGGGAGGAAGGTAAAACAGAGGCTCTTTCTCCTCCATTACCCTCATTCCCACACAGTGAAATATCTCATGTTTCCCAGTTATGAGTCTTGTGTTTCCCATAAGTGCTCATCAAGAGGACCATATTACCGTTCCTCTCGATTACTATCAAGACTACTCACAGGCCTCTCTAAATGGACATGAGGAGCTTGTGCAAACTGAACAGAAATAAAACTAGTTCTGGAGACTCACAATACCTCTCCAAAGCTGATAAGTACCCAAGTGACAGCTTGTCTAGTACATTTAACGGCTGATATGTATCCAACATCCTTATTTTAAATGAAGGAAAGCTTCGTGGATGTTACATTATTTACAATGACATAAAACTTGGGGAAGCAAATAGATCCTAGTAGCTACAGTAAATTATAATTACCACAATAATAGTTTGCAATTACAACCAGTCTCTTCTCTGAGGAACAAAATTACCTCTGAAACATTTAATTAAGTTGGGATCTGAAGTCTTTGTGAGCTAGTTTTATTCACAGTCCCCAACTTACAGTGTGGAACCCAGGGCACATGTATGTAAAGTAACTTGTATGAGTGTCACAGAGGAAGTAAAAGATGAAGCCAGAAGCAGAAACAATCCAGACCATAATATAAAAGTTCACAATTCTTACTAGAATCTGAAAGCACATTTATTCAAGCTTAAATTTGACTCTTACTTAATAGACTTCGGTCCTGTGCCTTAAAAACAAAACTATCCTTTGTCTACCAGTCCTTTCAAGATCTACCCATTATTGGGAAGATGGATGTATTCATTGTGGAATTGATACAGCTGTATTGAGTGTCTCAGCACACTTTGCTGCATTATCTTTAAATACATCCTCTACCAATATGTTTCAGAGAAGTGTAATAACGACAAAACACTCCAAAGAGGAGTGGAAAAAAAACCCTAGCCCCCTCTTAACACCAAACACTATTAGAAAAACAATTCAGGAAATAAGGTAGCATGTAGTGACAATGATGCGTTCTGATGTTTATTGGGATCCAAACAGCACAGGGTTTTATATGCTGACTTGATGTTAGGGTATACATTTTCCAGCTTAGCTAACAGCTGATTGACAAGCCAGATGGGATTTCAAAGGCGAAAATTAATATCTGTGATTGTCAATAAAGTCAGATTACACTTCAGAACTGTAAACTTGTATACAATCTTTATCAAAAGGGTTGCTAGCTCTTCCACTCTCTTTCTTACCTATTGATGCAAAGAGGATTAACCTTTACTGGTACTCTCCCATATCAGCTCATGCATCCCAGTCCAACCTTTACAGCAAAACCCTACAGACTACCCTTGGAGCATGTCCCCGGGGTTGGCAGGCTGAGATTAATTTTGTTATTTTCTAGTGATGGAAATACAGGTATTGACATCTTAACATTTCAATCAAGTTGGTCAATGGGATTTCCTAGCATTTGGAGAAGTTCCACTGTGTTTATGCAGTGAACTGCAAAATCCACCCACATTCCTCCATCAAACAGTTTCAGAAAGTCATTGCAAAAGGGAAGAGCCACACTTAAAATTGAGATGTGGTATATCACTGCATCTTGGTTTCATCTCCTTAGTGGAGATGTTGAGAGACCTCTCCTACCTTACTAGGACATTTCCAGGCATATTCCTCTAGGTTTCAGCGTACTTCTCACCACATGATGAGTCTCATGCAGTTGGCTCTATGGAACAGGAATTTAGAGCCCTGTCATTCTAAAATACTGAAGCATGTGGATAATCTTGTATATCTAGAGCCTGCCTGCATTATCATTAAATCCCATTGGAACTGTGCTTCAGGCCAGTTGCCTTGTGAAAGCAACAAAATGTTTTTGAAAAGCGGTGTGTTCCTCCAACACAGCACTAGCAGCTGTTTGTACCCAAGTGTTTAATTTGAGCTGAAGAGGTGCTGAAAGTATGAAAAAAAGGAATTTCCATTTCATTCTACTTTACCAGAGTGGAAAGTTACTTCACAGGTTTTAAAATATTTGCAAATTTATCTCGGTTTAGGGAAAAAAAAACACAACCAAGCAAAAACCAGTATGTTAGATGTATAAAACCTCAAATTCCCTGAGGCTTGTTTATTTCCAAGTTAAGAAACCAAAGCATTTGATGGTTACAAAAAAGGGGGCAATGTGCTTTTGTTCTGGTAACATCAAATAGAGTTATCCATTGTCTGAAGAACAGTTTTCTGTTAAGGAATTGTTTTGACCAAGCTTTGCGTAGTGATAGACTTCTACCATTAAATGCAGTCCTGTTTATCACCATCAAACCAGTGGCACTGGGTGTGAAACACTTCAATTTGGTAATCCATGTGGATTTATAGATCTCTGTGAAACCAGCAAACTCTCTTGCTTCCATAAGTATCTCACAGAAAGAAAAACCCAAACCCAGTAATCTCTCCAATTTAAAAAGCAATTACTGGAATAAATTTCCTAGAAACAGCCCTGGTTTGGTATGTTTCAGCTGTTGTTATATTCAGACCCAATCTTGCTTGCATTCATGTACTTTTGAAATGAATGATAGGAGCACAGGACTACTGTGTCCACACTGGGACACAGAGGACTTAGTTCTCAGATGTCAGATTATTAGTTCTGCAGCGATTGGCACATGAGCAGTATGAGAATTTTCATATTACCATTGTTCATCATTCTTAATGATGTTCATCATCATTTGTGCTTTGCTCCTAGGTTCCCCAGTTGGAACTGTATTTTTTTATCCACTTTGATGTTTTAAAAGCTGTACAAGAGACAGGAATTTATCTGATAAGCATGATTTAAAAACCATCCAGCTATCAACAAAACAAATTGTTCATTATTAATTAGACTTCGAGTGGTATTTCGGACTCTGAAGAAAAGACGTATCCACAAAAGCAAAGCTGTGTGTTCAGATAAGCAAAATCTGTGAGATTTGAGTCAATGGGACCTTAAAATGCTCAGTGCTTCAGAGGTGAGGATGATATGTGTTACGTTCCTATAAAAATAAAATTACATCAGTATCAGAAGTCAGTGTGTTGCAGAACCAAAAAAGAATTATTTCAATCCTATGAAAATCTTGTTAGAATACCTGACTAACTATTGCTGCTGTAAGTTTTGTTTTATTTTATAGAAAGCATGTAAGGAAAAGTTTCAAGCCCCCCATATGTTCAGTCTTGCAACTGAACCTGTTGAAGTGCTTGGTTCCTGGCCAGATTACAGCTAACCTTCACCAGTCTATAGAGCATTGGTCAGTGTAGAAGGTGAGAAGGCTGAGTTCAGAAAACACCATTTTGTTGCCCATTTTTTCCTATGTGTCATTCTGGATCATTGTGCCAAAACACTATGCGCTGTATCTATAAAGCTGGTGTCAGTTCCCAGAGCATCACTGTCTTTCCTCTGGGATGTCACAGCCCTTGTCTTAACTGAACAGCAAATGAAGAAGCATGTTAATGAAAACAACACAAAAATCCCTATTGAAGTCTGCTGCAAACGATTTGTCATCATTCCTAGTCCTGCAGTGTTTGCAGACCCTTCTCAGGGCTGCTGGACAAGGGCAGCAAGGGGCCCACGCTCTTTCAGGCAGACCAGCTCAGCAGCAAAAGACTTCTCAGTCATTCCTAAATAGACTCATCCTTCTTTGAGCTGGAGGACTGAGGTCAGGGATAATTAAACTATCAAGTCTCCCATTGACTTTGTAGAAGCTTGCTGGCTGTGACACTGTGTTCTCTGGCATGAGCAAGTGAAAGAATAATTCATCCTTTGTCTCCAATATTATGTTTTTTGCCTTGCAAGGATGCAGCAGCTCTTTTCAGGAGACCGTGGGTCATCTGAAGAATCATGCCCACAAACTCCAGTAGAGCACCTCCAAGAAGACAGCCAGGAGCCATCCCTTTGGGATTCAGCCGGTTCTCTTGTTCCACAATCTGAATTACCTCTTTCACATGCTCCAGGGGAGAAGAGTTAAATATCAGCCTTGAATGCTGCTTTTCAAAGACAGCAACGCCATTACTCATTTTAAAGTAAACAGCTCCTGCACTGCACAGTAGAATGAGCTAGATGTTTCTTGTGCTATCTATAAATTGGTGAGTTTGTCTGTGTTCTCTGTTTTCTTCATTTCCTACAGATAAAGGTCAGTAAATTGTGAACAGACATGATTAATTGGTGTGTAGCTTTATGGCAAAACCACTTTCCAACACTTAAATCACATAATGGCATTATCATTCCCTTTTATTTTGGTAATATTTGAACACGGTCACATCTCTGTTGAAGATGATAAAGACATGAGGAGATATAATCTGACCACAAGTGTATTCCATTTATGTTTGCAGATCTAGCATTTTTTTCCTCTTCCCTCAGATTTCTGTTTTATTTTCCCCCTTTTTCTTTCTATTACAAGTTCTCTCCTCCCCTCCCTCTTCAGCAATTTTTCACAAAATTCTACTGTCACACACTTTCCCTCAACGAAGATAGCTCCGCAGCATCATCTTTTCTTTTATCAGAACGCCAGGGAATGACAGGGAAGGTGTATCTCTAATAGCCAATTTAAACAGTGAGGAGCTTAAATGGATCGTAGATCCTTTTTATAGTTCATCCAGACTGGTCCTATGAACTGGCAAAATAAAAGGACCTTCTGCAGACATCATTACTGGTGGTATTAATGATCTCATCTCCTCTGACGTAGGAAACACAACAGCTAGTGGTCAAGGTGGCTGGGAGTAAGGAATGTACTGTATTTTTTAAACAGTAGGCGGCCAAATGACCGCACATTCACTGCTCCTAGTGTAGAGGGAAAAGATGGAAAATGCACTTTTGCATGTGTTTGTGCACGATCTTAAGGAAAAGTACTATTACTATATGTGATATTTTTAAAGAAGACAAAATATCCCTGTGCTGCGTCACCTGTTCAGAGTGAATTCAAAGTGAGTGATAGGAACTGTGGGACAATGGTTCATGGCCTGAAATCTTTGTTTTATTCCAAAACAGAGAGATTTGTTTGAGATCACAGAATCACAAGGTTGGAAAAGACCTTCAAGGTCATCAAGTCCTGTCTTATGCTAAGCCATATCCCTAAGTACCTAGTCTACCCTTTTTTTGAACACATCCAAGGGTGGTGACTCAACCCCCTCCCTGGGCAGCCTGTTCCATGCCTCAACAACTCTTTCAGTGAAAATTTTTTCTAACATCTAATCTGAACCTGCCCTGGCACAGCTTTGTGCCATTTCCCCTTGTCCTATCGCCTGTCACCTGGCTGAAGATACCATCTCCCACCTCTCTACAGCCTCCTTTCAGGTAATTGTAGGTGGTGATAAGGTCTCCCGTCAGTCTCCTCTTCTCCAAGCTAAATAGCCCCAGCTCCCTCGCTGCTCCTCATAGGATTTGCCCTCCAGCCCCTTCACCAGCCTGGTTGCTCTTCTCTGGACTCGCTCCAGGACCTCCATGTCCTTCTTGTGGTGAGGAGCCCAGAACTGGACACAGCACTCGAGGTGTGGCCTCACCAATGCCGAGTACAGGGGCACAATCACCTCCCTAGACCTACTGGCCACACTGTTCCTGATACAAATCAAGAAGCCATTTGGCCTTCCTGGCCACATGGGCACACAGCTGGCTCACATTCAGCCTGCAGTCAACCAACACCCCCAGGTCCTTCTCTGCCTGACAGCTCTCCAGCCAGTCTCCCCCAAGCCTGTAGCACTGCATGGGGTTATTATGTCCCATGTGCAGCACTCTGCACTTGGCCTTGTTAAACTTCATCCCATTGGTCTTAGCCCATCGGTCCAGTCTGTTCAGGTCTCTTTGAAGAGCCTCCCTACCCTCAAGCAGATCAACACTTCCTCCCAGCTTAGTGTCATCTGCAAATTTACTGCTCCTATTCTGTGTAGGGTTAAAACGACCATCAGAGCATGTACCCCGGTGCCTTCTTCAGATGGAACCGTGCTTGTACCAGAACAAAACAATGGCATGTTGGATTCATATTGTGCAAAAGAAGATAAGTGAGAGTAGATTTAAACATAATATTATACTGAATTACCGTAATAATTTAAGAAGTAGTGCATGTCATGCCTGGATCATGGAAAAAATACAGTGCTGCTATAAGATGGAGGAAAAGCAGTTCTCCAGGCTCTGTGTTTTTCACGTGGAGATTCACTGCATGATGGCAAAGGAGCATTTAGGTCCATCAATCGACTGATTGTTGTAGTATTTGTCGTCATGGCACTTATTTGTTTTGCTAAAGGAAATGCTTCAGCAGGGAGCGCACACACAGCCTGGCACAAAACGGAGCGTGCCCACATTCCTGACAATGATGGTTTACTTAGCTGTGCGGGGGAGGCTGTTTTCAGCTGGCTGGTTACAGCACCCATTTTTTCCTGAAAAAGGGGAAACATAGTAATACCATGGAGAACCATGGACACAAGCTGCCTGATTTCACCACCAGATCTAAATTCTTCCAAAACAAAATACCGCAAAACATCCAGCGGGCAACAAGGTGTGCCTTTATGCACTGCTGTGGCGGGCTGTGGATTGGCTTTTCACCCTGACTTTTCAGCCAGCTCAGCGTTACAAACCAGGCACAGTAGCCTTAGGTACCCATTGCTCTCCAGACTATTACTGTGACATCAACTTTTTCTCCAAAAACTCTGCTTCACACTGTATAAGAGTTTTGCATTATGTGCACTAAACTCCTAAGGGATCACCTGAGGATATTTGTAGGTTGTTTTAGGGGATGAGACAGCTGTCAGGTGCAGAAGGCTGGGACATCTTAGCTGGTAGCAGAGGGTACAGGTAAGGTTTGCACAGTGAGGAAGGCAGTGGAGAAAGTGAGGGATAAGTTGTTCCCCAAATTCTCCACCAGAAGAACAGGGCTCTGTGCTGTAAAAGTCACTGTACGAAGCAGGCAGTGCGCTTCTGAAACATGCTGTCTCAGGAGCCATAGTCAAGGAGTCAGGGCAGACCTCCATGTTCAAAACAGGACTAGAAAAAAATCAAGCAAAATAGGTCCAAAAAAGACACTGTTGGGAATGGGGAGGGCATTTTTCCCCCACCATCCCAAGTCCAAAAGATGTTTTTGCACAATTGTTAATCTAGAAAAGGTAATCTCTCTAGGATGCCACCTTCTACAGAGCAACTCAGGGCAGATTCTGTCTCTCCCCAGAGGCTCTCTAGTGAGCTCAAGGAGCCTGGCTCATCTAGGATGAAGTTAGCTTTAGCTTAAAGCTCTCCCCAGACAAAGAAAAATTAACTTACTGAGCGTATGACAAAAGCAGAAAAGTCATATAGTATAAATAAAGCAAAGAACTCTTGGAGCGATTTCTAGAGCAAAATAAATGTACAAAACCCAAGAGAATTAGTGTCATATTTTTCTCCCATCATGCCAACCATCTGCTGACATAAAGGCAGAGTTCAACCGCGAGTGACTCAGTTGTGTCTCTGTCCCCCTGTGGCAATGGGATTTGAGAAAATAGTGACTTCAGCAAAAATGGCCAGTATCTTGAGCCAGGTTCTGTGTGCTTTTGACTGCTGGGAAACAGCACTGCTAGTCTTGCTTCAGGCGGTGAACGAGAACTAAGTAGATCATTCTTTTTTTCATCTGTTTCAGGAAGGAGATTATAGCCTTTGACTTGGAAAATACCTCCAATATTCATTTTGATCCATTTCTCTGAATTTATCAGGGCTAACTGCTTCAGCAGTCAGTCATTGTTTCCCCCACTAAACCCACACCACAAATTACTTTGGTATATTGCCTTTCAGTTTATCTTTGTTCACAATAGCCCCAAATTCCGTAACGAATGACAATCCATGAGCAAACTCTCTGAAAGATAACCTCTTACTGGAAAGTGTACCATACATAATTATGACTCAGTTTGAAAAACAACAGAAAGTGTCCTCGGTGTTTGACTTGTCAGCCCTGCTGTGTAATGTTAACCAGGCTTGATAATCCAGGGCAAAAACACAGACTGACCCGTTTCTTGTTTTCTTTGCACCAGAACTATCAAATTCATTGGCATTCCTCTGCTTGTGGACCACTTTTTGGGTTTCCATGCCTTAGCTGACCTCTAATTAGTATAATTCATCACGTAGAGAATAATCCTGTTTCTAGTCTCAGTCTGTCCCTGGCTGCAAGGTGTGGAATGGGTATGTATATAAAAATACGTACCTATAATATGCCCATATAATAATAATATATGCGCATTATATAATAGTGTATGACAGTGATTTATGGCAGTAACCTCCCTTTTCCACCCTTTAACCAGCCTGCATGGTTGTGGTCTCTCCCCTGTTGATGCTTACTAGTAGGTACCAAAGAATGAGAGAAAACAACTTTACTGACAGACACTCCCCTGTCTGCTGCTCCCATAAGGGACCAAATCTTCACCCTCTCCCTGTGCAAAACCAAGTGTTTTGGACTTCCCTTCCTTCCTAGGAAGGATTTTTTCACATGGAAGGACACTTTCCATACTTACTTCAATCTTATTCTCACTGAATTGTGATGTGCAAAGTAACCTATTGGCTTTCTGCTTCATGTCTTGCCATGAGTCCAAGGTTAGCATGGGTTGCTTGGTAATGCTGGGATTTATTGATACAATGAATTTCACCAGGCTTACAATTCCAAGAAGTCTGTCTCACAAGCTATCGGGAAGTGAAGGAAGAAACAGCGCATTAAATGAAAAACATTCTCTGGAATACTGTAGGTGTAAACTGAATTTTCATTGAAACTAGTCACAAAAAGTCATCCAGAAAGGAGCCAGAAGTAAAATTAGTCATCAGCCTGGTAAAGCTGTCTGTACTGAGCCCTCTTTGTATGTTCCTACAAGTACACGGTTAGGTTGAAATAATAGTCACCGGAAACCAAGACAAATATGACCGATGCTGACTTCATATAAGTGTAAATGTAGCAGCAAAAGAATTAAAAAATACCTCAAAGATAAACACATCTGTCTGTCCAGTAGCCACCTCTTGCCCTACAGCAACCCTATATTTTTCTGTTCCTTTTCTGTTCTGCTTCACCACCCGATATGACATCCTGACTTTCTTTAATTTAATTTAATCCATTTATTAATTGAATTTTTAAACTGAATTTTTAGAAATTTAAACGGACCGATCTCAGCATGCTCATTGGTCTGATCATTCATTTTGCCTGCAGGAATTCCTTGGGCTGTATAAGCAGTTTTGTTACAGACAGCTTGTTCCCAGAATATAGGGCTTCTTGGCAACAGGGAACTCAATTAACAATTACACTTGGGCTGTGGACACCATTCTCTTGTGCCGTCGCTGCACCAGCTGAAAGAGTTACTGAAGAAGCACCTCATCCCCAGGTGCTCATCACCTTCTCTCTGTGGTCCCTAACCAGCACCCATCAAAAAGAGATGTGTCAATTTTCAGAATTTAAAGAAGGGGCCACTGTTACGACAGCTTGTTTTGACTGAAAAAATTATGGGAAGTCACACAAGGAGCCTGGCCAGCAGATCAGAGGGCTTGATAACTTCCAGCAGCAGAGCCGGGGGAGACTGGGGCACTCACCTTTTTGTTGGCACAGCTGCAGCTGGAAAAGAGCATGTGTCCATAGGCTTGCAAAACATCAGCTGCAAGAGAGCAGATGAGAAACCCAGAATAAATGCCGTATAGGCATGTCAGTGTGCATGCAGTTTGAAGCAGAACATCTTGGGCTTGTAGCAAACTTATTCCACTCCAGACAGAGGGACCTTTGCCATTTACCTCTGCGAGAGAAATAATTCTGAGTTCTCAGGACAACTTGAACTGCATTAAATGAAAGGAGAGTTTATCACACATCATAAGATGACTGTCAACTTGCTAAACCGCATAATTAGATCCTACGTCTGAGCCCTAGGTTCTTACTTATGCACCTAAAGAAATAGATTGAATTTCATAAGCACTGGGAATCCAGGCATCTCCTGTTGACTCAGTCATTCCAAAGGCAACTGTAAGGTTCCCAAATTTTGGGAAAATAAAACCATTTATATCCTTGCATGAGGGCCAAAGAACCTACTTTTAAGTACACTTGTGTTAATCTTTCAGTCTGTGCAACTGAATGCAAAGAAATAAAGCCCATTTGGAAAGGCAAACTTTCAAACTTGCCTCACTTATTTTAAAACGCTACAAAAACTGTAAGAACACTCTAAGAGACTAGATTTTACAGAAGCACAATTACAGTGTTTTGGATGACTGTGGCAAGATTCTAGCCTCGTGTAGTCATGACTAAATGTTTTCTAGGTACGTAATATTTTTCTTCGGAACAAAACCCTATTATTCCTGTCAAATGCAAGTCAGTCTCTAATTTCCAAAGCTAAAATATGTGTCAATCACTTCAGCAGCTGCTATCTTTCAGATACATATAAGAAGATCTTTCAGCCTTTTGTGTAGTCATAAAAGAAACTACTTAATAACCAACAGATATCTCTGAATAATGCGATGATATTATGCCATTTCACCGATTTTACTGTATCTTTCACAGTGTGTTTCCAGGTGGAAGTGCCCCACTGTCAGGGATGGAAAGCTTTATGGTGGTTTTGTGCTTTCTACTCAGTTTCATGAGAGCAAGGCAAAGCAATTACTCTCAGACCTTGATGTTTCTAGATTTGAATGTGCTTGGTAATGATGACCCAACAGCATGGAGCCATGCCGATGACCTTGTCCAAGTTCAGTGTGCAATTGATGTGGCAGCTGTAAAATGCTGTGAAGCACAGTGCAATGAGTACAATGGAAACAGAGCATGCTTCAGTATATTGGGGGCTCTTGACCTTGCAAGGAGCAGAGAGGAAACAGACAGGGAATGGGGAGGGTGAAGCTCTGAATGGTAGAAGATATACAAAATAAATAAATTATCAGTGTGCACCTGCACATACTTAGTCTTTTCTATTATATCAAAACTATTGGTCAGTGTCCCAAGCTAATGTGCAAGAAAGATGCTATTGTGCAAGGGTGAGAAAAAACATCTAATTTTGGTTCATACTTGCAATGCACTAGGCATGATTACCTGGCCAGTAACTGCATCTCAGCTGATTCTTGTCATTTTCGTAAACAATTACCATTCACTTTCTGACTATGTGAGCACTTAGGCTGAGTTCATGGGCAGATTTAAGCACTTAGGCTGAGTTCATGGGCAGATTTAAGCACGTAACACCAACCTAATTGCTTTGAAAATGCCTAATTTCCAAATGTGGTCCCTCCTGGTCTTTACTCAGCTGCTTTCAGACCACGCAAACACTTCCATTTTCAGTCCATCATATTTCTCAACCTTAACACAACTGGTCTGTTTCTTTCGTCTGATCTAGTAGGTGCCAGGGGAGATTCAGGCTCGACATTAGGAAGCACTACTTCTCAGAAAGGGTAGTCAGGCACTGGAATGCACTGCCCAGGGAGGTGGTGGAGTCACCAACCCTGGGGGTGTTCAAGGAAAGACTGGATGTTGTATTGAGGGATATGGTTTAGTGGGAGCTAGTAGTAATAGGTGAATGGTTGGACTGGATGATCTTCTAGGTCTTTTCCAACCTTGATAATTCTGTGATTCTGTGATTCTGCTTTTGGACAACTAGTAACAAAGTATGGCCACATAGAAGTGCTTCCACCTTTTTTGCCTCAGATCATATTCATCTCTATTCCTCTTGCAATGGAACTGCAGGAAAAGCTCTGGTCTGCAACATGAGAATATTAGGGTCAAATCCATCCTCTTCAGAAAGGCTTTTGCATGTCTAATGCATTTAGAGGTGAACAACATAAATCCCAGGGAATAGAGTACTCTGAGATCATCTTGAATCATCTGAATAACAAACTACAATGAATAATCAAATGTTCATTATGCTAGAAGGAGAGACAGAGATGACAAATTAACTGCATCCTGGACTGCATCTAAAGAAGTGTGGCCAGCAGATTGAGAGAGGAGATTCTGCCCTTCTACTCCGCTCTGGTCAGTCCTCACCTGGACTACTGTGTCCAGCTTTGGAGCCCTCAGCACAAGAAGGACATGGACCTGTTGGAGCTTCTCCAGAAGAGTGCCACAAAAATGATCAAAGAGCTGGAGCACCTCTCCTGTGAAGACAGGCTGAGAGAGTTGGACTTGTTCAGCCTGAAGACACCAGGGGGATCTTACAGCAGCTTTCCAATACCTGAAAGGTGCCTATGAGAAAGCTGGGGAAGAACTCTTCACAAGGGCATGTAGCAATAGGACAAGGGGTAAAACTTTTAAACTTGAAAAGGGGAGATTTATGTTGGATATTAGAAAAAAACTGATGTATCGCTGGAACAGGTTGCCAGGAGAGGTAGTGTAGGCCCCATCCCCGGACATATTCAAGGTCAGGCTTGATGGGACTCTGAGAAACCTGATCCAGTAAAGATGTCCCTGCGTACTGAAGGGGGGTTGGACTAGATGACTTTTGAAGGTCTCTTCCAACCTAACCCATTCTATGATTCTCTGATTTCACAGACTCTTTTGGTGAGTGTTCACATGGCTGGGGAAGCATCTCACCTGCTGTAGTTCTTGACTGCGTGACTATGTCACATGGAGGATTTGCCTCTGGGAGAGGAACTCCCCTTCCTTGGCTCACAGCTCTTCCAGGGTCTAGCCTGTAAAATATTGCTTTTGCCATAGGCTGTCTCAGAACATCTAATACTCATGTAGTTTAATGGGTATCCAGGAGGTAATAAATACTGTTTCCAGTTCTAATCGGCAAAGGAAAGGAACTGCATCTCACATTCTTCTTTTCTCTGGTCCTGTTCCTTCTAGCCCCTGTATTGCTGCAGAAGGATCACCAGGGCTGTAAACTGTGTGAATTTGGCATAGCACAGGCAGCTGGAGAGAGCAAGGTAGTGAATTCTGATTAAAAAACCTCTGATCGCCTGCAGTTTGGAGACTGAGAAGAAGTGGAATTTCAGATATTTCCTCTGGTTTATTTATAACCACACTGGCTTTTGTGGATCTAGCTAATCAGGATTTAGACCTCTGCATATTGTGAAGGGAAGGCAGGTAGGATTTTGACCTTTCAAGCAGTGGAGATCAAGACATCTGAAAGAGTAAAGCTGCAGTACAACACAGAAAATCCCCTCCTGAACATCAGTCTTCTTGGAGTCTTAACTCCCACAGATCCAGATGAGTCTAGATGCTTTTTAGAAGTTTAACCCTGCAAACTTAGACCACAGTCCCCACCCCCGCCCCGAGGCAGGGACCAGTTATTTCATTTGGCTGCAGAGCAATATCTATACAATGAAGTTTACCACCTGGCCTAGAAGTATTTGTTTCTTGTGTGTTTCCTCTCAGCATGGACTGTTATAGTTTGCCTGAGAGCAAAAGCTTCATCACTATCTCCCTCCAATGGTAAGCTGTGGTAAATTCTTCCGCAGAAAGATAAAAGTTACAGCACCCACTGTTTATATTTCCAGTATGATGAGTAGAGGAAGAGACTGACAATTTTCAGTCTAATAATCATTAGAACATGCAGTTATTACTAAAAAGTGATTCTTGTTTATCATGTAAGCATGTATTTACATGTAATAGAATCACAGGTCTTGTGATTCAAACAAGTGTCATTCAAACTGAGCAGGAACTCAGGAGTTCTCCAGCTCAACCACCTGCTCACAGCAGGGCCACCTGTCTGGTCAGACCAGGTTGCTCAGGGCGGTGTCCACTCGTGAGAGGAAAATCCCCTGAGGATCCCACTCCATTGCTCAGCTGCCCTCAGCATGAAAAGCCTTTTTCTTACACCCAGTATGAATCTCTTGTTTCACTTCATGCCTGTTGTCCCTCAGCTTCCCACTGTGTAGCATGGTGAGGAGCCTGGATACATCTCCTCAACCACCTCCCAAGGGTGCTGGGGGGCTGCTGGTAGCACCTGTTAGTTAATGTCACTAAATATGACACCTTAGAAGACCTCATTGTGTTTCTTCCATAACATGAGTGGCTGGGCTTCTCTCCTCCCAATATCAGGATGACGACAGCTGGTAGCAGCACCCTGTTGATGGACAGAGGACAGGGGAGATTTGTCTTTCCTCAGCTGTTCCCTTCTGGATAAATACTTGCATAGCAGCCCTGTTTCCTTACGGAACTTTTCCTTTCAGGGTGTGAAGAGAGGCTGGGCCAGGGCAGAAACTTTCACTCAGAGCATGTAGCCATTACTGAAAACATGGAAAATATGAATATAGCTTAGCTGAGAACACAGATCGCGCAAGTCAAAGTCAGGTCTTGCTGTGGTTTCACTGTTTCCCCATAGCAGTTACAAGAATTTCCATGCTTTTCTGATCTGAATTTCATTTGGAAAGTATGTAAATGGCTATTTTCATTGCTTGTACCAGCTGAGTCAGAAACTCATGCTGAAGGAAGATGGGCACTTTCCAGAATTTTCGTAAAGCCGTCATGGTTCACTCAATTGATGCTAAATGAGAGAAAAGGTATGAGGCTTGAGGTAGCAAAAGCCTGGACTTCAAATTGTATTTATAAGTAGCCATAAATTTTGGTCTCACTATTGTTAACCCATTCTCATGTCCTGCTGTGTTTTAGTCGGTGTCATAGTAATCTAGTAAATAATAAAACACCAAGAATAAAATATTTCAAATACTGAAATACTTCTTAAAAAAAAATAAATAGGAGTATTAAGTGTCCAAGAGTATGAAGTTTTTGCAAATAAATTCAGACTATACTGACCCAGAGTTTGCAACTTATTTCAGGGATTAAAATGGTGTGTTTGGCATATGTGCATGTACGCATAATGTAAGACATGGGGGGAAAAAAGGGATAATTCATTCACAAAATCTAATTTGACAAAAAAAAATTCAGAAGCACCTCTGAGAATTACAAGTCTTAGTTGTAGTCACTGTTAATGAGACTTCAGTGTCATTCCAGCTGTCTCTAGCAAATAACTGTCGTCTAGGACATACTTGAACTTCATCAAATCTCAAAATTTACATGTGCAGAAGCAGAGAGAGAAAAGAAAACACATTGCAAGCTGAGCAAAAGCAAGGTGTTTTGGTGCCCATGGTGGAATATAAATGAGTTTTTGCTCCTCCCCCTGCCCTCAGCAACCAACAAGAAGCAAGCAGAACACTCAGGGCAGCATCAGTACAACTGAAGAATCAGGCCCTTTTGCAGAAAGCAGCTGACTATCTGAAATACATGAGGAAACCGACTTTGCAGCTTTCTCAGTGTCAGAAGATGGCTAAAAGCTTAATTCCCTGCTCCTTAGCACCTGCAACTTGAGGATGTTAGCATCCTGGTGAGAGTAGGAGCAGGTCTAGCTTCTAACTGCTCTGTTCTGTGATCCTCTACCAGCTGAGTCAAGATGATGCCTCTGAGGACACAACACTAGTGTTCCCAAATCAGATCAATAAACAACAGGTAAGACAGAGCCCTACACCTGCTTCTAGCAGGTATGTTGCTTTGGGCTGAACACTGAGCATGTAGTGAACTAGATGCTGCTTTTCTTACTACCTCTTTTTATGTCTTTGGTCCATTGGTGTTATTGACTATCCCATGTAAACCTGCCTCTTGAAGTCACAGTCCTAGGAAGAGAAATAAGACAAATTTAAAGGATGCTTAATTTAAAAGTATTGCAGTATGAAAACCGTGCCCTAGCCTTTCACTGTAATATCATTCCAATGCCTCAGCATATCACGATTACATTCTTTTACAGATATATAGACTGAATACAGGAACAGACTAGTATATTAAAATGAATTTAAAAAAAGATTGAAAGGATGAAATATTAATTGAGTAGCAAACCCTCATTTAATGTTCACTCACAATAAAATATTATTTTTACCATTACTACATGTCATTACAAATGGTAAATTTTAAACAAATAATTATATGAAACTCCAGTTTTATGTCAGCAATCTGAGGAATTGTGTGAGAAGTTGTTTACCTTGGGTAGAAACCTTTTGATAGGATGGGTGATTTCATACACTGAAGAAAGAAAAAGTGTAGCTGTCCGAAGGCCAAACAGGAGGATGATATCATCAAATGAGGAGATATATAAAAAGTTCAAGCTGGGACCAGTATTTCCTAAAGTTATGGTCTTCCCCTTGTACATTTCCCACAGTTCAATTTGTTTCTTAATAACTTTCCCTAGTAAATTTTCACACTCAGCAGCCTAAATGTCATAAAAGTAAAATATATGGCGACACTTAAACAAGAACAGGATGGGTTTTTTGCAAGAACACTCAATCTCTAATTTGTAAAATGCTACTAGTGAACATACACTGATCATTTGATATGAGGTAATCTGGGGACTTCTTTGATATCTTTTGAATGACAAAGTCAGGATTACATATCTAACCAAATGACACTACTGATGTTGTTTCTAGAGAACGTAAAACTTTCTAAGTGGGTGTGATGGGTGCATTCCTCTCTGTATTCCATTCCCTCTTCTCTCCATCACCTCAGTTCTTATATATTACTTAAATTTTATTAGCTCTGGGCTATGATCCTGTCTGAAGTGTCTGAGTACATTTCAGCACAATAGGATTCCAACCTTTAAGAGAAATAGACTATGCCTTGTTCAATATGCAATATATAGTTTACATAATACATGAGACATTAGCAGAAACGCATTATGAAGTGATTTTTTCCAAAGAAGCAGAGAAAATGGGAAGAGATTCTAAAGAAAATGCCACGCTAAACAAGCAGCGAAAGGTCTGTCCAAGCCCTGCCACGGGCAGCTCTGAAACACATTATAGCACATAATGTTCTCTATGGCAGGATCCCACAGACATACAAGAAAGCAAATATTTATTTCACAAATTTGGACCCTGCGGTGGAACATAAACATTTCGTGTGTTGTCTGTAGCTCAGTATCACAGATCCAATGTTACATTTCTCAGAAATCCATCACCTAGGGTGCACTTTGTACTGAGATCCAGGGTAGGCACGGAATAATAAGGCTTTGTATTTCGACGATAATCCAGATGTAAGTATAGGTGTATCCCCCAGAAGCCTGCTAGAGAGCTCTGAGTACCTTGACTGCGGGCCAATCCCATCAGTATTGTACTGTTTATGGTCTGTTCCTCATATTCACAGCCAGCCCTGGAGTCGGCTTTGTCTGGATGGTCCAAGAGAGCTGAGTGTTCTTGGCCAAGGAGCGGGTGTTTTTCCGCAGCTGGGACAGGAAGGACTCAAGTGGGTACTCATGAATGGGACAGGTTTTTGCTGCTGGGAGGAGGTAACTCCTGGTCAGTGGGAAGCTGTTGGCAGAGGAAGAGCGATACGCGCTACTTTCAGGGAAGAAAATACAGAGCTTTTGGCAGGGACAACACTAATTTCTCCATTGAAAAGTCTGATATTTGAGATGCCACCTGGAGGTTTCAGTTGACAGGCATGAGCAATTTGTGGTCTTGCACGTCTCCAGAGATACTTCCATGCTGGGGGCAAACAGCAAGTGTGATCTCTAAAAAAAATTTGAGATGCACGGCAGTGTGACACATCTAATGCCATACTTACCTTATCTTTTTTCTGATAATTAGAGGCAATGCTTCTCTACCCACAACACACTTTGAACCATCCCTTTGCAGTATCAGATAACTAAAAACATTAACTCTGTGACCAAAAGAAACATCTGATTTATAAGCAGAAACAAAATACCCCTTGGTTTGTTATTCAGACCCACATTTAAACCAGGTATGCATTGGACTCTTTAAAAATGTATGGCATGAATTGACTACCAAAAAATCAACAATTTTTGCTCTTAATTTATTGCACAGGAATAGCTACAAATCACTCTGTGTTACAATACAACACAACACAGGAACTGTTTATGATTTTGTTTTCCACAGATCAAGTTCCCTTCACCTCTTCTGAACCAGCCGTGTACAAATTTTGTAGTTTTTCATGGTCTGCCATAGCTCACCAGATTGTTATCTCTGGCTCAATCCTATTTGTGAGCCATTTTCATTCCCAGCTGCACTGGTAGTACCCACAGCACAAATTAGGACAAATTTATGAGCTGCTCTACCTATCAGTCTCCCATCCGTGATACTAAACTTTCTGTTACCTAGATTTGCCAAGAACAAACTACCCTTTCTCATCAGTATGTAATGAATCTCAAGAGAGCTAGAGTAAGGTGCTAAAAGACCAATTTTGTGCACTTTATAATGCATGAGGAAAGTTCCCAGAGGGAATATTAGGTGAAAATTGAAGACTGTTGGTGTTGAGGCCTTGACTGAGGACCAGACTCTGGCTCTCTGTTCCCCCAGTGGTGCTGAAAGACCAAAAAAGAAATTAATCAAGCTCTTACCCATTGCTTACACACCTAAGCCCCTGTGCATTGACAGAATAAAAAGAACCAAGTGTCATTCCTTAATGAGAGGAATGGTATGATGATATCTTTTATGAGACATCAATATTAAACCTTGGATTGATCCCCACTAATATAAGGATGAGTCAGGAAGCTGGCTTCCTTAGGCTACCGGTGATAAAGGGATGTAGTAAGTTCAGAAGACCATTCAGCACATCTGGGATGTGAGGTAACTTTTAGATATCCTCTTCCTATTCACTATAGAGGAAATCTAACAGAATTCTTCTTCATGTCCCAGTACATTTGCCAGATCTGTATGGCAACTGGGGTATCCTGCTATAATTGTGTGCTGTGACCCCACTGTGTCTCTCAATTCCAACTACCTTCCAGGTCAGGAGGGCAGTAATCTAGGCCTAGATTACTTCCCACTGGGCCTGAATTTCAATCTACACAGTTCAAATTAATCCTTTGTTATTCACTGATGGGGTTAATTTGTTCCTTTGATTTGATTCTAGGTTGATTTTCTAGGTGAAAAATGGGGCTACTCTACTACCAGCAGGTTTTGTTGTATGTTTTCTGTGTATTTCATGTTTGTATTACAGTGCCTAATGAATTGTCTTCCTATGGCAGAGTCCTCACTAAAACAATTTCTTCACTGGGGGCTAAACATAACAAATACTCCATCCTATTTCTTAGTGTCCTTATACTTGCGTAGAAGTATGAGTATCATTGCTCTGTTTCTCATTTTGACACTATTTCTACAGCACTGTGATTTCCACTTCGTGCCCTCTTACAGAGCCTTCATCTGGGGACAGAGCATTCATGTGTCTGTGGTAAGGGAAACACCCCCTGAACCATGTGCTCCCCCATACCTATTGAATTTCCTATGCTCATCAGCTTAAAAGCTCATCTACAACCTTGCTTTTGGGGGCCTGATGCTTGGTTTGGATTAAGTTTTTTTCTATACTGCTTCCCTTTACACTTAGACTGTGTCAAACACCTGTTGATTTGGAAAACTTTGTCATTCTGGTAATGTCCTTGCCTGTGGTTTTGCACCTTTTATTTTTTTCTAAGAGATAGTTCAAAGGATGCTACTGTACAAGTTCTTGCTTTCAAAATATTAGACCTTTAGGTCCATAACTTCTCCCCTGCCCTTTGCCATAGGAATGGTACACACAAGGATCACACATGTAAAGTCCTTGTCAGAACTTCCTACTGGCCTGCCCAATGGGCAATGGGATAGAAGATGAAGGAACTTTCTGTCCTTAAAATGCTTATTAAAAATGTCCTTGCTTATTAAAAATTTAATTACTGAAAGGGTACTACTGTTCATCTAATGTTCTAGATAAACAAAGTAATTTCCTGGTTGTTGCTCCAAATACTTTCACACTGAAGCCTGTGCTCTGCTTTAAGTTTCAGAGTTATTACTACGCCCCTCACTACATGTTCAGGGCCAGATGATATTAGTTAAACAGAATTCATCTGAATTATTGACTGTAGTATATGATATATCATTTCAAAACCCCTCATAACCAGAAAAATGGAAAGAAGTGTTTAAAAATAGATTTTGCTGAATCTTTAAAATCAGAAATTTTAAGTTTCCATAAGCAAACCAGAGAGGTACAGGCCAAGATGTCCAGTTGCTGTGAACTGCAAGGAGCTATGGTAGAGAATGGACCTAGTAAACCTGTGCATGAATGTAATACAATGGCAGGTGAGGACATGCTTCAAAATACATGAGACTTCTCTGAAGACCTGAACATCATTGATCTGTTACAGGTGATCAGAGGTATGCAGAGGTTTCCAAATGAAAAGCGAATGAGTAGACAGACTTGATAGGAGTGAGAGAATGGTAGAGTTGTATAACGTCATGAATGGTGCAATAAATGTGAATAAGAAAATACATTTAAATCCTGTAGGCTGTTTTTTAAAGGTTATATGTGTCAGTAGTCCTTATGAAAATGAATCAGGATTGTTGTTCCTGAATATCTATAAAGGTATGAGAAACTTTTCAAAAAGTATTACAGTTTCTCCTTGCTAGTGTTTTTGAGAACCCAGTTTGGGACAAATAACACATGCCTGTCAGAAGTCCAGGGCACCAAAATTCCCCTCGTGGAAATGGAATGAATAAATAAGCAGTTAACTCATTTTATTAGACAATCAATAGGACGATCACCTGGTATTATCATTCAGGAAGCCAAAATTTTGAGACATTTTTGTTGCTAGTTTTAATTGTTGTTGTTATTGCTGTTGTTACTGCCTCAGGTTATTCATCTTGAAGAGGATCACAATTTACCTTTTAAATTCACTCCTGAGATATAGTATAAGATACTATAAATGCCTCTTGTATTAAGATTGTTCCTTGTGAAACTTCAACATCTTATTACAGATGTGGCCATAAATTAATTTCCATGAGGTTAAATGGAGGGCATTTTCACATGCTTTAAAAGAAATCATGATTAAAAGATAAGTTCATATAGACAAAAAGAAAGGGGTGGCTAAAGTTCTAATTTTAAATCGATTTAAACCTATTTGAAGATCACAGACTCTCTGAGTAAGCTCAGGCAGAGACAGAACATCTTGACTCAGTCTGCATGCAAGTGCACAAGAAAAGTCCAAGAAACTTCAAGGAAGGAAGGAGTGATTCAGGCTGACTGCTAGTCAGAAGCTGCCAGGTATCCAGTTCTCTCTTTTCTCCATCTCTCAGAAGAAACCCAGCTTCCAGCCCAGGGCCTTAGCTGGCAACACTGTCTCTGTGCTGCTGAACTGCTTGCAGTAAGCCAGTCATTGTGGTATGTGGCAAGAGAAACATCACCCTGCAGATAATGATGATTATTGATTCTTCAACATGTGTGTGTGTGCGTGTAGAGAAACTCAGAGTGTAGGTGTTATAAAGAGAGGGGAAGAGAGGAAGAGAGCCAGAGCAGAAAGATAGCATTTGCTATTAATTCAAACTCACAGGACAGCCCCTGTACAGAGAAAGTATTTTCCCCAAGAGACTGCATTTGCAGGTTTTTTCCAAACTGCCCCTTGAAGAAAACAGAAGAAAAATAAATCCCTCTATTTTGCAGATTTCATGCCAGGACACCGACCTTTTCCCAGGTCATCATATCAACCTTGCTGACTGTTCATCCCACCGTGATCTGCGTAAGTTGTTTTAGCAGTTGTGTACCAACAGCAAACATTCCCCTTTTGCCTTCCTGTGTCACTGAGCTTCCCTCTTTGCCCAGGAGCTCCTGGCCAGCTGCCACAGACAGTAGACTGACCATCTTGACTCGGTCATATTTATTAACTCAGTCTAGATAAACACAGCTGATCAGCAGCAGCCAGCATACCTTACTCAGCTAATTTTCCTGACAAACTCCAGTCATGGGGCCCAACTGTGTTACTGACTTGAAGGGAGGCTATCTTCACAGACCTCTGGAGAAGGACGTGGTGGGAGTTAGCGGGAAGTGCACAAGCTTAAGGCTCCCAAACAAGCCCTGTGAGCCTCTTCAACTCCTAGGAAACAACCTTTACCAGGCTGACTGAGGAAAGCATGAATTAGCAGACACGAGCTTAATTAATTCACTGGTTCCAATGGAAAAATGACACTTCTTGGCCTGCCCAAAGAAAGCAAAGAGTGAGTTTAAAGAGGGGAAAATATTACAGCCAAAAGGGCATAATTATCTTCAGGGAGGGTGATTAATTGCCTGAGATTTACATGGTCTGAAAGCTGATGTATAAATGTTTAGCAAGCACCTAAGACCAGTTCATAACATATTCCCTTGAACGTAACTTTTGCCACACTTTAGTCAGTTCTGCTTTCAGCTTAAAGATGCAAGGACTTCTTGTATGGAGGTTGCAGTTACAGAAAGGATGAGTGCTACTGACTGATGTGGGTACCTGGGAGAGCTGCTGCAGGGAAGAGAGCATCCTGGCTGCCCCTAAACACTGCAGTGATGCTTCTCTGCAGCAGGTCTGGGATGGGCGGAGGTACATTAAGCTCACATTTTCAAAAGAAAATATTGAGAATCAGAGAGTCAAAGCAGAGAGCAAAATGTTTCTGTGCTGTCATGCAGTCTGTCTACTGTTTTAATGGCCTGCTGCTGCACTGAAGTACTCTGTCCTGTATGTTCTTCTTGACATTTTTCTTTTAAACAATACGACTGGCAAGGGGCTGTCCCAGATTCTCTGTGTGGGAACATTAAAGCTCTGCTGAACAAGCACTGGAAGAGGAGAGTCAGTTTGATGGGTGCTGGTTTGTGAATTCCAGTTACTGCCAGAGATCTGTTGTGGGAGGAAGGAGAATGGAGTCTTTTCACTACTGACAGCTGTAGCATAAATCTTTATTATTTTATTGTATTTAATTAAAATAGTTCTTAGCTGTGTGGAAGTCAAGGCTACACATTGACCCTGTTTTTCACCCTGAAGGAGGACTTTTTTCCTATGATCATACCTCTGATGTCACAAGCTCAGTTTTACCATTGACGTAATGGCTGCTAGTACTCCTTCCTTGGCTGCCTGCAGCATGGCAACAGGCACAGGGGGATGAAGGAGTCTGTGTGTCCGGTCATCTACCTACTGGGGCACGGGGCTGAGAATGGAAAAGGAAGATGAACAGAAAGCAGCCCAAATCCCAGTCCAAATGAACTGAATAAAAATACAGAGCTGGATAAAATAGTCCTTTACCTTCAGACCTGCTGTCTCAGCTCTAGAGGCAATAGCAAGCTGGTTTTGTTTTTATCATCCAGCCTCTGGTTTGTGGAACAAAGCCAACAGCCAGCTGCCCTTGCCCTTTACTGGCACAGGATCTGGAGGATGCCCTCTCCAGGACAGGTAGTGGGGATGTTCGTTTAGGCATAATGTGCACACCTCATAAAGTCTTCATTTTTCACTACTTTGATGTTATTTGGGCAAGCAGGAACCTTTTCTAAGGAAAGAATGATACACTAGAAACAATACACAATATTTTCCAAGTAATTTTTCCCCTCAACTACTACCTTTAAAAAAGAAGTTGATAATCTCTTACCGGCATTTACCCTGTTTCATAACAACATTACATGGGAATAGAGCAGAAAAGAAAGGGAGATAAAATATAACAGCTAATGATATGCCCCTTTCCAGGTGATTTATATTCCGAGTCTAATTTTTCATAATAAAAAAACCCAGACTTATAGACCATAAAACTCACAACTGAATTAAGAGTGAACAGCTGTGGTAAATGTCTGGCTAAATCTCTAATTATATGCAAAAATATACGGAATTTCAAGTTCTTAAAAATTCTCATTTCTAATGATCACAATTCAGAAAAATCTTGCTAGTTTTTCCACATGTGATAAAAATGCCAAAGAAGATGATTATGATGAGTGGAAATATGTTATACTAGCATATAAAGGAAGATGCAAAAGTGCACTTGTCTGTACAGGTGCTGCTTTATATCTCCATAGGAGATGATTTAGAAGGGAGGTAAAAATCAGCATTGAAGAAAAAATGTGAAAAAGGATAAAAAAGTCTTTGTGGAATTATTCAGCTTTCTGGTACGATCATTGTAAATTGGTTGCTACTAAGGTTTCCCCATAATTTCCCTGCTGCAGGTCCTATTCTCAGTTGCATATAATTTTTCTAAACTCTTTATTTGGACAAAATTTTCCATGTCTAGTGTCTGCTTTAGGCTGCTTTATTTGTGGAAAAATTCAGCCAAAATGATTCATTGGTTTCCAAGTAAGAGGTTAGTTAAAAATACATTGTTTTCACACAGTAAAAATGTTCTGGATGCTTTTTCCCTGGAGGCACTGAAGCACCCTGCTCATTTGAAACATGGAGTACAGATTGGGCTTGGCACAAAGACTCAGAGGAGGAGTGCTCAGCAATACAAGTGGGCTTAGAGCAGACTCTGATGCGTACATAGTAAACCAAGCAATTCCTGTAATGTCTCCTCACTGGATTGCTGCTAGCAGATAGACATCCATCAGAGCTGTCCTTGAGTGATGCACGTTTTTCCCCTCTCCCCTCTCTGCCACTCCTGCGCAAACCCCTGCGGGAGCTGCCAGCCTCCAGCTGCAGCGAGTTACCCGGTCTTTCTCAAGTCCCTGTTTTGGGAACACAATCTCAGAGCATATGAGCTCGGCACAGATCCACACCTGCTGCTGCTGCAGGGTGCTGCGTGTGGTGTCCCACCTGCTGCTCCAGCCTCAGGCTGCAGCGGTTTTCAGGAACCAGTTTGCTTTGCGCTGTCTGCCCAGACTGCTTGTTGGCTGGCGCAAGCCATCAGGGCCAAAAATTGCAGGTGCTCCTCTTTCTTTGTCCAGGAGTGACTAAACTGCAAGCATTTGGCCACTGAGTTGTCAACACCTGGAAAGGGTGGTCAGCATTTCCAGGCACCTAGTAGCATATTTCTGCTTTTCTTTTCTTGTTATTTTTTTAAAGGTGAGATTGTAGAAACAAAATATGGTTTTGAAGAACATCTCCCAGGTTGGAAAGCCAAGCTGTGATAGATTGGCTCTCCCCTGTGTGTGCCTTTTCATCGTGTGCTGTGGCTTGGACAAGTTCTTTGCCTCATCAGTTGTGGAGAGTAAGCAGTGGGAAACGATGAACAGTGTTGGGAACTGACTGTCAGGTTTTAAGGAATGTAGCAGCTGGTTATTGAGCCTAGGGAAAACTATGTCTTCATGTACCTCATCTCTGCACAGTGGGAGGCGTGGTGCCCATGGGGACCCCCCAGGACACTTCTGGCACACTCTGGGGTGTGATCAGGGTGGCACCCACCACAAGAGTTAAGGGCACCCCACAGACTGAGAGGGGATATGCTAGGAGTATGGGACTCATGTTGGGATGCAGGGAAAGAGCATTTGGATATTTAGAGAAAGAACCAAAGACAAGGGGAAGGAGCGATTAAGGTGGTTTGGGCAAAAACAAGGGTGGAAAAATACAGGACTAAGGTGACAAAAGGGGCCAGTCACATGTATGCAGGCTGCTGGTCAGTACGCTTGTCTGGCCATGCCCCACACCCCATCAGCATAGACCTTCCTGGCTTCCCGTCCAGCTCCACTTCTCATGGGGGCTGCTAAGTCCTGGGGATTCACATTATGTATGGTATGTATTCCCCACTGATGTGCCTTCATTGTGAAGGGAACAGGATTAGGCCGTTTGTGCTGTCCATGTATGCATGAGTGTCACTGTTGGGGTTGCTTTGGGGGGCGCACCATGTGTATGTCTGTGTATATGTGCACATCATGTCTGTGGGTGTGTGTCTGTAGGGGATGTACACTCAGTCTTGCTACTGGCTGGACCTGGGGGGAGATGCAGCAGCAGAAGACTCAACTCTCTCAGGCTGGAGGATTCAGCAACCCCAAACATGTATGCGATCTCCAGATGTAGAGTAAGTGCCCTGTGTGCTGATGGAGAGATGAAGATGAATTGGACACATAAAGTAGACACATAAACCTGATAAAAATCTTTTAATAATTTGCATTACCTGAGTGCTGAAATGCTATGGTATTGAAAACCCTGCCTCCCAGCCTGTCATTTCTTTAAACACTGCTTGTTGGTATGTTCAAACACAGCAGTTGGGGCTGACAGGGATCTTGCCGCAGCAGGAGCAGCACCCCAAGAAAACATCCATCTCTGCTGGGCTGCCCCAGGCTGGCGAGGTGATGCAGGCACTCCACATCCCAGCAATGCTCTGCTCAAGAGTCAGAGCTGAAAAATCAGCCTGTGCTGCTGGGTGCTGAGGCTGCCGGTGGCTGCTGCAGTGCCGGAGTTGTTCTCCCTCGGTACCACAAGATGGCAGTGCCTTAATTTTAAATCTCTTTCATAGTTCTATTTTTTTCATTCTGCCTTTTCAGCAACTGCTATTTACATCATTAAACTTAAAAGAGGAGTTTAAACGATGCTTTTTCAGTGATGAGGGTTTGTCTGCAGAGCAGCTTTGCTTTAGTTCTGTGGTGGATGAAATACTTTAAAAAACCCCACCACCACTTTACCAGTATATCTTGGTGTGAGTGCACCTCTCCGGTACCATTTATTTCCTTTTCCTTCTAGAACTAGGCCAGCCACTGCAAATATTTTTATACTGGCATAAATTTCCAGTGCAAGGTGTAACAGTTTGCACATAAATTGCCTCTGCTTTTGTCCCTGGACAAGATCATAGCAAAAAGATTTTTCTTTGAGGAAGGCTGATGTTTGGGTTGGGGTTTTTTTGCTGTTGTATTTTCCCCAGTGTGCTCACATTGCCCGATGTCAGCTCCTCTCCTGCTCAGGATGAGGATGCTACGCCAGCAGGAGATTATCCAGATAGGTGCTGAGGATGGGGTTTAACGCTAGTGTGCTCGCTGACACCCATTCCCCGCACCCCCCCTCCAATTCCTTTGCTTCACTAGCTCTGAGCTCCTCCCCCCCCCAACCCCCGCCTGGGAGGGCAAACGGCAGGGTTTACGGTTGGCATCAGAGTAATACCATCCCTTCTAGCTCTTTCTTTGTCAGAAGAGGGCATTTCTCCCATCCTGTGTTTCAGCATTGGAAAGCTGATGGCAGATACTACATGCAAATCTTCCAGGAGGCAGCAGAGAGTGCTGTTCAATAAGCAAATAGTTTTTCAATCTGGTTCTCCTTTGATATATATATATTATTATTTTTTTTTTCTTCTCCCAAGTTTTAATGCAAAATCGAGGAGGAAACCATGAAAGGAGAAAAATCAAGGACCTGACTCCTCCTGCTCATAGCTAAGAGCCCTCTGTCCTCTGCAGATTAAGTAGCGTACCGAGTACTGGCTGGTACGGGCCCTAAACCAGATGTGAACAGCTTGTGTGTACAAGCCTTAAATCTCACCGTGCGCTTGACAAGTCCGTTTTTCCTGCTTGGGTATCTCAGTCCCATGTTGCCTAAATACCAGCAGATGGGCATAGGGGAGCAGATCTGTAGCACACCATGGGGAAGGTGGCAATTGCCTGCTCCCAAGTCCAGAATTCAGCCCTTTAAAATTCCTCGTTTGCTGTTGCCCAGTTTTGCAGGCGGGAGCAGCACCCTGGCTCTGGTAGACATCAGGGCTGAACAAGCACAACAACTATTGCATTATGCCAGCCAGAGTAAAGCAAGTAGCTTTTCTTCTTAGGATACAAAGCAAGAATGAAAACTTTAGTAGAGAAAGCAGGACCAGCAAGGCTTTTTTGTTACACATGATGAGGTAGCCAAAGAATAGGAAAATTCTCGCCAGGGCTGCAGAGCAGAAATAAAGGGAGAGAAGCCAGAGAAGCACAGTTGTAGTAATAAACCAGGTGGAAACTAAAACCAAATAGATGAACCCCTAGTTCGGCAAGTACTGATTGAAAAGGAATGGCCCCCCTTTCCCTGTTAGTACAGAATTTGAAAACTGAGAGTTTTCAATGAAAACTAAACTGTGGAGAGGACATTGGTATAGAGGGATCTATTTTACTGTCCATGCTGGGGTTGAGGTTCACTAGTGAGTTTAATGCATATAATTTTCTGACATGAAATCTGTTGCCCAATTTGCAATTTCTAAAATTTCTAACCTGTTCTGATATGAAACACTTTTAAAAAACAAATACATAAAGACACACTCTGTGAACCCACATTAAAAATAAACAGAGAAAAGAACCATTTCTGAGTATCAGCTTTATCAAACAGATACTAGCCTTTTAGCATAGTTTTGGTTATGCCTGAAAATTATACTTACAGGAAAAGAAAGCAGTGCTTGGGGCAGGCATGCATTATCTTTCTATTTGCAAGGGAAGGTTCTTATCTGGTTAGCAGACTATTCTCTGCCAATAGAGGAATGTACTGTAGACAGTTTTTATCAAATCTACGTTTCCCAGACAATAATGCCCGGGGACTTCACATAGGAGATGAACAAGCAATTGGGTAGATTTCATAAACAGAAAGTCTAGGCTCATAGTCTTTTCCAGACTTCCATAATTTTAGTTTACCTATTGTCTCAATTTCCATGTAATAATTCATTCTTCTCTTCTGTAACAATACAATGCCTATACATTTCTGACAGTCCTTTTATCAGAGAATCAGAGAATCAGCCTCTCCTCATAGAGGAGGTGCTCCAGCCCTGCTCTTTGTGGCCCTCCTCTGAACCCTCTCCAACAGTTCCACATCCTTCTTGTATTGGGGGCCCCAGATCTGGACACAGGACTCCAGATGGGGCCTCACGAGGGCAGAGTAGAGAGGGACAATCACCTCCCTGTCCCTGCTGGCCACCCCTCTTCTGATCTCTGTGGTATCTAGCTCCCACATGCACACTCAGACTTATCCACCATCATCCTTTTTGGAGTGCTTTGGAGTTTGTATTAGTTTAGCTGCACACATATTTCTGGTGAAGGCATGGGTATGCTACTGAACCTGGGACTCCAAGGCTCAATTCAGTGCATTATGCACCAAGTCAGTTGTTCTTTCCATCACAGCTTTCAAAAATACCCACAAATGTCCTATAGGAACCTCTTCTCTCTACAGCTCAGTTCTTCCCCACCCTAGTTATAAAGCACGAACCTCTGGAGTCACATGCAGCTGGACCTATTTATCTTTACCTTTTTTTTTTTTTCCTACTCTCTGCTTCCTGTGGTGCCTTTCTGACCTGCTTTTCTAAATCTTTCTAGCCTTGAAGGACCAAATCCTCTTCTGCTGAAGGATGAGGTAGACTCACAGAGCCCTATAATGGATTTGTGTCACCTTTCATCAGCAGTGAATCCAACTTGTTAAGTCTAAAAATATGTCCAGGTTCAGTATTTCAATTACATTCTCCCCAGAGAAGCACAATCTGGGAATAGCTTCTGCCAAATTTATTACATGATGCCACAAATAATGGCCAACACTTGAGCAGCTTTTATGGCTTTCATAGCATATTGCAGACTTGTAACTTGATGTCTAAAAGACACAGATATTTATAGATGTTTGCTGTATATCCTCAGAAATGCCTGGCAAGGTTGTGCACAGGTTATGAAGAAGTTTTCAAACCCTATCCCCTTAAATATCTAAGGTATCTTCTGATAACAAGACACTCAAACAATCTTAGGACAAGAAGGGAAAAAGAAAAACACACTAAACAACATCCTTTTCTAGTTCTGAGTGCAGAAATTTTATGTAAAGCCAACTAGAGACCCAGAGAAATGCTATTTGCCTGATGAAGTAGTTTTTTTCTATGGTGCTGATAATCTATGCTTAAATAATGCCAAAAGCCATTTGAGATTGTCAAAGTATTTTTGCTCCTTCATAAAGCAAGGGTCTTCACTGTAATCTTGTAAGCTGCAAGAACATTTTATTCCTTGGTACCTAGGTTAAAGAAGGGAAGGGAGTCAACAGATTGGATTTTGCCTTGAAGAGATTAGAAATTTCCAGAGGAAAAAAAAATATCATTGTCTTTCTTAAAAATCACTGCAAACAGGGAAGATAAATCATGATTAAGTAATGACATTGTGCTGAGGAAATGGTTGCTCAGGCCTGTAAAACTGAAAGACAGAGTGGGGTTTTTTTGGCTTTACCACTGTTTCATAAGGGAGTTGTAAACCAGCAGTAATGAGGCTGCCTGGTGGTTAATTAGTAAGTGAACCACACTCAGCTCCCAGCTGGTTTCTTGCTCACTAGAACGGCAGAAGCTGGAAGTATTTACAAGGTGATGTATATGTAACCCATGGGAGGCTTACACAGGAAAGGAGAGAATGGCCTCAGAACAGGCAATTTACTTTCTCAGTAACCCTCTGAGTCTCCATGAGTATTTATACAATCTGCTTGTGGCTTACAGTTAAGAGTTGTCTGTCTCTCAGAGCTCACCCCAACACCCCAGTGTTGGTTGTCGTTGGTCATGAAATTGCAGTATGTTGTCCTAGATCAGATGTGATGGCCCAGATGCGCCATTAAATGCATCTGTGGCACACAGAGCAGCAATTGTAAACAGATGTTTGCTTAAAGCAAATATTTTTTTAGTATGATCTTGTGATCACAGTGTTCCTTCACACGAAGTACTGTCAGAGGAGAGTTGACCCTCAAGTGAGACCCATGTCCTGCACCATCCTCCTCTGCTGCAAACACCAACTGGAGTCCTCAGCTGGCTTGAAGGTAAGTAAAGGGAATAGCACTTGGTGTCATTTAAGGAGTTCTGGAATAGTCCAAGTAAACAACAGATAAGGATGCATGGCACCTTGGGGAAAAGGGCTTGCTTTTGTACAGGAAGTACAAAAACATACCCAGCAACCAACCCACATATGCTTTTAGTATCTGAGTCTTAGCATACAAAGAAAAGTTGAATGAAAAGTATGTCCCACTGCATATTCTGTGTCTCTTCACTGATTAAAAGGCTGTGATATTGCAAGGTAGATGGTTGACCCTCTCTGAAAATGCAAGCTAAGAACTGCTGCAACATATTCTTATTTAGTTATCTATCTGCTGCCTATGCAATATACAAGTTGATTCTTGCAGTATGATCTGGACATGACCTTAATAATTAAAAACATAATAAAAAGAGTTTAATTCAAACAAAATGAAATTAAATAGAAATACTTTAACGTAATAAGTATGCGGTATTAAAGCTTTTGCCTGTCCCAGCTAACAGGAGCCTTGGTCTATCCACCCTGGATTCTTCCAATCAAGGGAGCAAGCAACAATCACTCAATGATTTTATTCTGAGCAAGTGGTAGTAAGGCAGTTGCTAACATCGGAGCTTGTAACATTATCACTTGCACTCTCCCAGCACACCACCCTTCCTCTCTGTGAAGTCACTTATTTACAGTCATTTATTTTAGGTTGGTGTCGTGGTTTTGCCCCAGCCAAGGGCCGCACCCCACACAGTCGCTTGTACTTTTAAAAGGAAGGGGGAGGGAAAGTTGGGGGAAGGGGAAAAGGGAAGGAAGAAAGGAGGAAAAGAAACCACAACCTAGAAACCAGAACCACGCAGGTTGGGATAAGGATAGTTTACTAAACAATAACAGAAAACTAGATATAACAATAACATAAGTTTAAAGCACAAAATAGATGAAACTGGTGATACACAATGCAATTTCTCACCAAACCACACAACTCAGGCCGCACAGCTTAGAGCCCGTCCCGGACAACCCGACCGCCCCAGAAACTGCACGTCCTGGCCTTGTCTCCCCCTCTTCCCCCCAGTCCCCCCTTATACCGAACATGACGTAACTGGTATGGAATATCCTCTTTGGCCAATTCGGATCACCTGTCCTGGCTGCGTCCCCTCCTTTCTCACTAGTAAGGAAGTATGCAGAGCTGAGAAAGGTCCTTGATTGCCCGGCAACAAATCGGAAAACATCAGGGTGCTATCAGCACTATTCTCATGCTAACACCCAAACATGGCATTCCATCCACTGCTAAAAAAAAAGTTTAACTCCATCATAGCTGAAACCAGGACAGTTGGTTTGCATTTAAAGGTGGATATTTAATTCAAAAGACCTTCTTAAAAACCTCAGCAAGACAGTTTAACTTCAGTAATTTTTAAAGGACACTAACAAGTGTTTTATTAGCCACCTCTACATTATTCATCAGCCTTCCTAGCTGTGCACAATGGCTATATCTTACAATGAAGATTTTACTTCCAGGGCAGGCATTCACAGGGTACTGAACGTTTTCCCTGTACATCAGAGCAACTATCCTCCTTCGCACTGTTAAGCAATCCCACTTTATACCTTTACATTCAGCAGCTGTGCATATTTAAAATCCACGTTGTGTGTGTGTGTGTGTATATATATATATATAAAATCCAACTATGTGGTGTCTTCAATTCAGAGTTCCTGTCACATATTAAAATATGATTTTACCCAATTTTGTGAGTGTATTTTAAAAACAAGGGAACATATTCCATCTACTTCTTATCAGAAGTCAGTGGATACAATTATTACCAAGTGGGTAATAGGAAGAGCCACCTTTGATTATGTGGAATCATTCAAGTGGTGATAGGTGTGGGTCTTGTTCAGTGGTTTGGAAGAGCTTGTGATGAATTTTAGCATGTCTTCTTTTGAGCAGGATGCAATAACTCATTCCGAAATGGCCAGCTCTCTGAAGCTGATTATAAACCACATCTTAAATCATATTATGCTTGCCTGATATCTTAAGATTTTCCTGCAAACTAGACCTGCCACAAAACTGAAAATTCAGTTGAGGAAAATACTCTACTTTGCTAATTACTATGTACAAAGATATATTGTGTTCATACCTTTATCTTTGGTGAGTGCACTAAGCACCACTCCAGGATTTGGAAACTGGGGGCAGGCACCGGCACCACAAGAACTTTGCAGGAACTGACAAAGGGAAACTTCATAGCTGCCCTTACCCCGTTTTCTCAGCCTGTGCCAGGCTTGGTGTGCCCACAGGACACTGGTGCCTGGGGAAGCACCCAGCACTGGTGCCTGGGGAAGAACCCTGCAGGGGTTCCCATGGCCAGGGAAACGATGGAGGAAGCAGCCCAGAAGAGCTCTCTGTGTCACATTTTCTTATCCCAGCCTTCCCCTCTGCTACAAGGTTCAGAATGTTTTCTATCTCTCGATCTCATGCAAGACAGGGATGTAACAAAAATCAGAAATAAGAGGCAGAGAGCGGAAGGAGTGGAAATCTTTTAACATTCCAGAAGTAATAATTGGTCTAAAATTAGTCCCTTTCTGGATGAAGGGAGGAAAGAGGAGAATGAGGCCAGTGTTTCTGCTAGGTTTTATTTATTAAATTTGTGCCACTTCTACATCTGGGATAATACAGCCACACAGTCCCTCTTTTCAACCAACCAGCCCAGTTACCAAGCCAGACCTCCCCAGTGAAAGGGCTTAAGCCCAGCACAGTTGCACTGCCTCTGGCTGGGCCTCATGGGTGGGACATGCAAACAGAGAACGACACCCTTCCCTATAGAGGCAAATTGAAGAGCTACACAGACTCCAATGCTCCCTTCTTGTCATCCCACGTCCTGGTTTTACAGCAACAAAATGGGTGTTGATTGAGGTAATGTGAGTATCTGAGGGGAGCCACATGTTCATTAAGAAGAATAAACAACAAGGCCAAAAGGGATCTTAATAGTATATCTATTAACAGTCTTAATAGTATATCTATCGATAGTCTACAGGTGACAGGCAGCTGACTATTGTGTGGGGAATCTCATTTAAGGAGAATAGGATTTTCAACTGCTATTCCAGAATGCAACTCCTTATCCCACTAATATAGTTATATATTCAGCATTTCTTCACACAGCAAAGCTCCGAATAGCAAAAAAAGGAAGTAGCATGTTCAGTCATTTTGTACTCATCATCTCTAGAGCATTGATCTTCCAGCTTATACTCAACATCCTCTCTGCTACCGTGGTTTCCTTGAAAATAGTATTTGCTATATAAACTTTTAACTATAACTGTTATGAAAGCTTTGGGTAGATATGCAGTGGAAGAGTAGATGCTTTCACATAGCATAACAATGCTGAAAGAAAACCACAGAAATCTGTGCCTGAGAGCTTTTTCTTGTGCAGTGTGACTCTGTCCCAGCTGGGGTTTTATCCAGTGACATGGAGATAGCTTGTGGCATTTCTCACCTTCATCCTTGCTTTGAATTTTTGACAGCTTCAATCTTTACCTTTTATTTATTTTTAAAATTTTATTATTTATTTCTTAATTTTTTTTTCATAATGTGCTGATTGTTCTATATTCTTTTAGTTGGAAGTATCCCAGAAGTGTATCACCAGTCTCTCTTTTTATTTATCTGTGAAGCAAAATTTTCCTTTCCATTCTTCCAGAAGTCATAAAACAGTTGCAGGTTGACCAAAAATTAACTTTTGGCATATACAGCAGGTCTTCCAGATATAGTGGCAGTTATCTCTCTCAGACATCCTTTCTGAGCCAGTTTTGTGTTACATCATCTCGTGGACTACTCAAAGACAGCAACAAATGCCCATTTGTTCACATGCTCTTAGGACGGGTGCCCATGGAAAGGAAATCCCTGTAGATATGAAACTGCATCAAATCAAAGAACAACCAAGTGAATGGAAAGTAACCCTAGAACTGCTTTATCTTTGTTGCAAGCCAAGTCAACATAGGACTGATGCCAGTCGCCCACATCTATTAGCAAACGAGAGACCTCATTGCATCTGAAAGGGCTCTCCTTGTCCAAAGTAAATGTTCTTCTCATTTCATTCCCTATTATATTTCCCCTCCTTCCCTGACAAAAAGCTGTTCAAACATTCCCACTTTAGGCATGGGCAAAGTGTGAGAAAGACCAAGGCTCCTGGTGACCACTCTTACAAGGTGCTCCTTGGGTTCTGTGATCCCTTAGCTGGAGTGTGCCCTGGCTTTACACCTGCAGAACTGACCTGTACAAATGATCACCAAGCAGATTTTTCTGCTTATAATTCACCATGATCACTCACTTTTTTCTCATTTTTCACCTTGTTCTATTCAGGAACGTGAAACAGAAATGTTCTTCTGCTGACAGGAAGAAGGCATCTAAGTAGTTAAATTTTTTTATTGAAACTTCAGAGTTTTGATCTAAAAAAAAAATCCATATGCTATTTGGCACGCACCTTTTCCTTACCTTATCTACCACCAGTGGAAAGGACAGCAGAACATACCACTGTCCAGGTATATTTAGAGCAAGCAGCTGCTGAACAACAGCAAAGAAATTTCCCAGGATTTGGTGTGAGTTGCTCTTACCCAAGTGCAGACTGCAGTGTCAGGAAGATTTAATAGGCCCTGTGAATCTTTACCTTTGTGGTTCATTTTAAACTCCCTTTATGCATAAATTTTGTAATGAGATTGTTATAGCTCCTAGAAAATTAATCTATACTTGATTAATTCTCTCATCTCTACTTGAGGCATTAGCTGCGTCAGTGCCTCTCTTCCGTGTCAATTATCACACACACTGTCATTTTGGCTATCCACAAAGGAGCCTTACCAGCTTGGTGATGCTTTCCTTCTCACTTCTCAAATACAGAGAAGACAGTTCCCAAATCCTCTCCTCATTTCCCTAGTTAAGTGATATTCCTTTGCATCAGAAGAGTCTGCCCTCGTTAAGAGCTACAACTGCACAAACAGCTACCAGTCATTAACAGTCAGTGAACAAAAATGTTCAGAAAAAGTTTACCTCAGTTCAGTCCAGTTCCTGATCTACTCTGGACTTGCCTGATTGTACAAGAGTGCTCAATGACAAAATCTAAGTAACAAAATCTGTATGCAACCAGGTCTACAGAGGTTAGCTGTAGTGCAGGTGTGGCAGTGGTCAGGGAAGCATTCTCAACACACAAAACAACTTATTTTTATAGCCATAGTCTGGTAAAGTTTATGCAGCACTGTGGAAAAAAATATAGTTTACTGTAACTGCAGTATGGCTATGTCGGAGGTGATCCTCCCCCTCTACTCTGCCCTGGTCAGGCCCCACCTGGAGTATTGTGTCCAGTTCTGGGCTCCCTGGTATAAAAAAGACAGGGATCTCCTGGAAAGAGTCCAGCAAAGGGCTATGAAGATGATTAAGGGCCTGGAGCATCTCCCATATGAGGAAAGGCTGAGTGAGCTGGGGCTCTTCAGCCTGGAGATAAGAAGACTGAGGGGGGACCTAATTAATGTTTATAAATATCTTAAGTATGGGATGCAGGGGGAATTGGCCAACCCCTTCTCAGTGGTCTGTGGGGACAGGACAAGGGGCAATGGCTGCAAATTGGAGCACAGGAAGTTCCGCACCAACATGCGGAAGAACTTTTACACGGTGAGGGTGACAGAGCCCTGGGACAGGCTGCCCAGGGAGGTGGTGGAGTCTCCTTCTCTGGAGATATTCAAGACCTGTCTGGATGCCTATCTGTGCAATATGTGCTAGGGAGCCTGCTTTGGAAGGGGGGTTGGACTTGATGATCTCTTGAGGTCCCTCGCAACCCCTATGATTCTATGTGTGTGTATGGGAAGGGGGAAGTGTGTGTGGGGGGGGGTGTTGGATGTTCAAAATCCTTTTCTACTGTTTTGCATAGTTGCATTGCTCCCCAATGAATTAGGCATCTTTTGGGAATCTTCCCTGTCCAACACTATCTGAGTTAAAAAAGCTGCAGATTTCCAAATAAATAAAAAATTTTACATGAGACACAAAACTAACCTCTTAATCACAGCTGGGCTTATTGTGATGCTCAGCGTGTGGTAACAATGGCTCCCAACAGGCTCAAGCTCTGGTTCCCTGTGCATGCCAGAGCCTTACTGTGGGACAGCTCTTTATTGCCATTGCTACCCAGACCAAACCTAGCAAAGGTGCACCTACCCCTCACCAAAGCTTTGCTTGTTGTAGAAATACCTTAATCAAAAGACACACACCCAATTGCTAGAGACAGGGGAAGAGATGAAGAATTGAAAAGGGAAGAGAAATCCCTGCCAAGTTGAGGGACTTGTACAGCAATTGTTATAGGGAGATCTGGGGTTCCTCCCGTTCGCACCCACTGTGCTCACTCCTCTTATGGTGGAGGGACAGTTAGCAAAGTGTTGCTTCCAGGAATATCCCCTCATGCAGGTGTCAGTCAGAGATGACCAAATACACATTTGCAAGACCTGTCCATACAGAAATCGTTTCATAACCTGCAGATGTCAAGAACCAAGACAAAATAAGACTGCACACACCAGGTTGAATGTGGTTAACTAAGTTGCTTTTAGTTTATTAATTTTACTCATATACATAGTTGGTTTTGAAAACACCACGTGAAAGAGCCAGGACAAAGTGTAACAAAATGGTACAGGAAAAGATTTCAATATGCAATGTGCCAGTGCACCTACTGTGTTTTATACATACTTTACAATGAAAACCAAAAAACCCACAGTTTTCAGAGGAAGTACACATTTTATTTTGAACTGACAAATTTAGTTTATTAATATGTAAAAAAATAAATCTACAATAGCAACAGTGCAAACATCAGAACCTGCATGGCATACAGAACACAAATGAATAAAAATTATTATACAAAGGGCCCAATGTTTCCTATGGTACTGGCTGTGACATATACAACGAACAACACGGTGGGGAATAAACTGCAATGTAAAGAGGAAGATGAGCTGCATATTACTGGTTCTGTCTTGTATGGTCTCTCTATTTCGGGAGGTAAGGCTGTCATGCCTTGAATCTGCAATTAAAATAATAAACATTGATCAGAGCATCATCACATGATTAGAGATCTGTATTTTGCTATCTGGCAGCTTGCATGAGAATCTGTTGTCAGCCTTGTACTAGGATTGTGATTCTTACTGTGGAGACATCAAGCTCAGTAAAAATATTAATACTTTGAATGCAAATGATCAGCCAGTGAGCACATCCATTGTTCTCAGCTTAGGAACAGCTGTTCAGACTGGCATTCTCTCCAGCAAAGCCAGGTTTGGCTTTTGTTAGTTGATTTGTATGACCTTATTTAGCTTTACAGGATTGTTCAGTTGGTTTGGGTTTTGTTTTCATCTTCCTGGCACATAAAAATGGGAGTTATAGTAATATTGGATGATATTTGAGCACATTAATTTGTACATACGAGGGTTACACTTGCATGTACAAGGCAGTTAATTGTGTGCACTTATGTCACAGAATCACAGAGTGGTTGAGGTTGGAAAGGACATCTGGAGGTCATCTGATCCATCCATCCTGCTCAAGTACAGCCCCTATAGCAGTTTCATATTTCTATATATCGAGCAGTTCTCACTCTTCCCTTAGAAATCAGTGTGATTTTTATGCAGTTAGAATCATAGAATGGTCTGGGTTGGAAGGGACCCCAAGGATCATACAGTTCCAGCCCCCCTGCCACAGGCAGGGACACCAACCTCCAGACCTGGATCTACACAAAGTTGTCCAGGGCCCCATCCAACCTGGCCTTGAACACTTCCAGGGACGGGGCATCCACCACCTCTCTGGGCAGCCTGTTCCAGTGCCTCACCTCTCTCTCTGTAAAATACTTCCCCCTAATATCTAATCTAAACCTTTCCTCCTTTAGCTTCAATCCATTTCCCCTTGCCCTGTCATTGTCTACCCTTTTGAAAAGTTGAATCCCCTCCTGTTTGTATGCTCCCTTCAGGTACTGGAAGGCTGCAATGAGGTCCCCCTGCAGCCTTCTCTTCTCTAGGCTGAACAAGCCCAGCTCCCTCAGCCTTTCTTCATAGGGCAGGTGCTCCAGGCCTCTAATCATCTTCATGGCCCTCCTCTGAACCCTCTCCAACAGTTCCACATCTTTCTTGTATTGGGGGCCCCAGATCTGGACACAGTACTCCAGATGGGGCCTCACGAGGGCAGAGTAGAGAGGGACAATCACCTCCCTGTCCCTGCTGGCCACCCCTCTTCTAATGTAGCCCAGGATACCATTGGCCTTGTGAGCTGCAAGAGCACACTGCTGGCTCATGTTAAGTTTCTCATCCACCAGAATCCCCAAGTCCTTCTCAGCAGGGCTACTCTCCAGAAGCTCGTCTCCCAGTCTGTATCTATGTCTGGGATTCTTCCGGCCCAAGTGCAACACCTGACACTTTGCAGTGTTGAACCTCATTAGGTTCACCCGGGCCCATCTCTCCAGCCTGTCAAGATCCCTCTGGATGGCTTCCTTTCCTTCTAGGGTGTCAACCACACCACTCAGCTTGGTGTCATCCGCAAACTTGCTGAGGGTGCACTCAATTCCATCATCGATGTCATTGATAAAGATATTAAAGAGTAACAGTCCCAACTACCCACCTGTCCTTGCTTTGACATGAGATTGGAAAGATTTGATGCACTGCCCTGGCTGTGCTTTCACTAAATGTACTCCCTACACATTAAGGAAAAGAAGCTATGCAGAAAGTGAGCCCCTGGACACAAGCATTTTTGAAAGCTTGAATGCCCACCTGCACATCATCTGGTCGCTTTGGGTTTTTTCCATGTTGCAATTACCCTGTACTGCAGGGAAAAAAATAAATCTAAATATTGACTTAAACCTAGCAAACACAACAGAAAGCTAAAGGTGATCGAGAGACTATCCCTACAGAAGGATGAAGGTATTTCCAACTCACTTCCTGTGCTTCAAGTTTTTTCCTTCTTGTAACAGCTCACTGATTGTTTGGCCATTCAGGTTAAATCTGTTCTTGGTTTTGATGAAGATGGCTAATTTAATGTAATATCACTAATAAAGGAAAGGAAAGGGAAGAGTCCTAATCTTAGCTTTGATGAATATACCCTATTCATTTGTAATAGGAAACTATGATTAAAAGAAAGAATGAAGCACTCCCAGTTCCAGTGAGCTCACCCTGACTACATTCTTTAACTCATGAATGTTCCTCCATCCTCTAAGATAAAGGGGAACACCATTTTCCAGAAAGGATATGATTTAAAAAAAGCAAACCAAAAAAAAGCCCCACAACAAAACCAAACCTATTCCCTCCTGATAAAATTTGTGTGCTTTTCATCATCTTAACTTGTCCCCTGACAAGTAATCAGTGAAAGAGCGGCTGTGCAGCTGCTAACAGCCAGCAGTTGCCAGGATCAGGAAGTTTAGTTTAACCAAAGCTGGTGAATAGCCACATGTACTGTCAATCACTGCTTTTCACAGGAGACCTACAGTGGGAAAAATATTAGAAAAAAAACCCTAGGACCTCTTTGATTACTTACAGCACACAGTATTTCACTGACTTTCTACGGGCAGAGCAGTCTGACCAACGCTGGAAAGAACCAAGAACCCCACTGCAGGATGGGCAATTTCTCCACCACCTGAAAGCACTGTGTGACCTGCCACGAGGCAGCGTGGGCTGTTTTTCAGGGTGAAAAGAATGAGGCAAGGGCCTCTTCCTAGTAAGTATTTCATCAGTAGTATCTGCTATCAGCTCTGTTAGACTGCTCTAAAATCATGGTAGAACAGAAGCCAGTACAATGAGATAAAGCTCAGAAAAAGTAAAATGGAGTCTTGAATTTGGACTCTGTAGAAGAATTCAAGGAGATATGTATATATTTCAGCATCTCCTTCAGAGATGATACTCCATGCACTAGTAGTTCTTTATAAACACACATAAAAACTAAAGATGACAACTTTTCTCAGGAGTCCAGTTAACATACCAGTAGACATTTAAAATATATAATAATTTCCTGGGGAATTACTTTTTGTCTTAAAGTTTTTGTCATCAAGAAAATCAAGAAAGGAATACTATAGAAGATAAAAACTTCCAAAGGTGCACAAAGGAAACAGAAAATCCCAATGTACTTTTTTAGCCCAACTCTATAGGTATCTCTAAGACACCAGACCAACAAAAAAGCAAGAGTCCTCATAGAACTTTAGGTAGTCTAGATGCCCGAGTTAAGAATTCAGGTTCTTAAGGCTTTCTATTGCAGTTAATAAGCTTCCCCCTACAGACTTAATCAGGGAAGAAACCTGGTTTAGGGACTTTGAGTCATCCATCACGAGACTCTATTATTAAAGCCCCCAACAATGGAGGCAGCCAAGGGAAGACAGCTTTCTAACTTGGTCACCCAACCTGGACACATAGGGCTGTTCTCTGATCAGTCCCAGACAGACTCCATACTCTTGTTACTGATCCGAAGTTCTGATCAAAGCTCCAACTTTTCTCTTTAAAAATACTTCCAGAACTAGAGTTAAGTCAAAGCATCTATAAAACATACTCATCATTTGTGTAAAGTCTTGCACCTGGGGAGGAATAACTGTCAGTATCAGTACAGGCTGGGGGATGACCTGCTGGAGAAGAGCTCTGTGGAGAAGGACCTGGGGGTCCTGGTTGATGACAGGTTGGCTATGAGCCAGCAGTGTGCCCTGGTGGCTAAGAGGGCCAATGGGATCCTGGGATGCATCAGGAAGAGTGTGGCCAGCGGGTCGAAGGAGGTGATCCCCCCCTCTACTCTGCCCTGGTCAGGCCCCACCTGGAGTATTGTGTCCAGTTCTGGGCTCCCTAGTATAAAAAAGACAGGGATCTCCAGGAGAGAGTCCAGAGAAGGGCTATGAAGATGATTAAGGGCCTGGAACATCTCCTGTATGAGGAAAGGCTGAGTGAGCTGGGGCTGTTCAGCCTGGGGAAAAGAAGACTGAGGGGGGACCTAATTAATGTTTATAAATATCTTAAGTATGGGATGCAGGGGGAATTGGCCAACCCCTTCTCAGTGGTCTGTGGGGACAGGACAAGGGGCAATGGCTGCAAATTGGAGCACAGGAAGTTCCGCACCAACATGTAGAAGAACTTTTACACAGTGAGGGTGACAGAGCCCTGGCACAGGCTGCTCAGGGAGGTGGTGGAGTCTCCTTCTCTGGAGATATTCAAGACCCGCCTGGATGCCTATCTGTGCAATATGAGCTAGGGAGCTGCTTTGGCAGGGGGGTTGGACCCGATGATCTCTGGAGGTCCCTTCCAACCCCTACAATTCTGTGATTCTGTGATTCTGTAAATGCAATATAGCTGTGCAAACAGTCTGAAGACACATAAACAGGTACTTAGTCAATGAAGCACAGTAAATCACGTTTGTTTCATGGCATTGTTGCCTCCTTTCCAACACTTAGACTTACCGACCATTCTGCATTATCTGTTTTTGAACATCTCACATTCACTGGTAGCTTAAGCACAAGTTCATTATAGGAGACACCCTCTGATCGGGACCATTTGAATTTGTTCATCGCATCCATGAAAGACAGGTTTTTATATTGCTTAGGACTCTTGATAATGAAGGGCCAAGTCCTAAAGAAAAATATATAAATAGATTTTTTAAAGTAGATAAAAAATATCAAGTTGGAACTGATGAGGAAAAGATTTTGGAGAATCTACTTAGAAAAACAAATTTACTATTAACATGCATATTATGCTTTTCTCACACTCTCAGCTAAGTTCTCTGCTACTGAGAACTGATGCAGTTTCATTCAGTCTAACAGATTTACATATGTTTGTCAGCAGTTTAGAAATTTCCATCATGCTTTTAGAAAGGAAGGACTTTAAGTTAAGAAAAAGAATTACAGTTCTTTTCCCTGATCTACAAACTGAATACAGTATTATAGTATATATAACAGGCAATGCAAAACAGATCTTCTGTTGTAACTTCTCAAAGAAAAAACCCGCAAAACCCAACCAAAAAAGCACCATACCCTCTACTAGGCTTAACAAACAGTGTTGTAAAGAAATGTTTGCCATTAGAAAGCTACTTACAGATGGGTCTGCAAAGATCTGGTCGTAATTCAGATAATAGGTCAAAACTCAGCCTAGAACAGGAGTTGCTCTAATGTGTCAGTTTGCAGTAGTGCCAAAAGATCAAATGAAAATAACTGGTGTTGTGGACACTGCCTTTTGGCATGTCCCTACATGCTGCTGCAAGGGGTCTTTTGGCCATAATTGGGATAGAGATCTGCTGCGCTGCTGGGAAAGATCTATTTGGCCACATGTGGTAATCCTCCCCATGAACAAGCAGAGCCAATCCCATTCCCCACCAACCAAAGATGGGGAAAGGGAAGGAACGAGATGTCTTTCATTTAGAAAATAAAAATAATAACAAAGGAAAATAAATTAAAAACAAAAACAGTTGAAGAAAACTCTTTCCATTGTTCTTGCTTTCTCCTTGTTTGACTCTACTGGACTGAATGGAAACAACATGGTGGATAATTTAAGTTTTTGAAAACAGAATGTCCAATACAGCTAGTGGAAGAATAAAAGTAGCTCAAACTTTATCTAAGTGACCTAAATAATACCTTGGTTGAAGCATGAGTTATGCTTTTCAAAGCACTATCGGCAGATCTATGTTACCTTGCAGTAGGCTATCTCCCACTTGCTTTAGGTAAAGTACTGCCTATGCCAAAGTTCTGCTCTACTCAACACCTAGACACTGAGGACATAATTTTAATCAAGCACCTATTTTACACTACTGTGGCTCTGTCCCTTTCATCTCAGCTCCTCATGATTTATACCACTGACAGTGCCACTAGACTAAGGGAGGAAAGTTTTAAAGTGAGCCACAGTGTCTTGATCCTGCTTCCAGTTTGCCTTCATGTGTAAGTCAAGAAGAGACTTTAAAGGAGTCAGTGAAGCAATTCCAGTGTAAGACTGACACAAGAGAGATGAGTATCAGATCACATATCCTTAGGCTGACAGAGCTTAATGAAACAAGAATTGCGGATTAGGTCATAAATACTAGAGGCATTAATAATCTCTTCTTCTAATTACTATTCCATTTGCAGCAGACAGTCTGCATACTTACTCTATTCAAAACATCTTCATGTCCCCAGGCCAAATGTGCATTTTTTTCCTTAAGTACAGTTATCATGAATGAACACTCAAGAGAGCATACATTTGTCAGAATATTTTGTTTCTAAGCTCAGAAAGACTCTTTTAGATAGGACTAATTTAGAAACTGTGTTCTCCCTGTATTAAAAGAGATTTTAAATAGAATTGGTGTGGAAAATGAAGCAGACATTGATTGCATTGTGACTTTCTTCCAACTTTTCTGTCTTGGATATAGATTTCAGAACTAAAACCAGTAAGCCTGTACATCAAATTACTTTGCAGTAATAGTTTTATATGTTTTTGTTAAGATAAACTGTATAAGGAAAGACAACTTTTAAAATATAAGTGTGATGACACACTATTAGTCTATCCATTTTATTTTAAAATCTTACCATTATCTTATTTTAGTGCAACTAATGATACAAATGTAATTCAATTTTCATGATTAATAGTGCATTTTACTTTCTATTGCTTGATTATTTTTCTGCATTTCATTAATTTGGGAACTTTCCCTTTTAGATTACTCTCACTCTGCTTGCAATCATTTCCTCTGCCCATCTGCTATTGAGGTGCTTTAAGCACCCTAAGGATGACTTGAAATACTCTATTTATTGATTTTTCTGTATTCACACAAATTTATTCTATCTATTGTTGGGCTTCCTCCCATCTCCTACCAAAATTTAAATTTTATGTTGGAGTCTGGAAATGTGGTTTACCCATCAGTCAGGTGCCAGCTGAACTGCATGGACCTTCATGGTGATTGTTATAGATCCCGACTTGCCTAAATGGTAACAGCACCTACTCCTTACCTTTCACAGAAAGGATATATAATATTTGTGGAGGACTGAAGCAAACAGATCTTGCAACAATATACTGCCCTTTTGAGCTGAGCAGAGGGCCAATATTCAGATTCTTATGCGTTATTTTTATTAGGAAGAAAAATAGATGAATGAACTTGGGGTTTTTCTTTTTGACACAGATTTACATCTCAAAAATGTGCAGTGTCCTGTTTCCCTGAATGGCTGGAGTCCAAGACTCGTGAGACTGTCTGTGCACAGGATTGCAAAGCCCTGCAGCCCACAGTACAGCTAAAAAGCACTTTTCTTCCTCGTGGCTAGATTTCTAACACTAGTTCCATGTTTTTCTCTGTTCACCTTGCATATCATCCTCTGCCTTTTTATTCTTCCAAAGTCTCGAGTTCGTTCATTTTTCTTTATCATGGTGTTAATCTACCATTTATCTTTTACTATGAAAAAGCTAAAGGTCTGCCAATCCCTCTAAATCTGTTCTAACTTACTTCTCCCCCTTTCGTGCATGTTTGTCAGTGTCACTACGACAGAGTTAAGCTCTGTATGTGAGCAAAAGTTCTAGGATCTGGTCACAGCAATTGACTTAAGCAGAATTTCTGACAACATTCCACCCAGGATAAATTGATACCTATCCTCAAACTCTTTTTCAAAATTATCTTTATATATGTGAAACAAATGTTTTCATAAAATGATAGATTTTAAACACTGATATGGCATTGATATACAGTCTTTTTAAAGATGGTTGTGGTGGAAAAAAAAAACCTGCTGTGAGAAATATTATTTCTTTACCATAAGAAACTGCTTTTTATTAAAGAATTTAAAAAGTGAAAGAATTTGGCAGTAGAAATAAGAAACAGCACAACATATTGACCAAAAAGAAGTGGCATGAGCAACCCTGCAACATGTTGCCCTATCAGAATGAAATAAAGGCCATTTAAAAATGACCCTGTAATCCCAGACAGAAATAGAGGTGCTACACATATTCATGAATATTTTACTTGCCTGACTGGTCTATAGATTTCCTTAACACCAATGAACTGGAGTTGTTCCATTATGTCTGGAATACTTGCACATCGGGTGAGGTTGATTCTCGGGTAGTAGAGCAGATACGACAGGCACATTTCATTCCTGGTACTCAGACCACCCTGAAAATGGGATTTTTCTTTTAATGAAGATAGCACTGGAATCCCACACATAAAAACACTGATTACCATTTATATGCTAATGAAATGTCTATCAAGAGGCCCAATTCAACAAGTTTACCTTGTACATTAGGTTATCAAGTAACAAGAAGTTATTATGTAACTAATTACAAAATACCCTTCAAGCTCAAGCAATAGCTCCTGAGCTTTAAAAATGTCAGAAAGGGCAACTACCAATATAAGATGACTCCTATTATGTTGCAGAGCACTAGAGTTCAGGTTTATTTTCAACTGTCTCCAAGGTACTCATAACTACCATGTTTCAGAAAAAGTTTCAAACTGGAACAGATATAGAAAAAGTCAGGTAGGATAATTAGTCTGTTTAATAAGAAATTAAATGAGCTTTGCAGAGGCTGGGATGGAATAGGTATCTATATGGACTACTCTTGTTAAGTACATATGGACATAAAGAGTAAGAAAGAAAAGAATTATTTAAGTTAACAGATAATATTAACTCAAAAATAAATGAGCACTGATGGCAAAAATAATTAAAATAAGATTTTTAGCTAGCAGAAGAAACAGACTCTTAAACAGTCTGCTATTGAGAGCCATGGGGCAAACAACTAATTTAAAATTAATCTTGGTAAATATGGACAAGATTATGAGCTGTAAATCACAGAATCACAGAACTTCAAGAGTTGGAAGGGACCTCGAAAGATCATCTAGTCTACCCCTCCTGCCAGAGCCGGATCACCTAGACGAAATCACACAGGAACACGTCCAGGCAGGTTTTGAATGTCTCCAGAGAAGGAGACTCCACCGCCATTCTGGGCAGTCTGTTCCAATGCTCCATCACCCTCACAGCGAAACAGTTTCTCCTTATGTTCATATGGAACTTCCTATGCTCCAGCTTGCACTCATTTCCCCTTGTCCTATTGCTGGCCATCACTGAGAAGAGCCTGGCTCCATTTTCCTGACTCTTGCCCTTTTCATAGTAAATTCCTAAATTCCATGTTGCAACAGTTCCACAAAACTCACAGAGCCACAAGAATAGGAACAGAGTAGACAACACAAGAACCAAGTGTCAAAAGCTAGTGTGGTCACCACACAGGAAAATGAGACAAAAACTAAAAGCTTTCATTCTCACTCTTTTGCTTTTCTTTATATGCCTACTGCATGTGCCTACACGCAAACCATGATTCAGGGGAGGCATCAGTGTGCTCTCTGGATGTCAATACCAGGTATTTCTTATCCAACAGAAACCCCTCAGGTTTCAGCTTCCTGAGGTCTGGATTCAGCCCCTCCCAAGGGAGCCCCATCACGCCCTGGCAAAGGCTGGGTGCCGGCAGCTATGTCCTTCTCATAAACAAAGTGGGTCTGGCATTACTCCTCAGTTTTGCAGCCCCCTGGCACAGCCTGGCTCATGTCCCAACAACTGAATTTGTTTCTCCTCCAAGTGGCCACACCGCAATGGCCAGTGCCTGGCCTCTGTTACCCTGCCTTGTCCACTGCCACGGACACGCACCCATGATTGCGGGACAGCCACCCCTTCTCATGCCTCAGCTGCAAGGGCACGAGGGTACAGCATGGCTCCACTTGAGCCTCTGCGGAGGCAGTTGCTGTCTGGGAGAGTTCCTGCCACTGGAAAACCCACCACATGAGAAAGGTAACACACAGGGGCTCACCACACCCGGTCTCCTCCTCCCCGCCCAAAAGACCTGCATTCTGTCTGACTTCAGCATTAGGCACAAAAGCAAGTGGTCACCTCTTGGTCACAGCACAGGGTAAAATCAATATGTAAGAGCTGGCAATTACAACTTTGGGGGAAAATGCATAACAAGGTAATAAAAATAATTTACTAGAATATGTAGAATTTGCATGTTAAGACATGTTGTGAAGAAAGCACTCCTTATTCAAGCAAGGTTGGATTTTTAAAGCTCTTTCATGAACTGGCTTGCTTATTTTTATAAACTAGTCATATGAATGCCTTATGCAACAGATCAGACTGTGATCATAATAGTCCTGACAACTTTAAAACCTAAGAATCTATGAAAGGAAAGACAATACATTATAACATGCACACAGGCATTAGCAAGTAAGTTCATGCTTTTTATTAACATTCTGTGAGAAAGCTTTTAATGCTCAGTATTATCTACATACTTATTTTGGTCCATTACAACTTTTCTTACCCATGTCATGCGAATTCGGTCCACAGTACTGTAGTGACATTCTGTGATTAAATTATCCCCCTGAAACACAAGGAAATTCGCTGTTCTGAAGTGTATCAACACCACCTTCAGGTAACCACAGATGATAGCAAAAAATAAAGATTAGAGCAGTGGATATGACTTTTTGGAAGAGCAAAGGATTAGGGAATTGGTGTATGCTAAGACCTTGGCATTTAACATTCATATTATGCCAGATCCTCAGGGAACCCTCATAAATTTAAACAGTCTTATTAAGATTCTGGTTTATTTTGTTTTAAATGGCAATAGAGGTGCCCAGTTATAATTCCAAATTATTTATGTATACAATATATACACACGATTCTTGCTCCAAAACTTACCCAATGCTACTTTGGATATCTTTCCCCGGGCTAATTTATCCAGCCAACTTCAATAGAAACACTTGCCAAATGAGGAAAAGAAGATTTTCCACATCACCGTAACAATTTACCTGCCAAGCCTGGGAGTAGAGGAGTGTCAGGCAAAGACTTAACTATATTGATAGATATGTATGGGAAAGGACGAATACTTACCTTCTCAAGTACATACAATTAACTTTTTGCTGTCTTGAAAAACTGATCTACAGGTAGGTAGTACATTTATTGCCTGTACTAATAAACACATATCTCAAAATCACCATGATAATAAAGTGGAAAGAACACAGCCAGGCATCAAAAATCTGGTATTTTTGGGCAACCTCATATCACAGGAACCTTAGTTCTTTTTTGGGGGGTCTTGGGTTGTTGGTTTGTTTGGTTTTTTTTCATCAGCATCTTCCCTTATCACCCACTGCATTCCCTGAAAAAATCAGATCACCCTTCAAAGCTTGAGTTTCTCCCTTCCTGCAGACTGTCTTGTTGCCAGATCAACGTTAGCACCAACTCTCCTCTGGGCTACTGGAAGAAGGTGTGTCAGCCTCACGTTGGCCAAATGGAGACAGAGATCTCTGAAGCTGCGTAAACTGGCACAGGTCCCCAGTGGGAGCTAACATGTTCCCACTAGGAACACGTTCCCACTGGCTCTCGTGGTTTACATCCTGGGTAACATGTACTAAAAGTGTTCCTTTTGTGAGATTACATCTTTTGCTTCCAGATTCAGAAGAGTGCTAGTTCACAAAGAAAGCATGTAACCTGGGCTCCATGAGCTGACAGGAGGATACACCTTTGGAAGAAATGGCAGAAAGAAAGAATAACACAAATTTCTATGGAAAAAGATTAATATTAATAATTAATTGATTAGACTGTGGTCTGAATTACACCAGAGTGATGTATGTAAAGCTGTACTGGTATTTTTGCATGAGATGAAAAAAAAAATAAAAGGCATGAAAAAGGCTCACTTCAGAGAAAGAATTGCTGCTTCTATCCAAGCTGTCTTTTTTAAAGTTGCTGTTACCATCAAATACCTCTCTTAGTCTTTCTGCTGTCTACTCCTTTTTGTTCTTGAAATTTAAGAGACCTTTATAATCTACATGGATTTTCCTAAAAATATTACAGGCTTTCTCTGCAAACCTGTCATCTTCTGCCAGCGCTCTTCCTAAACCCTTCAACATTTCTTTCCTGTCTTTGAAGTCCTTGTGGAGTACAAGCAGTTGGACTTCAAAGGGTAAATGCTCCACCTGAACATCCATGTTTTGCTGTAGAAATTAAATTAGAAAGCATTTTAGCTTCTTGCCTTGAGAGGACAAGTATCAAAGTATCCTGTTGTGGGAGAAGAAACATAAGAGGCAAAGGGACTTGAAGAGAAGCCTGGAAGTTTTAACCATGGGGCTCCTAACCCCACTTGAAGTTCAGTCATTCCAACCCAGCTCCCTTCCCCTACTGACTTCAATCATAAAAATAAATCCTTTTCTTTTTCATATTTTGCACCTGCCCAGTTCCATCAAGCAACAGACTTGTTCACATGCACGCAGAAAGGCACATCTCTAGCCGCTCTGCTGGTCAGATATAGAGCACCCAACCTCTGCAACGCTAAATTTTCCGTCCTCAGGCCAAAGCTTCAGAAATAGATGCCAGCTGAAACTAACAAAGGTTGAGTGAATACTTTTTAAAGGAGTGACCCAACCAAAAGAATATGGACTCTTCATGCAATACCTATGGATAACTATATATATAATCATACATAGCTGTGAAGTTCAAATGAAGTATTTGTGGGCATCAAAAAAGCAGTTTGAATTGGTGGGCCAAGTGCTGTGTTGTTTGCTGAGACACTGCAACTTGACTGCTTTAGCCACTCTGCAATGACTGGGAAAATGAACAAAACATTCAGGAATTCTGCAGCAAAATGAATCCTAAATGCGAGTAAATGTTAGGTACACAGTCTCTTAAATGCTTTCAAGGAAAGAATTAAGAGTGTCGTACTGGCAAGATGGTTCTTTCTTCTTTCAGATACTGAAACTCCTGGAAGTTGAAGTCAAACTCATCATCATAAGCAAGCAGCTTCTGCTCCTCGCCATTGTGGAAGTGTCGCATCCGGATAGCTCTGCCAGCAAGATGAGCATGAAGAAGTACTGCAAACACATGAATCCCAGAAGGCCTCTCAGCACCTAGAGCCTGGCCAGGGGAAACAAGCATCATCAGTGTGCCCAGATGAAATGTAACGGAATGCAATGTACAAATGGAGTGAAAATATAGTAATAAATGCATTTTAACATTCCCTCAGTTTACAGAAAAATGCAGTCTGGAGCAAAACCAAATCTGTATGTGAAATTAATGTTTTATATACAAAAATGTCTTGGGGTTTTTTTCTGATTTTTTCTTTATAAGAAACATGTTTTGACTGCCAGCAATTCTCAATAGATTTACAAGAGTATTATACTAAAACCTGCATATTATTTTACTGCCATTGGCTGATACTGCTGAATATTGATGTTTACTGTTGAAAGGAATTTTCATGCAGCTATGAATGATGTTGTTACCAATATTGTGCCAAGAGAAGCACTTTAAATTAGGAGGTCATATCTTTAACATGGTCTACTTCCCATCTTCAAGTCAACTGGTATTGAAATACTGTAAGTTTACATCCAAAACTTTTTTCCAGGTTAAAAACATTTTAAAATTCACTTTTCTGAATTGACACAAATCTGACATCACTCCCATTCTAGCTGTGACTTAGAGATCTGATTTTTTACCGTGCTAAACTTTGATTCTTATTCAGAATCCAAACTAGAAATAGTTATCGCAATACCTTTCAAATACAGCCTCAAGATCAGAAACCTCACAATAATAGATTAATCAAGTGGGTTTAGGTTGAAAAATGCTCTGACAATATGCTACATTTCACGCCATCAGGAATAGATCTGAATTTCATATTTTATTTGCCCTTCAAACCACATCATAACAAGCATTGTTTCAAACTTTTAAAATGACAAAGTATATGAGAATTTCCTGTGATACGTTTGTCGCAGATTTTAGGCAAAACTTCCATTATCTGTAGAGATATTTGGATTATCCTAATGATGCTAAGTTTTTAATGAATGCATGTTGTACTTTGGGACACATAACAGAAACATTTCAGGCGTTTAGTTTCTGTGGTTGGTCTAAGAATACCTTTGAGACTTCCACTTCACTATTAGGACTCTTTTGCACATGCACACATCTCAATTAGTCTCCTTCAAAAGTTTTTATTGGGATAGCTTTACCATGGAAAGCGATGTATGCTTATCTACTGAACACACAATTAAATCATCACAAGCTCTGTGCTATCCAGTATTGCTCATATCAGTAAAGCAGCCTGAATATGGAACATCCCAATACCCAGATCAAAAAGACTCAACATTCTGGAGAGCAGCATGCAGCAGATGCCTTTGCTCACAGGTCTTAAACTGATAAGTATCGATCTTCCCAAGACATTAAAGAGGCTGTCCAGTACTATTTCTAAGAATGGAAAACAGTGGATTCAAGCACAGACATACCTCTTCCAGACATTCCAGCGTGCAGTGACCCTCTGACACAAATTCAGGCATGCCCGGTGGGATATTGTGGAAGAGGCTGACCCAGAGACCAGCTTCAATAACCCCAGCATCATATTTCCTTATAACTGGAGTATAAATTAGCCTCAGACCAGAGTTATCTATCAAGCCTAAAACAAAAGAACGCAGTCATCCATGGCTGTAAATCAGTATTAAAAACTCAAGTTTTCAAGTGTCACAGTTTTCAAGGCATGTCCTAAGTTTCTTACATGTAAAATCAAGGAATCAACGTCAATAACCTGGAAACAAGTCACACCATATGCAGGAAGCAATAAATAGGGGCAGCCCACTGGAGGGTTGTTAAACATGGTATGTTAATATCTGTAGTGCTTAGATGTGAATGAAAAATCTGTGCTGTCTATGTCCCTTCCCCTAAGCTATCCAACATGAACACCAGAGAAAACAAGGTAGCTCACAGGCAGAGCAAACAATATAAGGTAATAATAAGACCTCAAAATGCACCATTTAAAATTTTCAAATTAAATACTTAAGCAGAGGTTAAAGTTTTTGTGGGTTCTTGTGAAATTATCTATACTTTCACCATGAACTCTAACATTAATTACAATTTTTCTTTGGTTTGGGTTGCTTGTCAAATTACAGCATACCTCAGGTGACCAAATACATCCCTTTTACAATCTTCCCATTCAAGAGAGCATCAACTAAACATGAAAATCAGCTTCCTAAACCCCAAACTCAAAGGTAACACCAGCACCTGGAGGTAAATACCCAATAAGAAGTATTTTAATGCTGCACTCACTCAATGACTTCTTTTGATTTCAAATAGTAGTTTAAGGAACTGAAGCCTAATGTAAAAAACATTGTGGGTTTTAAGAATCAAAATTATATTAACCTATTTCATTCCTAAAGATGTTTAGCCATAGTCATTTTCTTGTGTATCTACTCAGAATTTATGTTGCCTTTATCATCTAACTGCTTATCATTATTTTCTTTGTATTAGCCATTTTTGTTAGGAAAAACACAAGCTAAAAAATAATACTATTTTTTCTTGCACAAGCCCTATATTCTGTTAGCTCATCACTTACTTTATTCTTTATTATGCCTTTTCAAATTCTGGTTTTGAAAATTTAAAACACAAAAAAACTACCAAGTATCTCAGAGAAGGTAAGAGACTAATGACCTACATATCTTCTAGAAAACATAACAGACATAGCAGTGCCTGAAACCAAATATTACATCAACATTAAATTAGTAGGCTATTTTAAGATAGGCAAATGACAGAGGGACAGAGCAGAGAGTAAGTTATCCAATCACTAAAATACCTGAGAGAGAATAGTATATAATTATTCAGGAACAAAGGATATGAACTGCATATAGTCAATTAATGGTAGTAATCAACTGTCAGACATTCTGCAATATACAAATCATGATATTTCAGGTGATATATATATCACCCCACAACATCCCAGTTTTCATCTGTGTGGAAATCCATACTCATTCCTGTTCTAAAAATATTTGTACAATTTCATGAAATTCAATTTTTCGCTTGTGGAATTTCCAGTTCAAGCTTATACTAACATCTAGATGCCAGAATATTTTACAATATGAAAGACTTTTTGATAAACAATCTCAAAAGAGGTCAGGAATGTTAAGGATTTCATAAACAGAAACATTTAAAACCAGCCAGGTTAGGAGCAGTTCAAACATTTTGGAGTCTAACTGTGAGCCAATGCTGACTCACTTTGGAAAATACCAGCCCAAATCGCAACATGATACTAAGAATGTAACCTTTAACTGCCAGACACAAGCTGGGAATATGAGATCCCGAAATGGGAAAATAAAGGTGACACAGTGACAGGCTGAGAGCTGTAACAGAAGGACTCGTGTGCCCTCACCCAAAGGAGTGGGAGCACCCAAGTCTATTCCCTCCAACTCCTGGCATGATTTTATACTAGGTATTTTGTCAGGGAGGAGAGACCTGGATTACAGACACCCCACTCTGCCTACGCTGTCTGAATTTTCCTAGGCCTTTCATGAGACCCTCTGTTATTAATGAGTTTTAGAAAGAAGATTAAAAACACCATTATAATTGAAAACCTTATCTTTTAAGATAAACAGCTTTTACCCAGTGAATGGTCTAGCAATCTGAGTTTATACTTCACCAGGAACTAATCATAGAATCACAGACTGGTTTGGGTTAGAAGGGACTTCAAAGCCCATCTAGCTCCAACCCCCTGCCATGGACAGGGACACCCTCTACCAGGTTGCCCAAAACCCCATCTGACCTGAGCAGGGAAAAATAAACCTCAGTGTTGTATTTGCTCTGCTTGCCATGCAATGCAATAAGAAAGAAGCACTACTGTCTAGTACATTTTCCAGTCTTCCATGTTGCAAGGAGTGTGAGGATACAAACCTTCTGTGTATGATGGGTTGTCATAATGGACCTCCATAAGAACAAACTGAGGGTCAGCTGCTGTGCCAATGGATAAGCCAACATGAGGAGGGTAGGTGAAGCCCTGGAAATCAACACATGTATACAGAGCTAAGGTATTTTTGCCATGGTGAAGTGTTAATTTTTTTTTATAATTATGTCTGTTTGGTTTTGGGGTTTTTTTGCAATGATACCATCATATTAATGATAAAGTTTACAAAGGTAACTTCTTTTAAAGCTTTCTGAGCATGGCATTGTTACATAATATACTTATTATATACCCATTTCACTAAAGAGTTACGTGAATATAAAGTAGTAGATCCTGGGCTTGCTAGAGGATAAAGCCCTGAGCAAACTGGTCTGACCTCACCTCTGGCCCTGCTTTGAGTAGGAGGCTGAACTAGACACTTCCCGAGATCCCTTCCAACCTGCATTATCCTGGAATCTTATAATTATTTATCTGTATTTATTGTTTGAGCAGAAAAGGAAAATTCCGTTTAAAATGTATATATATTCCATCATCAAGCAGTTAGCCTGACAATAAAACCCTTATGAAAAAGTGAATCTACATTTTAAATGTTGCCTCTTTCTAAAAGCAGTAATTTCCAGGGAATACTGAGGTGGTTTGTATGTAATGAGATTGTTTTTCCTGCAGAAACCAATGCATTCAAAGTAAAATGATCTGAACAATAGAGATTATTTTCATGGCTCTATCTACCTTAGCAAGTCATGTAGTGCAAAAGAGACAGGTTGGCACAGTGCATAAACCCACTGACCCCAAATGATGCTCCTTTGGACAAGTTCTGCTCAGACCCCATTCACTGAACTCCATTTATTACTGAGAGGTGTTGGGTTCATGCCTGCACATTCAGTTTAGCTTCACCCCAAAGAGGACTGTACAAGTTCTAGAAACACTTGTGATGATAAACAGATCTTGGTCAGTGCACATAGCTAGGAGATCTGCTCCAAAATCTCACTCCTGATTCAAACTGAAATACCAGTATCTTCTAAGTGGACTCATTTACCCAACTCCCTTTTATAAGAATTGATCTGCAGCATTTTATACTATACAGCTGATATTTTCATGTGTAGTTTGAGATTCTAGGTTTCTGAAATGTGCTATTTGAGATCCCAACTTTCTTATGCTTGATGGACATTAATGAATTAATCCCAGTATATAATAATAAATACTATCACCTGCATTCTACATAAGGGTAAACCGAAGTGGAGTACTCCAGGAAGCCTGAACATAACCCAGATCTGCCAGATTCCTTTCTACAGATCTTTAACAACAGGATCAACCTTGCCAAAGCCTCCATAGTGCTTGTCAAATGATTATTTATTTATATGAGGGTTTTATTCCACTTAGATTAAGACAGCTGCATGTACAAATACTAGGTCAGAGCATAGCTGATGGCGAAAATGCACAAAGCATACATCTAGCATAATGCTCATAGTGGATTAAACTTTTTTTGATGTGTCCACATGGCATCTCTGGCTTCCTCACACTGCAGCACTCAAAGATGGTTTTGGACTGCGGGCTGATAAACAAAAGCTCCAGAAACTATCAAGACCTCAGTCCCTCTCTGAGCCCACACCACTGTTCATGTGGGCACACCGTAAATCAAGGGCATAAAGAAAGGGTAGATTCTTTTGGCAGTGATGCTGCCTTTTATCAGCTGAAAGCATTAATTGAAGCCTAAATTAACATATGAAATAAGCTGAAAACACAGCCTGGGGTCAGCATGGCATCAGAGACTGTATTTTCTGTTGTTAGGTCCCATTGCCACGAGCGAAGTGGTCCTTGTGCCATCTCTGGACTGACATGCATCTCTGAGCTGGGTAGGAAACTTCAGAATTATATGGCTGAATGGAGCAACACTGTAACCAGGTCCTGGTGAAGCAAAACATGAATAAAATTTTTTAAAATTAAATAATGAAAAAACCCTTAAGTTGGAAAATCTTGCCACCATTTTTTTATGCCAGTCACCTACAAAGACTTGCTTTTCTTTCTGGCATTCTCCACAGGTAACAGGCACTGGTCATTGCTGGAAGCAGTGTATTTCCATATCAGATGGGCCAAACTGATACAGCTACAGACTTCCATGCTCCCAAGTCATCTTTCTTTCCCTAAGGTGTCAAATCTCTCTATACTATTTCCATTACTTCCAGCTTGTCACTCAGGATATTAATTTCATTTCCTCTCATCTCATACTTCACAGGCCAAGAAGAAGCTGAGGACTTGCTGGTGAGGCATTTCAGGATTGTGATGGCGTACCCTTGAAAACAGGCAATTAAGTAATCACTAATATATTAGGAAGAAGCTTCATTTTGATACATAACCCCCTGAAGTTCCATTGGTGAACCATGTAAGACAGACATTCATCCTACCTCTCCTCCAATGGCCCAGGCAAAAATAACTGTCTCACATGTAAGAAAAGAGTCTGGCATATTGGGGTGGTAGCACTCATGCCCGTAGTCCAGCACGCTGTCATTCAAATTGCTGCTGCACTGGTAGAGCAGGATATGGTGCACCAAATTCTCATGGCCTTTCTGGATCAGTGGCTCAACCTGTCAACATTAAAATGAAAAAGAAAAAGAAAGAAAACACATCCAGATGTGACTATTTCAATCCAGGTATGTGAAACAAACTAAAAAATTATATGGTGCATTTATTTTGAAAGAGGAGACTTGACCTTAGATTGTATTAGGCTGAGATGTTAATTCAGCACTCTGCAACCCCCAGCATTAAAAACATCATAGCCCGAGTGCACCAACGGGGGACAGGAAGAAAATTCCGTGCCTTGATGAAACTGTCTTGTTCTCCCTTCTCCCGCTCCAGTTTTACCCTGTGACTTGTCTTTCTCTTTGCCCAACCTTGTCAAGCCACAGCCCAGCATGAAGGGAACATAAACCAGCTAAAACCAGCTTGGCATCTGAACTACTCAGAAGTTTTCATCCCTGCTTCTGCCTCTTTTGTGCCATTTCAAAGCAGAGCTGCCCATAGATTCTGTACATCTAGGGTGAGCCTGGAGGTATACCGCACAATCCTCAGCAGCTGAAGACGGACTTTCAAATTTTTTTGACATCTACAAGAAATTAGAATTATTTTACAATCTGCTCAGTTATAAAGACTTCATTAACATGAAGTTATTCCTGAGAGGTCGGGTGCTCCAGCCTGTTTATGGCAGCGATGAGCTGGAGGGCTCTCAGTGGTGCCTGGGTGCCCCCAGTATAATTTGACCACCGAACTTCAGGGTAGGATGAAATTACTTCGTTCCCACAGAACAGTGTTCATTCTCTATTTGGATGGATGATGTTAAATCATCTCTGTCAGAGATGACATCCTTGGGGCAAACACAAATACTTCTGAACAAAATTATTTTGCTTTTCAGAAAGATCATACCCCACAAAATATCAGCATATAGAAAGCAATATTAAAATGAAAGGAGTCTTTCTCTTGTTTTTGCCTTCACAGATTGCATCCCATTCTACCATACCTACCTTCAAGTTGAATAAGATAAACATTAATGTTTTCACAAGAAAAGTGAAGTGTTGGCAATACAACTCTTAAGATGTAGAGTGCCATACAGTATTGCCTTTTTAATACTGGGAAAGAAAAGGTATTTTAAATAGGACAAGAATGTATAGAAATACTAACTTTACATCCATATGTTTTGCAAACACGTGAACCCCAGCTACCAGAGGAGCAGAACAGGGTGAGCAGGAACAGTTTATTACATTATTTAAGTATTGTCTTCACAATATTGTTACCAGAAAGGTATCTCTCTCTTCACTTTCTTCAAACCACTAAACCAATTACAAAGGAGGAAGGGCAGGCAGAAGCAGTCAGAGCCTGTGCGTATCGTGACCACCCTCGTTGATATGATTCTGCAAAATAGCACTGAAGCTCAGGAAGTCCAGCTGTCAGGGAGTCCAGCTGCTGCTGAGTACCTGCATGTCTGTCCAAGAATTGCAAAACACAAAACTACCCACTTCACTGCACCAGGAAGTCAATGGAAGGATGCCAATTTACACGGATGCACCAAAGTTTTGTTCTGATAGCAAGACTGAAATATTTCATGAGATCTTCTGTACTATTGTCAGTAATCCCTACTTCAGGTAGCATTACTATCATCACGAATTACTGCCCTAGAGAAGTAAAAAGGTATTTTTGAAGGAGATCAGAGTCAATTTACCAGCTAAGAAAGTATTCACAAATTTCAGACTTCGGGAATTTCTGGTAAGAATTTATTCCCAAATATATCTGACTGACAAAGATTCAGAAATCCATTTCAACTTGATGTGGCTTTTTCCCTCTGCTCTGTCATATACCTGCATATTTATCCATATAATACAGAACTAAACCACATTCATATCTTGGCAGCTTATACATTAAATAGCAGTATATATCTCAAGAATTGAAAAGCTCCACATAACATACAGGTTAGTTGAGGAAATGGTTGTGGGAATATTATCACTGTATCTACCAAGAAAAAAGAGCATTTTTCTGTCCCAACGTGTGATAGTTCTGCCTGCTGCTACAAGATCCCAACACCTGCTGTGCTTACAATCACTACTTCAAAACCAACTTCCCCTCAAAACCATGGGGCATCACCAAAATTAGAAACTCACATCCTGTCATCTCTTTCTTAGTGTCGGTTACCTAAACAATAACAGCACTTCAGAAAGTAGGTTTGTTCAGCTTGCTTCACTGAAGAAAAGAAAAAAATACTCAAACAAATCCCTAAGCATCTTTCCAATTCGTATTGTAGGAGAATTTATATTCTTCAGATGCACAAATAAATTATGAAGAGCAGCAGCGAAGTTACACTTTTTACACATTTTGATTACAACTTGGCTGAAGAGGTGCCACCTTTCCTTCTCCCCTTTTAAACAAATAGAGACAAAAAAAAAAAAAAACCCAAAACTATTAGGAGTGGTCAAAAAGCTATTAACAAAAATCTAAGGAAAATCTCATGAATCACAAATTATTCGTTTCCCAGAAATTTATGGAAAAATTTTAATGGACAGCTCCCTAAGGATCACAACATCATTTCTGTTAGAAATGGGAGAAGGAAGAGGAGAAGACCCCCCGGACACGTTGGGTTCCTTTTCTCCAGGATGAGAATGAATAGCTAACTGTATTTACTTACTAGAATAACTTCAGCAGCAAAGAAAATTAAGAAATATTATTTGATCCTCAACTGTAGTGATTAACTGGAGCAGGGATTTAAACACACCACCCTACACCCCAGGTGAGTGCTGCCCTAGCTACTCAGTCATTTCTTATCATAGGCTACAGAGTAAGTCAGTTGTTAAGGGTACCTCCCTCTTCCTCCCTGACTTTCCACAAAGAGCGTTTGTACAGCTTAGTTTGCTCCAAGCTGAAGAGAAATTCCAAACCCCCTTTTTTTCCTAAACAAACAGAATTCACAGAATCACAAGGTTGGAAAAGACCTTTGAAGATCATCAAGTCCAACCATTCTCATACTAAACTAACCCATATCTCTTGTTTTCTGGCCAGCCTTACAACAATGATGAACAATGACCAAGTTCTTCAAATATGGGGCCGAATTCAGCAAATCATTCATACATTTACACGTGCACATAAGGACTCCCAGGTGTCAAATTAGTTGCTAGAACAGGTATCTACAATTAAATAGGTAGATCAGGGTGGCCTGGTTTCCAGAGTCTTTGCAGCCTCCATGAATGAGAACACAATTTGAAAGGGCTCATCTCCTACAAGGCTGTTGCTACATAACAGCCCTTTATTAGCCTTGATCCCTAACTATAAGCATTCATATTTAAAACATGAACTGTTGAATGTACATGTGCAATGTTTCCAGTTACTTGAATTTTTTTAAGCGTAAAGTTATTAATGCTTTGATAGTCTTTAATCTGCAAATCACACAACTGAAAGCTAAAGTCTACTTCTGCAGGTCTCCAGTCACAATAATAGTGGACCAACCCTGAAATGCCACCATGAGCCTCTTGGTATTTTGTCTTGGGAGACAGTGCAACTTTTAGAATACTTATGAAAAGATAATAATTTACACTGTAATATTAGGACAAAGAAATGCAGAAAAAATGTGCTAAAAGTAGGCAGAGTATATAATAGTTAATAAACTGAAGATTCATTTTTATTTGCATTCTTATTTATACACAGCCTTGTTTACTCTGTTCTCATAGTGTAAGGGGATTCTCAAATGACACTTTCTGCCACTAATAACATCTGTAATTAAGACGAGTTGCAGTGAAAATGGGAATCCACCTTTCACTTCCAATATTTGCAAGGAAACTTGTGACTGAAACCAAGTTCCTTCCTCTTTCCTCGTTAATTCTTGACCATCCCACATTATACCAGGAGTCAAGAAAGAGGCTGAAAGAAGACTGAAAGGGAATATACACATAACTACCCATTTTACCTTATTCTTTGAAGCTCATCTGTGGTGTTTTTGCTGTTGCTGACATGCAAGGAAGACCCAGCTGTCAGGGTTCATCTCTTTGCCACGTTGTGAACAAGCCTGCAGAGATGCTGCACTAGTGGGGCACCTTGGTGACTTCTTCCCCTGCAGGCAAAGTGCATTTTCTGCTTGACATTTCTTAACTGCCAGAGGCTCAGATAACAAAAGCTCTATATCCACCCTACATCAAAATGCTGAAAGCATCTGGGACTGCAAAAAAACAAGTCTGTACAACAAGACACCATCTCCCCTGCTTTTCATGAAACCCACAGAAAGAAGTTGCTATTTTATTATTCATGATGACTTACTTTTGGCAACCTCTCTACCTTTCTTGAAAGCTTGGGCAAACGATCTTTCTAACTGAGCGTGCTGACATATATGAATCCATCTGATTTCCACTAACAGAGGTAAAAAATAATAGATGCAGTATAATCCACCACCACATCAAATCAGGGTTTCCACAGATAGAGGCATTTAAAATACACTGCATTCAAACACAAAATGAAGACACTGCCTTCTGCAACCAAAAATATGGGTTACACTTATGGCATTGGGTTAACATGACTTGTACTTGTCAGGCAGGTTGAGAGGTTTAATAGACCTCCTTTCATCATACTGTAGCTCTTAGCACTTCTCAGAATAATTATTTTCAAAGAATATAACAAAAAAATTTTCAGTATTATCAAATTTCAGTATTATCAAGAGAGTTAATGAAGATAAAAACTCTGCTTTCCACCTGTTCAACAGAAGACCTATTCTTGTCAACAGGCTGACATCATATGAACAAAAAAAATGCTTATATCTGCCAGTACTGGGTCACGCCAGTTTTTCTTCCCCTCTTCAGTATTTCCTATTATTCCTTTGCCTCCTGCACAAACTGAATATCTTTATTTCCTAAAAAAACCAGACAAAATTGTAGCAGAATAGAGACTTTGCACCTCTAGCTGCTGATAAACAAGGTCAAGATACTAATGTATGATGTATTACACAGGATCAACATGCAAACAGTTCAAAAGGTCCAAGAAGTTATATTGCCTACAAGGAAAAAAAGGAAAAAAATATCTCCGGAAACCTGGAAGTCTTTATTACTGATTCTTGGGTTTCTCCGCTCACACCCCCTCACCCCCCATTTATTTTATTTTGCTTTGCTTTCTTTGATGTTAACAGCTGTGGTTTGTTTTTCTTACTTACTTGTGTGAATTATGAAAGTTAGTAAACTATACCCACAGTCTCCCCACAGGGTCCCTGTTAGAAAATATAGCCCACCAAACTTCTGAAAACAAAACTCTTATTTTGTTTTTATATGAAAAAATAGCAACAAGTTTTTTATCTTGTTGCAGTGATGCTTCTACACGGAAATGTCAGTGAAAAATATGATTTTATTTTTTCCATCTCAAAAGGTAGCTTCAACTTAATCTTACATATTAAAGATGCTATAGGATGACATATTGCCATACAAATGACTCTGAATACGACCATAGCCTTACATAACACCTTGTGTATGTAGCCAGCGGTGACACAGGGAAAAAACATTATTCTATTCTAACATGTACATATATTGAAATATTTGTCTAAATTCTCTAAGCTCTTCAAAGTAGACATGATGTCTTATTAGGAATCATCAAGATTTTTGTCTGATTTTTCTTTTGCTTTTCAAAAGTATAGTTGTGGAATCAACAAATATTTATTGAAAATAACTCTTTTAGGGATTTGGATTTTTTCTTTGGAAAAGCAAATACTTAGAATATTTCTCATAATAAAATTGGGTCTTTTTCTGCCAAAACCTCCACGCATTCCTGAAAAAACATAAATCAATAATATGGTTTTATTTTCCTATAAATGTTATGTATTCTTGCATACAACCCAGAGGTGTACTGAGCAAAAAACCCAAGACCTAGAAATATGCCTCTGAGCTGGGTTAGATGTTTAAGTCCATGACTCCAGGGCAGACCAGGATTTTAACCTTAACAACCTTACAGCTATCTCATGTAAGGAGAAAAGCCTGCCTAGGCCAGTGTCATGTCTGGGACACTAATCTACTGCAGACTTTCAGCCCAGAGTTCAGGCATCCTGGGGTCAGGCAAGGACCACCCTCCCAGCGCCTCCACCCCACCGCATCTGTCAGAAAACATTAAATTAATGCCACAGAATAGTTAGGACTGAAAGACATACCTCCAGTGCTGAACTGGCTGCAGTCTGCCATGGACAAGCTGCCGTAATCTTTCCTGAGATCAGCCATTTCCACTGCACATACACAGCAAAGTGCCCATTTCTGGTTTTTTCGCTGTGCGATGCAGACCCTAAGTGCCATCTTCATTACTAAATCGCCCTCCGTCCCAAGGGCTTCTTATTTTACATGGTGCTCCTTACTTAGAAAGGTGTGTATTTTGGTGAGTGAATAGCAGGAGGCTGAGCAAAGCCAGTGTTTCCAGTTCACCACTAGTCATCTGTGTACCACAGGGAGCATTACTGCTGAACTTGAATTGTCCTTCAAACACAAACATTCATCTAAACTATTTTCATACACATTTTTCACATCTTTCAATTGGATGAAAGTATAACCTGTGCAGTTAGTGCTTCCCATGTTTTAATATAAAAGAGCTGGAGATGACAAAAAGGTCCAGGCAACAGTAACCAGCCCGACCCCCAAACTCATAATGTGATTAGGTAAGGTTTCCTTGGCAGACAGAAATTTTTCAGACCAAAAACAGAGGTTCCATACAACTCTAGGGCATTTAAATTTGCATGATTCATCCTTAACTTGTGTGGAGGGGTTTTTTTCCCCAAAGGATGTAAAACCAAGTTGAAATAACAGTGCCGACTTGTCTATTTATTTATTTAAGATATATCATTGGCATGTGAGTTTAACTGGTATACTTCAAAATGCAGAACAAAAATTCTAACATTACGGTGGAGAAAATAGCCTCACCACATAAATGGAAAACCTTATTCAAAGTACAGATATTTCCTGTTCTTAGTGTAAAGAAGAAAGTATTTGTTTACTCAGTCACTGCATTGTTGAAGACTTATTAAAGTTTTGTTAGTATACCACATAAAGAAGTAATTAACACACTTCCATTTTAAGCTGCAGAATTTATATTGGAATAGAATACCTACTTTCAGGTAAAAGTTATTGTTGCTGCACTGTTAGCTTGGAGAGGAGGCTGTAAATCTCTAAATTTACACAAATCCTTCTGTGCCCACATATTACTGCTAATGACTACACTGTACATCCAGAATTTCTATAGGTTATATATTTTAATTAGGAAAGAGGAATCAACACAATAACCAACAAACCCCAAAATTTTAGGATGAGCACTAGAGATAGGTTTGGGGCTTCTTGTTCTCTCTGGCACCAAGTCCATTTCTAAGTTCTTATTCCTAAGTAATCACCTGGAACTCTGCCACTCATAAAGAGTTTCAGACTTTAAAGGCATGCAGCAATTTAGACTCCAGCCCAGAGAAGTATACCTCAAAGAACTATTCATAAAACAATGTTTCTGCCTGAGGTATGTCTGAAGATTTGAGAGATAAGGCATCTAGTAACAGTTTAAAAAGTATAACCCTGAGGTTATACTTTTTAAACTGGTAAAGAGCTCAGGTCAAGAAAAGACTTGTTTCATTCTGTTACGCTTCCTGGCAGTACAGTCCTTGAGCTTCTAAGCAGCAGGCACACCAGCATAGTGGTTGTGGTATTCAGTATGGCCATAGACTCTCAGCATAGCTGAGACACACTGAGCAGAATTAATCAGCAATTAATCAGCAGCATCATTACTTTCTTGTGAAAACAATATAATAATAAAGTAATATGTAACCAAATATGTTTCAGATCTAAAGCCAAAATAGGTAGTCTATAAAGAGTTTATATTTATTCAAGAGGAACATGTAATTTGAACAGCATAAATAATAAAGTCAAGGAAGGTAGTCTTTTTTTTTTTCCATGAAATCACCATTCAGGCACAGTGATGTCTATTTCTTTGACACAGCAATGGAAGAGGTGTTAATTCTATTGTACAACTGCAAAATGTTCCCTTCAGTCTTGTGGCTTACACACATACCTCTCCCACTCCTGCTTGGACACAAAGGCAAGAGTATGTGAGAATTTACAGTCTGTCCATTTCCTGTTTTACACATACCGGTGTATTCTGTTAGGAAGTGTGTTTTCTGTCAAGGAAATGCTGACTTCTGTGAAGGCCTACCAAAAAAGAACACGCATGACAAAGACCTTAGGCATCTGGATACCGAGCTTCTGTACAGGAGCCACCAACCTGGATGGTCTGGCACTTAAAGTTAGCTGAAGTGAAAGCACAGGATAAAATAAGCACAAGGCTCATGACTCTACATGACAGAGCCTCATGAGTCAGCAGAACAAATCTCAGAAACTATTGCTCATAACCCTCTAGATATTTAATTTTACAGTGTTAACATCCAAACACAAGATGGCTTACAAACCATGTGTGGTTAAGTAATGCCTGCATTAACACTATGGTTTCCACATTTTCTCACCCTGAGCCAGATCCTGGTACCCTTGTATAAGACTCCAACACCCCTCAATAGCACCCATGAAGTCACACAACAGGGGCCATTTTGAGATGACACAGTTCTTTTGAAGTCACTTGAGAATATTGTATTAAAATTATACTATATTAATTCTCTAGAAACCAAAATTCATAACCAACTTCATAAACCAGAAAGACACAGTTCCAGTTCAAGCAACTTAAGAGATAGTAACAGAAAGGTCACTGAAATGAGAGGATGGAGGAAGGAGACAAGAGCATTAGTTTACAGTTTATAATAATTTGCTTAGATACTTTTTTTTTCTCAGGATATAGGGGTTTGGTTTTGGTTTTTATTTTAGTTAGATCCAAGATACAAATTAATTTCATACCAGGTAAAATTCAGTCTTGGTACAAAGAGAAACCATTCTCCATGTACCTGTGGTTCAATTGCCTTGTGTGGATTTTGATGTCATGTATACTACGTGTAGACATGATGGAGTGGTATTTTCTAACTAGTGTCAGCCTGTTTTCCCACTGCTATTAATGTTCTTTGTTTCATTCTATTTTACTCCTTGGAGTAAATGGATCTATGCTCTGGACATAATTTTGACTACTGTGCATTGCCAGTGAAGCAGAGATGGACATGGTATCATAATGTTACTCTCTGAAAACTAACTCCTAATGCTAGGGTTACAGAGAGAGAGGTCAGTACAGATCAGAAATGAAATTTCTTCTCCATATAAATTCTGTTGGAATTAAATGCAGCCTTATAGTAGCATCTTAAGGAAATTTTCTATCTATACTTGTCTGAATTAGAAAGTTAGTCTTATGAAGCAATGCCAAGAAATCAGTAGGACTGAGGTAGATCTGTTCTCCATCTGTGATCCATCCAGACACCTCACACTGTACAAGTCCCATCAAGTCACATTTTACTACACATGAACCTGCTGTTCTGGTATTTGCACAAAAGATGGTTTATAATTGCTCATTTAAGGCCCATTTCTACTTTGAAGTATTTTATTGCTTGCTATGATAAGAAGCATGGATTAGTTAATTGCACACAATTCCTAGACATGATTTTCTTTTTTTTTTTCCCCTCTCCAGTGCACTACCTAATAACAGGCTAATTCTAAAACCATACACAGAGCTAAGGATGAGGGAGATCAAAGACGTGGTACAACTCAAAATGGGATCAATCAATAGGACTCCTGTCCTGATGATTACCTCACAAAGACCTCAGAATTGGGAAGTGAAACTGAGGGAGCTTCACAAATTTGTGCCTTCCTCTTCTCCATGGTCACCATCAGTCATATTTTAAGTTAAGGCTCCTTTCATCTAACACTTATATGTACCTAGAACTTGTACAAATTCTGAGTCACGTTTAAGCAGAAAATCACATAAAATACATATTTTCCAACCGTGTGTTGGCATCATTGATACATTGATGTAAATGGATGGATGGTGTTTTAATTAAAAGAAGAAAAATCAGAGAAACTGGATAAGTTAACCGCATGTTTAAGTTTGTTGATGACAGAAATGAAGTATATTAGTTATTCTACACTTCGTATGCAAAAATGATGCAGCAAGAGCTGCATAGCTTAAGTACTGTTATTGTAAAGATATACCAGGGAAATCACAGAATCACACAACTGTAGGGGTTGGAAGGGACCTCAAGAGATCATCGGGTCCAACCCCCATGCCAAAGCAGGCTCCCTAGCTCATATTGCACAGATAGGTGTCCAGATGAGTCTTGAATATCTCCAGAGAAGGAGACTCCACCACCTCCCTGGGCAGCCTGTCCCAGGGCTCTGTCACCCTCACTGTGTGAAAGTTCTTCCGCATGTTGGTGCGGAACTTCCTGTGCTCCAGTTTGCAGCCATTGCCCCTTGTCCTGTCTCCACAGACCACTGAAAAGAGGCTGGCCATTTCCCCCTGTGTCCCACACTTCAGATATTTATAAACATTAATAAGATCCCCTCTCAGTTTTCTTTTCTCAAGGCTGAACAGCCCCAGTTCATTCAGCCTGTCCTTATAGGGGAGATGCTCCAGTCCTTTAATCATCTTCGTAGCCCTTCTCTGGACTCTTTCTAGGAGATCCCTGTCTTTTTTATACCAGGGAGCCCAGAACTGGATACAATACTCAAAATGAAAGAACAGTGCCACAAAATAATAACATGTTCCACTAAGAAACATAAAGTTTGCTGTGACAGTAAAATCTGTTGTCACATGTGGTTTCATCTTTGATCACAGAATGAAATAATTATGAAATAACTTTACATATGAAATAATTCAGCATAACATGAGACAAGATAGTATTTCTGCTATTTCCCAACACAGTTGCTTGGCAAACTTTTAATTTCCAGCCAGCTCTCCTATAGGATTCTTTAACACTGCAAAGCCTAATGGGCCAATCCAGGCTTTCACTGAAGAGACAGTCCTCCAGATCAAAGGGCAGATAGCTTGCAAGCTCTGCAGCATTTGTTTGGTTGCCAATCTAATTTACCCAGGCTGAAATTGGATTGCAGGGGAACATACAGGAAAACAGAGAGCATTTGTTTTTGTCAGGCTGCACGATGCAATTTTCTAGAGTTATCACATTTAGCAAAACATAGAAGTTCAGGCAGGAGAACAACAAGTGGTTACTGTCTGCTATCACTTAAGTTAAAAATCACTGCCCTCATTTAGGTACTGAAGTCTAGAGGCTGCCCTTCTGGCTTTCAATCAATCAATCAGTCTCTTAAACTGGAGTCCCTTTGTATTTTCACACTAGGGTCTTTGGTATCACTAAAGCATTCCACTGTCAAAAAGCAGAGTTACCCTTGGCAACAAGGGGTTTTTTTGAGTTTTGACTTCCTTATCAGAGATTGGTCTGAAACTGAACATGAAGATTAACTAGCAGCTGCTGGTGGGCTCTAACACAGCCCTTTCTTTAATTGAAAAGAGGCTCCCTTTTCGAAGGAGGTAACAATGGAAAACTTTGGTGCTTATATAAAAATATGACCAATGTATCTCTTCTCAGTTAATTTGCTAAATAATTTGTTCTGGTGATAGACTTGGCCTGCTTGCACTAGTCACACTCAAAGTTCAGGGCCAAAAATCTTACATAAGTTTATGGTTGAGAAAAAACCCACATTTTTCCTAAGGGCAAATTTAAAATAAAAAGCTTTCTTTTGTAACTTTTGCCCATGTCACAGCCTCTTCTGTTCCCTGGCTGTTTTGGTGGGATACATATTCCCCAACTGATCCATCTAAGAGCTATATATTTAATACAGGCTGGTTATCTGGGTTCTCTTTTCAGTCAATGGAGAGAGAGACTGAACTATACAGAGGATGCTTGAGCTCATGTATTTCAGACACCTCCTCCAGGATGACACAAAGAGCATTTTTTGCCAGTGCAAGGCCATTTAAGCAGGTGCCACAGACCTGTAGATAAGTCAAGATATATGACAGGACATGAAGCCCACCTTTGTGGTTAGAAATCTACTGTCTTTAATATGTTGCCCAAATTTAATTTAGTGTGCATGAGGTGTACTTAAGAAATACTGAACTTTGGCCGTATTAATCCCCAGCGTGGGGCTTCTTCCACATTCCAGCAGCACTGCACCTGCTCACACCATTCTCCTTAGCAGGTTTGAATAATGCACACAAAAGGAGTGCTTTACACAGAAGATGACAAAATGCAGCCTACTATCCTCCTTTCCAACACCAAATGCCCTCTAAAACTGAGCATCCCATTAAAAAATTCTCTTAAAGAATCTAAAGAATTCTTGGCTCTTGAGCGCATCCGTGTTGCAGCCTTTCTGTCAGTAACTCTCTGACTGTACTAGTTTAAAACAAAAACCCCACAAAAAAACCCAGACAGCTAGGAACAATAAGAAAATGAGTAATTCTTGGAGGAAAGACACGTAGATGCGGCGAAATGACCCTACTACACAATGGTATTTGTTAATTTACATAAACTGTTTTTCCTGCAAGTGATAGTGGAATTCAGTGTCTGGCGTGTTTTTGTTTATGGATTTATTACTACTGAAACACTGGGAGTCACTTTGCCTGAGGAAAACATGGTATGTTTCAAAGAAACTAAGAAAATAGAAAATTTAGGGAGCCTTGAAGCTAGCATGGGCACGTTACACACCGAAGCCAAAACGCTTCGCACAAACTGACTATGGCACATCTGGCACGTGGAATACACACACCATTCCTTCACCAGCAAGTACTGAAAATTTTCTGAACTTTACAGGCAGCATTAAACAAACATTCAGGAGTAGTGGGAGACTGCAGGTGTAAAGAATTAATGGAAAAGCTAGAGACAGTAAAGGAAATACTGCATTTTAAGGTTTTATGATTGTGGTGGGAAAAAACAGCAGAGCACATGGGACACCCGTGCTTAATGGGAAGCCAAAGGAGTGAATCTTTAGCAGAGATAGTTATATTAATATAAGAAATTAATATATTTCTTATATTTATAAAAAATACAAAGAAATTAAATGAACAGGAGACATGGCATATTGAAAGCTAAGCTAAAGATAGCAATGAAAATGATGCATCTGTAGGCACAAAAGTAGAAAGAGCACTAAAACCAAGCTTTGAAAACGCAGCAAGAGCTGCATTGACCAAAATACATGGAAGTAGTTCTTGTGAACGTGAAATAAATTTTCACGTTCATGCTGCAAGTAAACATCTGCATGAAGCCAGCCCACAGCAGGTTAAAATTAAATTCAGCAAATAGGGAAAAAAGAATAGACAAAAAAATAGTCTTACAAATTGTCAAAGTAGAGAGACACATGTGAGCACACATGTACCCACACACACTGAAAATCATGAAAATCAGACATCTTGACAGTAACAAGAATTAAAGGATCTCACAAGCTCCAGTGTGCTGCCACTAAATTTAACTTAAAAAAAAATAAAATGAAAGAGCAATAAGAAAAAAAGCTTTTAAAGTGATTTACAAGAGGGAGGGCACTGCAAGGACTCCCCTTTCCAGTGGGTGCTACTCTCAGTAAGCACCCCAGGCTCTGCAAGCCCCCACTCCCAGCCCCGGTGCAGCAGTGACTCTGCCTGCAAGGGTTCTGCACGTGCAAGAGATGTCCTCAGTATGGCTCCAGCAGGGTCACAGAAACCCTTTTGGGCAGGGGTCAGTGCATGGGCATGCCTGTGTGTCAGATGTCCTTTCCCAGGTACAATCAGTGAAACCAGAGAACTCTCTCTAAGAATGAAATTAAGAGGCACGTGCAGGATCAGTCAGAATAATGATATTTACAGAGAACTGAGAAAGCCCTTGTAAGAAATAGCTTCAAACTCATCTCTGGAAAGTCTGGGCTAATAGGTGGAATGCTTTTTTTCCCTGAGGAAGTTACTGCTGAGAAAGCTCCTGACTAACTTCTTTACGTGAGAAAAGTAAAAATCCCTGCAGGGTTGTAAGCCTGAGGCCCACACCACAGCCTGAAGCTCAAAGCAGCAAAACCAGCCAACGCACGCGTAGCCGCAGGAGGATTTCACTGACAGGCTGTGATGTGTGCTTTTCCACACCAAGAGCAGCCAGGGCCCACTGCTCCAGGACCACTGTGGAACCATCCAGCAAACAGCTGACTTTCTTCAAGTTGGTTGTCCCACTATTACCTCCAAGTAATCCCTTTCATCCATTCTGCCTGTTGTTATTTTCAAAACTGACCTATCAACCTGGCAATCAGTCCTGCTAACAGGAAAACCTGTAGAAGTTTAACAAATTTTCAAACAGCCACTGTTCAGCAGGTAGGCAGCTTGAAGCCGAGGAGTGATGTACTCCATCAGACTTTCAGAACCACCTCAGTGCCTGGTTGTAATCTGAATAACTCTTATCACTATTATGCCCAGCTATTGAGAAATCAGCTTATTTTGGTTTATTTCCTAGCAGAGATAATTTTATTATCTCTCCAGGAGTTCCTGGAGGCATCAGAGATCTCATAACAGAAGGCATTGTAGAGACATGTAGGAAGAAACAGTCCCTTCCCTAGGGAAGAACTTGTAAGGGATATGAAACAAAAGAAGATTAAACAAAGAAGTCCTAAACCTGGCTGAGGGCCTCGTTACGGCGGTGAAGCTCTGTTCTCCATTGCTAAGTGCAGCAAAAGGAGAAATTACTTATCCATGTCCTTATTCTACCTTTCAGATGAACGCAAGATTACCATCTTATCTCTTGCAGAATTTACATATCATGTAGTCTAACTCAATTAAGAACAGTCAGTGAAAATACATTGTTTCTCATTACCTGAGGTTCTTGGAAAGTAGCATAAATATTATATAAAAAGAAAGAAAAAACACGAGATCTGAAGTAATTTACCTTCAACTGATTTTTAGATTTCTTATGCTAGTTATTTCCTTACCTTGTGCTAACAGAAAAACCCAGACCTTCAATTCATTACCCAGAGAAGCCCTTTGATTCATTTCAAGTCATCAGCTTGTTCATGTGAGCAATCAGGTGGAGGACCATACCTGAGCTACCCAGAAAAGATAAGACAGTATATTGGGACATCTCCAAAATTGCCTCTCATCATCCAGAGAGTCATTTAGTTTGAGGGACATCAGAAATGTTTTATTTGTACAAGTTCAGATCTGGTCCCATGGGTCCCCATCTTCATGTGGGGGACTTCTGTTTTGTTCCTAGCACTCTCCTGTTGGGTTTCATCCAAAGGGATTCAGTTCACAAGCTCCATGACTGCTCCATGGCAGAGGCCACACTGAAGCAAGAATAACTTGAGGATTTGTGTCAAAAGCGTTCTTCTCATCCTAGCTAAAACACCAGTGTAGATGCATTCTAGGTCCAACTGTTATAATTTACCTAGCACACCCTAAGTCCAAGTGTTATCACTTACCCAGCTGTTGCACCACTGGATTGCATTTACAAAATGTTTTGACTGTGGTCATCCTGACAGCATATAGGTAATCATTTTTAAAATAATGCATGGTCAATGGAGGGTAAAATTTCCTTTCAGATTGGGAAGCTGGATTCAGAATCTGGCATTCATTAACCAGAGATGATTAAACGTCTTGGATTCTAACTTCAATGTTAGGTCTCATTTTTTTCTCAGATAGTTTCCTTCATTAAAATATTGTGCTTTCCCAATGAAACTGTCATTTTAAAAAATACATTATTGTAAAATGCTCAGAGCAATTTTTGTGAAGAAAGAAATGACAGAGAACAGCCAAAGAGTATAAAAAAAATCTTATTGTGGTTGTTGCACCTACTTGAGACTCCAGATCACCAGCAGATTTACATATACACACAGCTAAGTGCACACTTCCACAGTGTTGATGGCACACATCATGCAACAAGAGTGGAACTGCACTTCAGTGCTCCACAGAATCACACAGGACAGAAACGGCCAAAGTCAGCTCACATGTACACCACTTAAGTAGACTGAATTATACATGAGATTAATTTGTATAATTTTCGAAACTTTTTTTCTGTCTGTAAAAATGAGTTGTGCAGTGTTGCATGAAAATGGTGCTACGGAAGGAATCCAGGATCAGGGTCTACTATTTAGCGGATGTATTTACATTTAGTATTTAACTAACACCATTTGACCAGGCCAAATAATTCATCTGCCCTTCCCTTTGTGAAATTCAGTCTTTGTTTGCATAGCTAGTAACCTCCTGAGTAGCCATAAGCCCCATCCTTTGTGCATCAGTAAGCTGTAGGAAATGTTGAACCAGTTTGCAAGAGTGCATAGATACAACTCCATGGTGACCCTCTATGAGTCATCTACAAAAGTCACTCATATGAAAATATAAGTTGTGCCCCTGAAAATAAATGCTAAGATATTCTTCTCTGTACACAATCATTTTTCTCTCTCTAAACATTTTTAAGTGGCAAGATGAGATTTGTTTGCTTTGCCAAAGATGGAAAATCACCAAGGATTCCATTCTAGTTTTTAAATTTATTAAAAAAACAAATAAATGCCTGGTTTCAAAAATGTGATTTCTAAAATTATTCTGTTCTTCACACATCATCATAAAAATAGAGAATATAAAACTATTCTGAAAAAAAGGTCAATGTTTTAGCTTCAAGCAGCCAATTTGGTTTTATAAATGACTAATCATATATGCAGTCAGACAAAACATTTAAAAAGCACATACAGAGAATATAAATAATAAATAGTTTCAGGGAACTGTTTAGCAGAATAGCATGTACCTACAACTTCCACCAAACTTAACATGGAAAGCAGGATTCTGATACTACCATTTTGAAGCTCTTTCACTGGAAAGAAGCAAGCTAGGAATCCTGACACATACAGTGTATTACAAGCAAATTCTGCTTTTCATAAAGGTCTGTGAAAGTAGCTGTCACAGAATTCAAATGTGATTAAAGATCAAGTACCTGAAGGCAGAAAATCTGGACTTTGCAATTATTCATTCTGATAACGTGAGGAAACCCACAATAATTCATAAAAGCTATCCATGTTTCTCACGTACACTGGATATTACATGTTGTTTTAAATTTTAGCCTTCCTGAATACATTGGAGAAACATAACTGACAATAACAATAAAAAGGGGAATAGAATTGTATACTTAAAAACATTAATGTCTTTAAAGAAAGATAAAAACGGGGGGCAGAGTTATCTCATGGTGCTGTCTTAAGCAGTGTAAAAGAATAATAACAAGTTGTTCTTTTAGAAGGTCTTTGGTATATTGTTTCTGGGAAGGAAGGTGAGAAACATCTTTCTCCCAGCACTCTTAAGCGTTCAGTTCCAAGCTGGAAGCAAGTTAGAAAACATGTTATAGAAAAACATGTTTATGCTTGGGGGTTTTGAAATCACTTTGGAACTCGCTGAACCTTGTGTACATGTTTGCACACTTTCAGTAATTTTAAATTACAAGATCTATCTTTTTTCAGGCATGAAGATAATGGAGATAACTGAGCCTGTGCTCACATGATGTAACATGGCATAACTCCACTGTGGCCATTGCAAAAGAGGTGACTGGAACGAACTAAGAACCTGGCCCTTTATTTTAACAAAGTTCACCATTTAATTATATTTTAATTGAAAATTACTCCCCATTAAAAGAAATTCATGATATTCTTATATAAAAGTAGCAACTTGATGGACCATGCTTTTAGACAATTTTACTTAGTCTTTTCCAAAAATGTTTATAGAGAGAAATAATTTTCAACTTCATTTCCTAAGAGAGAGCGAGGATAGAGGAGGAGGAGGGCAGGACAGGGCCCTGTTACTGCACACCAGGATCCAGTCCCAGGCACATATACACATACACATGACTCAAGTTTGTTAAGACAGACAAGAAGCCTTGTTTTTACTACAGTAAGTACAGAAACAAATTTTGACAGTGCAAGAATTGATTTGAAGAGTCACTGTTACTTGAGCTCCTCTAAATTTGCTGTCAGAATCACTCACCTTTGTCACGTGATGCTTTTCATGTTGTATGGGAATCTTAAACATTTGGCACCAATAAGTTGTATCCTTGTCTGGTACAGGCACCTATCTTAATAAAAAGGGGAAGAACACAATATTATAAAAGTCACATTACCCTGTTGCATAAGCCCTAAGCTTTAGCTGGCACCCTATCTCCATCTCCATATAAACCCACATAACTTACGTCTTTGTTTGTCAAGTCAAAGTATGGCAAGGAGGCAGATAAAACTTCTTCTTTCTCAGGATTCAGTAAACGTAGACTCTTTGTACCACGGTTAGACCCATGGTAATTTTGACCTGCTTCTCCCATGTCTTTGTGGTGGTAGGCCCATATTACCCGCACTGTGCTTTCCTGGAATAAATCAAAAGAGATCGCTATGATGTAGGTGTTACTGTATCTGAATGGTGACAATGTATACCAGAGGAGCAGTCACTTACTGACTCAATTTTGCCTTTAATAATGTTTTATACTCATAGAGTTCATTGTGTATCTGCAGAAGTTTAATCCCTCTCTGGTAGGCTCCTTCATACATGCTACAAATTTAAATCATATCAGCAAATAGAGGAACAGACTCATAAAAAGGTAACCTTCTAAGCACATCAAGCAGTTTTATCTAGAAATGCTACTCATTTGGCCAGAAATCAGGAGGTTTCCTCCCAAAACAGTTCCCAGGCTCAGTTCTGTAAATATGTGAATACCTCCAGTGAACTGCTGTCCTTACATATTAGGGAACACAAACATTCAATTACAGATCAGATTTACATCTTAAAAATCAATCTACAGCCACAACACAGTCCAATTCTCTGCAAACTCTTCTCAGATTGCAATAATCACCCTTGAGACAAAATAATAAATACTGAACTGCCCCACAATGTTAAATTATACTGAGACAGCTTGAAGCAGGTGCAAAAACCATAGATCCATTGACTGCCTGGAAATCTGATGGCTTATCCAGCTGTGGTTTGCTTCCTGCATCTTTCAGCTCCTCACATTGTTATCATCGTGTACGTTGTGAAAACACGGATAATGAAAATAGTGTTGAAATAGTATAGCAATGCTTCCAGAATGAGTAGTAAACAAGCCAATGCATAGAAAGGCTTGAAAATCTCTCTAACCTATCTGTCATTTCCCTTACAGAAGGATCAACTTCATATAATTTAAAATTACACTTAGGGAACAGCAGTCCCCTAGGGCAACGGGAGAATATACCATGAAAAGTACTTTATTATGGAAAGAGTTTTAATCATAAAACTCTTCAACTCTTTGATTTTAAATAAAGAATTAAAACCAAAAATATATTATAAATATATGTGCTCCAAATTTTTTTAAAAGTCTATCTTTAAGATTAATTACAAGTGAAAGTAAGACCTACAAAGTGTTTCTCAAGTTGGTATCTCTTGAATGACTGTAACTGTGGGGTATGGGACTTGATGGCCCAGAGGGATCTGTTTCAATCCTGTGTTCACTCCTCGGTGTGTTAGAAATTAAACACATTAAAGTAGAAGGAGAAATAAATCTGAAATGAAAATATAAAACTAGCACAAGAATTTTGCAGATGTTTTTCAAAGTTAATTTCTTTAATTCTGTCCTTTTTCTGGGATTTTAATAACCACGTATACATTTGGCCTGTATTAATTCCTCCATCCCTCTACATGCAGGCCGAACCTCTTACCGTTATGCTTTTGTCATTTGTATCACAAGTGTGCAGTTCTCGGCTAAAAGCCAATATTGTGTGTGTGCTGTTTTCCATGGCGTGCTCCAGATGGTAATCCTGTTGAGGGTCCTTTTTAAGTACTCTGTTTTCATCTGTAAAATAATCCTGTTGAAAAATAAAGGTGGTCCTTATTAAAATATAATTTTAAATTAAAATTAAAGCTTCGTGTTCAATATTGAAGCCTCTTAGAATACATCTTTATGTAAAGTATTGAAGTGTCAGTTTTGTATCAGATGATAAATTCGAGGTGGCACTGAACTTTTTCTGATTAAAAATCATCAGGAAAGCAAGTCTTTTTGATAAGCAGCTTGGAATATGTCTTGAGCAACTGTAACAACACGCTGCCTGAACACAACTGCAGAAACATCAGTTGTACTCAACCGAGAAGCCTAATTTATCATGACTGGGGTGTCATGAACTTCAGGGGAAATTACTGAGAAGATGAATTTCACTTACTATTCACATCAACACAAGTTTTTCTTTCTTTTTCCTTCCCCACAGAAAGCAAACCTCTTGACTGAACAGCTACTAGAGCCAGAAACCCTACGGCTTAACTAGCACAGAGAGAGCTTGGTCGGTACAAAAGGTGCCGGGCTGGGGTTGGGTTAGAGGGGAGGGGGCTGGGGTTCAGCAGAGGCACGGTACAATGGAGGAACGGCTGCTGTGATGCTGAGTCATTAACCTCCTCACCCCAAATTCCTGCAGCCCTGCACAGCTGGGACCCAGCCTTCCCTCTCCTCCCACCCCGACCACCTGGAAAGGGCTGACCACCACCTCAGATGCACCTCCTTTGAGTTTTAGGCTGTTTCTGTCCGGTTTGGGATGGGGCTTTTAACTAACAGACATACTTCTCGTGTCAAACAGGCTACAGGCAGACACCATTAATTGTGAGGCATCCTTGCAGAGTACTGCAGTGCCAACTGTTCCTGGAAGGCATTTACTTCTGTAGCTTCTTGTACCTCCATTCACTTCCAGAGAGACCTCTAGCTTTCCATTTTTGTTGTAGCAGAGGTAACCAAGCTGAAAAAATTTAAAGTTAACACAATGCTAACAAAGTAATTCACTAAAGGGTCACTTAAGAGCTGTAACCTTAAAATTAATCCTACCCTCGAAATCTCGGGGTGTGCAGGAGCCCACATGCACAACAGTCAGAGTTCACAAGCTGGTCTGCCTTTTACAGACATACGAATAACTGCATACCCCAAAAGCTCATTAAGGTACGTTCATTTGGATGAAAATTTGTATAAAATTCTCTCAGTGATGAGGAATCTTCAAGGAAGAAAAGAGTAAAAAGCTGAGCACTTTGATCCATCTAAAGATATTCAGATTTCATTCTCTCTTGCCAAAACTACTGAAACAGTTTGGAAATTTTGAGTTCCAGAACAAATCTAAATATCAACATTTTTGAAAGGTACTGAGAAGAGTCCTTCTTTTCCTGCCAGTGCTTTTCATGCCTCCAAATGAATGAATACATATGGGAAAGAGAACACGCATGGAAAAACAACCACCAAAAGAAGCAAAAGCAGGGCCTAGGACCTGAAGGTGTACGCTGAAAGAAAGGGAACTGATGAGTTTTGTTTGTTTAGAGAAAAAAATTGGATTTGCTTTTCCAGATGGAAATAATCAGCCTGTTCTTGGATGGTACTTGAAGATGGCTACTTTATGGGATCAAAATGTCCCGCTTTAACCCTGCATCAAAGCTTGGAAAGAGACATATTGTCTATATGTAATTCCATCCCAGCCCTGAAAACATTTCTCTATGAAATCTTCGCTTCCATCTTAAAAATAGTAAGGGCTTTTCTGTACAAGAAATGGAATCTTGTAAACATCAACTTCTATTAAAGCGTGATCTCTTTGCTGAAATATTACACTAAATTGGAGGAAGGCACCCTTGCATTAGAATAAGCACCAACATATTAAATTATTAAGGAACAGAAATTCAAGAATAGCTTGAAGGCTGAAAGTCTTTGCCTGAAACCGCTGGGAAGGAAAGCTCAGAAATGAGAAGTAGAGTTAGGTGCGTACACTCAAATATTTTGCTGGTAAACTTCACCATTTCTTAACAAGTCTAGAGGACAAAACTGTGACTAAAAAAACCTCTAGTGATATAGTCCTGGCTTCTATGAGCCTGCAGGGTGAATGTAAAAATAACTTGAAGACGTTGTGTAATTATTATTAGCTCAGATGTGCCTCGATAACGTGATTGTCAGTGTAATTATTTCACTCGCCTGGAGGACAAAGACAGGTCCCAGCTCTGGCTCACTGCGAAGGGCTTGTTTTTTGGCTGCCAGCAAATGTTCTGGGGAAAGTGGTCCCAAAGCCCAGACCCCAGGAAAGTACCACGCTGCTTCCCACAGGAGGAGAGCTGAGTTGGGAGAGCCTCCCCAGGGCATTGCCTTCCCCTGCTGTCGATGCTGAACATCACCTCAGTCCCTGACTCACTTTAAATTATTTTGTGGGTAGATGCTAATCTGACCAACTAACGTTAATCTTTCCCATGTGAAAATTTCTGAGAAGTAATGAATTCCTTGTCTCTACTCACTTTCTTTGACTGATGCATGACACCTTGAAACAGCCCTTGAGTATCAGGGCACTGGGAAGCAAATTTATGTAGTGCCCAGGAAGGTGAAGGTGTCCATTTATTCCCCAAATCCTCCACTGAGTGCAGTGGGACTACCCTAGAAGAATCGTGTGACTACGCTTGCCAGGAGGTATTTAAGAGTTAACAAACTGCCTCACTTACTATTTTTATTTCCTTTGTGGAAAATTATCCAGATGCTCATAGCAAAAATAAAATCAAATAATAGAAGAAAAAAAAATCTGAACAGTTCAGAATTTGATTGGTCAAGGTCTGACATGAAAATTGTTTGTTTACCAGTTCAAAGAAAAAAAAGAAGGCAACATTACCAAGGAAACATACTGATCTCTTTCTGGTCACAAAGATTTAAGTCTTGCAGGCTGTACTCTGTTTGCTAGTCAGAGCTTAAAAGTTTTAAGACACCCGTTTGTGTACCTGACGTAATGAACAAGGGATGTTATCAAAAACGAAGGCACACTGACAAACTGTGATGCCACATCCTTGTCAACAGTATCTTGGAAAAGTTTGAAAAAGTTGGTTGTAGAGAGTTCTTTATAGTTACATGTCTGTACCTTTATAGACCTCCTAGGCTTCCTTTCAGAGTAGGAAAATAAGAACATATAGAGGTCCTGCTCCTATGATACAAATGCAATTGAAACCACCACATATGGACAGCCTACGCCGCATTTAAGTCCCTGTTCTAATCAAAGGAGAAAGCTGAGTACCTCTGAAGGCCTTTGAAGGAATTACTTGTAAGGCCAAAGGACAGCACGGATGATGGATCTACCAGAGCCCAGAGAGGGGACATTGGGCATCTGGGCTTCAGCTGAACTCAAGATATCCAAATACAGTTCAAAACTCAAGACCAGACTCCCATAACACAGAACTCATCTAAATTGACAACCTTTGACCATTTAATTCTGTAAAGAAGCGAGTGTAACAGTTTCATCAACAGAATTACAGTGCTTCTATATCTACCCCAGATGTTCAGAGACATGACTCACATTAGAAGAGGTTACCCTTCCAACCAGGCAGGATAAAGCTCTGATGTGGTGTCCTCTTTTACACAGATTTGGGTTTGCCATCCCCTACCATTAGCTAGAAAACCTGTATGTTTTGTAGGATAGATTATACTGATACAAGCCCCCCTGAATGTCATAGTGTCCCAGCAGAGATGTGCAGTCATTATCAAGCCCTTAAAACTGAATTTCTGAAATACTCACAGCAGAAATTTGCATACAGATTCTTGGGTTTCTTACATGCACAGAAGTACATATTGTACGTTAAATGACAAGAAAGTTTCACAGGAACTTTACAGAAGTGTAAGCAGTTACAGAAAGAGAATATAAGGGGGAAATGACTGTATTTTTCTAGTGAGAACATCTTATTTAAATAGCAAATATTTACAACAAAGTTTTGGCAGTGTTATGGGTCATGCTGCATAATAACATCACAGCATGATAACAAATATTTTATTTTTATTTCAAAATTTGCTTATTTGAAATACTTGAATCAATTAAAGTTTCTGCACTCCCTTTGATAATATTGCATAAACTGGCATTTTGAACCCTGGACCAAGTTGTGCAATCAGTCAAATAATTAGGTATCTCCTTCCTCACATTAACTAGAAGCTGAAATGACATATGGAAAATGAAAAATCCTCCTGACAGTACAAGTTATTTTGTTCTTTTCCAGATGTGAAGCCAAACATATAATACTGGTTTTCATATCCCATTAACTTCTCTCTTTCTTAAAAAAAAAAAAATGTTTTGCGGAATATATGGTTTCTGATTGCTTCTCTGCCAACAGTCAGGGAGAATAATTTCTTAAGGATGTGAAAAGAGGCTGTTTTATCCTTGGAGAATGTAAGCACAGCTGCAGAGGGAAGCCTGACCCCCAAAGCACCACCAGCTGTCATCGCAGACTTGAACAGGTGTTTATGGGACTCCTTCCCCTCGTCTTTACAATACACAAAATTGTTTTGTTTATGATATCCATTTCCCATCCTAAATTATATACAGCATCTTTGAACCTCAAGGAGCACAAAATAACTCTCAAACTGTGGCCCCATCCAGCAATCCCCTTGCAGTCCCAGCTTGTGAGCTGCTCTGCTGCTGGGATTTATACGCGCAGCCCTTCTCTAACCGGGAGATCGCTGCCACTTCAGCAGCGACTTAACACGTACGAGCAAGCAAAGGGACACTCCAGGGCTGGGAAATGAGAGACAAACAAGCTGCGTTGCAACTAGTCCTCATTTATGGTCTGTAGCCAGCCCACAGAGGTTTGAACATCCCCAAACTACCAAACCCCTGTCTAAAACCAGGGCTGAAGACAGGTTAGGCAAAAGGAATCAGGAAGATATAACCAGGATGAAAGTTGGAGCAGAAGAGGATCTATCTTCGTATAAATAGGATGGATAAATTGCTACAGTATGCAAAAGATCTGACCAAAACATTTGTTTGAAATAAGCACCAAACTATGCCTTTCTGGGTTTTCAAAAAAAAAAAAAAAAAACCTGTGGTTAGTGCTTCTCTTTTTTATTGTTGCATTTAATTTAGATGGAATCCTGCTGCTCATGGTTCCAGCACACACTGGATGTTACCACCAAAAAGAAGCTGTTTTTACATTGTATTTGGCAAGAAGCAAACAGAACTTGAGTTTACAAACAAGCAAACCAAACTTTTTTGCAACCTCAAATAAATTTCAGCTTGAGTTTCAGGCAAAGATCTCACTATGCTCTCATGTCAGGGAAAAACACAGCCCACACACAGAAAACTAACACGAAGCAGGAGTCTGAAAGCTTCACTGCTCCATATGAGAACACCTTGAGAGCATTCCAGTTGACTGATCCAATCCTGGGATTGGCCCCAAATGAAAAAATATCCATAGAAAGGGTACAGCAACAGCAATCAAGCAGTTGCAACAAGTTCCTAAAATAACTGGGATTGGTAAAACTAGCTACTCCTCTATGACCAGACTGTTTGTAATTAATTTACTGATTGAGGTTCTGTTTTGTTTTGCTTTTTACCTATGCAGCAGGTCAGCATGAAGTGATGCAGTCCTTGCTAAGAAGCCTGGACCTCGCTCATGCAGGCAGTTCTGAGAAGCTGCACATAATTCCTGGTACGATTCCAGCTGATCTGGCTGAATTACCCTGGAGCAAACATGGATTATTCACCTCAGGTGTACTACTAACTTCGACCAGGACCGAAATATTTTCTCTGTAGCAAATACTTGTGGGTGTGTCTACATTTTAAATGCAGACACACACATGTATGCAAAGACACCCATTTTCCACTTATGCATTTATAGAAACAGTAATGCGTGTGTGCATGTGTGTGTGTGTGTGTGTGTGTGCATGTACATATATTTTCTTTGCAAAAATAGGGTGCATTTTTTAGACATGAAACACAATTATCTAGTCTAGAGACATGTCTTTCCTCATTCGATCTGCAAGTCATTTGAATACATTTCAGTGTATTTCTTATATCTAGTTGAATGCTGGCCTCCTGATAGCCTATGGCTGGCAGCAACACCCCTTGGTTTCTGTGGCATTCCTGGGAGATGTAAAAATATTGCTTTCTCCACACACCAAGGAAAAACACCGAAATGAGGAGAGCTCTCTAACTTACCACACAAAGGTCTAAGAAGCACAAGCAGTCAGAAGTTGAAATACAACTTTACTTATTGGTGTGGATAATTTGACTTTGCAGCAGAGTCCCAAGGACCCGTCCGAGTCTTTACATCAAGAATAGATGTTGATTTAAGAGGTTATATTCCAGAAGCCATAAAGCTAGATTAAAGGCTGTCCTAATGCAAACAGACTAGACAAAACATGTAGCAAAGTGTTTTACAGGAAAGAAAACCTCTAAGTAGGAGATTCTGCATGATCCAATCTCACAACTGTACTTTATCACAAGGAACATTCCTTCCACCGGAGCCACATGTAACCAGTACAAGTTTTCTCGCTTTAATGACTATAATTACTTCAATTATGAGTAAGTTTTGAAAACACTGAAGGGATTTTCAAGCATAACTGTTAATGATGCTTGTTCCCAAAATTTCTCTATGTGCTTTAGATAATCTCACCTCTTCCCACTCCTCCATCTAAGAGTTTATACTGAGAAGGAAATCATTCCCCCATTATTTTAAGCCTTTGCATCACTCACGGTGTCTACATTTCCATCCTGCCTGAGGTATCTATTTTTGGTAATTTCATTTTCTTAGTATTCCTGAAAATCCAAAGGACAAGAAAAAAATACCATAGAGAACAAAAAAGACTTGCAAAACAGCCCCCAAGGGCCTGCAAAATACAAGAGCTACAGAATTCTTCTCATCTTTTGTTCACCAACTGTTGCTTCCTTGTCCTAACTATTGTACCTCTGAAAGGGAACTACAAAGCACCCAGCCAGTGGAGATGTACACTGGAGTGTCTCTTTATGCCCTGCATGGAAGCCAAGAGGGACTCATTAGTCATCTGGAAATTTTGCCCCAATGCCCAAAGGCATGAAATACCTCCAACAAAGCACCGACTGAGATATGTCAGTGTGGCACTCACTTTGCATCTCTCTCTTGGTGCCTTTCAAGTTGTTTTCTAAACACTTCTTGTGTTGCTGTTGGCATGAGTGCACTTAAAAGCAGAATATTGTTAAGTACAGAGAATGCTCACTGTTTTCTGTCCTTTAAAATCTCTTCCAAGTACTTCCCTATGAGCAATTAAGCTAACTCTATGGGATACATTTGATAACAGATATTCTTTAGTTTGGGTGACAGTTAACAAGCAAGGCTGCAATGAATAATAAAGTACTTTTTAGTGACACACAGTCCCTATTCACCCTGAGCAGGGACTATTTTTGTGCAAGTTCAACAGAAGATTTGAACAATACAACCCTCTTGTATAACTTGCACAAAATAGGCATTCATCAAGGAGGATTACTCTCCCCAAAATGGGGCTCTCAGCAGCTACGTGCTGTGGGTGGGGATGCACAATTCCAGACAGGGGTGGAGACCAAGGAAAAGGCATGGGTCTAGCATGAAAATGCATGCTGTGTCAATTCATAAGCACAAAAGAGATGCATTAAATTAAAAAAAAAGGAGAAAAAGGAAGAAAAAATCCTAGATGCAAAAGCTGAGGCTGCTGAGAGAACTGTTACGAAGAGTAACACACGCTGCAAACGATCAAGGCGATATTTCAAGGTAACGTTTTGCTAAGTATCAACTCTCCTTCCAAGTCCACCCCCTCCCTACAGAGGAAAAAGGAGCTCCCAGCTTTCCAACCCCAGCCTCCACGGGTATCTTCTACTTGTTCTCACACACACTCACCCAAACCCCACATAATCTGCTGCTCTGTCACCACGGGGCTCTCAGTGCCAGAAGAGAATCATTTGTTCACTGACCTCCTTCTTTTTCTCCCTCTGCTTGGTAGAGGTGTGTCCCTCAGGACAATACAGTAAAGCTAGGTATGTATATGTAGATATATGCATTCATGCAATGCCCTCTACGCACTCCAAAGATATGTCTAGGCTCCCATTTCAAGTACCAAACTTCTGAAACAATAGGAGAGCAAGATGTGTGATTCTCCAATCATTCAAATGCTCTCCAAAAAAGTACTCTGGCACATGTCTGGTGAAGTTTCGTTCTTCTCTCGAGATATGGTAACACTTCTCACCTTGATATATTTTGGAGAGATCTAAACCTCAGACTTGCCAATCATTTTGCCCTTTACGTATGCCAGACACCATTTTTAGCTCAAGTACAGCTAAAACATGGAAGAGGAAAGTTAACCAAGTACTTCATTTCACCCAAGTTCAGGAAACACCTACAAACTGAGAAAGTGAAACCCAATCTCAGATACCCAGGATTTTGAGTCACCAGACATTTTTCAGGAAAAGCACTGCCTCTTTGTGGTGGAAATAGCATCTACTTGCTCTGATATAGAATAAAAGCCAGAGGAAATGTTTTCTCTCTTCTCTGAAAACTATCTGGGAGTTTCACTCTACCTTGATACACACCAATCTTCCACAGGCTCAGGAGTGTCTGCTTTTACCTTTACTGACAGCTGTAGTCCAGCTACATTTACATGCTGCTCCCAGAAGAGGATTCTTCCCTCCAAGAACATTTTCTATTTTTAAAGGAGGAGAGAGAATTTGGAGGGGGGGAGGAGAGGGGGAAGAGGCTAAATTCTCCCAAGAGGGTAGCAATTTCAGTGCCCACTTGAAAGCCTATAAAGGTGTTTCAGAACATCTCCAGAAAATCAGGCCACTAACAAGCATCTCAAAACTTTCAAAGAAACCAAAAAATGACCCTTCTAAGAGTTTAGACCACGATGCACATTTTCCAACTGATGATCATGGAATAAAAACATATTTCTAAAACCGAAAAGAAAAGTGAGTTCTTTCATTATAGGGTGTACATATTTTATAGAGTGCAGCTAGGCATAAAACCACATACTTTCAAGGGTACTATCTATGAAAAATTCCTTTTTAGTAGTAAATAATGTAAATGATGATGATATACACTTAACACGGAATGTGTTTTTAAAATATTAACTGTGTGTCCCGTAAAGGGAAAAATTCGATATTATTGAAATAGCATTCTAGAACAAGTTACTGATTTTATAGCTATCCCTGCTGACTGGCCAGAAAAAGCCTTTGGAAAAATTTTGTTTCTTCATTGTCTTTGTTTCTGGCCTTTCCTTGTTGGTATAAATATGGAATTATTTTGGTTGAGCAACTTTTTAAAAGACCTCAGTCCAGTTTCAATAGAAACCTTGCTGCGTGGAACTGAGGAAGAAATGGGGATGGAGAAAACCTCAGGTTGCAAACAAGCTTGAGTGATTTAAGTGTTTCTTCTGTGCCTTAGCTACTCAGAAGTGCAACAAAAAGACATCATAGTGCTTAGTGTGCTAAATTAGTGTTTCAGGAAAAATATTAGAGAGTCTGTAACAGGAGGCGCTTGCCTTTTCTATCTCAGCCCTATTTATCATGGGATGCCAGTGGATGAAATATTTGGGAGACAGATGGAATTCGTGTGGAACCATTTTTAAAGGATGCGGAAAACCTGTGAGAGGTGCTGAAAAGAGCCACAAACGTGCTTTGAGTGTGGGGGGAAATGTCCTGCAGAGGGACCCTTAAAGAGCTCAATTTATATGTTATGCAAAAGAAAACTGAGGAGTGACTTGATTACAGCATATAAATAACTTTATGGAGGCACGATGGAGGGGGAGTAGCTTTTCTTTTTAATATAGTAGAGAAAATGCATAGCTGGAACCCGAACCCAGACAAACCAAGACCGTTAATCAGGAACAGCAAAGACTCGCCATTGCCACAAACCAGCAAGGGAAGTGATGGACCCTCCATCACTAGATGTCTTTACACTGGGTTTGGATGCCTTTCTGAAGGTTTGCTTTACCCACAGGCACTATGAATGAACCAAACACAAAGTTTCTGTTTCTTTTAACAGTGTATCTTCTGAAATGTAAGGCTGTAGCAGCCCTTTCCTTCTGCGAGCTCATTGCTTGATAACCGGAATAGGAGTTTGTAAATATTATTAGTGATTTATGTAGACCAAGGTTTCTGGAAAAAATGTCTTTGTTTTGAAATACAAAGAAAAAATATTATGAAAATCAAGACTCTGAAATTAGATAACAAACATTTCCCTAAACTTCCCAGAGTGGACTAATACAGAAGAAAAAAAAGAAGAAAAAAGTTAAATTTCATGCTAAAACATCAATTTTTCTTTAAAAGTTTTGATTTATAAAATCTTGACAATTAGTAAAGGAAGCATATTAAACATTTAGTTTTCTTATGATGCAATGTTAGTAAAAATCCATATTCTTAAAGTAATATCTCACAAAACCTAAGCAGCAGCTTCGACGATCAAGTAGCTCTAAGACGACGAAAAGAGGACAGACAACTCCTAGAGTGTCCTCTAACAACTGGGCGTTACCCTGCTCTCGAATTGCCTCTCTGAAAGTTATTACTCAGGCAGCTGGGGGTGACAAGTTGTCATGACAGACCCAATTCCCCTTTCACGCACCCGAGGCACAAGCTGTCCCTGGTCCCCTGGCCCCAGAGCAACTCCTCCAGGCTGAAACAGGTCACCGAGAGAAGACTGAAGGTGTGGGTCCCTTCCCTTCTCACGGTTCCTACCCCACCACCACTGGTGCCTCTTGAAGAGGAGCCTTCACTGGAAGCACCAGTGGAGCCGGTGTCCTGCACTGCTGTTCCCAACTGTAGCTCTGTCTGTATCTAGACAACTAGAGAAACGTACCTAGACGCTTGTACCTCCTCTGAGGTCGCTTTACCGGACCAAGCACAAGTACCAGGAGCCCCAGTCGTTACCCCGTAAGTCCTTTTTCAACCACTGAGTCAAAACACCTCCAGGTGAGGACAGGAGGAACCCCAAGGACAGGAGCAGCACCGGCTGCACCCCAGAGGACAAGTACATCGGCAGGCTGGGAAGCAGTGGGATCGTACTCTCACGTCAGCGGGATTACAAAGAGGAAGCTCAGGCGGCACCAGGACGGCCAAGCTCCGTCACTTGTTGGTTCCACCGGTGAGTGACGGCAGGGTGTGGGAAAGGTGCCGCACGCCGATGCGGGAGGCTGCCCTCCCTCCCTCCCCTCTTCTCCTGGGGTCTAGGTTCGGGGGGCCGGCAGGGACAGAGTGCCCGAAGAGGGAGAAAAAGGCTGTTGCGTTTTCTGGATGAAGAGGAAGGAAACCCGACACCTTTGACGAAACCCGTGTAGAAGTTTAGAGGGGGAAAGGCTGGCGGGGAGCGGACCGAAAAGGAATAAATAGCTGCTCCGGGGGAGAGGAGCGCAGAACAATAGGGATAACCAAAAAGGAGGTACGGAGGTGAGGGGCGAACAGGCTGCAAAAGAAAGAGGGGCAGGGAAAGGTGGGGCGTCCCGAGAAAGAAATAGCAGTGCGAAGTTGGGCGGACAAAGGGGACCCGGGACATGGGGCGGGAGCGGGGTGCCGGCAGCGCTCTCCCCCGGCAGGCGCCGGCAGCTTACGGGCGAGAGGAAAGAGCCGGGCCTTACCTGCAGGTAGGGCTGGCCCCTCTCCACGCCCCCCACCACGATGTCGGCCGAGGCCATGCCGCCGCTGGCCGAGAGCCCGAAGCCCACGTAGCCGCGGGTGCGCACCTCCAGGCGGAAGGCGAGGGTGCTGCCGCGGAGGCCCCAGTGAAGGCGGTAAGCGGCCGCGCCGTCCAGCACCGCGCTGTGCGGGTAGCTCCGCGGCGGCGGCCCGGCGGCGGCACACAGCAGCCCGCCCAGCACCAGCGCCCAGGGGCGCAGCCGCCGCATCCTCCCGCCGCGCACCGGCGGTCGCCTGTGTCTCTGCGTGTGCCGGCCGCGCGTGTGCGTGTGTGTGCGCGGAGAAGGGGGGCCGGGTGCCCCGGTCACCCCGCCCCCGCTGCGGGCGGCACCGTGCCGGCCGGCCCCGTCGGGGCAGCGCGCCCTCGGCAGCCGCTTTGTTCGCTCCCCGCCCCGGCCCGGCGCTGGCTGCCGCCCCCGGTTGCCCCCATTCGCTGCCCGTCGGGGCCGGGCCGGGCCAAGCCCCCGCCTCGCCGGCAGCACCTGCCGGGCTCCCGCGGGAGCTTCCCGGGGAGGCGCTCGGGTTTGCGTTAATGGACGAAAATCCTCCTCCTGACTGGGGGAAGCGGAGAGGAGGCGGCGGACGGGGGTCTCCCGCTGCTCGCTGGGGACCCCCCCGACCCCGTGGGAGCTTTAACTCCCTCGGAAGAAGCCCGCCGGGGGGACGCCCGGAGGCAAACGAGCGCTTTCCAGCCCTCAGCCGCCTCTTCTCTTAGCGAGAGCGCGCTGTGCCGCGGATGGATGCCTAACTGGGAGATCCCCCGTCGGGAGAGTTATTTTCGCCCCGTAAGTCACAAATGAAGACCCCCTGAATGATTTGCACTGAGGCGGCCCCAAAAGCACAGCTCAAAGCCGCATCCGCGTCCACAGACACCCCTCGCGCCCGTCCCCGGTGCCACCCTCCCCCGGCCAGCCTGGCCACGCCGCCCCCGTACACCCAGAACCGAAGCTGCACCGCCAACCCCACCGCCCTTCCGATAGGAAAGCGAACACCAGCAAGATGCTTTCGGAGGAATGTTCCCAGCCCCCTGCAAATCTGGATGGAAAGAAAAACTACCATAGGATCCCAAACGGGAAAGTCGTGGCCACAAGAAGTTGTATAGATCCTTGAAAGCTCCAAGCAATAAGAAACCTGTTTTAAGCTGAAATCATGGTGTTTGAATCTTTTGTTCGTGTTTAAATGAAAGAGAAAGATCCTGGTGTTCAACTGAAATTAAACATTAATTATATAAAAACCAATCAAACTAAATTAGCACATAACAGAGATAAGGAATGCTTCCCTTTCAGGCTTTTGCATGAAAATATTTCATAAATATCACCGGGGCTTCCCGAATATCAACACCTACCGGGGTGTGAGGAATGCATCAAACTACAAAACAATTTCTAGAAAATGAGTGCTTAAAAATTACAAGCACCAAAAATTACTTTTACCTAAAATATTGTAAGAAATGAGGAAAAAACCAGTAATGAGACATTGGTGGAACGAAAATAATTTTTAAAGGAATAGAACTGGTGTGACCTTTCTTCCAATTACAGCAGTAAATTTCAAAGGTTTAAACTCAGGTGCTCAACTAAATAGAAAATGGTGAGATGCTGAGTGTTTGGATTCTCCTCTAAAGAATTGCTAACTACAAGTGGATGGGGATTCATTTAAGGAGATTATAAATGCATGATACCTCTCAAGGCCACTGGTGTGACCTCAGCACACAACTGGGGGGACTCACCCATTGTAAAACTGTGTTAAAGAAGGGATCCTTGGGACAGTTACAAAAAAATAAGTTTCCTGGGGAAGGGACAAAGAAGGAACAAAGGGCTTTCATAAAATTAGGGTTTTTTCTTCATTTTCTTACGAGTCTGTATATTATGTTCTTGTGTATCTCAGAAACCCTGCGAGAAAGCTTCAATCACATGCCTGTGACAAGCTCTTACAGCAACTTCACTCAGAAAGAATGACTGGATTGCATGTCTGGTGGGAGAATTGCTGCCTTTCAGCCATAACAGTGGGCACTGAAGTCCAACTAGTGCTTCCCATAGCATGCATCCTATAAATGTTTGTACACAAAAATGGAAAAGGCTCACTTTAAAGCACCTCATGGTGTTTCAGTTTGATAAGGGTGGTGTTGAGAGCATTTTAGAAAGCCATACAGAAGACAAAGCATTGTTGTATAGGGAAGGATGACCCAATATCCTGTACAGTGCAGTATGCTGTACAGCACAGCAAGAAGAAATCGGGTTCCCCAGCCAGCCTGGATGCTGGTGCCATGAGGGAAGCAGAGCTGGAGGTAGATCACAGAATCACAGAATCACAGGGGTTGGAAGGGACCTCAAGAGATCATCAGGTCCAACCCCCTGCCAAAGCAGCTCCCTAGCACATATTGCACAGATAGGCGTCCAGATGAGTCTTGAATATCTCCAGAGAAGGAGACTCCACCACCTCCCTGGGCAGCCTGTCCCAGGGCTCTGTCACCCTCACTGTGTAAAAGTTCTTCCGCATGTTGGTGCGGAACTTCCTGTGCTCCAGTTTACAGCCATTGCCCCTTGTCCTATCTCCACAGAATACTGAGAAGGGGTTGGCCAATTCCCCCTGCATCCCATACTTAAGATATTTATAAACATTAATAAGGTGTGAACCATAGAGGCTGTTGTCAGCAAGAGCTTTCCCATAGAAAGCCTGGCCTCTACCCCCCACCTCCATCCAACTCCCTGCGCCTCTTAGAGCAAACAGGTACAGACAGAAGACTGAAAAGCAGGCTCCAGTGAACCCCAACTTGGGGTCGGCTGAGATCACTCCAGTAATTCAGCCAAAAGCCAAGGCAGAAGGATCATCTAGGGACCTGGGAAAACTGCCGTATATCTCAGGCAAGACAAGTGAGAGGTTTGTTACAGTGGGTCTGGTGGAAGGGGTAACAGTCATGGGAAACAGCCTGATGTTTCTGGTGAGCTGCAGGGACCTTGAAGGGTGGACAGCCCCCACCCTGTCCGACACACAAGTGCCATGTGCTGGCAGAGCCTATGGCCAGGGCGTCCCTATTCATGGCTCTGGAGCTACCACCAGATTGCTCCTGGGCTTTATTTATTATTTTATATTGTGGAGAAAAATGACATTTTGGAGGCTGAGAGCTGAAATGGAAACAATGCTCGAGTTCTTGAAATCCCCTTGGGATTGAGTGAACTTCTCTCTACACAGCTCGAGGGCCAGTCTGCTGCTTCTCAGCCTTTATTCCCAGAGCCCTTGAGACCCTTCACCAGAACCTGGGGGTGCTGGTAACCTGCCTTCTAGCAATGGAACCGGTGCAGCATCCTTGCTCACCCTATCAGACCGTCACATTTAGACTAGCAGAAGTGCAGGAATAGCAGCCCTGGTGCTTCCAGATCTCCAGCAGATATTTTCCATTAAAACAAACCATCCAAGTGGCTTTGCAGAGCTGTGCACTTGATCTGCAAACACTGTGACAAACCCAACCTTTTTCAACTCGCTGCTATTTATAATCCTAAGAACAATACTCATGTAATAAAATTTCCTAGCACAGTTAGAAGCAGCGCTTTGTGGGCAGGGTAGTACAATTCCCAAAACTCACATAAGAGACTTTGGTGACTTCACCAAGAATTGTTTTGCTTCATTAAAAGACCAAACTCATATGAAGAAAATGGACTCTAAATCTGAGCCTCGGCCTAGGACTAGCGCTGCCCACAGGAGCACAAGGCGACATCAGCTTACCACTTTCTCCTGGCTGAACTCAGTCCCACCACTTCTCTTTGAGAGGTCAGTCAGTCACCTAACCAAGCAAAGAAAGGTTCAGCAAGAATTTTTCTTTCTAAAACCTCTTACTGTCGTTACTGAAGAGTATCTTGCCATGTGCTCTCTCAAACCATGACACAGCACGGTTCATATACTTAAAATGGCACGTTCTTGGTCAAGTATTTTAGGAAAAAAAAAAGCACGAGATCGATAAAGCATTGCAAACTTTCCAAAAGTTTGCAAACATCTTTTGATATAAAAACATAAACATCTTTTGATATAAAACAGCGCATTTTGCTATAGGAGGCACTTTACCTATCAGTTCCCAAAGCTATAAGGAAAGAAAGACCATGGCACAGCTGAAACAACAACCTGTGACTACCCAGAAGGGACCTGGCCCTCAGTCAGTGAGTTAATTAAGCTGTGTAGGAAAAAAAAATCTTAAAAATCTCTTGGAGGCAACAGTGACACTGGGTTTCATCCGGAGCAACAACTTGAATGTCTCCCTTGAACACACCGCTTACCTATAAAGCCCACTCCTGCACCAGGCACCCTTCAGCTAATTAATATAGAAATAGTTGAAACCATCTGCATAAGGACCTTCTGGGGTCTTGCAAGAAATGCATGGAAATGCACTAAACACAAGCGTTTCATCAAGTACACATGAGTAACGCTGTGGAGAACAGAACACAGAAATTACTGTTTAAAAAAACAGTAAATCTGCTAATAAACCTATACAAAAAGCATTTAAACTGTGTGCATGTCCTGTGGGAGAGGTAGATGGATGGGCAGGTAGAAGGGTAATTACGTCTGCATTACCTTAGTAAAGATATATATCAAAAGTAAGGAACCATTGCAAAATGGTACTTGCACCTAAAAGGTATTCCACCATAGGGAACGTCAGTGCCAGGACAGATACATTTAGTGAAAAGTAAAAGAAAAATTAAAAGAAAAGAAAAAAAAGAGATCAGGTTAAATCCAAAGGAAAGGGAAAGAACTCTTGCCCACAGCTGAGGAGACACCGCCGTGCAGAGATGCCATCGCTGAGGTATCTCCTTGCAGCGCACTCAGAGTCGGCTCCTGGGGTTACGCTGCACGGCTGACAGCAGCTAAGTGCTTCCTTTCGCAGAGGTACTCGTAAAAGAAGGGAAAAGACAACAACCACAACCAAGAGAAATGAGAGACTCTTTACTCTAAAGCCTGTTGGTTTTTCCAACTGGTCTAATAAAACTCTTGCCCTCCAATTTTCTCTCCCAAGAGAAGTAAGAAGGTTTTATGAACTCGAGTCAAGGTATTTGGAAATTTGGCAATGTCTGCAGAAACCAGCCTGACAGCGTAGAAAAGAAAGCTAAATAATTCTGCTAGTGCTCCAAGCTCAGAATTTATATATATATTTTTTTTTTTTTTAATAATATTTATTTATTTTTTCTGTCTTTGGGCAAGTCATTTAAAACATCACAGATTCACAGAACAGATTCACAGACTGGCAGGTGTTGGAAGGGCCCTCTGGAGATCAGCTAGTCCAACCCCCCTGCTGAAACAGGATCACCTACAGTAGGTTACACAGAACAGTGTCCAAGTGGGTTCTGAATATCTCCGGAGAAGGAGACTCCACAGCCTCTCTGGGCAGCCTGTGTCAGTGCTCTGTCACCCTCAGAGTGAAGAAGTTTTTCTTTACATTGAGATCGAACTTCTGTGTTCCAGTTTCTGCCCATTGCCCCATGTTCTGTCACTGGGCACCACTGAAAAGAGTCTGGCCCCATCCTCTTGACACCCACCCTTTAGATATTTATAAGCATTGAGAAGATCCCCTCTCAATCTTCTCTAGGCTAACCAGCCCCAGCTTTCTCATCCTTTCTTCGTACAAGAGATGCTCCAGTCCCCCCATCATCTTTATAGCCCTCCACTGGACTCTTTCCAGTACTTCACTGTCTTTCTTGAACTGGGGAGCCCAGAACTGGACACAGGACTCCAGATGTGGCCTCACCAGGGCAGAGTAGAGGGACAGAATAACCTGCCTCAAACTGCTGGCCACACTCTTCTTAATGCACCCCAGGACAACATTGGCCTTCTTGAGCATTGCTGGGTAATGGAGAGCTGCTTTTCCACCAGGACTCCCAGGTCATTCTCTGTAGAGCTGCTTCCCAGCAGGTCGACTAACGTGAGTCCGAACTCATCACAAGAATTGCTAAAATCATACTAATCTTTATTTACTCTAGTTTGAGATTAACAACATTTAAAATTGCAGGTAGCACAAGAGACCTCCAACGCTATTTTGGCTTAAGCCAAGGACAAGCTGCTTCAAGAAGGGAAAGGTAGAAATGCTGCATCTCTGTACCTACTGGTGACAAACTTTGCTTCCAGCTCTAACATATATTACTTCGTAAGAAGAGTTTGTAGCTCCTCAGTATGCCAACCTGCATACCCAGCAAAGGAAAAATGCAAACTAAGTATGTAAAATGCATAGAAAGAGGATAAAAAACACTTATAAAAGCCTTCATGCAGTTACTCTGTTCACAATGACCAATTAAATTGTAGGCATTTTCCACTTTACAACGTAAAAATAATTTTCAAGTGTTTGGGAAATGGGGTGGAAAAAGGCCAAGGGGGAAAAAAACCATTTAAAAGACCAAAAGAGTAAGTAATAAAGCAAATTCCAGACAAAATACATTGTGAAATGCTGTAGCAGCTGTATCCCCACCTTAACTGATGTCTCACTTTCAGAGAGCTTCCATTTTGAGAAGATACAGTGGATCCAAAGGTTTCCCTGCTCAAAATTAGTCAATGCCTTTGCTATCTTTTCAGAAAAACAAAGAACTGCATAGGAAGGGTAAATACACAACTTCTGGTGTATTTACATGGCCATGTTGCTGTTCCCCTAAATACAGCTTCAATAAACATCAATAAAATAAGCACGATGCTCTTTTCTCCCACCTTAATCAAATAGGTTAAGACAAAAGTGATTCCCAACTTGAAGGGTTTTTTCCTCTAAGTTAAATGCTTTAAAGAAACGTGTAAGAGCAGCCGAATCATCGCGTGTGCCCGAGGAAATGTTTGGTGCTGACGGAGGCACAGGTGGAACATTTCCACCTTTCTCAAAGCAGTTGTGGCTTCGAATCAAGATGGAAGAGTTTTCCAGCTCCTCTTACTTGTAGGGGTAGCAATGTTCCCTAGGAGCCCATCCTGCTGGTTCAGCATTTCGGCGACAGCATCAAGTTCAACACACAAACCTTCCCACTCTCAGCTCCCTGTCTAGGTTGAATGCAGACAGGACTGCATACTCTAGAGCCAGTGATGCTGGGTTTATTCTGCATAGGCATTGTGTCACTGTAATGAGCTTCCAGCTGGATTTGCAAGCCACGTCTCTAACGCTCTTGCATCATGTCAGTGTCAAAATCTGGATTTATGTAGGTCGGTCTGATGTGGAACACAAATCATATTAAAAGGGTAATTAAAAGGTGCCTCATTTCATGTTCACACGTGAGAACAGACTGCTTGTTGCCCTCCATCAGCAAGCTGGTGTTGCTATTGTCTTGGTAGTTTATAAAATGTTTATAGAAGGCTTTGCATTAATTAGCAATCTATAATCAATATTCATGGATTTCCTGCACATAAACTAAATTGCGTAAAAGAACAGCCAGCAGGCGTCTACCCCAAAGCATGCTGCAGTGCCCAGGAGATATTAGAAACACCCTGAAAACAAATTTTTGCATCTCCAGGATATCCTGTTGTCTGCAGAGAGACAGGCAGCTGTGCTGGGCTGCTCTCTGGCGAGAATGCCTCCATGCCACAACACACCAGCACCAGTAAATTAGGTGTTAGGTCACTACCCATGATCAGAATAATCTTCATCATTAATTGATTCATTAAAGAACAGTAAAGAGGCATCTCCTCTTTGCCCTTCTCTCCCCAGTTCCTATCAACACCTAGGAGCATCCTCAACAGGGTACCACCAGAAGGCAAAGCGCATCTCTTCTCTACCCGAACTCAGTAACCATCTGTTAAGCCTGGCTAACCCCCACAGCACTAAAACCTGCCACATTTAGTTTACCTACAGTAGACCTGAATCAGTGAGAAAATTATTAGGTATAATGAGTAAGAGTTGGAGAGAAATCTCTGAATGTACACATAGCAAACAATAGTTGCATATATAATTTTTTTCAAAACAAACGAGGCATCCAAGGCTTCTGCCTTTGGGTGGTTTATGGTACTCCAAAATGTCTGAAATTCCAACACCTCTAAATTGGTTTCTCATAGTCCCATTAAAAATTCCATCTATTTCAAAAACTTTGGTGATTACACAAAACATCTGGCTGGATTAAACACTATATATTAGTACTTCTTCATCTAAAAACACTTCTTATACTTTTCCTCTCCTATGACCAGATAAATTCTATTTATTTGGAGTAGAGGCAGAGTGCAGGAAACCAGACAGCCCCACGAAGAATGACTGGTGTCAGGTTCACCACAATGACGCCAGTGAAAAAAATGGAGTCAAACTGCATCTCTCTGCTGTGTCTGTGCAATTCCAAACAGGAGTAAATATCTGCAAAACCAAGTTTATTTGAATCAATTTTCTATTGGTTATATCAAGATTGTAGAGAGGTTATCATAGACTTTACTGGCTAATTGAAAATTGACCATTACTATCTCCACAAAATACTGAATTTCTGAGCAACAGAGTATACACTAGTGGGTTAATAATGATTTAACATTGACACCTCTTTGGCCAATATATATTTTCTTCCCTGTCCAGCTGAAAAGAGGAGTGATAGAGAGGCATTGGTGGGTGTTTGGCCTCCAGCCAGGGTCAAACCACCACACACCATTATTATGAAAGCGAAAGAAATATGACAAAAAGCAAAGAAATGAAATTCCTTACAATTAACAAGTGACATCATCTGTTGACATTCACAATGTCAGCAATCAATCACTCACCTGTGGTTCTACATGCAGGTACGTGCCAGCTCAACTGGGAGTTGTAAATCGGGTGCAGAAACGTCTGGGTAATACTGCATGGTGATCAGACATTGGAGTCACAGCAGCCGTTCCGGTCTTTACATTGGCAGGAGAGAGCAGGACATCTTCATGGGGAAGCTAAATTCCCATGCTTAATGAAAAGCTGTCACACTGAGAGATTTGAATTGGTGTAATACAATCTGAAGTGTGTTTGGGCTGCTGCATGTGTCCTCTTCTTGCTGCATCTGAGCTGGGTAGAACGCCGCCTGTCCCAGCCAAGCCCCAGACACTCACCATCACTTTCCTAGTTGGGAGCTACTCCTTTTCCCCATCTCTCCCTTCCTTCCCTACGCTGCTTCTGCTCCTCCATCTACTGCCCCAACCACTGCCCTAACCACTCCCCTAACTCAGAGCTTCCCAAACAAGCAGACCCAAGGTCCTGCTTTCAAAGCTTCTAAACTAGCCTAGCTCATAGTTTTGGCAAGGAATTGCTTTTATTTTCAGGCTCGCTGTACAGCCTTTCCCCATACATGTACAATGAAGTCTTGTAAACCCTTTGCAACACCATCATTCACCTTCTCAGAGGCTGGCTGTGTACAGAGGGTTTGCACAGAGGGGTTATGAGCATATGAGAATGTTGTATCTGGTAGAATATTCTCCCATGCTCACTTTGGTCATTTAAGAGTTACTTTAATAGAATGATTAATAATTTTGTGTTGTTATTCTTCTATAATAACAGCTATGGTAAGGATCCTGTGCCATCAGTCCATACTATTTTAGGGATCCCTGACATTATTTCAAAGGGGCAATGTGCGTGCTGCAGAAGAAACAACAAGTACAGTGGGGAGACTTCTGGACTTTCTGAGAAAGTTGAAGTCCAGACCACAGCAGATCACCGACATTCTTTCGAAGCATCAGGAGAAAAGCAGCTGACAGCTGTTCCCATACGAGCACTGCTGCACACATCTGCAGCTGACCAACATTCACCTGCACAAACGTTTTTAAGAGAGGGTTCACTTCACCAAAGCTGGAGTCTTCCAAACTAAACTAAACAAGTCATTGCTTGGAGCACACAACACCAATCCCAGAGCGTGAATCCATGTTATTTAAGTCCTTGGCAATGACAGGTTTTGTTAATGCACTCACAAGAGTGAAGCCCGACCCCCATACTTACCATAAGCAACCTTTCTACCTATTTTCTTTCTCCCTACTACATCTACTTTCCCCCTGTTTGCGGGGATTCCTGGGTGGAGCTGCATTTAACACTTCCTGCTGGAGATACGCATTTGGGGCCTTGTTTGCTTTATGATCCATCAGCTGACTCAAGGCATGCTAAGGTTTGTGGGTGTGAGGGGAGAGCAAAGATCGTGCAGAAGCAGCTGCCTTTTTGCTGGCTTTTGTTTTAACCAAAGCTTTAATTCCTGTTGTATTAGTCACAAGTCATGATATTAGCAAAATAGGGAGACAAGCCCATTTTGAGAAAATATTGGTGGGCTGTGGGAAAAAGAAACCAGCTTTTCCTGTTGTCATATTTGCTTTGAGCTGCCAGGAGCTGCAATTCTTTAATATGAAAAGATGACAAGTAAAAAAAAAAAAAAAAGAAAAAAATTCTTAAATACTTATTTTAGAAAAACCTTTACTTTTAAATACAGGAATCAAGATTGATTCCTAAACTTACTTCAGGTCAGGCTATGGTCACCTCATGGTTGGGGTGGAGGTAAGCAGGGAAGAGGATGCACAAGAAGACAGCCTGCCGTCCCCACTCTCACTCTCCCACAGAAGTGCCAAAGCAGATGCTGTCCTTTCCCCAATCCCAAAGAGAAAAGCTTTCTGTGAGGGGAAAAAAAAAAAGGCATAAAGGCAGGAAAACAGCTCTGATCCCCATTCCTGCAGGCCCAGGGGTGGTTAGAGCTGGCCAGCCTACAAGCTGTAAATCAACAGGAGTGCTCCTTTTGTAAAGCCAGCAGCTCCAGGGGTGCGCTGCAGGCAAGCCAGATTTCCACAGCAACTGCACAAGCTATTAACAGTGGAAATATAAAAGCAGCCACTGTTGTGTAATCTGAATATGGGAATACATGTGTATGAAACAGTCTTCTCATCCCCCACTCCCCACAGAGGTTAGAGGCATCCCCAAAATGCTTTTTTTTTTTTTTCTTTTTTCTTCAAAGGATTTTTTCAGGCCTTAAATGCCCCAATCTGGTGCTGAGATTTCCAGCAGCTGACTTGAGGGACACTGTGTGATGACGTGGCCTGTGAATCACCTTGCAAACAGACAATTCTTCCACTGCCCATTACTTCTTTATGATACCAGGTTATGAAGACAAGCAATGTTTTCATGTGCTACTCTAGCTCAAAGCAGGAAAAGCTTTTTCTTTTTTCATTTCCCTTTTCCTTCCTCCAGTAAGAGAGAAATTGCCTTACTGAGATCAACTAGATACAGAAAGTTCTCAGCCAGGAAAACTACAGGGAGTTACAATCCCTGCTGGAAGGGGAAATTCCATTAGAGAGGATCTCAGTTTCTTCCTTTGGGAAGGAATAAAAGATAAACAGGTCACCAAGACAGCAGGGTTGGGCAACTGCTCTGGGCACAGAGAAGCTCTCCTTCTTCTGGCACCAGTACCCAGTGGCTCTGCCCAGGGAGCTCGCACTTCCACCACTGCTTCACAGACTTCCAGTCTCTGAAAATAAGTCCTTTACAGACACAAATTCCCAACAATGCATCTTCCCTTCCCTGACATCACACTACTAGCACTTACCAGTAAAACTTACTTCTGATGGCCTCTTGCCCTGTTAGTGTTTTACAGATCTGCTTTAAAATACCCATACTGCTATTGCGAGCAGACAATGATTTGTTCTGGCAGCATAACGCTCTGGAGCTCACGTATCCAGGCCCATAATGGTCCTGCTTTTGAAGCAGAGCTCCTTGAGGAAGCAAGAATTCAGTGTTCTACCCCAAACCCTCTGGTAGAAGTTGGAGACGGCGGTCACAGAACAAATCCATCTGTGGTCACAGCCTCAGGAGACTCATGTGATACCAATGCTGTTGTTGACCACTTCTTTCCAACCTAGTTGCACAATGTGTCATTTTCAGTACGTAGTGGCATATCACAGACTTTAAATCATCATGTCTTTTTCGTTAAGCCTCATTCATCTCTCTCTATTCCTACAAGCCCGACATCACAACAGCCAAACTCTCAGTTTTCCATTAAATAGATGGTCGACAAGTAACAAACTTCAGTTTGTTGGCACTGTACTGTGCCAAGTACAGACCAGAGTCTGACTCCTCAGCATTTTTCAGGAGCTTCTGTATTATTTTAACACCATACTCTTGTTATCTCTGGTAGGATAAGAGGTTACGGTCCAGACCCAAACTTCCCTGAAAATTGCTAGTTTATGTGCTCACAGCCTTTTGTCAGAGATTTCTCTGTGAACTACATCTCTGCTAGTTCAAAAGACATCCACAGTCACTTTTTTATTCTTCTAGCACATCTTCACCTCCACTAATGATCTAAAAATACCCCCACAGGCTTTCCAGACAGCTTCTGCAGATCTTGGCTTGCAGATCTTGGACCTTTCTTCTCCTGTGTATCGCCAAACTGTGCTCTTGCAGCTGGTGGAAAAATGTCATCAAGTAGGGTGACTGGTGTGCAGGTTGTCCAGGTTGCTCTGACCCTCTTTGAGGGAAAAAGTAGCCTAGATAGGAATGCCCCAGGTGCTTGTTGGTTTGTTTTACACAGTGGGGTTTTTTGTTTTCCTTGTGGGATTTTTTAAATAAATGCTTTCTCCATCACTGCCTTAGAAGGAGCATGCTTCTGAGGTGCAGCTGTCACCTACTTGTTGCCATCTGAGATGACACCCACACACCAGCCCAGACTAGCCCCAGCCTAGGATCATCCTCTTAAGTCTACTTCACCCCCTTGCCCGCCCACAGCATCTTTAACTAAGTAAACACTCGAGGTATTTTGGCACCCATTAAAAGCAAATCAGTACTATTCACGTTATAATGACTAATAGCCATTAAGCACCACTTAGCACAGTGGGAAGTGTTCTGTAATGCATATCCATGGAAAATTTTACAATCCTGGATAAGCAGGAAAAAACCTAAACAACAAACAGCTCCTGTCAGAGGCTGGGCTAAACCTTGTTAAATTTGCATTCCCCTTTCCCATTCTGGCTTACAAACCCCCCATGTTTTGTTCTTTATTACTCGGAAATTTTTGATCAGACAAATGGTTTCCTGATAAAGCATTTGATAATGCACTTTTTGCTGGCCTTAAATGTTTCTGGGCTGATTTTGTTAAGGGCCTTATAATAAGATCCTCTGTATATCTACACAGCAAAGCCTAGCCAGGGAAGACTGAGATCCAAGCTGAGGACTGTATATCTACACAGCAAAGCCTAACCAGGGAAGACTGAGGTCCAAGCTGAGGACACTTCTCCCTTTAGGAAAGACTACTGAAAGCCAGCCCAAATTTGGAACTTCTATAAAAAGAAAAAAAAAAAAAGCTTTACTTGCCAGGTGAAAAATATCCAACATGTACTTGGCACCAAAGAGCAGCATGTCAGCTAAGCATAAGCTTTTCCTACACCTTCAGTACCTGCCATGGTACTGGGAACACACCTTTCAAAATAATCAGTCTTGATCAGTCTTGCCCTCGCGTTCCCTTAGGGACCAGTTGCTGCATCCAAGCAGAGAACACAGCTTGGGGCATGGTTCTTGTAGAAACACCCCAACAGAGTATCACGGGAGGGTTGCAGATACGCTTTTGGTGCAGAGGAATCATGGTGAAAAGCACAAATGAACAAACATACATTGGGAACAGCCCATTTCCTTCACCAGCACCTTCCTGATAGAAAAGCAGAGATGAGGAGGCACAAAAGTAATTAAGAAGCCAAAGTAATTAAAATACCAATACTCTTGGACCCTGTGAGACCTTAAAGGTGCTGTCAAAACAAGTATATTTATGCCTTCCTGAAATTTTGATTGTGATTGAATAACATACCTAACTTGCTAAGTGTTTCTGGTTTTGAGGCTGGTACATATTTTGTCTTCTAACAACTCAGGCATAGCCAGGCTGAATTGTGCCTGTGTATCTGTTTGATGCTACTAGGATGCCATTACTTCAGTCTTAATCCTTTTACAAGGCTTCCTAACACATCTTGCCTCTGCTCCAGTCCTCACGGTTATTTTGCTCTGCACATAGTCCTCCCAGAAAATGGTAACATAACTGGGAAGTCAAGAGAAGTTCAGGGATCTGAGCACTTCCCTATGCTAATTTAAAAAAAAAAAATTAAAATGACTCCACCAGACTCCTGAATCCTCAGGACAGAAATGAAACATAACATGCAGAGAAGCTCCCGTTTTTCTCCCTCCCAAAGCTGTCAAACAACGGCAGCAAAGATGGTTTTTCTGGCTGTAGAGTAGGCCAGCCTTAGAAGCTATTCATAGAAGAGCAATTTTCAAAATTTGAGTCATCTGTACTGGGTGACAGTCAGCCACCATTTATTGCCCAGAACAATGTTGTGTACTGTTACTCCGTACAGCCCTCTGCAGTCAGGGCCAGTTTCTCAGACTGACACTTGTTATATTTGTTTCTGCCCTTCTCTATAGCAGAAGCTACAGAAAGATCCTTTTCTTTCCCCCCTGCCTCGTCTGCTCCCCCTCAAATATTTTTCTTACTTTCATTTAGTCTTGTGGTCTTTATGTAATATTTCTGGGGTTGCAGAGCTCTTCTAGTCTGTGTGCGTGGTTTACAAAATATCCCTGTAGCCTTTTTATGCAGAGCTGTGTTTGCAAATGGATGAATCACAGACCTCATACTTTTTTTTTTTTTTTTGAGCAATAATTTCTGCTGAAAATCCAGAGGAGTTGCAGTTTAGCTGGAGAGTTTGTGTATATCTTATGTCTGGGGGGAGAAAGAGAAACTTGAGGTCAAACTTCCACTGTGCTGACAAAGTTCAGAAGTAAATCAGGGGGGCTCGGGGCTGCGTGCAGAGGAGATGACAGGAGGGTTGACTGCAAGGAAAGGCTTGGCTCGCTGGGAGCTTGCCTGTTTTCAGGTGCAGCTCTATCATAAGATTAGAACTGCAAGGATTAAAGATAAATTTTTAAGAAAACCCTCATTCCAGTGTCTGCCAGAAGAAACAAGCTGAATCCTCCTCTGCATTGGGAAGTGCTGCTCTGAGATCAAGGCTACAGCTGGTTGAGGAGTTCATGGAAGTTACTGATCTGATGATGTCAAATTGCCCCACCACTGAACGCCTCTGACACGGAATGAATAAAGTGCTTGTTCCCAGCCTAGAGCTACCGACTTGCACAGCAGTCGTGTAGCCAACCTACATGCCCTTATTTGCAGAAAGAGAGTCGGCACAAGGGGGCAGGCAGAACCTCGCAGCAGAGCCGGCTCTGCCTGCACGGGAGCCGGGGAAAGCTGCCGGTGGGAAAGGCAGGGAGACCGGGATAAACTGCAGGGCGTTGCTTTGAAAAACTATGCACCTTCTCTGGGTGAGCTGCTGTGGGGATCGTAGGGAAGATGCTGAAGGAGGCAAGTCCAAGTCCTGGAGAGGGACCTCTGTTTCTGAGGGCACCACTCCAAGGGTGGCAAAGCCCCAGAGGTGGATTGCAGCACCGGTGGATTCCTCCACGCTGGCTTGTGCCCTTCCCGCTCCGCCTGTGAACCAGACACAACCCTCCTTGCAACAAAGGGCGCTTGCTTCTCCCGCTGGGTTTCTGCACCGACAAACCGTAAGCGGTGCTTCACAGAGACAGTTTCAAAGGGATGGAGATGCTACTAACTACGTGGTTAAGCCGAACCACCCAGCCGCAGCAGGTGGGGACTCACTCCGTCCTTATGGACACTCACATCTGCCCCACACAAAGGCTATGCAGATCCCACTGAAACAGCCCATCTTTCCAGGCAGCTGCTTATTTAGTGTAGAATAATGAGCAACTGAGAACATATCTTACACATATTACAGAACCACGCTGATATTTTACCTTAATAAATCCCAAATAGCATAGAATCCCCTACGCTGGGTTTATACAGCCCTGAAAGCAAATCTGTATGCTTTAAAATATATTTTATACTCCACATATTTTTAACAAAATCCACAGTCCTTAGAAAGAGATTACCCTTCATCCAGATACCAACATTCTGAAAGAAGCTTCCACAAAAGGCCTAACAAAGAAATTCTTCACTCATCTCAAAGCAGCATGAGACTAACGAGAGCCAGTCTGACACCCATCTGTAAAGCAACTATTAAGGGATATCCAAGAGGGTCTCTCCAATAACCCAGCTGTTACCTCATTGTAACTTCAGATTCTTCAGGCATTCTAACACCTGACTCTACTCCTATGTGTAACCAGACATGTTTAAGTAGCTACCACATCCTGATGGTATCTTAAAGAGTGTTTCATCCTTTAAATGAAAAACCTGCTTTTGCCTTAAGACTTGGAATTTAATGATACCCTGTGCTTTTGCCTGGCCACTCAGGTGCCGGACAGCCCTCTTCCAGGGACGCTACAGTGGGTCTGCAGCCCACGGAGGGTAGTGGCTTGGGTATAGCTGCAGAGACAGCCCCTTTTCCCCTGGAGCTTCAAGGACTGAAATTCTCTGTGAATTTATAAACTAATTTCTAAACTAACAGAAACAATGCAGATCAGGGTCAAATGCTCCAAATTCCTTCTTCGTTCATTATTTTAAGTAATGATTTGCTGAAGACATCAAAACCAAGGCTGATACGGGCTGAGAAAGCTCCAACTTGTTTTTGTCATCTTACAAAGACAGTTTAAATCTACTTTTTAATAAGCATTTCTAATTCTCCAAGCTTCTTTAGCCTAATTCTCCCTGACAACACAGTGGCTAGTCTCCAAGATTATATTTATTCTTTATCTGGCTGAAGAAGAGCTGTCAGGGAATGGCATATCAGAGAATGAGGATTCTATGTCAGAGACACTCTGTGGCAGAGAAGTTCTTGAAGAGCATGAGATACAAAGGTCTAACTCTTACCTTGTACCAGGAAGCCCAAATTTTTTGGGGGGAGAGGTGTGCTCAATTCCCTCGGCAGAGAGGACATCCAGACATATGCTAAGATTGAGTGGGAGGGAGCTAACGTGATAGAGATGACAGGGAATATATTTATCTACTCACAAGTTGTTGGCTGATGTCCTCCTTTAGAGCAGGAAAGAAGCTCTCCTTGTCCCTGATTACCTCCTTCAGGTGAAGGTCCGTCCAGTGCGCAGGGCTTGGACCAGCTGAAGCTGTTGCTGAGGAATTTACTGTGGATCTTGAGTGTAGCCAAGTCTCTTCTCCTAAGCTCTAAGCTTGGCAGCTGCAGCAGCTGCTCCAGAAGCTTCTCTTTTATTGAGTAAAGGTGGGAAGATACATTATCATTTATACTACCTGGATTATGCAGCTTGCCTGCTTCTTCCCACCCTTATTACCTCTTCAGACTTCAATCTGCACTGCCAAAGACCAAGCATTGTCTGCTTAAGCATTAAATAAAGGAAAAAACATGATCATAATTAAGCTCATAATAAATCTTGAAATACCTGGTTAGGGGGGTGGGTCTGAACAATGCTACTAGCAACCTCCAATTTCTTTATTTTTATTTTTTTGTGTTTTTACCCAATTTTTGCAAGTCATATTTTACAATATTGGACATTAATAAAAACAAAGCTGCAATCTGTTTAATTTTCTTGTAGTAACAACCTTTGTAATCTAGGATTTGTTTGCTTGGCTTTGGTTTGCTTTTTTTTAAAATCAAAACAATCTATTCTATCAGCAGTAACACTGACAGTTTTTCTTTTTCAGAACATTCTTGGAAATACCAACAAACACAACGCATTCGCTTACCCAAGTACCTTTCTGATATTTGGAAGAGGAGCAAAACAAATCACTGCAGCTGTGTTCAAGCCTATGCATCCAAAATAGCCAAAGGGAAAAGCAGAGAATCAGGTGTGTAAGTAGTGAATTACCGCCTGGTTTGGGTCTTTTGTGATGTTCTACTTGAGGGAATACAGCATGTCTTTCAGAAACAAACATTTTGTTACTTCTCTTGGTTATTTCTGGGTTTGTAGAGTTCCTCCCTGTTGTGCAAACACTTGGCTTCCTTTATCATGGACTATGTTGAGGACACAAATAATTAAATGAATGCCTTATCTACATTCATAAGCTACAGAAACCTGTGCAGCTTCAGGGATGCCATGGGAGACACATACAAGGACAAAGATGTCTGAAAGCTGATTGCTTTCAGGTATTTATTCGTGCAACTGGATGGTTGCAGTAGCTTCCAGAATGGCTCTGCAGGTGGGCATATCATCAGAGAATAATTCCCCTCCTCATTCCACAACAGCTTTGGGTGAGAGATTTGGATTTAATTGCAAACTGAAAAGGAAAGCTGCATGCTATGCGCTTAAGCACCACTTTGCGCCGTAGGTATCCTAAGAAAAGGAAAGTCATCAAATGTTGATGGAGAAGCAGCACAGAGATCCCTGCTCCTTCCTCTCTCACTAACCTTCTGCTCCTGAGAGCATCGCATAAGTTCAACCAGACCTAAACAAAAGCAAAGCAAGTTGTCTCTTCCAAGCATGGTACTCAGCAACAAACAGTCCTTGGAATACCCCCCAAACAGCAGTCAGCTACAACAGTACAGTTTGAAAGATCAAATACCAACAGATTATGTTAGTATCTCCCTCTCTCCCTCCACCTTTTGACTCCTTACTTCCCAAGATTCATGGGGTTTTTAATGGTTTCAAACTACTTTCCATGCCTCGAATCTAGCCCATACATACCTCTGACATCCACACTTGTGTGCATTTGCCCACTAAATGCTCGCAGTGTGCCTGTGGGTACTTACCAAGGCTCTTGGGTACCAAGTTAGTTTGGAAATGCTGTGTACCATGCTTGGGAATATGTGAGTGTTGTATACCCTGCTTATCATCAAGAACAATTTCCAAAGGGGGGAGGGTGCAGGGGAATAAAAGAACCCCAAGAAGCCTTTAAAAATCTGTGTGCCCCTGTGATTTTCAGCCCTTTGAAAAAGCAAGAGAGAGCAGAAAAGCACCCCTGGTGTGCGGTTAAGATAGCTACAAAGGAACTATTCTCACCCGGTTCCCTCGGTAAAATGAAGGGTGCTTTGACTGCATTTTTTTGGCCTTGCAAAGCTGACAGATACTGATGGATAATTTGGAACAGCCAAAAATCTTTGTTCTAAAAACACTGACTCATACATGTTACATCCAGATGTTTTACTGGGTTCTTAATAGATATCAACTCAGACATTGCATTTTATACGGTGAAGCGTGCATGTGTGGAGGGGAGAGAAAAGATGGGAGAGGAGCTCCATTAAGAGCAGCTTAAAAGGGAGGATTTACGCCCCCCAACATGGGCACTCTAAATACAAGAAAAGCCCAACACTTTGTTTCTGCCTAATCAAGTTTGAAAATTAATAGTACCAAGATTCTTAATGAGCAATTAGGACCTTGCAGGCTGCTCTCTCCAGCAGGCACAGGAGCTTGCGTGTAAACACGACAGTGCTGATTTCCCCACCACCCCCCATCTCATGGCTGGGTCAGCAGCAGCCACCCAGCCTGCTGGAACCAGGTGGCCCCCAGCAGACTTCTGACAGCTGGCCCTTCTTCTCTTCCAGAGGTAAAGGGCTCCCATGTCCCTCCTCTCTGGGATTCAAGAAAGGAAGAAAACCTGAGGGGATTTTGAGAAGGTACCCCCACCCCATTGCAGGTTTGGGAAGTGTGATGCTGTGCAATTTGCAGAATTTCTAAGTCCCTTGAAATTGTTGTCCCAGTCTGATTCTCATCAGCTCCTGATGGAAGAAGCTTTAGCTACAGGCTATTCTGCCTTACGGTCACTGCTGGATAAAACCGACAGGGAAGGTTGTTGTCCCTTTAGAAGGCAACACTGTTTCATCTGAAGATGGAAGTTGGTAAACCATTTAGCAGAGAGCTGTCCTAGCAGAAGAACACAAACTGCAATGCACACTAAATGCAACAAGCATTAACACAGGCCGAACTGCTGGTCTGCCAGAAGTCCGAGCTCAAGGTCTGCTGCTGACACACTGCTGGAACCAGTCTGTGACTGACAGAGGCAGGTATGACAATGCAATAAAGGAAAGGATCTCCGAGGCAAGTAGGATCAGGCCATTCCTCTGCACCTCTTTGCAATAGTGTAAAGACTTTGTTAACCATTAAGGTCAGGAAACTTCCAAAGTCAGCTTTAGACAGTTCACTGCTGAGAAGGTCCTCAGCCAAAATGCTGGCTGCTCTTCTAGTTTAGACTAGCATAGCCTGGACACAAAGGCATTAGCATTACTAGCACCAGCCGAAGACACATGTAACTTGTAATGGAGTCCCATCCTCACTTACGGCACAAAGGCAGTCACAGGAACACTGCAACTTCCATGAAAATTAAATTCCCCTTTCAATGTCAGAAATATTGTCCCCATTACATAGAACACAACCACGCAGTTTCATTGCGCTTGTTTTTCCTCCACTGCTTTTGGGAATCCAAATCCAGCAGCACAAGCCCCCTTCCCACACCACGGATTCCCATCCCTGAAAAGCTTCACACTATGCAGAAGCAGAGCCAGTAACAGCCTGCCCTGAGCCCCGGCTGTCAGCAGCCAGACAGCAATGCCACCTCTCCTCCTGCGACTGGGCTCTCGCAGGTGGGAGCGCAAAAGCCAGGAGCAAAGTGCAGCACAGGAACAGAGGTGCCTCTGGGCCCATCAGCCAACAGACACCATGTTCTCTAGAGTTTCAGTCACTCACACACAGGCGAAAATAACAGCTGTACTTGTAAAGACGGAAGATTCTGGGGAAAGAAAGGAACCACTAGAAAACCATCCTCTTTAAAAGACCTTTATTTTGGTTGCACGGTTACAATCCCAAAGTCCACGTATGCTTACAGTTGGATTGTTCCCAGATAATATTCCATAGCTTGCCATGTAAACAGTGCATTCCCTATCAGCCTAGTGTATGAGAACTTTATAAAATACAGATTAAGTGGCTTTTTCATCTGTACACTTTTCAGATTAGTTCATCAAGATCAATTAAAAAGGCAAACAGATTAATTGGCAAAAAAGTGTTGTTACATTTTTAATATATTAGTACAAAATGGCACAAAAGGAAAAAGGTCATTTTAAAGGCTATAAGCATCAGACATCTTAAACAGTTTGAATCAGTCCAACTTAATTTCAAATACCACTGTTGAACTTCGAATTGAATTTATAATCCGCTTTTCCTCAGCTTTAAGAAAGACCTCATGTACAACTTTGGATCGGTTCGTGGAAACTGAATCACAGCAGTTTCAGAACAGCAATATTCTTCCCAGTAAATCTAAGAATTCACAGACTAGAGCTTATTTTCATCTAGCCAAGCTCACTGATGCACACTTCAGATGCAAAGATACTGGACGTGTGCACATAAGACACCATATTTCTTAATGCAAGGACTGGAACAAAAAAAAAAATCCACATAATTACACCGTCCACCCTACCCACCTTTGCAGGAGGCTTCCAGGCATAACCATACTTGACCCTGGAGACAGATATATACAAAGCATCTGAAAGATTTCAGGCAAGCTGAAGGCTTAATTCAAAGATTTCAGTTTTAAAAGAGATCACACCAACTTCTGCAACCTACATTTTATTTCTGAACCACCCATATCAAACGGGCAGGTGACTGAGATGGAAGGGAAAGAGACAGAAAGAAAGAAATTTCTAACTTAAAAATAAATTCTGAGTTGTGGATTTGTTGCCTCAAGCAACAATTCAGGAGCATGTTTTGGCAGCAACATTTAGCAATATCCTAAAAGATAATTACCTGCCCCTTCAAAACAAATTATCAGGGTTTTGATTACACACACACACACACACACACACACACACATCCCTCCTCCCCAACCCTTCAGAGGTTTTCATGTTTAAGTTAATGGAACAGTTCATGATGCTGACTGGTTTTTTCCCAGTAAGAAAGCGCTCCCATCCAACAGGGCAGGCAGTTACACATACGGTAGTACTGAGCATGTTACTTCTTAGGTTAAAACAAAAAAATCTTATTAAAAAAATAAGTGTGAGGAAGTACAGAACCATTATCTTACTCAGCTTCACAATAAGCAAACCATGACTAGGAATTTCCTTTCATAATTTAAGTACCAACCGCAGCACTTTCTCCAGGGGCTTATTTTAGAGATAGCCATAGGATGATTCCAAGCAGCAATACTCCAACAGCAAGTACAATAGCAAGGATGCACATCTTCTTGCGGGACTTTTGCTGCCAACAGACAAAAAAAATCCAACAAACCAAACAAGTTGATTGAAAACTGCACCACCACATCAGAAGACTAATCAAATGCTTTTATGGTCCTAATGCTTGTGCAATCTAACTAAATTGTGTCCTTACTAACAAGAAGTCATATAAAGTTGTTTAAGAAAAAGAAAAGCTAATTTATCCATGACTTACTTTTATGGCTATATCATTCAACAGAATTATTTCAGTGGTATTTTCTGGCATACATAATAAACTAACAAAAGAAAATGCAGTAATGTAATGAATGGATGTAGTTAGAATACTGGGGGAAAGAAAATGTGAAAGCGCTGGTGATCATGTACAAAAGAGAATGGTCAATCGATCTGCACAGAGAGAAGGGGACAAAGGACTGCAATTTTAAGCTTCTGGAAGATTGATTGACTTGGCATCTGTTTGCAGGGTTATTTTAAAAGTTAGTTTTGTGAAGCTGCTTCAGTACAATTTGCTCTTAAAAAGGAGATCTGACTAGAGACACAGTTACATAGATGTCACTAAAATAAAGTGTAAGTGTTTAAGTTATGAGCACATCCAGAGATTTCACATCTCCCATACAGGTCCTTAACTTGAGATACTAGAACACCCAAGCTGTCTGTCATCCTTTATCTGAAGGATATGGAATTTGAAGGTTTCCCTCAGAGCAGGAAAGGAAATTACCACTAGGTTTCACAGCCTTTTGCTGATAGCCAAGGGATAGTAATACTCAAATCTTGGTATTCTAGGCTACAGCTCCAGAATCAAACCAGGCATCGCTCTATTGGCCTTGCTCTATTTGACAGAGGTTCTTCTGCATGGTTGGTTTTATTTTTCCCTCCCTGAAGAAGCCATCTGTTAGTTCTTCACTGGAGCTGTCAGTTCTCTGCCCACTACCACTCAGACTACCAAGTTGCTTAACTATTCCTTTCTAGCTTCACTCTCTCATTACCATTTCTCCCATCACTTTTCTTCATTTTGTCATTTTATTTCTCAGAACTCCATCCAGTTCCTAGAATACCTTCCTTTTTAAAAATAAATTTGTGGCCAGTTCTCTCCTTACACTCCCAGTCTCTTCTGTTCTCATCCTGCAGACCACCTCTTGCCAGCACTGCATTGAAATCAAACGTTTTCCCTGTAACACTACTTAAGTAAAGGTAGTGGATTAAAGACAGGGAGATCTCACTTTTTCATATACCTGACCATCATCTCCACAAGTGCTGAAGCAGCAGTGGTAAAGGGGGAAAGAAAGAAGAGGAGCTTGGCTTCACCCAAACATCTCTGCTGTGTGAATGCACCCCATAGGGCAGATGAGTGGTGCATACCTCATCTAGCCCCAAACAGGACTTGCGAGGGTATGTTCAACCATGTGCAGCCTCATCTGGCCAGCACACAGCAGGACAGGGCATACAGATGTTAGAGCTGCCAAAATTGAAATAAGTCTGCTGGAAGTGGAAATGGTTTTTCAGCATCTTGGAGCAAGGATGAGTTTTCAAGCAAAGGAAAGTGCAAATCTGAAGCAAACTACACCATCCTTCCAAACACAGGCAAACTTGGCTGAGTGTTCGGTCTCTGCTGCAAGACCTACCGAACAGAAGCCTGTCAGAAGTCTCCACAACCTTCCTTTGAGATCAGAAGATACTAATTCTTTCCTCCTTGAGATGAAAAACTTTGTGCTTCAAATTCAAACCAGAAAACTAACACCTGCTACAGAAAATTTTGGCTGCTACTGTTGTTTTTTCTCCTGAATTTTGTCAGCATCAAAACAAGAACCAGCAATCATAATTAACATCCAATTAGTGCCACCTAGAATACAGTTCAAGGATGCATCCAACCCTTTCCCTCTCCCACTTCTGAAGTCAGCAGGCAATCCTTCAGATATTTTGTCACTGATTTACTGTGCTGGTTACTAATAACACACATAAGAGGACTTTTTTTTTAAAAAAAAGGTCTAAGTATAACTCTGACTTAAGAGGGAATATTAATTACTAGCGAGGTTATTTCTACTAAGTTGCAAAAATGTTATAAAGAAGTGGCATTAAAAGTATTTTAAAAGGCTTTCAAAAACAAATAAAAAATTTGAAATATGTTTTTAACATCAGGGTAGCAATTAACCGAAGCTGGAAATACACAGCTTCAGGAAGATTTCACACAGCAAAAATCGGTTTAACTGGCAGCACGTCCAGAAGACTTCCCTGAGTATCTTCCCTACTCCTCCAGTGATCCTTAGTGGCTTGCTCTCCATCCACAGGAAGCTTTTACTTCTTGAGCTGTAGGAGGAGGGGTTTGTTTGTCTGTTTGTTTTTAAATGTGTAACTCCAGGTGCTCTGAAACAGCCTGGCTAATTTTACGGGAAACCCAAGGCTATCAGAGGTCACTGACTTTTGTTTTATTGTGACCTAGAAATACCCTGGTAGTCTAACATAGTAAATAAGTCTCCAAGCCCTAAGGAAATTGCTAAGCAAAATCTGAACTGCATAAGAAAGTGGAAGGCAGGACTACAAGAAAGGACTATTACACACAGCTGGCAGTCTGCATTGACATTACCTGGTAGTTTGCGGCTCTGGACAGTTGCTGGTTTGCTTGTTGCACATGTACTTCTGTGTTTTCCACATTGGCCTCAATGCTATCTTTATTTTGAAAGAGAAGATTTCAAATTTTGATTAGTTATAACCCAGGCAAAGGTTTAGAATACTGAAATACGCTTGAGAACATACATAATAGCTGCTGCCCAATTACTGGTGCCTTCATCAATACCCAAAGTTTTACACCTTGCAATATGGAAGTCTGACCCAGACTAGAAGTCTGAGTTCGTTTCTGAATCACCCAGGCAGGGAGTAGCTGACTTCATGTCAGTAACAGTGCCCTGCTTCTAGTGCTGAACCTTAACCAGGATAGAAACTTTGAGTGCTTTTACTTTTTTCTTTCCTTTTATTTTTGGGGGTTTTTTGTTTTTGTTTTTTACTTTCACTTGTCCTCTAGCTTGCTACTGACTAACTTCTGGCTCAGATTTAAAAAAATCCTAAGGCCTATGAAATCAGAGGAAACAGACACACAAAACCCCCCAAGAGGCACAACTCTAGTTTGGTATTCTAGCATACTGACACAGATTAAATTTTTTTTTTCTTCCAGTAAAAATAAGAGCATGTTATGGCTAAGGCCTGCAAATGTATGCTGGACAGACAAGAATATGGCTTAGCAGCAGACTCAGAAAATGTCTTTTCCAATCACATTTCCTTAAAAGAATAAATCTGTTTGCATGGAAGGTAAAGCAGGAACCTTTGCTGAATCTGCACACTTGTAACATTAGTCAATAGAGTAAAACTCCCCACATGAACTCCAATTTTATGTACAAACAGTTCAAAAAATTACTTTACAAGACATTTTATATACATTTAAGACTGTATAATGTCTTTAACTACATTTTAAACACATTATCTTAATCTATTCCAAATCTCCTCAGCCAGTCTACCCATTATCAGGTAGCACCTGATTCGCTTGAGCATCAATATTCTCATTAGAGGAGTTCTTCCAGCAAAAGAACGTTCTACATGGCTGGTCCCCAGAGAAACAGAATAAAAATGTTTCAGACTTACCTATCACATCACCTTGTTCATGAATCATCATTCCTAGATCTTTAAAAATTTCATTGATGTCCATAATATCTGCCTGCAAGAAAACAATCATCGCATTTATTGACACACTCTAGCATGTCTGTACATTCAGATACAAACACTGCTCCTCCTCCTAAGTCTGCATCCATGACTCTTTACAAACCTTAATACATTTATTTGGAAATCATAATCTAACTGCATATGGGTATGTGCACAAAGTACACGTCACATCACAAATAGCATCCCTCATTGCTCAGGGCTTGTCTACACACTTACTTGAATTAGTTTAACCGAAGGGAAAGGCTGATTCCAATTTTGCTTAAAAGCTACCCATTGAAGCCAAATTAATAAAAGCAGGTGCAGAAAGTATTTTGTATTAGTTTTTGTATTCCTGTTAAATTAAACACCCCCAAATTTCATAAGTGGCACACTTTACTTTATACTTTTACTTCTATAATACGACCAGGTTATCTCACCTATATTGCTTATCCTATTACCATCTCATTATGATGAAATGATAGATCACAGGTTACCACTGTACAGATGGTCTCTTCTTAACTACAGTTTAGTTCACTGTATGTTAACGTGTGGGTGGCAAGGGAGAAATTATTGAAAATTTAATATAGAATATATTTTGCCATGTGCATCAGCAAGACTTGCCAACAAACTCTAGTTCTGTTGATGGCAGAGATGTGGATTTCAGACTAGCTGGAAAATGTAATTTTGTCTTCACCAAAGTCTCTTCACGTCAGTATTTCATCACATGACAATTCTTTGTGTAGTTTATATCTTCCTTTAATTTTTTTGACCTTTTGACCAGCCCTTAACTACAAAAGTTCGAATGAAACAGAGTACCTGTATTTTTAGAAGCGTTCAAAATGAACACTTAAAAAATGAAGATGTTTAACAATATATAGTAAGTACCTGCGAGGAAAGATAGAATTTTGCTTTATTTATAGTCAATATTAAAAAGTTGATATGATGACTATGTTGGAAAAAAGCAGCACGGGGTTTTTTTGGCAATCACATGAGCACTCTCTTATTCCATAACTCAACCACTGAAGTTACAGACAGTGTCAGAAGATGGCTTTCATGCAGTAGATTTCTAATGCCCATTTCACATCTAATGGCAATATCTGTAGCATTGAAGGAAAAAACCTGCACCCACAAACAAACCCTAACCCCTCAAGATTCACGTTTGCAATTAATGTTCATGCCACTACTCAGTGTTTTTTCTTTGGAAATGTTAAAAAGCATATTCTGCTGTAAAACCACGTGTACTTACCTCAAGCTGCCTGATGGAAGATTCTCTCTCCTCAATAAGACGGAGGTCATCTTCTGTAATTTCATCATCTTGCACTTGTGCTTGGGGTTGACTACCAAGCAAAAAAATAACCCCAGAATTGAACAGGTGTGGTGAGAAATAACTCAGAAGAATAAAACAACGGTCAAGTACATGGCATTGAGCTGGCTGACTGGAAATTCCAAGTATGAATACAAAGGCAAAGTTTCTTCTGAGTTACAAACTGCACAGTTTATACCCATCTGAGGCAAAGGCAAGCTAGGCAACAAAATAGAACCTGAGACTGAGAAGCAGCTCTCAGAGTATGAAAGTCATGGGAGATCCCAGTAAACACTAGACCCTTATCACATCTTAAGTTTTACTCCATTCGCAGATTGGCCTCTGCTTACCTAAATTTGGGCCTCAGGAATCCCAAATACAGACTTAGGGCAGCTAAAGGAGATGATCAAACCATAGGGGAAAACAAAAAAAAAAAAAAAAAAAAAAAGGGAGATGTGCAAACTTCTACTTTTCCTTCCCACCTATCCCAACAAAGCCTCTCCTCTGCACTTGCCCTATGGAAGAAAGCCTAAATGAACAACCTATTCCAAATTCCCTCCAGAAAAAGGCAACTGATCAGAAAAAAAGTATAATAAAAACATAGTAACAACAACATCATCATCATCAGTGGATGGCTTCCCCACAGGCTATTTATTATTCTGACCTAGGTTAAGACTTATTATCAAATTCAGCCTACCTGTCCCAAGAGACAAGTGTTCCTTCTTTGTAGTTATCTTCAGGAGCACCACCCTACATCATCAGTGTATATAAAACATAAATAAAAGATTACAACTCTGAAAGAAGCACTGTCAGCATTTCTGTAAGTCAATATTGCAAGGTTTATATTGTCAACTTCAAACTGAAACATGATTTAACACATTCTCATCCCGATTCTCTTTTATGCATGTGTAGAGCTGAAAGACAAGCAAAAACATTCAGCTCTGTAACTGCCTGCTAAAATTTACAAGTACAGGAACGTGTATGTGACAGAGTGAAGAAGCAACATTGATATGCTAACAAGGAAAAGCTCAACATCTCAAGCTCCTCAGCACTTCACTGCTTAAATTCTGCATAGAAATCTTGCAAGTTATTCTTCCCTGTAGGAAAAAAAATATGTTACTATCCAAAGGTCCAGCAAAAGCATTTCAAAATCTACTAAAAATTGCTTTTGCAAGATTACAGGATGAACCTAGGGGCAGTTCCTGCATCTGTGTGACAAAGGCAAGTTAAAAATCACAGTTCTTGTGGGGAGCTAAAACTTAATCCAGCCTTTACTATAAAACAAACCGTGTAATCAGCTATACATAGAAGTGAGCAAAGAAAGCTTATAACTATATACTTATAATCACACAGCATACATTCTGCAGCATTTGGAGTCAGGTATGAGCTTTTGTAAATAACACTGTGGAGGCACGTATGAATTCCAACACCACCACCACGACTGTCAACAGGGTATAATGGCACATTTTCTGATACTTACAGATACCCTTGAGCTGGCTCTTACTCTGGCTACAAAGTCTTTTTCTTTCTCTGCAGCTTGCCTTTGGAGTCTCTGGAAATTCGTTAGCGCTGTGGTGAACTCCCCCACCAGACGGTCTTTCTGTATTTTTCTTTGACGCTATAGGAGAAAAAGTTTTACCAAGTCAAACGAGTTCTGGCTTTTCAAGGCTCTGCCATTTCCAGGCTGCTCAAGGCTAAGGCAAACACTCATTCTCTTTTTAAATAGGTGCAAGGGAAGGCTGTCTACTAAACCATTTGCAACTGCATGGACAAATCTTCCTTCCCTCCAGGATCACATAACTCTGCACAATTTAAGGAAGAAACCAATGTATTTATTCTCATTAAACAGCAGGAAATGAGAAATGAGCAGGGACAAGAAAGCTTCTACCTTCCTTATTATCTGTTGATTATACAACCTACTGCTTAAACGTTTTGATACCATGAATACTAAAATATGTAAAGGTGACTGAGTTGGGGGGGGGTGGAATGGTGCAGAAAAGAAAGAACAGGGCACTTCACATGCAATTTACATACATGCTGGAAATACGTATTGAGCAGCATCCAGAAGTGGTCTCCCATCCTTCATTAAATGCTTAAGAACTGCTACAAAAACACCTGTTCTTAACTTTCTACCTTTAAAAAAAAAAAACCAAAAAAACCCCACCACCCAGAGATGTAGGGGAGGCAAGAGGAAAATGGGGCACTCAGGATAGTCTCCCTAAATGTATGCACTACATCAACCTTCCCTTCAGAATTTCCGAGGGGTTATAATTAGCCATTCATCAATCTGCTACTCATGCATTTCATTGGGAGGTAGCTTTGATGAAGATGTTCATGATAAAAAGAGTAAAATTAAACAGTAAAACACCTCACTGCCAAGACCAAGTTTTAACATCTCTATTGGGAGTTTACAACTTGATGGGATAAGCACACCTATATCATGGCCAGCAACTTGAATTCTGTGTTTCAGGACAATTAACTTCCCTAAAGTCTCCTTGGTAACCAACAACAGACCAGGCAATTTTACTGAATGCCAATAACCTGAACCCACACTTCCTGGGATCCTGTTGCTCTTCCTTTAAACGACAGATTTCACTAGGATAAGAAACCACAGGGTGGCAGACAGGAGTGTGCTAATGACAACAGGCACTTCACATGTCACGTCCTGATGAGACTTTACACAGACCTGGGAAAGCAGCAGTTTAAAGACTACATAAGTTGTTTTTAGTAACAGGTCCTATACATCCCTCTTCAAAAAAGTAAAATCCTGTGGACAAGACACAAGCATATATGCTTATCTGAGTGATTTAGAACAGACCCAGTGCACATAATCAAATTCAGACAGTGGGTAAAAAGATCTGGCCCCTGCCTGGCAAGCAATTTTGGCACACAATTCCTTGACTCTGGAAGCAGTCAGATTGCCTGTGGAGTCAGATGAAGCATCACTGCAACTGATTACAAAGTGCCTGGCTACCTGCAATCACAGGCACAGTGCACTGCCTTGTTCCCTACCATTTGGGTCAAACTACCTCATTCCTGACACAGAACACCAACTTCGGAACAAGCCTGGGCTGCAACAAAATATTCTGAGGTTGTACCTGTCTCTGTTGTGCAACTGTGTTAAGTAAACAGTGCTTTGAAAGCCTGGTGGGGAGCACAAAAACAGGCACACAAAACTGAAGTCACCCAAGTACTCTACATGAGCCAACATGATCAAACACAGCATGCTCTTTGGTTTTATACCTGTTCACTTGTTGCAGGCAAGGATCCAAACTCTTTAATGTATTTGTCAGTTTCTTTGGCAAGCTGGTTGGTGTACTGCTGCTTCTGTTGTCTAAAACCAAATGCAAAGTTTTATTAGAGACCACTGCGTTACTTTGAATTCCACTGATTCTCAGAAAAGCAGCTTGCCTAAAGTGCACAAAGCCCTCTTACTCTACTCTTCACTCTAAAGACACGACACCATGGACTCCAGGTGGGACAGATGCTGAAAGTGTGTGTGTGTTCCTCACAGCATCTCATTACTCACCTTTTTTCTTTTCTTAACTTTCTTCTGTTTTCCTAGGGTGCAGCAATAGGTTTCTAGTTATTGTGAGTATAAATGTGTATACATTTCCAATACCATAGTTCAATTCCTGATAGTTCCTGGGAAGCTTATACAAAGACACTATATTCTCCTGCGATACAATGGCTGTGAACTTAGCTGAAAACTTTATCATTTACTAATAGCTTTAATGGTGCTTAAAAAAAAAAGAAGAAGAGAGCCTCCTCAGTTGCATTACTATTTTGGGTTTTTTTGTCTATCTGCCTCTGATACTATCACATACTCTTTTACCAATTTTCCTGCTTTTTTCCCCATAGCAACTCCAATTCTTTACCTGCTTTTGTATCACACCCACCTCCCAGGTATATAAAAAGGTTTTATTTGGAAAGGTATTAGCAAACAATATCAATATTTAAAATAATCAAATGACTCTTCAGATCCGTACCAACTGAAAGGAAGGACCAAATGTCCAGACAAGTTAAAAAGGGACAGATAAAAACTCCAGGAAGCTTGCCATATATATTACCTCAAAAAAGGGACAGGAATGTCAGTCAGTTCACAATAGCTTCTATCCAGTTTAGTTGTGAATTTATACCTAGATCCTGTCTGGTTATAATCAAGGTCGTCCAATACACACCTTCTCCCCCTCCCCTTCGACAGCCATAGTGTGGCATTAGCCACTCTGAAGACTGCCAACTTTCTCACCCACAGGGTTAGCACAACAGGTCACTTGCATGCATTTATGATGCCAAGATTAATGTGGCAAAGGAGCTTAATGGAAAAAAAATCATACCAGGTCATTAAACTGTGAAGTGGAGGACAGTGGACTGTCTCTGCTAGCACCACAGTTATGAAAATCCACCTTCAGGTGACTGAACTACAGCACAGCATCTGCCTTGGAGCCTTATTTAAAACTTCTGCTATTTTAGTATTTTTGGTGCACGTTTATATTATAACGTCATCCCCTGCAGCAGCTTTCATCACTAAAACATTCCCCCACTCTGCCCCAGTATCTCATGTCACACCCCACCCCCCCACACCCCCCAGTATATTCACTACCTTGTGAAACTTATGCAGGTAGATTTGGAGGCAGGTGGAGGAGTGTGGGTGTTTGTTTTTAAAACAGTGACACAGTTTTCTATTCCTACCCCTTTCCTTTAGCTGACATACAGCATTGGTTTTACAAATGTATGGATACTGCAGGCAATGCAAATGGGCAAGCCAGCTGACTCTACAAAGACCATCCAAGATTAATTTTAACATTTACATTTCAAGCATGTCCCCATACTTGCCTTTCTCAGTGAGATCAAGCGCTTTGCCCAACAAAAAAACCCACCTCATCACCTAGCAGGAGATTGTTTACAATGTAGTGAAATGAAACATTTCATGTGAAGTACTCACAGCTGCTGCCTCAACTCAGGCGTGTCTTGCAGGGTTCCCAGCTGATGCAGTATTCTCTGTATTTCGGCAGCTGTCGGTGAAGACACAGAGAAACTCTGATGGGGCACAGATGATTCCCACTTCATTTTATGCATTTTTGCCTGACTAGTCTAAAGCCATGAGAGTTGACAGAAACTGATACTCAAGACTTTTTCAACCCACTACAAAGTCCCGGAACAACTAGGGATGGGGCTTGCCATGCCAATGACAAAGCCCAGGGTTTCCTATAAAGGATGAGGATGTATTCGAGTGTCTAGGTAGAAACATGCAGTTTAAAGATCAGTTAATAGCTTTACTACAGTAAGTATACATCAGGCCTTTTAATATTACTTCTAAAAACAAGCAGCAGAATTCTTATTCTAGCCTAATCATATTTTATGCATGTCATTTTGGAATGCTGTATTACCAACTGCCATGACATAATCATACATGAATATCGCAGAACCAGTGCATTGATAAGAGACAGCAATAAAGCACGCATGGGCTTACACTACATAAACATTGCTGGTGGTTTGTAGCCCATATTTTAAAATCTCAAAATTGCAATTCAAACCTGAACACCTGAGGGGTTTTTTTGTTTAAGTACATTCCATTAAGTACCGCAAAAGCTGACACATCATCTGAGCCTTATTTTCAGCATAAAATATTTTGCTGTCACATGAGAGAACAAGGAGAAAAATGCAGACACCACAAGGATATGAAGTTTATCACACTAAAAAACTAGTATCCTTGATGTGCTTTACTTCAGCTTAACACCCTCATATCTTCTAAAATAAAAGAACAAATATGCTAAAGAAGTTATATCTCAGCTAGGAGTAGACTTGTCCTCTATTTCTGTGGCCCTCCCCTGGTAGATTGGTGTACTACACAGTCAGTAGAAAACACGGCTACAGTACACTGATCCTCATTTTACTAGCATGATTTTTTTTTTCCTCCTAAGTGCAGTTAAAATTGCAGTAAAAGGCATCTCTAAGCAATAAAGGTGGCCATTTAAAAAAAAAAAAAAAAGCATAAAAGCGGTTTTTTTTTCCATGTACTATGGGAGAGCTCTGTAAGAGACAGAACTTCAGTTACTTGAAATGTATGTTCAGCAGTTAGATAAAACTGGAATTCCTCAGAACTTTTTTAGTAATAATATTAATCCTAGTCTTTTTTTGATAACAAGTCTCCAGTGCATTCAATGACATTGGGTTTTCTACGTTGCTTCACGTAACGTCAGGATGTTGATGACTGCTATAGCCAGCCCCCCCATGCACACCCAGGAAACAATGGCACAAAAAAAAGGGAAAAGTTAGTCCCCAAGATTGTCATAAGGTGAATATCAAACACCTCAAGGCAGAAATCTTTAGGGGAACTGAGTGGACGCAAGCTACTAAGAAAATTACCAGGGGGAACAGCACTCTAGGATGGGTTACACACAGCTTTTGTTTTAACTGAGCTGAAAAGCAGCAAAACATAAGTGAAAGTTTTTGAATTTTGTCTACTGTTACCACCTGCCACCGAGCCTGGGCAGGGGGGCCAAACCCAGCCTCCAGCCTGGGAATACGGGGGGTCTTCCCTCCCTGCTGCTCCTCAGCAGCTGAACCTGGTCACACGGACTTAGGGGAATTTATCTTCAGTGTAACACATTGTTTTAAAGCAAACAAACAAGTAAGTAACTTGCCAGTGTTCTCTTCAATAGTGTGAAGTTTTAATATCTGTAAAACTGAACACAAATTGTCCTTTATTTCCTCTAAGGCACTCTCCCTTCTGATTGGAAGTCGAGGGGTTCGGGTATTCCGTATGCTTTTTTACAGAGAGAATAAATTAGAAAACCCAAACTCAAAACAAACTGCAAGCCCTCTGTTAACAGCTGTTCGGCAGACAGATGAAGTACCGGTATGTCCTACTGCCACCTAGAGAGGCATTATTTAACTGCAAATAGAGAAAGTACAGGTTTGTGTTTTAAAGGCTATTCTCTGAAACAAAGCCTGCATTTAGCTTTTTTGCATGCCCAGCTAATCAGATATTTATCCTATTCTAAAATTGAATACAAGTAGATAGTTGAGAGGAAACCAAGAGGCAGCACTGCATTGGCTACAGTTTCAGGAAGAGGGAAGTTCATCCCAGGTCAGATCTTGTGATTCAAGAATTCGGCACAAAATGAAAACACATTTTACCATGAAGTGCATATGTATGCATCAAAATAGCAAAGTCCTAACAGAATTTCAAACCTCAAGGGAAAAAAAACAAGATAAACTAAAAAAAAAACAACACCCCACCCCGAACAAAACAACCCAAGAACTGAACGGATACTGATTTTCCCAGTCTTCCTGTAATTTAGCATTTTCCACCTTAACCTTTTGCAAGAAGGGCATTATTCAGAAACAAAACAGCATTTATCTTTTCAGCTTTTTGCTCATATGAAACATAATGCATTGAAAAGTAACACATTACTTAAGTAAACAAACAGAAAAAAAGGCAGAGCAGTAAAAGTAAACTGTGGCCAACAGTCTTCAGTGGAAGCTGGCTTCATATAAAAGCCAAAAGCAAGTTGGTAGGACCAGTGTAACACAGAAAGCAGAGAAGTTGACCTTCCTGAGATCTTAATTTACAGTACATACCTGCAGGTTGATGAGTTAGAGGAGTCCATCCTTTATACTCGCATAGATATAAACATGCTAGAGTGTATGCAGACTAAAAAATACATTTCCTAAGTAGTTTTATAATTCTTTTGGTGGGCCTTGGGGCTTTCTTAGATTTCTTACTGCAGCTACTACTTGTTCAAACACTTGACATAAATAATACATATAATCACAAAACCACCTAAACCCCAGATGTTTATCCAGACTCACGAACTCAGAGTTTTACTGGTAAAACAAACTTTAAAATAAGCTTTAAGATACTGCAACCTGGATCACAGAGGTAAAGTGTCTTGTTCCTCCACATATCTACACAGAGATCTTACAGAATTTGATTCAAAGCAAGAACTGACTTCAAAACTTCTCAAACAAAAGTCACCATCCACTCCTTACCCCAAAGGAAAAGCAGGGTAGCCTCAGCCTCTCATCCTGACTGTAGAAACATCTCCACTGGCTCCTTCCACTACCCCATTTGGGGAACAAGCAGGGAGAGGGTCCTGGCACTGAAAAGGGAGGGCAAAACTGCTGGAAACTTGTGATTAGTTTTCATAAAACAGAGGTCCTTAAGTTCCCAGCTTCAGTGCTGATGGTGGTTTTTATAATGGCACTGCCTCCTTCCTTTCATCCCAGGCTTTTACCCCTGCCCATCACGGCACCTGCCACCTGCTTCGCTGCCTCTCAATCCATCAGTAATGCTCAAGTGTCCCAGAGAGCCAAACACTCAGGCCCCACTCAAAGTCCCAGCACGGCACTGTAAACAAACTGGTAACAGCCAGGGACCAAAGATCAGAGCACAGTTTTGACGGGTTCTTAGGTTACCTCACCCTTTATAGTTTTCCTTTCCCTACTTCCCTATTTTCCAACTTCCCAAGGAGCTATGAAAGACAGGAGCAATACAACTACCAGAGGTGCCCCCGTCCTTCTGGGCATTACCAATCCTGTAACAGAGTCTGATTGGATCTTCAGCATGATTTTAACCCATTTCAGTGCAAAGTCTGACACTTTAGCTCAGGTTTCTTGGATATGTACAGCTAGCCACTGGACTTTGCTCAGGAGCTGCAGAACAGCACACACTCTGCACATCGGCTTTCTTCACCAAAGTCACCAGGATATGACAACAATCTCCATCAGAGGAGGGCTAACTTGCAGCCACTTCTACACTGAAGCTCAGGCTGGATGCTTGCATATAATGAAGATCAACAGCTCTTTCAGGGCTCACGTGGCAACCCTGCAGGAGCAGCACCTTGCCCACTGTGGGTTCCTGCAGCAGGCAGGTCCCCCTTGGGAACTGGGCAGTGCAGGAAGTGGGGCGACAACACACAAGCAAAAATGCATTTTCTCCAAGAAACTGCTGTCTCAGATGCTAAAGAAAAGAATCTCGCTTTTTCCACCCAAAAGTGAGTCTTGTATTAGAAAGAAGCAATGCTGTATTAGTAAGAAGACTTTTCACTTGTCTTTGCAGCATTCCTGATCTAGATCTCATAACACATAACTATCAGCTGATGAAAGCTACTCAGCTACTCTCGGGCCAGTCACATGCTCAGGAACAGGTCAGACCCGGTTAATGATGAGCCAGAGAAACAATTAAGACCTAACCTGAATTCCTACAGAGAAAATTATTTAGGAGTCAGCTCATGTTTACTTTTACTAAGCCAAAACAGTGGTTCCATTTCTCGTCAGTGGAAGCTCTCCCTCTAGTTAAAGGCAACAAACAAAAAAAAAAAAGGCACAGAAAGAAATAGTAATGCTGTCTCATAAAAAAAGCCTCCTTTTCTCTACATGAGTTACAGCTACAGTGGAAATACTGACTTTTTTAACAGGTAGGAGTATTTGAGAAACATATTCCTGCCAGATGTGCAACACATACTATTATCTTCCATAGATAGAAACAGCTGATCCCCTCTCTTTGGTGACCAGTGACAGAACCCAAGGGAACGGTATGAAGCTGCAACAGGGGAGGTTCAGGTTGGATATTAGGAAGAGGTTCTGTACTGAGAGGGAGGTCAGGCGCTGGAACAGGTTCACCAGGTCACAGCACCAAGCTTGACTGAGTTCAAGAAGCATCTGTACGATGCACCCAGTCCCATGCTCTGACTTGGCTGTCCCTGTGTGGAGCCAGAAGTTGGACTTGCTGAACCTTATGGGTCCTTTCCAACTCAGGATACTCTATAATCCTGTATTTCACATACTATATTATCCTTGGTTAATAGCTGGCTTTTAGTTGGCTGGGAAAGAAGAAAGTTTCATCTTCCTCCTCATCTTCCCTTGTTTCTCAGATACCTCCACGCAGCTGTTCCATTACCACAAGTAAATCCACATGGGTATAACTGCTGTTTCTGCTCCTTGAACATGGAAATGTTTAAGAAATGTTTAAGAACATGAAGTTTCAAACTTAAAATTAAAGATAAAAATAAATAAATACAATGAAAACCAAAACATAAACAATTTCTTGCAAATTCATAATCACTGTACAGACTGTACCATTGTTGCAGGAAAAAAAGGTAAAAACCCCCAAATCTAACTATGGTGTAAAATCCTCATGTTTGAAAGGCAAAGAACTAAAAGGAGGGAATTGAAGAGCAGACTGCAGGTCACCCACCTTCACTGGCAAGGCTGAGAAGTGTTCAAGCACCACATTCATCCCTAGCATGAGACAAGGGAAACTGAGGATAATCTTTTTTTGGAACACACTGTTGTAACTCCAGCTAAAGGAGAGAAGCTTCCCTAGGTTACCTACATTCGGAGGTCTTTCCATCTCAACCTCCAGTGTATTTAACATTTGGAAAACCAGACTTTAAATCCTCAAGTGGCCACGACCGAGGTTGTTGCAGCTATACAGCTGGAGACAGTGGGGTGAATTGATGCATAACTGTCATGATTTTGCCCCAGCTGTCAGAGTCCTAAAAATAAGGCCACAACATAGAAGCATGAAATGGGGTGGGGGGGGAACAGACGAGTGATATTTAATGAGTGCTGCTTATTACCCCTTTGCAGCCTGGAACATCACTTCTCACGTGGATCACATAAGAGTGCAGTTTCCTTCAGTGCTACAGCCCAAGCCAGACCTACCGCATCACCCAGTTTCATAAAGCACCGGTTTCAGCCTAATGCTTCCGCAGGAAATGCGGCACCAACTGGGTGTGCTTGGAAAAAACACCAGCAGCAACTGGAGCAACAAGCAGGGAGGCACAGTATTGCAGGGGACAAGAACCAGACAAGCAGGCAGGGCGAGTACAGCAAAACCTGCCTTACGGAACTGCCAGGCTCGGGACCAGTCACAGGAAAAAGGGGCAGAGCACTGTGACAACCAGCAGCTACAGGTGTTCCTGAATATTAACTGTAATGTTGAGGGTCCCCTCCACCCCACCGTCTTTTACTTAAAAAGGGACAGAGAGGACTTTATCCACTGCCTAAGATTCACAGGACTAAAACTAGCAACGGGGATTTAAAGCCATTCAGTTTCAGTCACCTTCCTAGCTCCTGAGCACAAGCAGAATGAACAGAAACAGCAAAGTGTTCCTTTATACACACCAAAAGGAAAGTCTGCTCCACACAAGGCTTCGGCTATGGCTTCATAGAGCAAAGAAGCAGTATATACATCACCAGCAGTCACCATTCAGAAATGCTTTGTCAAAGACCTTACGTGTGCTGCCATGGGTTTAGTAACTGTGAAGAAATCTCCTACTTGTTTTCTGCTGAACAAGCGAGTCAACAAGCAGCACAGCTACTTAGAGATGAAGCTGTGCAGAATCTAATAAACTTCAGGGTCACTTTAGAGGAGGTTATAGTAATAGAATAATTACTTGTAAAAATTACCCCAGTTCAGACTGCTTTTGCCTGGGGACAACAGACTTCAATTTATTCAAATCCAATTGAATGTGCTTTCCTTCTGCACTTGAACCAAGGGTACTGGACTGAAGATGGCCAGATACTGCAGAAAACATGGCCAGATACTGCAGAAAACATTCCCAGATCAATCTTTTATAAAAGTTGTTGCACAGAACAACCTAATGTAGTTGCAATAAATTCAGCAGATTTAAGTATTCCACATGAGCGCACCTCTTTAAAGCTAGCAGAGTAGTTGACTCTCACTATCATTTTAAATAAATCACAGTGACACAGTGCCATATACCCTGGTAGCCCTAGAACCAAGGACAGTCCACTAAAGGAATCCAAACCAGGACACAGACAAAAGACACTGGTTTACTCAAAAGCACCCCCACGTCCAAGAGCTCACCCAATTGGAACAGAGTATCTAAAAACATCAGTAATTGGGTTTTAAGTAACTTTCTGTCTTAACTCAATGTATAGCACTGATTGTTCTAAAACAGGCAAATACATTGGCACAGAGAAATGGTAACAGAAGTATGTGTGAAAAGGAGAAAATAAAATGAAGACTGGGATGAAGATTGTCATCAGAGTTCTAAGGACTAAAGACTTTTAAGCATAGAAGAGTGGGAAAACACCAAGGTTTGTACCCTTTCCCGATGAATTTTATCAGTGTTTATAGCATTTCTAAGTGGAATCATGGCCCCAAACTGACCAGAAACATTGGCAACAGTGTCTGGAGTTCAGGCTGTCATTATTTTGTGCTAGCATACTACCATGGTCTGTCAAGGACACTGTGAAACAGGATTGAAGTAGTGGGCATACAACACACTAAATACACATTGTTTAAGTGTACAATAACTGACCATGTGATCAACTATTACAGCTCTGCCAAGGGGAAATCATTAAATCAAGTTATAAACACTTTATGTTCATATCCTAAAATATTCCTGGTAAGTCCCCAAAATACTAAAGGTTGAACAGTTCCCTAAAGAATGCCAGTAGCTTATTAAGCTATGAAAGTGATGCACAATTCTGCAGTAAACAGTAGCTGCACAAACACCACAAACCAAACCTACCTACACAAAGAAAACAACTTCTTTTTTTAAGAGGTCAGGGCAGTGGCATGGGAAGCTAGCTCAGGAGCTAGCACGGAACTGAAGACATGCAACACAACCCAGACGGGCTGACACAAGCATGTACCTGTCGCTCTGGGGGTCACTTGCCATTAACCTGGGTTAATTTTGAGCCCTAACTGGGGTGCAGCCTCCTACACAGCAGTGCTAAAAGAGATGTAATAGAGTGTCCTCTGGATAATCAAACTCCCACACAACTCTCCTCTTTTTCTGCCCACAAGTAGGAAAATCCAACAGAACTGAATGGGAATTAGTACTTTAAGTACCCTAGAAAGACTCTGAAATTTAACTCTCTAGAGACAGGAAGGAGCGTGAGGTCTCTGGCCACATCCCTTCCCCTCTCTGCTGCGAATGCTGAACTGTTTTGAAACTGAGTCCATTTATACTCAGTCCATCAGCAAAAGCAAATGTTGCAGACAAAATTGTGGATGCCTTCACCTTGCCATTTGTAGAACGCATGGTGGTTTTACAACTGTTATTTAAACTACTTCTGAAATAAGACGGTTTAATTTACAGGGCTCTTTTGTCGCCCAGACTAGTGAACTAAGCTAATGCAAACCAGCACAGAATAAGGAAGAATTCTGTCTTTTCTGCACATAAAAAATAACACAGAGAGCCCTCTGGGGTGTACATGGAAAACCCATTTTTCACTGTTCTGCAACTAGCATAAAATAATCCCTGTCCCTCTCGTGCAGTGTCACCCACCTAAGACATTGTTTCCTACGTTATTATCCACAGAACCAAAATATTTTTAACAACCAAGACGAAATACAGAAAAAACATTAACAAAACTCTCCAAATTCATAAACAAGTCTGTGAGGCATACTACCTTAAATATATATACTGCTTTACATAGAACAAAGCCTTTAGGAACAGTATGCAAATAATTCATGCTTGAAGTTTTCAGAAATAGTTTATTTCTAAAACAACTATGGTTTTCACGACCTTGCCTCATTGCATGAAGGCAGGCATTTAGAAAGAGCCAAATCATCTGCATTCCTCCTATTAACTTCCATATACAGGTTATGAGTTGGATATAGCAGATTCAAGCTTGATTCCTCAGCCTTGAAAAAGTCCACAAAATGGGATGTGGAGGACCATGATGGATGCTTAAAACTCCTAAATAACCAGACTTTTCCAGGTTTTGCTAAAAGTTCATCCTAAATTCAAGACACCTTCCTGATAGCAGCAACAATATTAAAAAAATAAAAAATAAATTTTAAAAGAAGCGTTCCTACTAGCCTATTCCCACAAAGTTAAATTCTGGTTAACGGCAGCTAATTGGAAATTTCAGACAATATCATCAAGAAAAGTCCCAACAAGCTCTGCTTTAAGTCTATTTGCTTTAAAACCACACCTGCACAAAACCACACTTTAAATATAGCCAAAAGAAAATTCTGTTTTCATACAGGCTTCAATTTCAACACCTCAGTGGTTTCATTTACTTTTCACCTGCCCATCTGTATCCTTCTCTAGATAAAGAATAATCATGAAGATCTGCTGGTGCTACAAACATATTGGCAGACAAGAGTCTTTCATGAATATTTTAGCCTAGTTTAGCTAAACATTTTAGCTACCTACAGGCCTTAAACCACAACAAAAAGGCTTGTATTGGAAACTCTAAAATTCTTCAGTGTTTCGTGTATGCTTCTGATTTTCTACAGTTAGAGAAGATGAAAGGCAAAGTCTTATGACTGATGTAATTCAAATCACATTTTAACAACATTCAGTGAAAATACTGGCTTACAGAAAACTTGAGATGCAACAGAAATTGAGCAAACTTGCTGTCATAGGAGAGGTATCACATGACAGTGATCTCTGCTGGCTGAAGCTGACCTTTTGGGAATGTACTCCATATGAATTGATGTCTGTGCTACCTTAATAAACAGAAAGGAAAGTCAGCAGAAAGCCAGAGTCTGTAAGAAAGAATCTCCCAAAGCTAGGCAGGCTCCCTCTGCCATATGCAGATTGTGGCTACTGAATTGTAATTTATTTTTATTATCTTGCAGAACAAGCTGCAAGGAATTTTCAGTGTGCATGACCACGTCAAATACTTTATCAGTGACCTTGCCAATACTGAACAAGGGTAGATTATGCCATTCTTAGTGACTCTGCAACTGCCACTGCACAAAATCCTGCCATGACCTTTATAAACTGGAGAAGCTGGGAAGGAAAAGGTAGGGAGGGAATGAGAATGCCTCATTTCAGTTACTGTAGGTTCTGTAACTCTCTGATTACAGTTTGCAAAGAAGAATTTCCCCAAAACTCAAAGTCTGTGTGTACTTTATCTAAACGCCAGGCTTTGTTCTGTGTTCCAAAGCAAAAGACAGCATTCTAAAATGCTTCTAAGACAACAGTTCCCAAAGTCCAGCTTAAGATGTCAGCAGAGACATGATATTTCTCTATCTAGTGCCTGTGTCATTCTTGCTTTTCTTTGATTGCAGAGAGTGACATATTTAGGAGCTACAAAGAAAATATCATTAGCAAAGCAAAATAAAATCATACAAGTCTGCTTCCCCAATGACCCATACACGGGAGTGAGACTTGAGAAGTACGTAGGGGAGGAAAAACCATGGCTGGCTACTTCTTCTTGCACAGTTCCCATCAGAGACATGAGTCAAATATTTCCAGCTGAACAGAAGAGGCCCCACTCCTCCTTATTCTTACAGCTGTGGAGCTGTCCCTGTATAGGAATGCAAATCCTGTTTTTTTCCCTCTTGGGAATATTGTTTTAAACAAAATATTTTTTCTCTCTTTTTGGTATACACAGAGAATCAATTTTTTAAAATCAGGAAACTGTCAGATTTCAGAGACTTGCTCCCCCTCATCTTCACAGTTGTTAGAAGTCTGATGTGAATGTACTTTGAAACTTTTAAATTAAACTTTTTGGTTTTTGCTTATTCTACTTTCATCTTCCCATTTGTTCAAAGACCAGATTTCCTCAAGAAGAGGAAAAAAAAGAAAAGAAAAAATGGACTCAGTGGTTTCAGCCTACCAGGCAAGTCCCTCGTATACTAAATGTGTATGAGTACTGCGCTGAGAAGAGATATTGAGGTGTCCAAACGAGTCCAAAAAAGGGCTACAAAGATGCTCAGAGGGCTGCAGCACCTCTCCCATGAAGACAGGCTGACAAAGCTGGGCTTGTTCAGCCTGGAGAAAGCTTTAGGGAGACCTTATAGCAGCCTTACAGTACCTAAGGGGGGCTAGAGGGAAGATGGAGAGGGACTGTTTACAAGGGAATGGAGTGATAGGACATTGGTTAATGGATTTAAACCAAAAGATGGTAGATATAAATATTAACAAGGAATTCTTCACTGTACGGGTGGTGAGGCCCTGGCACAGGCTGCCCAGAGCATCTGTGGTTGCCCCCTCCCTGTCAGTGTTCAACGCCAGGCTGGATGGGGCTTTGGGCAACCTGGTCTAGTGAAGCAACCCCTCCCATGGCAGGGGACTTGGATCTAGATGGTCTTTGAGGTTCTTTCCAACCGAAACCAGTATGTGATGCTATGAAGTGAACCTACCTAATACAAACACCAATTTCTAAGCAGGCAGGACTGTCACAAAGAAATTTTTTTTTGCCAGCTCATCTTGTTTCTGTGCATAACAGTCATTGTCTATTTGGTTGCTGTAAATGAGTGACCAACAGGAAATACTTCAAGGAAACACTGAAGAAAGACATTGAGATTTCTCTCAAGTTAATAGCAGCTGACATTAATCTGCCACATAAGTGAGAGTGCAGCCTATGAAACCCAGTTCTGAAGTGACTGCTCCTTCAGTAAACACTGATTAAAACACCTTGCTGATTGGACTTTGCAGATGGAGAACCTGACAGGCTGGAGCTATACACCCTGCATAATTCCTTATAGTCTATTCTCTGTATTCACAAAGTTAGGGAAAAACTTCAACCACCTTTAAATTCATACTTAAAAAGTCCAAAACAACATGTGTCATCTAGATTTTATGATCTAAGATAAGCCCAGAATGAGAATTACAGTTACTTGGGAGCAGATTCCAGATATGATCGAGGTTTGAAAGTTTGTCTAAGTTGTGTTCTATTATCACAGAAATTTAGCAGATACCTAAGCCTAAGAGGTGCCAAAGCTCATCATACACCTCTCTGTTTTTTATGGTTTAAATCTGAAGTTTCCCTAGCTGCTTGCAGTTCTGCTTCTCATCACTGGTATCACAGACAGAAACTAAACCTGCGAGACAGGCTGGCAGACATCGCTGCTCCCCAAGGTTCGCCATGCAACACTGCAGCTCATTCAAGCACACATGATTCAGGCTCAGCAGATTTTATAGCACTGCTCAAAGAGTCACATGGGTACTCTAAAAATGCCAGAAGTGAGTCTGAGAGCCTAACTCTCCTCCTGCCTGAGGCCTGCTGCTCAACATCAGATATCAAGAGCCTTAACTTTTGCAATTCCAGCTGCTTAGTGGAACAGTGTTAATAAAAGACACGGAGAAACGTTCCACAGACTAGTTCCCTAAACCTGAGCTTGGGGATGTCACTGATAAAACATCAGTTTCAGGCTGAGGAAATGAATGAGTCCATTCCCTAGATGTTACTAAGTATGTTATTTATAATCACTTGTTTCTGCAGAAATGCTAGAAATGCACAACAGAGCATCCTTGTTTAAAGAACAGTTGAAAGGACCTTCTTTTCACAGGTCGCTCTGGCCTTTGGGATCCAAGGCAAATATAGGTGCCCTTCCAGCTTAAGTTGCCAAGAGAGCTCAGAGTGCAAACAGCAATGTATGCAACTTCCTATTAGCTAGCTCAGTTGTATCTTCAGGGTCCTAAATATGAGCCGCCAACACCTCCAAAGAAACTGAAACACCCTACTACCAATAGCATTTACTGTAGTAGTTCATGGGGGCAGGGGGGGAAGCTGGTGTTCACAGAAGGCACAACTTTTAACATAGCTTCAACATAACAATCAACTGTATGACCCAGCAGATCAACAGATCAATAAAATCTGTTCTTTAAAGTTAAAAGTGCTAAGCTAAACCAGCTATTACCCCATACAAACATAGGTCCTCTCCATTATCACAGGATAACCCAAACCAAAGAGAATACGTGGCAACAAATTATTGAAGTGGTGAGCTAAACCAGCAGAGAGATGAGCTTTGCTTGTCAATCAGTAACACTGGGCTACATGAACTAGGAAAGAAGGGAGGTGAGGATCACAAGTATTAATACAACAGCAGTGAGGTGTTTGCATTATGAAATGTGAAGTATTTAATATATGTATTTCATCCTGTATATGTGTGGCATATTAAAAACAGTTAAACAAGAACCAGATTGAATTTATTATTTGGAGGGGCTGTGTGTGATAATTCAACCTTAAAAAAAGTGTTACAGTAGACTGTTTTTCTGACCAGTGCTACTTCCTATAACACTTTGGTGTATTATGAAATCTCAGCAGCACAGTGTTGTCTAATTCAGGAAGTTCTGTATTTCTCCCTCAAGTTAAAGGGGCAGCTTCTAGCTAGAAGAGCCAGATTCCTTTCAACTAATTGGTATCTCATGTGTATGTCCCTAGTAGCATTCACAGTTTGCTCGAATGTTGGCAGAAGTATGAATTAGTTTTGAGGGACCTCCTGAAATGGTTTGGTAATCTGAAACAAAACTCTTTTACTCTATTAATCTCACTCTGAAAACCAGAATATCTACACAGCTCCAACCAGGAAGATTTCAAATGTGTTGACACATCTCACAAACCCTAAGCATTTCTGGACAGAAGTGCAAAATCAACTGCTTAGGAGGAAAACCATGGATTTAGGGTCAAGATTCCTGTTTCTCTCCCCCTCCCCTAACAGATATCCTAAATTGCAGGCTAAGAGCCACCTGCTCAGCAGCTGCCTAGCTTGGCAGGTCCCTAAACTTGCAGGTTGTTCCCCATTCGATGTAGAAGTCCCTGCAGATTGCACATTCCAACAGAAAGTTGGACTACATATGAGAACAGAATATCTAGAAAAGCGTACATAAGCCCTTAGAGAGCTCAATCCAGGGAACATGTTCAGCACACCCATAGGATCTAGATCCCTGGAAAATCTACCAGAGAAGACTGGAGTACAGGAGTATCTCAGAGGTTACAGTCCAGTCAGATCTACAGAAGAACAAGGAACAGAATCCAGCTGAGCAGTGCTCAGAATCAGCTGGGAAGTGCTCAGCTGGAACTTTTGAAGGCAGAACTCCCCTCTCTGAGGCAAGGCAGCAGTAGGGCTAAGAGAAATGGACTTGAAATAGCAGAAAGCACCTGTCCATTGCTCAGACTTTATATCCATCTAAATTTCAAAAAGGAAAGGAGAGCAGGATTGCAGGTAACCCCTGTGGCACGTCTCATTCTATCTAAACCTGGGCAGCTTCCTTTTAGCACACCTTGCTTGTCCCTAGAGGAGAGGAGAGACAGCAAAAGCAAGAGAGGAGACAGAAAAGGCAGGATGACACTAAGGAGTCACTGAGTCCAGCACGTGGTCATTAGTTATGTTCAGTGACGGTCTGCGCAATGCTCCAGTTTCAAACATCGATTTCACTTTATGTTTTCACCTGACAACCGAGACTTCTCTCTCACATGTTGAAGCCTCAGTGTCTGTCACAGTTTTGCAGGTATCTCTAGAAGACCAAGTCAGAAGCCATGAGACTGAGTGGATTCCCTGAGCAGACTTTAGGAAATCAAGCGTAAGGGCTTTTACAGAGCCGGTTTGTTAACTTTAGGTTGAGGATATATAACCCGATGTAATTTTTCTTCCTGTCTATTGAGATTTAAAGAAATTCTTTCTGCAAGAAAATACAAAATATAACTGAAGAAACTATGTGAAAGCCCAATCTGTGCCATTAGTCTGTGCTACAGATACCAATTCCTAAAACTTGTATTGCAAAACAAAGATCAAAGTTTTAATAAAAAATGACATACTTAAATTACCAGAATTAATTTCAAGTTTGTATTAAAAATATAATGGAAAATGAAGGAAGATGGAACAGGACCAAAAACCCCAACAGCCTAACTTACCTCTAACTTGAACACCCCAGTTAAGTGGCTAAAAAACATTAGGTGACATGAATCTAAGCACAGGTATAATAAAACTTGCACAAGCTTATTTATGTATCTAATACGCACTTCCAAGGGCAAGCTGCAAGGCCACAGCTTCTGTCCCAGCTAAACAATTCAATCTCCAGCAAATACTTAGGCAATCCTTGCTCAGCAAACATCTCAACCCACCATCTTAAGATGCCACATAACTGGCCAGGACAAAACTGGCTTATTACTATTATTTACTGCTATTTATTCATTTGGTGAATACAGAGTGATACTATGCTTCCCCAGGATAGATCACAGTTAACCATACACATGAAGGACCAGATCTGCTGTGTGAGGTGCCACAAACCTGAACAGGCAAAGTCACACTATGAATTTCCATGAATGGATCTGAGAAACTAACCTCAAATGGGGGAGCACCCCCACTATTAAAGTTTTATATAAAATATGCATAAATGTGACTTACAGCATTGCGTGATCTTCTGGATGTTAGAAGTAATGCGTTGGGCTAGTTGATTAGGATCCCCAAAACCTGCACCGTAGGACATGGCTGAGTAGATTCACTGTCAAGATCATCCACGATGGGAACAAGTCAGAGAGTCTCCACCTATTAAGGACACCTAAACCCCACCACCAGAAAACAGAGTTACATCTTGGTTTACAAAGGTCTTCATCATCTTAAAGAAGCGTACACAGGAAAAGATTACAGAAAACTCCATATAGTAATGTTTACCCTCTCCAAAAACTACTTTAAAGATGGAATTTAAAGGAATGCTGTCTTAAAAAAGTATCAAGGAATATATTTGAATCTCCTAAAATAACACTCACTATTAAGATTCTTAGTAATATACACAAAACTTAAGATATACAATTACATCAGAGAAAACACATCCTTTGTCAAAATTCTTACTTATTTTCCCCACTGCAAGCAAGGAAAAATATGTATTTTCATTTGTTGCCATTTCAGAAAAAAAGCCGTTCATATAACCTGTCAATGAGATATCCTCTGATGAATTTATGTCCCAAATCAATTAGATGGTTATTTACACACCATGTGTCCCCTATCCTACCAATACAGCCTCACATATATAAGCCACTGAACTTACGAACTGCCACTATCCTGTTTCAGCTGCTGTTTTTGTCGGTATGAGCTCATTTTTCAACAACTTAGGTATACAAATGCATTTGGGGGGTGGGGGAGAGGGTTGCACCCAGAACTACCCTATCTTATCTAAAAAGCTCAAAGTCTGACGACACAAATGCTCACAAATACACTTGCCCTAAAAGCACACACATAGGATACTAGAGATATCTCAGCCTGTTTTCTATCCCTTCAAACCAAATTTCAGCACAAGCTCAAAATTACTCTAAATCTAAATTAATGAGACATAGTTTAGGGTACATGTGCAAAGCAAAACTAGCAATTATCTGTTCTGTAGTGAGAATGCAGACTAATCCAGCATACCTGAATCCAATACAACCCCACAATTTCCTCTAGGCTGTGCCTAGTCTTAACTTTATCCTTTCCACCCTCCTGCACATCACCTTCATGGCTTCAACAGTTTAACCTCACCAGTTCCCCACACTTCCACTGTTCAACCCAAACCATGTGCCTTCCAAGCAGTGTCCTCTTCTCCTGGCTTGTCAGCTTCTGGTTAACAGACACTGCTAAAACTACATTTCAGAGAGAGAGACAAAGCACATTTCAATGTTTGAACAGAAAAGAAGGAAATGAAAAGGCCAACTGATTTGCCATGTCCAGTACCAGCTGTGCTACAGTTTGTAAACTTAAGTCCTTATGAACTTTTTTTAAAAAACAAACAATTGCCAAATATTTTCTTTCACCTTCAGAAATGACTATATTAATACAGCATACTAACACCCTGATTGTTTTTTAAACATGGCTGTTTTCATATCTCTATGATACAAAATGATCTCTAGTGCAGCTGCCAAGAAGACACCGAAGCCATCAAACACATCCCACCAGAACTTCACCAGGAATCTAACTAGAGGGGTCAGGCTCATGTGGACAAGCTGCTGCCATTGTGAAGACAAGCCCTGCACAACTTTGCAAGGGTCCCAAACCCTGCTTGGAGTCTTCAGGCCCTGGCAATGAACAATTTGATTGCAGATGAAGAGGCAGGGAGTGTATTTGCACTCTTTTACATATTTGCTGCACAATCGCCCGCTAGTCATGCTAGCTCTCTTGAGTATTGCTTCCTGTCTTTGTCTGTCCTACATGCAGATTTAAGTTATTTTGGGTCATACACTAAAGTCTAAAGTCAGTGAGCCAGACAGACCTAAACCCCACTTAATTGGTCCAAGGCTGGCATAACAACCCTTCATCTCTTTAGAAACTCTAGGCAATACTGCACTGAATTGGTACGGTAAGACCAAACCCAGGCACACCTTCGAGTGAATATATGGCTCTATGCCATATAGATACAGTAAGTTCTGTCAATTTAGGGGAAACTACAATTGTAGGCATAAAGTCCAAAGAAACTATCTAAAAGAAGTTAGTTAGACAAAGACTTGGGACTGCAACACCGTTTTTCTTTTAAAAGCTATGACTATTTCTAGATACATTAGTAGCATGCTAATGACAGTGCCAGCACCGACTAAAAATACTTTCTAATTAAGTATTATATTTAATGTTAAAAGTTAAACACTAAAACACAGCTGCTTCAGCAAAGAGACAGCAAGAGACCAAATTACATTGTGTATAAAGGCTACAGAACTAACCATACAGTCCTTCACAATTCTTCATTCTCCCTTCCTATTTGCATTCATTGACAGTGAATGCAAACAGTTACAGCTGCCCCTAACTGTTCTCAGCAACAGCACTGAAATCAAGAGATATACACAGATTGTTTCATCCAAGTACTGACAAAAGCAATGACGTTTTTTCGGTCTTGAAAATGTCTACAGATAACCTGTAAGTATCTTTAAACAAGTTACACCACTCTGTACTGACAAATGACCAGACTGTATAATAAATAAGACTTTAAGCTTTGAAACTTTGTATCTACATAGTTGGGCAACCAAACACAGTGTGTAATGAGAGGATGTTCAGATGACAGACTGCAAAGTCTGCAGGATATACTTTAAATAGACAGCTGGTTTACTCCATACAAATTCTCCCACCAGCAGTGCCATTCCCAAGCATGTTAATAATACAGGGTGGTGACAGGGTAAGCTACTGGTCTGGGGAAGAGACAGAAACAGAGGTAGGATGCTATCACCTCTCATCACCTCCCAGTCTTCACCACAAACTCCCCAACAAACTGAACAGCCTGAAGAGAAGGAAAACTTTGTATCTGTTCATTAAACTTTCTGAAACAGAAAGCGAGAACTTCTGCCTCATTCTAGTTCTCAGAGCAACACTGGCATCTGAACGCAACCAACACAGTACTTCCACTCACACACCATTCACTTGTTACTCCTGAGTTACTCAAACTCCTCTGAAAACAGACAGCTGAGCCCTTGGGAAGCCAATGGGAATTTCGCTAATGGTCAGGGTTTCAACCACCAGGAAACAGAACAGAAGCGTGCACCAAGTATTACCTTCCACACCAAGGTGATAGGAGCATTCATCAGGACTCTGAATTTCCACAGAAATTACTTCTTTTCACAGCATTTAACTGCTCCATCATGGTGTAATTTGGTACTCCTGCCTGCACAACTTTTAAAATGGGAAAGTTAATCATCAGCTGCAGTTGAGGGAAGTACACTTCACATTTGAACTGGAACAGAGCTGCATCTGTGGCAGTCTTCAGTTCCTCTAAAAAGTTTCAGTCAGATGTGAGCTTTTGGTTGCACCTTTTATCTGCTGCTCAACATCTCTGCCTCAGAATGGAAGTATACCTAGTGGCAACTCGGCTTGTCAACCTACTGAAGAAAGCCCAAAGAAAGCAGTTTACTGACACAAATGAAATGAGAACACTTCATCAAAGCACCCCTGTGCATACATGAAGTTTAAAGCCCTCAAAGGATTGCTATGTATCTTTCTTAATTTCTGCATGAACTGATTCCTGCATCATCCTGTCACTCCATACCCAAGCAAAAATGAACCTTAGCACCATATTATTTTCCAGAAAGGTGACTGTCAGGCATGGAAAAAAATCCACTGTTGACTCAACTATTTCCAGTCAGATCACTGCCGAATGCAGAAACAAGAAAGTGGGACCTCCACAACCAAGCAGCTCCCCAGTGCCATTATTGAAAGCTCCATCAGGACAAAACCATGTGACGTGACAAGCATAGTTCATTCTAGATCTCAGATGCAGTCACCTAAGTATCTTGCAGGTTACAGTTAATAAGCACCTAATCTATTCTGTATGTTCTCATTTAGATATTCTCCTATAAATCTAGCCCATATACATTAGGAGAAGAACCCTTATGCAACAATTGTACTGTTTAAGCAATGTTTTCGCACCAAGACCTAGAAATGTTTACAGGAATCTTTAACTTTCAGAAGGCAAAACATACCCACTGTATTCCATAGAAATATCTGAAAACCTAAATCTAATGTGAATTGGGATTTTATGCCCTTAACTATCCAGAGACAAATCATGGGGCTTTCTTGTATGATTTTTTTTTTTTTAAATAAAGGTCACAGAAACAAAGCTGCTCCCAAAACAACTCCTAAATGTTACTTCCTTTGTAAACTGCTGCCAAAAAAAAGGGCAAGATCCTTCAAGCAGGGTGAAAACACAGGCCAAAAGGATGAACCAGCTGAAAGACTCTCGCAAAAAGAATTGCAACCAGTCACAGTGTTAGCTACTGAAACCTCTGTAGCTACCTGTGTAAAACCTCAAGAGATTTTACCAGCCAAATATGAATATTAGACAAGGTGCAGCTATGGAGTGACTTTGGCACCTGCTTAAGGCAACTGAAAAAACATTACCAACTTTGGACAGCATCTACTGCTGGCTTGAGCACTTACTTTGCAGCAGGTAAAATTACTCTTAACAAAACAAAACAAACAAACAAAAAACCAAAAAAAAAGTTCTTGGAATAAAGGGCAGACCATACACTGTAACATAAGTGCCCCCTGCTACAGCAGCTGAGGGGTTCTAAAAAACCTACAGCAATTGACTCAGTAATATATAGGTGAGCATTAAATCTGTCACCATTTTCTCCAGTGGGGATAAGGGAGATTACGGGTTTTTTTCGGAATTAATCTGCTTTTTCCCCTTATACTTAAGTTAAAATATTTAGAGACAAAGATCGTACTTTCTACTTTGTGTTTTTACAACTCCTAATGTGCTGGAATCCTGGCCCACAAAGCCAGACTGGGGGCTTCCATAATAGAAATCCACATAAATAAACATGCAAACAAAATACAGTAAAATTAATTCCTTCCTGCTTTCTTAACAGGGGGAAAAAAAAAAAAAAAAGTTTCCAGATTTTCTTTTGTCATCTAGTTTCAGGTAGAAGTCAAACTTAAATCCACAGAGGGTAGAGGAAAGCAAGAAAAGTTTATTTAAAACTTGCTTTGCTCTAATGCAGCAGCACTAATGTAAAACATATCAAAAGTTAATGTTCTGTTTCGCTCTGCCAGGTTCCCTCAGCTTTGCCACATCAGTCATGCTGAAACATACTAAAACCCACCCAGTTTACATCTTATAAGGGCTAGAAGTGTGTGTGTGTGTATATATATATTTTTAAAGAAAAAAATTATTAAGTTGTGCTACTGGTCAGTGTTGTAGTCATTTTCCCTAGAAACAATTCTGTCCAACAAAGAGGCAATTTAAAGTGGTGACATTTAGAACTGTCCAGTGTGGAAAAATAAATTAGAGAAGCTTGAAATACTATTAGGCCTAATGCATCACCAATGCTCAGCATACATAGCTAACATGCTTATCATTGTCTAATTCATCCACACTGGTACTTATAATAAACTAGGTGAAGGAAGCACATCACTTTCAAAAGCCTAAAAGAGCATACTAGTTCTTGGGGAAATGCCTTAAGTACAGGGATTATGTTCCCTAGGAGTGCACAAATTGTTTAGAGGCCTGACGATGAAGCAGGAATAAGAAAATGAACACCGGGTACTGTAACCAATTGGGGAGGGAATGAGATGGGTGAAAACGGATCTGAGATGCCTTTTCAAAGTGCTAGGTTTCTTGTGCTGCTGGTAGATAAACACCTCATGAGAAAATGAGGATGGACCAGAACCACAGGACACCTAGAACACTCCACATTCTCACACAGACCTGCCACCCAAGAAGCAGCTTGTCCACTTTGAACAAAATGCTCAGATCAAGTACACAGAGGGAGAAGTTATCTTTGCACAAAATCTGATTGTGCTGGATGACGAGCTTTTCTGAGGCTACCAGGGTGCTAATGACTACTATATACAGCTCACAGTCTCTTTCCCCTCTCCAACCTCAAGAGTTTCACTTCAATGTAAGCCACTAAGAGGAGTGCTACTTAACATTTCTGAAGGGAAAATAAATACAATTTAGCACAACGCCACCAATTCCTATCACTTTCTTCCAGTTTTAACATATTTTAGCCTGTTTTCTTCCTTTTTAATTAAGAGCACTTGCACAAAACCTCAGCCGTATAGAAGGGCTGCACTGATGGCAAAGCACACGTCTGGAGGATGATGGGTCAGGAGGGCTCTGCTCACTCTGCTGGCTGGTCTCCCTGCCTTTGCAAGCCTTGTTCATCAGCGGAGGGGGTCACAACACACAAACACATCACTTCCGGCAGTAAGAATCCTGGGATTCTATCACTGAGCGTCAATTAAGATGCACTGCCTTGCATTTCATGCACTAGGGTGTGAAACCTTCCACTTCCTTCTACAGTCTCAAGAAGCGCCCACTTCTGATGCAGCGGCGAGTCGTTCACCGGGAAAACCGCGATAACATCGGGCCAGGGGCCAGGCGCGCCAGGCCTGCGCTCGCTACTTACATGGGCAATTTTTATCATCTCCCTTCCTCCTGCTGACACGCTTTGCTCACCTCGGATGTGGAACAGCACAGACAGCGCTTCAATACGGAGAGGCTGACCATCCTACCCTACAAGTCCGTTTCTCCGTTGGAGCATCACAGTCAGCGCCAAGCCCAAAGCCATGATACCAGGGGGATGTCACGGGGAGGGGTGCGGGAAAGAGGGAGTGGTGGTGACACAACCGGCCGCGCTCCTTAACCGCGCCTCCCCGGCGGCTCCGGCCCTTCCCACCCCGCGGCCCGGTCACCCCGCAGCCGCCCGCAGCCGCCCCGCTCGCCCCAGGACAGGCGGCAGGGCCGCGTCAGGGGATCGGCCCCGACCCCACGATGGCCCGCGGGGCACTATGGCCCTTCCTGGAGCCCTGACAGGCTCCCCCCGCTGACAGCCCCTTCCCGACCGGCTGGACACCGCGCAGGCCATCCCCTCCTCCGAGCGGACCGCAACCACCCCCGCGACCCAGCACAGCTCGTACAGCCCCCACCCAGCCCCGACAAACCTACTCCCACCAGGCGCCTCAGGAACCGGCAGCAGCGACTACAGCGGGGCGGGGAGGGGAGGGGCAGACGGGCCCCGCCACGGCCCGGCCCACCATGACGGCGAGGCGTGGGGAGGCGGGGCTGAGCTGCTGCTCCGCCCGCGGGCTGAGGGATCAGGGAGGGGTGGCGGCCGAGCTGAGCGGCCTTCCCGGAACGGTCTTCCCGGAACGGTCCGGGGGCTTGGGCCTATGGTCGGCAGCTCCAGGCTGACAGACCTGAGTGTGCCCATGGGTACGGAGCGGTCTTGGTCGTTGACTGCTCCAGGGTCGCAGCCCTCCCTGGTAGAAAAAAGGGGGGGAGAGTGTAGTTTAAGGAAAAGACGCTGTTGCAACAAGAAGCAAGGGGGGGAAGCATGAATAAGGAAACAATGTTACTGTGAAAAATACATTGTTAGTATCTTAATACCCGACTCGGAAGCATTGCTTTCAGTTTTGATCAGTCTCTAAATAGGAATGGACAGTTAGAACAAACTGGGAAGTTACATTTAAAGGTGCCTTTAAACAAAGAGATTTATAGTATTTATCTGAGAGGGGACAAGTGATGTCAGGAACAACAGAAAATACAGGTGGGTTCACATGGCTGGCCTTGCTGGTGTGGGTGTGTTGAGGAGCAAGGCCGTGTGTGATTGTAGGGACAGCAGGAGCCACGGCACCAGGGAACAGAGACATGGGGAAATGCAGGCTCCTCCTGGCTCAGCTACCCAAGAAGAAGCAGCAGGTGAGCCTTGAGCTGCCTGCATAGCACCTGGGGCGCTTCTGCAACCTCCACAGTCCTTCAAAGCAAAAATTGCAGCTCCCCAGAGCCTTGGGGCTGGGCTACTTCATCTGCAGGATGTTACTGATGAAAAAGCATTCTAATATGACTATTTGCTGTAGGAATGCTGTATGCTGCTTCATTCTAGTTTTAATAGGCTGTTCTGATTAGCAGTGATTTGAGCACAGCTATGTGTGCAGCTGTTTGCCCTCATGCTGTTGACATACTGAAGCAGATCCAAGATGACCCTGCCACACATGTGCTGTTGACAGTATAATACACATACCTTCTGAGTTAAAGCCTCACCTTGATTTTTATCTCCAAGTGTTTGTGCCTCCAATTAAAAGAAATGACCCATTGTCATTGAAAATGCTTCATTGGCAGATAACTGCTTTGGTACTTCTTTTTATAGCTTGGAGGGAGTACACAGTCATCACATTGATGTTCAGTCTCATACTGTGGAAAAAAGGTATCCAAACACTTTCATAGTGATGCTGGGTGTTTTGTTGGTCCTTAACTGCTGTTTGCTCACTTACCATCCGCATCTGCCCTTTATTGTTCAGTAACTAAAAATGTTTGTGATATTATTCTTTAAAGTCACTGGCTGCAGTAATGTTACAGACATTTTGTTAAAAAACAAACTTTTCATTAAAATGTTGTCCATGTTGTCCATACTATGAAAATACTTAAATAACCTGTTTAATAATATAAAATAATTAGGAAGATACATCTTTATATATCTTGGGACCTACAGCAAAGCTGGAGAGGGACTGTTTACAAGGGAATGAAGTGATCGGACAAGGGGTAATGGATTTAAACTAAAAGAGGGTAGATATAGATTAGATATTAGGAAAAAGTTCTTCCTGGTGAGGCCCTGGCACAGGCTGCCCAGAGAAGCTGTGGCTGTCCCCACCCTGGCAGTGTCCAAGGCCAGGCTGGATGGGGCTTTGGGCACCCTGTTCTAGTGGAGGGTGTTCCTGCCAATGGCAGGAACTAGATGGGCTTTGAGGGCCCTTCCAACCCAAACCAGTCTGTGACTCAATGATTCCGAGATCTAAGAGACCAGCCAGAAAGTCCTATTTGTTGGTCAGGTACTTCTAAGAGTACAGAATGTACTTTACAAGTTTTTGTTAACTCCTATAGAAAAGCCACTGACTGGGAAAATGTGCTCTGTTTCACCTTTATAGATGTAGCTTTGCATGTCTGGGTTCTGCTGGAGGAGGGGATCTTCAGGGGCGGCTTCTGCAAGAAGCAGCCAGAAGCTCTCTGCAGGCCTGACAGAGCAAACACCAGCCGGCTCAAGGCTGGAGCCACTGCTGACCAAGGCCGAGCCCATCAGCGATGGTCACAGCACCTCTGGGAATCACATTTAAGAAAAATTCACAAGCAGCTGCATTTTGCCACCAGAGAAGGGAGTGAGAAGATATAAGAAACTGTGCAGGCTTCACCTTCCTTACTCTCTTTTCTGCCTCCCAACTCCTGCCCCTACCGTGGCAATGAATTCGCAGGCACATGGGCCCAGAGGGGCGGGTGGCACAAGTTTCGGGGCTGCCAGTGACGCAGGAATAAGGCAGTCATTCCCGTACAGCTCCTCATGCCTGGATGATGAATTGAAGGGGAAGCAACCCAACCCTGGCCTCATGCTCTTGATGAGCGTGCACTTTCCATGGCGTGAGCAGTGCCTAAGTGATGTGTAATTTACCTTCTGGGCAAATTTCATTCTCTGCTATCACATTTTACTTGCATGCCTCTAATTTTAGATAGGAAGAGCAATGCTGCCAGTGTTTGGTACAGATGGTAAAGTTGGTTGTTACTAATACATGTCATGAGTGGCAGCAGTTCCTGTTATTGTCATCGTCATCTCCGTTTGCTAATTTAATTAAAATATCTGCTCCAGAACCTGAAATTAGATTAGGTTCCTATTACACTTGATGCTGTAAAACTTCTGATGAATGATAGTTTCCAGCCTGAACAAGTTTATTGGGTAATTATATTGCAGAATGGCCTATAAAACCTATTTGTTTTTTAAAAAATAAATATGTTGACCATTTGCATGTCATTTAGGCTGGTATTTGGTCTCCGGCAGCAGTAATTAATATGGTAGTATATGTTTTAAATAAACAGAAAATTTCTATTCCAAATATTGAGAATGTTTCCTAAAAGAAGAAAAAAAAGTTTGCTAGCAACTTATTTTCAAATCTTTCTTTGCCTTTCTGCTTAATTTTCGAAGACCATATTATACTTTCATCCTCAGTAATGAAATGAACTGGTATTAGTATTGCAGAGCCCAATCTTTAATTAAATAATACCTGCAAATACATAACCTTTCTAACTTCATCCAGGACACTTCAAAATGACAAGGAGTTATAAAGGGCATAAAATTAAATGGCAATATTTGATTCAGACAAAGAAATACAAATCAACAGAAGGAAATATATTAAAAATAAAAAAATGTAAGGACTTTATGATCAACAACTATCTGTTATAGAATCCAATAGATTTTAATTTGTAAAATGAGGTCACTGTTGAGCAATCAATCGTCATCATTTTACAGCTCTCTCTCCTCCTCCTCCTCATGTTACAGTTCATAATTACCTTCATTGTTTTTTGAAACCATGGAGAAAAAGCATGGGAGTTTAAGGCAGCATAGACAGTGGTAACCCATCGAGGGAGGCTCGATCAGCTCCTATAGAAGAAAAGACGATTATAAAGACAGATTATGCAATGTGACTCAAAACAAGTGGCCAATTGAATGCTTTCATGGCTTGTCCCTCTCTATTCTGTTAAGAACTGGTAGAATGTATCTCAAAAAACAACTAGAAACTGAGTGGAAGTTCCTTTTCTTTATTGTTTTGCCTGCAGTGAGTTCATAGCAAAAGGTATCACTGAAAAGTGTTATTAAGATGCCTCTAGATTAGGACTGAGTTTCAGACTTGCAGATTTCTATATAGCTAAATGTCTAACATTCTGTTATATGCTTTGCTTAAGCTCAGTGCCCCACAGGTAAGTACCTAGTACCATTTCAGATGCCCAGATATGTCCTACCTGGTTCTCAGCTCCTCCTTCATTGGTGCTGGATTCTAGCCCCATGTAGACATCTCAGCTTCCCTGTGACACCTTAGGTGGCGCTAGGCGAGTGATTCACACCCTGAATATCCACTGACTAGAGCCTGACCTTAAAGAGCCGTCCTGGCTGTAGGTGTTTAGAATGTACTTAGACATTTACCATAGTTATAAACACCTACCCATACATATTAAATTTAAGAGACTTAATCTCCAAACGCGTCCCACAGCCTAGGCTTTTCAAGATGTACCACAGCTTTCCTATATATTTCTATGGTAATTTGGCACCTAGGAATCCAATTCTGCCTTTCACTCTATAGCCTGGTCCCTGCCCTTGTAGAAAGTCTGCAGCTGTATGAAATAAGGGTTAGGTTTTTTACTTTCTGCTAGAACATGAGAAGACAGAAAAGCAGTAGAAGCCTTGGCTTCTGTCCTAAGAAACAGTGAAAATTAATATAGCAAAATGGGGGGACATCAGGTTTTGGGAGAATGAAGTGAGATTGAATGACACTCAAACTCTGCACATAAGACTTCATACATGTCTCAGTTTAAAAACACCATAATTTTACAGTCACTCTCATTCAGGACATCCCAGAAAATAACACGTAAACCCTCTTTCTCTTCTTCCTCCAGACATATGCTTTAGCTTCAATTATTGTAAGTACTGATATTTTTTCTGAGTAGGGTCTTAAGATTATAGACAAAACCTAAGAGGCTTTGAGAAAAACAGATATCAGAAAAGATCACAACATCACAAAGCTGTAGCTCATTTATCCCAGTAGAAGAAACTCTTGTTGCTGTGCGAAACATTTAACAGTAAGAGAAAAAAGTGGGAAAAGAGTTTTATAGTTTATTGCATATATTAAAATATGTGGTTGATACAATAATCACTGTATTGCACTGATTTCCTACAGAATGTCTGCTGTGCAATTCCTTTTTTGCCCATTTCATTTGCCTACTGCACTTAGTGGAAAATTGACCAGTCTTTTCAACAGGCTGTGGGGCACCTGCTGATTTCCTACTATTAGTTACATGCTTTCTGTAGCAGTTCTTTGTTACTCAGAAAATATACAGCTGACTGCATGACGGAATGACTTTTTTTAGAAGGCACTACAAATCTGAACAGCCTTCATACCCAACAATAGTTTTACATACCATTAACAGAAAAAGAAAGCAGAATTATTGGAGTTGTAATTTGGCTTGTTGTTAATTTTTTTTTATAGAAGTTTCGACTGCTTACCACAGTTTAATTTTTTTCCTGAGAAAGTTTTCATAGTGGTGAGGTAGAAAATAGCTCCGTTATGAATAGTACAGAATTTTACCATGCATGTTGCTGCTGAACAGAGAGCTCAACTTTTCAGCATCTACAGTTTTAAAATTGGCCTTGTGACAGCACAGACACAGAGCTGAAGAAAACTGAGAACCTACCCTGACCTTTTTTGCTCAGCCCAAGCATGAGAGCATATGTTACGGCTGTAAGCAGACCTACGCATTTCTTCGGAAACAAGCAAACAAAAGAGGATGGGGAATCTTAGGAAAGAGAAGGGAAAAGAAATGAAATTTTCTTAAGGAAAAGAAATGAAAATAACAAAATAAACCATCATACCACTTGTTGATACCTGGAGTTGAGTATGCAGTGCAGTTCCTGTCCTCCCTTTTCCCCCTTCTTCTAAATCTCTTTATTCAGTGGGAGTAGAACAGATGGGGAGCAAGGCAAGAAGAGTGTACAAAGGTATGGAGCAGCCTTCTTGCACACACAGATAAAACAGGTTTCAGTGGACACTACTGAAGAATGAAGGATTCTGTCTCCCGTAAGTGGGTTTGGGAAAATAATGTAAAAAGTATCAGAAAAACCTTGATGTCTCACCTGCTGTTGGCCACCAGCTTAGGCAGACGTTTAATCACACCTGTAGTTGAACTCTTATCTTTTTGTATTGAAAATCTGACACACACCCTTTGAAACTTTGTAAATCAGCCCCACTTGCTTTGTATAAAAATAAGACAGTTGTCTTTGAACAAAGTATCTTCAGAAACAGGCAACAACTCTTTCAAGTTAGTATGGACAGGGTCCTCCTTAGCAGACGATAACAACCGTTTTCAAACACTTGACAGCATCACAAGGGTTTAACAAGATGTGTCTGCTGGGATAAATGTTGTGAAAGGTGAGTCACAGAACGGCGTGTCTGTTTAAACCTGGGATCTGTGGGTGTTGAAGAATATTATTGAGAAATGCTATGATATGGCTTACAATATTTTCTACACTGCATGTGAAGGCTCTGGTCATTCTGAGTACAAGTCTATTGTGGATGTCCTGGAACAGAAGATCCCATGAGTTAAGACTAGCTTTGCAGCTTGCCTGAACCAGCGGTAGGAGAATACATAGATCAAGGGATTGCAGGCAGAATTGAAGTAAGCAAACCAAATTAAGATGTCAAAGAGAACCGGAGGGGTAATGAAATCCAGAAGACTGTCTACCATAGTGTCAATAGTAAAGGGCAACCAGCACAGGAGGTAGACTCCTACAGCTACCCCAAGAGTCTTTGCTGCTTTCCTTTCATTCTTGGATGCTCCTACATGTAGCTGAGACCCAAGACTCTTATTCATGCTGTTTATCAGCCTGGCTTGCTTGTTAGCCACAATTAATATTTTTACATACAAAACTATTGTTATGAGGCAAGGGGAGAAGAATACTGGGAAGTTCAGCCATCCCCAGAGCTTGTTGAACAGCAGCTGACAGCTACCAACACAGGGCATGTCTCGCAAAAAATGGCCCAGTCCTTCTGCAATTGCTTTGATGTAGAGGAAGGCAGAGGTATAAGCCACAGGCACTGCCCAGCCCACCCCAATGTAAATGCAGGCCACCCTTGTGGTAAACTTGGTGGGGTAGAGCAAAGGGTCACAGATGGCACAGTGCCGATCAATGGAGATGAAACACAGGTGAAATATGGAGGTCAAGCAAAAGAGCGTGTCCAGAAAGGTGTGCAGCCTACAGAAGTCATCTCCAAAATACCAGCAGCTCTCTACAGACCGGATGGTGCTGAAGGGCAGCACGGTCAGCCCCAGGAGGAGGTCAGCAAGGGCGAGGGAGAGGAGCAGAAGGTTGGTCGGGGTGTGCAGGCCTTTAAAATGGGAAATGACAATGACAACGAGCAGGTTCCCCAGCACTGTGATCAGCGTGCCCAAGGCACAGGCCAGATAAATGGCCAGCTGGACCCTGAAGGGGTGTAAGGTCCTGTAGCAGGAGCCATTCACCTCATAGCACAAGGTGAGGAGCGGCCCTTCCTCATCACTGGGGCCCTGGGTTGAGCTCATGCCAGCCTGACAGGTCCCAGTGCCTCTCCCACCTCTGCCACAAGCCTGGAAAAGGATTCCCTTTCCAGCAGAGGTGCCAAGGGACTAACCTGAAAAAAAGTAACAAAAAGGTAGGTCAGACAGGGAGATGTCTTTTAATCAAACACTTTTATTAAAGCCATAGGACAGTTTCCACATTTCAAGTGAAAAAATGATTTGTCAGTTTTATATATCTGTTGAAGCAGCTTCAGATCAGCGTGTTGGATTTTTGTGGCATCATTGTTTTATACTATATTTTGGTTTTCTTTCTGCCAATACCGCAAGTCATGCAAGAAATGCAGCAAATCCAGAGGTGTGTGGGCAAGTGGTCAATAAAGAGCAGGTCTGCCTTGGAAGGAAAACCAGTGCTGAGAAACAGGCAGAGCAAGCCAAAGCTCCTCAAGGGATTTGAAAGCTGACTCTGGTATAATGGTACAGTGGTTCTTGGGAATTTCCCTGGAAATGAAGTTCCAGGTTAGTTGTGATTCTTTTCATTAAGTAGAAGCTGTGCAGTGATTATTCTAAACCAAGCAATAATTGGTTGCAAAGCAAGACCTCCTCAGGGCAAGTTGCTCATTTCGTAGTGTTCTGGCAACGGGGATATATGTGGATGTCCATTGTGTTGATGACATAGATACTCAGCAAGGCAAACAGAAAGATTGCTCCTGCTTTTTAATCAGGAAACTGCTTTTTAAGGTTTAATTTATTTAATTTCTAATTTTTATTTGAACTGTAAGAAACATGAAATATTAATGGATTATAATGGACAGTCTTTTCAAATCAGAGAACTGAACAACACAATTTTTAACAGTAAGACAACTACAATTAAATACCTGACATTTTCCTACATTTTCCTATTTTTGGTCTTGAAATGACTAGTATAATAGCTGGAAATTATTCCCACTTTTCCCATCCTTCCCAGCAGCAACAAAGCATAATAGGAAATCTTTCTTAATTGCATTTCTATAAACTTCTAAATCAGGAATACTTACAGTATAATATCTCTTTTTGTAGAACGGGAGCTCTACTGCAGTGCACTGAAATCCTTTTCTAAGTAAATGTCTACTGCTGGAGTAGAAACATGGGATGTTATATAAACCAGATGGAGAGAAAGTCCCTATAGGTGATGAATGTACCTTAGGGGCATAGAGAGACTGTTGTGTATTTGGCAAAAACAGTCATTTTCTAAGAAGTTTAAATGCACACTTGCTCAGGTGCTGTTGAATCTCTGATGATTTATATCAGAGTTTACTGTGAATTTTCTTTCTTGGGGTGTTCTTGCAAGACGATGCAGCTGGTGCCAGCTCATCCTGGCACATCAGTGACCCTTACTCCAAGGAGACCTTCTTTGCTGGCTCCTCAGCCTTGGTCTCCCCCAAACCATGTTTTTCACTCCAGAAGGAATTGCATCTGGTTGCTTTGGATCTTCCTTGCTTCCCGCATAGCAGACCCCATTTCTATCCCATGGTGTAAGCTGGCAAGAGAGGTGTGTACAGCAGCCTTAATTCCTGGATGATTTTGTGAGATTTCTTTGATGTCAGTTTTAACATGGACAATACAGAGATAAATATCACTAAGGAAAGTCCTGGACTTTTCACCCTAAACAAAGTATGGGTTTTTAAAACAAGCATCTCACTTCTCAGTGAATATTGCCCAGTGCTCTGATCTTCCATCCTCATCTCCAGCTTCATCAGGGCAAGCTCATACCATACCAGCTCCTTAAGGGACTCTGATGGTACATCTCTCAGAGCTTGTCTTCTTCTCCCCTACTCTGCACTTTACAGGCTCTCCAATATGACTGCCATCCTTTGTCTTCCCTACTTTGAGAAGGAAGGTGGCTGCTGCCCAGCTCCCCTCCCTCTTGCCGTTTTTGAGGCAGTGTGTACCAGAGGCTGCCAATGCCCAGCAGAAAGACTGTTAGAAAATGGCTGAGGCAATTTTTTTAGACTGAATTTTTAATTTGAGAAAGAGCTAAATCCAGCATCAGTTTCCATATCGTTCTATGTCAGGATAGAAGTAGCAGCTATTGCTATAGGGGGTCAAAAACCCTTACCAGAGCAAGAGAGCTTTAGTTTTTCTGTTTTCCTTCAACAACAACGTAAGGTGAAATTTCCACAGTATTAAAAAATCACAGTGCCAAAAGGTATACATTTGGCATAGTTCCTTGAAACACTGTGCTTAGCTGGAGTCTTGCTGTAAAACTTCAAGGGGACAGGTTTCTTCTCTTCCTATTTCCACATTTTAATACGTGATCAATTAAAATTGTGAGAGGCTTTTGGATAGCTCTCGATAACAACAATAGGGGTTTAGTCCTTGGGTGCTCGACATTTTCATTAGTTTTCATTCTTCCTGTACTTTGTATGCAGTCAAGTATCATTGTCATCCAAGTACTTTGTCATTCAAATTCCACATAAAATCATGCCCTTGTCAAAATACACACCCTGTCCAGCTAGCTGGCTATCACAATGCTTCTGCAGTGATTATCACCAGCTTTAAAGGGAAAAATATGTAACTAAACAATCTCAGCTCGCCCTTCCTGCACACATTACATGTTGGAATCGCTTTGCCTTTTTTCCCTTCTTCTCATCTGGTCACGGGAAAAAAGGGCAGTTCACAATTCAGAGAAGACTCAAATAGTGACAATGTAGGTCTTCATACTTTGGAACAAGAAGACCTTTTTAACATGTATCAACTTCAAAAGTAAGAAATCTATCATAACTCGAAAAATGCTGATTGGTCTCAAGATACTCCTTGTCTTTACCCTTCCTTCTCCAGCCAAACTTGCTGGATATAATCTCAAGCTGAGTTTTTGTTGAATGTACTCTGCAACCTAGTATTCAGCAGGAAAACACAAAAACTACAGAATGAAAAGTGTATTATCTGCTACAATTTGACCCCTGCAGTGAGGACATGCATAGCCAATGCATTTGTTTGGGGTTTTTTGAAACTGCTGCACATACCTCTAAGGTCTAAATTCCTCTAAGTAACGTCTGAGTTCCTTAAAATAGAACAAAGGCAGTTTCAAAGGATTACAGACTCTAGGAGGGCTATCATCGATGTCTCTTTGCCTTGAAAGTTTTCTTCACAGCTTCCAAAAGAGTCTGTGTGGGATCCCTAAATAGCACATAGAGTACGAGAAGGGCAGGGCCTTACTAAGCTGACCGACATTGAGGTGGTAAACCTAAAACTTTGCTCTTCCCTCACATGTGTAGGCTGTACAGCCTATGGTGCAGCTTTCTGCTCTCTCTCCTAGCACTGAGCAGGGGTCATCTCTGAAGGAGTTGGTGTGTCATGCACCAGTGTTTTTTCATTACTGCAGAAGGGCAGAAGCGTTGGTGCAGTAAATATTTGCCCAGTGTAGGGCACCCCAACTCCGTGCTGACTGGGGTCTCCATAGGGTGTGGTATGTTTTTTGGGGTTTTTTTTTCCATTTTTCTTGCACAAAGAGCAGCACTTAGCCTTCAGTTTTGCAATGGTGGAAAATTTTTGCCCACAGCACTCACATGAAATTGTTCTGTCTGCTGCATCCCAGTTTTATGTAACTTTTGCCTTTATGTTTTCCTCCTCTTGGTCATGCTGGTCTGTGCTCTGTCCATTCAGATACTCATATAGGACACGTCTATGTGAGCAGTTTGAGGAGCAGGAGCTCTGTAAGTGAACTGTGGCAGTTTTAAAACACTTTGAAAGTGGAAGTGAAGGGGAAGAGAGAAGAACTCAGTGGTGCTGTCCCCATCTGTAGCATCTTTATTCAACTAAAGAAAAAAACCCGAGGAAATTTTGGATTGGAGAATGGGTGGAAAATGGTTGTTTTAGTTCAGGAGCTTAAGATACAAAAGGAATTAATGAAGTTAAATATTTTATCTGATTTCTTTGAAATGTTTGTTTTAGTCTAGGGCTGTCTTAACCCAAAATAAATGTTTTTCTTTCGATTTGTTATCCTTTTATTGTCACCCTTTCTTTTCCATTTACATTAAACTTGAAATCTAAAACATCAGGTGAAAAATTCCAATAATTCATCATCTTCAAAACATCCAATCTCATAATTTTTTCTGTTCAAACTTTTTTCTGAATGAGGCCCTAAATTACAATTTTCCCAAAATTCATTCTTCAGTGATGTGGCAGAAGTGCAACAGATATGACAGAAAAAGTCCAAATGCATGCAGAAAAAAGTTGACTGTGACATACTCTGGTTCAAGAGTTCTCCTTAGAAGAATTCATTAATAGCAGGTGTTAAAGGTAATCCCAAGACTGAAAAAGAGGGCTGCAGGTACAACTGTTACAGTCCTTCCCCAGAGCTCCCGAGTCCCTTTGCTGTTGTCTGCAGCAAGCAAAACACATGGCCGCTGGGAATAACCTAACCAAAACAAGAAATATGTTAATAAAGCCCCTTAATCCACATTTCAGAAGAAAAATTAGAAGCTTAAGATACTATAAGCCATTAAAAAGGGGAGTGAGAGAAGTAAGGTGTTACACTGCACACCACTGGCAGAGGAGAATGCAAAAAGAGTTAATACATTAGTAACACAGAAATATAAGGCACCAGTAGTCCACCTGTGAAAAACATCAAATGGCCTTCAGGCATCCAGATGTAGGCCATGCAAAGATGCTTTTCTATATATATATATTAGTGGCACAAAGCAGGAAGAGGTGGCCAAAATCCCCCGGGCATGGGCAGCTCCTCCCACCCGGGGCAGCGCAAGGAGCAGGAGAGCATACAATGGGTTAACACAGACCCCCCCCACTGCCTATCTTCTTCTGGTTCAAGGTACTTGCACAGCACCAACCTACAGCCATACTGCTGACCGCAGCTTGGGCAGATACCATCATTTCCTGCAATTTCCACCAAAGGAAACAGAAATGGTCAATGTAATTGCACACAGTTTCTTCCTTGCTTGGCTGGTGTGGGAGTCTGCAAGACTAGAGGGGATGTTCCAATCCAGGGCTGCTCCATGGGCATCAAACATCACTTTCAAACCCTGTAGGAACACATTTTCTTCCTGTCTGACTTGAGAGAATAAGATGCTGATTCCTGCTAAATTATCACAGCGAGGAATAACGTTTTTGCCAACCATGATGTGAGACAGGCCAGATGCTCTGGAATGTTCCACTTCCTCAAATAGAAGCACCCCACCTTTTGTACACACACAACAGAGCAGCCTATGCAGTACCCGGCCATCAGTTTGGCCCCCTTACAGTGGGGAAGGGGCACAGTGCAGTAACCACTGCGAAGAGAGAATAGAAGTTTTACCCATGAAACTAATAGTGCTGGGAGTTACTGAAAAACACCTAAAGGACAACGCAGTCATTGGTCACAGCCAACATGGGCTCTGAAGAGGAAGGCCCTGTCTATCCAATCTGATTTCCTTTTACAAGGGCACCCAGCTGGTCGACCAAGGGATACTCAAGATACTCTATGATTTTTAAAATTTATTTATTTTGTGCCTCTTTAAAAAATCTAATCTTTAATTCCTCTGAGGGAATGTACCTGTCTTCATAAATTACTATTTTGATGATAACTTATTTTCATAAACATTGCGGGGCAGCACCTGGAGAGAGAGGCAGTTGTTCAGAGGCCAGACCATCATACTGGAAATCAACCCACATTTAAAATATTTTTCAGGTAGAGAATTAAAAATCACGTTTACAAAAGCAGGCTGAGGTTGGGTTACCCATGCTTGTCAGACTGTTTCTGGAGTCCTGTGAGTAGGTAAAGACAACAGAGTATTTTCAGCTGGAAGAAGTGTTTTGGCTCTGTTCAGTTGCCCTTTGTTCATTTGGAAAGTTTGGCTAATAGATCAGGGTGACAGTAATATCTAGATAATTACCTCATAGACCTTAAACTTGAGAGTCCCACTGGCCCTTGGACACCACGGATCTTCAGTGTTGTGGCCACGTAGCACAGGGCAGAGAACCAGGATAATGTATCCCGTCTAGGCTGTGTGCTGAGTCATCTCCTAGCACCTGGCCACAGCATTTCCCAGGATACTGTGTAGTCTCACTGAATGTAAGCCCACCCATGGGATACCTGTTACTGTATTTGGCAGTGTGTGCAAAGGCTGTAAAAATAAAAGAACACGTATAAATATTTGCAAGTTTTCTGAGAGCAATTTCAGAGCCTGAATAAAGCATCACCATTTTCAAAGGTTTTTGAAACAAAGGGTCAAACAAACGGTAAATGATAGGGCAGTGTGCAGAGCTGAAAAGTTCCAGCCAGAAGGTGGCATTGCACAAGTCCTTGGGTGCTGAGGAATTAATAAAAAGATCAACTATGGTGAGAAAGGCAGACAATAGCAGCTACAAAACCAACCACCAACCAAACCTCCCCAGAAAAAAAAAAAAGGAAATCCTTAATTACACATGGTGTTTCGCTTACATTGTTCTGGCTTTTGAAGGAATTCTGATTCTTCAGTCTGGTTGCAACACGGAGAGAATTTTAGGAAATCTTTTTCTGGAATGTTTTCTTGCTACAGAAAATATATGGGCTTTTATCTCTGCCATCACTCTGCCTGGAAAAGAGGAAGAAAAGGGAGAAGCCAGCACCCCTCAACATTTCTTAAGCATGAGAGAAACACGGAAAACTGCTGCAGTCAATAGATGCCATATATTCTCCAATAACATCAGTATTTAAGCCTGAGAAAACCATGCAAAAACCATGTTAAAGGCAAACAAGACTAACATTGACTAGTTATCTAAGAAAATTACTTCTATCATAGGGATGGTCATTTTGGTGATGTAATGCAGTGAGTCAAAGATGGTATAATTACAGTCAAGGGAAAGAAATCAGACAAAAAGGAGAGGTGCTGCACACAACCGCATCACAAGATGAGTAGAGTTTGCAGGAGAGAGCCCCAAGGTACCCGCATGGTTTGAAGAAGCTGGCTGTGCTGTGGGGCATAACGTGGCACTGAGGAAAAGGCTGCTTTCACTGTGGAACAGACCAGAAACTTGGTGGGAGAGTGGCTTGCCGGAGATGATGGATGGTAGCAGTTACAGATATCTTTCCCCTCCGTTTTGGACAGGACAGTTCTCCCCACGTGCATGTGTGTAGCACAGGGGCAAACCCAACACCTTGTGTTTCTAGGTCCTCAAATCTTAACAAAGTCATAGCAATAGTACACTGGTCTTGAGCTCCAGAGCCTGGATGAAGTCATGGTTTGGCAGCATCAAGTAATTGCCAAAGTATTGCAATGCAGCTGGTCCTGGGGAAGAAAACCAGTCAAAATAAATTTGCTTAAACAGTGAAGAACAAGATCAGTAGGGAGAGGGGTTTTTGGTGGAAAAAAATATAATGTTCTTGAGCACACAGTCCCTCCTTTGGCTTAAATTTTGCCTCTCCTGATTTATTTAAAACATATCTGATGTGGGCCACTGGCACCGGCCAGCTGTCCCCTCCCAGCTGGCCTTGCCTGCTGCAGTTACAGCCCCTGCTCGCAGGCACGAGCATGAGAAAGCTGTTCCTGCTCACAGACAAACAAGTATTTGCCTGTTTTCCCTCCTCCCTCAGAGGGCTCCTTTCCCCCCCACCCCTCCACATCGCTCCCATCTACACCCCAGAGCACTACCAGATTGACTTTTTACTTTTTTCTTTTTTTGGTAAATGTTTAAATATATTTCTCTAATTAAAATCCAAAGCTGATCTGGATTTTCTCCATCCTGAGTTTTGGTGCAAATGTGTAATTAAAAATACAAATGAAAACGCTCTTCCTTTCTTACAGGAAAGGTTTATATATAGCAAAAGCAGACTTGTGGCTGTCTCTTGAGTAACTGTACATCCTTTTCGATCTCCGTTTTCTCTGTAATGCTTCATTGATGCTTTGTTGCTGCTGCAGCCATGAAGACTGACACGCAACTGATCTAGTGGGAAGATGATTCGATTAGGCTACGTAAAAGAAAGAATAAATGTATTATTTTAATATATTACAGTTACAGCTGTATACACCCTTTTGTCAGGAGTTTCTTGCAACAGTTACTTTCATTTACTTAATTTTCTACTAAAGCTGATTAACATGTTGTATGTTTTCTTGTAAAAAAAAATTATAACTGAAAATTAGATGCTGACTATTGAGAATTAATTTACCTGAACTTAGCTGACTTCTGTGGAATATTTTAATTTGTAACAGAAAAATCAATGCCTATAAACCAAAACCTCTAATGTAAATCTTAAAGAATTTATTCTGGAAATGCCACTGCACAGGATTGACATTTAGATTGTTTATGTTGTTGTTCACTTTCTTCAGCTTTTCAGAGCCATAGCTGAATCAGTGACTTCACACTAAGTATTTGTTGAGTCCTCTGTAGTAGTAAGGCACAAAAGAAAAATCAGCATAGAGCTTGCAAAGAAACCCAACCCCAATCTATATCTCGAAATGTTTTCAGCTGGTGTTTCTGCAACCCAAGGATTTAACTTGGTTTTTTAATCTCTGCCTTAATAGCAGATGTTTACTTTTCTCTTTAAAGCTGCTTTTGCCTGTGGACTCCACAAGGGGGTAGGAAATCCTTTCTCACAATTGAGGCCATGATGGAAAAGATAAGAAGAAATCACAGTGAACTCTTTTGACTGTAAGCAGGCCTTGCAGATAATACTTGAGAGTTGCAAACCATTTGTAAGGGCATGTAGTGACAGAATGAGGGGCAGTGGTCTTAAACTAGAGCCAGGTAGGTTGAGATTAGACATTAGGAAAAGGTTCTTCACTATGAGGGTGGTGAGACACTGGAACAGGTTGCCAAGGGAGGTGGTGGAGGCCCCATCTCTGGAGACATTCAAGGTCAGGCTTGATGAAGCTCTGAGCAACCTGATCTGGTTAAAGGTGTCCCTGCTTACTGCAGGGGGGTTGGAGTAGATGACCTCTAAAGGTCCCTTCCAACCTAATGCATTTGGTGATTCTGTTTAAAAATACAGCAATCGTTTGAACAAAGATCACTGGCTTTGAAGACGGCTCTGAATGTTACTGTTGCAGGGGTTGCAAGCGTGAGGCTGACTGTGGATTACCTGGCTGGGATGTTCTTAAGCATGTCTTGTTACCCTGCATCTTCAAACCGAGATGTACCAGAGAGGAAGAGTACGTTGGGGGTGGTCTCAGGCTTAAGTGCCCACCTGCTTGTGGGAGCTTGAACTCCCTCCTGAATCCAGGACTGTAAATACATCTTCTGATGGCAACATAAGCTCTTGCTGGAATTATTCACAGTAAAAAATACAGAAGAAGTCCTAACCCTTCAGGCTGCTGCCCCAAGGAGCAGAATGTGGTCTGAATTTGATAAAATTCATGCTGAAACAGTTCGCTGTGTAGTTTGGAAAAACAGATCAGTGGGTGAGCTTGTGTTTCAGAAAAACCAAACCAAACCAGCTTACAATGATATTGGCGGAGAGGAAGAAATTTCAGTGATGCTTGCACCTGAACATAAGTGGTGTACCCCATTGAACTGCATGTGATGAGTACATTATAGCAAAAACCAGAGACACACAGGTTCTCCTGTGCACGAGCAGGTGTGGTCTACAAAATAAATCTCTATTACTCTGATGCCCTGGGTTTTGTGCAAAGCAGCACTTTATTCAGCACCAAGTTCAGCAGTTGCATCCAGTTTAACAGCAGGTAGAACAGCATGGCATGTCACAAAGTCTTTCAGGAACCAAATCTTAAAGATCTGCAAGACCCCCTTGGTCAGAAGTACTGAAGAAGATCTAGTGGCAGGCTGCAAGTGATACCCATAAAGTAGAATTTCCACAGGGACAAAAATGTGTTTGGGTTAGTGTTTAGACAGATTTAATTTAGAGTTAAATGTTCTAACTTGCTTTGGAAGAAGGGACGAAGAAGGACGGATAAGAAGCATGTTTTGCTAAGAAGTGTCCTTGGAAGAGCTGAAAGGCTGATAAAGGGGAAACATCCCGCCCCAGCAGGTACTAGAGCTGGGGCACTGCCAGAGGGGAATGAAGTTAACAAAAACTGGGGGAATGCTAAAGGTGGTAGGGGGCTATTGCAACCATCCACCCAATTCAAGGACTATGCTAATGACACTCCCCACCCCCCAGCCCCAATAGTGTAAATTTAGGTGGGTTTTTCTAACAAGATAAATAGGTTGTAAATTCTGTGTGTAGAGGCCTAGTTTGTGTAATTAGCACCAAGCCCCCATCTCTGCGCAGACATGGAATAAATCAGATACCTCTGCTCTGCGTGTGTATTGGCATACTGCACACTGGGTAATGACCCCACTTTTGGGACACCACCAGGAAAGGTAAGGCAGAGACAGAACTGACAATAAAAAGCCTGCAGTAGCTGTGTTCAGTTGCAACAACTCAGCCCACATGATTTTAAGCAGGTAACTGATGCGGGCTCTGGCCCCTCAATTAGGGGCTACAGTTCACTCATAAAGCAAATATGGGGTGGGCTGTCAGCAAGAATATTTTGTAACATCTGGGACCTGATGCCTCCACAAATAAAGGACAAGCACATATCTGAGCATGAGCAGTACTCTCATTCCCATCTATGAGGCACGCTGAAAACCCAGTTCTGTTGTTTTCAGGGGAAAAGATCCATTTCAAGCCAAAATTACACTCAAATTCTATTTGCTTGGTAATAACAGCAGACTCTGTACATCTGCTAATGCCCCGGTCACAAAAGACTTGTCACCATATTAGCCTGGGATGTATTTAGCTCAGGAGAACATTGATGGTGAGTCTCAGGGAAGATTAGCTGCACACATACAAGATTAGTTGAAATACTCAGTTTATGGACTGCATGTAAATACTTTCTGAAATTAGAAACCCCCCAATGCATTTAGAGAATTGAGAAAGATTTAATTTTCTGAAACACTACCAAAGCAATAAGAGTGAACACAAGGGGTAAATAAATATCATATACTACTAGTCTGATTTATTACATATTTGATGAGAGAATTCTACAGGACTCATAAAATTCATATTGTGCATTTCAGGATTTTACTGAACCGTGAATACCCAGCAAGCCACTGTTTCATTTTCTTTTCTAGAGCTGCTGCCAGTAGTAGAATCACTGTGATTGTTCTTCAGAGAAAAGTTTTATTGTACAAAAATGTGGGTTAAATATTTTGCCTTTTAAGATATATTTAAATGTTTTTCGAAACCATGGATAGAAAAAGCCATATGTTAATGGATTGCAGAAAGAATTTAAATACCCAAGCCAGTTTAGAGCATCAAACAAAGCTAAAGGAGTAGAGAAATTTAAAAATGGATCAATTAAGATTGTGAAAAAACAGGGAAACCAGCATATTAAGAAACCTAGCATAACTATACTCAAGGTCTTGGCAGCTTTCCTATCTTTATTCTTAGAAAGCTCGCTTTTTTTATCACTTTTTGTGTGCCCATGTGCCTGGCTCAACTCACACGTGTGCCTTTGGGAGACGGTAAAAATTTTAAGATAAATCCCTACCATCATGCAAGCAGGAGCAAACAAACCAACTGTAAATAAAACAGCCCCCCACAGTTTGTTGAACACAATAGGGCACAAGCTCGAGCACTTGACCAACATTTCATAGCCCTCAATTCCAGAAGCGTAGGCTTCCGAGAAGACCACACTGAAAGCAAAAGCAGCAGGCAGCGACCAGCACACGACGACTATTTGCTTTATGGCAGTGACAGTCATGGTGCTGGCGTAACGCAGAGGGTGGCAAATGGCGTAAAACCGATCCACGGCAATGGAGCAAAGGTGGAAGATGGAAGCTAAGCAGAGCATCAGGTCGAAACTGTAATGAACTTTGCAGAACGCCATCCCAAAATACCAGCAGTTCTCCACAGACCTCACCATGCTGTAGGGCATAATGGCAAAGCCCATCAGGAAATCCGTGACGGCCATGGAGAGGATGAGGAAATTGGTTGGAGAATGAAGCTGCCTGAAATACGAGATGGAAATGATTATGGCCAGGTTCCCTAAGGCAGTGAGAAGGAAGGCTGCCATTAGGAACAGATGCATCACCCCTCGTACTCCTGGTGACCTAAAGTTCTCAGGACAGGATCTGTTTCCAAACGCAGAGCAATCAATCAAATCCTCCGAGATATTTGGAGGGATCATAATCAATTCTTTATTAGATTTTTTTCTATCGGAGATGCAGTTCCACAGGCAGAATTTTCACAAGTTTCCAAAAGATTCCAAATCCTGACATGAGAATACAAGATAAAGTAAGTCTAGACTGTGTGTTCAATTACTGAGTGAAAAGCAGTGATTCACAGGCAAACTTGCTCTAGGTTTAAATAAAGACCAACTGCAACCTTTTTTGAAATGGTACATGAAATCTGATAACTGGAAGCTAATATAAAATTAATTGCAAATAATAAGTAAAACAAAGCAGTTGAAAGTAAACTTAATTATCTCTTAAGTTAACTAAGTTATACGATATCATAAATTTTACTTAGTGGATTCTATTGTATCTGGCACATTTTGTAAGATATGCATCTTTGTAGACATCACAATAATAGTAACTTTAAACTGGTGAAAGAAAAAAATGCATATGCAAATCCCTCAAGTTCATTTCAGTCTGTGAATACCATAACAGATTTATTCACATCTTCAATCTTAGAATGCAGATCTTTTTTCTATAGGAGAAATGCTATGTGAGCTCACATGCCCTGGCTTTCTTGAAGATTTCAGTTAATGAGCTATTCAAATAAATGGTCACTTCAGGAATCACAAATCAGCTGTCAAAAGCCCCTCTTCCAAATTAATTTGTATCTTAACTCACCTGCTGTGCCTTAGGAAGTACTGGCAATGAACACATCTGATGGAAATCAGTTGTGAAAGTGGTGTGATAAGAAATACTATTTTCTTTCCCTACACATCCAATTGTTTTCCATCATTATAATTCCACTAACTGAAAGGGAGAGGAGGTAGGTTATGTCTTGCCTCCTGTAGTAGACTGTGGTCCAGCTGATGTAGTTATAAATTAATATTTTCAAGGGTCTGAAAATTCCCTTCATTTATCTTGGGAGAGCTAGAGCTGTTTCTGCCACCATTTTTTCTGATGACTTGTTTGGGACAAAGAGCATGTTTAGAAACAGAGGCAGAAAGAGATACTCTTTCTCCACAGCAATTTAAGCCGCTTAAAAGGACCTTGAGAAGCAGTTTTGTCCACTGAATATTTTTTTTCCAATAGGTATCACTCTGAAATGAAGAAAATATAGAAACAGAGCATTTCAAGATTAAAAAGAATCCTTGGAAATCAGTTTTATAGGTTAACCCTACCTGCATCTGCATTAGCAGTACCACCAGTAGATTCTTTAAGTAGGCATTTTCCTGTTTTGTTGTTGTCCTGCAGCAGTGCAATGTCTGTAAAAGGCAGACCCCTTTTGTAACTTGACTCAGATTAATGAAAGATGGGAATTTAGTTTTCTTTTATGTCATCACATTTAAGTCCCAAGAGATTTTGAGTTAAATATATCTAGATATATTTAATTCAGGGGTTTACATCAATGGGAGATAAACAAAGCCAAGTGTCTGTATTCCCAAGACTATTATTTTTGTTTGTTCTATTAATTCATTTACCCTCGTGTATAGGTGAGCTATTTCAGTGACTTAGGGTAGATATAAGTGATACCAAAAAGATTTTCAGAAAGGAGAGATTAAATGTAAAGGTGGAGAAAAGTTGTTCTAGGTTTTATCTATTTTAGTAGTCAATATATTCTATCTTTCACTTTTTTTAACTAATTACCATTTCTAACAAAACTTAGTAATTAGATATTTAGTAACCTTGAAGACAATTACCATATTGCAATTTAATGGGCTGAAACAGCACTTTCTGTCACACTGACTGTAAATGTAAACGCAGCTTTCACATAATGTATAGAAAATCTTCCCCATACATTATGGAAACAGATACAAAGAAGTGTTAATTTTGGTCAATTTATCACTGCTATTGGGCAATCTACTATGTGTAAAAAAAAAAAAGTAGCATCTATTTTGTTTAGAAATAGAGGAAAAAAGAGATACTCTTTCTCCACAGCAATTTAAGCCACTTAAAATGACCCTGAGAAGCAGTTTTGTCCACTGAATATTTTTTTCCAATAGGTATCACCCTGAAATGAAGAAAATATAGAAACAGAGCATTTCAAGATTAAAAAGAATTCTTGGAAGTCAGTTTTATAGGTTGACCCTACCTGTATCTGCATTAGCACTACCACCAGTAGATTCTTTAAGTAGGCATTTTCATGTTTACAGGAAAGTGTTAACAAAGTGTTAATTTTGGTCAATTTATCAGTGCTATTGGGCAATCTACTATCTATTAAAAAAAGTAGCATCTATTTTGTTACCAAAACCCACAAAATTAATTTACTATTAATGTAAATACATGGAATTTTCCAAGGTCATATTCAGACCAAGGTGGATATTCAGACCTAATGCTGACCCTTATGCAGGTGCACTGAAGATGCATTACAAGTCCCAGGGTAAATGACTGCTATTCAGCAGAGACTGGATCTTTACTGAATGCAATATATAGTATGTCACAGGAAAAGGGTGGAAAATAAACGGGTTTTAAAGTTAATGAAAGGAAAAGTAAGAACATTTAGAGGACTCTACCTTTACTGCAGCTGCTTCGATGACAAGGAAATTTTATTTTTGAAATAAAATGCAAATCACTGGGATTATCTATAATAGAATGATTTACAGACTCCCAAAATAGTAAGTTTTGTTTATTCTATGTAGCAGAAATATGTTATAGTCAAGATTTGTCAGTATTTTGGAGACAGGCATATCTAGTAACTGTATTTTAAGTAATCAAGTGAGAGAGATGTAAGCTTCCTATACTAAAAGAACTTACCAAAACATAAATTCATGCCATAATCTGTGCAGACACAATTATATCAGATTTTAAAAATAAATAAATCTGTGGACAGAGAGACACTTCAAAAAGTATTACCTTCAGAAAGCTGTCCCCCCTGCGCCTCACCATTGGTCCTCCTTCAGCATGGGACAGAAGACCATGATGGGGAAACAGTTTCACACCTCAGCTCTCAGAAATGACATATCAAAAAACTGCTAACAAATGTACAGGAACTGAAACCTTTATAAAAGAAAGTGGGTTAAAGTGAGACTACAGAAAGGACCAAATCACAGACTGGTTTGGGTTGGAAGGAACCTTAAAGACCACCTAGCTCCAACCCCCTGCCATGGGCAGGGACACCCTCCACTAGACCAGGTTACCCAAAGCCCAGCCTGGCCTTGAACACTGCCAGGGAGGGGACAACCACAGCTTCTCTGGGCAGCCTGTGCCAGGGCCTCACCACCCCTACAGTGAAAAATTCCTTGTTAGTATTTATATCTACCCTCTTTTAGTTTAAATCCATTAACCCATATCCTATCACTCCATTCCCTTGTAAACAGTCCTTCTCCATCTTCCCTGTAGCCCCCCTTAGGTACTGTAAGGCTGCTATAAAGTCTCCCCAAAGCCTTCTCTAGGCTGAACAAGCCCAGCTCTCAGCCTGGCTTCATAGGAGGCACTGCTGTACTGCAAAGGCAGCGTGGAGAGAAAATTGTTCTAGTCATTATTTTTACTGGTAAACCAGTTTGGTTTTGTCACAGCCTGTGAGTTTCCTTCATGTACCTCATCATTTCTATGTTCTTAATTATTGATTGGAAAGAACTATTTGGTTATCTGTTACTAACAATTCTTATTCCTCTGGGCTGGTTTCAGTAGAGCAGAAATCACTCTGTTTTCAAAGATCTCTCTTTAACTGACATATCTTTTAGTCAGTATGCTGTGAGTACTCAGGGTTTAAGGAAACTGATTTTTTTCCTATACCTATGGGAAATAAGAAGCCTAGACATGAGAAACCAGGTCAACAGCATCTTGCTTGTATCAGGAACCGTGAGGTCAGCAGGACTAGGGAAGTGACTGTCCCCTTGCATTCGGCTCTGGTGAGGCCGTACTGTGTTCAGTTTTGGGCCCCTCACTACAAGAAGAACATTGAGGTGCTGGAGTGGAGAAGGGCAAAAAAGCAGGGAAAGGGTCTGGAGCACAAGTCTTAGGAGTGGCTGAGGGAACCGGGGTTGTTTAGCCTGGAGATGAGGAGGCTGCAGGGAGACCTTATGGCTTTCAGGGGAGGTTTAGATTGAATATTAGAAATATTTCTTCACTTAAAGCATGGTCAGGCATTGGAACAGGCTGCCCAGAGAGGTGGTGGAGTCACCATCCCTGGAGGTGTTAAAAAAAAGGTGTAGGCACGACACACCAGGACAGAGTACAGGTGACATGGTCACATTGGACAGATGGTTGGACTTGATGATCTTAGTCGTCTTTTCCAGCCTTAAGGATTCTATGACTATATGACATCTAGGAACAGACTGGAATGACAACTGCCTAAGTTACTCGTGGATGCATTCTCTTAGGAAATTAATTTGTTTTATAAAGTCTATCGCACAGTCATTACATAGAAACATTTTCTATTACCCATGCAGTTGGTTGGTTTTAAAGTGGCAGCATGAAAATGAAAAGAATTTATTAAAAAACCCTATAAAGTAGGAAATTCACTTTAGTTGGGAAAATCTCAATATGTCAGACTATGTAATATTATGCAAGACTCAGTAAAGGAATTACAGGATGGTTCAAGTTGGAAGGGTATGCTCTGCCCCATCATCTACATCATAAACAAAGATACGAAGCAGGATTGCACCCAGAATTAACCCCTGGAGTACACCACTAGTTGCTGGCCTCTTGACTAGAGTTTGTGTCAATGATCACCACCCTCTGGGATGGCCAGTTTTCAGTCCACTTCACTATCTGCTTACCCAGCCCATATATCATTACCTTCTCTATGAAGATCTTATGGGAGACAATGCCAAAAATCCTACTGAAGTCTAGGTAGACAATATCCATTGTTCTCTCCTTGTCTACAAGGCCAATCATTTCATCATGGAAGCTTATAAAATTTAGGTTATGTCTAATGGAAAAAGACTACTCAAAAAGTGCTTACACACAGGCATAGCCTTTTTTCTGAATTGTGTCTGTAGATGTAGCGGTGCAGATAACACAATCAGAAAAACTACAGAAGTGAAAGACTGACAGAACCCTAAGTATCTTATTTTTGGCTTTGTCCAGTATTTTCTTCTTTGTTGAATAAGGTATGCAAGGTATTCAGTGTCCATGTGGTAGAGGACAAAGAGTGCACAGTCAGTACAACCCAGACACGTTAATGATTTGAGGAAAGCCATACAATTTGTAATATTTACACAGTTTGAGAGCTCAGTTTTTCTGTTTGAACACTGCACTAATGTTGGGGTTTCTTTTTTATCTTGCAGTTGAAAATACTCCATTTTGAAGTACGCCTTTCCTTGTGAAGCTTCTAGAAGGGTACTGCTTGGACAGTCAGTGCCCATCCTCTTCCCCTGTCTTGCAGCATCTGGTGACTGAGGGGCAGACCTCAAGGCTTGGCCATAGATGAGACTATAGCATGAGGCTATAGCAGGTGGCAGCACCGTGTTACAACCACCAAAACACAAGCTGCAGGCACTAAGGTGGGGAGGAGAGGGGGCAGTCTGTGGGTCTGGAATTTACTGGATGAAACCTGCCAGTTGTGTACAAAGCATGAGAGGAACGTGACGTTGCGATTGCGCTGGCTGGTGGCAAAATGAACAGACGCTGGTTCACCCATGAAACAGATCCTTTCGTCATGCTGCAGGACAAGTTTTAAGGGAAGTTAAAACATATGAAATCACCCACTGGAGAGTCATTTGTTTTGAAAAAGGTAGTCATCTGGGAAGTGCTTAATAAAGTCACTAATTAAATGTGTTGATAAGGAATTTAGCAATACCCTTTGCACTTCATTTACACGATGATACTTTGAAGTTGCAGTAAGGTACTTTCTGCTTTGTCACACCTAACAGGACAACAGCATGAAGTATTTTTCTTATGCTCTCCTAATTTATCCAAGTCTTGGGTTAAAATAGAGTCCCTGCAGCCTCATTAACACATCTCCTTTGTATGTCCCCTTCACGGTTAGAAATAGCTGTGTGCTGCCTGTGATTAGAGCTAACGAGACAAAGTAACTTGGGACTTCATTAAAGTTGCTCTGCTAGAGAAGACACCGCAAACAGAAGGCGAGGAGGCTCTTTGGGAGAGTCCCACCTTTGGGTAATCGCACACCAGAGGAAAAAGTTATTTCTGAAACTTTCTGAGCTGGGCCATGGACAAAGCTGACTTACACTTGTAGGTTACTAAGAACAGGGAAAACTGATGAAGGTCACTGGGAGTCTGTGTGTGGAAACCCCTTGTTACTTCCTCAGAGAATAAATATTGGTAACACGTTGGCTAGACTATCTTGCAGGAGAGTTCTTTGACACTGAAAATTTCTTCTACTATTTTTCCATTCCAAATAGTGTGGTGATCTTGTGCAGCCACAATGGAGGAATGCCCTGTCTTCTGGTCATGGCTGGGATAGAGTTCATTTTCTTCATAGCAGTTTGCATGTTGCTGTGTATTGGATTTGTGCTGATAACAGTGTGGGTCACACCTCCCTGGTTTAGCTACTGACAGAGCTCAGCACTGCTTCCACAGCCTCTCCTTGAGAGGCTGGGGATGCACAAGAGGTTGGGAGGACGCAACCAGCTGGGTGGGGCAGAGCTGCCTCCTAGGGTTTAACTATGACACCCTCCAAACTTCTGCACAGCATGCTTGGGATGGCTGGGACTCCTCTAACCCAACGCTTCCCCTATCTTCCCTCTTTGGCAAGTCATTTCTGCAGGATGACTTGCTGGCTGCTGCCAATTTTCAACCTGCTTCCCTCCCAGTGTGCTTCCAGGGCAGGACATAGGAACAGTGTGTGTGCCCCTGGGACTTCACAATCCACCATTTCACCACCATCTCCCAGCCACAGCTATCCAGGCAGATCTTCAGTAGTAGCTCCATGGATCACTGCCTAGATCCAAAAATCTCATTTCAGGGCTCTTCCAAGTCAGGAGTTGCTCCTAAGACTTAACTGCTGGTTCCAGAAAACTGGCCTTTGACACAAGCATTTTTGGAGTCCCAGGATCTTCCCAACTTTTCCATAGTGTGGAGTTCACCTATGCTGAGTGATCCTGATCTCAGTTACCTAAAAATATGTTTAAAATCAGCAAAGCATCTATTCCAGTGACAGGAAGACCTCTCTTGGTAGTAAGAGAAAGAACATCTGCAGGAACAATTCATTTTATGTAAAAATGGTAAGTTGGTGAGATAAAACACACTGTGAGGGTGGCTGTATTTCTACAGGGAGTATAAAGGCAGCTACTGATGACTAGAGCAGATGTAGTGCCTAGATTTTACATGTCTAAATTTAGATTAGATGGCTATCAGCATTCAGGAGTGAGGGTCTGGTTTTTTATAGTTTTAAGTGGATTAGCTTTGCACTTGCATGCTTACTGTAGGCACAGATTGCAGAGGTGTGAGCTCTGTTTGAACTAGAAGCTATCCTCTAAGCAAGCTGGGATCATATTCATTCACAGACTCCTCCTGGAACCAGAAAATAAGGCCAGAAAGATAGCAGAACAAGTTATAAAGAGAGACTGACCAGTTGTGAATTCTGGTAGAGCTGACATTCTCTGGAAACACAGAATTTTTCCCTATTTTCAGGGAAACAGACAGTGGATGAGGGAAAAGAAACTATTTCTGCATTGTCTTCATGAAACGACTATGTTAATATGTGCTGAACTTACTAAATACACTAAAAGCCTCAGATGGGCAACATTCCTCATAGGGAAAGATGGCCTTCTATCTACAACACTACCAGAAGAAAGGGGGTGTCACCCAGCATCACTTCACAAACTGCTATTGCAAGAGAGATCAGGATGTCCAAGTGATCCTACAGTTCATTTCAGAAGGTAACACTGAGCATGAGGAAATATTAACTACATCAGGCCAGCCTCACTGGGGATGAAGGAAGAAGTGAATTATCCATTAATTTATCAGAAGATATATATATATTATATATATCTTAACTTACTTTATTTCTGTGAGATAAAGCAATAAAGTAGTCATATGGTCACTAACATGGATTATCTGCCTCAGCACAAGTGCTGATGTGGTGTATATGTCATTGTTCCTTTTTTATGCCATTTTAGAGAGTGCAAACTTACAAGATGTCAGTGAAACAGTAAAAGAGACAATGTCAGATCCTGATAGTCTGCTCTGCTGAAATGTAGCATCATTTACCTTTTATGCTGTGCAGCACAGAGTGTTTCAGTGCTCTACAAAGCACAAAAAAGAGACAAGATACACATATAATGTGCACTTACATGGGTAACTTGAATGGAGGACATCTTTTACTGCTGAGCATAACTCTTACTTCAGTCATCAGTTCCCCTCCATAGTCTCTTCTCAGGTAATAATCCTTTCCTGTCCATTCCCAGGAATAGTCTTTCGTAGTCCAACCACAGGTCACAGGATCAGGCCAGAGGTATTATTTCCTTCTGTTTGATGATATGGTAACTCTAGAAAAGCCAGGTCATAGATTAAAAAAAAAATTACAGTCTATGGGTCATCTTCAGCTGGTGACCACGTACTGGTTTTTTACTTACTCTCCTGTCCTTTGTGCTCTGATCTGGGTTTCCTGAGAAGCTGACCACAGAAGTAACCTTGACACCCAGATCACCCAGGTGCCATCACGCCAAGCCATTCCTAGAGACCTTCTTCTGCCACTCCTGGTGTTTTCATATCCACCCTGCACCTCTGTTTGGGTCAACAATAGCATTTCTTCACAATTCTCTATATACTTTCTGGACCAGCTGTCACAGCATTGCCATCAGACAAAATAACAATATGTCCAAGAATAAAAAAAAAAAGTTCTTTAAAACACAAATTGCCAAATATTTTACATTGAAACATTCATTGGACAAGGACCACTTTTTGGCCTTGTCAGGTTCAATGCTGCTTTTTGCTGTGCTTTTCATTCTGTACAATGTCTTTTTCCTTGTCTTTGATCTAATTAAACATGATTTTGATCTGATGGATCAGCAAAGACTTTAAGAGACAAACCCTTACGTGAAAAGCACCAGTCGAAATGGAAACAGAAGGAGCAGCACGACTTTTCTCCGTCCCACCTTCCCTCCGTAGAGTATGCTGGTACGGCTGGCTAAGGGCCTGTTCTGACCTACACACACATACTGACGGGGAGTGACAAAACTTAAAAGCTTTGGGTTATTATTCCAGAATGTCTAGAAATTCAAAAGGATAGGCTTTTTGGCTCTTTCTAGAGAAAAATAAATAAAAACAAATGTTGTAACATTAACACCCCTTGTTCAAGAAATTAATCTATTGTATTGGAATAATTTCTTAATGATTAAGAGCAGGGATACAAGCTGCTTTAAGGTGGTTTTCTTTTTTTAAACTTAAACCTTGCTCTCCTGTACATTGCATATAAATAGCTGTAATCAAAACACGACATACAATTCCTAATCGGGAATGAAAGAAAACATAGAGTTCAATAGTTGCTTATCTGCTCGAACCAGATTTAGTAAATGAGTAAGCAAATAGGTGTTTCCTTCATTTTCAGCTCTTACATCCAGGAGTTCAGCCTCCAGACTAAAATTTGAAGCTGTAAATCCAACCACTTAAAGCATATTACTCTAAAAACAAATGAGTCCGGGAAGAGTCCTGTTGAAAAGCTGTTCCAAACAGAATTATCTTTAATGCCTTGCGAAACCACATGTAAAAAAATGCATAGACAATTGGGTTAAATGTAGAATTTAAATAACCAAACCAAACCAAAGTATCAATGAGAACAGGAGGTATCACATAATTCATAAATGGATTGGTTGCTGTGAAGAAGAAGAACGGACTCCAGCAGATGAGAAACACTCCCACTATTATGCCTAATGTCTTTGCAGCTTTCCTTTCTCTGCAGAATGAAATGTGGCTCTTCATTTCAAATCGTGTCTTCTTTTGGCTAATGGCATTGATGGATCTTGCTTGTCTCTTGGCTATAGAGTATATTTTCCTATAGATGTACAGCATAATGAGCCCAGGGATGTAAAAAGACACTATGGAGGCCACAACACCTGAAGTTTCACTAAAAATGACAAAGCATCCTCCTGTGCAATGGACATGTTTATAAATCTCTTCCGCCCCTCGCAAATTTAGCTCTAGAAAGATCATCCCAAAAGCAAAAGCGGCAGGGACCATCCAGCTTATTAATATCATGACCAGGATAACAAAAGTATTTATCTTCGATTTATATCTTAGGGGGTCACACACAGCATAGTAACGGTCGACGGATATAAAGGAGAGATGGAAGATGGAAGCCGTGCTCAGCATAATGTCCATGCTCGTGTGGATCTTGCAGAAGAGCTCCCCAAAATACCAGCAGTGCTCAACAGAGCGCACCATGCTGCACGGCATGATGAGGAATCCCAGCAGAAAGTCTACTGTAGCCATAGAAAGTATCAGGAAATTGGTAGGCGTGTGGAGCTGCTTGAAATGTGCTATTGAGATGATAACTGTCAAATTCCCAACCACTGTGGCCAGAATAATGCAAACCATGAAGATATACATGGACACACGGATACTGTTTGACCAGCTGCTCCGTATGCAAGAGCCATTTACAGATTCACAGCACAGTTGCATCCTTGCTGAGATCTCAAATCCACGTAGGTATGCAGCACAAGTACTGTTTTTCCTAGTGCTGAGATACATTTACAACTGGGGTTTTTTTCTTTTCTATACAGGGAGAGCTGCAGGGAGGAAAAAAAAAAGGCAATTGTAAACACCTTTGTTTATTTGGAGGTGTAGGAAATTCACATTTCATCATTTATGAAGGATTAAACTATTTTGTAATTACACTTTTAACAGAATGGCACATTTACCATTGGACTTCCCTTGAAATGGGAATCCTGTTTGAGGAAATAAACTGAATAAAGCGGTGTCCTCACACCAGAACAGCTCCCAGGGGCCTGCACTGGGCAGATGAGAAGTACTTTTATTATCTTCTGTTTAGACAGTCCTAGTCAGCTTCATCAGAGTTAGTTGGAGTCCTGTACCTTTGCTCTTGGAAATCAGTAATTTTCAATTCTGAAGCTACCTCAATTTATTTTTTTATACGTAAGTCTGAGATGTACAAGTCTGAACCAGAAGCTAAAGCTGAGGAGCACATGCCCAGCCTCCCTCTCCTCCAGCCCCCCTCTCCTCCAGCCCTGCCCTGACAGGGATAACTGAGCCCGCTGTGCAGCCTGGTGAAACCAGAGTTTCCACAAGCCCTCGGTTTTTAGGCAGATGGCACTGTCTCACCAAATCAAGTCTTACCACAGATTTTGTTGTGGGCTCTAGCTGTACATAGAGATGTAAGGGAAAGAGGAGAAAAAATCCCTTTTCTGCCCTTTTGCTGCCAAAATATAATGGAAGGGCCTGATTAATCTGAAGCATTAGCTGCTGTATAAGCAAATATCTTTTCTGTTGGGCTGTAGTTTATTTCAGTGTCAGTAGTTCAGCATTGTTATGTGCATTTATGATGTCAATACTCTTTTTAGCCAAAGCACAAACACGGGGAGGACGTTGGTTTAGTCTGTATCTGAGGATGCAAGTATCGCTGTCCTTCTCCTGTGTATGCAGTAGCATGTCCCCGGTGCCAGTCCCTCTTTTTACAAAAGCCTTTAATGAAAGTGCTTGAGCACTTGGCAAGCAATACTCAGTGTTGAAGGATCTGGTTTTCCTTTAATTAACAGAAAAATAGTATTACTGTGAAAAATAAAGAACATTAATATGTGCTACTCATTAGCATCATCGTTATGGTATAATGTGGATGTGTAAATCAGAATAATACTGACATGGCGATCCAGCCAGTACTCATTTAACCCATTTTCTTTGGGAATGTTTAACCCATTTGCTTTGGAACGTTGCTGCCTCTGGTTATTCTCAATAGAACATGCAGAGTAATTATTTTATTTCCCCAAATCAGAACAAATGTTATTACAAGCACACCATATCGTTAGAAGCTAAATGGAGGCTGCATAGACACGATCAACTATAGCTTGTGAAACCCTGGCAGCTACCACTAACAGCCTGTGTTGTGCAGAGGGGTTTTTCAAGGTGTGCCAGGGACAAGGTGCATCTAGAGGCACTCTGAGGAAAGCAGGACACGTAGAATCCAGGTGTATTTATTCATTGTTTGGGGTGCCTCTTGCTTCACCTTTTTTCTGCCTGATAGTGTTTAACAGTATCTCTGCTCTTTCCTGCCTTACTTAAACTATTGCTTCATAGATTTTTTTTTTTCTTCACCTTTGGTCTGTCTCTTCATGTTTCTTCCCTGCCTATCATTCCTTCTTTTGCTGCATTTACACCCACAATAGACAAAGCACAGCCAGACAGAAATTATTAATTTCCACAATGAAATACAAAACTAACTCTATATACTGGATATAATTATAAAAGTTTTAAGGATATTCAGGTTTTAAATTATTTTGATCTTCATTTGTTGTATGTGTAAATAAATCAAATAAATATGGTAAACAGGCAATAAAGACAACCAAAAAGAATTAACCTTTTATCTCTGTTTTTCTGTTTAAAAGATTAATAACTTCCCTGTTCTCTGTTTAGCCTAAAGGAATATGATCTCCCTTGGAAACTATTTTTCCTTTAAAAAAAAAATCTTATTTTCAGGGATTTTATTTTTTCATTAAACAGAAAGAAGAAACTCCAACCTCTAACTAAAATAGTGAGCCAACTGAGGTCAATTGTGTGGCTTTGCTTGAAATGGAAACAAAATAAATCAAAACCCATGTGGCAAACTGTCCAGATGAGCTGAACACTGAAGAAGTTTTCAACAAGAAGGCAGAACACTTCCATAAGTAGTTGCAAAGTTTAAAATTCAATTAAATGGTAATGTGAAGAAGCCTCCTTTTAAAAATCTCTCCTCCTACCTTTCTCCCCTCACAATGAGTAGAAGTCTGCTCTCGATGTTCGTTTGTTTTCTGCTGACTGAGTGGCACCCCTTCCTTCTAAGTACCATCTCAAAAGACAGCTGAGCCTCTTTGTCACCATAGCAGTTCTGGATAATACACATTTTGAGAGGACAGGCACTTAATCCTTGGAGCAGCCTCCAGAAGCCCCAGCACATTGCTGGAGGATGTTGGGTGCAATGAATAGTGTTCTTGGCCCCTCCTCTGAGGAGCAGCTGTTAACGGGAATAGTGGCTCAAACTGTTTATTCTGTCACACACTTAAGAACAAAATCATGGCTGTAGCACTCATATTTGTCTAATGGCCCTTATTTATAGGTAAACTGAGCTCATTTGAAATATGTTTGCTTCTCTGATTGAACGCTGTTGTCACATTGTGCAATTATCTAGGTGCAGACCAAAACCCACCATGTAGTTGCTCTTTTGCAAGCTTCTAAAATACAGCAAAATACGTAAGTATAGGTAGCTCACAGCAGCGTGAAAGATTTCATTGAAAAGGTATATTGTGTACAGAGTGACATGATGTGTATTTACCAGCCTTGTTCTGATTACTGAACAGGCAGGTTTAATCTAACAGCCTATTTAATCAGTTAACAGCTATTCGCAAGATACAGCTACTTAAAAGGTGTTTGAAGTAAGCACCTATTATTGGCTGTGCTGGACTCACAGATGAGGAGCATCAAGTTTTTTGCTCAACAGAGGACTGTCCAGCCCTCTAAAACAATGATACTGCTGAACATAAAAGACTGTTAATATCATGACCATCAGCTAAAGCCCAGTTATGCTGGGTGCCTCAGGGATATATGCGACATGATAGCTTAAGATACTACTTCTTGCAAACTCTGCTGCATGAACTGAATTAACTGCTTCATTGTATTATGTGCACAAAAATCTAAATGAATGCAAAGGACTCCTTTCTTTTACTTTTCCTGAAGCCATGCTCATAAAGGGACTAGGGTGTCGCAATGCAAGGCTCTCCTTGCTATCTATGGGAAGAGTTTGGAAACCAAAAATAGTGCAGAAATGACCATCAGGCTGAGTGAGAAACCACTGTAGAGAGTAAAGAGGATATTTTGAGGAGAGAAGTCAGGTCCAGTTGCTCAGAGATGGGGAAATGTCAAAGCAACGTTAAGGCATCCCAAGCACTGCTCTCTGAAAGAGACCTTCACCCTTTTAAGATACATAGCCATGGGCCATCCTTGGAGTTAGGAAAAGGGCAGAAAAGCATTGTTTTCTACTGTGATTCTTTTTGTTTGCACTTAGCTATGGGTACTGTGGTCATTTGGCAGAAAATAGCATTTTACAGCATCCATTAGACAGAGGAAAGTTTATAATTTTCAAATGGCTCATTTTAAAATCTCTCTGTGACATTTTAAAGACTCTCTGTGAGGGGATTCATGGGTTTAGAACTACTGGAGGCTCTAAGGTGGCCCTGTGGTTGGTGAGGAATTTGGAAAGCATCTAACCCAACTCACCATTTATGCAGTCCACAGGAAAAAAAAAGCACAGCATTGCAAAAAAAAATCTTCTTAAGTTTCCATTCATATGCTGGGGGAAGATGCACAAATTCCCAGTGAGTTATTAGTTCAAAGTAAGCTTGTCATTATATGGGTTACATGAGAAGATGTGCCATCTACTAATCTGAATGCTATTGCTGCAAACCTGGGGCAATTCCATGGAAGACAATCTGAAATCAGCCTAGATTTACACTAGAGGAATTTAAAGAAGAACGGATGAGATGATTGACCTCTAGAACTTTTCCCATACTTTATAACCTTACTTTTCAATGGGAGCCATAATTTTTCCTTGCCAAGTAAAAATAGCTGTTTATACAGTGTAAGGCAATGTTTGCACTCTTTCTCAAAACATAGTGCTTAGGATCAGAACTAAAAATCCAAATCCCAGGATAAATGCAGATCTCTAAAATGCACAGAGGGATAAGAGATTCTGGGAAAATAATGTTGTTACGGCAAAGCAAAACACATCCATCCAAACCCAAGAAACTATCTCCACACGGGGCTGGGGAGGGGTGATGTTCTGTGTATTTGATAGCCCAGCTAAGCCCTGCTGTAGCACAGTCCATTGCCTTTGCTTGGCTGGCAAAGCTGCTTGGGCAGACAGCAGTGCCAGGGCTCCCCAACGGCAGGAGCAGCCCCTCGCTTCTCTCCCCAGCAGGGCAAGCGCATCCCCCCAGCCACGGTGGGGTGTGGAGCAGAGACACCCATGCAGCAGGGCAGGTCCCCTGTGCCTCTCCAGTGCTCCCGCCCACCCACAGGAGTGAATTTAGGGCTGTATCCAGTTTGTAGATATTCGGTGGCTACTGAACACCACCCCTGATACAAAGGGGCATGCAGGGGAGGGAGGCAGCGAGCGGTAAGCAGGTGCAATCTCAGCTTTGTCACTCTGCACCCTCATAGGACAGGAGTAACTCCACAGAATGTCAAATGCCTTACTCTGAATTCATAGTTGTGCCTGAAAATCATTTTGCCCCCCCCATCTACGCTTCTCTTTCAGCCGTTGGAAATGAATGGCTTTTTAAATCACCCCCTCGGCCACCAAAAAACCCTCCTGCCTGTTCGTTCTGTTGCTGTTCGCTACAGAAGGAGCGGAGTGAGCTGTGCAGAGTAAGGACTGTCACCTTCAGTGCCAGCCACAGAAGATTCATCTTTGAAACAAAATAATATCCCAAACTAGCATATTATTGGCTCACCGTATTTCGGACTGCATGGCATGGAGATGGTACTTGCTCAGGAGCTACTTCCTCATCACGAACCAGCGCAGCCTGTGGGTACAGCGCGATAGTGACTCATCCACATGCATCCCACAGCAGAGCAGCATGCTTGGTCTGACTCTGGTCTACAGCCTGCTGGAACAATCTTATCAACAGGATGACGTAAACATTAAATATTCGGGAAAGATAAGTAGATAATAAATCTATTCTGACACAAGCCAGTAGCATATGCAAAGATGACTGCATTTGAATTAAGTTAAAGCCAGCCTCATGGAAAGAAGCCTACAAAATAAAGGACAAATGTTTATTATGGTCAAAGTCCAGATGAAGCTAAGAGCAGTGAGCTATTTTTAAGATAGCCTGATGTTTCTCGCACGCCCTTCAATTTTGTGTAACGGTGCCCAACTTCAGCAATCTCAGTTATCTTTGAAAACTTGATTAGTGTATCCCAGACTGGATATTTAAGCAAAATAAACAAAAAAAAAATGGAAAAAAAGAAAATAAAACAAAAGTCCAACTACTGCAGTACTTCAGCAGTATCTGAGAACAAGGCAGATTTAAAAGATAAGTTTCTTCCTAATTAAAAAAAAATCTGCTTGCCTTTTATGGTCTGGTGTTTATATGCTTTGTAGCAGGGACTTAGATATCAGTTGCCCATTTGTCTATCTTTTACCATATCAGAGGAACTGCACCTAGCAAATTACAAATCCGCAGTAGCCAAACTGAAACTTGTTGCTTTTTAAAGCACAGCTCATCAACCGTCATCTGCATGTTCAAACAGTAGGAGCTTTAGCATTGCTGTGGCACCCAAGGAGGAGAGTCCTTCCAAAAAGAAGTAATCCCAGGGAGAAGAACTGCCCCATTTTGTGTCAGTTTGTGTGCATCAGCTGGTGGAGAGCTATGCCTTCCAGCTCCTGCTCCCCTGAGGTTTCTCTGGCTCAAGCTGCAGCCTCCCCCTGGGAATTTGGGATTGGGATGGACTGGGAAAATAGGAAAGTATGGCCCTGGCAAGGTGGTACAGTGGATGTGGGGATGAGAAAGAGGGACAAGTCTTGGTGAAATGAAAATCTTGAAAGGCCACATTTTGATCTGTAAATGTGGCTACTCTACTGGAAGACACCGAGACCTAAAATTGCCAGTAAAGGCTTGTATGTCAGTAAGCAATTTGTTGGAGCCTCCGTTCTCCTGTAGCACTTTCTGGTGCCTTTCACAGACACTGCCTTTGACTGCAATATGCACATGCTCTTTTCCTAGAAATACTTAAGAAGCATGACTGTTTCTCATTGCCCGTTTGCAAGTCCAACTGACTGCAGATGCCAGTGCTGCTGCACTGCGGGCCATTTTTATGGGAGGACCTGCTGGTGCCATCCTTTGCTTCTACAGTTGTTTGCTGCTGCACGAGCATCATCATTGGCATCGTGGCTCTGCAGGAACAGCAAATCAACCAGCAGAGAAACTACCAGTGTCAGAGGCTGCGCCCTTCGTACTCACCCTCCGCTGCCCAGTCGCAGGAGGATGTGCGCAGGCAGCCTGATTATTCAGCAAGGAGGGAGCTTCATTTATCTTCTCAGTAGCTGCTGTATGTCATTTCAATATGCTTTTTGGGTCACTGAGGGGGAGGTAAGAGTGCACTGGAGTCAGTTTGAATTTGATTTATTATTTGTTATCAGGTTCCTGCTTGCCAGCCATCTCCCACACAATACCTGTGGGACTGAAAGGGAACAGATGGCAGCAACAGGAGGTTTAGCTGGTTAAATGTGCCTCAGCTAGCCTGCATAACTTCTTGTTCATGCAGGTGAGCGTTGGTGAAGAGGAAGTAAACCTCTCTCTCTTCTCTTCTCCCCCTCCCCTCTTCCCCCCTCATAGTCCATTTTGTTCTTATCTGCAAATGCTGCTGCTTCTTCCTTCTGTGCCTTGCATGCATTGTTGACCTAACTGCCCACATGGACTAATGCCCTAAATAGGCCCTCTTGTGCCAAGGGGGTGCTCAGGTCCCTTTCCTCCTTTCCCTCCTTTCTAGCATGCCATATATGCAATCAGACAATATTAGGTGGGCCATTTTATACCACAGGTTTTGAAGCTTTCACTGAACATGTGCTCCTCATTTTCTGGGTGCGTGCCTGGACTTGATTTTTACAGGTAGCACTTGCTGCTGAAGCCAGTGACAATGGTGGTTTTTAATATGAATTGTTCTGGCATCTAAAGTTACCCACTTAAATCAGTGTCTACTGTAATCATCAGTTTCTTTGCACTTCATCTCCTCATCTACATTATGGGATAAAAACCACTCCTAGCTTCATGGAAGTACTGTGATTGCAAATGTTCATAAGACACCAAGATAATATCTAATGATGAGGCTCGGCAAAGCAAGGAAGGGTATGGGTCGCCCCCTTAGTGAGAGAAGAGCAACAATCTGTAAGAAAAGACTCAGCAGAAAGCAACTGGGATTGAAAGACTCCATAGGCAAACCACAAAAGTGGTTACACTAAGTGTTGCATGACCCTCAAATGTGGGAGGTTTACGTGCCTGCCCTTTGTTTAGTCTAACTCTGAACTTGGAAGATTCCCTGCAAACAGAGGCCAAGGTTAACATGAATAAACAATCTAAAATGCCTAGTGTAACATTAAAGAAAGTCTTCAACAAAGGGAATGTTTGAGCCCGTTGCTAGGTGATGATGATTGATCAAACTTAAGCTTTTTCTTTTTTTAATAGCTCTGGTTCTTACACACACAGTCACCTGATACTCTTGACGTATAGCTAAATGATATCTGTTATAAAAGGCACCACAGATGTAATTTTACTCACACCTGCCAAAGCTTTCTGTCTTTCAGTCTAGCTACCAGGAAGTATATCACTGTCCATTAAGGGCCTTGTTTTTACAGCTTGCTCTTCACTTTTATGTCTCAGTGTCAGATATATTTGATTTCTCCTTAGGCAAGCATAATTCTTTTTCTGAACAGTAAGTTTTCACGAATGAATTATACTGCACCTTCACAACCTGGTTAGGTTAGGTTAGGTTAGGTTAGGTTAGGTTAGGTTAGGTTAGCTACTGCAGCCAATGTTAGGACATCTCTGAGAAAACCGGAGAAGATGACTACTAACCAAGCAGGAGCTGGGAAGAAAACAAAGGTTTGTACATTTCTGATCAATTCTTGTACAGTTTGTCAGCTGGGTGACAAACCAAGATACTGGGGAGTTTACTGGGCCAGGGCACCTAGCTTCCACTGAGCTGGGAGTTATACATACAGATCATTGTCTCTGTGAACTCTCCTGGGCAGAGCCGATGACTTCCAACCAAACCCAGCCAACTGATGCGAGAGACTCCGTGAAGGGAACACTGAAAAATCCCACAGAACACCACTGTTTGAATTCACTACTAAATGCAGAAGATCTCTTGCTTCTGCAAATGCACAATCAGCAGATGTAAACTGATGTACCACTATTGATTTTAATAGCAGTATGGCAAACTCCCTGCCCCCATTTGATTTTATTTGATCTCAATGAAAAGGACATTAAGTCAAGATTTTGGGCTTTTAGTAGAGATAAAATGAAAAAAGAAAAGAGACAGGTTTAGGTATTACATATCAGTGCTCAGACAGAACAGTGATAAATGCTATATGGAAAACTTGGGAAGGTCTCTAAGAAGTATGAGGGAGGGTATCCTAGTCTGTAAGGAACTCAGCAATGGTATAGGCCTTGAGTTCACTGTACTTAGATTTTTCTGAAACCTTTCACAAATTTGACATGAACTAAGAAAACTTTGCCTGAAAAAAAAGTGTCTTTTCCTTAACTCCAGAACGATGATGGAATAGTCCTTTTTCAGTGTACAAAGAGCAATCATCTCAACTGCCTGGAAAACACAGCAAGGTGCAGAGTAGAAAAATAACCATCGTATAAAAACTGACTTTGTATTTGACTTTGATGAATTCAAATATGCCTCATACTCCTAACACTCATTTAGAAGTAAATGTTCAAAAGTCATCACTTGATCTTGAGCAGTATCTCTAAGATGGGGTTTTTTTAATGTTTTATGTTATTATTCATCACAGTACGTGAGCTGGGCAACTAACTGTATGCAAATAGTCTTCTTTTTTATTTTATGAAAAGGGTTTTCCTAAAGATTGGCTATTTTTTATGACATTGAAAGATACTGCTGCTTCCTATACTCCTTGCTGATCTTGTCAGCAGCCCGATGCCATTGCAGCTACCAGACTATAAGTTGATCAAAATTAACTCTAACATTAGAAGCAGCAAATAAAAATGGACAAGCAAAGAAAAAACAATATTGTTACAATGTATTTCTTATATTGTACATATCAGTAGTGGAATTCACTGTGGCCATGAGATATTGACAGAAAATGGAGTATTTCACTGGCTGGAATCTCCAAGTGCTTACTGCCAGTAATTCACCTATGGTAACACAAGGTGTTCATAAACAGTATTCTGTTACCGGATCTAATAGTTGCACAACCTCTGGCTGCACCTCACTGTTACATGTTATTTAATAGATAACTTGAGGTTATAATGGCTAAAATATGTGTACAAGGACATGGTTGTAGTGTCCTGCTCTCTCTAAGGAAAAGCAGATTATTAAAATTCTGCCACTCTATTTTTTTCTCAAGGTCTGCTTGCTGTGATTCAGTACGTAGAATAAGGTCCATTAGATTTTACTCAGACTTAAAATTTCCCTAAACTTGTTACCAGACTTAAACTTAAGTCATCCTTGAGGTTTGGATCATAGCTGACGTACATGGTATTTTTCTGCCTTCATCTGGAGCCTTGCAGCAATAAAATCTATTAAGGACTTGTTTTTCTTTCTGTGTGATCAGAGACACTGTGGACAGGTGGGTCTTGTTTGCTTTGGCCAGCATCAAGGTATAAGGAAGAAATACTGACGTGTGAAGAGCAGGCTTTTCCAGCCCAGAAAAGGATGGGCTTCACTAGGATACCATCTGGAGTAACTTTTGAGGTGGAGTCATTGATGTGAATCACATATAAATTAATTTGATTCCTCTCCTTTCGCATATTTGTCCCCGAGTCAGTAAACACTCCTTTTCAAAACTCAAATCCTGTCCCAAAAGTAAAATGTAGGAGAAGCCTGGTTTTGTGTTTGGGTTATTTTTACCCCTGATGATGAGCTAATATTGTCCCTTTTCTGACTCTCACCTAGCATGTAGGAAGGTCAGTGCACAGCTGGTTGACTTGCCGTGAATTCAACAGAAACTGTTCTGGGTAGATGTGATTTGCTCCGTTGGTCATTCTTTGTCTCTCTGCTTCTGTAACTCTCAATTTTTCTGTAACTTGCATCATTTGAAATTGGCCTGTATTATCACATTTCCTAAAACGGAACTTCTTCTAGTCACTGTGACCTCCGAGTTCCTCAGCTAAAGATATGGACGGTTTTTGCACTCCTTCCAAGGAAACCTTACCCAAAAACAGGGTTCACAGCTCTTGCACATTAAAATCATAGAATCACAGAATGGTTTGGGTTGGAAGGGACCTTAAAGATCATCAAGTTCCAATCCCTTGCCATGGGCAGGGACACCATCCAGCCTGGCCTTGGACACTGCCAGGGAGGGGGCAGCCACCACCTCCCTGAGCAACCTGTGCCAGGGCCTTTCCCATGCCCTGTCCCCATAAGGCATTGTGTGCAGCTCATCACCTGAACCCAACTCTTTCACAGGCCCTGCTGTAGTTGTAACCCTGAAACTTCCCAACCTGACTCCCCCAAACAGACGGCATTTCAGAATGGTATTTCAAACGCTTACCTTTAACTCAGAGCTCCCCAACACCACACATCTCCCACTAAAGCATTTCCAGAACAACCGTACCTAACCGCTCAGACTGCGTGCCCCTCATCACACAGCCAGCAGCACCCACGCAGTGCCTCAGGGAGTGGGGAACATACATCCCCCCCCTGCCCAAAACTGAGATCCCTCACCAGGCAGGGACCCAGTTGCCACAATCCCAGCTCATAGTGACAGTAAACACAAGTGGGGCTGGTTTCCATAGGTTATTTTCAGCCACTGATAACGCCTTTGTATGGGCCCTTCCTTGCAGAGACAAACTGTGAGTGTCTGTTCAACCTGGGGACCTATGGCAGCCACAATAGTACACGTAACTTCATCCTCTGCTTGGTTAAATTCTTGCTTTATCATCAGAAATGAGAAAAGGATTAATAAACTACTGAGTGGTATGGCACCCTTGATACCCTCTCAGGGAGAGGAAAGCTGGACAGCAAATCTTGAAAACTAGAGGTCAACCGTTCTTCAGATTTGGTTTTAGTGTCATTTTCAATGAATCCTGGACTTCTGCATCCCTAATGGATGAGGTTTGAGGGTCCTTTCCTATAAGCTAGTTAACCAGTAATATCGATTGCATCCTACCCTTTTCCAACTCTGACAGCACAAGGCAGCCAGCTTCACGCGTGCCTGGGAAGTACTCCACGCTTCAGAAATACCAGCAAGCAATCTGTGAGAGATTTCTATGTTCAATTATCACAGCCCCAGTAGTGACAAGGGAACAGAATGTGTGTAAACTCTACCCTTGAGTAAAGAGAAAACGTTTATTTTTAAATCTACTTACCTCCCCAGGAGCCCTATCTCCCTAGCACTAACTAAGGAGCTTGAATAAACTCTGGCTCTTAGTCCAGATAGTGTAGGAAAGCTTATCCTGATACAAACCTAGCAACATTATACTGGATGTCTGGAATTTTGTTTCACTCCATGTCTCCCGAGTGTGTTCCTCTTCAGCTTCAAAAGATTTTTATGAATTCCACATCCATTTGGAGTGAGTGAAATACTCAGGATACAAGCAACCTGCAAAGTATTTGTTTGTTTCAAGTGGCCACTGATGGATTTCTTTCTCAAATGACCCAGATTCTTCTTTTGTTGTGGACTAGCATGTAAAGCTATCGATGCCAACTGGTGAAAGAAGATTTAATCAAGTGATTTGATTGCGACAACGAAGACTGAAGTCAAATTGCATGCACGTGCCACTCCAGTAGCAGCTCCTTTCCCCGCCCCCCACCCCCCGCCAACTTCCACATGAGCAGCTCCAGGCCAGGTACTAAAAGCCTATTTTGCCTGAAGTGCAGCCAGGTGGAGATGGAGCAGGGAAGCAGGGCACAAGAGGAGGTGGTGCGCTGGCTCCATGCCCAACTTTGCAGCTCTGGCAGTGCCTGTGTGATCAGAGGGCTGCAGGGCCAGGGGCCATCCTCTACAGCCCTACCATGCAGGAGCTGTGGGCTGAGCTATCTCACGGAGCAACCATGACTGGCACAGGAAGGTATCAGGAGTATCTCCTTTGGGGTAGGGAGGGAAAAAGCAGGAAGAGTCACATTTTCAAGCTAAAAGCCTTTTCAGGATCTTTTTCAGCACTGGAGTTTACATGTCAGGGTGGCTCTTGCCTTTCTTGGAGCGTTTCCTTCACCTCTCCTGGTGCAGATGGCTGAGTGAGCAGCAGGATGGATGGATGGATGGATGGATGGATGGATGGAGATGCACCACCACAGGGACCATCCCTTGGGAAATCTCCCAGCTGCTCTGCTGCAGAAACACTCCCCCCAGTACGTGCTTGACTGTTCCAACAGACCTGCATGGTCAACGGGATGACACTGCAGACTGTCACAACCAGCATGCTAAAGCAGGATCATCTAGAGCAGGTTGCACAGGACAGCTTCGGCATGTTTTGGATACCTCCTGAGAAGGAGAGTCCAGAGCCTCTCTGGGAAGCCTGTGCCAGTGCTCTGCCACCCTCGCAGTAAACCAAATACCTTGATTGTACATGGGGTGGGAAGCCACATAATTTCTTACGCACCACATGTAGGGCAGCCCCATGCTAAGCATGGTGCAGGCTGTGTGCCAGTAATGTGAAGGGCAGGAGAAGCAAAAGACTATGGGATAAGCATTGAAGCAGGGCCCACACCAAGGCATATATGGTGCAAACAAGGAGCATTTGCTGCAGAATGTGACACACACACCAGGCCCAGGACTGGCAAGTTTCATGTGTTGTTGCCAAAAGCCCCAAATAATGCCCATTTCTCACACTAAGTGATAAAATCTGGTTCAAGTACCAAAACATTGCATATTTCCTATATTTTCACAGAATTGAAGAAATTTACCAAATACCGGGAGTGTGTGCTGCCATTACCTGGCATTACCCTGTTTGTATCTAACCTGTGTTGCTACACAGTGTTTGCATGCAGTCTGGTTATCTGAAGTGCACTGGACCTGGCACACACACATGCCATGCACAGAGCCATGCAAGCTCAGAGGGCCTGCAGAACAAAAGATGCTTTACGGAGCCAGGCTCAGTGCCTGCGTGGGTCACGGAGCACCACTGTCTCTATCTCCAAGGCTGCACCTAACCCCATGTCAATCTGTTTTTCTCTTCAAGGTACAGTTCCTCAGTCAGAATGGGGCCAAGACCCTATTGCTTGGTGTGTAAGGCTGAGGAACATGGACATTTAATGCTTGCATAGTCTGAAAAACAGAAGGGGGCAAAGGGACAGAAAGGTGCAAAAGGGACAGAAAGGTGCAAAAGGGACAGAAAGACTTCCTTGTTCTGCAGCAAACTGGCCAACTTCCCATTTCACACATTTCAACATCAGTCCTCTTACTAGCATTATCCTGGCAATCTATGTGATATCTTTGGGGAAAAAAAAAATAATTTCTATTAAAAAATCTCCTATGACACAGCATTTCTACTAAAAAATAGTTGCACTCAAGCACTATTTAAAAATACACCGCCTGTACAGGTACACAACAGAGCGGTCACATTGCTTTCTTCCTAATGTAACTCAGCTGCCGCTGCTGCCGAGCATGACTGAGGAACAGGAATGATGCAGGGTAACTGTCGTGGCTCCAGAGGAGGAGGGCCTCTCTGGGGAGTTCCCCTCCTGCCTGTGGTGACTGTGTGACAGCTAAGGAGGTGCACTAAGGGGAGGTTCGCAGAGGATGTGGCAGGTCCTTTTCATAAAGCCTTCCAAAAAGCGTCACTGTCAGGACTGGTTTCGACGTGCCATGCTTACTTGTCAGACGGCCATCACGGAGCACCTAGTGGAAAAGAGGAGTGATACTGCTATTCCACTAACAGTAGGTAAAGAAAGTATAGGCCTTAGGGGTTGGACATTTTGATGCAGCACTTTTAAGACAATCATCAGAATGAAAGAAACCTTAATCTGCTCTGGCTCTGCCATTGCCTTTCTGCATTTCTTTGGACCTGAAGGTCTTTAAAACTTCCTTCTGCTCCATCTGTGGAAACAAACCACTTTCTCTGCTTCCTAAGAAGGTGAGAGTGACAATAACTGATTTTTAGGTTCTTATTACTTGCTTGCACATGGCAATGCTGATTATATACATATCTAGGCCAGTAATATTAAATCTTTTTTGATTTGTAGACCCCTAACCATGTACAGGTGGAAGCAGACCACTGGCCATGTGTTGTTTTTCTTAGGTACTTTTTACAGATCAATTTGAAATCATTGTTTTTCACAGACTCTGAATACCTGCAACATTTTAAGAGGCTCTGTGACAAATTATAAGCATTCAATTGATAAGGAAATTTAAAATAGTTTTTAAAATTAGACCACAGCCATATTTTAGCATACCAAAGCAATCTGTTGATGTGTATATTTTTACAGAAGTCTCATTCAAAATAAATATGCCAGATGAACAATGTTTTTCCATTCTCTACCTTGTAAAAAAGTCACTCTTGTACCCTGTAAAACTCTTCAAGTCTTTTTCACTGTCTTCATTGTCTCTTGTAGGCTACTAAATACCTCTTCTAAACCAATTAGAATTTCATCTGGCTTCTTACATAAACCTAATTTATGAATGAAAACATGTTTGGGCAAAACTATATTATGAAGTTTAAAATAAAAAAAACAACTCTACAAGCCCTTCAAAAATCCCTTTCAATATTTTAACTGCACAGGATCTCTACTCTGATGCGTGATGCTCATTAGTAATTTTTCTTGCCTGGACAGTTTCTCAGAGTATGTGTTTCGTTTCTCTTCTAAAACGCTCACCAACAGAAACCCATAGAAAACACCTCCTTGAAAGCTGTTACTTATAGATGTGTGACCTGAAGTGGGAAGGCATATTTGCTAAAGAAAATACTGAAGAGATTCTTGGCTCCAGGGTGTCCCTTTACCTCAAACTCCCCAGGGGCCAGCTGCACCCCACTGTACAGGACTTCTGGGAAGATGTAGTTGGTGCCAAAGGTGCCGCTGAGGGAGAACATCTCAAACCTGGTCTGAGCCATCTCCACCGGCTGCCCGCAGGAGCTCAGCTTTGTGCTCTTGCACTTGAGCAGCGTGCATATCTGTAGGGAGGAGGGAAGAGAAAGGCAAAAAACTGCTAAGCTTTCAACAGTTAAGAGCTGGATTTGATAGCAGGAAAGGTTCTCATGAAGCTGTGGGTGGGTTGGGATGTAGGTTTATACAACCCACACTCACTCCTATGAAGCCAATTACCTGCCAATGGTATTTTATGAGGGAACCATGAAGCCCATCAAATGCACCCAGGACATAAACTTCATCGTTGCTCTTGTTTGACATCCGATACACCAGATGACAGCAGAGGTCTCCTTGGCAAACCGTGTAATTTCCACCTTCTTGTCTGAGTTCACTGAAAGTGAATATATCCTGCCGGACAGCTCCCGAAAAAGTGTCGTTTTCTGGAAATTTCTTGATGCTTGTGGCATACGAGCTCCAGTTGACAGCCGGGGGGTAGGTGGGAGAAAGACGCGGGCGTGCGCTCAGCTCTGCTATCAGGAGACGTCCCTCCCGTGTGGTGCTGTCATAGTGGTAGGCCGCGGGTCCCTCTGGCGTGAACAGCCCACTGCCTGTTGAGGATACCCACCAGCCCATGTCAGCTCCCCAAGCACAGCACGGCTGGGGGCCCAGCCACCCCCATGCCTCACAGGTGGGCTTTCTCAGTGATGCTACTTTTCAGTCCACACGTTACAGAGAATTTTGGAAGAATTTTAAAGCACACAACCACTAAAATACCCATCATAGTATAAAAACACCTCCTAAACTTCACAGGTATTGAACTTCACTTGTTCTTGAATGCCAATTTAACATACAACCATCCCCCCCTTTCATTTCTTTTGAGAACTCAGGTTAATTAAAATATAACTCAGAGCCATAAGTGTGGTGTATTTGCCAAAGAAGGAAACCATCTTGGTAGTTGTATTTAACAGAAGGAAACCCAGGGCTTTGGTGTAGTCAACTCAGTCTACTCAGGGCAGACAAAAATGTTCCTTCGTGGCTTTGGCTTCAGAGGGGAGTTACATCTGCAGCTACAGTAATGTTTGCTCAGATTACAGGGAAAAAAATGACAGTAAAAATCTATTCAGATCAAACCAAAACTTAAATATCTCTAAATCTTCAGCAGCCATAAACACCTGAAAATGTTTTATTCAGTATACAAGAGGAATGCTCCTTTTGGTTTTAAGTTAAGTTCTATTTAAAAGATATTTTTCTCTTTTTAACTGATTGAATTTTGAACAAAAAAAATGCTGCCTCTATATGAGAGGAATTTAACTTTTAAATGATCCAAATTTCGTGGCTTTGATTTCTAATTTTGTCTCTCCCAGAACATTCAACATTTTCTTGTCTGAAGCTGTTCACTACATCCAATACAACATCAAGAAGATTTTTTTAGCCTGATGAAAACACTGTTTTCTAGAGATGTCACTACTCATAAAACATTTCTTCCTCCTTCTGAATCCAGAACCCTGAAGACAATTTCCCTTTTCCCAAATGCAACTCACCTGTCATTTGCAAGCTGAGGTTGTGAGTGTTTGCTGAAAGTAAATTGACACCCATGCCCATAGCCCAGGCTGAGTGAAACTCAATTGCTGTCAGGAAGGGCAGGACGTTCATCCAAGCCGTGGGGAACAGCACGGTGTCCACCTGCAGCTCGCTCACCAGGACCACGGCAGGCTCCCGGAAAAGGATGTCGAAGCATGTGAAAATGCCAAACTTTCCAAAAGGGGTCTCAAAGGTGACTCTTTCAGGCTCTTTAGGGTAATTAAACTGAGTTTCTTTTCTAAACAGGTTGTACTGCAGGGGAAGAAAATGGCATATTAGAAAATAAAAATAAGGCAAGATTATGAACAGCTACTTTTGCATCTGAGATGGGTTTTAAGGCAAAGCTGATGATTGACCTACCTGAACTGTCTGGCATACCATGTTTCTATCCATTCATCCATCCATCCATCCATGCATCTATTCAACCCTCTCCCTCTGCAAAATGGGGTGGCTGCACCCAACCTGCCTCCTGAAAGCATTGCCTAGCTATGTGGCTTGGCTAAAACTGTGCTGAGGACCAGCTAACACTTACTGAGTGGAAAGCTCTGTCACTGCTTCTTTCCCGCTTAGTACCATAAATGTAATCCCTTAGGTGTTTGGTATCCACCATGTGCTCTGTAGCTGTGGTGCTCCTGGAATTAATGCCAGATTGACCAAGCGTTTGCCTGCTTTTCCTTCTGGCCATAAGATCCTGGCATCAGATCATCCTGGATTGGTATCTGCTCTAAAGCTATGTAACATTATTGTATAAACCATCTGAAGATGGTGCTAGAGAACTGGAAAGTGTACTGATAGTCAATGACAGGATGATGCTGCAGTGCCTCCTTTACCTTGTGGTAACGAGCCACCAGTTTCCCCTCCGAGTCATAGACAACGTTGGTGTTGTACTGGTAGCGACCATCGCTGGGGCAGCCGGGATCACTGGAGTTACACGGCTTCTTGTCCCCCATGTTGGCAACCACGTAGATGGAGTTGTTCCTGGCCATGCAGCTGAGTCGCTCCTGCACTGGTGCTGGAGCAAACCTAATTAATTTTTGGTGAAAGAAAAAACAAAAAAAATTTTACAATTTTAAGGTCAGAAGTGGAAGAAATGCTTTCAAAATTACTATTCCACTATGCCTGGGTGCAGAAAAGGGGATAGCTCAAATCACAGTTTCTCTTAATTTTCTTCTCTGTTCATAGCATCATTTTAAACTGCTATTCTCTTTTAGGTTTAAGAAATGGTCTCCCTGTGTTCTTCCTTCCTGTACTCTTACAAATGTTCATTTTCTGTGTGGATACAATTCCCATGTATCACACATACAAAAATATGGGCAGCTGCAGAAAACAAAGGGTAGAATAAACCAGTATAGAATCATAAACTCAAAATAATTTACAAATACCTTTTCAGGCAGCTCTAAGCCTTGATTTCAACAGACTATTTTAGACTACTTTAAGGCTCTTCACTTCATTTAAGGCAGCTACCCTTAAACCTTTAGTAAAAAGTGGCATTTACACAGCATTTACAGAGGTGAGGACTGATGAAATCTAACTTCATAAAGCCTCAACAGAGTAGAAAAGCTTAGTGTAGGCAGGGTTCTGGTCCTCCTGGTGTCCCCTGCTGACCCCCACACACTCAGAGCATCCCTGTGTAACACAGCAGACTGTGCAGCAGCTGGTTTTCCAAAAGGCACGTCTTCCAGATCTAGAGAAATATTTTGTGCTATTTGATTTAGAAATCAGCCAGCCATGAGCTGAGGACCGAATCACCTTGTTCAATCTCTGCACCTGACATGGTAACCTAGCTCAACTTACAGAAGATTTTCACAAATGAGCCACAGTGATGAAGTTTTACACATTTTAAAAATAATGATTGTGCCTAAAATTTCCTCATTTTCCTCCTTTTGTAATTTTAAAAAGTGAGACTGTCTCAATTCTTTTATTCTGGCATGTTCCCATTACCATTTAATTAAGAGTACTTGCATCTCATTTTTACAGTATGTGGGGTATTTAATAGAATAAAAAAATTAGCAGTTCTCAAGCACTTATTGTGAGCATCTCATGACTCCATGAGACACTGTTTTGAAAGCACATGAATCACTGCAGAACAAATCACCTTGTGGGGTTGGTGCAGGGAATCCAGTTCACCGCCGGATCAGGGATATCCTCCAGGTAGGGGTAGATGCCTTCTCTTGATAAACTCCAGCCGTAAATCCCATCTTCAGGAGTCACAATGATCTTGGCACCCTGAAACAACAGGCTTCATTCAGAATGCACCCATCAACAGATAACCAGGAGGGTCAGCAGGAGCAGAAAACACTAGCTAACAACACTCACAATACATCTCATACCTGCTGGGCTGCTTCCTTGACGGCCCCTTCCAAGATGTCCATGTTTTTGTTCATCAGGGCCAAAGCATCAGCAGGGGAAACAGGCTTGAAAGTGAAACCTGGCAGGATGACCGCGTGCTCGTAGACGGCAGCAATGAAGGTGTCAGAGGCAAGGGCCTGGAGAACTGCAAGTGCTAGCACTGCAGCGTGCAGGAGAGGCTGGGAAGGGAGCATGGCTGGTGCCTCGCAGCTTCTGAGTTGGGCATGAAGAATATAAACTGGATAGAAAGAGGAGGAGTAAAGACTAATAAGTTTGCTTTGGAAATAATCTTCTCTTGCATAATCTGGGAAGGTACAATAGAGTTCTGCCAACAATGAGGACATTTATTTATTGTATGAAGGGAAAGAAACATTTCTAGGAATTTAATCTTGTTTCAAATTTGAAATGCTGTAAATAAAACATGATCAAGAGGCTAATCGAGCATGTCAGCAGGCATGCTGATCTACAGGAGTCTCCACAGAAGGAGCACTTACACAGCCCATTCACACATCCCCCTCCAGGCTTCCAAACCCATCTCCAGATGAGCCCAGACTCCTCTGGTTAGAGCACGCTCCTCCATGTAACCTTGCTGCACGTGTTGGCCATCTTTGACAGTTCAGGCAGGGCTGAAGGCAGACCACCTGCATGCTGTGCAGCCCTCCTGCCTCACAGTGCAGCTGACTGACCTACGCTTACTACACACATGGTCCTGCCTTGCCTCTGGCCACGGGCTCATTACAGCTGTAGCAGGTGCCCTGGGAGCATCCTCCCTCCCGGGCCTGTCCTGCAGAATAAAGTAACCCTTGAACTGTGCTGACCCCTCTGCATAGAGCTAACACACTTGCCTGTTTTGTGAGAAAGAATTAAACGCCACAGGGTTATTTTTAATTGGTTTGGTTCCGAGAAGAACTTTTTATGCAATAAGCGATTTGAAACTGCCCGTACGAAGCGATTTACTTTTTTCTGGAAGCCCCATGTATGGAGCCTGGAAGTCGCCCAAGAGGAAGACGGAGGCAAGCAAAGCCACGGGGAAGGGGGGCAGCAGCAGGGGGAGGAGGGGGAAGCTTTAAAAGGGTAAGTCTTGCACAAAACCTGGGAATTCCCCAGGAAGATGACACCAGGAGATGCAATCACCCTGCCCGGAAGGCCTCACACCACCGAAGGCCAGAGAGCCGCCAGCATTGAGCAATCCTGCCTTACGCCCCTGGCAGAGAAAGCCACCCCGGTGCTGCAGCTGAAGACACAGCCACTCCCCAGGTTTATAAGTGGTCCAGGCATGGTGCTGCTGCCCTAACGCAGTTCAGGGCAAGCTCAGGTCATGGCAGGAAAAACAAGCCAGTTTGGGAAATCTCGGCAAAGACCAGCGCAGACACATTCCTGCCCAAAATCGAGGGGTGGGGTGCAGGCAGGGCTGCAGGAGGCAGGTGGTCAGTCCCGAGCTTGGTGTTGCTCCACAGGCACTCCCAGTGCCCCCCCAGCTCAGCACAGTACTGGCTTACAGGGCTGCTCCACATCGCAGGGGGCTGCAAGGCAGGCTGTTCCTCTGAGCAAACCCATCAGCGTGCCACTGGGTAACGGTGCTCTGAAGGCCTCACTCACGTCCCCAAAGGTCTCTATGGTTAAGCACTGCAAAGGGGAGCTAGATTTTCTAAATTTTGCCTACTGCAACCTGTCCTCTTACGTTTACAGTTCACCCCGTTGGAAACCTTGAAGCTGAAACTGCATGTTCCCCGAGATCCCTTGTACCTGGTTGCCCAAGTTTCTTACCTGCTTCAGTTCTGATTTCAGCTGCCAGGTAACAGAACGCCTTTTGCCGCGCTTCCCTGGGCAAGGCGTCTGTTGTTACTGCTGGCTGCACACAGCCGTGTCTTTACGCAGCCTGAGTCGGTGTGAGGATCTTGGGCAGCCCTGCACAGGCTTAATTTCTGTCTGCTTGACTCACTTCACACAATAACACATTTCACAATGATAAATGTTACACAATCTCTGCAGGAAAAGGAATTTGGTGCTCTGATGGCTTCTGCCGGTCTTCGACAGGAAAATATTTGATGTACAAATATACCAACCAATCCACAGTGGCCCTGAACCAAATCCTGAATTCAAGATACTCACCAGATTCGGGATTGGGATCATATACATATATAGTACTTGCAGACACATTCCCTTAGCCAGAGGACTGGTACCAGCAGTGAAAGGATCTGAAGGAGCTGCCTCAGCTCCTGGACCAGCCACAGGCTCTGGCTCAATCCCTTCTGCATTGCAAGATGAGAACATCTTGCATGCCATAGCCTCCCATAAATCCAGATCCTTTCCTGAGGAGAGAGCTGCTGTGTCATCCACACGTTCCTGGGGGACAAGTGCAGTCTCTGTGCTGAGTTTGTACCCATGGGAAGAAGATCACATGGGGTGATCCCTTGACAGACGGATCAGTCTGCGGTCAGACTCCAGCAGAGAACAAGGGTTTTAAGGGAACATGACTCTGGCAGTGTTGAGCTTTCATGGGTACATTGTCTGGGGCTTTTGATAAACATGTCATTATGTTAGACATGACACTATGTTATGTCACATGTGAGTATCTATTTACATTTGAAAACAGAAAAGGTTGTACAGTGCACAGCTGTGATTATCAGTGCTGGGGTCTGAATGATATTGCACTCCCAACTTCCCACCAGCTCCACAACATAAGTAAGTACATGGGACTGAGGACCTTGAGAGCACCATGCTGAGACCAGGAGTGGTGCCAGTGTGGGGAAAAGGAAGGAGAAATTAGATTAACACAGTTCTCTGACCACTCTTAAAAGACACAGACCATACACATGTTTATACATTGGTATGCTGAAGGAAGGTCACTAGAGTCCAGCAGCAGCAACAAAGTATAGGTTGCTGTGTGAGAAGATGTGCCTTCTCACCAGCAGTGGCTGGTCTTCAGTAAAAATCTGACACACACTCACGCCCCCCAGTCCATACAGTAAATGAATTTGCAGGGCAGCACCACCCAGTGTTATCATGAAGGAGCAAAGGACAAAGCTTATTTCACATATGTTGGTGTTACACAACCAGAAAGAGAGAAATCAAGAGGGAGGAGCTGCTGTATGGTACCCTGTCACCTGGTAACCTCTTTATTGGGTGTGAAAAGTTCCAGCACTGAATAACATCCAGTGCAACCAGCAGGTACTGGCAAGCTGTTCTTCAGAGCTGGCAAGCAGAGTATTTTGGGGTTACAATTCCAAGTTTGCTTCACCAGAGGTTCCAAAGAAATGATGATTCATTCTGAGTTCTGACCAAGAGGCATGGCAGGATTTGTTTCAAGGTTGGCTGTTTGATTGGAGTTCTTGCTCAGCCTCTGTGATGCACTATTCTGTGCTGCCATGTGCCACATGAAATGCACTGAGGGCATAAAAGCAACACAAATACAGGAAAAATATGCATGAGTGGAGTAAAAGAGCAGGCCTGCACAGGTCAGCCTACGTGGGGGTGTACTAGAGACAAAGCATTCTTGAGCTTTTTTGTACGGAGTTGCCATGAATCACATCTTTCACTGTTCTGTTTACTGGTCACATAATAATTTGCAATTATGAAGTATGCAATGATATTTTAATAAGAATATATTTACTGACCCACAGTACAGATTTTCTGAGGACTAGGACAGAAAACAGAGAGAGAAACACAACTGCTGTTTTGCACTGATCTTTTATGATTGGTAATCTTATGCTAAAGCAACAGATACTTCTCAGTAATATTGCTGCATTATTACTAAACAAAGCACACTGGTAAGAAGTTGTGCAACTTCAGATAAGGTGCATAATTGGGATTGCTGTAGTAGAGGATGCTGTATCTTGTCTGGACATGAGATTAATTGTATGCAGCTTCAGTTACGGTTACATCACGGGAAGGCTGGTGGTTGCTGGTGGTTGCTGGTGGTTTCAGGGTATCCTTTTCATACCACCGGCCAAAAAGAGTCACAGTGACAACTGGTTTTGTTGGTCTTGCCTTACTGATCAAGCGCCCATCTTTCAATACCTGATTGGAAAAGGTAAGAGAAGGATGTAGTTAGAGGATTACAGGTATGAACATGCTAAGAGCTCAGAAAGATGTGACACAACAGGAAGAAGGTACGTCAGACTGTCTCTTACTGAAACTAGATCTGACTATAAGCAAGGTCACTTTTACTGTATGGAGACAATTTATGCCATTACTACCCTGCAGAGAACCTAGCATGGCACAGCTGCAGGGTGCCCCTTTACCTCGAACTCCCCGGGGGCCAGCTGCACCCCGCTGTACAGGACTTCTGGGAAGACGTAGTTGGTGCCAAAGGTGCCGCTGAGGGAGAACATCTCAAACCTGGTCTGAGCCGTCTCCACCGGCTGCCCGCAGGAGCTCAGCTCTGTGCTCTTGCACATGAGCAGCGTGCATATCTGCAGGGAGGAGAAGACAACAACATATTTAGCAAGACGGAAACTCTCTGGTTGGAGAGCCTTGTGTCATCAAAGTTAGTGTGTGTCAGAGCAGGTGACTGTCACAGGATCTCTTTCATAACCCTTAAGCAAATCCTTTTAGTTGTAGCTTAGTTTTTTCAACCCTTCATCTAACTGGGGGAAATCCATAGCCTTAGTTTTTAGAAATCACAGAATAGGAGGGGTTGGAAGAGCCCTCTGGAGATCAGCTAGTCCAACCTCCCTGCTAAAGCATGATCACCTAGAGCAGGTTGCACAGAACAGTGTCCAGGTGGGTTTTAAAGATCTCCAGAGGAAAAGACTCTCTGGGCAGCCTGTGCCAGTGCTCTGTCACTCTCACACTGACACTGAACTTCCCGTGTTCCAGTTGGTGCCCGTTGCTCCTTGTCCTGTCACTAGGCACTGCTGAGAATAGCCTGGCCCCTTCCTCTAGACACCCACCCTTTATATATTTATAAGCTCTGATCAGATCCCCTCTCGGTCTTCTCCAGAAGAGCAGCTCTCTCAGCCTTTCTTCATATGAGAGATGCTCTAGTTCCCTCATCATCTTTGTAGCCCTAATAATAAGAAATAAGCTTGGTTTCTGATATAAGTGCTGCCAGAGCACCTTACTTCATCCTGTCACTGCCATTAATTCTTACAATTTCCAGTTCTCTCATTTGAAGATTCCTTTCTCACACGTCTTAGTAAGATGACTTTGTGAATGGACATTTGAGGCAAATAAACCAAAGTTCTCCTCCTGTGCAAATGTACACACAGGTCCTCTTACTGGTATTTGTGCCTGTTGTAATGACAACTCATTAGATGGCCTGGTAGTCCATGGGAAATTTGAATCTGATGTTCTCCATCCAACTCCTGGTGAATGTACAACAAGGTGACTGTCAGCACTCTCTGTTACAGTTTTGTGTTAGCATTTGTAGCACATAAAGGAAAGTAGGAATGGCAATGTTTTGTCCTTAAAGTTAAGGACATATGAATGGTTACAGACACCGTGAAGAAGTATGAAAGAGGGCTAGCTCTCCTCTGTGAAATTGGGCTGCTGCTCCCGTGAAGGTTCGAACGATGTTGTCTGGATTTTCTGGCAGGTGATGCAGAAGTTTGTCTATTTGTGTCAGATATTGGGGGATAAAAGAAATGCATTTGTAAACATGAGAAGTATTACTCATCAGCAAATATGGTTTCCCTTTGAAATGCAAATAAGAAGAAATAAAGAATCTAATTCTCTCAGCATGTTCTGACGAAATGAGAAAAACACTGAGGGGAAAAGGAAGAGTAGAAATGTCTGTATTCTCTAGAAAATGATACTGGTAGAGACCATCTCATAGTTTCCACTGAAATAAATTTTCCAGGCAAGTTCACCAAGAACTGAATTTATCCAAGCTACTTTCTGAAACATATTACATGAGCTGTTTGCTGGCGAAGGCCTCCTCTGCACATCCTGGAGTCTTTACCAGCTGAAATGCAAAGGCCATGTTGATAGACAGAAGTAACTAAAAAACAATAACCTGCCTGCACAATAACTTAATTGTGAAGGCAAAGGTTTTCTAATATGGCTTTAAGCAAATTCAACTATGATGTAACTCACTGTCTTCCCAAACATGTGGTTAAAAGAGAGGAAGAGTGAATATTTCCAGTAAAGGTCCTATGCCATTTCAGTAAACTTCATTACTATGGTTTAAGTGATGACAAAAAACTAACATCACAGTGATTAAATTATTAGAGCATCTCATAAAGATAGATATGATCAATTGATTTTTTAACAGCAGCTGCCTGGTGAAGATTACAGAGGAGATTCAGAACACCTACTGCAGATAGTCACAAAAGAGGACCTAAATTTAGCCAATATTGCATGGCTTAAAAGAAAACCAGTTCCCAGTGCACTCTGGGAACTGAAAAGAGGTTAGAGACCTCTCCATTACATTTGCTGGATTTAAAGGTAAGCAGGCTTGGACATTTTAGCAACTACTTCCCTTTGCTAACAAATAGGATACCAAGGCTCCAGCATACAAGAAAGCCATTGTCCTTCCCCTCCCGCCAAAGCCTGAAGGTTTCTCCCTGTAAAGAAGCTTCCTAAAATAAGTACTCCCCCTCCAAAGAATCATTACCTGCAGATAGTAATGTCCTTCGACGACGTGAAGCCCGTCAAAAGCACCTAGCACATAAACCTCTTCTGTTTTCCCTGCCATCTTGTAGCTCAAGTGACAGCAGAGGTCCTTCTGGCAAACGTGGAGATCCCCCTCAGGTGCAGTGAGGTCAGTGAAGGTGAACCAGTCATGGAAGATGAGTCCTCCGAATTCATGGGGATTTGGTGAAGGTCTTTCGATACTCAAAGCGTATGAGCTCCAGTTGACAGCAGGCGGGGAGGCAGGAGAAAGGCGAGGGTGTGCAGCTAATTCAGCCATGAGGAGGTGACCATCCTCAGTATCCATATTATAGTAGTATTTTCTGGCTCCGTCTGGTGCATAAATACCACTCCCTGAGGAGAGCATGACAGTCAGTCCAAAAAGAATTAAAAAATTCATATTGTCCTTTCAATTGTCCCTACCACTAGTTTATCCACTATGTTATAAATATCACAGAAATGTCTCATCAAAGGTGACCATTAGCCACTCAGCACATAGTGCTCATGCTCTGGCAAAGAACAGTATTTATTACCCTATGTGAGGTCTGCTTAGCATAGCCAAAGGCAGAGGATGCCACGGAATGGTGTATTTAGGGCCTCCCAGCTATCTTTTCTCTTGCATGCAACTTAAGAGTTGCTTAAGAATTCCTTTATTCTTGGCTACTCAATGCAAAAGGACTGTCCACTGATCGAAACCATCCAAAACACAACACAGGTAGGTATCACAGGCCCATCCGGGTGAACACAGAGGAAGATAGCAGCTGTCCAGGCCCCTTTACAGTGCCTGAGGACTCCTCCTCGTGAGGGGAACTCACACCAAACATCAGAGGGAAATCAGAGATCTGTCATACCCAACACTGCCAAAGAACCACATAAAATAGACGAGCAGTAGCCTGTCAGCCATATCAAATAAGAAGCCCTAAACCAATACTGTGATTTAACAGTGAAAATACTGGTCTAGATATAAGGTACAGATCTATCATGTAAGCTAAGGTCTATAAAATCAGTGCTGTTAAAAGAAAATGCAGACTTCTTAGCAGCATTACCACATCACGTCTAAAAATTTGTTTTTAACATTTCTTCCATACCTGCCTTAAAACCAGCTACAAATAAGTCTTATGTTTAGCCAGAATAAATGGAGCCATGCACTGGGCTTACAAGCACATTTATCATTTGGCACTCAATACAGACTTAGGAGAGGAGAATACAAGAACCTAAGTTTCAGAAGTTTCTACTCAGAGAGAAGAGACATAACTTCCTAATTTTTACAGGCACTAAAAAGAAAGAAAGGAAAATCCCAAGAAGCCAGGGAGAAGAAAGCACAAGTTTTCCCATGCTTTGTATAGGACCAGTAGGAACAGGGATTGTCAGGTTTCAAATTTGGTGACTAGGCTCTTCACCTTCAAAAAAACCAAAAGTCATTCCTCTGCCAATCACCTTGCAGAACAGAGAATAAAGATTCATGTCTACGAAAATTTTTCAGAGTGAAAATTAATTACCTGTCATTGTTATGTCATTAAAAATGCTGCTTCCATATGGGAGGATGAAAATTTAAGCGAAACTTTGTTCTATTTTTTAAAATAAAATTTCACGTTTAAATGATCCAAATTTCATGGCTTTGATTTCTAATTTTGTCTCTCCCAGAACATTCAACATTTTCTTGTCTGAAGCTGTTCACTACATCCAATACATCAAGAAGATTTTTTTAGCCTGATGAAAACACTGTTTTCTAGAGATGTCACTACTCATAAAACATTTCTTCCTCCTTCTGAATCCAGAACCCTGAAGACAATTTCCCTTTTCCCAAATGCAACTCACCTGTCATTTGCAAGCTGAGGTTGTGAGTGTTTGCTGAAAGTAAATTGACACCCATGCCCATAGCCCAGGCTGAGTGAAACTCAATTGCTGTCAGGAAGGGCAGGACGTTCATCCAAGCTGTGGGGAACAGCACGGTGTCCACCTGCAGCTCGCTCACCAGGACCACGGCAGGCTCCCGGAAAAGGATGTCGAAGCATGTGAAAATGCCAAACTTTCCAAAGGGGGTCTCAAAGGTGATGGCTTTGGGCTCTTCAGGGTAGTTATACTGAATTTCTGACATAAAGAGATTATACTGTAGGGGAAGAAAGCAGGTAAACCAGTTAAAGGCACTTACTGGACTATCCTGGAGTCATGCCCTAAAATTTTTCAAAATGACAAGAGAATTTTTTTAACCTGTGTTTGAAGCCTTCACATGTAGGAAGTCAAGCTAAAATTGTATGACAGCCACAGTACCCAAAAGGTGGATATGGGGAGACACATTTGCTCTGGTGTCTAGCTAGGAAAGCAACCATCTATCTGCAGGTCTACCGGTGTCATCCAAATGCAACTCCCATTAAAATAATCTCTCCAGTCTCCCCACCTAGTTTATAATTCCAGTGATCCAAAAGACACACAGGAGAGAAATAATGAAGAGGAGCATGGAGGCTCTGGTGCCAAGAGACAGGGTTGGTGACCTTAGTGTGGAGATGCACAGAAGGACTAGAAGCACACAGCACCAGGAAGGAAGGGTGAGGCAGTGCAGGGGGACTGCAGAGCAGAGAACAAAACAGAGGTGGTAGTGATGGAGGAAAGGCAGATGATCTCAGCCAATAGAAAAATCCAAGTTTGAGACATTCTCAGTTTTCCAATGTTTTCATTCAAATTTACTAAAAGAATCCTTTAATCTCCCCATGGCCTGGACAATTGTCGTGGTTTTGCCCCAGCCGAGGGCCGCACCCCACACAGTCGCTTGTACTTTTAAAAGGAAGGGGGAAGGAAAGTTGGGGGAGGGGGAAAAGGGAAGGAAGAAAGGAGGAAAAGAAACCACAACCTAGAAACCAGAACCCCGCAGGTTGGGATAAGGATAGTTTACTAAACAATAACAGAAAACTAGATATAACAATAACAGGAGTTTATAGCACAAAATAGATGAAACTGGTGATACACAATGCAGTTTCTCACCAAACCACACAACTCAGGCCGCACAGCTTAGAGCCGTCCCGGAACCCGACCGTCCCCAGAAACTGCACGTCCTGGCATTGTCTCCTCCTCTTCCCCCCAGTCCCCCTTTATACTGAGCATGACGTAACTGGCATGGAATATCCTCTTTGGCCAGTTCGGGTCACCTGTCCTGGCTGCGTCCCCTCCTTTCTCATTAGTAAGGAAGTATGAAGAACTGAGAAAGGTCCTTGATTGCCCGGCAACAACCAGAAACATCAGGGTGCTATCAGCACTGTTCTCATCCTAACACCCAAACATGGCATTCCATCCCCTGCTAAAAAAAATTAACTCCATCATAGCTGAAACCAGGACAACAATAAAGACATGCCACCAAGCCAAAAAGTAGGTTCAGCTTTACTGAACTTGTAACTTGGCAGCTGGGCCATGCCAGGCTGAACGACCAGCCTCCTCAGTATCAGTGTCCACCTCACTCAGCATAATCTCTATTCTCTATGTGAAACACTGGACCCAAAGGGAATTATGAACAACCGAATTACTTCTAGCCACACTGGCATGCTATCCAGCACATGGCCCCCAAACAACTTTGACAAACCTTGCAGGTAGGCACATCAAATGGAAAGAAGACACTTTCGTTGGGTACAAATGTTTCAATGACATCATCTGAATTTGTACCCAGCACGAGTCTGTCCAGGTAATTCCTATTATGCAAAAACCATGCTGAAACATCATCAGAAAAACATCTTCCTTAAATCAGACTATTCATGAAAGGTGAGATACAGATGAACAGTTTAAAATCCTGAGATATCAAGGGTTGGTCTGCTGAAAAGCTGGCAATGAAAACTAAAGCAGCTCAAGCAGAAGGGTTTCCAGTAACAGGGAATTAACCAACCAAGGATGTCAACAAAAACCCTGCCTCTAAATTGGACCTGAGGAATCATTTTTTATTCTAGTCTGTTTTGAGAAACATGACAGCAAATGCAAAATTGGAGTCAACACTTCACAGCAACAGAGATATTTTGAATTATAAACAAAAGCAAAAAATACACCACAGGAAAATGACTGGTATTTAATTTCCTTGCCAAATGGAGACATTTTGGAAGTTGTGAAAAAAATAACTTTTGACTTCCCAAGTCCACTTTACCTTGTGGTAACGAGCCACCAGTTTCCCCTCCGAGTCATAGACAACGTTGGTGTTGTACTGGTAGCGACCATCGCTGGGGCAGCCGAGATCACTGGAGTTACACGGCTTCTTGTCCCCGATGTTGGCAACCACGTAGATGGAGTTGTTCCTGGCCATGCAGCTGAGTCGCTCCTGCACTGGTGCTGGAGCAAACCTAACGTGGTTTAGACCAAAAAAAAAAAAAACAACAATCCAACAAAAACAAAAAAACCCAACAAAGACTACCAAAATTTGTAGTGACCATAACCAGAGCCCTGAGGGCATGTCAGCAGCATCTGCTGTCCTGCAGGTTCTGGAGCCCTGCATCGGCGTCCAGAGGGACACGCTGGCCCTGGGCTGCCTGCCAGCACCCCTTGGCACCCAGGTTCTGCAGCAAGCCAGTAACCCTGGGGCTGGGAAAGGAATCGCTGGACAGAGGAAGAGACCAACTTCGTGTTACAGAGAAGAACTTCTTAGCATCTGGCATAGCAACACTGAGGACTGTAGATCTGGGCCCTCAAGCTGTGGAATAGCATAGCTGATGTGGTCAAGGCAATTCATCTCCTCCCACAGATGGAAGAACAAAGTCCTCCAGCTATGGCACAAAAAGCAGTGGCGTATTCCTTTCAAGATGTGACAGGCTATGTGCCATAGACTGGCAGCACCCCTGCAGCACCTCTGGGCCAGTAGAGAGCAGACATTGTCCTCTCAAGGTGGCAGTGCATATATGGCTGTCCTGGTTTTGGCTGGGATAGTGTTAATTTTCTTTCTAGTAGCCAGCATAGTGCTGTTTGGATTTAGTGTGAGAATGACGTTGATAACACATTGACGTGCTCAGTTGTTGCCCAGTAGTTGTAGTGCTTACACTAAGTCACAGACTTTTCAGCTTCCCAGGCCCTGCCATGTGCAGAAGCAGCTGGGAGAGCCCAGCCAGGATAGTTGGCACAGACTGGCCAAAGGGACATTCCCTGCCACAGAGCGTCATGATCCGGACAGAACTGGGGAAGCGAGCCAGGAGGTGGGATTGCTGCTGGAAACAGGCTGGGCATTTGGGGTGGGGTGTGAGCAATCGCATTTGTACATCACTTGGTTTATTATTCTTATGTATTATTACAATAACAATAATCATCATCATAATCTTCTTTTGTTATCCTCTTAAACTGTGTCAGCCTACGGTGTTTTCTCCATTCTCCTCTCCATCCCCTTCTGCAGGAAGGGTGACCGTGAGGCTGCGTGGTGCTTGGTTACCCGCTGGGGTTAAACCATGACAAATGGCTTTGGCATACAGTAGGGACCAACCCATGAGATACACTGGCAGCACCAAGGAACAGAGCATGCCAGACTGACAGCAGGCTTTGTATTCCCATAAGATGCTAATCAAAAACCTGATTTGGGGCAGTGAAGGGACACAACGATCATCCTCACAAAATCTGTGTGAATAAAGGCCTGCACAAACACTGCCACCCCACAGCCCACGGTCACTTAAGACTCATACATTTAGCTACTTCTACCTCAGTAAAAAGTTGTACATCCTGAACTTCTCCCCATCATGAATCTTCCTCTCAGGACCACTGAGAAATTACATCCTCACACATGTAATATTATGGTCTGAACACCTCATCATCGAGCAGGTTCAGAAAAGCCATGGTGAAAAAGGCAGACCACACCTGCAGTTCCACACTGAGCACTTATTTCATGCTGTATGGAACTAAGTCCAGCACTCAGCTACAGATTATCAGGGTCCTGATGGAGCATGATGCTCGAATGACACCACATTCTACAGCACAGTATCTAGCAATTCGGACTTCATCTTAGTTGTGAAAAACTAAGATATCACTCAGAGGTTTGGACGTTGACTGATGATCTCATCTCCTCTGTTATTAGCTGCTCAGAAACTAGTCTTGGCTGACCACTAAAATGTGTGCTTTTATTTGAACATGGCTTATAAAAAAAGGATCCTGAACAAACCAAAAAAAAAAAAAACCCAGTGTGAAGATTTTCCAATCAGTTCTATCCAAAACAGTTTGACAAAACAAAGCAGAATAAGAAGCAGTAAAGCAGTATATTCTGGCATCAAAGCTTTTCCAAATGCCAAAAAAAAAAAAGTTTCCTCTAAACTAAGCAGCCCAGAATCCGTATATTGTTTGAATTTCTCTTTAAAATGTTTAATTGAAAAAAACATTTTTTTTTTCTCAACAGGGCTCCCTAGACATTTAGTCATGGATATGCTATCTATTTCATCATGGAACTTACCTTCATATGCAAATTGAATTGAAACTTACACTCATGTCAAAAGCACTAGCAGTTCTCAAGCATTTACTGGGAGCATCTCATGACTCCATGAGACACTGTTTTGAAAGCACATGAATCACTGCAGAACAAATCACCTTGTGGGGTCGGTGCAAGGAATCCAGTTCACCGCTGGATCCGGGATATCCTCCAGGTAGGGGTAGATGCCTTCTCTTGTGAAAAGCCAGCCGTAAATCCCGTCTTCAGGAGTCACAATGATCTTGGCACCCTGAAACAACAGGCTGCATTCAGAATGCACCCATCAACAGATAACCAGGAGGGTCAGCAGGAGCAGAAAACACTAGCTAACAACACTCACAATACATCTCATACCTGCTGGGCTGCTTCCTTGACGGCCCCTTCCAAGATGTCCATGTTTTTGTTCATCAGGGCCAAAGCATCAGCAGGGGAAACAGGCTTGAAAGTGAAATCTGGCAGGATGACCGCGTGCTCGTAGACGGCAGCAATGAAGGTGTCAGAGGCAAGGGCCTGGAGGACTGCAAGTGCCAGCACTGCAGTGTGCAGGAGAGGCTGGGAAGGGAGCATGGCTGGTGCCTCGCAGCTCCTAGAATGAACTGAGTCATGAAAAAATGGGGAAAAAGGAGTATGCATAGGAAAGAGGGATAAAGTTTAACTTTAAAAGAGCGAGGGAGTGCTGGTCTGTTAAAGCCTTACCTTGGAATCAATCACTGCTGGTGACATACGGAAAATTACAGTCATACACAGTAAGGATGTCGCAACTCAAGAAGACCAAAAGGTTGAGCAATGCTAACAGGAATTGTGCAAACTTAAAAAAAAAAGTTATTAAGCACATGGCTAGAAATAACAGTCCAGTTTTTGTTGTCATAATTTTTTATGTCATTGATTGCAATGGACTTTTGCTGTCTATGTTGGCTCTACCCTGATATCCAAGCAAAATGTGGATGTGTCACCCCTGGAGCTAGTCTTCTGTGAGTGGCAAAATTGAGGGTCTTAAAAACTGTTTCCTTTCTTCTACTGTCTTCATATTCCTCATACACCATGACCTTGTGTGCAGCTTGCTTCCCAGAGTTTCTTTAGACCAAAGTCACTGCATAACATCTCATTATACTTAGATATAATACACTTAATGTGCCAGCAATAGAACTGTCCCTTGCATTTATCCCAGTGGCTCTCCCAGTCACTTCTGTTTAACAGTACATCATTTTCCAGCAGCTTTCCACCAGAAAATGTGCATCTGGAGGGAACATTACTTCAGCTTACAGCACACTGTCATTGTGGAGCTGTCTCTACAGTATCTCTCTAGAAATGCTGTGGGTGAATGCAAGCACCAGAGTTCCCTGCAGAACAGTGCTGGCTGAGGGTTTCAAGCATTAGGAACATCGATTCACATCTGGTAATGTTTACCTCCAAGCACCTCTGACATTATTAAATACAGCACACTCATCCAGAAGCCTTAAATATGAGCCTTTAAAAGGCTGCAGTAGAGATTTCAGTGAAGTATTGTAGCTTGCAAACCTTGCCTCTCCACCCCCACCCCTTTATCTCATCAAATGAAGTACAGTTTGAACCATGTTAACCACAATCAGACCCAAGTCTGAAGGGCGACGCAGTAAACGCTCCCTTGTTTACCAACAGTCAGGACAAGAGTCAGCCAGGAAAGGTGATTTACCCTGGCAGGGCTGAGCTGGAAATGTTCAGGCTGCCAAATCCGTGCCAAGTTCAGTCACAATGCCAGGATAGGGGATCCGTAGTACGGGGTGATGGAGGCATTCACCCACCTCTACCAACAGGTACTCCGGCCTACTGCCTGCAGTGATGGGTGCTCACCCCGGCAAGGAACTAAGGCCCTCCCGTTAAACAAACCAACCCCCTCAATAAAACTTAACGAAACTACAGCCTCCCGGCTATACGTGGCTGTGGGAAATGTAAGAGGAAATTTATCCTAGAGCTCCCTCTACTTTTCATGCCTCTGTCCTCCCAGTCCGCTCTCCTCACCCCTCCACAGCACTCTCCCTCCACTACTGCGTGAGGATGGCAGTTACCTGAGGACTGACTTCTGTGAAGCAGGATGTGATCTGACGCTAAATCGGCTTAGCTGCAAAGGTAGTCCGTCTTCAGGCTGTGGTCCGGCTCCTTTCCATGTGCTCAGAGGGACTGTGCAGAGGACTTCTCATTCGACGGGTGTTATCTTCCTGTGGAGAATCCTGTGCAAAGGGTCACGTCTGCAACCCTGCAATCACTGCAGAGCAGTGAGGACAGGAGGACAGAGGTGATGAAACCAGAAGCCGTTCAGCTTTCAGTGAGACCACATGGTTATGTTCCTCAGCTGTAACAGGACACTCTGTGTCCCAGGGCACAGATATAAATGTAGAGATGAGATACTTTTCCTTCATGAACAAGTAGTGTGTTTTCCATTACTTCTATTCCATAAACCGTAGGGGGTTACACTCTTTAATACATCTAGAGTCTTAAAATCTTGTTTTTACAACATTCACTTTGTTAAAAAAAAATTAAAAATACATCCTGCGAGTCCATTTTTCACGATGTTAGTCAGGTTAAATGTGAATAGTGTTTTTATTTCAAAACAAACCTGCAGAACAAACAACAGAATTAACAGTATGCGGAAATCTTAGCCATGCCACCCAAAGTAATCCATTCCACTTGCTTAGAAGGTACAGTCTGCAGGGCCTGCGCCCTGTTCACCAGCCTGCGCACACAGTCCTGACTCTCAATCACACTGGCATGAGCAACTACTTTGTGGGAAGACAGATACAGAATTGCAGAATTGCTCCGTTTGGGAATTTTTGATATGGACCCACTTGACTGTTTGAAAAAGGTAACACAGTTATCAATAGCTTTGTGGAAAGGAAATTTTCCACACCCTAAAACTGGCCAGAAAGGTTCAACTGGCCTACTCCAATCGTAAGCTGGAGCATGGCAGGATCACAGAATCACAGAATCACAGAATTGTAGGGGTTGGAAGGGACCTCGAGAGATCATCGGGTCCAACCCCCCTGCCAAAGCAGGCTCCCTAGCTCATATTGCTCAGATAGGCGTCCAGGCGGGTCTTGAATATCTCCAGTGAAGGAGACTCCACCACCTCCCTGGGCAGCCTATTCCAGTGCTCAGTCACCCTCACTGTGAAAAAGTTCTTCCGCATGTTGGTGCGGAACTTCCTATGCTCCAACTTGCAGCCGTTGCCCCTTGTCCTATCCCCACAGACCACTGAAAAGGGGCTGGTCGATTCCCCCTGCATCCCCTGCTTCAGATAATTATAAACTTTGATTAGGTCCCCCCTTAGTCTTCTCTTCTCAAGGCTGAACAGTCCCAGCTTACTCAGCCTTTCCTCATAGGGGAGATGCTCTAGGCCCTTAATCATCTTCGTAGCCCTTCTTTGGACTCTTTCCAGGAGATCCCTGTCCTTTTTATACCAAGGAGCCCAGAACTGGACACAATACTCCAGGTGGGGCCTGACCAGGGCAGAGTAGAGAGGGAGGATCACCTCCTTTGACCTGCTGGCTACACTCCTCCTGATGCATCCCAGGATCCCATTGGCTCTCTTGGCCACCGAGGCACACTGCTGGCTCATGGCCAACCTGTCATCTACCAGGACCCCCAGGTCCTTCTCCACTGAGCTCTTCTCCAGCAGGTCATCCCCCAGCCTGTACTGATACAAACAGTTGTTCCTTCCCAGGTGCAAGACTTTACACTTGCTTTTGTTGAACTTCATCTGGTTTCTCACTGCCCAGCTCTCCAGCCTGTCCAGGTCTCTCTGGATGGCAGCGCAGTGCTCCTGCGTGTCAGCCACTCCTCCCAGCTTTGTATCATCGGCGTACTTGCTGAGGGTGGATGTTATTCCCTCATCAAGATCGTCAATGAAGATATTAAACAGGACTGGACCCAACACTGAGCCCTGGGGAACACCGCTGGTAACAGGCCTCCAGTCAGATTCTACTCCACGAATCACAACCCTCTGGGTTCGGTCCGACAGCCAATTCTCAACCCACCTCACTGTCCACTCATCTATCCCATGCTTTCTCAGCTTTGCTATCAGGATGTCATGGGAGACAGTATCAAAGGCCTTGCTGAAGTCAAGGTAGATGACATCCACTGCTCTCCCTCCATCTACCCAGCCTGTCATGAGATCGTAGAAGGCTATGAGGTTGGTCGAGCACGATTTCCCCTTAGTGAATCCATGCTGACTACTCCTCATGACCTTCTTCTCTTCCAATTGCTTGGAGATGGCATCCAGAACAAGCTGTTCCATTACCTTTCCAGGGGCAGAGGTGAGGCTGACTGGCCTATAGTTACTAGGTTCCTCCTTCTTGCCCTTTTTAAAGACTGGAGTGACATTGGCTATCCTCCAGTCTTCAGGCACTTCTCCTGTCCTCCAAGACCTGTCGAAGATGATAGAGAGCGGCTCAGCAATCACCTCCGCCAGCTCCCTCAGCACACGTGGATGTAACCCATCTGGGCCCATGGATTTGTGTGCATTAATCCCTTTGAGCCGCTCCTGGACCTCCCCTACTTGAACCAGAGGGAAATTCTTCATTTCCCAATCAGTCCTACTCTCATCCAGTGTCTGTGGGTCCCGGGGGGCCTTTGAAGTGAAGACCAAAGCAAAGGCGGCATTCAATATCTCCACTTTCTCAGCATCCCCCGTAACCAGGACACCCTCCTTATTCAGCAAGGGACCTACATTATCCCTGGACATCCTCTTACTGTTCACGTGTCTAAAAAACCCCTTTTTATTATCCTTTATGTCCCTTGCCAGCTTAATTTCCAAGAGGGCTTTAGCCTTCCTAGTTGCATCCCTACAGGCCCTGACCACATTCCTGTATTCTTCCCAGGTGCTCAGACCCTTTTTCCACGATTCATAGATCTTCTGCTTCTCTTTGAGTTTGCTCAATAGCTCCCTGTTCATCCATGCAGGTCTTCTGCCTCTCTTTCCCCATTTCCTCCTCAAAGGGATGCATCGTTCCTGTGCTTGGAAGAAGTGCTGTTTGAATGCTAGCCAGCTGTCGCAGGCTCCCATTCCTTCAAACAGCGTAGCCCACGGGATAGCCCCCATTAAGTGGCGGAGGAGATCAAAGTTAGCTCTACCAAAATTCAGGGTAGCTATCCTACTTTTTGGCTTGCTTCTTCCACCCAGGATCATGAACTGAACCATTTCATGGTCGCTTTGCCCTAAGCTGCCCCCGACCTTCACTTCCCTAACAAGTCCATCCTTGTTAGTGAAAACAAGGTCCAGCAGCCGCCCTCCCCTTGTGGGCTCCTGCACCATCTGTAGCAGGAAATTGTCTTCAACACACTGCAGAAATTGTCTGGACTGCATACGACTGGCCGTATTGCTTGCCCAGCAAATATCTGGGTAGTTGAAGTCCCCCATAAGGATCAGTGCCCGGGAACTTGAGGCTACTTCTAACTGTTTATGGAATGCGTTATCTACCTGCTCCTCTTGATCAGGGGGCCTATAGCACACTCCCACAACAATGTCCCCCATACCGGTTTGCCCCTTGATTTTAACCCACAAACACTCGACAGAAGGTTCATCCTTCCCCAGGTGGAGCTCAACACATTCTAGGTGCTCTCTCACATAAAGAGCAACTCCTCCACCTCGCTTCCCTAGCCTGTCTTTCCTAAAAAGCACATAGCCATCCATGACAGTGTGCCAGTCGTCCAGGTTGTCCCACCACGTCTCTGTGATTGCGATGAGATCATGGCCCTGCGACCGCACAAAGATCTCTAGTTCTTCTTGTTTGTTCCCCATGCTACGTGCATTTGTGTAAAGACAGTTCAGTGGTGAAGCAGATGTAGGTATCCTCAACGGCCCACAGCGAGATTTCTTACAGGGGACTGGCAAAAGTGGCTCCACGGAGGAGTACTCAGGGCAGTCCACAGAATTTTCCCTACTCTCACGTGGAAAAACGTCCCCAAGTCCACGACTGTGCTGTTGGTATTTACCTCTTCCCACCGTCAACTCCCGTTGTGTCTCCCGAAGCCTAACCCTGGCAGCCGCCTTAATATCCCCTTCCCCCTTCCTAACTAGTTTAAAGCACGATCGATGAGCCCTGCTATCTCCTGGGCGAGGATCCGCTTTCCTTTATAGGACAGGTGAGCCCCATTAGCAGTACTCATGCCAGGAGCAGAGTACACCATCCCTTGGTTAAAGAATCCAAAGTTCTTGCGCCGGCACCAGCCTTTTAACCACACATTCAACTCGTGGGTTATCCTGTCCTGCTCTGAGCCCCTCCTCCCACAAGTGGGGATAGAGCAGAATATTATTTGGGCTCCCCCCCCCTCAACAGAGCGCCCCAGGTCCCGGAATTCCCTTTTGACAGCTTGCAGGCTACACTTTGTGATTGCGTCCCTGCCTGCTTGAACTATCAGTAAGGGATAATAGTCAGTGGATCTTACCAGGCCTGGTAGCCTTCTGGTAATATCCCCGACCCGGGCTCCAGGGAGGCAACACACCTCCCTGCGTGTAGGGTCTGGCCTACATATAGGCCCTTCTGTCCCTCTGAGAAGGGAATCTCCTACTACGACTACCTTCCTCTCTTGCCTAACAGAGGCAGTCTCAAGGCGTGCAGATGACCGCCTCACTCGCTTTCTCTGAGGCAGAGGGGCTCCATTCATCTCCTCAGGTACCTCCTCCTCAACTGTCAGGGCCCCAAACCTGTTGCTCAGGGACACCTGAGGGGGTGGGGTAGGTAGGCAGGGGGAGTGCCTACGATGCCGAGTCGGGACTGTCTTCCAGGCCTCCTCGGGGTTTGGGTCACTCCCATTAACCTGGCACGGGCAGTGAGGGGGGACCGTCTTCAGGTGTGAGGTGTCATCCCGACTGTCTTCCTTTTGGGACGCCAGGGAGCTACTCCACCAGTCAATCTCTCGCTCGCAGTCCCTGATCACCCGCAGTCTTTCAACCTCTTCCTTTAGTTGTACCACCAAAGCAAGCAGGTCATCGACCTGCTCACACCTCAGACAGGCTAGGTGTTTGCCTCTTATCCCAGGCAACTGCAGGCTCTGGCATTCCCTGCAGCCTGAGACCTGGACCGCAGCATCCCTAGGCAGGCCCTCCATCGGGGTTGCCCGAGATTTGCAGGGGGAACCTCTGCGCCTGGTGGAGACCATGGTTAGCTGAGCACACAGCAGACAGGGAACCCTCAGCTCGCCCTTTTGTACTCTGCGAGCCGGTCCTCTGAGTATACCCCCTCAGGAAACTAGGAGGGGACGCTTGCTCGGCCTGCTTGCTCTGCCTGCGCGAACTGCCTCGCTACCTGCCGCGCCACGCCCTTCTGACGCGCCACGCCCTGTTTGCCCGTCCTGGTCGCCGCGCTCCGGGTCGCTGCTCTCCCAGAGGCCTCTCTTGTATGGAGAGGGATAATTCCTGTCGCCCTTAGCTCCGCCCCCGATGAGTCACCGCTCCGGGCAGTGCAGGGGACGAACAATGGCTGTTAATGGGTGCTGACGGCCACTGATGGGTGCACCTCTGCCTCTCTCCTTTTGATCTTAGGTGCTTTTCGTTAGTTGCCCTCGCGGATCTATGTCCGGGGGTTGTTGCTTGCAGAAAGGGGGTCCCTCGACGGAGTCTCCCGCTTCAGAGCCCTGCTCCTCAGCAGCTGAGAGGATAATGTATTGCACTGCATGCTCAGCTGAGTAACTGGTTTTGAAGCAACAGTGTTTGGAGGCTTGTTTTCTTTTCAAAGTAGTTTGTAACTTAAAAGTTCAAATTCTGGCCTTCAAAGGATCCATTGACCTCTGGTTTAGAACAGTATCATGGGGCAGAACAGTACTGTGGAAACCACTGCTAAGACCCTGAAAATCGGTTGTGCCACTATCTACAGCTGTGTGCCTGAATCCTACACAGGGTATTCAGAAGAATTTTTTCTACTGTCCCCAGTGAGGCTGAAGTCAAGCCTATGCCAATCAAAAGCGATCATACAAAAACACACAGAGGACTGCCCAGAAGAGTAATTTATTTTTGCTGCAAAATCGAGTCAACAAATCAATGTGCAATGACTATGCTGTCATTGGCAACCTGAGAAATAGAATGTCATTATGAGTTTTAACATTAATTAACATTAGTTAACATTATCATTAATTATGATTAATTACAGAAACAAGCAGATGAGACCTTAAAGGACCTGCAGTGAAATCATGGTGATCCTTGCTCTGTGTGTGGAGGGTCCTTTTCATAGCACCTCCCAAAGAGTGTGATGCTCAAAACTGGCTTTGATGTACTAGTCCGACTTACCAGACGTCCATCATTTAGCACCTAGTTATGGGCAAGTAAAATAAGCAGGAACATCAGGAAAGCAGTACGACAAACACAAAATAATGTAATTAATTAACAATGACCTGGTGGAGAGATGTCTTGAAAAAAGACAAAGCAAAGCATGCCCAAGTCTCTTACTAATTTGGAGATGCCACAAAGTCTGAGAAAAACTACACTTCTGTTTTGAGCAAGAGCTTGCTCTAGAAGATTTGGGGAAGAAGGCAGTCAGGAAAATGGACCTGCTCTATGAATGCAACCAGGGAAATGCTGTCTTGAACTCAAGCCAGTGACTAAATAACTTGCTAACTCCTAAGTTGCTCCTGTGTCTTGCAGTGGCTTTCTGATCATTTGCGTTACAAGTCTGACAACTCACAAGGGTGCCCCTTTACCTCGAACTCCCCGGGGGCCAGCTGCACCCCGCTGTACAGGACTTCTGGGAAGACGTAGTTGGTGTCAAAGGTGCCGCTGAGGGAGAACATCTCAAACCTGGTCTGAGCCGTCTCCACCGGCTGCCCGCAGGAGCTCAGCTCTGTGCTCTTGCATTTGAGCAGTGTGCATATCTGCAGGGAGGAAAAAGGCAAAATACTGCTAAGCTTTCAATAGTCAAGAGCTGAATTTAGCTGTCAGAAAGGCTATCATGATGAAGAAATTATTCAATACATCTTATTTATTTAGGCCAAGAGGATCGATGGGTGTTCTTGTCACTTGAAAACTCCGTAAAAAAGACAGCTCTTTACCAGCACCAAAGTGCTCTGTGTGTATACAGTTTTGTGTACATTCATGCATAGTGCATATGCATTTAGTCACAGATGTGGAATAGTGAATGACCTAGGCAAGTTACTCCAGCTCTGTCTGAGTTTCCCAAAAAACTGAAGCCATATTTATTTTCCTGTTCTAGGGGGAATACTCTAAAGATATAGGGAGAAGATATGAGGATACAGCACATTAAAAAAAGCCTAGCAGTGAAATTTAAAAGAACCAACACACTGACAAGCCATGTGAACACAGAGGTTCTATCCGTATTTAGTTCCTTCTTTTTGTGAGATAACTCCATGTTAATGAAACACATTGGCATGATGGCATAATCCACTGAGCAGAAAACAGCCTTATGTTGTTACAAGAACGTCCCTCTGAAGACAGGGAAAAGTCTACAATCTTCTCTCCCAGTTGTGGTTTAACCCCAGCCAGTAGCTAAGCATGTGGCTTATCCCCTCAAGTGGGATGGGGAGGAGAATGGAAAAAACCCGCATGGGCTGAGATAAAATTCAGCTTAATGGGATAACAAAGGACAATACTACTACTAATAATAAAAAAATCAACGAGTGGTTCACAAATGCAACTGCTCACCACGTATGGAAAAAAATCAAACCCCAGATGCCCAGCTGGCTTCCAAGAATCTATCCTGCCTCCTGGCTCGCTTCCCCAGTTCTATCTGGACCATGATGTTCTGTGGCAGGGAGTGTCCCTTTGCCACTCTGGGCCAGCTGTTCTGGCTGGAGCCTACCAGCTTCTTCTACACCTTGCAGCGTATGGGAAGCTGAAAAGCCCTTGACTTTAAGTAGGCACTACAACTAACTGTCAACAAGTGAAAACATCAGTGTGTTATCAATGTTATTCTCACGCTATATCCAAAACAGAGCACTTGACTGGCCACTAGAAAGAAAATTAGCTATATTTCAGCTGCAAAAAGGACACGACATTTTGTACACATAATTAGAAACCTCCTTGAAGTGTTATAGCACAGAGTCAACTCAGGGTCTTTCATAATTTGTAACATAGACAGAAAAGCAGGATCAACACCCCTAGTGCAGTCAAAGCACATTATGAAGGAAACACATATTTTCAGAGGGGTCTGCAAAATGCCTCCTCTTAAACCCCCTCAATCACAAATGAGACAAATGCCCAAGTAAGAACAGAAAACTTTTACCTGCAAATAATACTCTCCTTCAACAACATGTAGCCCATCAAAGGCACCCAGAACATAAATATCATCTTTCTGCTTCTCTGCCATCTTGTAACTCAGATGGCAACAGAGGTCATGCTGGCAAATGGTACGATTTCCCTCAGGTTGGGTGAGCTCAGTGAAGGAGAAGAGATCATGGTAAACAACCCCACTGAAATAGTGATCGTTGGATGGAAGCTGTTCGATACTGCTGGCGTACAAATTCCAGCTCACAGGAGCGGGGTAGTCAGGAGACAGACGTGGGCGTGAACTCAGTTCTGTCACCAAAAGGTGACCATTTTCTGTTTCTGTATTATAATAATATGCTCTCGGGCCATCTGGGGCATAAATTCCACTCCCTGCAAACACATAACACCAGAAAGCTTTGCTTTTAACCTGAAAGCAAATGTACAGTAGAAGTAAGCAGTATTCACTAAACAAACAGGTGCCACAGTTTATTCTAATGTTTATCAGATTGTTTTGAAAGTAAATTAAGCCTTCACAGACTACAATCCTAACATAATACTTTTTGCAATCAGTAGAAAGTAGACCAAACTCTGATGCTTCACGTATTGTAAATGGCAAGATTACTGTGCTTTACCATGTGTTATATACCATTATATATGATTTCAGTGGCTGAAGCTGTACAGTCCTCATTGAGTTTAGCTGCATCAGAAATCAGAATTACTAAAATTACTGATAACACTGTCAGATCAAATAAATTCTGTTAAAAAAAGTTACTACCAAAAGCCATGTCTTTATTCAAACTCTTTAAGTAAATACAAAAATCTTTAAATCCCAGAGTAAAACCTACTCATAGAGAATAGGAGTTGTATGACATAGGGTCATCAGTGGCTGAGAACTAAAGAAACGGCCTGTATCTGCTTTTGTCTGGAAGGCATGGTTTAGAGCTATGTTTCAGCAACACCAGTAGGTTTTCTCTCACTTCTGCAAGCACAGCGCCACAAAACTCAGGCATGACTTCCAGGATCTATTTGGGAAAAATATACAGCGAAAACAGAGCCTGCAAAGAGAACCTGACTCAAGGTCTGCAGCCCAGGAGTGTTGGCAGGACTCCCAAGAACATTTCTCAGGGTTAGGTTTCCACCTGGTGGAGAAAACAAGGTTTGGGCCTTCACAGAACCAAAGCATCAATAACCAGCAGCGGGGGCAGAAGATGAAAAATTGCATCCATAAACTCTCCGGACTGATCATTTAACAAATAACTAAAGCTGCTCTAGTCGATGTTAAGCATTTCTGAGTTCCTACAGATCACATTCTGATTTTCTTTCTATCTGTACAAGGTCCCTTGTCCCAAACCTGTTGACACGCGTATGCGTGCCTAAAGCTGACAGGAATTTCTGCTCAGGTCAGCTGCACCGCACAGATATAAACACTGCCCAGGGGAACAAGATCAGTTCGAACAGCATCACCTTACCTGTCATGTCTAAAGTGGAGTTGCGTGTATTTGCCGAAAGAAAGTTGACTCCCATTCCCATGGCCCATGCTGAGTGGAACTGGACTGCTGACAACAGTGGGAGAGTGTTACCCCAGGCAGTTGGGAACAGAATGGTGTCGACCTGAAATCTGCTTGCCAAGACCACAGCTGGGTCATGATACAGTATGTCTGCACAAGTGAAAATACCAAAGTAGCCAAAGGATGTTTTGAAAGTAACAAATTCTGGATCCTTGGGGTAATTAAACTGTTTCTCTGTCACAAAAAGGTTGTACTGTTCATAGAAAGGAAGGAATAGAGAGGAAAAAAAGACAAAAGTGTTAGAAAATAAATAAAACTATTTAAATCAGAATAATAGTGAATATAATACTCATTCACTTAAATACAAGTAATGGAGAGCACACTTCGTGAACGTGCTATATCTGAATTTCGGAAAGGAGTTTTCCTACTACTGCAAGAGGACTCAATCACAAAAATCCACAGTTCTGATTTGATTCCAGTGAAGGGGATTTGTATTTAGTTAGCAAGAGTTTAGGACATTACTGTTTTAATATCCCATGTGTCACTTCCTATTGAGAAGCAATAAAGCTAGAGGACTTACTGAGTTTTAATTTCTTTTAATTACTTGCTATTAAATTCAGAATAGCAGGAATTAAGATATCTTAAGGCAGTGGCTTTCACCTGTCCTCCAATACCTGCCCTGTAATGACTCCATGTTCACATACTTTTATGCCTGGGAAGCAGCTTCTGTTTCACATCTTTAATCACCTCAGGATCACACACTTCCTCAACTTTGTAGGATCCTCTTACCTTGTGGTAACGAGCCACCAATTTCCCTTCTGAATCAAAGACAACGTTGGTATTGTACTGATAGCGACCATCGCTCGGGCACCTTGGATCGCTGGAATTACAGGCTTTCTTGTCTCCCATATTCGCAACCACATAGATGGAGTTATTCCTCGCCAGACAGCTCAGTCTCTCCAGCACTGGTGAGGGAGAGAACCTAAACAGCAAGGAAGGAGGAAAAGAAATATACAATCAAGACCAGTCAACCCATAAAAACTGCCGACACTAAGACTGCAGATCACAAGAACAATAGATTTAAGTTGGTCATTTCTAATACAAGACTGTTGCTTTCTGTTACTCAATAGATGGCAGTGGTTTGTGCTTCAAAGCTTACCGTGCTTAAACCCCAGCTTCACCTCATGCTACATAAGTGAGGAACCACATGGGTTTCCTGACAGTGAAAGAGCCTCTCTGCGCCTCTGAATCTCCCTTCTGCTGCTGGTGTGTGGTACGGCATTGATATTACACTGACACATGAGCTAATCTCAGCTTTCTGATTCAGCTCTTGCATGGTGCAGTTTATCAAGGAGAGTAACAGAATAAAAAGGCTACCATATCATGATTAAAAAATATAAATTTGAAATCATGCAGTACATCCTTTCAGTAGAAACTGCCATTTTATTCACAAATATTCCTAATATTCCTGCATCTTATGTTTGTTCGACAACATGCATGGAATACATGAAATGTACTGAAATGTATTCTGGGGAAGTGTATCCATACCTTTCAGGGATTTACATTCTGAAGCATAAATCCCTGAAATGTAGATTCTGCAAGGTTTTGTTTTTCTTTTAAATAAATCCTCAACATTTATGAGCATACTAACTAAAATCAGAATAACTACAACAAGAAAAAATGACAAATACTGAGGGAAGTTGTCTAAAGCTATTTACGGCAACTACATTATGTCAACCTGACTTCATTTCACAGTACTCGTTCCGAGACAACTATAAACAACCACTACTAAAGGTGCCCGTCTTTCCCATCAGACTGTTCCTCCATGCAGACAGGGACGATACCTTCCAGGATCAGCACATGGAATCCAGTTGGCCTGTGCATCTGGGATATCCTCAAGATAAGGATATATGGTTTCTCTTGTGAAGACCCAGCCATAAATGCCATCTTCAGGAGTCACAATGATATGGGCACCCTGGAACCAAGACACAAACCCCAAACCCACCATTAATAAAACAGATAAATGGCTGGTTTTTACCCAAATCAATGTCTCTAACTCTGCCCTAATACCTGTCTGGCTGCTGCTTTGATAGCCTCTTCCAAAATTGCCATATTTTTGTCCATCAGCATCAAGGCCTCCTCAGCAGAAACTGGCACTTCAGTGTCCTCTGACAAGACCACGTTGTGCTCATAAACGGCTGCGATGTAGCTGTCCAGGGCACAGGCTTCCAGAGCAGACAGGACCAAGAGCAGGGCAGAGGCACAAGCTGTAGGGAACCCCATGTCTGGTACCTGGAAGTCGCCCAAGAGGAAGACGGAGGCAAGCAAAGCCACGGGGAAGCTTTAAAAGGGTAAGTCTTGCACAAAACCTGGGAATTCCCCAGGAAGATGACACCAGGAGATGCAATCACCCTGCCCGGAAGGCCTCACACCACCAAAGGCCAGAGAGCCGCCAGCATTGAGCAATCCTGCCTTACGCCCCTGGCAGAGAAAGCCACCCCGGTGCTGCAGCTGAAGACACAGCCACTCCCCAGGTTTATAAGTGGTCCAGGCATGGTGCTGCTGCCCTAACGCAGTTCAGGGCAAGCCCAGGTCACGGCAGGAAAAACAAGCCAGTTTGGGAAATCTCGGCAAAGACCAGCGCGGACACATTCCTGCCCGAAGTCGAGGGGTGGGGTGCAGGCCCGGTCTCTGAAGGAGACCGGTGGTCAGTCCCAAGCTTGGCGTTGCTCCACAGGCACTCCCAGTGCCACCGCAGCTCAGGGCTGCTTCAATCTAGCAGAGTGTAGTTTGGCTGTACCTGGCATGTTCCTTGCTTATGATGGCCTCACAGATTGTACAACTGTGTTAGGAACAGCAGATGGGCACTCAGACTTGCCACTGCGCCAGACAAGCTTACTGAATTTCTCACAGGAGATCCCACTGCTGTGCTTTAACCCTGATTCCCTGCATAATCAATTAGGCCAAGCTTGTGAGCTGATTTCAACAACGAACCTGGAAACCTGGATTCCTCTTTGGGTTTCTTTCACCTCCATTGCATACGTGAAAGAATGAAGAGGGGAGACAGCCAGACAGGTGGAGGGGTTAGCTAAGTCTGCCTAGTTTCTACCAGAGGTCTGGTGAAGTTCAGGCATTGCAGGACAGCTCATTAATTTCAGTGACATTTGTGCTACTTCTGGTAATCCTGGCCACCTCAAGTCCTAATGGCACAAGTCAGGCAAGCGAACAAGTCATTCCACAGAGAGCTAATTAAGTCTCAGGTCTACAGATCTGCATCTTGTCCACCTTGCTTCTACCTCTAGTCTTCTCAGCTCCTTCACGTTGAGCACCAGCGGGGTCAGCACTTCCCGTGAGGGTGAGTTGTCATTCTCAGTTTCAGTGAAGTTTAATGGAGATAGAAAAGGAAAGGGAGCTACTGTCAGGATGTTCCCGGTGGCACCCTGGGGCTTCACAGTTCAGCTGGCTGCCAGAGCAGTTCTTCTTGCTAGTCCCCCCAAAAGAGCTCTGGCAAAGAAAGTATTTCTCATGTGAATTCCAGGAGCTACTCACAAGAGAAACTGATCAGAAATTTCTAGGACTAAAGCCATTTTTCTAGTGCCCTTCTGAGGCCCAGTTCTGGACTCAAGGACAAACTACCAGGCAGGCTCCTGTCTTGGCCCACTTCCAGTGCAGGAAAACAGCAGCCCTAGACTTTTGATAGATTTACTGCTGCAGAGGTAATTGGTACATTCCACTTGGCATTTATTAGTAGAACAGATCTCTCACACGCCAAGCTGAGTCTTCATATATATATAAACATACGTGTGTTCGTGCCTGTACATATACACATGTACAGACCCGATGCCAAGTCTTCTCCAGGACTGAAGATCAGTTAGTTCTCTGTGCAGATGCTAAGGCATTACTTTTGCCTCCTATTTTCAGGCACTTTCATGACAATGCAAGTGCTAGTAGACACCAAATCTTTTATACTCTCATTGTCTAAGAAAATTCACAAATCTTAGGAAAAAAAATGCTTTATTGAAAGCAATATTGTGCTTAATGCTTTGTCGTTTCAACTTCCATTTTCAGCATTTTATGTTACCAGTTAAAGTATTACAAGATACCGAACTTTCTTTAAAAAAATACAGAAAATCATGGTAGCAAAATAGTAGCTTTACCCAAGAATAATGCACAGCAGGCTCAAGTATAGAAACCAGACATTAGAAAACACACCTCTTCACATACAGTGGTGCACTGTATGTGGAACACAATTAAACAGACTGACAGCTGAGGGCTACTCATCACTTCAGCCAATCCACATAAGGACTTCCAAAAGAAAGGCAGTCAGTGTTCAGTGTTTCAAAACAGTAATGCAGCTACAACTAAACCACAACTGGCCCTTCACTAAGGGATCGTGTATCCCAGCTCCAGAATAATGCAACACTGTTAAGTCCACTCAGCTCAACACTAGGTTAAACCACAACAGTAAACAGAGAATTGAGTGTACGTCTGGCTATGTTTCACTGCCCATCAGATGAGTTCTTTCTTCATTATTACTAGGAGAACTTTGCAGGATGGAACTGGAACTGTTTGCACAAGGAAAAGAACAGGAGGGAAGAAACAGGTTTAATATCCTCTAGATAATTCCATGCAATACCAAAATATTAGAAAACCCACAGGTTTATGTGGAAATATCTATGTGGATCACCAGATTTGGTTGCCCACTGTTGCACAGAACCATGTACTACTGCTTTCACACCTATCATTTCAGAATCACAGAACTGTTTGGGTTGGAAGGGGCATTTAAAGGTCATCTAGTCCAACCCCCTGCAATGAGGAGGACATCTTCCACTAGACTGGGTTGCTCAGAGCCCTGTCCAGCCTAACCTTCTATGTTACCAGGCATGGGGCATCTACTGTTTCTCTGTTCCACTGTTTCACTACCCTCATTCTTAAAAAAAAAAAAAACAAACCCAAAAAAAACAACCAACCAAATAAACCCAACAATATTCTTTCTTATACCTAGCCTGGACCTACGCTCTCTGGTTTGAAACCACTGTCCTACTTAGAAGTCTGTCCCCATCTTTCTTATAGGCACTCCTTTAACCACTGAAAGGCTGCGATATGGTCTTCCCAGAGACCTATCTTCTTCAGGCTGAATAAGCCCACCTCATCTCAGCCTGTCTTCACAGGACAGGTGCTCCAGCCCTCTGATCATCTTTGTGGCCCTCCTCCAGACTCGCTCCAACAGGTCCATGTCCTTCTTATCTTGAGGGCCCCAGAGCTGGATATAGTACTCCAGCTGGGGTCTCACCAAAGTAGAGCAGAGGGGCAGAATCACCTCCCTCAACCTGCTGGTCATGCTCTTTTTGATGCGGCCCAGGACATGGTTGGCTTTCTAGGCTGGGAGCACGCATTTCCAGGTCACGTTCAGCTTTTCATCCACCAGCACCCCTAAATCCTCTTCTCAGGGTTGCTCTCAATCCTTTCATTCCCCAGCCTGTACTGATACCAGGGGTTACCCTGACCCATGTGCAGGACCTTGCGCTTGGCTCCGCCAAACCCCATGACGTTCACATGGGCTCACTTCTTGAGTTCATCTAGGTCCCTCTGATGGTGTCCCTTCCTTCAGGCATGTCAGCTGTACCATTCAGCTTGGTCTCAACAGCAAACTTGCTGAGGGTATACTCAATCCCACTGTCTAGGTCACTCATGAAGGTATTAAACAGTCCTGGTCCCCATATGTCCCCTGAGGGACACCACTCATCACGGATCTCCATGCAGGCATTGAACCATTGACCATCACTCTCTGGATGTGATCATCCAGCCAATTCCAGCTCACAGACACCCTACTGGAAGAACCATCAGTAGGGTTTGCTCATTAACGTCACCATTCTGTTGCTTGTATAGAACAGGCATTGCCTGGTTTACATCTTTGTTTAGGTCAGCAGAGATTTAAGGGAGGCATTCTGACAGAGTATTTCAGCAGTATTTTTACTGCTCATTGTGTCATGCATTATCAGATTTGTAGCAAGTTAAAAATGGAAGCACAGCTTCCAAAGGTTTGCTTAATATGTCTGCAAGTAAAATAAAGAATAATTATCTCAACATACCTTCTCCTTCTTGCCTCAGTGATATAGAATATACCAGTTGCAAGACCCTTTGAGGAAACAGTTACAATTGTTAAAAATAACCTTACGCAATAGCTTATAATTGCAATAGATATGAAAAGCAAAAAATGTGCAATTACTTACAGTTAACAGTGCCCATCCTCCTTGGATGGCTGAGGCCCATTCAAAACCCAGCTTTTCATTTAGAAACCCTCCGAGAGTGGGACCTGCAAATGACCTGCAACAAATCAAAATAAGATACTGGCATCTCAAGAGAAATTTTTATTGTGTTTTGTGGCCTCCCTCCATTGATTCATTCTCCTCTGATTGTCCTCTGCAGACCTAACTTTCCTATAATCCACAGGTAAGTATTAATTCTTTGTTTGCAGTGGCCTCAATAAACCCATCTCGTTACCTCTTCAGTTGGAAATAGGGCCCACATCAGAAAGCTTCACTCTCCTCTCTATCCGGAATGGCTTAGAGGTCTCGTTAACCACCATGTTCTAACAGGGCATCTACACAGACCACGTCTATCATGAAAGAAACTCAAACTCTCATCCCTCAAAATCTCATCCCTTTCAAACTTCAAGACAAAAGACACTGGTGGGTATAGGCAGGTGAGGAGGCACACTGTGATGACATGCCCCCTGCAAGGCTGAGCTGTATGTAACTGCCCTGCACTTCCATTCCTGCCTTAAGAACATCATGAAAGGTTACACAGCTGCTGTCACTTTCTGAAAGGTCCTAACATGATATGGTTTCTTCCTACAGCAGGGGACAAAACTGTGAAAAAATAGAGATGCTTCCTGGGAGGAAGTCACATCATAAAACCATGTTTGAGAACAGTACAAAACCGGGGTTTGGTAACTTTATACTACCTGTATCTGTACGGAACCCTACACCAAATAAACAGCACAGCTAGAACTTCAGTTAGCTTGGAAAAAATGGTGCAGCCACAGAGGACTACATGGACAGATAAAACAAGTCCTGGAAGCAGCTGCGATTAGGGGGACTGTCACATCCCACTGAGCAACAACTCTGTAGTATCACTCAGCCAGTAGCACCTTTCACTCGTTTCTGTGATGACCGCTGGGTAAAAAAACCTCTGCTAAGCTACAGAAACAGAGACCTTGAAATATGGCTGTAGCTGAAGGAAGATTCTACCCCAAGCTATCCTGGACAAAAGGACGATATGTGGAGAATTAAAAAGGGGGAACAGAATTAGCCAGGAGCAGATACCTCAGGCCATGTTGGCAGACTTTGCTTTGTAAAAAATTAGGGTCCACCTCTCTGTACATTAAGCATTAAATGTCTCAGTGAAACAGAATCAATCACACAGAAGGGCATGTTAACATCCACAGTATCACTGCAGCTTTTTGATATACAGGGCGATGTTTCAAGGAACAGAATTTCAGCGTACATTCCCTTTGTTGGGTATTCATTCCCTCTGTTTCAACATGTCCACCAGGCACCTGTTTAGCAAGAGCCTTTTGAAGACTGCGACACAAGACTTCTGGTTGTCACTCAGGAGATTTTTATGTGGGAATAGCACACACTAACCAGGCACTCACAGCTTACAAAAAGGTGACTGTGTACCTACCCAAGGGACCAGATGGCATTGAAGAGCCCAGACACCAATCCCAGCAGACTCAGACCCTCTTCAAATCCATTCTCACTGCAGAAAGACAGAGCAGTTAGAGTAGTACAATTCATTATTATGTCTCAATCTATAGCCTCCCCCTGTAAAGAAGGTTTTTTCACCTCCTTTTAATTTACACATAAATAGTTAACAAGCAAAAGTGTGGAGTGGAATCATGCCTGTTTACCAACTGCTTTTTTCTTTGCTGACTCTCTAGAGGATTGCAGTGCTACTTCCCATCTCTGATGTCTTCCAAGTGAGACATGACATCATTGCTCATTCTCCATGTTTCATACCATGTGTGAAACAGTGACAGGTGTTTTTTAAGGACAGAACTTGTTCCAAGAGGAATGTATTAATAAGAGTAAATCTAGACCCTCCTAGCCATCACCAGCAGTACAGACCTTGTACTGGGAGCAAGCATGACTCCTGTAGGTGCAGCTGTTAATGCCAACGCAGATTGAAAATCCAGTGAGAACTGCTTGCTATTGATCATCCTCAGAAGCTGAAATAAATCCTAACTATATGAAAGCACATACAGGTCATCCCATACTATGAGACCTAAAGGCTGATGGATTTCACTGTGTTCCTAGCACTGAGATACACATTTACAAAATTACATTTGGAGTACAACAACTGGGGTGTTCAGTCAGAAAAAGCTAAGACAAGAGCAGTGAAAGCACTTAAGTATACTTCAATTAGTAATGCTAACTGCCTTCGTCTCAAAAAGGGAGGAAAAAATCCACATCAAAATCCTACTTCATATTCAACCCTGAAAATTAGTTGCAATTTTCTACTGTCAGTAACATGAAAGATGTGTTGGACCGAGTTACTTACTATGCACAGTTCAGCATCTCTGGAAACACTGGGATAGCACTCATGCCAATGGAAAAGCCAATCAAAACCAGCACTAGCACAAATATCCACAGCTGACTGAAAAAGAGGCATTTAAAAGAAGTTAGCTGCTGAAGTCTCTTCAAATAAGGACACCATTTGCTGTTTGTCAGCTCTCCATGACTGACCAGAAAGCTAGGTTTCTTGAAATCAAGAACTCTACTTTAAATGAACACTAGGGCTTGAAAATACAGCTCCATGCTTAGAAAAATTATCTTACAAAAGAGAATTTAAAAATCCTATGCTCAAGTTAAGCATTTCCTTAATCCTTATGAAAGCAGTTCATTTTAAGAGAAGCACGAAGAAAAGAGGTGGACAGACGAGCTTAACCTATTAACCAAGCTCCAGACTTGCTTTGTTGCACAAGTGAAGGATTTTTGCAGGTATAGTTTGTAGCCTGGTGCATTATGCCCAAACAGACTTAGCTAAAGACAAGAATGCTGAAGATTTTACTTATTTTACTGAAAGAATTGTCAGGGCCTGGAACAGGCTGCCCAGGGAGGTGGTTGTGTCACCTTCCCTGGATGTGTTCAAAAAAAGGGTAGATGAGGTACTTAGGGATATGGTTTAGTTTAGGATGAGAATGGTTGGACTTGATGATCTTCAAAGGTCTTTTCCAACCTTGCGATTCTGTGATTTAATTTTCTTACCAGCTGAGTTTCAAATCTATTCAATCTTCTTTTAAAAAGTAGGAGTCTAGGAAGAAGGAGGTGACTAATTCTGTGCATTATAGAATCATACAATATATCAAATTGGAAGGGACCCATAAGGATCATCGAGTCCAACTCCCTGCTCCTTGCAGAGCTACCTAAAACTAAACCGTGATTAAGAACGTCATCTGAACACTCTGACTGGCTTGGTGCTGTGAACACTTCCCTGGAGAGCGTGTTCCAGTGACTGACCACCAGTGAAGAACCTTTTCCTAATGTCCAGTCTGAACTTTCCCTGATGCAGCTTCATTTCATTTCCTTGTGTCCTATCTCTGATCAGCCCGGAGAGGAGATCAGCAACTCCCCCTCAAATTGGCACGGCTGTCATCAGCTTTAACAGAGTATATAATCTAGGACAAAAGGACTATATAGTAATTTTGTCAATGTAGCAGAGTACTTTCCTGTAAATAAACTTCAGAGCTATGGCGACGCAGTGTTCAGGTGAAACACATATTGTGCCTACTGAGCTAGATGAAAACAAAGCTATAAATTGGCATTTTCCTCAGTAATATATACACAGAGAAGGAAAAAAACAACATTGCTGGTTTTGCAACATTGCTGCAAAGCTATGCAAATAAATCCCACAGTTCAGAAATACTGATGAAACAGAGTAAATTGAAAAGTAAGACAGAAAGAGAACTCTCTGCTGCACTGGAAATACCACAGCATTGGGAGAAAAGCAAACAAAAAGCAGCATTCTTCCCACTACACACACATTAACATGAGCAAAGACAGTAACAAAAAGCAGAGAATAAGGGTATATTTTACAAAGTTGTAAAAAAATCTCAATTTTCCGATGTTTCCACGGCTTCACATTCAGAGTCTCAAGTTAAAAAAACCCCACACCTGTTTCCATGGTCAGAGAAGCAAACTATGGACTTGTGTGCATCCATGACTATGGTCACGATAGCTGTCATGGGTTCAGCTAGGAGAGTTAATTTTCTTCCTAGCAGTGGGTGCAGTGTTGTGTTTGGGAGCCAGGATGAGAGCAGTGCTGATAACACAGGCATGTTTTTAGTTGTTGCTGAGCAGTCAAAGACTTTTCAGCTTCTCATACTGTCCTGCCAATGAGAAGGCAAGGGGCACCCAGGAAGCTGGGAGAGGACACAGCCAGGACAAGTGACCCAAACTAACCAAATGGGGTATTCCATACCATGACATCATGCTTAGCATAAAGCAGGGGCTGGTGGGGGAGGAGGACATGGCTCCAGGATGCAAGGTTTGGGAACAGTCCGGATTCAGGATGGCTCTGAGCTGTCCGGCCTGAGTTGTCCAGTTCAGTGAGAAACTGTGTTGTGTATCAGCAGTTTGTATATTCTGTTGTAAGTCTTGCTATAAGTCTTTCTCCCTCACTTTGCTGTTCCAGTAAACTGTCCTTATCCCAACCATGAAGTTTGCCTTCATCTTCCCATTCTCCTCCCCAGCCTGCCAGGGCAGGGGGAGAAGAGGACTGAGCTAATGGCCCTGTGGTGCTCAGCTGCCAGCTGGGGCTAAACCAGGACACAGCTATCACAGAAACCTCACACAAGGGGACTGGTTCAAGAGGAGGCAGTTCTGTACCTCTTAATGTGCAGCACCGGAGCAGGTCCTAACATGAAAAAGCACAGTGCTGTCATCAAGCCTCCAGATATCAGCAGCCACTTCCTGAGGTACTGTGAGAGAAAAGGAAGAGGAAGATATAAATCTCTATCTATTTTGTCTTGCCTAACATCCCTCTTCTAAATCTTCATCTACCGAAAAGTACAGCTCCTGCAGAAACCATCATCACACACAAACTGGGAATTCACAATTTCTCTGCCAGTTCTGAACACCATCAAGAAACTCTGAATTCATGTTTCCTCACCACCAATGTAATCACTGACAGCAGCTGTTTAATACAGAGATTGCTTCAGGAAACTGGGTAACAGTGTTCCTCTGTTAGCAAAGTATTTTAGCTCTTACTTTTCCTTAGTATATAGCATGTATATAGAAATACATAGCATTACATGTAATTCTCACGTACAAAGGCCATTATTCATCTGTGTCAGAAAAAAAACAGCTTCAGAAAACTGGCACTGTCCTTCATGAACAACATTCAGAGTCTCCAGGTCTCCCTGGTCAATTAGCAGTAGCTGTCAACCAGGTATATCACCAACAAAGTCTCTTTCTATGGTACAGTTAAGTTTTAGAGAACCAGTCAGTCTGTGCTGATCTAACTGAGATACTACACTTTTTAGGAGATAAAGTTAATTAAAGCTACCAGAACATCTTTATTCCTCTCCTCAAAAGTTGGTAACAAAAGCATGAATAACTGGGACATGTTTTCCCACTCTCCATTCCATATTGGCTCGAAATAGATTGTACTTAGCCCACTGGAAAGGCTGACTACATTTCAACCACAGGATACTTGTTCCATATCCTTTACTACTTTGTACATGCTCGTGTTACCTGGGCCTTGCGACAGAGACCTTCAAGCTGGGAGCATTCAGTACACATGCAAGGTCCCAGAAGATGGGTCCCTTTGTAGGGATCTCTTCAATATGGGAAGCCCTCCAGTTCAACTGAAGGCACAGAGCTGTATCAGCCCTGCACAAACAGTACTCACTGGCAGCTTGTCGCTCAGGAGTCCAAGAAGGGGCGAAGACAGGGAGTATGAGAGCGCCAAACCGAGAAACACCAAGCCCACATAACCAGCGGGGAGTGTGAACTATGGGAAGGAAGCCAAATAAAAGCAAAACAACAAATCATATATGCTGCATTCATTAAAAGCAATCAAAGAATTATATTTTAGGTTAAAATGCTGAAATTTATTATTTTAAGTATTTCACTGATACCATACAGCAGTATTTCAAGTATTTGAAGTCATCAGAGAGCTCCATCTTCCTTCCCTTTCTATTCAAAGCATGGAGGGAAAACAGCTGACACAGCTGTATTCAGATAAAGCCTAAATAACCTCAGGAGGAAGCACCATGCTATGTCCCTACACCAGCACCCTGGATTCCAACATTAATATCCAACTCATTGAAACAGACACTTCAGTCACTCACATTGAGATGGGTTTTGTCTTTACTTCTTCCATCTTCAGTTTTATTTCCACTTAGAAAAGCATAAATACTGCTAATCAGTGCATCTTAAAAGTAAGTAGTGCTGTAAAACACAACTTTGTCTTTTCAACTAAAGGAAGATTTTTATAAGAATGAGTAAGAGGCTTTTTGCAAAAACCTCAAGGTCTGCAATTTCTTAATGCAGAGTCACATTTCGGGATTGAAACAAAATGAGTAATGAACCAGAAGCACACCAGTCTCTCAAATGAGTGTTTTAACTACCAGTTAGAAGGTATTCCAAGATGTTTCATGTGGCATGGGCTACATAAATATTCACTACTCCCTTGCCATATGCAAGCACATGATAATAACTCTAATTCAGTGGTTAGAACACCTGCCAGGAAGGCTACAGCGCTTTCACAGCGAGTATCTGTTAGCACAGAGCAGAAGGGAAGCAGGAGAGCCACACCACTGCACAATACTCTGCAGTGGCACAGATCTGCAGATCCCTCCTGGGTGGTCAAAGAGGTACATTCACGTTTCCACTGATGGAATAGCTTAGCATCAAGCTTCCTCCACTTTGTCTGAGTCCTCTATGTACTGGACTAGACAGATTAAAAAGTAGGAGCACAACCACCTGTGAAATGTTATTGCCTGGAAAAAACCAATTAATAAATAAACCACTCAAAAAGCATGGCTTAATTTTATACACGAACAGAATCTTGAGCTGTTTACTTCAAATGCATTACCTTAAACACCATGAGGAAAATAAATAAATAAAATTAAGTAGGAAATAAATATATAACTACTAAAATAAATTAAAATTCAATAAATAAATCAGCATTTTCCTTTTTAATGAGTGAGTGAAGAAGTTAGCTGATGTGCTACACAATTGCAGTCAGTTTAATTTTGGCATTGCTATAGGAGAAGGCAGGGCTGTGACAGCATGTCCCTGAAAACAAATGTCCATGTCAAGAGACACAACACTGTCAGTGACTGCTGCAGTTTTACAGAATTTGCTTTCAGAACAGAGGAAAAAGCTCCTCATTTACAAAACCAGTTGCTATGCCCTGTTCAGAGATGGTGCTTTGCAGCTGAAAGTCAATTAAGTGAAAAAAGCACATTTTCAAAGGCCTCATTCTCAAAGTTACTGAAACCCAGCAGCAACAGTAGAAATCAAGTTATTTGGAAAGCATGTTATTAACAGTTAATTAAAGCAATGCGGTTGGATTAGGCTTAATTTTGTTTAGGGTACTTAAACTACATTTGTAACCAGTTATTTAATGTTTAGCAATTCAAGATTTCCCTGCATGTTAACAGGACTTACCTTCTGTAGGATAAAGAGAGACATTGTAGGATCCAAGAAGCCCAAGCATGCACTTAGAGAAAATATAGTAAGACAGAGTAGTAAGACTTTAGGCAGAAGGATGAGTTTCCAAAATGATTCCTTGCTCGGGATCGAATCTGTTTCAAGAGAAAAGGTGGGGGGAGAACTGCATTATTTTCAGCAGCATAACCTCGTGATTGATCTTCTTGCTTTAGACATCAGTACTTCCCTTTTTCTGGACCTAATACTCATGTCATCTAATACATGAAAATCAATAGCAGACTATTAAGCACTACACTATTTTTATATTAAAAGAACAAATCTGAAAGGTGATTAAGAGAAGTATGCAGTTTAGATCCCAACCTTGCAAGTCCCCAACTTGCGAACTTGGGAAGAAATGCACTATTCCCAATTACATGAAAACACAATTACTCCTCCACTAGCTCTTATACATGTCATGGTTAGATGTCACTTCTAAGTTAGGCTTCCTTTCTGATGCTGTTGGTGCCTTAATAGTTCAGTGAGGTCTTAAAATATACATAGAACTAAAAGTTCGTTTGTTAGCATCCACGAGCTCAGAGCTAACACCTACTTATCAAAGCTGTAAACTGGCTAGCAACACCATGACATCATATGCAATCAGAGCTTGGGGAGGTGGAGAGGAAGCCAGCAGTAGCAGCACATAGTTAAGCACTATAAATTTCTTCTAAAAGCCAATATATATCAAGTTATTCTCCAAGGCTTTCAAATTTTAGAGGTAAAAATATTTTTTTTTTAGTTACTAGTTTTTATTCTAGAAAAGACTGACAGAACTGTAACCTTGCAATTATGATCTTGTTTGAAGACTTATCTTTAAGTTAACTTTCTGTCCAAGCAGGCCCATCTAAAAATTAACTAAATTTATAACCCCAACACTTCAGCTAAACCCCTCCTCTATTAACACACTTTCACATTAATCAGATCCTGCATCATTCAATACAAATAACCCCTTTTTGCTCTCCCTGTAATTCTGTCCCACCTCCACCGTTAGCCCCTAGAATCACAGAATGGTCTGGAAGGTACCCCAAGGACATTAGAGTTCCAACCCCCTGCCACAGGCAGGGCCACCAGCCTCCAGGCCTGGATCTACACAAGGTTGCCCAGGGCCCCATCCAACCTGGCCTTGAACACCTCCAGGGACGGGGCATCCACCACCTCTCTGGGCAGCCTGTTCCAGCACCTTACCACTCTCTCTGTAAAAAACTTCCCCCTAATATCTAATTTAAACCTTCCCTCCTTTACTTTAGTCCATTCCCCCTTGTCCTGTCATTGTTTACCCTTTTTAAAAGTTGAATCCCCTCCTGCTTATAAGCTCCCTTCAGGTACTGGAAGGCTGCAATGAGGTCCCCCCGCAGCCTTCTCCTCTCTAGGCTGAACAAGCCCAGCTCCTTTAGCCTCTCTTGATAGGGAAAGTGTTCCAGCCCTCTAATCATTGTGTCCCTCCTCTGAACCCTCTCCAACAGTTCCACATCTTTCTTGTATTGCAGGCCCCCGATCTGGACACAGTACTCCAGATGGGGCCTCACGAGGGCAGAGTAGAGAGGGACAATCACCTGCCTGTTTCCGCTCTCTACCCTTCTGGTGGAGCCCTCAAATGTTTCAAGTTCTCTTGTTTTAGGCAGAACTTGTCTCCAGCTTTTTTTCAGCTAAATGTAATGGCAAGCGGATACAAAGACAACACAGCTGATTCTTTACAAGCCCTGAAGCTAAAGCGGAAAAAGAAAACAAAGATTTATCTTGGTTCACTTCTACATAGAGCTTAGTCTGTGCAGAGATGGGCATGAGGTGCTGGGTTCATCCCAGATCACCTGCACACATTAGTTTTAGTTTGCAGTAGAATATGGGCCTGATCAAGATCACAAGTTAATTCAGCTGAAGCTTTGCCCTCTGAGTTGGAGCAGCGTCCAGAAACTGTATTTTTCTAAAACAGTGTTGTATACATGAGAAATGAAGGTGAATCAGGGTGATGAGAAGGGTGCTTACCGTATTTTGGTAACACACACATATTCACAGGCACCAAGAGCAATACCACACATCCCAGCGTAATGAAAGGGATCTCATATCCAAACGACTGATACAAAAAGCCACCTAAGGGCGGGCCCAGCACCAGTCCAAGTCCTGTAAAAATTTCAAGGCTGCCCTAAAGGATGAAAATGAAAGCAAGCAGTCAGAATCTAAAAGCAATCCATTTTTCTGAGGAACAGGACCACTACTAGGCTAGTGAAATGAAAGCAGCACTGCTTACGTCTACTGTGTACGTCAGTAAAACTGATTTACAGTCGAAATTTTGCTAACTTCTGGGACCTAGAGAGATGGTATAGGGATTCATCCTCATCTTTAATTTTATTGATACAAGTCAGAGCATGCAAATGGCCAGACAGTGGGCACAGTCAACAGCAGACAAATTCTTTACCCTAGGCTGGCCTAGGGTCCCAGACTTTTCCTTTCTTAAGGATGGAAAGAGTATATGATTAGCAGGTCCTCAAAATTACTGCTAGATGGATTTGAGACATTTTGGCAAACTTCAACACATGGGTTAACATAACTGCACCCAAATAACGTTTTTAATTGTGCTGCTCTCCAACCATAAAAAAAATGTTTATGATTGGTGAGACTCCAGATCAGGCTGCGCATCATTAGCCCTTCTAACCTGACGAATTATTAGGAGGGGGACTGGAGTGGAGTTGAGGTTCTACATTATTACACATCAGGGGAGGTAAGGTAAACCTGATACTGCAAGAAAAGTACTATTACTGATGTTCTGAAGTTCATACCTCCTCCAACAGAGGGTTCATGTTGACAGATGCTGAACTTTCCACTTCAACAAGGCTCACATGCCTACACTGAATGACTTCCCTGTACATTCTGTAGGGTATGTAATGCATAAAGGGTGGGCTGAAAACTGGTCCCAAGAGAGGAGAGGAAAAGTGTTTTTCAGTACCTAGCCCTATCAAGAAGGGCAATGAAAAGCAAAGTTAAACATCCCTCATCTATTCCTTCAGGTTTTATGATTTATCCATATGGTGCACCTTGCTTCAACTCATCAGCTCTTCCTTCTGACTCTGCCACCCCCACAAGCAGGTCTCACAGATAACTCTCCATCATGTCCATTTAAGGACAGAAAGTCTACATGAATTAATTATTTATTTTCAAGTCTTATGTTATAATAGGTAACTGAGTCAAGGTTACTTTACTCAGGCATTTAAATTACATTTAGCTTTGCAATCAGGAAACCCGAACCTTACTGACTGAATAAATTTAAAGCATCATTACAATGTACAACCTGCTTTCCAAAGAAATTGCCAGCTTCTCACTGTTGATACCCTTCAGTTGTCTTTTGCCAATTAGGAGGATTAATTTTTATAGACATTTATTTATAAAAGTAACTATACAGCTTAACAACAATATTAATAAAAGTATCAACTTTTCCAATTTTATTAAATGTTCTGAAGTATGTTCTTAACATTTGTTCACTCATAAAAGTTTAACCTATTATTTCTGTCAGTCTATATTCGAAGTGAAATCAGAATTTACTGAAAAAGAAAAAGCAGCATTTCACTGAATACAATTTTTTTTCCTAACACCACAAAATCTGACTAATTAAGTGTAATATCTCTGGTTGAAATGAATCACTGACGACCAGAAACTGTCCCCTCCAAATTTCAAATTCTACCTCTCCTCTTTTCATACATCACTTTTATCAACAGGTTAGAAAAATGAAATCTAAATTATTTCCAGCTTTGCAGCTTTCAGGCATTTAAGTCTACACTATTTGAACAAATTCTTCAAACTTCTTGAATCAATTCACATGGATTCTTACCAGACATTGAGAAGTAGTCACTAAAAGCTGGTTTAGTATTTTCATTGTCCGATTTCAACTAAAGAAGTAATTACTACCATCAATGCTCAGCTGCTTCAAAACATAAGCAACTAATGAATTCTGCTTAATTCATGGCTAAGTTGAGTTATACTAAGGTCTAAACTTGTTCTAGGATTGTGATTCTAGATTACAAACAAACATTATGTGACAATTTCAAATATACCTGCATATGAGACAGCAGGGTTTTTTTCCTCCTGTTTTTAGGCAACTTGCCCCACTGCAGGTACTTATCTGTAATACTGGTTTTTGCACTTACCAGGACAGTAGCTATATTATTGGGAAATGCCTTGGCAAGGATTGAAAATGATGCCGTCATTGCTGCTGCAAAACCTACTGCATCCATTGCTCTTACTAAAAAGCAGAAACCGATGAACATTGGTCCACTTGGCACCCTGTCCAGCATTCTGAGGGGAAAAAGAAAAGCAAACCAAAGAACCACAGAAAATTGAGATCTCTCAGGATGCAGCAAGTCATCTGCTGAAGGCCCTGCAGCATCCTTTCTTACTCATTAAAGGACATGGATACAGGACACTCACTGCTTTCTGTCACCACGTCTTTTTGAATCACATTAGTGATGTTATGCACACTCTATCAAAACTATTTCTGGAAGCTTTCTCCTTCTCCTCTTTCTTCAGTGGTGAAAGGAGCAAGAAAAACCTAACCTGTGAAAAACTCCAATGCCATCTTCTGTTGTATTTCATAGCTTTTCCAAGCAACTGTGCAAGGAGTATGATGCAATAAGGTCCAACTTCACTGTTTCCTTCACTGTTAACAAAACGTTTTTGCTGAAATGAGTGCCTTGGCCTTAGTCTCTCCACCTGCCAGGCAAAGCTTCTCATTTGCACTCTTTATTTTAAAGAAAAGTATAATTAAAACATTATGCAGGAATAGTTCCCTTACAGCTGCACTTTGACAACCTTCTTGCTGTTCATCAACTACAGTAGTTATTTAAATATACAGAACCTTTCTCCTTTGCTTTCAAAGCACTAACCAGGTTCTGAATCCTATTGAAAGGGACAATTGTTCATTCTGCTTTACAATGAATGGATAAAAAGATGCAAAAAAGTTAGGTGACCTAACACAGATCCATATGAGATGCCAGTTTTGTTTTGTGTCCATCTTTTCATATGGATGAAAATTATTAAAAGATAAATGCCACAAAACCAACCAAGAAAACTTACTCACCCAAATAGAATGGTCACACATCCTGAAACAAACATCCCTGCCACAAACATGAATTTTGCTCCAATATGTGTAAGCTGTAAATTAAATACCATTTTTACAAGTTACTATTTCAAGCCTAGATCAAAAAATACTATTAAGTTATTAAAAAAACCCATGCACTATTAAGTTATTAGGTTACTATTAGGAAATCAAAACATTATCAGCATTTTTTAGCATATGTAACTAAAAGATCTGGAGACAGTGCTCCTGGCTGGTGTGCCTTCATGCACTACCAAACCTAAAAATATTCTGAACAGTTAAGTGACTTAACCCAGTTTTCAGAATGTTAAGACAGTGGTGCAGTTAACTATTTCCCAGCAGTGCGCTGCAGCTTCTGCTGAGCAGCAGGTTACAGCAGCATTTCTCATTATAAGCAAAGTAATATATTCCCCCTCCAGCTCTGTCTGCGATGCCAAGACAAAAACCTGTCACGTATATGGCTAAGAAGTGCCAATGGAAGCTGATGTTAAAACAAATACATCACAACCTTTAATAACACAAAGCAGAGGATGCACAGCAGCTTCAGGTTTCCCACTACCAGGGAAAGGACCCCACCTTCCTTAATTTCAGACTCTATCACCAGGGTGAAAGCTGATGAGAGGCACGCCATTAAGCTAACTCAATCCCATCACAGAGTATATCTGAGTTTCTAATCCCATGCTGTAACTTCCCCTAAGGACAGCTGGTATTTCAGACTCCTCTTGTTCAGGCCTGGACAAAGTCCCCGTGTTTCAGCCATTATTACTAAAGCCCATATTCTGGTGAGTTTCACTAAAACCCTCAGGACTTCTGATTGCTGAACTGTCCACCTCTGTCGGCGCTCACTGCACCTGTCTGCAGCAAGGACAGTGTGCTCGCTCTTCTCCTCACAAAGTGCTTGGTTTTGCCATAGCTGAATGCCATCACAGGCACTGAGACTGGATGCACCAACGGCACCTGATGAGCCACCTCACCCCCAGGGAAAATCATTCACCGTGGGGTCAGCAAAGAGACTGCCGAGCCAGAGAAAGAGAACACTGTGAAACTACCACAGCCCCTACTTGGGCTAAGAGCTTGAGCAGTCCTAGACAAACATGCACAGACAGCAGTGTTCCAGTGTATAAATTATATAGGAGTTTACTTGTTTATCTGCAATTCTCCCAGCATGAGACAAATACTAAATCTGTGGGGAAAACTGAAGTTGCAAGAGCTGGAGACATTTATCTCATATTGCTGTATAATGAAGTAGAAGGAGAAACTGAGGCAGGAGAGAGCTGTAATATAAGGAAATGTTACACAAAAGGCAACATACCAGTAAAGAAGGGATGCAGCTAACTAAAAAAAACCAAACAACCCAATGAACCAAAACCAAACCTTAACAGCAGCACCAAAGGCAGGCAGAATATATAAGTGCAATAAGTAAAAGAAGGGGTAGGGGAAAGAAAGTAACAGAAAGAATTGATCAACAGATTACTCTGAAACAAAAAGAACAGTTAACCAGAGAAACTGCTACACGTCCACCATCCTATGCTATCCTTTCCAGAACTGTAAAAGACCAATTTTTAAATTGCACTGACAAGACTTAGATCAGCTTTAGACTTGACAGGCCAAAGTCTGGTTACTGCAGACACATACCTACAGAAGCACTACTCAAGTGGCATCTCTCTTCTCAGCCTTAAAGAGCTATCTTCATGTACCAACCTCTGTCATAATCGAAGCTGTAACTTCTTTCTCTGATACTTACATATTTTCCCAAGATTAAAGAAGTCAGGAAGTTGACCAAAGCAAAACATCCAAATATCAGGCCAACAACAGTGTTACTGGCACCTTTTTTTTCTGCCTGCAGAGAAGATCACAACAGTGTAAAGATGGAGGCAAGTTATTGAGGTGAGTAACACTCATACCTTGTAAAGTTTTGGGTTTTTTTAAAATTCTCTACTAGTGCAGTTACTAGGCAACTCCTCTCTCAGAGGCAGTAAGGGCTCATAATGTAACAACACATCAATATAAAGTTATGTTGTACTTTTACTTAAAGTGTGTGTAATCAACAAAAAGCAATGCTCATTCCTCAATGCATAGAAACACTGTGGCATTTCCTAAACAAGTGACCAGACTTTATACAGGTGGCTTCAGCTGGTGTGCCATGGAGCTAAGCTACAAAGCTGCGATGCCTCATGTGGTGAGAGGGCAGTGAACAGTGATATGTGTTATCTTAACTGTATCATGGCTCCCCATAACTAGCACCAAGCAAAGTTCTGATTTACCCAACTAGAAAATTACACTTACTTGGATACAAGCAGGATGTGTGGAGCAAAAATAACCTTAACATTTCTTTGTTAATCCTTGGGAACAACTTGATCATGAGAGAAATGGACTTGGCCACAAACACAGCATGACCATTTTTTTATCCTGTACTTAAACATTGTATTCACTCAGCATAAGCAGGGATAGCTTTTTTCCTCCTCCAGTTGTTAGGCCAGAAAGTTTAACGCTGTGAATAATGGTCCAACATGAGTTAACAGAAAGAGAGCTATAAATAAAAAGTCACTGAGTGGCTAAGTCACTGTAATGCAAGTCATGACATGGGCAGAGTTTTAATCTAAGTTCTACTACCAAACTGCTGCACAAGACTAGGCAAAAAACTACTTCACTTCTCCGAGCATCCAGTACAACTTTTATTTCATTTCATTAGCTTGCTGTGTCCTCTGCAGCCACAGGGAAATGAAATTAGTCCATGGACGGGATCCAGGTCACTGTTACATACATTCTAATCTATTTGACTAGTTTCAGGCTACCACTATGAATTCCCACAACTTAAAAAGTCTTTTAACTCTGAGCTTATGGCCAGCCACGAAGGTCCCACAGTGTTCAAGATGCTTTTAAAAGTTTAAACATGCAAAAAATAACCTCAAGTGTAGCTGGCTAAATTGCCTGTTTACCTCAGAAGGGAAAAAGGGTCCCAGGATTGAATAGCATATCATTGAACTGAAATTTATAGAAGCTGTTGCTGCCATTGTAAACAGCTGTTCTCTGGTAAGTCGCCTTGACTCCTCACCGAGTTCTTCTGGCGTGCCATCTTCTTCAAATGCAAAAAACCCAAACCAAAACAAAGTATTATAAACCGATAAAAGGATCTGCCGTTTTAAAATCAAGCTTGAAACTTAAACCCGCACAAAGCTCCTGCTCTCCCGGTTCTAGGGAATCATATCAAGCCGCACTACTTCTTCCCTGACACAGGAGAGGGATGCGTCACTCAGGCAGCACTTTCCCCGCACGGTGTCAACCTGCGGCCGCCTCTCACCTGGCTCCGGCTTCTCCCAGCGCTGCCCCGCCGCGCTCCCGGCCCGGTCCCACGCGTACCCCCGCGGCGCACACAGCGGGTGTGGGCGCCCACGCCTCCCGGGGACAGCCCCGGTACGCGGCACGGCGGGACTCAACCTCGGGGAGACACCCGCCTGCTCCCTTATCCCAGCGCCAGCTCCGGAGCCGTCCTTCAGCGCCAGCCCAGCCGCGGCAGTCAGAGACAGCGACGCGGCGGGCGGGCGTCCGCTCCCCGGTCCCCGGCGTAGCGACGTGGGGCGCCCCTCGCCTCCCACCTGCAGGCCGCTCGCTCCCCGCGCCGTCCGCCGCCTGGCTGCCCATGGGGAAGGAGCGCTGCAATGGCCGGCGTGCTACAGCACCTCCCGCCGCCCGGTCTGGCAACGGGCGCGGGCGGCCAGTGTACCGCGGCCAGCGCCAGCCCCGGCGCCCCGCCCGCCGCCACTGAGCATGCTCCGCCTGTGGGGGCGGCCTGCGTCCCGCGTCCCAGACTCAGCCGGGCGCCTCGGGCCCCGGTGAGAGACAGCGGGTGGGCCGCCACGGGCCTGCCCGGTGGGCGAGGGCAGCGACAGCCCGGCAGGGAGAGCAGCAGTGGCGACAGCGGGCTTTGGGCGGCCGGCAAGAACCTGCTGCCTCCCAGGGTAACACGGCACATGAGCCTCGGAGCATTCACGAAAGCTTCTTCGGGGTGGTGGACGGAGCAGGACCACTGATGGGCTACACAGCCTCTAGCAAGTTAGAGGATCCATAAAGCAGTAACCGAAGAGCTGAACGACAAAGCTGTCACGAGAACTAATAGCTGTAAACTGTCCAGGAGTAAATTCAAGCTGGAGATGAGGATGAGGTGATAGAATCACGTTTGCACAAATTGCAGGGGAGGAAAGAAAGGAAGGAGATGAATCATGAGCTGGGGACCAAAGTGTAATAAAAGACAGACCACCTATTGCTTGAAGAGAAAAAACAGTAATTACTTCTTAAAAGCACTATTGTAACTAGGCCGTCAGCGTTCCGTCTAGTTGCTGGTTATAAAACTAGGATGCATAATAAGGACATTTCAGGGTAAATGTTGCCATGTACCTAACTTTAGAATCCCACATACCCTGTGACAGGAAAAAGCAGAATTACTTTCTTATCACAAGATGAGGAAATTTGGAAACTACTTAGCAGCCATCAAGAACAAAAGCCCCACAGTCCTTTGCTGAAGCCTGTTTTGACAGTGTATCGTGCATGGCATTGCATGCTGTGGCTGTGAAGTTGAAAAATCCCAAAGAACTACCTTGATCTTTTCCTGTCTGCCTCCAGAGAAAGACATAAATCCTTTTAATAGAAGATAACTGCCCTCTGAGCAGCCTTACCCACCCTGTGCCGCCCCCCCCCCCCAAAAAAAAATAGGAAGAGCAATTGCAAGTCATCCTGAGTTTGGCAACTGGATAATAAATAAAAAGGTGATACATGCAAAGATTTGTAGATTTCCACCAAGTCAGTGTGTGCAGGAGAAGGCTGAGGTGTGTGAAGTAGTAGTGATGCACTGTAATCAGCAAGAGCTATGGCTCCAATAAAAAAATGGGGCTCCCTATGTGTGCATAAAGCTTACAGCTCATTATTGCCAGAAGAAACCGGTTGATGGAACATGTTTGTTAATTCTTCAGATATTCTTTGTAAGCTATAAATATTTGTTAACTTCTGAACTGGGACTTGTTACCAGCCTTTCATGATAGTTTTTCAAGTCTAGCAAAAATAATTTTTTTTGAAGCATACAAGCCTCATGTGATGTCTGCAGCAACTTAAAAAAAAATAATCTTTCAGATCCCAGACATAGGTAGAATTCAAGCCTTGGAGCATGAGCCCTCTATAAATACCACAAATAGAGTCTAGCTCCATTGCTTATGTCTACAAGATAAAAACATTTACAGAACAATTGCTTTAAGAGCAGCTTCCTTTATGGGCATCCCGGACATTCTGAAATGCTCAGCGCCTGTGGGAATACATAACCCTCATTTGTATTCTGTATAGCTGTAGAGATCTAAGAAATACTTTTGCATTCAAATCCAGAAATCACTTAGCCGGTGCATATTTGCATGATATTACTATTTCTTTTGCCAGAAGTCATAGTGGCTGCACGCAGGTATTTGGAAAGAGTTTAAAATGGCTCTAATGTGACCACATGGTAACCACATCCTTTAAAAGTCTGGTGCAGAATCTGTGAAAGGCAAAAAACCCAACAAACTCTTTTCTTTAGTTATCATGATGTTAAGGCCTTTCTTCCTTTCAACCCAGTATTGAGATGCCATACCTTGTCCTCTTTCTGAGACACCAGAATGGTCTCACCATCATTTGTCCAGGCACCTGAAACTCAGCACAGCCATCTCCCGCACTCCTGAGTAGCAGCATGTGGTTGGCTGTTCTGAGCCGCTACCTGGAGGTGCTTGGAAATACACCTCTCCTCTCTGTGCTGGTGACCAGGACCTCTGTGGATACAGGGCAAGAAAATCAGCAAAAATAGCCCGGCCCCCCAGCTTTATGATGCAGAAAGTTGGGGGTTTTTTTGGCAGTGTGACCAGGAAACGAGTACAGTAATTGTTTAGGAAGAGTAAGGTAAAATGTGCACTGGTGTTATTTCTAGGAAGGTTTCCAATTCAGTGCTCCACAAGACTGAGAAATCATGTCTATTTTGGGAAGAAAATGAGATAATTCTATCTTGTGACATTAGAAATATAATCTAGCACATTCCTGTGTTTTTTATTTCTAGAAACAGATCTCAGAGGAAAGTAAGCTTTGCAAGGATTGTTCAGCAGTGATATTCTGAACTGATTGTTCAGAGATTAGCAGTGTCCTGGAACTCTCTTGTGAGTTTGTAATACCTGACAGTTTCCCTTACCTGCCTACCTGGCAGCCTTGCCATGCTGTGCCACTGTCTGAACTACCCATTACTCAGTTCCCGAGTCTCCACAGTTTACAACACAGCACTTAAGTTATCACTGGAGGCTGGCATTTTGAAAAAACAGATGCATTGCCATTGCCAGGGAGAGCACCCGGCAAAGGTAAAGGTTACTGCAGCAAGAGGCAAGGAGAGAAGTAGAGAAAGCAAAAGGGAGCAGGCCCAGGCAGAGTGAAGCATTACACCCTCACTGCAGAGCCACTTATTTGAAAAGAAAACCAGGTTCAGTTGCCATTTTGGTCATAGAGGAAAAATAAGAGGAAGCCTGCCACCCTGGAAAGGTGGGACAGTCAGGGAACTGAATTGAAACCACAGAGGGTAGTATCTATACTCCCAGGATTTTTAAATATGTGCAGTGAGATGCTGAGGCCGAATGGGTTGCCCAGAACAGCAGGCTAGTGAGAATCCAAGTTCTTGAATGTCATGTCACAGCAGCTTGCTACTACTTTTCCTCTCCTTGAATCCAAGTTTACAGACAGCATGTTATGCTGCTTCTAATGTAAGCAGATCTGGAGGGGAGCGAGTTCCTCTGCTGGGTCTGGCTGCACGATTGAAACACCGGGCGACTGTTTGCACTGACACCACCTCAGCCCCTTGAGCCCAGGCCAGCTTTCCTGCCAGCAATTCATTTTCTACCACTCTGCTTGTGACCCTCTCACCCGCCCTCCAGTGTGCTGGAAGTATTCTCTTAGCACAGGATTGCAGTCCTTGGCTTGAATGTGTCATACCCCGTGGCTGCATGCCAGCAGTTAAATGGCAGGGTGCTAAAGGGTCATCATCGCTCTAACAGAAAATCGAGGGGTTAAGAAACTAGCCACTCCTTGTAGGAATATGGACATAAAGGTGGAGCAGTACCCACAGTGTGCAGCGTGCTCACGTGCATGCTCAGCTCACATTAACACCACACTGTGCAGTAGAGTGGACTTTCAAACAGGGTCACACACTTCCATTAATTATTACACACAGATGTGTATACCTACTGGGCTATACCGACATTTCAACACAGAATTCAGTGCCAGTGCAAACCTCCCCTTTACATACAGGTATTTTTTATCTTAGCACAGCTTTGTTCTTGCAGGCATGCTAGGAAAGCTATCTGTGCATATTCAGTTCCTAGAATATTAGATTATAATTTGGCTGTGATTATCACTTTTGCTGTAATACAAATCTTTCTGATGTGCATACTTCCATCTCCTGGCCAAAATACATATTGCATTTATCCAGCAATACTGGTGTTTATTGTTAAACCTGGCTAAAGACTTCTGGTTATCCTTTGATGACCTTGAAGGAGATCATGGTTTATTGTTCCACTTGGTATAAAAACTCTATCAATTAGTTGTCTTTGGGACTTTTAAATGGGCACAGAAAGATTAAGTGGTAGATGGATATATAGAAAAACATTCTCCCTGGGGAGACTGTTGTAGCTTATGTGTGTTTATGTGCTTTCTGGGGTTGAGCAGTATGAAGGAAACTGTATGTTCCTACATCTTGTGGAGAAAAGAAGGGAGAAGTCACGGCCAAATGACCCACAGGAGCTGCTAAAAGAGAACACCTGTCTTGGGGTTGCAGTGTTTGCAACCCACTGGGGTACTGCAACTGGGGTTGCCCTATGCTGCCTGAAACTGAACTGCAATAGTTGGAGGTGGCCATCTGCACCTTGAGGCTGTCAGCAGTGTGTTCCTACTGGCTTTGGCCTCTGTAGCTCAGAGTGCAGGGAGGGGAGTGCCCCCCCCCCCCCCCACTAGACTTCGATCTCCATGGATTTTTTTCTGCCCTTCCTAGATCTCTATAACATAAAGAGTACATACCTGCCTGCCTCAGGTATTGGGGGAGGAAGGGGTGTAGGAAGAGATAGCTGGCATCTGGGATTGCTGCAGGCACAGCCTACTAGGCCAGGCTTTCCCTGGGCAGGCTTAGAAAGGCCGTGCTGCCTGAGCCTGAGTCCTGTGGGGCAGCTCCGAGCCAGCCGAGGCTTTTCCCTCTCCCTCTTTACCCTCTCCTGCCCCGCTGGGTCACTGTGGGGACAGGGACTCTTCACAACTCTGACCAAGCCAACAGCCTGCCCTGCGGCGATACCACCAAGATCAAAGGACATTGCACAACAGGCAGCTGACAGCATTGGTGACAAACGTGCCTGGCCGCATTAGCCATAAACTGTGGATATCAATATCGCTACTTATTTTTCTTACGCTTTGTCACTACTTTTTAATTTTTTTACAAAGATGTAGAGTGTCACAGTTCAGCCCCAGGCAGCCCCTAAGCACCAGGTGCTCAGGCAGGACAGACAGACAGGCAGACAGACAGAACCCCCCACACTGCCACAGCCCAGGGAGAGAGGGAACCCGACAGAACTCCTAACAGAGTACGCGCAGAGCGGTAACACCGAGCACGTTACCGACCCTCCGCACGGCTGCCCGGGAGCCACGCAGACCGGAGCCGCACACACCCGCCCCTCCCCGACCAGCCGCTTGTACGGAGCGTGATGCCACGCGGTGTGGGAAACGTCCTCGGCCAAGGCGGCCCGCCTGTGCTGGCTGCTCGGGGGAGCTGGCTCTGTCCTGCCCGGAACCGGGACAGCAGGGCACCGAACCTTCATGTCGCAAGCCTAGGACGGACAAAGCCCCGCGTCGCACCTGAGCAGGTAACGCTTGGATTGTGGCGGCTCTACTACAGGTGCACAGATCCGCCTGCCCGCCCGCCGGTGCCCGCAGGTGGGTAGCGTGTGTGAGCGCCTGGCGGGCGAGGGAACGCGCGGCTGTACGCTCCCCAGTTACAGCTTCGTGCCGCCGGCCCCGCAGAAAGGCGGCAGAGGTTTAAATCAGGCCTCTTCCTCCTCCTCCTCTGGGCCGACAGGTACTGAGAGGCGGCGCCGCCTGAAGCCTGACCACTCCAGCAGCAACAGGTGCGGCTGCTGCTCTAGGGAAGATGACGGGGTTCAGCCCCAAGCGCGCCCCAGCCGGCTGCCGGCGCTCCCCGCGGCCGGGCCCGTTCTGACAGCGAGGGAGGCGGCGCGCCAGCCGTCTCCGTGGCTACGAAGGGGCGGGGAGCTCGGCGGGCGAGGTGCCAGATCAGGCAGCGCCGCGGACAGCCTCCGCGCGCGCGCGTGCTGGGGTCCTCACAAGCTATAAGAGCGTGAGGCGGAAGGCCTGCTCTCTCTTTCGTTGGCGGCTCGCGGCGGTGCCGGGGTGAGTAACCGTGATGGCGCCGGGGCCTGCCAGGCTGAATCCCCGCGGCTGGCGGGGCATCGCGGCGGGAGCGGGCCGGGCGGGGGCCCCGGGGCGGCCTGCGTCACTTACCGGGGCGGCCTGTATCTATATTTGCAGCAGGAACCCGGGCGGGGACAGCACCCACCGAGAGCGCCATGGCCGAGGAAGGGTGAGCGGGGCCGGGGCCGATGGGGGCGGCGGGCGGAGGGGCCGCGCGGGCCGCGTCTCGCCTAACAGCGCCGTTTTGGGTCCGCATTGCAGGCCCCGTCACGGAGCTGCCGCACGCTTCCTGCAGGCGGGAGTCTGGGGCCGCTGCGAGGGTCTGCCTGCCAGGGTGGCTGCGTGCATGGCTTCCCCACGTGAGGGAGCGAGGAGCCGGCACGGCTGGGTGGCTCGCCAGCTTGGCTGAATCGCTCCTGGCTTCTCTCTGTTCCTTTTCGGTTTCCCATTTGGCTTGGTTCTTCAGCTTGCCTTTGTTCCTTTATCTTTACTGATTGGATGCCTGCAGGTGAACGGGAAGCTTCTGCTTATAGTTTAAAGGTGGTGGCATTATGAAAGCAATATTTACCTTCTCTTTAGCATTACTGCTGGAGGTGTAATGGATGTTAACACCGCCCTGCAAGAAGTGCTGAAGACCGCACTTATCCATGATGGCCTAGCTCGTGGTATTCGCGAGGCAGCCAAAGCCTTGGACAAGTAAGTGTTCCCATCTTATCTATGGTGACTAGTAACACTGGCTGATCTATGTTGAACACAGGCAGTGCTTGTTTTGTCCAGATGTTTAGTTGAAAACTCTTGCAAGGATGTGTTTTAACTGCCAATGAGTTTTGTCTTTTGGAGCCTGTGTTTTGGGGCATTTTAATTGTGATCTTAAAACACAGATGCTGAACTCAAGTGACTCAAGAATAACAGCATCGACTGTGCTAGATTCTGTCTTTTTGTGACCCCAGTGCCATTAAGTTTTCACGTAGATTTATTTTGTAGTTAGGGACATTTGGGGCCCAAAAATTAAGCGTTTCAAGAAATTACAAACTCTTAATTATTCTAAGAATTGTAATTGGGTGTGTTAGTATGTATGTCAGATGTAATCTGTAAGGGTTGACCTGGTTTTTTGAAGAGAAACTGAAATTTATTGTTTCCCTCTGCTTTTTTGCTAACTCTGTTTTGTATTGAAACTGAACAATTTCTTTAGTACAATATCAAAGCAGTATTAAAGTTGTCACCTGCCGACCATATTAATTAGTTATGGTTTCTTTGTAGGGTGAATGACTATATATATGTGTGTGCATATGTGTATACGCCTGTTTGTGTATATATAGGTGCATTCTCACAAGAATAGACAGTACTTAAGTGTAATGGTGCTGCAGTGTTTGGGTGATGACTTAAAATTTTTATCGGATCCCCCTTCACTCATCTTATGAGTGAGAACAGCAGTCTGACAAACCTGTATGCAAGAGGTTCTAAGGCAAGGGACCAAGTAATTGGGAAGTACAATTTGGGTGACTGACAACTACTTCCTGAGAGTTCTGAGTTGAGTTATAAATTCATATGCTAGGTGTTAAGAGCATGATGTGTGTACAAGGTACATTTGTGTGTGATGGTTCTTACATGGAGATGTTTCTGAAATACTCTGGTGAAGCTCATGGTGAAGATGGCTGTAGAGAAAACAAACTTTGTTTGCAGTGGTCAAATTACAGTAGATCAAGCATAGAAGACCTATACAGCTCTCTCTTGTCAGGTATCCCTTTGGTATTCTTAACGTTGTACCACAGTATACAAAGATCCTAATTAGAATTGAGGCCCTGACATAACAAACAGCTGGTTTGAATGTAAGTAGAAAAGATTGTTCTGAAGAGCTTCTAACAACTTGAAGTGGAAATTCAAGCTTTTATTAAAATTCCAGTGCTGAATTACCGTAACCTGAGTCAAACAAGAGAAAGCATCTTGAAACTTGGCTACTTTCTAATAGTGACACCAGTTCTTTATCTAAATATTACACCTTTTTTCCAGTGGCTGAGAATTTATTTCTTGGTGTTTTTAAGAGCTTCCAAAACTGGAAGAATTGGATAAAGCTGATGGTGTATGAGTAGCCTGTTATGTATATGAAAAAAACAGGAAAAGCACTTAGTAGGTCATATATTTAGTGCTTAGTAGGTCATATAAGAATATTTAGTATTTCAAAAGCACATGATGTCTTAAAGCCAGAAATGCAATGTAGGAAGTGGTTGTCTAGAAATGCATGTGATGAATTTTGTTCTTAAGTTTTGATTATTTGTTGAAGTTTAAGCAGTGTCTGAAGTTACATTTGTCAGTTTTCACTTCTTTTAGACGCCAAGCCCATCTTTGTGTTCTGGCTTCAAATTGTGATGAACCCACATATGTAAAATTAGTTGAAGCACTTTGTGCAGAACATCAGATCAACTTAATAAAGGTGAGTGTTGGAACTTGACACACAAGTTTTGAAAAGGTTATCCTTGCAATATTAGCTGCTTATTTCAGCATATAGAGAGTTAAACCTTGGGAACTGCTGTATTTCTGTATACAGCTTATCTAAGCAAAACTTCTCTTAGCAGCAGAGATTGGTTTAGTGTTCTGTGTGATTGTCATAGAAGCAGTACAGAAACTCTGGCAAAGAATGGGAGTTGGGTATCTTGCAAAGTTAAAATTAAATGGTGGTCTGTGTAATTAAGAAATTGAATTAATGCTGCAAGGGTTGTGGAAATAGTCTGAGCATGACTTTTTTGTCAAACTAAGACTTGTGTAAGCTGTACAATGATGATAATTTGGCTCCCTCTACTGATACTAGTGAGGAAAGCAGCCATCCGTTACCCAATACTTCTGACAGTACAGCAGGGTTTTTGCTGCACCCAGTTTTGTTAAAATGGCTTGTTCTAATGTAATGTGATGTTTCACACAGGTTGATGACAACAAGAAGCTGGGTGAATGGGTAGGGCTCTGCAAGATAGACAGAGAAGGAAAACCTCGCAAAGTCGTGGGCTGCAGTTGTGTGGTTGTCAAAGTAAGATGATGCTAATTATAGCTAATTTTTCTAACTTCTGAGAAGTGGCAAAGAGCAGGTTGCTTTAGATAAGGGACTAAATAGATTTCTTGGGGTTTTTTAATAGTTGATTTCCCTTATTGATACAGGAAATAAGCTACTTCCCTGTTCTGTGTTCTCTTTCATGTTTAAGATACTCATTCATTTTGTGACTTAATGGTTGCATCTTTAAAGCATTGGTGCCCACTTGCCAGTGACCATTAAAGGGAAAGACCTTTTAGATGAAACTTTGTTTCAGGGGAAAAAAAAGCCAGTTCAATGTGTCTGCTCAACTTGAAAATGTTTTGCAGAGCATATTTTAAAATGACACTGGTAAAATAAAGCCACAGTACGAGCCTTGAAGACTTTGTTGTCTTTGAGGTCCCAAGAGATGGCTACATCTTCACAACAGACCATTGCCTTCTGTGTGTGTTTTCATGTTTGCCACTTCTCCATGTGTTTTACTTAGCTTTTAGGCAGAAATTGAAGAATTTGATTGAATCTGTACCAGTGGGTTTTAACATTTTAATGTAATAGAATAGTCCTTTGTTGGAATAGTTGTATAGAGACTTGAGGGAAAGCAGCTGGCAGATTGATTGAGATTGCTTGTATGGAATATTTGGGAATACCTTGAGCAAGTGTCAGGAACTCAGTTGTCCTTTTATAGAAGTAGGTTTTATTTTAAATGGGTCTGTATGTTACTGATGGATTATCTTGTGTTACAGGACTATGGCAAGGAATCTCAGGCCAAAGATGTCATCGAAGAGTACTTCAAGTGCAAGAAATGAACAGAAAATAAATTTTTAACCTGACTGGTGTGTGTGATTAATGGGTGTCTGTCTGTGGAACAGTTCTTTAAGTTGCAAAAGAAAACATCAGAAGATGAAAGAACTTTGTAGGTCTTGGGCTACTTTTGTTAGTGTGAACTGTCAGTTTGCTAAAAAGATAATGGCCATCCCTGCCATTCCTGTTGGGAGCTTCTGTTTCCTGCTCCTTCCTCAGAGGTTACTGACTTAAGGAACTTGGCACAGCTTTGTGGTTGCAGAAATGCTGATGGCTGATTACTGCCTTGGCTTGTCAGTGCTTAGGCCTGTACTTCTGCAGGGTTTCAGGGGAACTTCTTAGGGAGAGTCTGAAGTACTGCTGCATCTGTGATGAAAACTTGGCTCCCTCTGCTGAAACAAATGAGGAGAACAGCCTTAACCGTTACCCAAACCTTCTGAGATGTTGCAGGATTTTCAGTGTCTTGTTCAGGGAATTTACTGATACAAGATTTTGTTATTTCCCCCCAATTCTGAAGTAGACTGGGTGGAATTAGCTGCTTGTAAGAATTAAGTGCTTCTAGATCTGACACTGTAATAAAGTAGTTGAAATCTCACAGCCCAAACAAGGCAGTGTTGAACTGACTTGCCTGATGACTTAGTTTCACTTTGTCCAGGTTTTTCTAGCAGTTGGTGGGATGCTGTGTTTGGGAGTTAGTAAGGTTTGCAGTTCTTCCCCACAAACCCTCTTAGGTGCTTGGCTCTCAGCTGGGGCAGAACCACAACACACTTGTAGTTTGATGTATGGAACTTTTGTTTTGCTGATTTTTTTTTTTTTTGAAAAAAGGTGTGATTCCGACTACAGTGTAAGATTACTCTTCTCTCCTATGAGTTGTTTTTTTGTCTTAGGCTTGCTGTAGAAACTTGTTAGAATTGCTCCATTATGCTGAGACACGTGAAAATGTGGGGCTGGGCACCTGTAGACTGAGGGCATGGGATCTCTGTTTACTTATCTGGCTCTTAAACTTCATCTTCCTTATGGTTTGTAAACCCTTTTTTGACAACCCCAGTCATTCATGTATTGTAGAGGTGGGAATCCTCTCCAGGTGTTGGGCTCAGGTGCACTTTCTAATGGCTGTCATTAAAGTTCTTGAAGTATCTGGCTTGGCCCTGTCACAGCTTTCTAGTAGCTAGATCTGTGTGTCTTGGATTTTTGAGAGGTTTCTGTAGTGATGTTTTCAGGTGTACTTCATGGGGTCACCTGTCCCAAGTCTGGATAAAAACAAGAAATGTACCCTTGTGCTGAGCTTCATAGAGATGTTCAGTTGTGTCTGCAAGTTTCTCAGTAAAAAGGCTAAACAGCTTCTAACACTTAAGTTCATGTCAAGCTAGTAGTAAAATAGAGTTCTTGACATGAATGTATGAATGCTGCCATTTTCCAGTTGAAAGTTTTTGCATAGTGAAAACTACAGAAATAATCTCTTTGATACAGAGTGCAGCTCTAATTAAATCACAGAATACCCTGAGTTGGAAGGGACCTGCAAGGATCATCAAGTCCAACTCCTGGCTCCACACAGGACTAGCCAGGTCAGAGCATGGGACTGAGTGCATTGTCCAGACACTTGAACTCAGTCAAGGTCTGTGGTGTGACCACTTCCCTGGGGAGCCTGTTCCAGTGCCCAACCACCCTCTCAGTACAGAACTTCCTAACATCCTGTCTGAACCTGCCCTGTCTCAGGTTCATGCTCTTACTACTGGAGGTTTTCAAACAAACATGATTTGTAAGAATATTCCTTTCTAAAAAGAGTTGTAAGACAATTGGCCAAAAATACTGAGCATCATCTGACTCGAGTATAAAAGCACACCAAAGCATGCTTCATTTTCCTCCTGTCTTAAACAGCACCTTTTTTTAATAGAATAGAGCTAAGCTGTGTTCTTCATATTTTTAGGATGTTTACAGCTATATTCTAGAGCAAGAAAGGTAGTCTTGGCAGTCTCAGTAGGATTCATGGTTTGCTTTTTTAGGCTGCCTGCTACATTAGTTAGATTCACAAAAGGATTTTAGATCCAAAATGAGCTCAGTACCTGACTTCAATGGCCTGTGTGTTGCTGATGAAAATTGCTTGATTGAAGGAATAGTGGTCATCTTACTTCCTTATTTCTGTTTGCGGGGTAAATGTGCAATTGAATCAACTCCAGTTTGGTGGCTTAAGTTTTTTGAAAGATGAAATCACTAGATATACCCAAATTTGAGAAAATCTCTGCTAAGCCTATGCAAGCAGTGTTCTCAGATTATTGGGTTTTTTGGCTAAAATTCAGCATTTCATTCTGTTTTTTAAAAATTACCTAGGAGAGTAGTGTGGTCCCTAGTTCAGATACACTTCACTGACTGCAGAGGGAAATAATTCAGGCAAATAATCTGTAGATCGTTACCTCTGGATGTGTATAACCATGTGAAGCTAACCTAGCTTGTTTTAGGGCTGATAAAATTGTGCTTTTTAATCATGGGCAAACAATTGACTCTAGTTTATTCCCTCTGCCCTTCTAAGTGAAGTTAAAACACTATGTCCTGGTTTTGGCTGGGACACAGTTAATTTTCATGGGTGCAGTGCTGTGTTTGGGAGTTGGGATGAGTGCAGTGCTGATAACACTGGTTTTTTGTTTTTGCTGAGCAGTCAAGGACTTCAGCTTCTCAGTGCCTTGCCAGCAAGAAGGCTGGAGGCACTCAAGGAGCTGGGAGGGGGCACAGCCAGGGCAGCCGATCCAAACTGCATGAAAGGATATTCCCTACCATGCTTTGTATATAACTGGAGGGCAACCCAGAAAGTGGTGTGGCTGAGGAACTATCTGAGCATCAGTTTTGGGTGGCAAGGACTTGCGCTGTTCATTGCTTGTGTTTGATTCTCTTATTTTTCTAGCCTATTAAACATTTTATTTCAATGCAAAGGTTTTACTAATATTTATTTCCTTTTCAATTTTCTCTCCCATCCCAATGAGGGAACAGTGAATAGGAAGGATGTCTGGAAAGTAGATTTGCTACACAGTGTACAATAAGCCAGTTCCCACAGATAGGGGAGATGCTGTTTTGTTGAGGCCTGGGGGCTTGGTGGGTTTCCACAAATCCACCTGAAGCTGGCACTTGTTACACACAAAGGTTACCAGGTGGTACGCTCCCTGTGTTCTGGGGTTGTGTGCAAACTCAAAACACCCAGTTACAATGAGTGGCTAGTAATTTACATGTAACTGCTGCCTCAGTCATCATCGTGCCTGTGTGGAGGAAGGATCTTCACCTTGGCAAGAGTCTTGACCTGCGTGGGTGTTAACATCGTAATGAAGACAGTTGAGTTAAGAATGTCTGGAGTTGGGTTTTTACTGCCAAACTGGCTGCGTGTGGAGATACCTTGCCTAGATAGATATTCTTGGTGTTCCAGGACAGTTAGTTTACAGGTGTTACTTTCAACAATTCCCTTGGATCCTTTCCTTTCCAACTATTTAGTTGCTCTTAATTATGGATACACTGTAATGCAGAGCCATGGTTAACTTCTAGGCTTGATAGATGTCACTGATGGAAGAAGAGGAAATGTGTCTAGGTGGAGTATAGTTCTGAGATGATGATCTTGAAGTGAAAGGAAAAGGAGGATGAATAAAAAAGGTTGTAGAAGTCTTTTCACCTTGTGTATTTAACATTAAAGTTAATCCCCCTTGCACTTCCTTTGATATATCTTTATGGCAAAACCAAAGTAGTATGCTGTGTTCTGGTCTCACAGGATTTTCTGTCAAACTATACCTCAGTGGGATTGCATTTTAAGAACAAGGATGTAGTCATGGAGTTTTATGGCATACAAGTGGAAAAGCACTGATCCAGGATGATAGACAACCTACAGCAATGTGAGGTGATAATTTCTGAATTTGTATTTACAGTGTTAAAGAGGAAGACCCTTGAGAAATAGGGTATATTGGGTAAAGAAAAATATTCTGTGAGCATTTACAACCTACCAGAAGGTTGCAGTAAGATGCATTTGGTTAGGTTAGAATAGTACAATAGCACGAGCTTCAGAGGCATGCTAAATATAGGTGAGGTGTCTCTTCATGGATTTGGTAGTATACTGCTTTTCACTTTTGACAGGAAGACTGATATTTCTTGTAATAAGTTTTTCTTTTTTCATAAATGCTACATATGGGGAAGATACATCTATAGATTAGGTGTATAAAACTCAGGAACTAACATGTTGCAAATCGATCTGTTTAGCCAAGTTATTAGGCTTAATTGAAATGTTAATAGGTACTTAAGGAGTTTTATGTATTTTAGACCTGCAAACAAATTGGGAAGTATGAGTTCAACACACTTTGGACTGTTCAGCTTCACAGAATATTCTTCATTGCATTTTTACTTGTTTTCAGCATGTGTGGGAAAAGGTTATGCATTTCCTCTTGATTGCAGTCAAGTGTGATTAGCTAACTCTTAGAGACGAGGGGTTCAAGTAAGGAGAGCTATAGCCCAGAGCAAGTATGTTGGGCAGTTCTTCTGCAACAATGGAATGATAGAAGGTCATGGCTATGACATTTTTAATAAGTCATTGTTTTACGTGGCAATCAATACCAGGGAATGACAACTCCCTTTTCATGCCAAGGGGTTTTCCATTGGAGCAGAACCAACACTTACAAATATTTTTGCCAGAAGGAATTTGAGATCTTAATATTCTGGTAAAAACACCGAGGTATTGTGTTAGGTTTTTTCCCTGTAATGTTTCATTTCCTGGTAGTGACCTTAGAACCTCTACAGGGTCAGCACTGGAGAACTGATTAAGGCTCAGTTTACTTGATACTTGCTATACCTTATACTTAAGACCATTCCTAGTGGAATGGTAGAGGATTTAATTCCACCCAAACTTTGTTTCATATTAATAGTTGATGGAAGTTAATTTGGTTGTTTTTGTGTTGTGGTTTGTTTTTATTTCCAAATTGGCTCAGGAAGACAAGTGATTGCTAATCCTCTTTCATACTGAAAGGCTTAGCATGTGTTTCTCTGAGACCTCTGCTTTGTAGACTACTAGCCTGGTTTCTTCACACTTTCTTGATGGCATTTTTGTTTTGCTGTAGAAGATCTGTTGATATTGTTGAGTCCTGCAGGATTTCAGATAAGGTTTTAGAGGAGTAGATTTTGAATTATTTTTCATGTGGCCATCTTCTAGTCATCACCTTTAAAAGTGCCTGTTACCTGTCCGCTGAAAGGATGCAGTTAAATGGTGTTAAACATGAGACTGGGGATTAAAAACTGATTCAGAGTTGGAGTTCAAGGGCTGACCTGTGCCTCTGCTGATCATATTTAATGCCCCTTGCAGATTTTCCTTGTGGGATGGGAACAATGTACAATGGTTTGCTCAACTATGTGTGTTTTGTGGTGTTTGGTTGGCAGAAACAACAGAATTGATTTCTTCTTGGATTGAAATGTCACTTTTTAGTACATTTGCAAAGATTGGTTGTCCCTTCCAGCCCTAAATTTTTATCTTTCTATATGAAGTAGAAAGTTAACAAAGTGCTCTGAAGAAATGCTAGTCAGTCATTGTGAGGGTGCCAAGTACAGACTTCCAGACAGTATTGGAAGAACATCCGATGTGAGATTAAAAACAAATTGTTAAATTAAGCTTGTTTTGGAAGCACCTGTGCCATCTTGGCCAGCACAGCGTTTGTCTTGTGCAATTTCCCTTGGATCATAGACATTGAGCATCTGGACAGCACCACCCTGTATTTGTAGGACTTCTACTTTGATGGAGTCATGATGAGTTGGCTGTCCCTGTCCTCCGTGCTTTTTCCATGCCAGTGTTTGTTTTACTGTCTCCCTCCCTTGCAGCCTAGGATAATGTCAGTGCTTACTCTGGTGAAGAAGGAGCTATGTATGCTCCTGATGTGTAGCAGGAGCTCGGGGTGCTCACCAGAAGGTAACTTCTAACTGGGATGGCTCGTGCATATCGGGGCCTCCTGCTGTAACCTGCTGATGTTTGTTGCAGTAGCACAAACACCAGGGGATCCAGGCTCATCAGCAGCAATTGCCATGTGGCACAAGCACTTCTGCAGGCTCCAGCCAGTCCTTTGGAGAGCGTTGTTTGTTCTGCCAGCTTTGCCAAGACAGAAACACATCTTCCAGTCTTATTTCATGCATGGAGTATTTTACAGAGGGGGGAGTACTAATTCTTCATGAAGAAAAGAATACACTTAGTGTTAAAACATAGTATCCTTTATGCTTTGCTACAAATAAACATGAACCCCAGTATTTTCTGACTAATGTTCCTGGTTTAGAATTGCCTCCAGCTATTAGGCTTTGTTCTTTGTTAGTGTAGTTAGTAGGGTGACTGAGCACTGGAATAGGCTGCCCAGGGGGGTGGTGGAGTCTCCTTCTCTGGAGATATTCAAGACCCGCCTGGACGCCTATCTGAGCAATATGAGCTAGGGAGCCTGCTTTGGCAGGGGGGTTGGACCCGATGATCTCTCGAGGTCCCTTCCAACCCCTATGATTCTGTGATTCTGTGATTACAGAGCCTGGATATTGCAGCATCTGCATTGAGCCAGTGTCCCTCTTGTGTCCCTGTTACTAAACCTGGTGCAAACACGATCTCTAAAACATGTTCCCTTTTTTGGAGACCTCATGAAGGTCTCATCCAGTGATGCAAAGGAATTCTGAGCATACATCCATTTGTCAGCCTTGTCTTTCTCTTTGGATGTGGATGTGTTTGGGATGAGAAGCCTAATTTGTGTTAGGCCATCGAACCAGATACTTGATATTGGGTGAGCACAGTTGTGGCTTGATTTATGTAGCCTGAAGGGAAAAAAGTCATTGCAAATTTTCTCAGTGGTTTTAGACCATTAAGTAAATGCACAAGAATTTTTTCAGACATTGCTGAGCAAGCAAATTTATTTTGAGAATGTTGAACAAAGTTGAGCAGATGAAGCGGTTAGTAGTTCTCATATATAATCATCCTACACACATTCATGGTCTTCTCATGCTTTGGCATTATTTTTGAGGGAAGGTCCACCTACAAAAAGTCTTTAATCCACATTAGCTGTTTCATGTAGCTGACAAATGGTGATACGATCTTTTATGGAAGTGAACAACTATATCTGAACTTTCAGCCACTGGTAACTGCTGCTTTCTTTTAATTCCAAAAATGTCTGGGTTGTGTTATGTGAACTGGTGAAAACTAACTTAAATCACTACCTTACAGGAGCTTTTCCCCTCTTATAATTCAGAAGCAATTGGGACTTTTTACAGCATTTAAAATACTTTCACTGATACCTGTGACCAATACAGTATTAAATAAAATACTTTCAATAAGAAGCAGCCATGCTTTTCAGAATTTTATGAACTGATATAACTGTTTGTATCTGATTGGTTTGTTTAAAAACGATAATGTTCATCTGATATTTTGTATTGCTGCAGGATTATTAGGCACAGTTATATAAAAATACAGACCTACAAGGGGGAAGATTTCTATATGCAAATTGACCTAGCTGCTATTTTTCTTATCTGATTCAAAGTTTGTTACCCTCAAGTAGTCCTTTAACTCAGTCAGTATCATGAATCTGTTCATCTTGGCTGTAGCCTGAGGCTAGTGTCTGTAAAACAAGAATAACTTCTACTGTTTGAAGTACAATGATAGAATTTGTATGTAAAATCTCTACAAAAATACCGATGCGTAAGTGGTCAGATATTCATTTCTAAAAGTCAGTGAGACAGGAGGAGTTTCACTCAGTGCTTGGCATGCCAAGTTCCTACACAGTAAAATTTTACAATCAAGTTATGAAACTGAAAAAATATATTTTATGCTGATGTGCAGAAATATGTTTATTAAAGCAAATTTCCTGGTTTTGTAGTTGTAAAACCTGTAATTCCAGTATACTTAATTTTTTTTAATGGTTCCAAGACTTTTTCCACAGTGAAAGAGTTCAAAACCCTGTTAAAATAAGCTTTGTATTTTGAGGTCAGAACAAAAGCCATGCCCTCTAAGTAACCTTTTATATTGATTGTATTGTTAGCAGCCAGTGTGTTGGATAACATATTACAGATGCTTAGGACAGGTTTAGGATGGTAAATGGGGGGGGAAAAACCCAAGATGTTTCTAGCCTTAAGAGTAGGTATTTCAGGGAATGGAGGTCATGTTTTGTAGAACCCCTTCACCAAAAAAATGAAACACCCTCAGATATCCATATATATAAAAGTGTTTTCATGTCAATACAAGCTATGGTATATATTCTTTTTCATCTATTTATTTGAATGGACAATATTCAAGTAACACCCCTTGGCTTTGCTTTTCTCAGGGCAGCAAAATACAGTGTTTGTCTGCACATGTACAAGAAATGCCTTTATGGGTATGGAATTTAGCAAGCTACTGTACTTTTAAAAACATACACATTCAATTCCAATTTCTTCAGAAACTGACTTTCACCTTTCCATTCCTTCCATAGGTATGTTCTGTATCTAAATACAAATTTCATCCAGCTCTGATCTCCCTCATGGCTATCTAACCAATCTGTTTTAAACTCAGCATGACAGCTTTTAATGTTTCGTTTCACATGCCTTGATCCTTACCTGGTCATTGTGAACAGCATCATTTTGTCTGGCCCTGAAGCTTATTTACATGTACTCATCACACGAAAGTAAATTGGAATATATGTGCCTTGTCTACTTCTTGTGTGAGAATGCTCCTAAAAATGTTGATTGGATGTGAGTTATGAGTAACTTCACTTCTATTCAGAAGAGGGGGGGTGAAAAAGCTTTAACCAAACCAGCTTACAGCCAAAAAAAAGAGATCGAATTGCAGTGCCCTTTGTAGGGCTGTTTCCATTATCTTACAATAAAATCCAGCATGTTGTTGTTGACTGAGTATGGTTGTGAATATAGATACTATCAGCCATCCTTTCCCATAAGATCACAGAATGGAAGGGGTTGTAAGGGCTCTTTGAAGATCAACTGCTCCACCCCCCCTGCCAAAGCAGGATCACCTAGAGCAGGTTGCACAGGACAATCTCCAGGTGGGTTTTGAGTATCTCCAGAGGAGACTCCGCATCCTTTCTGGGCAGCCTGTGCCAGTGCTCTGTCAGTGATCCTAATTACATTGAGAACTTTGCTAAGCTTGTTTTCAGTGACCTGAAATTGTTGTTTGTAGAGAGTCCATCTCAAGTACTTTTATTTTTCAACTGTAGTTAAAGTAACATAGCTATTTCTTATTAATGTTTATAAATGTCTTAAGTATGGGACACAGGGGGAAATGGCCAGCCCCTTCTCAGTGGTCTGTGGAGACAGGACAAGGGGCAATGGCCTCAAGCTGGAGCACAGGAAGTTCCGCACCAACATGCGGAAGAACTTTTACACAGTGAGGGTGACAGAGCCCTGGGACAGGCTGCCCGGGGAGGTGGAGTCTCATTCTCTGGAGATATTCAAAAACCCATCTGGATGCCTATCTGTGTGATATGTGCTAGGGAGCCTGTTTTGGTAGGGGGGTTGGACCTGATGATGTCTGGAGGTCCCTTGCAACCCCTATGGTTCTTTGATTCTGTGATTTCTGTGACTCTTGTTGACTGTAAGGTGTTTCATAGGTGTTTAGCTGCTACTTTAAACTGCAGCTGACTTATTAAAAACATTTTATTGGAAAACTCAAGTGTTTCCATTCATGGACTTGGCATGTAGCAGGAAGGTAGAGAAGGAGCACTTCCAGATAGATGATGGGTGAAAGGGGAGGACTGGATGTGTAGGAAAGAGAAGGCAGACAAATTGACAATAGTAGGTGGGGGCAGAGCAGGCATAGCAGGGAATAGCAAGGGGCTGAGTCAAACAGATATGGGAGAATGTGGTATTGACCCTCAAGAGGCTCCTGTCTCACCATTGATTTCTTGCCAATAATCATCCATGAAAGAAACTGCAAAGCATGTTTCTCATTGCCCTCCAGCACTGGCCCATAGGGTGGATGACTGACCAGGGACAGAACAATTTAGTGGAAGAGCAAAGATTCATGCCTGTGTGCATCTGCTATTTTAAGGGCACGTTACAAACCTCAAGATAACATTAGTGGGAAAAAAGGCTGGTTGTGCCACCAGGTCCAAGTCCATTAGCATATATACGTTGTTTAAACATGCAGCCATATGCTGTTGTTTCTATGGTGGTCTTGTGTAATTTGAAGGCAATGCAGATCAGCAGACCGTAAAAATGATCCAGGGCTGTGAAGAAGGCTGGTGTGTATTAAACAAAAACCACCACCATAAAAACCCCAATCCTAAACTGATGAAATCCCACCCAAACCACCCCATGGGTCTGTGATGAAAGCTGGTGATGCAGATTTACCTCTGCTGCTGAGTTCCTATGCACAGGTTGGTAAGTCACTTACAAGAACTTTTTCACAGTGAGGGTGACAGCACTGGCACAGGCTGTCCAGGGGGTTGTGGGGTCTCCTCCTCTGGACATATTCAAGACCCATCTGGATCTTGAATCTACCTGTGCGACCGGTCCTAGGGAGCCTGCTTTGGCAGGGGGGTTGGACCTGATGATCTCTCGAGGTCACTTCCAACCCCTGCAATTCTGTAAAATGTTCATGAAGGGGACAGATGGCGTGTTTTCATTTTCTGGGTGCACCAACTTGCCTGTGCCGCCTTCTGTGGGAAGGGTGAACATACCAAGCTACTGACTTTAATAAATAAGTAAATGTTTAAGCGTGGAAAGCTACCCAGTGTGCTTTTTTTGGCGGGGGTGGTGGTGGTGGTACAAGCATCTCAGATTTTCTAGTCTACGCAGATAGGTGCCTGTAGCTCGTGTGTTACGATGCCCCAAAGTTTAGAGTGAGGAAGTATTCCCCCCTCGGGAGTGGAGACCGGTCCGTTACTGCTTGTCGGAGGGCTTTCCCGGCGCCACGCTTCGCTTCGCCCTTTGGCCGACGGGGCCGGCATGCAGCGCATCCCGTGTGGGTAGCCGCCGCGGGCGGTGGTCGTGCCCTGGCCGGGGAGCGGGGGCCGAGGGGCCGCCGAAGTCCGGCTCCATGTAGCGCAGGGGTCTCTCCGCAAGTCCCAACCGGGCCGGGGCCGGGGCTCGCCTTTTGGTGGGTAGCTCCGGGGCACCCCCGGCCCCACAGCCGGCTCTGCCCGGCCTGCCGCTTCCCCAGCGAGGCAGGAGATGGCAGCCGTGCTGCAGCTAACGGGCCGCGGCCGAGGTGATTAAAAGGAGCCGAGCGAAAGGCCGGTGCTGCGAAGTGCCGGGCTCCCCGGCACTGGAGTTACAGGAGCAGGTGGATCCCAGCAAGCTGGCGACATAGGAAACAAATGTGAACCGAAACTCTTTAATGCCTTTGAATGTTGTCGATTTCTATGCGTATTTTCCCGTCTTGCAGCCTTGTAAAATCCAAGTCAGTCAGATGTTGAGCCTTTTTACGGCGTATAGAAATGTGTTTGCATAAACCAAGGGACTTTGTTGTACAGCTGCGACTCCTTTAATCCTGTTTTCTGGGGGGGGGGAGGGGGTTTGGTATTTTTTTCCCCAGAGTTGTACCACACAGAGCCAGCGCTCCTGTCTGCTTTCTTTGCCAGAGCTGTTTCATGAGCAAGGTACAAACTTACAGAGGTTTGGGGGATACTGTTCAAGCAGGCAGTTGTTTGGAAGTTCGCTTTGTACATTGTAAATAGCACCATCGATGAGGCTGCAGAACACCAGTGTCAAATTAAGCACTTAAAGAACAATATAGTCTTAAGATAAGAGCCAAAATAGGTGAAGGCTTTCCCCCCCAACTCCGCCTCAAGAGTCTGATGTATTACAGCGTTCAAAGCGTTTCAGTATGCTTAGATTGTATTCACACATATGCAATGTATTTGAAACATTCCTACCAAGGAGATTGTGGTAAAAACTGTAATGTGCAGCTTGCTGGGTTTCATTGTAAAGTAATATAATCTCCACATGTGCGAAGGCCGATGCAATATTTTATTTTTTGCTTACCCCAGGGAATGTGATATTAAATTTATCAGCTGAAGTATTTGAATGAGAACTCATAAATATTTTTTTGAGGTGCATCAGTGGTGTGCACGGGGAGGGAGAAGACATGCAGCACTGGGTGAAGAGGAAGTAGTTCATACTTTCCACCCCCCTCTGTCACATAACAGCTATGCCTTGGCCTTCAGATGGGGGGCTGGAAATTTTTCTAAGTGACTGAAAACAAGTTTTAAATTGGGAAGAATTTGTTAGCTGCTGATTTTTATTGATAATTATTAAATCTGTAGTATATGGAATTCAGATGTTGTTCACATCGGATTCAGAGCTCTGGACATCTTGTGGGGAGAGAAGAGGGTTCCCCAAAAGAGAGGTACCATTCTGAAGACATTTCAGGTGCACAGGAGGGACCTGTTGGCCTGTCTGTTTTATGCAGTGCAACTGTAGGCACTACAGCTGGGCACAGGACTGCCAAATCCAGGAGAAGTCTGCACACTCTGGTAAATCCAGAGCTTAAGCAAGTATCTCTGCATGGCATTATCTTGTGCTGTTGTGTGACCTAGTCTCTTGTCTGGAGTTAATTTGGGCATCTCTAGAACAGCTCTGTGGTGCTTTAGAATACTCCAAGCCATGCTGAGTTAGCAGTTATTTGTCATCATTGGCTCAGTGTTCAGCTGCAACCCAAATTGCCCACATCAGGAAGGGTACTGAGAACATGGCTGATATTTTGCCATTCCGGAAAATTTTCTTGCCTCCACATCTTGAGTACTGCATACAATTGGTCTCCACATCTCAAGAAGAGTGTAGTTTTTTCTTGAAACCAAAAAAAAGGAAAAGAAAAAAGAAAAAAAGCCTTATTGAAAAGGACATCAAAGACTATTAAGGGGAAGTGAGTAGCAGGCTTATGGTCTCACTTCAGTTTGGAGAGAATGCTGAGCAGGGATGAAGCTGATTTACAAAACCAAGAAGGCAGTGTAGAAGATGAGTGCTAAACACCAAATTCTACAACAGTAGAACAGGGAACATGCATTCCAACTGATAGCATGTGATTTAAACCAGCTTTTTAAAAGTGTCTTTCTTCAAAGCATGTGATAAACTTCTGCAGCTTGCTGTTGCAAGAAAGTGTGGCGTCAGACCACCTCAAGAGGTTCAAAATGGATTAGACAAATTAATGGATAGAAGCTGCACACTAGATAGTATTGGTAATAGGCAGCGATGTTCCCTCCGACAGTGGAAATCTAATAGCAGAGTGTAGGAGAAGTGTGAGGATTGTACCTCAGATAGTGGCTCATTTCACATGCTTTCCCTAAGCAACTTCTGCAACAGCCACTATGGGAGACAGAAAACTGGGTGGGTGATGGACTCACTGTGGGGCATCTCTGATAAGAAAAGATGAGATGGTCAGGCTCTCAGGACTGCTAAAAGAGCCAAAAGGGATACCGAAAACCACTGCTTTCATGGTCACAGCTGTGAAAAGGTAAAGAAAAGGAATCATTAGCACTTATGGAGAAAGCAAGTGAAGAGGAGGTGGCTACTTCAATCTTGTGGAAGTCAAGACACTGGACTTCTCCAGGAATCTGCTTGATGAGCAGGTGGCTCAAAACTAAAGGCTAGCAGAGTCTGAAGGTGCCTCAGGGTGGTAGATCATAGCAATGAAGAACGCAATAAGCCTTATTACTGTCACTTAATTTGAGAATATTAGAACTGCAAACAGAGCTAATCTTGCAGGTAATTGCATTAACAAGCTCTCAGGCTTTCTCCCCTCTGTGGTTGCTTGTGTTTTGCAGTGGACATACCTTCTGTACCTTTGTCATCTTGGGAATTACACTGCTGTGATGCACTTCACTTGGAACTCCCTACTGAGCCGGCTCAGAAACAGAAGTCAGTCCAGGGCTGAATTTGGCACATGAGCGAGTATCTGGCCTTTGTGTACCAGGAAGGGCTATTTCCAAAAGGAGTTGAAAGTTGGGGGTTTTTTTTTTCCACTCCACAGAGTCTTTAGTGACCCAGGCCTGCTCATATTAGACACAAGCTCTTCTTCCTCCATGATATTTCATCCAGCAGAAAAGGTGGACTGGCACTTTTTTGGTATAATGGTGAGGGAGCTCGTGGCACTTCAGAAGGCATTTCTCCCTTTGATCTAAAATAGCCTGTGTGCACCGGCTTCTCTGGCACACTGCAAAGTTCACCAGTTCTCTTAAGTTTTTCTGAGAGGAACAGAATCATGAAGGTGGTGAAAGGGTGAGTAGGGGCAAGGATTTATTTGTTTTTTCTTTCTCTTAGCTGTTGTTGGCTTGAGATCTGAGGAGCGAAGCTAAATTTGTAATTTGTAAGAACTGTATTTTAAAATATTTGCCAGTTGCTCCAGATAATAAAATAGGGATTTTTGTCCAGAGAAGGAATGAAAATAAATAAACATGGATCTTTTAAACTTAATTTACGATCTGCAAATATGGTTCCTCCTCAACCTGCACAATTAATTCTCTTCAGTCAAGAGTGACCATTTTGATTACATATCAATAAAAAGCCATGAAACCTTTTTCTTTTTTCTTTCATGAGAGAAAAGAAATCCAACAATATCAGATGACTGCAGTGTAGATTGTTTTGCCATTTGTACCCGGATTTTAACCATATTACAGCCCATATATAATTTCAGTACCCCACCTTTAACATCACTGTCAGATTTAGTACAGACGGCTTAATGGAAATTACCCTTACTCATACCAACTTAGAGCTGGAAAGCTTTTTGCATATGGGCATGTTCCAACAGGTGCTGCTCACGATGTAGCTTTGGTTTTCAACCCTGTGGATGTATCAAGAGGGATTAGAAAAAAACCTTTTTAAAATGTTGCCTGTGATTAACATTTTCGAAGCCCGGTTTTCTTCTTTCAGAAACACCTTGTGGCTTAAGTGGTCTCAGTTCAACCTTATTATCCCAGCCTCAGAAATGTGTTTTCTCTAACCTAAGAGTGTGATAAGCTGAAGGAGAGGGTGCTCATCTTAGACATTTGGCAGTGCTTCCACTGGAGCTGGTGTTCTGGGGTAGTGGTGGAGGTTCATGAAGTGAGGTGTTCTTTTGAGTCTATCATGTCTCATCTACTTTACAATCCCTGGAGGGTCCCGGGCAGAGTTTCTACAAGCTGTGCCTTAGTGTTCACCAGATAGTACATGTGCTACAGATGTTTCAGGCTGATCACCTGAAGTTTGTGATAGCTACAACACGTGGTGTGTTTTGGATGATCTCAGTAGTACGTCTAGTATCTTATTTCTGAGGCATTTTTGCTGCATGAAGCAATAAATTCAATTCTGTCATCATTAGGCAGGTGTTTATATGTACTGCAAGACTTTAATCTCTCTCCAGGGAACAAAATACTTTAGGGGCCCATTCTACAACTTGGCGTTTGCTTTGCATCGCTGGCATGTTTCTGTTTCTCTTTATGCCAGGAGAGCAACCATGGTTTTATGGTTAGGACACGGGTCTTGGATCGTTTTCCAGCTTTGCCAGTGATGACTGTGAAACCTAGAGCAAATCTGTCCCTCTCTTCCCCAGTTACAAAGAGTGAGGCTAGCGTGGCTTTTTATTTCTGCTGTGTGTTTCAACTATTTAGCTGGGAAGCTCTTTAGGATGTAGACTGCATCGCGTTAGAGGTACGTATGGTGGTTCCTAGTCTTTGCACACAAAGTCATAGTCTGCTGGTAATAATGGAACAGGAGTTTAGACTATAGAATATTTGGTAAAGAGTCCCCCAAAATACAAATGACTTCCTATTAATCTGTACTTTGGTAGTCATATGATGTGCCAATGAGAGATTCACAGTTGTGACATGACTGCTGTGATCCTTGGGTTTGGGAGAGTGTCAGCATGTACCAGTTCTGTTTTCCTAAAACAGGTTTGTGCAGGTGGTGAGCTGATTTGTAACTGGATGGTGAATTGATTTTGTTGAGAGCTACCCAGGTCTCACCCATGTGATGTCTCCCTGGTGTCTGCAGGGAGTGCTGGTGGTCTCCCACATTTCTCTGAGGGTCTGGCTGTTCCTGGCTGCAGCAGTTCCCAGGTCTGAAGGCAGTTTACAGCATCTGAGTGGCCTGGAAAACTTGGAGTCCACTCATTGGTAGCTGTTGAGCAGTTGTTAGTGAAACTCTGCTAAACCTTGGTGACAATTACGTAGCCATGAGAAAATTCACAAAACAAAAAAAACAGGGTGGAAGGAAGTGCCTTGAAGGTGCTTTACGTAGAGAGCTTAGAAGCTCACTAGCTCTTACAATCAGAAAATAACCTCAGAGAAGAAAACGATAGTGTTGTTAAAGTTTTGGATCCTGGAAGAAAACCTTTGAAGAAATTCAACATTTTCTCAGAAGATAATTTTGATATGCTACATAGACTTGAAACAGCCCAGCCATAAAGACAATGTTAAAACAATTATCTCAAGGAATTGTGGTCAACTGCAAAAAATGAATACATGTTTCCAAGTAAACTTCCCATACTTACAAGATAGTATGGTAGGATAACATAAAGGCAAACAGAAAGACTATGAGAAGCCCAAACAAATCCTTACAGCTTTAAACATGAGCTAATTTGTTGTATGCATAAAATCGAGAAAGCAGCTACCATTTGTATCAAGCAGTTAATGTTTTCTCTTAATCATAGCAATATGTAAAACACAAGCAATCTTTAGATTGGGATAGTATTCTTCTGTTTTACTCTTGAAAACATTTACAAATTCATCATATTATAAAATGTATTATAGTCTAATACTTTAGAAGCTGTGCTGATACAGAGGAGAAATTTCAATGTTGTTATTTTGTCACTTAATTTGTTTATTTAAGGAAAAATACACCATAATCTGAACTTCTATTTCCTGGGCAGTCTAGGAAATTAAAAATGTTGCCTTTCCTGACTCCTCCACTGCTTGTGTTCACACAAATATGCGTGCACATGTGCATACACATGTGTTGCCCTCCCTGAAGGAGGTAATGTACTTGCAGATATTAATGTTATTGCTACCTATTTCTTTCATGACTTTAACAATAATGTTGTCAAAGTTTCACACTCATTTGTGATTAAAAATCTGAAGCACTTAAGAATTTTATAATGTGAAATACTTTAATTTGGCATATTATTACTCTGGCAAATGAATGTCCATTTTTTTTTAGCTGTTAGGAAGTTTCTGTAGTAGAGATTTTACTTATTCATCGTCTGAACTAGTCCATCCCTTTCAGTCTCTCTATGTAGGCAGTGTGTCCCCCCCACTGTGCTGAAGGTGCTGGACCTGTGCATCCAGGAATGCTAAAGTCCTGGGGCAAGAAGAAGAAGAGGCAAGAGAGATCCTGGTCTGTAGTTCAGTGGATACAATCCTGAACCAGGAATGGGGAGAGAGAAGTCTGATTCTTTAAGTCCAAGTAATTTCTTGTCTGTCTCTCTACAGAAAATTGCTGGAACAGCCCATGGGACAAAATACTGGCAAGGCTACTGACTTCTTTCTGGTAAGTGCCCTGATCTCTCCCTTGTTGTCTGTTTATGGTTTCAAAGCTGCTTTATCAAACCTATGTATCTAGAAGGTACAGTTACCACCCCTGACTCTCCTAATTGGCAATGGAAAACAAAAGCAGGGGTCACTTAATCTCATCTCAAAGTACATGTTTAAAATGGGGAGTGAACTGCAAAGGGAGCCTCAGAGGTCTGGCCCAGATGGCTGCATACCTATGGTGCGTGGACCCTCATGGTGCTGTGAACAAAGCTACCCCAGGCCTGGTCTGGGTCATAGGCCCCTGTTTAAGTAGTCCTGGCTTAAAAATACATCATTGAGAAAGCCTGAGTTGAGTGACCTTTTCGTTTTCTTTTTCCGTGTTCCTTTCTGCTGTGGTTTTAGTAGCAGCCATTAATATTTGTCAGTTCTCCAATTTTTATAAGAATGGAGAGATTCTCCCACCGTTAAGAAGTAAAAAAAAAAACAAACCAAAACCAAATATTACAGGAATTCCCGCTGAGAAGGAAGTGTGCTGTGCTTTGTTAGTGAGCTGTATGTGGGGGAGTGCCTTGGAAGAGGATCGAAGGTGGGGTCAGTGCTTAAAAATAGTGTGCACACAGTACAAAATGGCTGCTTTACCCTGACCACAACCACCTAAAAACTGTTCAAAGCTGCAGTTTTGCTCTCAGCGTGCAAGCTGGATATACCCCAAAGCTCAAATTGCAGTCCATGAGGCGGCAAAACCACACGGTTGGTCAATAAGGGGTGCTGAAACTCAGTTAAAAAACCCCAGCTAATGCGAGCACGCTGTAGCTGCCCCTACTTTCAAAGGAAGAACTAACATGTAGATGTACACCACAGCTGGGCCCTTCATCCTCACTGCTTCAGTCGAAGGTGACAGGGAAACTCTTAAATCAGGTTTGGAGGTAATTTATTTGTAGAAATAAAATTACTTGGAATGAAAACATCTAATGCTGTAGAAAATCCTTGCCACCTCTTCCACACCATGTTTATTCAGGACAGTATGTTTTGAAAAGTAATGGCTAGGGTGTTTGTTCCCCTCTGAAAAACTGAAAGACACAGAGGACCCTCAGTGTCTCCCACCTTTGTAATAAGGAACTGCAACTGTGTGCCCCCCTATTGTACAAACCAGCAGCTAGGACTTGGAGTTGTATCTAGCCATAGCAATGCACAGTATGGGCAAAACCACAGATATGTCTAACTCTAGGAAAGATGGACAGTTTTGCTTTCACTGAATATAGGAAATGAAGTGACCCTACAAAATGCAAAACAGATAAGGTCTAAACTCTTTTCGCTCTAGATGCACCTCTGATCCAAACAGTGGGCCATGAGGAGGAAAGACCTAAAGAGGATTTTCTGGATGGATAAATCTCTTTCAAGTGACACCACTTGTAGTTGCTCTTGGCAATGCCAGCTGCAAAGCACCTAACAGTTCTGGTAGAGGTACCCATGGCACAGACATCACCTCCTGTCTTAATTTTGTGATTCCTGACAATTACTTAATTCATCAATACCAAGGTAGCTGTATTACAGTAGTGTTGCTGTCAATAAAGCTTGGAACACTCCTGATTCATCTGTGGCCGAGATGCTCAGGCTCCCTCATTCTAGGGCAAACCTAAAGCTTTAAAATTAAATAGCAGAACAGTTCTCTATGGCCTTTTCTCTTGCCTGCTTGTAGTACCAAAACTATCTCATGTCTCTGGGTTTTGGCAGAGCAGAGGGCGGGTTCTGTACCACTTTTCATGTCATCACAAGCAGGTAAATAGTTACTCAGAACCCTTGTGTGCATAGGAACAGTCCTCGAATGCAAGTGGGTGAAATTAACTGCAGGGCTGTGCTTCCCCTTAGAGCAGGAAATCACTCGGCTGACAGTATTATACAACATTACATAGTTATTAAGTGCTTTTTCCACTAATTTTTCAGTACTGGGCAGAAAACATTATCATAACTGATATACACTAATTTTCTCTTGTTTATGTGTGTATATACTGTAACTTCCATTAAAATGCCATTACATTTACAAAAGGGATTCTGTAAAAACGACCTGGTGGTCTTCCAAATCTATTCTTTCAATGGCTCCAGATCAAATTTTCCTACTTTAAACAAGATTTTAAAAAATTGTCAGTGCTGCACATCCCACCTGGAATCAAGTTATATTCTTTCTATAGTGTATTTGTAATGAGGATGATTTAATTATGTAGCTGAGAATGATATTAACAATGTGCAAGAGAGTCTGCCCCCCACAAGCCTTTCTCGCTCTCCATCTCACCCTCCTGGGAGTCATCCTAGTTCAGGGTGTTAATGGAGGAAAAATCTGTATTGCTTAGTTGAGTGAGGAGGTATGTCTGGATGAGAAAGACAGCGTTAGGTGGGAAAGTGCCATACTGTAGGCTTTCTGATCAGTGTGATATTTTAAGGCTAATGAGAATTTAGTATGCATGTTGAGTGAAAGGATTTAGGCATGTTAAATCATTGAGAAACTAGATTAATTCATGGTTGTCTTCTGTTTCCTTCTACCTTAACTCTGGAGAACTTCTGTGAGAACAACCTGTGGCCCTAAATCCCATCCCAGACTTTTGTGTGTTACTGTTGGACATTGCCCAGGGTCCACGAGAAGGCTGCTTCACCGCACGTCATGGCTGTATTGCTTCAGCCCCCTCTCACCCCCCCATCAATGCTGAAATCATTTGCTGGCCATTGTGCAGCTTCCCCAGCAGTAATAGGTCTGTCTGCATTCAAACATTTTGCATATACAGCTCTGTCAGCTAAGAGCATGGGAAAAGAAAAGAAACATACCACTAATTAAATAGACAGTTCTGGTAAATGTTCTTGTGCCAGCAAAGAGCTCAATTGAGAAGTATAACTTATGTCATTTGGGTAGCTGGTATAAACACTGCTATCAACAATCTCTCACCAGCATACAACACATCTCCACTCAGTTTGTTGTGAAAGCTGTGTCTGCAGCTGTACCCCAGTATCTCCTAACAGTTAAAGCAGTCGCTTGGCCTTTAGAGCAGATGCTTTGCAAATGTGTCTGCCTGGAAGCTTCTCATCACTCTGGACCTCTTGGAGCAGGTCCAGAGGAGGGCCACGAGGACGTTCAAAGGTCTGGAGCACCTCTCCTATGAAAACAGGCTGAGAGCTGGGCTTGTTCAGCCCAGAGAAGAGAAGGCTCAAGGGAGACCTTAGAGCGGCCTCTCAGTACCTGAAGGGAGGCTACAGAAAAGCTGGGAAGGGACTGTTTGTAAGGGCAAGTAGTGACAGAATGAGGGGCAGTGGTTTTAAACTAGAACCAGGTAGGTTTAGATTAGACACTAAGAAGTTCTTCACTATGAGGGTGGTGAGACACTGGAACAGGTTGCTGAGGGAGGTGGTGGAGGCCCCATCCCAGGAGACATTCAAGGTCAGGCTTGATGAAGCTCTGAGCAACCTGATCTGGTTAAAGGTGTCCCTGCTTACTGCAGGGGGGTTGGACTACATGACCTCTAAAAGCCCCTTCCAACCTAATGCATTCTGTGATCACTTGCAGAGCCTCCAGATGATGATCCAGAGCATGCAGGCTCCAACAGAAGAGCTTCCACTGTTTCTTTGGGAAATCTTGCCCTCTAGTTTCTTCTCCTAATTTTGCTGACTGGAGATGGTGAGAGTATCTCCATGGTCCCCCCCTATACAAGAAGGCCTCTGGCTGAACAGAGCAAACATCAGCAAGCAGTGGTGTGTCACCTGAGGCTGGTGTGTGGGCATTGGATGAGCAGCAGCTCTGTAAAGCCACCAGTGAGCAGGGGAAGAAGTGTAGCTGTACTCTGTCCTGTGTGCCTGGCGCCTGTGGGCTGCCCTGACCCATCCTGGTGATTTTCCTGCCAGTCCTGCTGAATGTTTACCTGGTGCAGACAGTTGAAATACGGGGTGTGCTACAGATAATCACCTTCCCACGGAGCACACCAGGCAGGGCCAAATGGCAGGACATCAGCCTCGGTGCCCCCAGTCTTCTGTCAGGCAGTGGTGGCCATTCCCAGCGGTTTGCCTAAGTAGAAAAATTCCGATCAGAAATATTTCCCTTCTGTCCAGTCTAGAACATCTGGTCGTTGCTGAAGTCATTAGTGGGGTTATTTCACCGTGAGCTAAATGGCAATTAGCAGAGTGAGGCCATGCTAGGAACAGGATGCATGACCGAAATTTTTAAGTCCCGTAGCGATACAAACAACCTGGGACTTAAGTGGAGCAGACTGAAAGCTCCTGTTCACACGGGTTTTATGTCTTGCAGACAAAAGGGAAACGTGTCTTAATGTAAACTTCGTTTTGAGGGAAATTCACACATGGGTTGGCTGATCTATTGATCACAATAAAATTAAAGGAAAATATATATTTTTGAACAATCCTTAGCAGTGCCACTGCTACCACTGCTAGTGTCTGGGAAAAAAAAAGAGTAAAACCACATTTTTCCCTGTTTATCTGTTTTTGTGTGTATCTGTTTTACCCGGTTTAGACTATGAAATTACTAGACTTGTCTGGTTCACTTTCCTTTATGGGCAGTGCAATGTTCTGGTTTTCATATCCCATAAAAGTAGCAATGCCACAAAATTACAAGGGAAATGCTTCAGTCCCTCAGTATAGATATAATTAAATCCATCTAAAGTGTTTTCATTGCCTGAGATGAGAAATCTGAAATAAAATAAACAAGCCACTCAGGTAATAACATAAAGATAATTTTTAACACCATGTTATCAGACTGTTGATGAGAATTTTCAATTACATATTTAAATTTAAACCTTTTCTTTAATAAAACACACAGTCATCGTCATACGGCATAATGTCTAGAACCAGCTATACCTAACACAACTGTAATCCTGTTGAGCTGCTGTAATGGTATGAACCACAAAAGCAAAACACAAGTGGTTTATCAATGTCAACAAACTCCCAGCTGGAATTACGGTCTGATATGCACTGTTTAGTTGCATGCTATTCATTATAACATATGACAAAAATTTTTGCTTCTATTAAAAATGCACAGATGAGAATATGTGTTGTTGAATGGGACTTGTTTAAAGAGCAGAAGGCATCTGTCACTGCAAAGCAGTCTCTTTCAGTATAATAACACTTCAGGCATATTTGGACGACTTGGATTCAAGCTCTGAAAGAAAGACAATGCTTCAGGCTCGGTAGAATATTTCTGATTTTGCCTCCTCAGATGTAATTTTCCTGTGTTTTCTGCCTCTGGGGAAATCTGGCCACCTTCAGAGAAAGCATGCGCTGGAGCACGGCACTGACAATCTTTGGGAAATAAGCCACAAGGCACTGGTCAGGGTCCTTTGGGACCCATCAGGACTTTGTAGCAGAGTGGGGGCACTTCTAGGATATTTTGAGAATAATTATTTTGTGAAATTTCTAAACAGGGCAAACATCACAGATTCCAAAGTTCTATGTGCTATCCGTGCAGTCATGTTTATCATCACATTAGAAAAGCCCCATTGTAAAAAATAAATAAATTTCCCATCTTAAAATGAAATTGTGACTAGAGAGCAGCATTGTTAGAGAAACATGGAGCTAAGTTGTGCCAGGTAAAAGTGTTTTCTGCTTTGTAACTGGCTTGGAAACCCCTAAAGTATTTCAAGGGATCTTCAGTGCTTCAGCTGCCATGAGGTTCACTCATCTGTAGTTGAAATATGCAGACTTTCCAGTATTTGCAGGCATAATAGCTGCACAGGAAGAGTGGAGGGGTAAAAGCAGAAGAGGTTGAAGTGGTTTGCCATCTCTCAGGATCTCCAGAAGAGATGTTAGCTCCGTGGGTGACCAACCCTCAAGAGAGATGTCAGCTCTGGGAATGACCAGAAAAGTTCAGCAGTTTGCTCCAGGGGAACAGTAAAATGAGCTCTACAGCGAGAAGAGGATGATGTTGTGGGTTTAGTTTCCCATTGTGATATCAGAAATAGGGTGATATTATTGTGGGATGGTGCTTTCTGTAGCGCTCATAATTTAATCCCTCATTCTTGAGAACAGAAAGGATTATGCCTGCATGGAGCTGGCTTCTCCGAGCGTGCGTAGGAAAACGCTCCATTAAATTCCACACTGCAGGGAGAAGATGCTCAGTGTGGATTTCTGTGATATGTGCCGCAAGTCTTGGTGTCAAAATTGTGTGACTGGGGACATAGATTCTGTCCCCACAGCCTGTGTGATAGATGCACCTCTGCAGTTCTCCACTAAGTGTGACCACACACAAACACAAGCAGCTGCCATCGGCAGCAAGGGTAGCTTCTTTGAATTGCTGACCTGGCATCAGCCTCTTCATCTGCTTTTCTTCTGACTTGGACCTGCATGGAGCTGTCTTTCAAACTTTCTGGCTTAGTGGAGGCAAAGCAAGGCATGCCTTGGGTTGAATGATGGGTGACAGTAGCTGGGCCATATCAACTCTATGTGGAGGACGAGCTCCAATTGCTTTGAAATGAACTGCCTGGAAATAGGGTTCATTTGCAAGACAGCAAGATATTTTAAGGGCAAAGACTAGGAAATTTGCTTAAGCTGGGCAGAAATATTTTCATCAGGTTAATACTGGGTTTTCTTTGTTTTAGTAAAGCAGATTTCATCCCAGTGTCTTTTCAGACCTAGCCCCCTGCATTCCTACATTCTTTTATAAGTTTTACTCATGTTCAAATCCAAGTTGAAAGCTCTGCTTTCAGAAAAAAAAAAAAAAAGAGAGAGAGAAAAGAAGGGGGGGGAAAAGGATTTAGGAGAAGAGTTTTCCTGTAAGGTTTGTATTTTGGATTTTTCACTGTAATTTGTATTCTATAATTCCATGACATGGCAGTAGAAATATGTTTCAGGATAGTAGAAATAGTGCCATAACATATAATAGTTGTAATATTTCACATTCTGTTTTTAAAACTGAAAGAGCCTGCTTTGTGCTGACTGAAGTATCAAATCCTCTTTTCCATAGCAAATGTCTTCTCTTCATCTTCTGATGAAAGCACTCGATACCTTTCCATAGCAGGCACACTTACAGCTAACAGGAACAAGCATAAAAATATAAAACCACAAATGAAATTTTAAATGAAATTTCAATTTGCAGAAGAACATTATCTCCTTTTCAAGGCAAATGCCAGATAAGCAGAACATTTGAAGAGAAATGTTTTTATTATAATTCTGGATTTGATTGAGGGGGAAGAAAAGAGAACTTCAAAAGTTTTCTGCAAATATGACTTTGCTAGCCTTACCAATTTTCACAAGGGGACTAAAAGCAAGAATAAAGCCAGGCCCCACTCCCTGATCCCTTCCCAAATCCTCTGGTGCTGCTCCTGTCTGCCTGCAGTTGGGTGGTGGGTAATTCTTGAGAGAGCTAGAAGTAGCAGGTGAGAGGGTTAAATAAGCTTCTTAAACAATTTCCATCCTGCCACTGCCCTGTTTTAAAGTCCCTGAATTACTCACCAGAAGAACTGTTTATTTCATTATTAAAATGAGACTGCAGGGCTCTCCCTTCTCCCACCCATGCGTGATGTTCACGGAAGGAGAACTGCTCCCACGTGATTACAAGGTCTGCTATTAAGTGTGAACTTCATATTTAATTGTAATTGCTAGCAAAATATAATTTAACAGCAAAGTATGCTGAATTTGTAACAAAGTACCCCTTTTATTTGAGCAGGAATATGGATGCTGCCCAAATGTATCCGCATGGTTCCAATTAAGTGGAGGAATGTTTAATGTAAAACTCAACTTGATGAAAATAACTGAAGTTTCTGACAAACCAATAAATTGGAGTCTAGAAAGCTCTGCATATACAGTACAGCCAGGGAGGGGCAACACCCGCGGGGTCATCAATTTTGGTGCCGTCTTCCTGTTCGTTTATGCTAAAATAATACTATGTAGGTAATTCAATTTCTCCCTAGCTGTAAACATAGAGAGGAATGCTGGATGCAGATCTGGCCGAGGATGGAGGGGGGCCTGGGCTGAATCCTTAGCCCCTGCACAATTTCCAGGCTGAATTTTTCAGAAACTTTAAACCCAGGCTTGTTTTTCTTCTTCTTCTTCTTCTTCTTCTTTTTGCGGGACAGCGTATCAATAGTTGTCAAAAGGATGCACAAAGTATTCACTCAGCAGATCCTTGTCAATGAAGATCTGAACGTAGGGTTCCATGTAGGAGCTACTAAGGATGCTGGGCGTGCTGCAAGGGAGACTTAGAGCCAGTGAGGTCTGCTCCTCTCAGCCCCTACTATTACTGGCCCATCCCATCCCCAGGTTTTGTTTAAGCTCTAGATAATGCTGGAATCAAACTATGATCCTGGATACAGCTATATCAAGCTGGCTGTGCTCCACTGGCTGAGTTCAGAGCACGGGCCTCGACCTAATACAGGTTTTGGGTTGTTTCTTTCAGTAGAATTGCTGAGTTATGAACCTAAAGCCGTGGTGGTTAATCAACCGCATATGTTAAAGAGGAAAACAGTGTTGGACTGATTGTTTTAGCAACCTTGATGCTGCATATAAAACATACAGCCCTTCTTGGGAGTCCTGCCTTCAGGAAGAGGAGAGGTTCAGAACAATAAAAGCAGCTCAAATCCCTGGAGAACTGAACCCAATGGATGCTGCTGGGTGAGTCCTTGCAATGAGAGCTGCTGTGCATAGTAAACAAAAATCATTGGTGAGTGATCAGAGATGCATCTTCCTCAGGAAGCAGGGAAGATAACCTAGTTGGGTGCAAAATTAAAGCAATAGATTATGAAATTTCTACCTTTTTGTGGCTGCTGACACCAGTCTGTTCCTCAGTCTTCTTTACAACCATGCCTGTGGACAGCACAGGCTTGGGATTTCCGAGGTGGTTACATGCCCAAAGGGTTTCACCAGTTACTAGATCAGGGTCTGTAGAAGGGACTACCTCTGGGGTACCCCATCTCAGCCTATTGCACCCAGACAGCATGAGAGGAAAGTGTGATGGGAAATCACATGTGCTGGTGTGGGCCTCCTTATCCTCTGAACCACTCATCTGTGGTTTACCTAATCCTCTTTTTTCCATTGCAGAATTCATCTTGGACACTCATTTTGCCTCACTCTTGCTCTACTGAAATGGCAAACTCCTCAGCGGTGTTTTCCGTACCTACCAGGTTAGTACCTGATCTCAGCCAGGCCATGATGTGCTCCTCTGATGCACATAAAAAACAACCTCATTTAACATAAATAGTGTTGTAACTCTGCTCAGAGTTTGTGTGCAGACTATTTCTTTGAATTCAGGTGGCATCTTTTCTTACTCGGATCTATTGCTAGAGGCTCTTATGCAATGGCTGTTTGTTTCTCCAGCTGATTCCCCTCTCCTCCCCACCTCCACAAACAGCTTTGTAAGACAAAAGAAAAGCTGGCTAATTAATTTACCCTTTCCTCTCTACCTAGGTGAGATCTGTTTCCACTTGAAATGAAGTGGGCCACATTTCTCTTCCCCTCCCAAGGCCAATGTAAGAACAGACTTTTAAACAAGACTTTGTAAGTACCCATGTTTTCTAGAAATATTTAGCTGCTTAGTCCTGTGACCAAAGCAAATTGTTCACTTGAGCAGAACAGGATGGGCTTTTATTTCCCATTATGGGAAATACAATCCGTGCGATCCTGAGAACACGGTTTGATAGCTGACGTTTGAGGGTCAGTTCAAAGTTATTGTTAGCTGTCTCCTGCTCTTCCCTTCCATTTTCTGGCTGGTCTCTTGATGCGAGTCTGCTACAATCAGCATTCAAGTGCCCTTTTTAAGGGTAGAGATCTTATTTTTGCCAGTTTTACTTGTAACTTTACAAATTCAGGTTGCTCTCTCTCAGGTCAGTTTGAAATACAGTGACAGAAATATGTGCTAAATAATCGGCAGTGACTCAGAGGATCTAATATGTATTTAAAACTATCAGATATATTGTTCTATTTTCCCAGAAGCTTAATAATGAATAACCATAAACCTGGCATGCTTATATTAATCTCTGTAGGATATTACAGTTTGCACTCAAGACCTGAAGTATTTTCTCAGCGACAGCACCAGTTGGCTTGTACCTTTTCCATTTCTTCTATGCTAGACAGGTCAGTACATAAACCATGTGCTGTTTTCTTATTCCACAGAGACAACAGCTAGTAGATATGCAGAGAGAGAATAGACCACATTTGTATTTTCTACCATTGAAATACTATCAACAAGTCCTGCTTACATATGATATTTGTACACTTTGGAATCCACTTTTTGTTGATATGCCAGAACTTTGAATCAGTCGTTACAGAATAATTTGACACTTTTGTATGCCACCTTTATCTCAGAGCATAAACTTATTCATGTCATTGGGCAAAAAGTAGCTTGATAACCAGAAGCAAATTAAAACTTCAGCATTTAGGCATGGGCATGTCAGTAAAGATGGTGGAGGGGAAATGGTTCATTTTGGGACTTGGTTTTAACTCCCTGTGGGTGTCCTCCATTGCGGATACCTGATTCAGCAGAGCTGCATCCTGCTGGATTCTGCTGGCTCCAGAAGTTAGTTGTCCACTGGTGGTGGGAAGCTGCAAGAGCAGAGGTTACTCCCAGATCATGTCGTTCTTTCCCTGCAACAGTGCCTAATTTAGGGACCTGGGGATTTTTTGCCCTGCCAAAGCTGACAGCATCATCAGCATCTTTTCCACCCAGTGAAGTAACAGTGAAATAAGTGCATTAGGAGCATTTTCTTGCTTTAGAGGAGCTTCCTAGCAGCTGCAGCGGCTTCACTTCTCCGGCGGCAGCCATGAGGCTTGTTCTGCAGCTAAGCGTGTCTTTTAACATCCTCTTTACTTCCTGATATTGCAGATCAAACACTACTTTTGTGCTTTTCTGGAGGCTTTACCTACCACTTTCATGGATATGCAGACACAAAAGCAAATCCGTCTTGTCTGTGTGGCCACTCCCCAGCACAGCAGCTCTGGTCCTGAAGGTATGTGTGGTATTCGTGGTCCTGGCACAGCTGCAGCAGTGCTGAGGACGGATGTTAGCTAAAGTGAATTTAGTGCTTAAAATGTCAGTAGGTTTTGTGCTCTTTTAAGTGATGGACTAATACTCTTTGGCTTGCAGCTGAGATAATGTAAGTTTCCCCACGCTGTTTTGCCAAGCTTGCTCAGCCTTCTGCTGTAGAGGCTTTAAACCAGACTAGACGAAGAACTGAAGAATATCCTGTAGGGAATAATCTTGCCCTGGGATCATGGTGAACAAAACAATCTAATAAAGCTTCCTCACCTTTAGTTTTTATCATTCTGTTTCCTCCAAAGCAGGTACCTGCCAGCCAGGTGGGGAATTCTGTGATATGTAGACATATCAGACCTGTGGTCTTGGTTTGCCAGAGGTGAAAATCTACAGTGAGGATAAACCCACAAAGGACATTTTAACGTTGTCATTTACGTGGCCCTTGGCAAACAGATGTTCTGCTGGGCATTTCCATCAGTGAAACAAGCAGGCAGCTTTTTGTTATCATCAGGATTTCCAAATGTCTGGAATATTGGAGCAGAAGAAATCATATCTTTCTAGAGCTTATTTTTATGGAATGGTTTATGAAAAGGGGTCCTTAGGAAATAGCAAATCACCAGAATGCTTATTAAAATGACCCTAAGGTCAGATTCTGCCACTGTTAATCACAATAGTTGTACCTTATTCTGTGAGCTTTCCCACTGGATTCAGTGGGATTACTTAAGGAATTCAGGTACTACCTGATGAGACCAAAGTGGCAGAGAGGCTGGCTCCTAATAAGGGTAGCAGCTGTAATGCAACGTGCCTTTGTTTTTACCTTCTGTTTTAGGTAGGTAAAATACTGCATAAGCAAGTTGTTTTCCTTTGAAGATCACTTCTTCACAAGGATGACATTTTATGTAGCAATTTTTAATAGATTCTGTAATTTTTATCAACATTTTAATATATTTGTTGTAAGTTTTGCTGAGAACGTGCTTCTAGATTGGAAGCTCACTGGTTTCTGATTTTGAAAATGACTGCAGTAGGAGAAAGAAAATAATTCTATTCTGAACTCTCCTTGAAATTCAGCAGGTTTCACAAAGGATATTTTCCAAGGTTTGTTTGTATTTCTTTTTTATTTTACTTTAAGCCACTTGTGCCAAGTAGCCTGATTTAGAAGAGCTGGGCAATACTTCACGCTCTTTCTGAAATTATAAATAGCAGACAATGACTTGATTCAGTATTCTGACAGCTGCGTGAAACAAAATGGGACTGCTCTGCAGGTCTGAATATAAATGGGAGACTCACCTATGAAGAATTATTTGTGTTTCTGCAAAATGAAGTGATGAGAACTCATTTACACACTTTTATACACTGGGAGAAAGGGATGAAAGGATTAATTTTTTCTTCTTGCTGGAGAAGAAAACAAGTGTGGCTTAGGTTTCACTCTATTAAACAGGTTCCTGTCAAGCAGAGACACAAACTATTTCTTTGGGTGTTTGTGAGAACATTCTTAGCTTTGGACATTGGTTCTGGTTGTTGGAACTTGAACTCAAGGGCACTGCAAGAAGGTATTTCCCTCACAGAAGTTTTCATTTCTCAATAGTGTTCTTTGGCTTTTTAAAAGCCAGCAAATTTAAAAACACTGAAATGCAATGTCATTCTGTGATACATGGGTGGCAATGCAGAAGTCTAGCCCTTTCAGAGGATTGCAGAGGATGGCAGCGGATTTAGGCTCTGTGCTAGAGTCCCATGCTCATGGACAAGCTCAGCACTCTCTAGTGTCTATAACAGTGGAATTGTTTGCATCAAACATGGATTTTTTTTTTTTTTAAGACCTTATAATGATTTGTGTGAAGAGTTTACAGTGATTTGACTGTAATTAAATATGCACTATGCAAATTTAATCCAGAAGATTCAAATGTCAATATTAAAATTGTAAAATAGAGAGTTTAATACTGGTTTCCTGTGTCCTGCTGATGTGACTGCAGTTATTGAGATGATTCCTTGGACAATATTGTGATGGAAATAATCGTGGTTATAGAAAAGAAAAATTAGAATTTAAAGTAAATTTGAGTTTGAATGATGTCATATGAAAAGGCAGGATTCATTTGCTTCTTTCCTTGAGCCAAACTGTGCCTTAAAAGTGTGAGTGTAAATGTCAGTGAATCTTGCAAGTTTCATGGATGAAAAATCAGGTGGAGTGTTTAGCTAAGAATAATTATTTCTTATTTGTTATTTTTCTAAGTATAAAATGTTTTCCTCAAATAGAAGGACAGCCAAAGAAATCTCTTGTTATTTTTGAACATAGGTTAGTCAATGTGAACTATTAAAAGACAACTTTTATACTGAAAATATTTCTGGACTATTTGGACAAACAACATTTCTGAAGAGTTAGTGCAATCAGAGGAAAGTGAGATTCATGTCATACACTTAAAAGGAAAAAAGGAGATAGCTGCTTATGTTTATCAGCTCCAGAGGAGGAAAAAAAATCTGCAGAATCTGTTCTGGGTTTGTGACAGTACAAGATTGTTCTTTATTGTGTATCTATAAATAGCTTTGTCCAATGCAGTACTTACCAGCCTCAAAGCAGTATGACTTTCCTAGAAGATTTTTCTGTCCACTAATACTTCAGCCTCTGAGAAGTATTTTTTCCTCCAATTTTAGCTCAAATGTTCCCCTTTCTTTACCCACTGGTAGAGTGTTGTATATTTTTATGTGTAATTTCTCTCTGTTAGAGATAACAGATCTTTTACACCTGCCTCTGAAATAGCCAGTATCTGAGTGACGCTCATTTTACTCTCTATATGCCTCACCTTCGGCAGCGGTACCGCACCTGCAGACTTCACCTTCCAGTCTTACGACAGCACCCGGAGCGTGTGGTCACGGGTCACGGTCCTGCAGCTCTAAGCGTGATGCCAACACAAACCAGGGCCCTGTAGCTGCTGGGGAGAGTTTTCAGACTGAGCATAAAATGGGGAGACAGACACCAAAGTGGGGAATACCAGAAGAGCTGAGGAAATGCTGGCCAGCCCTCAGCGCTTAAAAACTTGGGGCCTAGGAAAGACCCCTCCTTGGCCAGAACTTGAGCAGTGGTTTACCCTCAGCTCTCTGGGGGTGTTCTTCCCTTCAATCAGGTCACCTGAGGGGGGCTTCTGAAAAAGGGCTCTAAGGAAGATTGCTTCAAACCAGCAGCAAAAAACTTCTTTTGGCGTAGGGGTTTAAGCCTCAAGACATTTCCCAGGATGGAGAAATCCCTTGGCTTCCATGTGTGTGTACGTGTATTTAGTCTCTTTTTCCTCAGGCAGACAGCCCCCGAGTTTCTCATTCCATAGTTTGCATTGGCTGGAGGCAAGAGGAGTTTATTGTATTTAAATTTATTTATGTTATACTTGTGACTATTATATTTCTTATTATTTTAGAATGTCATAAACATTTCAAGTGCTGAGGTCTGAATCATTGCAAATCACAATAAACCCCACTGTTCAGAAAGTAAATCAAAGGGGTCTGTCCCCTCAGCCAAAAAGGCAACGGACCAGAGGAGCCTCCTTCAGGGGGAATGGAAGAAACCTGTGAGCCCCCCAGGGCTGGGGTGCACAGGCATCCCACTTCAGGTACAAATGGATTTGTAGGCTCTAGAAATGTGGTAAAGTGAGTGGCTGGTAAGTATTTAAAAGAAGTATCAGGACAGTATCTGGACTGCAGCCTTTATGGGAGAGGCAACCAGTCTTTGTTGCAAACTGGTACAACACATAGCAGGGGACTCCATTGCCTGCATGAGGTCCCATCCTTCAGCAAGAAGTAGGAGATGGAGACCCCCACCTTGGCTCACCATGCTGATGGGAAGTGGTCACCTTTGAGAGCACTTGGGACTCCCTCCTCGTGTTTCCCATCCCCTTTGTGCCTCCTGCTTTGGTGGCCTTTTTTATTCACCCTGTTATACTGCACACCATATTCACCCCTTTTGCTAGCAAGTCAGGCTAAGGGCTCATAAAAAGCCATATTGTATCACTGAAACCTTTTTTTTTACATGGGAAAGGAAGAAAACTTTTACATTTAGAAAGCTTTGGGATTCCAGATAGATAGTAATTTTCCTTTAACCTTTCTTACTTGAGTAGCATTAGCTGCTGGCAGATGTAATGCTAATTTATCCTTGCTAACCAAGGGGGTGATACTTCTGAAGAGGAATTCAATGCCCTAGTTCATTGACATCAAATCAGCTTCAGTGGGGGTTTGGGTGAGTCCATATTTCAAGGAGTATGTATGAAGTTTGATGTGCACATCATCCATCTGTCACTGAAATCTTGTTCTGCTTATGTTTTCTTCTACCCATTCTTCTAGAAGAATCAAGACAAGGGTGATGTTATGCTTAAGTGGAATCCCAACTGTAGATAGCTTCTGTTTGTCTTTCTCTCACCTGATGTTTGATATTAAACTTATTATATGATATTTTTTCAGGATATTTTCAGTGTTAGAAAGTGCCACACTATGGTGATTATAACTGTAATTAACTAGAAGCAGAAAAGACTATGAAGCTGTTTTCCTGTCTGGTAACTGGCTGCTTAAGCTGCAACTCAGGAAAGCATTTCTACAGAACAGCAAACTTCCTGCGTGCTTAACATCAGTCCCAGGTCTGGGGCACCTGAAGGCACATTGCAGGCAGAGCGGGACTGAAGCATGCGCAGAGGTGTTTTCTCAAAATGGAGGCTTCAGGCATCAATGTCAGAAAGGGATTTCACAAGAAATCAGGGCAGTGCTGGCATAGGACTGTGCCCAAGGATATGTCTTTGGTGAAGGGCAGTTGCCCTGTTTTCCTGGGATTTTCACTACACAGTCCCATAGATCCCACTCGTGCAGCCCTGTCGTGAGAAACTCCTCTAGCAATAAGGGAAGAAAAACAAATCTTTTCTTACCAGTCAGCTGGAATACGTTTGGCATAAAGTCACACAGTTGTTCAGATAATTGGGCAGTCAGGCCAGAGATGCAGTCTGTAATACCTTATTTTCCAACAAATGTTTCCACTTTTTTTTCAGCCGAGTTGCCATTGAGAAGATTTTGATTAGTTATTAATCAAACTTATTTACGAAATTCTATGCCTGTAGCTAATTTATGAGTAGTTCTTGGCACACTTCAAACAGCTGTAATGGCTGCACAGTGTATATGGGGTATTTCTGTTTCCTGACTGGACAAGGGGAATGAGATTTCCACTGCAAATATTTTTTGTAGGGCTTCAAAATTTGCTTTTCCCAAGTATTTAAAAATATTTTTAATACTGTTTCCATGAGCATTCCTGTTTTTGTGAACACAAAGTCAACACAGTTGAAACGAAGAGTTTAAAATTTTAAAGGGAAAATAAAGTGTTTCTTTTTAGTGCAATCATCCAGCTTGACCCGAAAGTCACTTTAATCCTAGTTCTAAGGTTTCATAGGGAAGTACACAGCCACAGGCACGTTCACACATTACTTGTGTTCATGGAAGCATTAATTGAATTTCCAAAGTCCTGTCTCAGCACATGCTACATGCAGCGGGAAGGATTCTTTAGAAGTCTATCTCACTGTTGGGTCCCAGGTCCTTGGGGCAGATGGCTTCATACAGGAGGAGGAGGAAGGGAGTTCAGGTGGATAACCAGTTATGGGAATGACAGCGTAGTGCAAGAGACGTTTCATCGGATGAAGGGAAACAAAGCAGCATCAAAACTGCAGGTTTCCAGGTTGTGGGGAAGAGAGTCAGGTAGTGGTGTTCAGAAGCATTTTTGCTTTGAATTCCTGAGAGAGGAACCTCTTCTCCTGTACCATAAGCAATGCTACCAGCAAGAGAGATCCCCCCTGAGCATTTCTGAGTGGCATACAAACAGAATCGACGACTTCACCTTTGGCACACCCGTCTCCCAGAAGCACGCAGGAAAACACTGCCCTGCAGCCCTTTCATTAAAGGTGGCTTTTTGAAAATGCCTCCACTGAGGATATCGCTACCTGGCTAAGCTGGGTCTGCCCCTGCGGCAGGGTGGGATGGATATGCCGCACAGAGATGGGATTAGATGTCCTCTCTGTCCTGCTCCCATCAGTCGCCGTGCATCCCGCCACGGAGGGAAACCTGGCACCGCAGCGTTTCACCAGACTAAACCAGACTCCCCTCTTGCTGCTGGCTAGCGGTGGTCAAGACTGCCTTTCTTTCTGACAGCTTTATTTGGGTCTTGGCATCTGTCCGACCACGCAAGACCATGCAAGGATCTAAAACTCAGGCGCAGCTTGGCGAGGTTTCTAGGGATTTTACAATTGAATTTTTTCTTGTGCAACATTTCCAAGAAATACTTTACAATATATATTTTTTTAGCGTAGCTGTCTGTCAATTTTCATGGCAAAAAAGTATTTGGAAACTGGAGAATAGTAATTGTAGAGTTGTTTTTAAAGGAATCACCCTACACCATTCTAGGCCAAAACCTTTTATTAAAGTTTTATGAAAATCCTCCCTGTTTTTTACATTCCAGTTGAGTCTATTAGCTTTGCAGGTTTTGATGATCTAGCAGGTATAAGCACTTCTCACATTAAATGCAGTGTTGACAAAGGAAATTCACTAGCAAAGGTTTCATTAACTGGGGATTATACTGAAACCTTTTCCCAGAATTGCCAATAAATGGAGCCCTAATCCAAAATTTGGCTTTAAATTCAAGTGCAACTAATATAATTTTGTGTTTGGTTTAAAATTACCTGTGGTTATTTTCCCTTTTTTTTGCAATATACAGTATTATGTCATCTGGACTCTCAAACAGCATTGTTTCTATTATGAAAAAGCAAACTTAAATCCCGAGTATGAAAGAAACTTCAGTTCAACTTTTGCTTCCAGAGAGTTCTGTAGAAAAAAGATCACAGCCCTGAAAAGATGGAGATTTAACTAGTTCCCTCAAATGATGCCATAGGTAATGGGCACACACTGCTGAGCCGGGGCTTGGTCTTGGGGTGAAGGTCCTCAGGTGACACCTCTGCAGCATGTCAGCACTGCTTAGACCTAAGGACATGCCCTAGCCGTGTTGGCCAGAGGCTATGGTAAGAAGATGCAGGGATGAACTTGAGCCATGAGGGTGCTGTGGGGGTTTGCAGTGCCCCCAGTGCCTGGACACTCCGGCCAGGGGAAATCTGGCACCGCTGCAAGCCAACAACAGTTTTGCTGTTAGCTTAAGCTGCTTCACGGTCTTGCCAACCTTGGTATAAAATAATGTAATACCCTCCTCTGGGTCTCTCTCCTGGCACCAATGTTATCTGACAACATCATGGGGTTTGCTTTCTCCAAGCAGGCAGAGAGGCTACAGCAGCTGCCGGCTCCTTCAACTGAGAATGCTTGCAAATTTACAGACTCTTTAGGTGAGTGCAGGAGTCATATGCTGCCTTTCTAAGTTTCTTTGTGCAGTACAATGTCCTTCTTCACTCTGTTTCTTGGGAGCAACAGTTGCAGTGACAGATTGGGGGCTGCAATTAGGTCTGCTGCTATGCTGCAGACCCTGATGCCCAAGGAGGAGATCCCCAGCCTGGAAAGGCAATGAGAGCCTGATCCAAATCTCAACCCAGTGGGAATCTCTCCAAGGATCTGATAGGTTTAGGGTTTACAACACAGTCTGTTAAGATGAATATTTTGAAACTACCTGAGGGAGCTGAGCGTAGCTTTCTATTAAAATTAATAGGAATTGGGTATTTAAATTCCTTAGACATCTTTGAAAGCCTTACCTCTAAGTAGCATATAAAGGTCTAATGTAACTTCCATTGCACCTAATTTACAGTTTATCGTTAAGATGATGTAAACTCTGGGGTTTGTTTCAAAATGCAGTTCATTTATTTACAGCCCCCAAAGCTAAGCCACTGTTCAGTGCTCTATGAAAAGAAACCAAATATTCTGTAGCAGCAGGCACCGTGGTCACAATTGGTGCTTAGGCTTTTCATCCGAGTCAAGAAGATCATGAGGAGAACTGAGACAGCATCGTAAATCTGAAGTCTCTGGTTATCTTTCTGAAAAGAAGCTTGAACTTATATCACCCCCAGCTTCTTTAATGGTTTTATATAAACAATGAAGTGCCTCAGGAAAATCACAAACGGCTCTTCTGTCAACAGATAGTTTCATTTTCTCTCCCAGATTAGGGTGGTCTGAAGCTATCAGCAGCTGATCTGACAGAGTAAATCTCAAACAAATTGCTGTTGCTATAATCCTCCCTTGGCATGAGGTGCTGCAAAGGAGAGAAACCAAGTATTGTTGCATAACTTAGTTGGCTTGGCTGGTTGTTCACTGGTGTGCATAGAAGAGTCTTATGTTCCCTGCAATGTCTCCCTGCCTGCCTGCCTGCCTGTCTATTCTATCTATCTATCTGATTGGTTGGACTTGATGATCTTCCAAGGTCTTTTGCAGCCTTGTGATTCTGTGATTCTATCTGTCTGTCTGTCTATCTAAATTTGCTTTGTATATATTTCTCTCCCCTTAGAATAATGTAAAAGAAGCCATCTCCCAGCACCTCCTGGTGTTAAGGTTGATCCACGGGTGACAAATGAAGTTCTGAATTTCATCATCTGAAGATTTTTCTCAAGGTTTCATTAATGTAAACTTTCTGTTTGTTGATATTTTTCCTGAGACGACTATTTTGGTTGAGATTAAAAGACTACTGGAAAAAGCTGTTAGTCTTGAGAGCAGCTTAGTAGCACAGTAAAGGTGATGCCCAGATGCTTAAGTCCTGGAAAGTCTTCATTGGAGGTGACCATCCCATCAGAGTATTGCTAGCTTCCCTGGCACAGGCAGAGCCACTCTGGTAAGTGAGAAGCAGCTCTACATTACTCCCAGAGACTTTACTGGGGAGTTGTGGTTCAGATACAGTATCTGGTTTTATTGCCGTTTCAGGGACTGGATGTTGAAGATTGATTGGCTCCATCCCAGGAGATCTCCAAACACCACTGTGTTTTATTTTGCTGAGCAGGTCTTGAGGAAAGTGGATGCTGCAGGGATGAGCCCCATTTCTCTCAGTTGGAAGAAAGCATCACTTTGTTCTAAATTTAAGCTGCTGATTGAAGTGCCACCAAGGTAGGTCCTGGCACTCCAGGCCAGCACCATGATCTGCCTGGGGGCAATAGAGGGAGTGGTGGGAGAGGTGGAGGGTTTCTGCTTTTCTCACAGGAATACATTGCAGAGGGTGGCATCCCTGCAGGTGTTTGCCTCCTTGCCTTGTACCTGCCCTCTCTTCTTTCCCCTTCAGTTACTGTGTGCATGCTCATGGCTGCCAAGGTAGTTGGATCATTTGGGGACATTTTTCCCTGTGTTGGAGGTAAAGCACCACCAGTGGAGGAGAGGGTTCCCCTCTTGCATCCCAGTGTAGTATCAAAAGGAGCTGTGTGAATTAAAATGATTTTTCTTTCCTAGCAAAACAAAAGACCTGAAAGATTTTAAAGCCTAATTGTATCAAAGGAAGGAAATTAAAATATCCTTACAGGAATTCAGGTTGTTGAAAAACTCAGGTCCAGCCCAGACACAAGTATGTTTTATATTAAAAATTAAACAACCAGCCAGTACGGTATTTCCTGAAGTTTCATCCATCATGCTACTGGTTTCTGCAGGGAGGGAAACATAACCTGCCCTTGCTATGTCTTGGGGAAAGTAAATAATACTGTTAAGAAGCTTGTCATATCACAAGTGCCTAATTAGGGAGGCTTGGGGAGCTGGAAAGTTTGCAGACTTCGTTAAACACACTCCAGTGCCCCGAGGAAGAAAAATGTTGAGGGGTATCTGCAGTTTATATAGGTGCAGCCTGACCCGTGTCCTTGTACCACCAGGTTGTAGAATGGTTTCTCCAGAGGAGCAGAGAAAGTATCACACAGCTGCATGGACTGGGTGTGGTTTAAGTGGCTGCAGCATGGCACCCCGTTTGCTGTCCTGCTTGCAGAAGACTGCAGAAAAGCAGGAGAAGGGGTTGGCAGTGGCCCTATGCATTTTGTAGACAACTGTAGATGTGCTGGATCTGGGAAACTGGAGTGTTGGTGTGTGGTGAGGGCAGCCTCACCCTGCGATGGCTGGGGTTGGAGCTCCACCAGGAGAGAGCACAGTGAAACATGGTCTTTCTGAAGGAACTTGCCATTTCAAGGGCTTGGTCCTCTTTGTCATGTGTGGAGAACATGTCTGTCTCTGACAGGCTGAGAGTATGAGCTCCTGCCAGCCACTGTGACAGCAAAGGGGAGGAGACATCCTTGCCCTCCCTTGGTGTAGGAGTGCACATAAAGCCGAATTTCCCTCCACCTTGACAGGTGTTTCAAATGCCATACCCCAACAACATTCCGATGGGGAATCTCTTTGATTTTTAATCCCTCCCAAAGGAAGCCGTTGTGGTTTTAAAGCAGTAATTAGGGAACCTAATGTGGTGGTGATACACAGGAGACCTGAGCCTCAGTCCTGTCAAGACATTATAGGTCTCCCCTCTCACAAATGTTTGTCCCAAGCACTGATCTTGACAATAGAGCTTTGCTGGTCCCTTCTTCAATGGGCAGTTGATTATTTCATTGATTAAAAGTCTAACAGCTTGAGGAGGATGGGCAGGGAGGACCCCAACTCCGGGTATTTTAGAGCCTGGGAGAAACAGAGCGGGAACAACTTTCCCATAGCACAGGTGAGTGGGGTTTTTACACATAAGGGCTAAGAGGTGAGGCAGCATCTGTGCCAGGTTCTCTGTGCAGTGCAGAGACCAATCTGAGGCATGCTCTGTGACCATCTTGATGGTCAGATCCTTCAGGGTTGTCTCAGCAGTGGTCCCGATGTCCAGAGCAGCTCATGCAAGTACCTAAGAAATCTTACTGGGGGTGGGAGGTAGAGCCACCTCAAGTCCTTAGTATTAAAACAACTTAGACTTATTTGGTAGAGCAGGTAGAAATCCTCTTTTTTCCTCCTTCTCACTAGAAGTGTTAAAGTTATTTTCCAATCGTCAAAGCGTTATTTTAAAATATTTATTTATTTTCTGGCAAAAAGATGAAATGCCTTTTGGTGGAATAAATGTACAGAAGACTGTACATTGCTATTTATTTAAAAATCAAGTTTTCTATTAAGGAAAGAAAGAAAAAAGTCCTAGCTACATATTTGACACATTTGCATGACTAAAAAGTGCAAGTCATGGGGAAAATGAATATTAAGGCCTTGTATAAACATCTCATTAAAAATAGAGCAAAAAAATAAACAGATAATCCTCACAAATTGCTTTTCATGCCCTAAGCTATAACTTCTATAACTTTATAACAACTGTGTTTACTACTAATGAACCATCAAAAACGTTAGGGCTGTATGAAAGAACGGCAACAAGTCGTGACTTTATGGGATAAACCCCGAAAAATCTTCCATCAATCAAGTGCAGGTCGGGATTAGGCACATAGAGAGGCTTAATTAGGCATTATCGAGGCCCTTAATAGTTCTCCTGTGAAGGACACCTGCTGAGGATCTAGTTGGACATCTCTTTTAAACGTATTTATACCCAGCCTCTGGGCTGCGGCGCCGACATGCGGTGCCTGCCCTGCTGATCAGCCGGTGCTTGCAGTTGTTTACAAGCGAAGCGGCAGGGGGGCAGGGGCACCAAGTAAATAACACACTGTCAGGCTGTTTCCTTGTCCAGTTATGGTTTCTCATTAGCTCCTTCCTGAACCACGATCAAGGAAGGATAAAGGCCTGAAAACAAAACAATTCTTTCTTTTGAATTTATTTTATTTTTAAGAAAAAAACTTGCAAATTCTGCCATTGTTGTGAAAGGTGTATTCATTGTCATATTCATCGTGTATTCATTACCTCTTGCTTAATATACCTGTTACCTTTCACTGTCACTTGCAAAACATAGGTGCTATTTCCTCTTGTTTACATGACTTTTGTATCAGAGTAACAATTTTAACTCGGACAACATTAAACCAGTTGGCAAGGTCTTTATGTGATGCCCTTTCCCTAAGTGATTTTATTATTTTATTTTTTTTTCAGACATCTCCTTACCTTCTTCCTTTACATCTGATGTGGTGAAAAAGGACATGCTCCATGGTGTGGTGGGTTGACCCTGGCTGGAGGCCAAGTGCCCACAAAAGCTGCTCTATCATTCCCCGCTGCAACTGGACAGGGAAGAAAAGATGTAAAAAACCCCACAGAGCAATGAGAAATAAAACCAAATCTTAAAACACCTTCCCACCTCACCCAATTAAGGCTTCTGCATTTAGCTAGCTGTCTGCACACAGACTAGGTCTTGGAATCTCGGTCTGGTCTCAGTTCAGTCTATGGAGTCTAGAAAGAGAGTTGACCAGTCACTGAATTCATCTATCTGTGCACAGGTGTCATTTAACCATACCATTTAAGATGCTCTGGAGTGTCCTGTCTGACCTCCTAGCTGCCAGTGCAAGAAATCATGGATTTCCTCTGGGGCATGTGTCATCTTTACCTCTGCTATGGGGGTGTGTGTTTCAGATACCCTAAAGCATGTCAAATAGCATTGGACAACCAACACAATCAGCCATGCCTCGAGTGTCTGGTTTGGATTGAGGTGAATCTCCATTCAGGTACTGTTGATGCCATTGAGTACATCTCCCCTAGCTACAGTGCCAGGTTCAACACCTGCATGCACATACCTAAGGTAAGTGTCTTAATGTAAGGTTGAATCTCACCCTGCAATGACAGGTTGATTGGAGGCAGCAATGCTGACAAGTGCTAGGTCAGAGAACGTGAGCATTTTAGCTACCATACCATCCACAAAGGGATTTCAAAAGAGAGTACAGATGCAGCCAAACAGTCCAACCAGGGATCAGTTGTGTTCAGGAGCAAAACTGCCCAGATTTTGATTCAGAGCTGGGTGTCGTTTTGACTATAACAAGAGCATTGAGAAGTTTGGCCATTAGTTAGACAAACTATTGCTTTATATTAATTTTATTTTATTAAAGTACTAGAAAGAACTACATTTTCAGCTGAAAAACATGACCTGAAACTGGGCTATTCCAGTTAACACCTATTTCACAGAAATGCCACCCACCAAGAGTTTTTCTGAACAAGATCAAGAATCAATTTATCAGTGCTCACATTAACTATAATGGCAGGTCCTTAGCAACTTTACTCTCTTTCAGTGGTTGCCGAACTTTGATCGCATACTGAATGCCCTGAAAAACTCAGCTGTGGCTCAACCATCTGGCATTATATTATACGTTTTAAAAGGTGTATTTAAGACCTTCTGTGGCTGGAATAACACTTCTGTGGAGCTAGTGCTCTGATCTGTGTTCCAAATCCATAACATTATTTTCTTATGAGGCCAGAGCTACCATCACTAATTAGGCCTTTTATTTTGTTTTACTAGATTATCTGGTTTTTAACTTTAAGATCTCCTTGGCCAACCAAGAGAACTTGGATGAAGTTATCTGAGTAAATCCATGCCAACTCTCAAAACAAAACTAGCAGAGTGGATTTAAGATTGCTGCTTTTCCAAAGTGTCGAAAGCAAAGTTTTCCTTCTTTCCCAAGTTCCATGAACACCAGCTTGAACAATGCAAACTGGACCTCATAATATCTGGCTTTCACTACTTCAGCAGTTTTTTGTCTTTCTGTCAGTGTTTGATTATATAACATTTCCAGACTCTGATGTGATATGACAGGGAGCACTAGGAGAACCCCGTGTACAATTTCCTCCTGGGTTAAAAGGTAGGTATTAATCTGAATCAGTGCCTTTGCATTTTCACCTCTCTCACACTTCTGAGAAATACTTACATTACTCAGTGTACTCTCTGAAATAAGCAAGTGAGCATACAAATGTAAATGTGATGAGAACCAGTTAGGAAAGCACGTAGAGCAGAAAGACAACTGTGAAAACAAGATGCTGTATCTAAGGGGTTAGAAGACTTTTTTTCTTCTATTCTGGATGTTATTAGCAACAGTAGGTAAAACTCAGCAGGTTTGGGAGTGGCATTTCCATCAGCTTGTCCAGACTCCCAAAAGCAATGAAGAGATTCTTTAAGCATAGGCCGCTCATCACATAGCTTCACTTCTGTCTGCCTTGGGAGTGAATTGGTGAACTCTCACCCCTAGCCTCCCCCCCGGGACTTGGAATTTCTCCACAAAAAAGTCCTTTTAGAATTTCACACCAGAGTGCAAAAGAGTTTCTTTCTCAAATAAATAGAAAACAACCATTAGCCATTTGTATGTCACAGCTTTATGTTTCCTGATATTTTGACCACTGGAGATGCCTGCTGAGTGTCACTTTCATCCTTCCAGGGGAGAACTGGATGTGACTTTACATCCCCTATACACCCAGTGGGGGAAATGGGGCAACCCCTGAGTTTGCCTACGGTTCTGTCCTGGATCATTTTCTTTGTGCAGCTCTTCTGGATGCAAGAGAGAAGGTACAGATGGCTCTGTTGTTTGTGTCTTGGATTTTGAGATCACCTTTTTGCCATTCTTTATTTTGGCTTGATATCCCCCCCTGATGCTGAGCACTGATTGGAGCCTAAGTGTGCTTTGAAATGACAGTTTCTATAGTAGTTTAAAATCCCAGGCATGTGTTAGCCCCATCAATGCTTTTCTTTTGTGATTTTGAACAAATGCAGCAATGGCAGCTTTGCTTTGTACTGTGCTTCATGCTCTTCAAGTGCCTCAGCTGTGCTGGAGGTCATCTAATGAAATAGCCAGGAGAAGGCAGAGTTGAGGTCTCATCCTGCACAGATTGAAACAGTGATGTTGCTGATGCAGGAGATTATAAGCTTTCTAAGTGGTCCATAGAAAATTGCTTTTGTATATGGTTATATACATCCACCAGGAACTCTGATCCAAAACGAACTACATCTAATGAGTGTAGGTACCACCAGTCCTGTTGGAGCTGGTTGAATCATTCCTTCAGATTTTGGAGGGAGGGATTAAAGGTTTTTGGACCTTCACCTTTTCCTCAGACTCCACTTTGTGAGTTTCCAGACTGTGCATGGCAGAGAAATACAAGTAGTTGCTCTGAAAGGTTTTTTCCCATGCATGGTGCAGCTGAACAGTATCACCACCCATAGCTCAACCACCACATCACCAAGAGAATGGTATAGTTTATTTTCAGCAGTGCTTTGGTCTACAAATTGTGTCTGATCGTTGAGATATTATTTGAGATCTCCCACTTGTTACTACTGAAGTGAACAGGAGAATGGGCAGGTCTGTGAATACCACTAGCTATATGCTGAGATTAAAAATACTACTCTGGCAATACACAAAATGCATTTTTTTTCCTTCATCAGATGTCTAATATTGGTTTTGTTTTGCTTCAAACAGTGTGGCTTATTATGCTACAACTTTAGAGAACAAATTCACTTTTCTGTACAGAATACGGTGCCTCCTAGTAAATAAAGCATTTGACATTTCAGCTCAGCATTAAAAGAATTATCCTCTTAGATAAAAACCTGTCTTTGATCAAACTTGTGAATATCCTTAGACAAAAAAAGAAAAAAGTTGCTTTTCAGAATTACAGTTTCTTCAGCATCCAAATGTACCCTAGGGAAAGATCATTATTCTTCAAAAAAAAACCCAAACCAACCAAAAACCGAAGAAAGAAAGCAGACCTCTGCCAAATACCTCTCTGTTATGCAAAAGCCTCCAAAAGAAAGACAGACAGAGGTCAGGGTGGTGCACTTGCCGGTAAGAAGGCTGAAAAAAACCAAACAAACCCGCAATTATGGCACAGATTTCAGCAACAAAGATCTCTTGTATGAAGTATGGGCAAGATTTCTTTTCCATATAAACCTGTCCACATCTGAAGCAGCTCTGTTGATTTCAGTAGTTGCCAGAGACCTGTATTGGTTCTTTGTCCCATGGGAGGGACAGGTATTGGACACATTATTGGTACCGGTCAATGCAAAAGGTTATAAAACTCATAAATAGCAAATGGCCAAATGTAGTCCCATTGACTGCAAGAAAGTTTACACTGCAAGGAAGGTTTGTGTGCATGTCTCTACTGACAGTAAAGCCTAGCTTTTAACCCATGAAATAATTTTGTTTCTTGCCTCTTGCCTTTAAGGTCTGTGGACCACAACAGGCTATGCCTGAGAACCTTTTTGAAGACATGTGTCAGAGAAGTCCCACCTCTTGTGGGGACTCCACGCTTCCTTCCAGGTGTGGAGGGTGAGCTGCTCAGGAGCTGAGGCCACGAGAGGCTGAGCTGGCGCAGCTTCTCTGGTGAGGGTATGCCCGGCAGAAATGATCAACAGGAAGGAGTGATAGTGCCATAGAGTACCATTCCAAACTCCTGCTGAAGCTGATGGACTCTCTGGAGGCAAATCTCAAGGAAAATACAGTTGGAAAAAACCTGGAACTATACAGAAGGATTTATGTTTCTATGTCATAGGTAATTTACATGTTATCTTTATCTTTTATGCCATATGTTCTTCATTTTCTAACCTAAAAATTTGACAAACATTTTAAACAAGTCTTTAAGGCTTCCCTAATTTTTGTTTTGTTTCCAGGTTCTATCAGAAATCAATAAATAAGCAGTGTAGTTTAAAAATTAAATAAAACCCATACCCATACCTTTCGTACTAGAAAAAGTAAACCCCACAGATTTCAAACTGCATAACAAATTGCAAACATAAAACTGTGTCGAATACAGAATAAAAACCCCTCTAAATATGTCCATGTCACAGAAGACTGCATTGTTTTAAACAAAGATCTTCTCCTGACAAGTTTTGCAAAGTTAATATTCTTAAGGGTTTATGTTAAGGTTCATTTGTTTCTATTTCTTTAATGAGTCAAAACATCTACTAAAGATACGCACCACCTTTCAATCAAGAAATTTAAATCACCATATCTTGCTGCTTACAGTTTCTGTTACTTTCATAAACAGTTAAAAAAAAACCATAGCAAGTCTTTGTTTCTAGAGAATTTTATCTTCTACTTATAATGCTGCAGGCATAGCCTTACTCATTTTGAAAACAAAATGGCCATGAATATATTTGTTCTCTAAAGCAAAGCCCTCTAAATATGCTTTCTTTATCCTCTTAAGAATGTGTGCCTGCACATAGTGGCTCCCACTGACCATTTTGGGAGGAACATCCTCAGCAGCTACTTTGAGTTGCCATACATCCCTGAGATATTTTTGTCAAAAGAAATTAAATTATTTAATTAAAAAATGCTTAACAAAATGTTTACATTTATTTCTAGGAGGGTGACATCAAAGGGGACATACCAGCCAGCTTACCTTTCTGCTCTGCCTCCAACTACTTTCAGATTTATTATGCAGCTAGGAGGAAGGGAGCAGGAGTTATGTGAGGACTGAGCTAGTAGTGGCACTGATTACAGGTTTGATGGACCGAATAAAAGAATTTCTTTACTTTTTTTTCTGTTGCGCTGTCCCAACAGCTGACAGTATCGGAGCTGATGGATGCTTTTCCATTTTTTTTCCTTAGAGAAAACAAGTCTAGTGACTAGAGAAACTCATGAAAGACTGTTGAAGCACTGTGGTCAGGCTTTTTACCCTGGATTACAGCCTCAACTTCATACCTCTTGATTTTTAACACAGCTTTCAACAGTAAAAGGGGAGAAACATCTAATAGGGTTTGGGAATGCCAGTACGTGTGGACATTATGGGAATGGAATCCACTGACTGAAGGAAGTTTGAAAAGTAGAACAAGGAGAGATCACCCCTCAGTAAAACATCACCATGGAGAGAGGCACCCAGGCAAGACAACCTCAACAAGCATAAACCAGAAAGTATCATGAAAGCTAATGACCTACCTTCATTAGCTTCTAACTGGAAATTTTGGAGGCCTGTTTTACTGTTACTGGTTTTATTAGGGTCTTTTGCCATGCAAAGGGTATTCTGAAAGGTCTAGGAAGATGCAAAGGGATCATGATGGAAACAATCTCATGGAAGATGATTGCCATGTGGTGATCTCTGCCTTCTATCCTTTCCTTTTTGCTCTCTTTTCTTGCTAAGATGAGAAAATGCAATGGAGAAGAGGAGCTATTGCTTGACAAGCACAAAAATACTTGGATTTGAGATTCAGGAATAAAAAAATCTCAACATCTTAAAATAGGGTTACCATGCACTAGGGCAGAGACTCAGCTCCTGCATAATCTGACTTCAGCCTTCACCAACAGACTGCCTTTCATGCTCATAACAAGGCAGTCTAAGAGCTTTGCTTCAGTGAAGAGAGAAAAGAACTGAACTCATAGCTGCCTTTGCAGCTAAAAATAGGGGGATGTCAGTGTCCTGCCACATGACATTTTTTGGCAGGGAGCGGGAACATTTTCGTTTTGCAAGGCAAGCTGGTGGTGCTGGATTTGCATGGCTTACAGGCACTGTGCAGGGACCACCCTCTCTCTCTCTCTCTCTCCACAGACCCCCTCTTCCAGAATCAGCCTTTGCCAAGGGCTATGGCTTTCTTCCCCTGAGAGTCTTCAAAGAGAGAGTCTCCAAGTGCCACCATGGGCCCTTCCCACCAGGGTAAACTGGCAAAATCTTGCCTCAGTGAGTGGCTTCCAACCAAGGAAGGCTTTCCAAGAACAGTAAACAGTAAACACTCCAAGTTCTTGCCCACTGCATCAGGGCAAGAGTCCTGTTTCAGAAAATACTGTGTTGGTCAGGCTGATTTCGGCATGTCACACGCAATTGCGCAACATAACGCAGTGCAATGACGTGAGACAACTAAATGACAAAATGCTGGCTCTCAATCAAACATGTAAAGCACCTATTTTCGGCTCTACCATCTGCTATCAGTTTGCACAGTGTCTTTCCCAGCTGAAAACACAAGGCAGACTGGCATAAACGGAGCATTCCTCTGGCTGGTCACCGACTGCAAGATACAAAATTTTTCTCCTCATGTGACCAGCCCATCTCTGGTTTCTTGATTTTTTATTTGCAAAAGGAAGTAGGCTCTTTTATGCAGGCTGAATCATGGTAAACTAAAAACCAATCCTCCAGAAGAAATGTTCTTTAGCATCCTACCAGGCAAAATAGCGGTATTTCACTTCCTCCTTCAAAATAAGTATGCAGAAATTAACAACTGAAATTAATACCCAGACTGGCCGGTCCTTTTCTGCTGATTTTTTTTCAGTGGGGACCCTTTTTTAGTTGCTTGATACTCTACAAGATCATTAACTCTACTGTCATCTACTGATAAGCAGGGAAAGGTTCAAGTGAGGAATATTTTTTGTTGGCAAATAACTTTCTGTGAAAAAACAGACACTTTGGAGTATTAAATGTGGAAAACAACATATCAAAACAAAGCAAACCCAATAACTCCTAAGCTTTTCTGTGGAGGCAATTCCTCTCCCTGGGATTATTTGCTGGTTGGGGGTGATCACTCCTTTAATGGCAAATTGATTTGGAGGGTGGGGAGCTGATCTGAAATTCTTTCCTTTATAATAAAGACAAAAACCACTAGGACATTTGCTGCTTTCTTCCCTGAATAAATAAGATGTTTCTGAGTTGAAACCCTGGCTCCGTTGACTTCACTGGGGCCATGATTTCACCCCAGGAATTACTCTAAAAGCATTACTCATTTAATAAGCATACCACACTAATTCTCTACTGTTTCCGTATGAGCACCTCCCAATGCCAATGTAAACCCACTGCACAAAGCTACATTAAAGCAATATTTATGGTTGAGATCTTAACACAAAAGTCAGGAAACTCAGAGTTATGGTTCCCCCAGCCAACCATAACCGGGGGTAGCTTTAGTGTTTTGTGTTACAGTGTCTATGCTCCACAATGTATGTCCAAATACCAGTGACTGAGTTATAGCTGCTGTGGGAACTATAGCTTTGGATTTCGGTATATTTTTGCATTTAAATTCTCAACCTGGGTCATGAACAACTGTGAAAGTTATGACTGGAGCAGAGCTTAGTATCTCCAGTTTGCTGTTCTGAGTTACAGCTGAGGGTGACAAGGGAGAACGGTGCGCTCTCTCTGCAGTGTGGATGATGGGAAACCTTGGGGTCTCTTTTGTCTTGATAAAACATTTGGGCTGCGCTCATAAGGTGTATAATGATTGACTCTTCTGCAAGTTTCGTATCATGCAGCAGATACTCTGGAAGAGAGCAAGGAAGCTAATAGGATTTGATGGAGATTACTTAACATGATTCTAATTCTAATATCCAATTAACTTGCTCAGAGGCAGGGCATAATAAGCTGCTTTTCTGTATGTTTCATACTGTGTTAGGAAAAGTCTATATCTTTACTTCAAGGGAAATAAGGCTGTTCTTACCAAGTGTCTTAAGGAACAAACAGCGTGAGAGATGGAAAAGAGAAAGTGTGCAGACCAGTCAGCACTAACCAGAAGGACTCACAGAGGCACGAGATACTCTGCCCTCTGCAGCAACACCCCCCTAGCTCAGATCTGGGGCTGTTCTAGGACAATGTTACCTATTGGGCAGTTAGCATGCAGTTTATTTTGATAATTCTTTGAGACATGAGTATTCTGCAGTAAGGACTAAAAGTACACTGGCAATAACTGGAATTTGATGTAGAGGTTTACAGTAAATTGAAGGTATTTTTTGTAATGTTCCTTAAGGAACATGAAATTGAACTCTGACTTTACACAGCTAGCTGACTCAGGGGCGAGTAATGGCTTGAATGCCAAAACGGGGCAACAGAGGCTAGAAGGTCTCTCCCCTCAGCCTGTGCCAGTGATGGGCTGGAACTAACCAGTCCAGCCACAGAAAGAACCGAATAGCTGAAGGTTGCTGGCATCTGTCTACCATAAACACCGGAGGAAATGAAACTACTTTGGGATGTATTTCTGTAGGTGAGAAGTTCACAAACAGAATCTAGACTGTACAATCCCCATTAATTTAGCTGACCTGTATTTCTTGGGGTGCTGTAACCTCCTCTACATTTGAACCGCAATCATAACTTGTAATTGTTGGTGAATGTGGTCGCTTTTCTAAGGCAGGTTATAATCTTGTCTGTTGGGGAAACGATCCAACCAAAACAGAGCATGATAAGTGGAAAGAGAACGGCGAGTGCCTACTAGCAGCCACGCCAAATCATCACCTTTGTTTGCTTTCAGATGCTATCAACATCCCACCACAAGGATGAATGAAGTGATATATCTGGCTCATGGACCAAGACATGAAGAGTGTTTTCCCCTGCTCTTAACAGATGCCAGCAGCAGCACACAGCTGAACTGGCCCTTCCAAAAGCTAATCCCTTTTGAACATGGCTGCTGATATGTTCATGCCTCATGCTTATATGTCTTGGCTTTTAGTTTTACATATTGAATTGCTTGGATAAGGTCAATATGTACAGCAACAACATTCCCACTGACTACATAAGCCCAGCTGCTCCTGCGCCGTATTTCAACCAGATTCCCACTCTGTCTGAATATAGCAATGATATAATTGGATTGCACAAGAGAAAAAACGTCCGTTTTAAGGGCAGGTGGTAGAAATATTTTGCTTTGTGTGTATCTATTTCCTCAGTGTATTTCACAGCAGTTCCAACAGATGGCTCTACCTCAGGTAAGAGTTAAATCCAAGTCACTTCGCACACGGCTTTTGCACAGCCAGGTCAGAGAGCAGTGTACTACTGCAGATGACTTTACAGATGTTCTCCTGTACATCTCAAAGTGTCATGTGTACGTGCTATGTCTAAATGAGTATTTGTGTGGGCAAACCTTTTGTTTGCATGTGCTTAGTATCTTGGAGAATCACAGAATCACAGAATTGTAGGGGTTGGAAGGGACCTCGAGAGATCATCGGGTCCAACAAACTGAGTAGGGCTTATCAAAAAAACTTGGAAAAGGAAAAAAAAGATCAAAATAAGCTATTTTTCACTCTGTGCAGACAACATTTAAATTGTCTTAAAATAATCTTTACTGGAAAATGCTTGAAATGTAAACATACGGAGATTACAGTCCTTTGCCTGTGCTCTGCTGAACTGTTGGTTTATGATGAGAAATTCCTGTCATTTTATGCTCTTAAAAATAATGAATTAGAATTGCTTAACCAAGATGTAAATGGATCCTGTGGTGCAGTGTAGTTTTTGCAAACACCTTGATTATGTCCTGCTTGTAGGTTATCTCATACCAGTTTACCCAGATGTTAGTTTGCAAAGCCAGAAGTCTAGTAAGCATGTGTCCTGGTTTCAGCTATGATGGAGTTAATTTTTTTTTTTTAGCAGTGGATGGAATGCCATGTTTGGGTGTTAGGATGAGAACAGTGCTGATAGCACCCTGATGTTTCTGATTGTTGTCGGGCAATCAAGGACCTTTCTCAGTTCTTCATACTTCCTTACTAATGAGAAAGGAGGGGACGCAGCCAGGTCAGGTGACCCGAATTGGCCAAAGAGGACATTCCATGCCAGTTACGTCATGCTCAGTATAAAGGGGGACTGGGGGGAAGAGGAGGAGACAATGCCAGGACGTGCAGTTTCTGGGGACGGTCGGGTTCCGGTACGGCTCTAAGCTGTGCGGCCTGAGTTGTGTGGTTTGGTGAGAAACTGCATTGTGTATCACCAGTTTCATCTATTTTGTGCTTTAAACTTCTGTTATTGTTCTATCTAGTTTTCTGTTATTGTTTAGTAAACTATCCTTATCCCAACCTGCGTGGTTCTGGTTTCTAGGTTGTGGTTTCTTTTCCTCCTTTCTTCCTTCCCTTTTTCCCCCTCCCCCAACTTTCCTTCCCCCTTCCTTTTAAAAGTACAAGCGACTGCGTGAGGTGCGGCCCTCGGCTGGGGCAAAACCACGACAGCATGTCTCAGGGAACTTGTCAAGCACGCTGGAATTAGTCGTAAACATACTTTTCAGTGTCACTCCTGCTGCTGAAGTGAGATGTTGTTGCCATGGGAGAAGGTTATCAGGCTTTTGGGTAAAACTATTACCTACTCCGCTGCTTATTTAGATGACAGTTTTTAAGCAATTTCCTACACATTCTTTGAACTCTGGCTGTCTCCTGGTGCTAGTTGGCATGAACCACTGATTTGGATTGGGGTTTTTTTGAAGAAAAAGGGGCTGTTTGTGTGCATACCTGTAATGGAGTGGGGTTCTGTAATGGGAACTGAAATCAGGACTGGCATTTAGAAACGCATGGGGCAGCTACTGCCTACAGCTCAGCTTGATGTAACCAAGAGCAAGACACAAGTCTAGGCCCCTTCATTTCCCATTATTTTCTTTTGCATGTATGGAGTGTTTTGCATACCTGTGACCTCTCAATTAACATTATTTATATCTCAGTAAACTGCCATGCTACTTTTCCAGATGTCCTAATCCTTTATGTAAATGAACTTATTAAATCCAGCCACCAGCCTGAGTGAAACCTGCCAAATCCTCCCTGTCTGGACTCACACGCTCGGGTAGACTAAGCTTTATTTGCATAAACTTGTTCTGTAAGTGTAATCTTACTTATCATCTGCAGAGTTAAAGTTTCACTAATGTAAATCCCTGACAAATCAAGCACAGAGGTAACTGTTTGCCCCCAGGCTCAGCCTGTCGATTCACTGCCACCCTTGTATCTTCCCCCCCTACTCCCCACACCGATCCCTCTGCCAACCACCCCACCCTGCAAGTGGTTTTTAGTACTAGTAGTCGGTTTAAACTGTTTATATAGATACACTACAGGTACTAAACATGACACTAAGCGTTGCTCAAACTGCCTCACAGAAGAGTCCTGGCATGTAATTCTGGGTGTCTGCTTGTACCACCTGGAAAAATTTGCTCTGCCAGTCCCCAGGTGCCAGACAGCTTGTTTTGGTTTGCCAGGCGATGTTCCAGATAAGGAGCTGAGCTCAATAAATGGTTAATGTAAACTGGTAAATTCCAGGGAGCAGCCAAGGAAAATTCAATCAGAGGGCAGCAGGGGGTGTAACTCCCCAAAACCACCAGAAAGAAGTGGATGATGGGATGTTTCTTGCGCTTCATGTTCCATTGTCTGTGAGAAATGAAAATTCCCTCCCAGCCATAAAAACAGTAGATTTAAAACCAAAGCAGAATTTGCCAGCTCTTGAACCTTTTATGAAAAGGAGGAAAATGTTACTTTTGAATTCAGAGGGTGTTGGCATACACTGGGTTTGTTTCTGATTACTTTAAGGCCTAAATATGTTTCCTTTGCTGGTACCCAGTTGCTATTTATTTGGCTTTAGCCTTTGATCTCCCTTATGCTGGCACATCATAAAAAACATATTCCTGCTTGAGTTCTATATTATACAGTTAGTCTCTGCTTGGTATGTTCACCAGGCTGGCTGTACCTACGGAATAAGACTCTCTTTGTTTTTGATAGACTCCAGGTGTTTATCACTATAACTTACTAATGGGTTTGACCACAGAATATGCATGCAAGAAGCAAACTGAATAACTTAATGGCAAAATTACTGGTTTGATAATTCACTGGGCTGCTACACTGGAACCACAGAACCACACGCATGCACACACGCATGCACGCATGTACACAGAGCGAGTTTTGTCAGAGCAGGGACCTTTGACTCACTGAGTTTTCCTGAGATGAATTGTCTGTTCTGGAAGTTAAGTTTTGCCTCAGATTTATTTGTTGCTCTGAGTATTCTTTGAAAGCTTCCTGAATTTAAGCCCTGCTCATTCAACTCTGTGCAAAAGTACATTTTAGGGAGGTCCTGCATCCAGCTGAGGTGCTACAGTTCCTAAAACTCTGCTCCTTCTCCCTTGCAATCCCAAGAAAAGGGACCGTTCCCATCAGCCTGCCCAGCACTGACAGCTCCAGCTAACCTGTTCGATCTGTGTGGCAATAGCTTCAGGGCTGCAAATATTAACTGTAGTATCTCAGGTGAGGAGCCATACCTTCCTGCTATGTATTAACCTGACTGCTTCGCAATAGCCAAAAAAGACTTCCAGTTCTGGTGAACCAACCTTTTTCTAATAGAAAATAGTAGAAATCCTAATTAAATGAGGAAAAAAACCCCTTATTCTTACAGGTACCACCAAATAAGAATTTCCTGTTTAAGTGCCGCTATCTCATCACTTTAGGCCCAGAAATAATCTGTTGTTGAGTTTTTGTAGGAGGAATTTGTAGCAAAATAGCCAGACATACCTACTTGCAAAGCCAATGGAAGAGTCCCTCTGTGGATCTGCTGGAAGTGCAAATTCTGCTTGTCTCTGGTGTATGAGGCCTACAGGAACAACAGCTGAACTGCAGGCTGAATAACATCCTGTAAACGTCAAGGAAGCAGTGGCAAGACTGTCCTCTGTCACCTCTGAAGTTAGTACTGATGGTAATGCTGAGTTATAAAATAAATGTTGGAAGGACTCTATTAGGTCATGGCTGAGGACACTGTATCTGCTAAGAACCTGGTTCAGAAGCATCTATCTGGTTTTGTTGGGGATTTAAATCTGTCCTGCGCTGCTCACAGAGCAAGATGCTGTGTCAGTAAGCTGCTGTCCTCACCAGAGCTTCTTCACAAACTTCTGTTACCACCTTGGATCACAAGACAGAGTCAGAAATGCCCCTCAAGCTCTGCTCTTTCCTGAAATACTTTGGTTTTTTGCCATTTTGAGGTGAGTGTTACCAGTGCAACTCTTGGGAGTGCCATATAAATAGAATGCTCTATATGAGGATGACATTTTCTCACCAGCAGCTCTGTGTTAGGGAATTTGTATTTTGCAGCATTGGATTTATTAATTAGTTCTTCACCACTGAAAAGCCACATGCTAATTCATTACCTTAATCTAATTCAACCATAAACTAACTTCTAGAGCTATTTACCCATCAGACTATAACAGGTCTCAAAGCTGATTTGAACTTTTCCTTAAAAAACAGTGTACACGTGTCATATCCTTTCAGTGCCCAGGATCTTTCCCTTTGTATGCATTAGCTGATGTTTTGAGATTTTAAAAGTAAACCTCAGATTAGTTAATTAAGTTTAATGAAATGAAAGATTTATCTTGAGTTCACTTGGACACAGATAGCTTCTAAAATGAAGCCACACAGATTTATTCTGTTATGTGCCTATACAGAGGTGAAATAACATAGAGGTGAACCTTGCATGAAACTGATTTTAAGCAAGACATTATTAATGACTGTCTTAGTTAGAATTATGGTTAAGTCAGTAGCTCATGTCATTAATAAGTGATTTCACTGTGATATCAGAGGTAACCCAACCATTCCTCACAGATAAATTTTCATTTCTTCATTCTATTGTTTGATGATTTCCATACCTGAAAAAGTAGGAATGCCTTTTGAGACTAAATGTGATGCTGCATTTACTGGCTTCATAAAAAAAAAAGAATTGAAAGTTTTTATCTCAGTATACATCTATGTTCTTTCAATTTTACATTCAGCTTCATGAGGTTGTCTAAAAACCACAGAAGTGATGAAGTTTAAAAGTGTACAGAGAAGACTCTCAGGACAGATTTATCACACCGAGGTCCAGATTTACGCCATTTATACCTGCTAAATATTAAACACTGATGTTTTGCTATTTTTATCTTTGGCTACAGGAGACGTTTCTCTCAGAGGTCAAACATGCTTTCTGTGTTGGTTACTTGTGCTGTCGCCATGCTGATGCAGGGTTTTAGCTAACACCCATGGGCTTGTCAGGCTATTTCCATCAGGAGAAGAAACTGATGCAGCAATTCAGCATATTAACAAGGAATGCATGCAAACCCTGTACTGAGGAATACAAGGGAAATAAATGGCAACACACAGTTTCCTTGCAAAGAGTTTGTAGCACTGTCTTACCACTGGATCCCAAACATTTGGCTGTCATGAGTGCTTTGCTGCCTCTTTCTAATGGCCATTTTGCCAAAAAGGAGTCTCCTTGTTCCCAAAATATGGTTTGATTTGGCGTCTGAGCCCAAGTTTAAATCCAAGTCCCAGTCGCTTCCTGAGATGTGGCTTTGGTTTTGGACAGGCCCTGGTGATTGCCATTATTTCCAGCTACTCATATAGAAAATTAATTTAATTTCTTAGACATGAAGGAAGTCAGACTCTGACTCTTCTGCTATCTGTAGATCAGGTACAGCTGAAGGCAGCTATTAACTTCTGCAGAAGAGTAGAAAAGGGAAGACCAAGAACCAGAGCAGTGAAGGAAGAGACAAAGGGAAGATGAAGCAGCTTGAGGGAATGGAGAAAGCACAACAGTTCTTAGGTCGATGTGATACAAACAAAAATAATGTGTAGAAGGCAGAGTTATGAGGCTTATAAGCAGAGTCAAGGAGTGCTTACCTGTCTTTTAGATTGCTGTAAAATACTTTGTACCTGGAAAGGTAAAGCCCTATCCAGAAACGAAGAAACAACAGGAGGAGTTGATTTTATATAACACACTGCACAGCACTATCAGTCCCTGCTTATGTTCCTTCCTACCATGACAGTTTAATTTAAAGGAGAAAATCTAATTTCCTGTGCCGATTATATATCCAGTTAATTTCAAACTCTCATGTATCAGTTAAAATTGCTGACAATTAATAGAGGGGGCACAGCCCTGCTGGGAGAGCTTAGACCCATTCTCACTTAATAACTGAATAATTTAGGTTAGAAGGGACCTCTGGAGATCACCTGGACCAGACTCCCTTGGCTCAAAGCAGGTCCAACTTAGATTGCATTGCTCGAGACTTTGTCCAGTCATTTCTGGTATCTCCAAGATCAGAAATCCCACACCCTCTCTGGGCCCCTGTTTCAGTGTTTGACCACCCTCATGCTAAAAATATTTTCCTAATATCTAATCAAGGGGGATTTTTTCATATTATAACAAGTGCTGTTTGTCCCCTGCCTTACTGCTGCACACCCTGAGGAGAGCCTGGCTCCTCTGCACCCTCCCATTATGTAGCTGAAGCCAGCAGTGAATGCTCCACAGCCATCTCCAGGCTGAACAAGCCCAGCTTCCTGCCTCTCCTGCCACACCTGGGGCTCCAGCCCTGACCAACCTGGTGGGTCTCCCCTGGCCTGGCTCCAGTATGTCAATGTCTTCCTTGTATCCAAGAGTGCATGACGAGACACAGGACTCCACTGTAGGCTACATCAGTTTGAATGTTTCCATGGTAGGGCTTTTGCTGGTATCTAAGTTTCTTTGCTCTGAGACTGGATGTGAATGCCCTGTTGTGTCCCTAGAGTGGACACAATATGCATCAGACTGTGCACCAGTTCCCCCAGTAAGGAAGCTCAAGACTTACTGGCTAGGTGGCTCTGGGGATGGTTCCTTCAGGAACATAATCTGCTGTTGGCCAATCTGGACTCCCTTGTATCACAGCAGTCCAGCAAAGAGGTCAGTGTAGATGCAGGCTCTACTAATCAGTGGTGTGCAGACCTTATCCTCTCAATTTATGAAACAAGTTCCAAAAAAATTCTTACCTTTAGACCAGGCTTTGGGAAACAAAAATGTCTTTTATTTTTGGGCATCATTCGTGACAGAGAAACCTAAGTAAATGGAATATCTTCCCCTATTTATTCCTCGTTCCTACACAGACAGTGTTGTCTGGGAAAATCAACAAAATATGTCTCCTGTGCTCATTATTCTCATCATGATACTGGTGCTTGAAGAATCTCAGCATCTGAGCAAGTAGGATAAGAAGACAATACTTCTTATTAACTGTGCATTAACTGTTTTTAAATTTTTTAAGTCTATGCAAAATCTCCTATCCAATGGGATCGTCTCAATAATAAAAATCAAATTTACTGAAGAAGTGCTATTTATTTGCCAAACTTGGGTCTGCCTTTTGAACCTGTAGTTGAACTGTAGATTGATGCCTGGCATTTGATCACTGCTGCAAATTCTGAATACTTGGGACTATGTTTTCTTTCTGGGTATCCACTTTGTAAATGCCAGTAGACACGTTTTGAAAATGATACTGCTTAATCACAGTGTGGCAGACACCAGCTAGTCTGTTAAAGACTTAGTTATTGGAGGATGGTTTTTTTTTTCATCATCCTGTTCTCTTTAGGGGTAGATCAGAGAGAACCTCACTACCTAGTAGTGTTTCAGTAAGTATTTAAATGAGGAAAAAGCTTTCTGCTTAGTTTGCAAGAAAGAAAACAAATAAAATCTGTACATATCATCCAGTTTTACATATAATGGGCATCATTTACAAGGCAGCTAGCTACCACCTACACTTGGTTATTTCTCTAAAGCTGCATGACCCTCCCTAGGTAATGGTTGTATTTACAGTGGTAAGTGGTATGTGCCCTGTGAGACCTGATCTGTACGTCAGCGTGGCTGTTATGTGATCCTGGGGATTTCCGACAGTGTCAGGTGCTTATGATTCTTGTTCATGTTCCTCCTGTCATCTGGAGTGGTAGTTACAGAGACCCTGGAGCCACTTTAGAAAATAACACCTTATGTCAATGATGCAATCAAACTGAATGATTTAGGTGTCCTGGACATGAAGAGCTGACCCATCCAACTCTCTCTGCAGCACTGATAGCAAAATGTATTTTAGTCATTCATGTTAAGAGAAGTTTTTGAAACGTCTTCTCAAGATCAGAGTATCAAGAGCTCAAGATTCTGTCAAAAGCACCACAAGACTACACTTTTGCCCCTTCAGTTCTAGTACCCATGCAGCTTTGGCACTTGCATATCTTCACAGAGTCAAATTTTAAAGTGTTGTTGAAGAGAGGACTTCAGAAAACCAAGTCATGTAAATTGTAGCTGCAAGAACCCACAGAACAGAAATTACACACTTTGACTAAAAGTATGGCCTGTATAAGCTCTGGTGGCCCGTATTGGCCAAACACTGACCTTCTGTGTACTCCTTGGGTGTAATTTGTGCCTCTAGGTATGCCCCTTGTTGGGCACTGCAACTGGTTGGCTCCAGAACTGAACATGCAGTGACTAGGACAATAGTCAGGGTTTGCTCACCTCTTGTGGAACCATGACTCACAATTTGGTTTAATGTTTACTGCTTCTATATTTGGTCTTTACATTTTACAGCAATTTTAAGGCTGACAATTAAATTGCCACATATGAACAACTCTGCTCTCAGGCTGAAAAGTGGCATCTTGGTATGGCAGATGCATTTGGGGATTGCTACATGCAAACCTGAAATACCTCGAGGAGCATAAAACCCAAGCTTGTGCTGGGGGGTGGGTTTGATGAGTGTGTGACCAGTGGACTGGCTGCTGCTCTCACTTGCTGTGCTAGACAAAAGGGTGTGAAGTCCTTATTTCACAGAACTAGAAGTCTGTGTGGTCATGGAAAGTAAACAGTAAGAAACCAAGCTATTTTTAAGGTGGGGTGGGGAGAGGGAGCTCATTAGTTTGTCCTGAGCCTAACCACCCCTGTGACCCAGACTGCCTATCCACAGCCTGGTGGCTGTCAGCTCTGTCTGTCTCATCCCTTCCCCACAGAAACCGCTGCTAGCTGCAGCACCAAAGTGCCCTGGGAAGCACCGTCCTTCCCAGCTGCCCACTGCTCCTCTCATGGCTGGTTAGGAGTGTGCTCAGGAGAGCCTTGGGATCTCCAGACCCAGGAAAAGTTGTTCCCAGGGTGGCTTTCAGGACTAGTGGGGGGACCCTATCCTGCTGGGTGCCCCAGCATCATGTACACATCAGCCTTTTGCAGTTCCTCCTCCCCAAAAAACACACGGCTGCAGTGCTGGCTGTCAAATATCTGCAAAGTATCCCAACCGCTTCTGTAGGGTCTTCCCAGCAGCAAGGGGGGAAGCAGCGACAGGATGTTTGTTTTAAAAAGTGAAGAGGAAGCAATATTTGGCTGTAAGCGTATCTGGAGGTGGGCAGACTGGTAAAACGTGCAGGTTGTATTTCTCAGCATTGAATGGGAACAAGACAGCAGTGGAAACAAAGCAGTCTTTAAGGAAATAAAGCGAGAAGGTAAAACTGAAAGAGTCCTTAGTGCAGCATTTTGAGTTTATGAGGCATTTCCTCTTGCTGATGAATAGGGATGGTTGAACTTTTCTGCACATTGTTGTTAAAATGACCGGAGTGCCACTACAAATAGCTGTCTGTTCTCCTGTCTGTAAATTCCAAACACAAAAATGCAAAATTTAGTGTTGGGTTCAGCATCACATCCTCTGTGAAGCCAATGGGAATGGTATAGTTTACACTGACATAAAATGCTGTCCGCAGTCTGGATTGCTGAGCCACTACGGTGAGAAAACTTATTTATAGACATTTCAGTTACATCTAGAAACATTCTCCGGTGGCTGTGTTTCCAACCAGCTTAATTTGGTTATTTTGCACTTTTCTGTAGATACAAGTTGTAGTTGCACAAATCTTTTGGAGGGTCAGCTTTAGCGAGTGGCAGACATACTTCTTTTGCATTACAACACTTTTGTTGACTAAATTATATGATTTCAAGAACACAGAGAAAAAGGTTAAGAATGGTTAAATCATCTAGTCCAAGAACTGGGGCAACACAGCAGAGCTCAGGTGACAATAGCTCTACCAAAACCACAAATTCGTGACCATTGAAGAAACTTTTAAGGACCCTTTTCCAGCTCTGTGAAAAACCCATACCCTGCTTCTGGCCAGTATGATGAGCCCTTCACATGCCTATATGCCAAGAATAAATCTCATTAAATTTGTTGGCCAATTTGTTCAAAATACACCAATCACACAGATAAGCTTGAAAATACTAACATTTGACCTACACAAAGTCAGGATTAATTTGAGGGGTAACTGGAAAAAATATGACAATACATGTATTCAGGAGATTAGGCAAGCTGATCTAAAGATCTGTTCTGTCCCTATGAATCCCTACCTAGATAGGTAACATGGCACATCAGTGCATCGGCATAGAATCACCCTTAACTTTCTTTTTGATGACAATAAAATGTGTTCCTTGTGTGTCTTATTTCAAAGCATATTTTTCTGGCCCTTGTGTTGATCCTGTGGTTTCTTTCCTAAGCTGTCTGGGGGAGGCAGATACCAGGATGAGGTCCAGGGGCTGCTTGGGTGCTGCTGTGGAGGGTCTGGGGGGCCAGCTAGAGTGATGGGCTCTTCCTTCTTCTGTTGAGTTCTGCTGGGTCTGGACAAAGCTGAAGATGTTGCAGAGGACAAAGCTTATGAGCATCCCATGCTTGGAGGGCTTCCTGAGTAGACTTGCCCTCTTTTTGAAGAGTCCCCCAGCTTAGAGCTCACGATTCAGATCTTCTTCAGCTTAAAGAAAAATAATTTTTAAGTGTAAAGTTAATTTTAAGATATGAACATGTGTTCAGAGGGCCAAGGGAGGGGGATAAGACCAGGCTAACACAACCTGGAAATGTCAAACGAAGTGTGCATTAGGCTGTGCTGTTGGAACACTTGGCTATTTAATCCCCAGTTATGGGGCAAGAAATCCCTATGCAATGCACAGGAAGGTTTGACAGGAAGCGAGACGGGAGAAAATGAATTGTTGTGTCTTGTGATATGCTGTGTGCAAAAGTGAGCCAGGGGTGAAAGGGTATGATGACAAAGCTGTTGGCAATTTAAACTTTGGCTCAGGCATAAAATAAATACATTATTCCTGATGGTGAAATCGGATGGTGCTGTCATGGATTCATTTTTGTCTTCCTGGTGTTTTTCTAGCCCCTTCTCTTTCATCTGACCCATGGCAGTCATATCTACACATTGGCGTGTCAAAATGCTCTTGAACATGTCAAGTTGTGGGTGCACTTTAATTGTAACTTTGGCTGCATGCATTTTTGTTAAACTCCATATCCAGATCCCATTAAAATCCACAAATTTTGGAGGGCCCTCTGCAGATGGCATTGAATGGGTCAGTTCTGGTTTGGGGCACGGTACCGCTTGTGCCCTATCTATTATGCTGGTTTAGGCATGTGAAGGGCTCACCATACTGGCCAGGAGCAGGGTATGGGTTTTTCACAGAGCTGGAAAAGGGTCCTTAAAATGTATGAGAGGTAACATGGAATTTGTAGAAGGAAAACCTAAAAGCAATCCCAGAAACACAGCGTCAATAACTTCCAGTGGGTGTGTTGGGAACACTACCTTCCTGTTTGTGTCATCTGTATTTTTACACTTCCATGCTTTTTTTCCCCCACCATGCAGTCTGCTTCCTCTCCTCTTTCCTCTGTAGTTTTTACATCTTCTATAAACAGACACCTTTTGTCATGCTGTAGCTCATGGACTCACAGGGAGTCCGTGACTGCTGGCCTGGCTGCTCCCACAGGGCTGAGGATGGGGATTTCCTCTGGTTGCAGGAGGGATGACCTCAGTTTGCACGTGACTCCGCATTCTCCCAACCTCCCTGCTCCCTTCAAAATGCTTCCTTTCCAGTTTGCACGCTGTGCTGGGGCAGGGGCGTAGAATAAAAGGAGCAGGTTGGTATTTTTCTTTCAATGACCCACCCATTTCCTTATCTAAGGCCTATCTGAAACTTTATAGGCTGGAAGATATGCTGGAAAAATTACCAAATCAGATGTTCTTGGGAGTGCTTTACAGCCTTCTGGTCTTGGTGTGGCTGGACAGACCACAGGCATGGCTTGTCTCACAGGGTTTTGGTAGCTCTAGCTCCTTACAGCCATCCAAGAGCCTAGCTGCACATGAAAAACTGAGTAAATTAAGTATAGATGGACTTGGGTAAGCGCTGTGGAGCAGCAGGTGCTGCCTGCAGCTTTGTGCTTGGCTCACTGCTTGTTTCCCAAGGAAAGGGGTGAGCACCCCTCGCTCTCAGGGTGCTGAGAGTGAACGCAGCACATTGCAACAGACCGTGGCAGCTGCTTCTGGGCCAGCCATTCTGAAGCCCAGGTGTAAAGCACTCTCAACCCTCCACCCTATTTATATTTAAATTCCTTATAAAATATTTAGTGTCAAGAGGTTATTGTGGCTGTGTCTTGGTTTCTTATGGATCTTAATGGGGGGGAGTGTAGGAACTTTCAGCCATTTTACTAAAAATATGTGGAATAGGATTAGCTTGCACCTTGTAAAATTTTATTTTAAGAAACTAAGGCCCTGATCCAATCACAATGAGGTCAGTGGGACACTTTCCACTGATTCAGTGGGCCTTGGATATGGCCCTAAGACATTATTTTCAGTAACAAGGACTGTGAGAAACGTATCTAATATTAGAAATTTATTGTTTATATTATTTCTATAATTAAAATGGCCAGCTGCTGTAAAAAGGTTTCCTCTGAGCTGAACGTCTGCACACTAAATTTGAGCCTGAAGCAAAATTAAAGATGTTGGCTCCTGGCAACAAAGGCTTTCTGCGCAGTGATCCAAGCAGGATGGTTTCTCAGCTACCCTGTTCCACAAGGCACTGCTGCAAGATGTTTGTCCAAGTCCTCCACGGCCTCCTCCCCAAACATGACAGAAAATGACTTCAGTCAATGAGTAGATTTGAATACAACAGCACCACGACAGGGATGTATGTAACTGATCTGATCCATGCCTGATTTGTGTTATTTTTGGACAGACACAAAGACCCTTCCCTGAAAGTAATTTCTGCTTCTTTGTGGTCCTTAAGACCTGAAACCTTGAAAGACTGAGGCCCTTGCTGTTGACACCAGGCGTATGGGCAACCTGGGCCTCCAAACAGATGGAGACTTGCTGGGGAAGCGGCTCCTTGCCAGTATCTTTCATAAATAAAAGGAACTGTTTGGGTAGACTGGGGCCATTTCTATGCAGGCAACCATCTGAGTTAATTTTTCCTTTTCCAGCTACTAAATAATGGGGTAAAATTACCATCTGTATACCCAACTATGTCAGCCATGCATGGGACTCTAGAGGCAATGCAGCTTGTGTTACTGAGCTACAAGATCCAAACTGGAGGCCATAGGAGAAAAGAGGCAAAAAGGAACCTCTGTGAAATGACCTCCGTTTCAGGGAGTGAGGGTCCTCTGAGAGCACTGAATGTCACCTATTCCTCTGCAGGGAACCAGAGTTCTGCCAGGGTAGCTCTCAGAGATGATCAGCATGGCTGGCCATCCAAACATACACAAATGCTGAGCAGCAGCACCAGGGAGTGATAACTGGGCCACCTCAGAAGGTTTTGGGCAGGGCACAGCCCCATTCTTGGCACAGGCTGCTCAGTGCTGTCCCGAGGGTCTGAGCAGGGTTTCCTTCTCTAGCTGTGGCTACCCAACACTGCCTTTGGTCTGGATATCAGCAGGGACAAGAAGAGCCTGTGATGGCAGCTACTCCAGCCAGCTATAGGAGCACTGAGCTGAGAGCTGCCGAGGAGGTGGTGGTCTCCCCTACTGCTGAGCTTTCCAAGCTCCTATGTTATTGCATTGCTTTACCTCCCCTCTCCCTCCTTGAAAGTCAGATCTGTGTAAACCCCTTTGCTGAAACCCCTGCGCATGCCTGGCAATGTATTGCTCATTCCTGAGCACTCCCAGGGAGCTGTGTAGTTTCCTGACTTTCTGCATGGGAGGCCTCAGCAAGTGCCATTTAAGCAATTTCACAGGAATGCCTGGAAGCTGAATCAGTCCTTCAGTGCCCCAGAGCAAAGGAGCACTTCAAACACTGATCCTTCTAAAAAATTAAATTTCATCCCATCTCAAAACAATCTGGATAATGTTGGGCAGGAATCATGTGTGCTTTATTTCCTTTGTTCATTGAATCCAACTGCATGCTATGGTCAATACTTCTCCTACAGCTTTTTCTAACATACTGGCTGAAGCCAAATCCTGATCTCACTCCATCTTCACACCTGAATGACTGCATCTACTGCAGCTTTATTGAAAGATGCTATTGGATGCACATTGATATTGGTGAGCAGTGATGCAAACACAACCAGTCCTGTTGGAGTAAGTAACAGCTCACACATTTGAAGGAACTTCAACATTTCACAATTAAGCATCACTTTAACCTCTTTCCCTTTGACCACGTGTCAATTAAGTAACGCTTTGGATATTCCAGAGAGATTGCTTCATTTTTAATAGATCTCCACATAAAATGGGACATTTCCTATATTTGCTATAGTAAGTAATATGGGTGGTAGGGGGACAGTTGGACTAGATGATCTTGGAGGTCTTTTCCAACCTTAATGACTCTGTGATTCTATGATATAGATCACATTTTAGAGTAAATACTTGGTACCCAGAGATTTTTAAAAACTGAATTATTAATACCACAGTGGCATCCAAAGTATCGCCACCAGGACCCCAAAAGCCAAAGTGATAAGGAAAGACACCTAATAACTACACCTACTTTGCTCTTATAAAAATCAACAAATGCAAAAATTGACACTAAAGATGAGAAAATCTTATCTGATGCCACCACTGTCTTTCATAATAGATATGCTAAGCAATGTTGCACATAGCTGATGCAACAACACTGACAGTAGTCAGTAGGAATGTCTTTCCACCTAGGATTCCCCTCATTTATTGTGCATGAGCATGCATGGTTATATGCCACATATTGAAATAGTTTTGCATGCTGTACACAATCTCAGAGAAATAGATCTTCCCTTCTGATAGGAAAGTTGGTTGTTGACTGTCATGTTTTAACCCAGAAGCCAGCTAAAATGACCACACAGTTCACTCACCCTCCTGCTCAGTGGGATGGGGGAGGGAAGCGAAGGGGAAGAAAAAAGGTTAAAACTTGTGGGTTGAGATAAAGACAGTTTAATATGACAGAAAAAGAAGACAACAGCTTGTCTTGGAAAAAAATTTGAGTAAGACTGATACCAGCACACCACCTTTAGGTTCAGGTCAGTTGTGGGTTTGCTTCAGCAAAGTTGTGGTGGGGGACTGTGATGAAAACCCCTGTTCTTCCTCTCTGTTGCTCATCTGCCCACGTACCCCCATCCTTTCCTCATGCTCACATTACTGCTCCTGCAGCTGTGCAGCACTGGAGGAGCAAGGCACAGTGAAGGGCTGGGTGGGGGAAAGCTGATTTTCTGCTGGATCAGTTCCCTGATCCGGCTCCCCGCAGACCCGAACAAATTACACACAGCCACAAAGGCACATGTAGCTTTGGGTAAATAAGGAAGGGGGAAGGGACCACCCCAACCCACCCCCTTTCAACACAGCTCTGACTTCTGGAATAAAATAATCATGGACCTTCAGCCACAGTCAAGCAAGCAGAATTACCTGCTGAGGGTTGGTTTGTGGGGGAACAGAAACAATAAAAGTTAAAAGGAAGCTATAGGGTTTGATGAGGTTTGTCTATGTTTGGCAAAGACTTTTTCCTTTCTTAGAGTTTCTTGGAAATGTCTTCAAAACATTCCAGACTTGGTTTTGCTCCTTAAATATTCTTCAGTGTTTTATTTAAACAGTGAAGAGCCAAATTCTTCCCTCAGATATGCATGCAAAAACTCCCACATTAATCAGAAGTATTGTCTGCACGTATCCTAAGTGCAGGAAGTTTCTCTTTTTTGGTATGTGCTTTGTTTCCTAAGGAGAAGTAAATTCTGAGCACAAGCTTCCTCCTGTTCACACAGAGGAGAAGAAAACCTTGCATGCTTCCAACTTGCATTGGGGACCGGTTGCTCTCACCCTTCAGGGAGCACTAACACATTTCATACAAAGCCCCAGTGGCTACATAAAGACTGTGTACAGAGCACAGGATATATCAGGACAGTTAAAACGGGGAGTCCTACCCTCTGATTTATGAGATGTGATGAAGATCTGCATGTAAGAATGGGCTAAGACATTAATTCACGATTGAGAAATTGGTACATCATAATTGATTCAAAATGCAGGGACTGAAACACTAATGTAGGTCTCTAACCTCCTTGATAAAACACTGGTGGACTTAAAAATATGTTCTAAAAACTGAGCTGCTGTTTTGATTTGTAAAACAAGTTAAACCAAACTTGACAATAAGGCATGTGCTTTAGATTTCCCTGGTTTGAGGCACTGTTTACTCTGGCAGATATATCCTTAAATGAAGCTTTTTTTCCCCCCTCTAAGCTGTTACATGGTAGACTGATGTTGGCTGACCCTGAAGCAAAAATTTGAAAACAGCACATTTATTTTCCTCCTAATGCTAAACACACATGCCATGCAGCATTTTTTGGTCTAGCTGGAAAATCTTCAAATCTGGACTATTTGTCCCTTTTACCCTGACTTTAATGTTTTCACGAATATAAAAATAACATAACGAGCTTGGGGGAGCGCAGTCTATAATTTGCAGGCTGCTGCAGACTGGAACAGGCAGACGGGAAGAGGCGATGGGTCAGCCTGGTCCTACGCCGTGTCGGTAACAATGGGCTCTCCTGGATGCCTCAGTGCCCAACAAAGCTCCTGGAGTGCCACTGACCCACTGGGAAAAAAAGGGAGATGAACTGTAAATTCACTTCTCAGTCATTAGCTTCCTCTTAGCACAGGCATGCAAAACCCATTAACCCTTCCACTGCTTGATGTGGCAGGAGGATGTGACCAGACAACTTGCCATCCTTTTCTTCAGTTAGGACCACATGCTTAGCCTTTAACAAAATATGAGGTTGACACTCATCTGTGCTACTACCTGAAAAATCCCTTGGAAAAAAAAAAAAAACCATCTGGCAGATCACCGCCTGCAATATTATTTATGATATTTAAGGACAACGCTGAAGGAGTATTACTTTCGTGGTATTGCTGTGCTAGTTTAGCCCCTGAGTTGCAGAGATTTTTGGAAGATGTATGCGAGGGCCTCTTTTCTAACAGCTTTCAGGTAGGTAAAAATAAAGCTAGCATACCTATAGAGCCACAGCCAGCCTCAGAGACACTGATTTCCCTCTCACTGGAAGCCCATTTACAAGGCCTCCTAAGTCTTCCAGGAGTCAGTCAAGGGCGTCAGGGTGGGTTACCAGAAGAAGGAGCAACATGAGCTCATTGACTGAAGTTGCAGTTCATACTCTGCTTGAGAAGGGAGCAGCGGTTTGGGGAAAACACTGAGGGTCTGTTCCATGCAATTCTTGAATGGATTTGACTGGATTGGACTTCAGCTAAATGGATTAAATTGTTAAGCCAATTTAAGAATGTCCATGTTCAGAGCTGAAAGAAGTTGCTTAAATTGGTGCCAATCCTCACATCAGTAAAGAGGAAAAAAAGATTTAAGAAAGAAGGGCTTATAAGAGATCATTCCTCTTGATGAAATTTCTAACTCTTTGCCAATGCTAACTGAAAGGAATGAAAAAAAAAAAATCTCTGGAGAGCTTTTAGCAATTAGTTCCTGTTTGCAAAGAATCTGGGCCTGTGCTGCACTAGGGCATTCTGCCCTACCATTGCTTTTTCTTCTTCTTTTTTTTTTTATTTCCATAAGTTGTGCTGCATCTTGTTAGCGATGCCCATCTGCAGTTCTCTCTCTCTCTCTCATGGCCATACATGTAACTTTTCATCCTGTCCTTTTCATCACCTACTGCTTCTACAGCAAGTAAAGCAAGTGAAAATGTAGCACAAAGAGATCTCTTTATGTATTTAGCAGACTCCTCCTGCTGTTTAGCAGCTGGAAACACAGAATTTAATGCAGCACCTTGAGATAATAATGCTGTGACCATCACCCTTGTAGATACTCTGCAGCCAACCGTGGCACGTGGACCACAGTAAAAGCAGCTGTTACGTGGAACTCAGTGACAAATGTTCTGGTACTTGCAATCTAATACTGTATTGTAGAAAGCCAAGCTGCCTTTGCTTCTTCCTAATACTGGGGTATAAAATAGCTCTAGTCTGGAAATGACACGCCTGTCATTGCAAGCAGCAGACGAGGGGAATCACACACTACTGTGTTGCTACAGCTTCTGGATGGAGTCACTGCTACTGTGTTAGAATGGGATCTGCTAGTCCTCATCTGTGGAGATGTACCTCCAGTATGTGATGGGTGAAACCTGGAAGAGCCATATAGATCCTTGGCTGAATAACATGTACACTAAAAGGTATGGGGCTGGTCGCATACCTGTAAGGACTGTAGCTGAGGGATGTCCATGCATTACTGTTAAAAGCTTGTGTATCTCATGTTTTTCTCCTATGTGACTGGCTAGTATATGGTAGGTGTGTATTTCTGGTCCCCTTTGGAAAGGCTAGCAGGAACGTTGCAGTCTACTGTGTCAACCCTGCTGTAGGAGGGAACTGTTGCAGAAGTGCCCTGAGGAGATGAAAGGGGTGCCACCAGTGTGGCAGAACACTTTGCCAGCCTGCGTAGGAAAAACCATGGCAAAAGACACTTGCAGATTTCTACCTTTACATTTTGCAAGGATAAAATGAGGTCATAGTCAATATACATTACAGATTATAAAGGAAGTCTTGCTTTTTTTTTTTGTTTGTTTCTTTTGGTTGGGGTTTTTTTTGGTGGGTTTTTTGTTTGCTTATTAAATAACAAAACTCCCACTTGTCAGGCCAGAATTTCAAGGGCTTCAGTAAAACACTTGCTCTCAAAGGCAACAACTAAACCAACATGTGCTGGTGTCCTTGAATACAGAGATGTGGCCTCTGAAAACAAGACGGGCATAACAGTACCCTTCTGTTCTGTAGCTTAGCAACTCAGGATGTAAATGGATACTCTTCAAAAGAAGATTTCCCATTTTAATTGGCAAGAACAGAGATCCATGTTAGAAAGTAGATCTTGTGTTCAGATCTGTCCAGTGTAGGTGCAGCTATATTTGTGCTAAAGCACATTTTAAGCTTCAGTAAGAATTTGATGTTGCCTCTATTTTTATATATTTCTGCTGCCACATACATATATGCACATATACATCTTCATGTGTGTTTGGGGGTATGTGTACATGCATATACATATAAAATGTACGTTGCTGAATAAAGCTCCTTTTATATTTTGCTGTATTATGGGAAGTATTTCCACACTGAATTTAACTCCTGTCCAAATAAAATAACCTGCTTAATTTTAATATTGAAGTTATGTTGTTTTTTATTCACTACATTTACGAATCAAATGTGCCATGCTGAAGACTTTTTACATTCATATAATCAAAATGGAGCCCCTGTTTCATTTGCTGCCAGTATAAAATGAGCTATTTGCCCATATTTACTGCCTCGCTGATGGATCTCTATGCAACAAAAGCAACAATCCCACTGGCTCACACTCTTAATCACTCTCATAGTGAGACCAAATCAAAAGACAAATATAAACCCCCTTACTCCTTCATCACCTTCTAGTTATTATGCACACAGTCACGATAGCTTATGCCTGGAAACAACCACTGAAATAATGTTTCCCCTTGATATTGGCTTTTTAAAGTTTTCTCGTGTCCCATTGCTACTAAGTGTGGGGCAGGGAAGGCTGAGGAAGAGGAGAAGCCTGAAGAGCATGGTCCTGCATGAGCTGGTTGGACAAAGCACAGAGAGGCAGGTCACACCATCCTTGCCTCAGCAGCTGCCCCCCTGCCTTCCAGGATGCACCGACCATGCTGGAGTTAGTACCATTTGTAACAGATGTGTGGGGTATAATCATGTCTGTAATTGATGGCACCTGCCTGAAGAGACGGTCTCACAGCACCTTTGGAGCTGCTGTTCAAAAAAGCCCATTGATATTCAGCTTCATGGTACTGAGGGTTGGAGAGACGCTGATTTTTGTTCAGTTTCGTTTTGCCTACGGAGAGCTCCACCACCACCTCCCCGTACACTCAAGGAGGTGTTGGTTCCCATTTCCTTGGGGAAGAGCAGGAATCGGACCAGTGAGTGCCCTGGAGACAAAAGCTCCCATCTTGTGTCTTTGGCACCTTGGCACCTGAGGCCTTCCATCCTCCCCTATAAGCTTTCCTAACATACCCTTGTTTGGAAGCTGCTGCCTTTGTCTCTATGCTGTTGAGTTAAAAAATAGCACACTTATGCCCTTTATTTCAGTCACCCTATTTCTGTTCAAAAGGTCTGAACTGGAATGGAAATATTTTGGGTTTTTCGGTTTAGCAAGAACCTCCCAAAAATTAATTTCATTTGGAGCAAAATATTGCCATTTCTCACTCTCCTCCCCTTTTCTTTAGGACTTCAGACAAACAAAAATTTGGTTGTTCACTCAGGTCTGTTGGATACCAGAAGATCTCTTCTACCAAGTGGCACAGCTTTCTGTCAGTCCTTTGGCTGGTTATCTAAGGTAAGTGTCACTGTATTACCAGTATTTCATGTTTAATGCTGGTGTTGCATATTTTATTCCAAAGGATTTTCCTTTCCAAAGTAAATGACCAATTTTTTGTTATACAAAAAATCAGTACAGCGCCATAGAGCTCATGCTGGCTCTGAAGTGGAGCCTGGCAGCCCCCTAAGGATCAAGACCAGCGCAGCAGTTTAGGAGGAAGGACAAAGATTGTGACCAGAGGCTGCAGGAGGGACTGGACTGAAAGCACCCTGAGGAGTTTAACAGCTCATGGGGTCAAACGCTCTGTTTCATGTATGGTACCTACCTTGTACTGATTTGTAACCATGGTGGAGTGATGGATCCAGGAGAAGACTTACTTCGGATTTTGATTCCACTAAATGCTCTGCCCCTTCTTTTGGAAGCTTGTATAGTACATCACCTCTGCTGGGCACAGTAACGGGAGCTTGTGGCAAGCCCTGCGTCTCAGGTGCTCTCTGCACCAGATGCTACCTGTCTGAGGGAATTTGGTTACTGCTAACCAGGAGAAACACCTAGCCATGGCCTGGCAATTTCTGTATCAGGCTTGGCATGGGCTACTCCGGGCTCCTGGCAGTCCTGGGCGTCTGTTGTCATTAAACAGCCTCAGCTGTGAGACTGGCTTCTTCCTTCCCGAGGGAGATGAAGGGAAGAGCGTCATGCATGTGCATGTGTGCATGTGTCTGTGCCTGTGTCTGTGTGTGCCTGACGAGCTGTGACAACTTTGTCCCCACTTGACTGGGACTATGTTTGACAGTGATGATCCCCCTTAGTCATTCCAATTTTTCAGGCAGCTTATGGAGTTGGAAAGACTCTAGTCATCTCTTCCCTGTCACTGTTACTACTGGTGGGACAGTCTAAGCCATCCACATTCATGCTCCCTCTCTACATGAATAGGAGACTCCAGCCTTGTTAGTTAAGGAGTTTGTTTTCGGAGGACTGGGCCATTTCTTCTGCTCCTCCTGCCTGGGAGTGTTTCACTTATTTGTTATGTCCTTTACAGCATGTTCCTGGCTTCTACCTTCCTTCTTCTGTTCAAACCCCTTAAAATAGCATGCTAAAACCTTGCGCGTCATACATCTTAGCAAGTCATAACCACATCTGGTGTAGTGTCATGTCTGGAATCAGCTATTTTTACTGACTTTCGAAGGTAAACACTGATCAGGGATTAAGACACTGTGAAGTAGAGCCCAGATTGAATGGCACCTTTCCAGCACCTGGTAATTTCAAGGTACCCTCCTGGCAGAGGTGCAATGGGGTCTAGGACACAACAGCATTTTGGCAGCTTTACACTGAAGTGGCCTGACAAGAGGCATTGCCTATCTTTGAAGTGTGAAGTAGGGGGCGTTTAAGGACCCAGCTTTATGAGGACCGATTCCACCTTCCAAAAGGTAGAAAAAGCCTAAGAAAGCCTAAGAAAGCCTGTAAGAAGTACAGGTAGAATTAAAGAAATGTATTCTTATTTTTCAGGAGAGTAATGGGTTCATCCAATGATATAAGAATGCACACATACCCTGTAAGGTAAAACACAGTTCATGATATTCACTGATCTATTTATAGGAATAACTCTTTAATCAATGTGTAATTATAAAACATTACTTTTGACTGTTAAAGGGCATTTTGCTGTAGTGGATAAAAGGAGATTACTTAGCACTCCATTTATTGGGGGAAAGAGCCTGGGCCACAAAGTCTTGATCTGTATCCAAACTTCCCAAGCAGGTGTTGTTCAGTGGCTTTGATTCAGTCAAGGAAACAACTTCTAACTTCAGACCCTAGCTTGTCTAATAATCAAGGAAAGGGGAAATGTGTCAGCTCTTGTGTCCAGACTCATTTCTAGTAAACCACAGAAGACAAATGTTAACAAGGTGGGGAAGTTTGCACACAGCTTGTCTGGCAGTGAAACCGAATTTGAAGATTGTAATTTGGAGACCTATCATCAGAGGTTATGATAGACCTCAGCAGATCAGTCCTACCTTGGTCTGCTAATGTGACTTCTGTGGAGCCTTAGCCACACTGGAATTTATATTATTTCTGTGAGCTGGGTTGAAACAATGCAAAACAATGAAGAAAACAAGGGAGGGAGGTTCTTGTTATTCTTTTTGTCACAAGTTTTTCCACAGCTGGTGGAGTCATTTTATCTCAGTTGCATGACAAGAGCTCACAGAGAATCAGTTGCCATTTTCATCTGTGTTTTGTGCTGCAGCAATACAGCTACCTTGGATCATAAACCCTCTCTGCAGTCATAGCAGGTTAAGATAATATCAGAAGTCTGGTTTTGCTGTAGACAAATCCTTGGTCTGCTGCATGCAAAAAAATTTTTTAAAAAATCTGTCTAGGAGGAAAATTCATTTGATTCTGTTCGGATAAATTAACATGGCAATATTTCCCTTTTGTTTATCTACAGTTTGTGTTAAGTCTCTTCTGAAAAAAAAAGGAGTTTGATACTTCCCTGCAGAGAACTTCTGTGCTAGAGATTTCCTTTGTCTATTCCACTGGTTGCATCATATAAAAATTAAGTGAAACATGACATACTGAGAGTGAGACCAGTAGACAGAAATTTGGCTGGGTCTTCAGTTACACTTGAATTTCTGCTAAGCATGTCATGAATTGTGGCAGCCGTGGGAGGTTAGTAAAATAAAAATTTTAAAAAACTCCAACAAATAAAAACCTAAGAGAATTAAAGCTTCTCAGTTCTTATTTCACAGAAAAGTAGAGCTGCTAACTGTGTCTTATTTTTATCAGTGTGCTCATTTACCTTTGGCTTTTCCTACTAAACAAAGACCAAAACAGTGCTGCTTAAATGTTCTTGGTGTGAATGTTTGATTATTGGCATTTATTTTACCTTGCTTTACATAAGGTACTTTATATAAGATACACGATATTAATCATAATGCTCAGTCTCTTTGCCATGGTACTGGTTACCGTGGCATCCGGTTTTCAGCCCATTTGTGGCTGAAAAGAACTGAGTTCAGCAGGCTTATTCACAAGTGTCAAGTTCCTCGTAGGCCCATGGTTTTGCAGCACTGGCTCTTGTGGGCAAGATACTGTAAATCAGGGCTGAAAGTTTGCCTTTTCCAGCAGTGAACCCTCCTATTTGGCTATCGAGCCTGCCCAAATCCTCCCTTTCCCTCTTGTCTCCTCTGCTTTGGTTGCTATCCTGAGGCTCTAGAAGACATAGAGAAGAAATATTAGCTCTAATCCTGTACTAGTATGTTACATGATAGATCCCTGTAGCACCAGGGCATATCAGCTCTGCAGCATTGTGCCCTAGTCAAAGCCCATCAGCTCTTTCCCTTGCAAACCACCCTGTTTGGATGTGGTCGTGCCACTGAGAGCTGAAGGTCCTCCTGGAATGCATTTGAAAGGCATGTGGTTACGTTTTGTTTGACATTATGACAAATCCCAGCTGCACAGCTGGCTGTAGGATTGCACTGAAGGCAGAGGCTTTCCTGGTCTATAGTAACATAATTCTACTTTGCTCCATATTTTTCCTATATTAACAGAAAAAAGAAATCACAAGAAAAAGTGCCCTTCCTGCATGTATAAGGATTTCTGAACTCCTGCTGTGCCCAGGATAATTGTTCTCAACTTGCATTTCATGTTAAAGCTTGCTACTTCTATTTCAGACCAAAGATGGGCTTATCACCCGTTCTGTTACAGTAGTTTGCCTCAGAAAATACATAGTTCTGCTTATGAACCTTGCCTTGCCTGTATGTTTGAACCCATCCAAGCACCAAGCACACACAGGCCTGAGAACAAGAAGACAGTGACATTGTTAAGATATTTATTTTGCAAAGTTGTATAAAAATGCACTGTGTTTCACTGATGTAGTCACCACGTGAACTTGCAGGTGGTTTTACAAACCATATGCCTTCAAAGGCCAGTGATTTCCAGGTCAATGTCAGGGCAACGGGGGCATTGGTTGGCTTGCTGCTTGCGTGCCACACCAGCTCTGCCTAGGCCCTTCCAGTCGTTCAGACAGCTCTGTCTGCCTGTGGGCACACGGGGCATTGGGCCTTGGGATGCTCTGGATCATCTTGATGGGGAGAGGCTGCAGCCAAATGGATCCAATGAGATTTGAGATTTTCAAGGGAGGTGGAAATAGACCACTGAAATAAGCTATTAAGGGAAAGAAGAGTTGCTATCTCACCAACTTTGGATTAAGCCTGGATTTCTGTCTGGGAGGTATATAATAGTTGTACTCGAGGTACTGAATCCAAGTAAGAGGTAGGCAGTAAACTCTTGTAGCCATCTTTAGGCAAGAAGTGAAGTAGATACCTAATGAGGCCTTTTAGTCTTAAACTCAAGGAATCTATGAAGAAGCATCAAAGTGCTTGGAGTGAAACTGAAAAAGCTTCACTGGGTGTGGGAAGACCTGAGAATTGCTAAGGAGCAAGGGGCCCTGATCCTACAACCCAGTTTGTGAGAACAGATGTCCGTAATCGGAGCAGATGTTCATCTCTGGAGTGGATTTACTACCTCTGCTTAGCTCAATGGGGTCACTAAAAGAAACAAACGGGATTGGAGTTGTTGGAAAATGTGTTTTACTATAAGGAATCAGCTTCTAGTAAAGTCCTGCTCTTTTTCATGACATCTTTGAAAAACTGACAATACGCTCCCATACATATGACTCTTTTAAGTATTTTAATCTGTTTGACCTCTCCCAGGCCATGTTTTCTTCTCCCAGTGAGCTTCAGTTTTGCTTTTGCCTCTAGCTTGTGTGGTTCTCAAATGCAGGGGACAATGGGAGACACTAACAGCGGGAAAGTTTAAGGTAATTTTCATTTATAAAGCACACCTCCTGCGGAGTCACTTTGCTTCACCTGCACAGCCATGAGATGGCTGGGATGTACACAGCTCACTGCCACCACCAGTTCCTCTCCATCCCAGGCTGCTTCAGAGGTCCTGTCATAGCTGGAAGAGCTGAGATGACTCAATGGTCTATGAAATGACCCGCAGCACTACCCCGAGTTTCTGCCCTGTTGCGAGACCCCCCTCCTGTGCCTGACACCCCTTGCTCCCCCATTGGCACACACTGTGCTGTGCCAGCTGGGATGTGGGAGGTGACTGGACATGCTGCGGTACAGCGCAGTGACATGCTTAGGAGCACTACAAGTCACGCATCAGCCATATTGCATCACAAGCGAGGCTGGGTTTTCTTTTACAAAACAATGGCTTTAAATGCTGCCAAATAGTTGATGATTTTTCAGGTCTGCCCATGGGTGTTTGGATGGAGAGTACTGCTTTTTGGGCTGCTGTACGGGAGGGAAGCAGACCTACCCTACAATGAAAACGTTTGTTCAAGCAGTGCTTTTACCGGTAGATTACATCTCAGTGGAGCCATGAGGACTGATTCTGGCTCCATGAAGGCCTCCCTTGTAGCAACATATCTATTCTGAGCATACACAAGTCTCATTAGCATTAATAAATTGGTACTGAGGGGATTTTATAACATCTCTGTGGCTGGTTCAGCTTCAGACAGGACCCTGCGAGGAGTTTTTAAAGGGGCAGACTGCAAAAACAAAAAAAACCCAACCAACCAAACAAAAAAGCCCCAAACAAACAACCAACAAAAAAAGATGAGACAGAGGAGGAGCAAGGCTTAACATTGGCGTGACAGGGAAGGGCTGCATCTCTTTTGCCATCTCAGCCTCATTTTTGGCTTGTTAGATGAAGATGTGAGTGACTGTTTCCAACTCCCCCAGTGCCACTACCCTGCCTCTCTCTAGCTACGTGTGCAAGGGTTGGGAAGAGGAAGGGTGTGCTGGTGCTGTGCATTGCCCTGCTTGTATCCTCCCACTTTCTTTTCATCTATCCTAGAGCTATTCACCACCCACAGCACATCTCTGAGTGTCAGACTACGTAACTCCCTGCTCCCCACCTCGTTGTGTCCTGCTTCCTTGACTCCTTGAAGGTGCTGTGGTTTCCCTCCCAAAGGCTCCCACGCACTTTCCCACTCCCCATGAGTTTCTTCTGTCTTCCCAGTAGCAGCAGCAGAGAACTACACATTTCACTTCTCCCCAGAGTGACTGCGAACCTCTCACATTCTCCTGCCTTTGTTCTTTTTCTTCATGATGCAAATACACCTTGCCTTTCTCCCCTTAAACCTCCTAAACCTCTGCAACTCACTCTTCTCGTTGCACAACAGGGAAATCCTTCCCAAAGTCTTGTTTAAGGACTTGAAAAGTATATCTGAGACTGTGCAACCAAGAGACAGCCTTATGCTTTGAGGCAAAGTAATACAGAATGGCATCTCTCTGACAGCTGTTTCTTAACACAGAGAAAGCTGTGAAAATTAGATGGGTTGGGCACCCTTTCCCAGGTTAGAAGGAATAAGATACACTAGTTGCATCCATATGAGCACTTCTGTCCCTGATAGTTTGGAGTCGTGTCTGACCCCACGTGTACTACTCATCCTGCATGGGAAAAGGAAAACAAATCTTGCAATTTCTCAAGCCTTCTCTCACTTGTGATATTATAAAACCTTATGCTGCTGCTAGTAGTGAGTCATTTTCAGACTCACCTGGCTACAGGACAGTATTCTGACAAGTTCCTTTTGTTGTCCTTTGCAGCAGCATTCAAGTGCCTTGGCAATGTCCAGTCTAACAAAGTCCACTTTGAGGCAGAATAAAACACTAAAGAATAAACCTCACCAAGATCTGCATTTGGAGTGGAAAATCACTTAGGCTAACAATCAGGAAAGGTCAGGCAGAGGCTCTAGAGATCTAAGTGCATTTCTCCACTCAGTTTGCATGCCAGGAGCCTTCTTGTGTAGTTAACACCAAAACACCTCCTTTCTCACAGAAAGCATGGAGATATAGCAGATGGGCAACCCTTTTACAAGAGAGCACCATGGTGAAGGTAAATAGGATCTTGTCTTCTGGAGATCGGATTTGAATCCTCCCTGTGCCAGGAGAATGGTCCAGCCACTGACCACGACACACGTGCCTCTACTTGCAGTTTGTGTAAGCCATTGTGTAAGCCAGTTGGGCTGCAGAACATATGAAGATGACACTGGATCCTAGGGATGAAGGACAGAGCATGTGTCTACCAGTAGTGCAGGCACCAAAAAGTTTCAAATTTGAGCCTCATCCTTCCAGTATGAGGACAGAGCAGCTGAACGCAACTCAGGCACTCCACTGTGGATTTAGTTACTTTAATGTTTCACAGAGATTGTGAAATTCTTTAACATAAGGTAAATTGTTCAGAAAGGATTTAAAAAAAAAAAAAGAAGATACTTTTAGAGTTAATGGAAACATCCGGTTAAAATAGAAAATCTCAATGAAAGAGCACTGCAACGTTTATAAATACTTTGAAGTTTCATCTATATAGTCAAACTCCAGGAACTGGAGGAAATTTCTCCATTAGGTGGGTCACCCCACAGATGCCCAGCCAAGCTGATGCTGGTCAGTATCAGGGGAGAGCCAGGGACAGGATTTCTTGATCTCATGCAGTCTGGCTGAATTGCTTTGTAGCAATTCGAAAAACACCAAAAAGTTGATATATTTTCTGCCAATTCTTTTCCTCTGTCCAAAGTAGAAACCAACTTGGAAAATATGTTTAACATCAGACATACTTTTTCCCTGCATATGAAGAAATCCAGAAGATGAGTGTTTCATTATAAAAATATTTCATACTTAAGAGATACTGTCTGTATGTCCTTGGTTGGGCAGTAGAGTAAACAGTTGCATAAAAGTGAAAGGATTTAAGATGTGTTAAAAGGGAGTTCATTTTAGCCACACCGTAACGACAATAACATGCCTATTCTTTTTTCTCAGCCATGCCAATCCTGCATGAACGCTCTCCCTTCCTGTCACTCCTTCACACTGCCTGGATAGGAAATCAAATGCAATGGAGAGGGGTGAGACCACAGAAGTTTCAGATTTTATTGAACTTTGAGGCTTTTTGGAGCTGGTGGCTTGCAAAGGTATTGCTCTGTGGAGGATTTAATCTGTAGCTCAGCAATTAGCAACTGAAGGATGCAGTGTGTGAAGAGACTTGAACAAAGAAGAAGGCCAAACTGCCTTTGACCCCAGTTTTGCTGGTTGCAACGCAGGAATAATTTGCAGATTGAACCGCGTTTGGCTCGACTTTTACCTAGAGAACACAGCATTTATTTTTTTGAAAGAAACGCACCTTTCTGACTCCTGTGTTTGGAAATTACCTTTTCAGTCACTCAAACAGGAAAGGATAAACACTGGAAACGTTATTAATAAAACATTAAAACTCCCCAAAACCCCAGCTCCTAATTCAGCCGAGGTCAGCCCATAAAGTTTACAATCACGCACTCCACGCTGCTCGGCGCTCGGAGCCAGCACGCTAGTGACTGGCCAGATTAGTTAATCTTCCTCAGCTTCGTCTTGGGCCCTATAACTACCGCGGCAGGTCATTAACCAGCTGGTGAAGCCCCGGCACATCGTACATTTATTCCCAAACCTTAGCAGCCGTTGTTGAGTCCAGGAGCCTTAAAGAGGTATTTCTGATGTTAGCTGACAGAATGATAATTTATGCTCGCTGTAATTCAAAGGGATTCCAGGGCAACTGTAAACTAATGAAACCCGAACAGCTTTCCCGGGGAAGGTTCCTTATTTAATCAGTTGAACAAAAATGGAAATATGTGAAACGGGCAGTCGCTCTTTCTTTTAAAAAAAATACGGCCTCTATGTGAAAAGGGAGATAAATGAGATCATGTTGTGCTAGAGGAAAGAAATGTAGAAAAATGTTTGATTAACACAAAATGTTTATTCTCCCCACATTTCTTGATTTTTTTTTTAAACCTTGCTGTTCATCACTGCCAAAAGCAAAAAGCAAAGAACGCAATGTCTAGTAAGTTTGGTAACCTAGTAGAGGTATTGCTTTCAGCCAGGATTTTCTTTTTCTTTCTTTTTTATTTTCTTTTCTTTTTTTCTTTTTTCTTCTTCTTCTTTTTTTTTTTTTTAATCTCAAATGAAAGGCTCTCTTTAATCAGATAATTGACCGGCTGGTAATTTTAGCCTTTTGTGACGCACCAGTTGGCAGGTACAGTGGTACATAACCATGAGCCTTTTCCTACAGCCTTCCCTCCCTCTGGGACACTCACAGACGTGTCTCTGTCTTATCAGTCCCAGGAGACCGTTCCCAAACATTTTGCAATGAAAATGCAAAGGAGGGGCCTGTTCCCTCCCCAAAAGGAGGGCCAGCTGTCAGAGGTAATGACTGCTGGTGGACACACAGATGGCACTAGAGGTGTTCCCTCAGCTCACCACACACCTGAAGGAAGGGGGGAGTCCATTGCACAGCTGTTCCCGTGGGGACCGTGCTCTGGCCCCCGTCTCTGGGCTTGGGGTCCTTGCCAGGTTGTGGGGGGGAGCTGGGTGGCAGTGGACATGGACATCCCCAGAGTGTACCACGCTGGTGAAGAAGACACGTCCCCAAGAGACTGTCCTTCGCAGTTACAGCCTGGTCCTTGCTCTTAACCCTCCTCTGCTCATCGCTTTCAGTGGCGGCCAGGAGTGAAACCAAACTTGCTGCGTGACTGACAGGCCTTCAAGCTCCTTGGCAAACCTGGGACCTTATTTTGAAAGGCCCCCTGAAAGAAAAAGGATTGTATGCACTCTGAATGCAAGGCTGCTGAACCGCTGCCAACCCCAAGCTGCTCCATTCAAAGGGCTGAGTGAATAAATGAGAATAACATCCTTGGGGACCTCGAGGATCGGTTTACTCTGAAAATCCTCAGCCTTACAAAGGGTCAGAGTCACAAGGTAAATGAAAATGGCTGGGAGGGGACTTTGATGGCCGAAACACTGTAACTGTAGAGGACTTCAAAGAAAACTGTATTTTTAAAAAAGTGAGAGAAGGGAGGGAGCAAACAGGGGGAGAAGGTGGTGGGGAGGGGGACCTCAGCCTACAGCCTCACCAGAAGGTGGGGGGGTGGGGAAGCCGGGTTGGGGGGTGAGGGGTGGGGAATGGGAAGAGGAGACGAGAAAGAAACCTCTTCACTCTCTTAATCCATGGTGATCTGTAAATGCTATTTAGGGTACAGGCAGTGGCTGTAGCGAGGGAGAGCCTCTCCCCTGCCCTCTGTCCTAGTGCAACCAAGGTATTTCCTCTGCATAACGGGCAGCTCTCAGGGCTGAACAAATGACACTAGGGGCATCACTGCACCCTGCCCTGAGAAGCTGAAAAGCACAGCACCCAGATGTTAAGACAGTTTGGGTGTTTCAGTTCAAAAATGCCCACGTAAGTTAATGAGAAGACATTCAAGAAGGACATTTTGGAAATAGCCTTTGCACAGGTCTGGAGGGCAAATTATTTGAATGTGTGCACTTGCCTTGGGTCTGTTTGAGATTTGCTGGGTAAATGTCGGTAACTCATATAAGGCCAGATCCAAATTAACATCTTGAGACCAGTGGGAATTAGACACCTAAACACTTCAGTCTCAAAATCTCTGGCTCTCATTGGTCTCATCTCTTTACCTTCAGTTTTCTGGGCAGCTCCATTAGTACTGACAGTAGTAAAGCTAAACACATTCCTAAACATTTGCAGGATCAGGATGTAAGTGACTCAGAGCAGCCACAGTTTCTTATTAGGTGTTTGTATAGTGCCTGGCATCTGGGCCCCATCTCAGTTGGAGTTACTGTAATTCAAGCCCTAGTAATTACAAAAATAGGTTAAATACTGAATTATAACACTTTTCTGTCAATTTCTCTTCTGCTGGTTCAACATTTTAAGTCCTTTAATGCAAGATGCCCAGCTGACAAGTGTGTAGTTTTGTTCAGTGTGCTGCTTTCTAAACAGTGTACCTTAACTAAGGAAGAAACTGTATGTGCAGCTGAACTCATCTTTACTCTCACACAGTAAAGATGATACCTGTAGGCCACAGAGAGAGTAGGAGACATTTCTCCCTGCTCTGTTAGCAAAGACTCTGCTACCTCTAGAGAGTTATCTTTTGCACATAGCTATTCTTCTCTGTAATGGAGGTTGGGAAAAAGAATGTCCTACTGAAAATTAAGATAAATTCAAGCTTGCATTTAGGCATTCAGATCAATATCTGACTCTATGAAAAAGTGTCTTGCCTTTAACTTCCACTAGGCTTCATGTCGTCATACAGACTCCATGCCTTGTAACTGAGTAAAACTCTTATTAATGCACACCTTTGGGGCTAGTGCCCCATATCAGTGCAGAAAATAATGGTGGACAGGGAACATGCAGGATCCTATTTCATATTTTCTACATGCCAGTGGCACTATTGTTCCTCTGAACAAGTCTCTCATCCCTTGGGATCCAGGTGGGGTAGGACCCGTCAGCCCCAGAGAGCACCATAGGCTCTTGTCTGCCTCCGCTGGTGTCTTTTAGGGTGAAAACAGCGGGTTTAGCTCACCAGTAGTATAGGTCAGCGAGTAGCTAGACCCTTCATCTGATAGCAGAGATAAAACCTATTTTAAACAATTTGGTTTTGTGTAGCATGGGTTGCTATAGAGATGATGGGACTGCAGAGGAAGTAAAATGGCACCCACAAAGGGAGGAAGTAAAGTGGCACCCACAAAGGGGAGGAAGTAAAATGGCACCCACAAAGCCTACACTAGTAGGAGCTTTTTAGGAGCTAGAAAGCTCTGAGGCTTTTCTAAAGCTTCTCCCCCTTCATCAGGTTCAGAAAACAGCATTTATGCCTAAATCCTTGTACTAGGCAGACTAGAGACAGCGCTGGCTTGTGATCCCACTTCACTAGAAGCTTCAGGAGGGCTCATTTAACCTCTCGGCAGCTCCGCTTCATCTTCACAGTGCAGAAACAGAACCACTATTTCAGTCCTACACACTGTGCAGAAGAGGTACAAGTAAACTGTTGGAATCTTGTTTTGGCAGATAAATTAATGAAGGAAGAAATTACTTTGTTACAGAGCACGTCAGTGAAGAGGACATTTGATTATTTGTTTTTAAAGAACAGCAGGCAGTTCACAAAACTCGTTGGGTTTTCTAATAGGGCTGGGTGCCGAACGCAGGGTTCGGGTGACCTCGTGGATTTTCTGAGGTCTAATAGGGAGCAAGCTCATGCAGTGGCACACAAAGGGTGCAGGCATTAACCTGATTTCCTTTAGCCTGCCAGCTGTTTTCCCATGCCAGTGGGTGCTTTGCCGTCTTTGAGATCTCTGCTACCTTCGTCAAATTTAGCTGAAATAGGTCAAAGGATTCAGAAGTTACTGGAATATTTCATGTCAGTATAAGACTCATTTCCTTAAGAAATCAGGCTGAGAAAGCAGTTTGGTTGAGAGTACATTCACGGCTATAACATGCCGTAATTCACTGTAGCTGTGAGCATTATTGTATAAATGAACACACATGCACACAGATTTCCTAATGCCTAGCGGAAGCAATAAGCAGAATCAATCATGTATATGTAATTGTGTTTATTTTTCACAAATGTCTTCTTATAAAGGATTCTCTTAAACCAAACGCTTGAGAAATGGCCCGGATTGGGATTTATCTCAATTATGTGTGTGCAGAATTATATGATAGACATTTTTTCCTCCAGGAGAAAAAACCCTGAAATGACACATGGAGTTCGTTAAAACTGAGCTAATGGTTTCAATCACATTTCTAATAGTGTAGAATTGCTAGCCAGCAATGTGGGCTGGGAATAAATCCGTGTGATACCTTCAGAACCATGTGTGCTTTTGTTTTCCCTCCCCGCGACAGGCAGGCTGACTGTTGCTGAAATGCTTCATTTTTACAAGTATGTGAACACAGAGAAACGTGAACGAATTGAAATACGGATGAGCAGAGGGAGTAAACATGATTAGTCTACACAAAATCTTGCTCAGGATGGGATAGGGACAAAGAGGCCCGTGTCAGCTGTAGGGTGGACAGATCACAGTTCTCTGCAATGCAGTCATACCTAAGGACAGTGTTGGGGCAATCCAGGCTGTATTCCTTATTATGAAGTGCCAGCTTACTCTCAGCCTCACACACAACAAGCAGAGTGGCACAGCTGAATTTATGAATGCAGTCAGTGACAGCATTTACTTTAAAGTACCCTTATTTTCCCAATTCCTGCATCAATTTCTGAAGTACAGGTCAGACAAACAGTTCCTGACACCTCAGTTGCCTATGGCGCTGCAAGGTTTTATTAGCGTGGGGGCAGGAACGAGCCGCCCCACTTACAGCCCCCTTCAGCCTGTCTGTTTCTACGCTTGCTGACCTTTGCAAATCCGTCTCTCCCTTTCTTGGTTTGGCTTCCCTAGCATTCCCCGGCAGCAAAACTCCGGAGTCCCCTCCAAACAACGTCCCCGGGAGCCAGGGGAGCGCTCCTCACCCAGCGCTGTGGATTTAACTTCAGCCTTCAGAGGGCAGCCCAGGGCAGCAGACCGCCCCCGCCGCCCGGGCAGCCGGCTCCTCCTCGGCCGCGACCCCAGCGCGCCGGCCCGGGGCGGGCAGCGGGGTCGGCGCTCCCCGCCTGGCACTGCCCAAGCACCCATCTGTAACCTGCACCGAAACCTCCTCTCGGGTTAGGTTTGCGCCCTCTGGTATATTCTTTTAAGCCCTTTCTTTCCCAGGCGGCATTATCGATTCATACCGTCGCTCCCCACATGGTGTGCATATGCAGGATGATGCCCGAGCGCTGCTCTCCGCGCCGATGTGATGGCACGACAAACACACAAGGTGATGTCTGTGGAGATGCTAGACAGGCTGTTGTGGGAGATCTGTGGGGGAGAGAGAGACGGGAAGAACCTTTTCTGCGGTGTGTTTCTGTGCAACAGCAGCTTACCTATAGAAGTGGGCACCAAGCTTGTTTTCAGAAGAGGAAAACTGCAAAACATTTCTTCAAGGATTAATATATGACCGTCTCTCTTGTCTAAGGTTTAACTGTGATTAGTTCTGCTGGTATGAAAAGAGGAAGATGGAGATGGTGAGTTCAGTGTGCCTCCCCAAAAACAAAATGCAACTTGTTAAATTTAATTCTCAAATCCAATAAAAGTAGTTTAGATGCCTGTTGAAAGACCCATTGGCTTCCACCGCGCACACCACATAGCAGTTGGCGTCGTATCTACTTCCCTCATCTTGCTTTTAATTCTCTCTTTTCCCTCACTTTCTAATATCAACTTTCACATAGCTCTGTCTTGCCCCAGGCCTACATGACCAAATCAGCTTTAATAAGAAAAACTGAGTTGATTTATAAGGGAAATATTTCCTTGATGGGCACTGGGGAAAAAAAAAATCCCAAAGAATTTTCTTGATGATCCGTTTCATTTCCTAGTTACTGTGCCTACAAGGTAACCTTCCCAAAAATTCCTTGAGAAAATGCCCCTCTAACTTCTCTGAGGGATTTCAGTTCCACTTGAAATGGTGCATTTCGTCCTGCTCAGTTCCTCTTGCTGCAGTTCAGTGTGATCTCGGAGCTTGCTTCTGCTGGAAAAACTCAATGTTTGGGCTTCTGAGTTGGCCAGCCACAGCATGCAGAGCAGAGAAAATGCTGGAATGAAAAGATGCTTTTATATCTCTGTTTTCCTTCTGTATTATGAAAGCACTGCAGAGCCAGGAGGAAAAAACGTTTTTACAACTGGGAGAGTGCATTTTGGGGAGGGAAACTAAGTGTCCTTGAAAGTATCTCCTGGGTTGTGTCACATGTGCTCACAGGTGCCAGACACTGGGAATGGAACAGCACCAGGGAAACAGGACAGATTTCAAAATACAAAAAATGCAAAAATGCAGCAGTGCCGTGCCAGGGAAGCATGATAGAAATGCCTGACTGCACACCTAGCTGCAGCAGAGAAGAATGTAGACAAACCCATAAAGTCTGGACAATTCTCTGAGGAGTGAAGGAACTGCCTTCCTGGAACAGGCTTGTGCTGCTCTCCCCAACTGAAATCTGGCTCCAGAGCTGACCTTCTCCAGATGCTCCAGAAGGCAGCAAAAAAACCCTCTGTAAAACAAAAACCTCAAGGAAGACATTAAGGGCATAACTTGCCAATAAAGGAGAATTCTTCATAATTGCCTTCAGTTAGTTAATGTCTCGCACTCAAAGCAGGAAAGATTAGTTCAATTCTAAAACGCTTCTAACATGCAAGACACAGAAAGATGCATGAATTCTGTAAGCTACCTGCTCATGCACTCATATAGAGAGCGGGTATTGCACTTAAAACATGCATATGCAGAAACAAACGACATACCTTGGGAAGCTGCTACAGAAACAAATGACATCCCTTGAGAAGCTACTACAGCTCTGTGTATTAAACAGAAAACCGCTGAAAGGAGTAAGTGTGCATTGCCCTCGTATTTTTACACTGACTCCCATTCCCATCTTGTTCCACTACGCTCCACTTGATATCCCTGTGCCACTCATTAACCTGGAGACATGCCCTCACAGCCTGAGTCAGGCTTCCCCAGCAGCAGGACAATTAACAGTGGACTAAGATTACAGCATTGAACATGCTCGCAATTCCTCCTCCGCGTGATGGTCCAACTCCCTCATCCTTGGCGTGCGATGCCGATCCCGATGTGCCTGCCCGCCCCAGGAGCCTGCTGCCACCAGCCCGCCGGGCTGCTCAAGGAGCCAGCCCCACGCACACCGACAGCGACCAGCGGCAAAATAAAAGCACAGGACAAAATCCTTTTGCTACCTACACGCCTGCGATACATTTAGTCTACTCTGCTGGCAGGGAGGCCAAATGATACCTTTCCTTTTAGGACAGCAAAATGAATCATACTTTCTGTCTTAGGAGCAATGTTTCTGTGCCTCTGGCAATGTGATCCTTATTCTCTCTGTTACAGACATGAGACAGATGCTTTCCTGTAGGTTGGATATACGCAAGATACTTTTCTTTCTCTTTTTCTTTCTTTCTCTCCCTCCTCCTTCCTTTTTTTCTTCCATCCTCTCACTTTTTCTCTCTTTTGGGGCTGTGTGTATGCACTCCTTTGCAAACAAAAGGCATTTGCTCCTTTTCTTAGAAGGCTGGGGAAAGTTGAGACATGAGTGGAACATCACTTTGTTCTATGGTGTTGAGTGGAGATTGCTGCTGTGCTAGTGTGTCAAAATGTCCCTTAAATGCCATTGTACTGTCAAGGGAATGCCTTGGGTTTTGGGAACTATAGAAACAGCTACCTGGAAGAGATCTAGCATGTAGGGCATCATAGGCACCTACTTCCTGGGAAGCTACTACAACTTGGATACAGTAAATCATTTAACTAATCTTGAGCTCATTTCTGCCTAAGTCTGGGGAGAAGCAGGAACACCCTTGGCCAGCTTTGCCACCAAGGCAACACTTTGGCATCAAGTCTAAGGACAGAGCAAAGGACCTCAGGAGAAAGCTGCGGCAGAGGGAGTACAAGCAGAGGCAGTGTTTGTCAGCCAGACAAGCAGAGGTCTCAGCCCCTCAGAAGTCTTCCTGGTTTCTTTCCTGAGCATAAGGGCAAAGGAGTTTTAAGAAAATGTCTGAAAAACGGCTGACTTTGGGGATGTTTACAGCAAACTTTACCCAATGCAAGGAGTCACACCAATGAGGTTGCTTACAAATGTAAAAGTTCAACACAGATGGATTAGGGGGGAGACTCGCTCTCGGTGCTGACTCTGAGGAAGGAGTGGGCTGTGAAATGAAGCCTGCTAGCTCATGTTTGACGAGTCAGAGACGAGGCAAAGAGAGCGAGTTGTAACATGATCAAAACAGTGAGGCTGAGAAATGATCTTTGGAGCGGCATTCCTAATCACCATGAGCAGGGAAAACTGTGTTTGTCAGGAAGAGAGGAAAGGCTGTGGCTTCCGTGGTCTACTGTGCTTCGTCCAGACCAGGGCTGAACAAGCCTTTTAATCTATGCGGTACTGGCTTTACTAGACAGATTTATATATTGTATATGTGTTAGAGAAAGGTTCCTGAGCCAGTATTTGTTCTAAATCCTTCCCTTTTCATTTCCTTTCTACTGTACTAACAAACCCTCATTAAAATCAGGATCTGATCTATCTAGTGTATGCCGAAATATTACTGCTACCTTGTTACAGCTGCAGAGGATGTAAGGGAACAGCAGACTCCTCACTCAGTCCAATTCCCATTAGCTCCTTCCTGTTGCTGCTCAGCACTAAGGACACGCTGGAAGAGGAAGGTGTTCTGGTGCACAGTTACTTCAGCTGCTTGGTGCTCCCCTCATGTTGTCCCCAGAGACTGGGTGGTCTTTGGATGAGCCAGAGTAGACCACTGGTCTGCCTGAACCATTTGTAAGTGGCCATTCATGGTGCGGTTGCATGGGCACAAGGGCTGAGGTGGGGAGAGACAATGGGAGATGATTTACCTATTTTTCCAGCAGCCTGATCTAAGTTGGGTGGTCTTTCTTCACGCTCCTGTTTATCTATTTCTGCTTTAAACACTTTGTAGAGTTGTAAATTAAAATGCCATGATCCACAGAGGGGTTTTGTGAAGAATCACAGTGCACTATGAAGTGACAGAAGTTATTTCTAAATCTCACTGATGGTGCTGAAAAAGCCCTTGATGGGAAAAAACACCCCAGTAGCTTTGCCAAATAAAATTATTTTGAGAGTGGCATTGTACCTCCCATGTTTTAGATGGATGCTCTGTTTGCCTCTCTCATGCAGCCACTTCCACATCACTGACGCTAGGTGAACCCAACACCCCTCCTTTCCTCAGCTGCCCTTCTCTTAACTTTTTTTTGTGGTATTAAAATCCTAAAAAAGAGAACAATTTCCTAAATTCAGCCTTGCAGTAACTGTACATGAGACTTTGTGCCTCTGTGTTTCTGTAACCACGTGAATTATGTAACATTTTAATTAGTGTTATAAAATGAGTTATACATAAGAAGGGCTAACAGTACTGAATTTTCACCTCTCTAAGGTGAAAGAAATATCTTAAAAGACTCGGGAAGGTTACAAAGAAACACTGGACAGTAAAAATTAATATGCAAGACAGAAAAAATGAAGTCTCTGCATCTCAGATCTTTAATGAAATGATGGAGGTGAATAAGTGTAATACCCAGGTAGAAAAATCAGACACATGTCTTTCTAATCCTCATAATAAAGGATTTTTCATGCAGGAGAGGATATTCATTTAGGATCATCAGCACCTTGGCTCAGAACTTCAGTCTTAAGGAACAGCCAACGAGTGTTCCCAGGGGAGCAAATTCATTCTTGCCTGAGAGACCAAGTGTTACAGTTCCTTTCTGTACTTGTCTGAACGGGAGGTGAGTTGTTGGAGGCTTTGCTTGAGTCCTCAGGTTGAGCTTCACTAGGTCTTTTCAAGCCTAGAAGACCCTGCCTGATCTCTGCTGCGTGTGACTCATAGTGACAATAAGATAGCAAAACAAGTATGTGGGACAAAGGAATGAAACGAATGCATTTATGCTGTGGCATTAGGTGCATTTTTGAGAAATGGATGCTCAGCTGTTGTATTTTAGATGAGAAAAAGAAGTGTGTTTAAAATTTTATAGGCCTTCCTATAGAGCTGGTAGTGCTGTGGGGTGTCCCTGTTGTCTGGAGCTCACCGGCCTCTTATTACACTCATTTGTTCTGCATGGTGAGGGCGGAGTTCCACAGTTTGCTGTTGGCAGCTGAGAGCTATTATTGGGCTGCAACATCTGTTTCAACAACAGTGGGTCCCTGGTCAGCAAAACTAATTAAAAGAGAAGTCCAGAGTCAAATACCATGACCTGCCCAGTGTGTCTATGTGTAAACATGGTAACTACCAGAATAATGAAAACTTTAAAATGCGCAGGATAATTTACAAAAATATGACAAGTGATGAAAAGTCTCGGAACTGTTCCTCATATCACACGCTTAGGAGCAGCACAGACGAAGATTAGGATTCCTGAGAATGTTTAAGTGAGCAGAGGGGTTTTTATTCAGATGGGCATTGGTAGTAAACTCACTGAGGCCACTCAGCTGGGCAGCCGACCTCACGTGGGCTGAGAATTTACAGAATCAGATGGCAGGTTTCTTCCTATCTCAGCTGGGTTTTGTTAATTGGTAGTAGTAGCTATGGAGGTACCTGGGAGTACAGTTAATGGCTCCAAACGTTCATGGGATTCCTCCATTTCTCTCTTCTGTCAAAATTTCAGTTGTCAAGGCAGAAGTAACTGGTGCTGGTGATTTCCAGTGTGTTAAATACTTCCCTCTGACCTAGTGAGGAGGAGAGGAGTAGGGTTTATATTGGGATGATGAAATGAAATGACTTGTTTGAGGTAAGGGCAGTAGACAAAATAGTCAGCACAGGAAGAGTAGGAAGCTGTCAGAGGAAGGACTATTTAGTTGTCAAAATGATGACTGAGTTAACTCCAAAGCATACTAATTTTTTTTTGTAATTAATTTCAAAATTTAAATACTGAACTGAGGCTGAAAAGTGACTAAAACTAAAACCTCCCTACTGCATACACACAGATAAAGAAGTTTTCTTTCCTAAATATTTATTTTCCAGATATTTTGTGCTAAAGGTAGTACTTAAAGGAATCTCCTCCATAGTTCCTGCATGAGATATATGAGATGTGGGTCTAGATGGAAGAGATAGGAGTGCAGCAGATAGTACATTAGGAAGGTGTTGCTTTCCAACACAGCAAATGCGCAAGAGATGAGAGTTGTTTTCCCCATCCCATCTTCAAGACACAGACCATAAGCAAATAACTATGAGGTCCTTTTTCCAGCAACCTTTTTCCAGCAAACAGAAAACACACAGAAGGAATCATAGCTCTCAAGGTTACAATTTCCCACCCATAGACCTCCTAATGCTGCACAATATATTCTATCTCCAGGTATATGGTGCAGCTGCAGTCCAACCCACCATGACTATTAAATGAAGATATCAGTGATTAATAGTGCCTCAGAGTAAGTCTGTCCATTCACAGCTCTTTTTCAAATGTGCTTTGAACATTTCCAGGCAACAGGGAAGTTGCTAATGGATTCTCATGTCTGGTTTTAAAATAAATTAAAAAAAAAAAAAATTTAAGTCTTTCCTGACCAAATCTACGCTTGTCTATCACTTCCCTTATTGCAGAATAACAGAATCCTTTCTTTTCAGGGGCAACAGAGAGATTGAAATGGTGTACTGAAAACAGTCCACCTGTGTAGCCAGTTGTTCTCTGTAATCCATTCTTTCCTTAGCAATGATGGGAACTCAGAGTTTCCCTAGAGATTTTTATTGCCAGTCTGTTTATCTGCCAGAACCTCTTCAATAACCCTCTTAAGATGGCTGAGAATTATCTTTACAGGGTGTTGAGATGAATGGTTTGTCAGACCTTCTGCCTGATGATTTTTACATCCTTTTCTAATTTCTGCATTGAATAGCAGGTTAGCTAGAAGTAAAAATACATTTACCAATTTTGACTGTCAAACTTGCTGCAAAGCCTAGTTTGGTTATGAGACTGTGCCTTTAAAAGCAGTGGGAAAAAATGCCATTAGCTTTAATGTCTTATGTATCTAAAATAATTATTTTGTCTTTTTCACCTGATAGTTTGTCAGGAAGTGTGTATCTTTCCCCCAAGGTTGACACTGTTTTTGATGAGAAATAACAATAATCCGGTTTATGATTTCCTTAATGTCACTGGCAAAATTTGGATTATTCACCACTAATTCTGCTTGTTTAAACCACAAATCCTGATCTGGCCTTTTAAAAAAAAATAATTTGCCATCATGCCATGTAGTGGGTCAGATGGCAAGGTGATTGATCCACAGCTCCTTGGTCTTTTCCAGATTTTTTTTATCAGATCCTGCAATCTCTTCTTAATGTTTCTTTGTTATGCTTCAGATGCAGCACCATTATATGAGAATTCGGTGATTACATTATTTATCTTTTCCCCATTCTGCCAGAAACCACATCCATCAAAAACAGATACTAGGAGTTTGCATGGGCTACAATGACTATGAAGGGACTGGAGCATCTTGTGTATGAGGAAAAGCTGGGAGAGCTGGGGCTGTTCAGCCTGGAGAAGACTGAGAGGGGATCTGGTCAGTACTTTGAAATATCTGAAGGGTGGGTGTCTAGAAGATGGGTCCAGACTCTTCTCAGTGGTGCCCACTGAGAGGACCAGCGCAACAGGCACAAACCAGAACACAGGAAAATCTGTCTGAACACAAGGAAAAACTTCTTCACTGTGAGGGTGACAGAGCACTGGCACAGGCTGCCCAGAGAGGCTGTGGAGTCTCCTTCTCTGGGGATATTCAAAACCTGCCTGGACACCAACCTGTGCAAACTGCTCTAGGTGATCCTGCTCTGGCAGGGGGTTTGGACTAGATCGTCTCCAGAGGTCCATTCCAATCCCTGCCAGTCTGTGATTCTATTCAGTGTTACTTAAAATAATTGACAGAGCTCATAAAAAAGATGAAGGAATAGAGAAATCATCAACATTTATTTTGCTAATTGAAGTCGAGACCCTGCTTGTAGTATCAGGAGCCTGTTTTGTTGTTGTGCCTCAGTTTTAAGGAAAGCACAGAAAAGCCAACATGTATCATTTCAAACTTAGGACCTTCCCTCTTGTATAGCAGATGTGGACCCTGGGTTTTTGCCCATCCCTAATGTACAGGCTGCTACTGCCTGAAAGAAGAGATACTTTCATGTCAGGCAATGCTGTATGCTGACCATATGGTCTCCATTTCTGTTGCACACTGTGCTGTTTTCACTTCATGCTGCTAAGCTTTTGGGGCATGTTGTTGTTAATCATCTTCTGCACAGACTGCAGGGAGGGTGCTGGTGCTGGCAGGCATGCTGCTGAGGTGCCAGAAGGTCTTTGGAGAGATGGTGAGGGTGAGGAAGGCAGAGCTACCTGGGCAAGACGTGGAGGCCTCCCTTGGCAGAGAAGGATACTGGTGCTTTGCTGACAGGGGGCGGGTTCACATCACACCTGGGATGTAGTGGGATAAAAGCACCCACAGACATGATGCCAATGTTTTCTTGGTATACTATTCTGCCTGGTGCTGAGCTGTAGGCAGAAGAGGCAGGGTCTGGAGGACTTCCAAAACGGGTCTGCCCTTTCCTCTTTATTCCCCTGATTGTGGCAAGGGCAGCAGGAAGCCCAGCTCCCAACATTTCTCCATCTTAAACGTCTCTTTCTCCTCCTACCGTCTTTCTCTTGGCAGAAGGAGCCTGCCCCTGGGCTCTTACCCGCTGGAGAGTGACATCCAATTTCTCCTACGCTGCTGAAAAACTTGGATCTGGTTGTGGATATGTTGATCTACTTAGTTTTACTGGATGAAAACTGCAATAATAATAGCCATGATGCAGTGCAGAGCAAGACTTTCAGCTGTTGCAATCATCACAGTTCTGCCAGCTTCGAAGGAAAGAAACCATTCATGCCAGTCCAGAATCTGGCCACCTTCTAAAGAAATCAAGTAATGCTGAAATCACCAAGGTCCCCCTTGAACAACACTGTGTTAACATAGTTACTGTTTCTTACAGGAATTGTTCGCACCTCTCACCCCAAATTTGAATCAAATTCTAACCACAAATATATTTCTGTGTTTTTTTGCCTTGCAATCAATTGTTTAAAGAAGTATAATTGTCTTTCCACTGTTTTATTTCCATTGCTTGGGTTGTGCTAGTCAAAGTTCTGAGTAGCTGATGAATTCCAACTCCTTCACGCACTGATTGCAAAGCTAATCAGCTTGGTGAAATGGGACTGAAATACTGTTATTTGCTCAGATTTCTAGGAACATAAATAGTGACCATAGCTTTAGTTCTTGAGCTATTCTCAGGATGCCTGCTGACATTCACCTGAGAGCCAGCAGGCATCTGGCTGCAAGAGTTCATGGACTTGCTTCTTAAAATTAGAAACAAAGCAGAGAGGATGAGAACAACACAGACCTACAGGATCACTCCTAAATTAGAGCTTTCACCATGGGAGACTGAGCAGCTCAGGGGAATTGGTAATGGGAAATCAGAGCCATGCACCTCGAGGCTGCCAATCTGTGACCGATCCAGGCTAGCACTGGCTGGAAGCCTTTAGCATACAACAGCTCTTCTCTTGTCTTAGTGAAGCTGTTAGTGGCCTCAGCCCAATTCCTGGTGGATATATATCCACAGCACAAGGCTACCTTCACAGCTGGGGTAAAGCTGCAGCCTTGCTCACTGTCGCAGCAGCAAGGGCAAGGTGAGGATGAGGTGGAGACGTATTCCAGCCCTTAGAAGAGTCCCCTGTGGTCAGGGAGGAGGTGTGTAGGTGAAGGGGTGTGGAGAAGACACTATTGCTGGTTAATGTGCACTGCAGAGAGGAGTTTGGCTCTGAGGGAGCCTGGGCTAGAGGGGTACATGGGAAGGGGTGGCAAAGGATTGGTCAGAAAGCACTGGATGGGGCGGGGAAAAGTAAGTTGTGCAACAATGTTGCCCTATCAAGGAAATTGTCTGCATAGTGTGTGTGAACAGCAGTCATCTTCTGTCCCTATACAGCATTTCTCATGTGAGGATTGAATGCAAAAGGAGTGTGCTTCTCTTGCATGGCTGCCTGATTTCTGGGAAAATCAGTGGGAAAGCAAGGGATGCTCACTGCCTGTACCTTTGCAAATCCTATTATTGACCTGAAAAGTGCACACCTAGCCATGTGTTTCTCAGGGTGAAGAATTGCTTGTCCTTTACAGTACACATTGCTTTTCCCTGGCTCTCCAAATTAATGGGGGGAAAAAAGAAAAAAAGTAATATCAGAGTTTAATGCAGCTCCAAGGTCATTGCAGCATAGACTTTATTCTTGGATTAGAAGGCCAAAGAAGTAGAACAGCAAAAGGGAGATCACATACAGCAACAGGAAGAGAAATAACATTGCAGGGTAGTGAGAATTCTCAGAACAAACTGACACATTCAATTAAGCCCTCACTTGCTACCTGGGGATGAGCTTTAGCTGAACCTTGGGGCTGTCCATCCCAACACAGGCAGGTAATCAGGTAACGTGAGCCACTCGATACCTACCCCAAAAAAAAAAAGTATGGGTTGGGTGTGCAGTGCCTAAACTAATTACTCCAAAATGATTGCCTGGATTTGGGCCAAGCATTATCTCACTTGTCCTCAACGCTACTGCAATGGCATGAGGGGAACAGAAAATGCAGTAACCTGAGAGGGAGATAAGAACAAGAGAGAGGGAGAATTGAGAATGCTTTTTAGCTGTGAAGGAGATGTTCTGTCTCTGCCCAGCTCTTTTGTCCAACCTTAACAACAGTGAAGCAGCCTTTGTGTCTTGTCTCCTCCTTTCAAAATGGACTGGCAGCCAGAAGCATTATCCACACATATATAGTCTACACACTGTGAATTAACCTGTTTTTTAATCCTTGCTAGACTCGTCCTGCTGAAGAGGAAAAAGTCAAGATTTGAAATGAATTTTTACAATGGAAACAACAAATCCCTGATCATACCCCCCTCCCCCACCCCCACCCCCCGCCCCGTTATCTTAATTTTCTAAGCAGATCATTGGTTATATAGTAAATATAATTTTGACTCATGCTGCGTAAAACAGAGAAGTTCAGATCTAAAGGATTATTTGGCTTAACAGGTTTAAAGCAGAGCTACAGAGAATGGTTATTTTATTGCAGGTGAAGAAATTTAGGAATTTAGTTTCTGATATAGTTGACCAGTGTACAGGACCTGCCTAGGAATTTAGGACAAACATAAGGTAAAAGTCAAAGTTAGAGAACAAAAGAAATACAGCAACACAACATCTTTTATTTTCATATGCTTTCCTGTGGGTAAAATACTATTTTTCATGTAGGAGTTAGCAAATCTTGCACTGTGTTTAAAATGTGCCTGGAAAGTGTGGGGTCGGGAAGTACCACAGGTGTATTTATGGGGAAAGAAGGCACCTCAGTCATGCCTTGCTAAGGGCTGTGCTAAGGTTGTTCAGCTGATGCAGAACTTACTGTGCAAAACCCATGACAGACATCAAGTAGGAGGTGAAACAATATTGAAAATCTGTAGCTTTTCCTTCCATTTGCTGTTTTGTTTTCAGTGACACTTCATATATGTGAATATAAGTGAGTGTTTCAGTAATAAAGCATCAGAGAAAAATAGGCAAGACTGTGAAATCAATAATCTTAGTCTTTACAAGAAAGGACAAGCAAGACTGTCATTAGATGAAGCTAATAATCCATCCCTAATTCACTTAGTCACTGCTTAGAAAGTCAGTAAATGCTCGTTTTCAGCTCTTGCTCTGTAGGGATGGATGCTCTCACTCCCCTCAGTATAGATTTGTTCAAAGATGCAGATAGGCACAGACCTGGGGAGCAGTGCTGCGTTGCTGCACTGCAGCATTACAACCTGCAGACTGCATTTATCCCAAGAAAAGATAAAACACAACCACTTTTGTGCAGCCACTTGGCTTTTTGCATCGTGTTAGGTGTGAGCTGGGTACATGAGTGTTTGCCTTTGTTCCTTGTCCAGGGTGACAGGGGAGGTTCAGCTTCAACCAGGGAAGCATAGCTGAGGGTTGGAAGACATGGCAATTTCTGTCTTTGAACTTCAGTTTGGTACTACCTAGGAGCTGCAGCTGACTTTAATGCTAACACAGATGATCATGTTGTTGCTTTCTTTGCTTCCCTTTCGCTCCTCTTCCTTATCCTCTTCCTCACCCTTACCCTATTTCTATTTAAATTTAATTTAAATTTTTATTTGTATGCTTATTTTTATGCTTATATTTCTTAGTTTTCTTTTCTTTTTGTTCTTATTATTTCTCTTCCCTCTCCCTTCCCTTCCCTTCCCTTCCCTTCCCTTCCCTTCCCTTCCCTTCCCTTCCCTTCCCTTCCCTTCTCTTCCCTTCCCTTCCCTTCCCTCCCCTTCCCTTCTCCTCCTCTCCTCTCCTCTCCTCTCCTCTCCTCTCCTCTCCTCTCCTCTCCTCTCCTCTCCTCTCCTCTCCTCTCCTCTCCTCTCCTCTCCTCTCCTCTCCTCTCCTCTCCTCTCCTCTCCTCTCCTCTCTCTGATCCCCCATCCCCACCTCCTTCCCTCTCCCTCTCCCTTCCTTCCCTTCCCCTCCCCTCTTTTTTTTTTTCCCTCTGTCATCTTTGGTGGTCATCTGTATTTACAGACAAAGGGCCCCAATGTGCTGTACATGCCTGCTTCTTTCAAGGGAACCTGCAGCCAAAATTACCTGTGACCTTTCCCAGGAGCACAGGTAGAAACCTCTTCTTGAGTGAGATAAAGAAATTAGAACTTCATTCTTCCATGGTTTACTCCTAGGAATGCATTTTGGCAAGATGCTAAGAATAAACCAGTTATTGAAAGGGGGATCTGGGAAGTTGACAAGCATGGCTAAGCCCAGCAGGGAAATTTGATGAGGAAATAAGATGCTTTGTAGATCAGTGTGTAGTGATTAGTCTTTTGAATGCTGGGATTATTATATAAGCAAAAAAGGGAGGGGGGTGCTTATTGTATCTGACAGCTACCACTTACACAGGTATTCTTCGAACTAATGAGAAACATAATGGTGTATTTGTTTATAAGTCTTGAGTGAGACTCCTACATTTTCCACAGGCCAATTAAATGCAATGGAAAAGCAAAGACAACTTTTCTTCTCTCCCAAGTAAGAATCTCTACAGAAAGGAAAGGTAAAAACATTCAGCAAATGCACTGCCCTATCCCTGACATGCTGCCTTAAATCTTGGAGTCTGTTCATCTTCAGACAAAAAATGTATTATATATTTGAAGTGCGGGCACCAGGTTGTGTGCACTGTAAACACGTGCTGAGAATAACCAAGGCTCCAGAAATCATTGCACACTGGTTACTTACCATCAGGCAAGCTGAGAGATTAGGAAAAAGCAAGAAGAAAAAAAATTGATTATATGAACTTATGAAACCATCACAAAGAAATTAAAAATTCTAAAATGTCCTATATAAACAATAGAGAAGCTGAGGCTTAAGCAACAGGTTTGGGTTGGTTTGTTTGTTTTTTTGTGTGTACAGTATCCGTATGTTTTCCCCTCTGCATCTTCCTCTCCTGTCACCATATGCACATACAAACAAAAATAACTTAACTTACTTAGAAGTTTGCAGATAGCTTCTTCTAATAACCGTAACGACTTCATGTGTGCGTGTGTGAGAAGAGAGAAAAAGTGGGGCAACACTGTGATTCTGTGATTCTGTGAACACTTTCAACATCAGATAAAACTTTGGAATGTTTTACAGAAGTTCTTCAGACACAACACATAACACATGACACTACTCACACAGAAAACGTGTGTGGAAACAGACGGTCATTTACAAACTCCTCCGAACAGCCTGTAGGTTTGATTCAAAATAACCTCTTTGCAATGCTATTTGATGACCCTGGACATTATTAGGCATTTTTGTTTGGTTTTCTGCACCATAGCTAATAAGTTGGCTAAGACCACCTGGAGCTAGCTGGAGATCAGAGCGTTTCCAGTCCTTCCTGCAGTGCCCTTCCCCTTACAGACAGACTAATTTGTGTGCAAGCAAGATTTATCATCAGCCTACGCCTCTCTCTCTCACTGGGACATTATCTTAGGAAGTGTTATTCTAAGTAGCAATTCCCCTGTTCAAGGGAAAACATTTATGAAGCTGGCTTATTGAAGGGAAAGCTGAAGTATATTTATAATGTTTACACATAGCACATGCATATATTTCTAGATGCTATGGGACAGGCAACGCCTGGACAGAGGCCAGATCTCACTGTTTATACGTGCAGTATGTATGGGCTCATTTTTTTCAACTCTTTCTGAACTGCAGGGATAATCTAAGTGTAAATGAGTCCCTGCCTGAGCTACAGCTTTACTGAATCGTTTGCAGCAGTGAGTACTTAGTTATGACAACATTTTATAGGTGTTACTTTCAACCAGAAAAGAAAAGGGGCATTTTTCCAAAACTTCACTGATGTATGCATGTATTAAGTACATACACTGTGTGGTTCTAGTAAACCCCACTTTGAAGAGCATCTTCAGTGCTAGTTGCCACTAGTGATCTTCTTATTTCTCCTTAAGCAGCAGTTGGCCAAGTACTGCTCAGGAAGGCCTTGAGTTTTGGAGTCTCATGTGAACTTTAATCATAGGGCTAGGTAGTCTAGGTATCAGTGCTTTACATATTTTCACTTTGTATGGTGATAAATCTAAGTTTTAAAAGCATGGAGAACCTGCTGCCCACCTCTGTGAAATCTGCATGGGCACCCTGTCCTTCCATTCTTCTGCTGTTTCCCTTCATCTTTAGTCTATCAGAAACAGTCTCATATAAATTTTCAAAATCATTGTGTTTTCCTCAAACAAACACCCCTACCTTCTAGGAGGATTGTTGGCAATTTTTAGAGTGCTTGCCACAACTCTTTTATGTACCAGGCAACTTTAAAACCAGTCCCAATGGTATTCTACAGATCATTGTCATTTTGAACACCTCATTTGTTGTCCCTATCTGTGGACACTTTTTTTTTTTTATCTTTTTGATTGTAGCTGAGAAATCAGTGTCTGTAGAAGACTTGAGATGACATCTGCAATTTATAGCCAGTGTTTTGGCTTTGTGATGCCTAGTGCTGAGCGCAAAGCATGTCTTTGAATTGGTTTCTATCATCATTTTAAAGCTGTTGTTTTTCTTGTCTTGCAGTCACTGCTGAAAACCTGGAGGTTGTCCAGATCCAAGACTTTTCATAAACATCTTTGATATGAATCTTTTATGACTCTTCTCCTCTTGTCTGTGTTATGCCCAATGGTGAATGCAAAGACCGTCTCTTCAGATAGTGACTCACAGGAATGCAACATGCAATCCACACAAAGGAAATTTAATACCCTAGCAGCTAATTAAAAAAGCATTACCTTCCACCAGTGCTGACCTCCAGCCATGCAGAGGATAAAGATGGGTGTCTGTCAACCAAGTTTACCTAACAAACCCTGGCACAATATTATGATGAATGGACAGATCTAAAAAAGGGTGATATTGCTCAGAACTCTAAGGTACTCTTAATACCACGTTTAACGAAGCAGAAGGCCTCATCAGTAATTTGAAACCCCAGCCTGCATGCTAGGGATAGACCAGCGCTAAATTTGCCAAGTACTGCGGACAGTAGACATGCAGTATGTGGAAGGACCATTATAGACATCCATGGGGATTTTGATATACTCAGCGCCAGAGCGTTTGAACCACAACAGTACCTGCAGACATCCTAAAGTCTGTGTGCTCATATTTCAGAGTCTTTCATCATTCCAACAGCAGAGTAAACACTGAGCATTGAGTGGTTTTGTGTTCCAAAGAAATTTCATTGTACGCTTCGAACTTTGCAACTGCTGATGTTGGGTCACTCTCCATTTCTACTTCATCATTAATTAAGACAAATACACCTGCCATGTTTGATGTAGAAATAGTATTCATCCACACTCTTCCTGCAATGCCTTTAATCCCCTCTATTCCCCTGCCAGGGTGTTTTTAAATCTCAATTCATATCGTGCAGCGTGTTGCCCCAGAGGTCTGGGACAACCCAGCCACAGCATCCTTTGATACAGTGAGAAATGGCTTGTAAAAACATCTACCTTTTGTTTTCCTTGAACCAGTTAAGGGGTGAGAGGCTAAACTCCTACCCATTTATATCAGTTCCATAGCACTTAGAATAACCATGTAAGAGTTTGGGTTAAAATGTGATTTAGCAATGCTGTAAGTGAAAATAAAAGGACCAATCACCTGGGTTCTGTTCCCATGAGAGCTCTGTTCTCTGCACAAGTGCATTCAGTCTGCATGCAGCACAGTATAAAGGGATCCTACTGTAACTGAGAGCAGGACAGTCAGGCATTTCATGATGGCTCATCACCTTGTTTCTGGATTTCCTTTCCTGAGTTCCCTCTTACATTGCTCAGTTCAGACTGGTAGAGAAAAACCCTCAAAAGCAAAACAGTTGTATTTTTGCTCTTAGGACACCAAAATATTTGAATCACACAGTTCTAGGAGTGTGATGAGGCAAGGACTATAGTAGGAAGGGAGAGAAGAGTTTGGGAGCAATATCTCCCTCCCTGCTCTTGTCCCACCATGCCTCCTTGTTCACCCATGGCCAACATCTATTGAACTTCTGGAAAAACTGGTAAAGTTCATTCTTTGTCCTTCTTTCCTCTTTCCTTCCACTGAGCAGGGCATCCTTTTCATTATTGCCATTATCAAGGGGAGGCCTGTGCAATTGTTTTTTCTGAATTAGCTTGTGGGATGGACACTTGGAATATAAAATGGACAGCTCTAGCTGTTGCTCAGTCAAATGCAGTGTATTAATGAGAGTGTTAGAGGCTCAATGGGAAACGAATCATGTCCTGTGAGGGAGAGGAAGGCAACAGGCTCCATATTACTATTTCAGTGAAAACCTTACCAGCAACTATAGAGGGGCTTTTTATTCCCTTTAATTAAGGCACCTGTATTAAAAGGCATTACATGGCTCCATCACTATTGATCTATACATAGTTAGAATCAAATAATAGGAGACTGGTGCCTGAGAGGACGATGAATGGAGAAACATGGCATAATGAACTGAGAAGAATCACAGAATCACAGAATCGTAGGGGTTGGAAGGGACCTCAAGAGATCATCGGGTCCAAACCCCCTGCCAAAGCAGCTCCCTAGCTCATATTGCACAGATAGGCGTCCAGACGGGTCTTGAATATCTCCAGAGAAGGAGACCCCACCACCTCCCTGGGCAGCCTGTCCCAGGGCTCTGTCACCCTCACTGTGTAAAAGTTCTTCCGCATGTTGGTGCAGAACTTCCTGTGCTCCAATTTGCAGCCATTGCCCCTTGTCCTATCCCCACAGACCACTGAAAAGGGGTTGGCCAATTCCCCCTGCATCCCATACTTAAGGTATTTATAAACATTAATTAGGTCCCCCCTTAGTCTTCTTTTCCCCAGGCTGAACAGTCCCAGCTCACTCAGCCTTTCCTCATACGGGAGCTGTTCCAGGCCCTTAATCATCTTCGTAGCCCTTCTCTGGACTCTCTCCAGGAGATCCCTGTCTTTTTTATACCAGGGAGCCCAGAACTGGACACAATAGTCCAGGTGGGGCCCGACCAGGGCAGAGTAGAGGGGGAGGATCACCTCCTTTGACCTGCTGGCCACACTCTTCCTGATGCATCCCAGGATCCCATTGGCCCTCTTAGCCACCAGGGCACACTGCTGGCTCATAGCCAACCTGTCATCCACCAGGACCCCCAGGTCCTTCTCCACAGAGCTCTTCTCCAGCAGGTCATCCCCCAGCCTGTACTGATACTGACGGTTATTCCTCCCCAGGTGCAAGACTTTACACTTGCTTTTATTAAACCTCATCTGGTTTCTCCCTGCCCAGCTCTCCAGCCTGTCCAGGTCTCACTGGATGGCAGCGCAGTGTTCCTGCGTGTCAGGACAAATGTAATTGTCACAAATGTAGAACCTGACAAAAGCCGACTTGGTTCACCACCTCAAGGGGTAGGGCATGACGTCCCAGGGTAACGTAATGTCCCTGTTCAGGTTCTTTACCTCCAGGACATGGCAGAAGTGACCTCATCTGGTGGCCGATGGTTAACAGTGGATTGAGTGGGAGGGCATGGAGCCAGGGGTAACCAGAAACCATAGCAGACGGAGCAGGTGGCATCTGAAACGTGAAAACAGGCAGATGGGCCACTGCTGATCTTTCTAGTTATACAACTTTCTTACCTAAACCGAATCATTCCAAATGAAATTTTCCACGTAAGAGCTGAGGTCAGGATGAATGTTCCTGGGAAGTGGCAATAAAACACAATTCAGCTTTTTTTCAGATATTCTTCAGGCAGTATATGCACCCATGTATACTTTCATGACCTCCTCTCTGACCAATATATTATCAGGGTTTGAAACTTGGTAGAAATAAGCTTTTTTGTCCCATCAGTGTGCTGCCTTTTGGCATCCTCATGAAAATCTCCCCAAGTGATGCCAACTTGCAGACCTTTGACTTACTGCACTTTGCACATGCTCAGCTGTGAACTCCTGAATTTTTCCAGTTGCATTTCCAGAATATTCCAGTTGCTTCACGCATGCTCCAGGACTCTCTCTGCAATTGCAGCTGTGGGTTCCTGTCTAAGGATACAGTTTCATGATCAGCATAATTTGATCTAAGTGTGGGCTGCTACCCAAATGGGATGGCCCCATTTTCTCTGGGATCCCCAACTGCATTTTCTGAACCCCCCCTTTGCATGAGAACTAGCAACTGTGCAATTATGGAACAGCTTGTGGGGGTGACAGAAAGTCTTCCTATTTTTTTCTTCTCTGTTTTTCAAGGTCAGTGCCAATTCCAAGTGTGCTAACCGAGGGCAATATGCCTGACACTGTTTTCCTCTCATTGACTGCCCTGCTTGGGCATGCACTGCCCTGCATGGGAGGAGAGATCTACTCACTGGGATGTAGCAAGGGAGAGCTGTGGAGCAGGCAGTTGTAAGATAGACAAGGGGCAATGGCTGCAAACTGGAGCACAGGAAGTTCCGCACCAACATGTGGAAGAACTTTTACACAGTGAGGGTGACAGAGCCCTGGCACAGGCTGCCCAGGGAGGTGGTGGGGTCTCCTTCTCTGGAGATATTCAAGACTCGTCTGGACGCCTATCTGTGCAATATGTGCTAGGGAGCTGCTTTGGCAGGGGGTTTGGACCCGATGATCTCTCGAGGTCCCTTCCAACCCCTACAATTCTGTGATTCTGTGATTCTGTGACATTTATGATTTAATACATGCAGCAACTTGTGCCAAGTAAATGAGACCAGTAAACATTACCCAGGGTATTGGGTATTGGGTATTGGGTCTGCAGTTGCTTGTCTAGTGTTTAAGTCACCTGGGTAGCCAGTATCATACCTGTCTGTATCCAAGTATCTTGTTGGCCAGCAGTAAAGGAATTCAAAATTACTATTGTTAGTTGACTAGCACATACTGGAAAGGCACTGAGTACTTTACAGGTATCTCAGACAGAGAGTCTATGAAGAACTTGCATATTCAGTGTTATCATGTATGGACAATGTGTCTGCTGTCCTGTGCATGGGAAAAGGAACTCAGCTCATGGTGCTGGAGGACCCTGTTTTTCCCTGGAGTAGTTCATTAGGGTTTTTTGCCTTTAATGTTCATCACCTGTGAAAGCCAGATAAAAGAAGATGCCTTTATCTGAAATGGAAGCAAGGGGTGTCTGTGGTCTCACATGAGCTCAGAGATAAGTAGTGCTTCCTGTGCTGCCTTCTGCTCAGCTCCTTGGAGTGGCATGGGGACTGGTGGCTGTCACTACTGTCCTTTCCAGTGGGAAAGGAGAGATATCCCAAAGCTTCAGTTTAACGTGGAGCTCTCAGCAGGGAAAGGAGTGCCCTGCTTGCCAACTACTTGCTCTGTGCTGTCCGTTTCATCTAAGTAAATAATAATGCTCTTGAATATTTACACATAAATTCATCTATTCATCACAAGCTTTTATATCAAATTACTCCCAGGGGATGACCTTGATTTCTAGAAAAATGACTGGGAGAAGCAGCTTTTAATTGCTTTCTGCACATAAAAAACCCCCATGTTGGTAGGGAAATAATGCACATGCATGCACTACAAGAGGGACCAAAGGCACTCCAAGAAATATGGCTTTCAATATATTACCTAATCCAATTCAGAGGGACTCTCTGAGTACAAAGGCTGGGCTGGTGTGATATGATTCGAGCATATGGATATAGAGAAATGCTAAAAGAAATGGAATTAGGTAGCTTATTTATGTTCTCTTCTATCCAGTGCAGAGCATCGTTATCATTTTATCAGGATCCCCTGACACTGCTGATGAAGTGTGAGCAGATTGACTCACCAAAGCCACAGCCCAAATGAGCATTTACTCTCTGATGTTCGCAGACAGCTTGTGAAACTTTCCAGTTGATGCTGAGATGTCCTCTGGGAATACCACAAGAAGTTCAGGAAATTTCTTTTCTCTTTTCTCTTTTCTCTTTTCTTTTCTTTTCTTTTCTTTTCTTTTCTTTTCTTTTCTTTTCTTTTCTTTTCTTTTCTTTTCTTTTCTTTTCTTTTCTTTTCTTTTCTTTTCTTTTCTTTTCTTTTCTTTTCTTTTCTTTTCTTTTCTTTTCTTTTCCTTTCCTTTCCTTTTCTTTTTTCTTTTCTTTTCTTTTCTCTTTTCTCCCCTCCCCTCCCCTCCCCTCCCCTCCCCTCCCCTCCTCTCCTCTCCTCTCCTCTCCTCTCCTCTCCTCTCCTCTCCTCTCCTCTCCTCTCCCCTCCCCTCCCCTCCCCTCCCCTCCTCTCCTCTCCTCTCCTCTCCTCTCCTCTTTTCCTTGTTCTTTACCATGTTGTCTTACTTCATAGCAGAAGGACTAAATTTCATTATGGGAAGTATGAACTTGTGATAAAAGTAAGGGTTGGAAAAAAAAACCCAAACCTCAGAATTTTCCGAAATCTTACAGTGAATTCGGGATCCTTCAAATTCCATGCTCATTTTGGGGAAGAGGGAGGTGAGACACTTCAAGGAGTTAAATACTTTTTCATAGCGCAGCTTGCCCCAGATCAGCACTCAGATATAAATGGGACCTACTTCAGTGCTATGTGATGGCTCAACAAGAGTATCAGTAGTATCAGATGCTTGTATCCTTTGTAACGGTTCTTAATATCTGCTAATGAGGGGTCATTTATTGAATTTCAGCTGTAGTGAGGAAAAGAAAAAGAAGTTTTGAAAAAGTTGGTACAGTTTTAGTTTTACCTTCAGGCTGTGAGTTCAGAGTCTCACTATGGCTCCTTTGTGGCCCAAAAACTCACTCCTACTGAAAACAACTGCAAAAATATACCACCAGCATCAAGTAATGCCAGAGCTTAAAGAGATATCCACAGTGTAGGCATGTGTCACCAAATAGTAGCACAGCATTTGGCACATGAATCAAACTGATTAGATCTTTAAACAAGGACACCTGTATATGTTAATGTGGCTGCTACCTCTGCAGTATGAGTGTTGTGGTTTTACATGGCAAGGTTCTGGTGGAGAAGAGGGGTGGGCTGCAGGGGTGGCTTCTGCAAGAAGCAGCCAGAAGCTCTCTGCAGGCCTGACAGAGCTGGCTCAAGGCCAGAGTCATGGCTGGCCAAGGCTGAGCCCATCAGCGATGGTCACAGCACCTCTGGGAATCACATTTAGGAGAAAAAAACCCTCAAGCAACTGCATTTTGCCACCAGAGAAGGGAGTGAGATGTAAGAAACTGTGCAGACAACAAGGTTGGTGACACCAAGGCCCCACACTGGAGCAGGTGGAGACATACAGAAGATGCTGTGACTCACATTGGAGCAAGCCTCTGCCCTGCCAGCACTTGCAGCCATGGAGACAGATAGAAACACAGAGAGAGAGAGAGAGAGACACACATCCATGTTAGACCAGGTTTGCTGGGGGCTTGTGACCCCATGGGGGACCAGGCTGAAGCAGTCTGGGCCTGAGAGACCAAGAGACATTCTGTGATTTATGACTGCACCCCGTGGAAATGACCCACGCTGGGGCAGCTGGTGAAGAGCTGAAGCCCCATGGGAAAGGACTGATGTTGGAAAAGTTTGTGGAGGACGGTCTTCTGTGGGTGGAACCCCACGCTGAGGCAGGGGAAGGGTGTGAGGAATGGCTCCCTCCCTGGCTAAGAAGAAAAACAACTCATGAGGAACTGACTAAAATCCCCATTCCCCCATTCCCTGCTCCTCCCTGTGCCGCGATGCGGCGGGAAGAAGGGAGAAAAGTCATGACTAAAGTGAAGTCTGCTAAGAAGGGGGGGTGGGGGCAGGTGCTTTAAGATCTGGTCGTACTTCTCATTATCAGACTCTGGTGTCACTGGGTGTGTAGTGCAATAAATTAGAGAGTTTTCTTTCCTTTGTTCTGTATGGAGTCTGTTCTGCCCGTGACACCAATTGTGACATGATCTCTCCCTGTCCTTATCTCCACTCCTAAACCTCTCAATATGTATTTTCTCCCCTGTCCAGCTGAAATGGGGAGTGATAGAGCAGCTTTGGTGGGCATCTGGCCTCCAGCCAGTTGTAATTAAATAAAGTGTAATTTTGGATTGTTACTGCAATGCAGACTTCCAACCATGGCCTCAAAGCTACAATCAGTTTAGCTCTTGTCTATATTACTGTACGGGCCTATCTTTAAACAATTGCAAAACCAAAAATATATTGTAACCAGAACATCCAATATTGTTGGCTTTTCTGTTTTGTTTTTTTTTTCCAATGCAGATGAGTCCCAAAGGATAAAGACTGAACCAAAGTTGGTATATAACAGTAGAGAGAAAACCCGCTCTCTTTCTAAAGAAATGTAAACAGATCTTAAACTTGAAGTTGAAGGCATTTCTCCCCCACCCCCAAAGCACTAGTGTGACTTAATTTGCCAGCTGTCCACTTCCATCAGTAATTCACGAGTAAAAGCAAAGAAAACACTTTTCAGGAATGCTTCACTGCCCAAATAATAAGCCATTATTTTAACTCAGAATATTGTCAGGAAGGACAGAGGAAAACAAGCCTCTAGATCTGTAAAGTGCTGCACAACATTCAAATAATGAACATTGCCTCTCACATTCAAGATGTGCTGAGGTTGTGCTGAAAGATTGGTGAGTGTGTTTTAGTCTGTTGAGGCCCAAACCCTTGTTTCTGGATTTCTTCTGTAGTTATGGATATTATTCCTAGCTAGGAAATGCAGTTTTCATGTCTCTTCTGCTTCTGGTGAAAGTAATATTTAAAGGGAAACCTAAAGCAACAAATGTTCACCAGCATCCCCTGTTTCCAAACACAATCCTTATTTTTAGGTCTTTGTCAAAAAAAGCAAGTGACAAAATGACTGTTAACACTTTGTGGCTATTTTTTAAAAGTCACATAACTCCAGCAACTTATAGAAACTGAACACTGGATAGACTATTTACCAGACCAACCACAGGACCTATCCACGAGTGCTGTTATCTGTCCTTTGGGGAGTATCATCCTTGTCCCTTTTACTTCATCATTTTAAACAGCTGAACCTTGAATCATTTCCATGTACCATTACCTAAGCCTGCCCTCCACAGTCAGGCTTGCCCTGGCTGCTCTCAGAGAGCAGGACAACTGCCCCTCTCTGGGCCAGAAACTGGAAAGGAGGAGTGATAGTCCTACAGGCTGGTTCTGGCTCCCTGCCACCCACCTGAGACCAGAGCCTGCGATTGTGACTCCCACCACCCCAACTGACCTGTCTCAGCATCCTCCCATGGGAGATGTGATTTGAGCTGGACCTAATCCTCCCCCACTGTTTTAATAACTTAGGTTACCGCAGTGTTTGTGTCACCTCAACAGCTCCAGAGCTGCAGCAGATTTCCACTCCCAGCTATAGCATTTTTCCTGGCAGTTCAGGGTACGTCTCAGCCTGGAGAGTGATGTGGATTTCATGTGGTGGGACAGAGCTGCTGGGAAGCCCAAATCTTTTGTGCTTCCAGTCCCACAGTGACAGTAAATCAGAGCATTTAGTATTTCCTTCTGCAGAAGAGCAGTTTCCCATTGCTCATTCACAAAAATGCTGCAAGTCCTTCCAGTATGAATAAAGCCACCTTCCTCTGTCATCTGGCATCCCGGACTCGTGCTGGGTTGGTCTCATACTCTCAAGGAAGGCTGTAAGAGAAGTTCATCTGCTGCACCTGTTCAAAAAATAGTCCTGAAGGCAAGCAAAGATGTTGGAACGATCCCTCATGTCACAGGCAGTGGCACTTCAGGAATGATTTCATATGCCAGCCAGACTCCAGCTTCCCTGATTCCTCAGAGTCTTGTCATGGCTTGCATACGCCATGTGGCACCAAACATGAAAAACTGGAGACCACTGATGAACCTGCTCTAGCAAGTGGATTTAGGGCATTGCATGTTAACTTGTTTTCTCTTTTTTAGACTGCTTGGCTTGCTTGTTTGCTTCTTTATTGGGGCTTCTTCCATTACCTCCCTTGTCCTTCTGCACACCTTCACTATGCTTTCAGGCAACTTGACAAAGTTTGAAGCATATTGTAAATACTAATTAATTAATGGTTAGACTGCAGCCTTGATTCTATGAGGGAAAGGACAACACACAGCCTTTCTACATAAAGAAAAAATGAAGGGAACAAGTGGCTTCAGGACTTCCTGCAGCTGCAGTGGAGTCTGGACACCGGTAAGCATGAGCAGCAGATCATTTCCTACTCTGCTGTTGCAAATCCCTGCCTGTCTCCTTTAGAGGAAGGAGGATCAGCCTGACAGGGTTGCTAGTGATTCATATGGGGGTTTAGGTAGCTTATGCATAAAAGGAAGGGAACTCTGGGCTCCCTTATTCCATCCTAGGCATTATGAATAAATCATCTTTTCCACAGTTAGCTTCAGTATAAAAATACCCCACAACTTAACATGCATGCATACACTGTATGACAGTAAAATCCAGCTCTCCATCTGTCTTTTTAACACCTTTTTGTAAACTGTGTTAGAGTGGTAGCCCTAAGTTATGTGTATTGACATAAAGCACATCATTTCACCTTGGGGTAAATCCTTGCCTTGCTCAGAGCAATTGCTGTGATATTCTCAGACCATCATGGCTCACTTTCAGGGTGAAGGATGGCACACATATACATGAGAGAGACTTGTAGATAGGAAACCAAAGGCATCTCATTATGCTACATGACTGAGTTCTTAAAAAATATTCAGCACAGAGGGCAGTTTGATCACAAGTGACCGTTCCTCGAGCCCCTGTGAATCAATGGTATCACCGTGCCAGGCACAAGAGACTAACAGGAACGTGAACTAGTTCAGCCATCAGGTAGCCATGCCAGCGTGCTGAAATTCTACAGGTAACCCACACTGAGGACAAACAGGGGTGATATAAGTCCAAGGTAATGGCAGTGTAGCAGGAGGTTCCTGAGGAAACATGGCAAGACAAGAAGCTTGAGAATATAACATGTGGCTCAGCTGACAGCTGCCCCACATGGTGGAGTAAGAGGAAGCACAGCATGTGAACAACAGAGACTCTCAACAGGGAAGCATTCAAGAGATGAAGGCAGCAGCAAACATGAAGTAAACCCTAACCAAAGTAAATAGTACGCAGGGCAGGAGATATTGGCCCGAAGAACAGAATGTATGACAATCTGGAGATTAACAGGCCACGCTAGGATGGCAGTAAAAACACGTCCCTGTAAAGAGCTATAGCCTAATAACCTCTTACTGCCCTGCAAGTCAGCATATTCTGGCTCACAAGACAAAAAAGCAGTGAAAATCGATAACACTGAAGATGTAGGAACTTGCATGAGATTTTGAAGGAGGAACATGAACTACCAGAAGGAAGAGTCTAAGGGAAATAGGAAGAAGGCAGTTTGAACATGCACTGGCAAAGCACTAGCAGCGTGCACACACTATGCCTGTAAATATTTAGTAAGAGGAGAGTTTATTTCCAGAAACTAGGAGCCTTCTTATTTTTTTATCCAGAATTTAGTTGCCGAAAGGAGATCATATCATGTATATACAAAGCCAGGCTTGAGACAACCTTGTTACTTGAATGGCCACATGTGTGTGTTATCTGTCACAAAAAGTTAACATTTCCTAATTAAAGCATATCCCCTCCAGGCATCATTTGTGCTGTCCACTCACATGACAGCTGCAAAGGATTTCCATTGCAGTGACAGTCACAAAGCAAGGATGTGCAGTAGGGTTCAACACAACTGCTGTCAGTTCTAAGCATGTCGAGTGCTTGCTGATTTGTAATGTAATGCAAATGTTTTGCTTAGCGGGCTGAGCTCAACAAGATAATGACTGGGTTTCCTAGTGGACATGGGATTTTTTGGCTTTGAATTCGAATGCTGCATCTCTTCTGTAGCAGAGTTTTGTAGTTTAGACAGGAGTGTTGCTGAGTGAGGAAGAAAGAAAACATTATGTGTTTGTAATCGAAATTTTACCCAGAGCATGAGTGAATATTTCTACCTGGATAAAAGTAGTTATAGCTTTAGAAAAATTAAGATAATATGTGTATTAATATTCACTGTAAAAACATGAGACTACTGAACTAATGACAGTGTCAACATGCTGTCACATCTAGTACTCAGACCCTCTGCAAAACTGAAGTTTTGCCCATATGAAACTGCTACACACTGGAGACTTTGGTTCCATAACTAGTTACTTTTTAGAAACTTTTGTATTTTATTCCTTTATCACTCCTTTACTGACTGATTTCTTAGGGACAATTAATGCATCCAGAGAAACTGCAAATTCAAAGTCAGAAACAAGTTAGACCATAAACAACAAGTTAGAGTCATCAGGAAAGGATGCAGCCCTAGCTTGCAGAGAAGAGACTGTGTGACCGTGAGCCACCACATTATCAAAACACCCGCAGCATTAGTCCATGCTGTTGACAGAGGGGAGGAAATGTAGTCAATCCACATTTGGCACTGGTGCCTTCCCCTGTCGCAGATTGCCAGGTTGTATCAGAAAGCTGGAGAGTGTGACATGTGGACAAAAAGTAGTGCACACTAGTCATCTTTGTCTGGTCTAAAGCCACGTGCACCCATCTACAGAATGGAAAGAGAAGACACTGCAAACATGATACTGACTTCTGCTTGCCAAATCACCTCTTCCTTGAGTATAGCAGGTGGCATTTTGTGAACAAGTGTTCATGAAAGAGAAGGTAGCACGGGGTTCTGCCTTTTGCCCCTGTCCCATGAAGGCATGAAAAGATCCTGAACAGACTCTAGCCAGGAACTGGTTAAAACTCCACCCCAGACAAGCACCACTCTTTCCTGCTACTACCTGTGAGGGTAGACTAAAACCGGTGATCTAGAAATGTCAGTAAGTTGAAGTTGCCTGAGTTTTGCCTTTGGAAGCTGATGATCAAGACCACCACTGCTAAAGCTCTCCCTTTTAGGTATTCATAATGTCATGAGGGCTACAGTGTAATTCAGGCTTCATTGCCTAGCTGCCGGGCTCAGCAGCACAGAGTTTACCTCCTTGTCCCTCATCACCGCTGTCTTTAGTGCTTGTCCCATGGGCACTAACAAACAGGGTCTGAGGAGCCTACATAGGATTTAGGAGTATGAAGAATTGGGAATCTTCCCCTGAGCCACTCAGAGCAGACGCTGCTGTTTCCTGAAGGAATTCATTCCCCTGTCTTTGTCCCTGACAAAGAAATCCATTTTACCTTCTAACTCATTGTCCCCCTTGCTAGGCCTGTCTTTCCTCTGGTTTTGAAGGATTATGTCAATGATTGCAATGTCCTTTACAGGATGCATTAAGTATTAATCACTAAGGATAACTGAATGGGCTGTGTGGGACTAAACATAGTGGCTGCCCTATTCATCAGGCAGTAATTTTGGTATTTTAGAGACAATTCTAAGAACACACTGTAAGTGCATAGCTATTGACATGGTCATCAGTATTGGTTAAAGATTCATTTCCCACACATCTCTAGACTGAAAATTACCTGCTTAATGAACATAACACTAATGCACAGATGGATATTGGATGGTCAGTGTTAATCCCCCCAGAGAACCATCCTGGTCCAGTCTTGTCTGTTTCTGTTAGAGGGGGAAGACCACAACAGTGCTTTTATTCCTTCTTACTCTTTCAGATTAATCTGAAAGCCACTCAAAATTTCTCCTTCACATTTTTACTTCTGTTCTAAAGTGGGCTTGAATGGGCCACAGGATTGTGTTGTGTAAGAAAAGCAGAATTCCCGGAGGTGGTGAAGTGAGAGGTGTGGAGGACGAGGTAGTACCTGGATCAAGCCTTCCTCCGTTGCTCTGCTCCTCATCACAGGCTTTCTTGAGAGGCATCTTTTAATGTCTTGCCCCCAGGTAGCTTTTCAGTACATCAGCTCTCCTGTGCTGGGAGTGCTTCCTGACATCTGTTTCAGATTTGTTGCTCCTTTGTTTCCATTTATGTCCCTTCTCAACCATTATTGGTTTTAGGCCAAAAAAATTAAATTGTACAGAAAATGTCCAGATAGGCTAAGACTGGTGTATGTGTGAGGCAAATTTTTAATTGTTATTTTCTATCATATTAAGCACAGGCAGTTAAGCTGCTTTGTTGACAGGAGAGACAAGATTTTTATCTGTCTTCATTTAACAAAGCAAAGCCTGTAGAGAGTCCCTGTCTTTTATAGACCAGCTATTGCAGCCAGAAAAACACGAAAAGGTTTTGAGCTCAGAGCCCTCATCACATCACACTTCTACCATGAAATCAGCACTACTACAGCAAAAGGAACTGATTTAGAAATGAAGCAATTTCTTCCTGTAATGAGTCTCTTGATTACTGCAGTCCCCGCAGGATGACAGTGCCATGGGAACAGCACCTTAAGGAGGTCCTGATGCACACCTTTGGGTCTGTTTTTTAGATTATACTGGGGCTCCCAATAGTACAGGGCTGATCAATGAGTACCCAGATGTTGAATGAAAACACTGGGATGGTTTGTGGCTCCTCATGATTATTGAAAAACAGAACTATTTTGCATGGTGTTAAGTAATGAGATGGGAATAGAAATGCTGTGTTGTTACAGTTTATGGAAGTAATTCAGTTGCTGCAAAATGGGACCTTAATTTTTACTCAGTATGATAAATAATTGAAAATCAAAGATTTGGATACTATACATAACAAATAAACCCTGTACAAAATAACCTATGTAGTGGAAAGCAAGACACCAAAATAAATGCACATATATAGCTAACATAGCTCTTCAATTTCTGTTCACATTCACACATTATTGCTCATGATAATTATTTTTTATCTTCCTGTTCTCTAACTTTGATGCATCTGTTTCTAGCTCAGCCACCTATACCTGCTGAGATGAGAGGTATGTGGCTGTTGTGGTGCAACCCCAGCTGGTAACTGAGCACCACACAGCCACTTGCACCCCCCCACTGTGGGGGGATGTGGAAAAGAATGGAAAAAAAACAGCTTGTGGGTTGAGATAAAGACAGTTCAATGGCATAACAAATGGAAATAATGAAGATTGTGATAATAATTTTAAAAATAATAAACCCCAAGTAATGCACAAATGCAATTGCTCACCACCTGTGGAAAAAACAACCCAATACCCAGCCTGTATCTGAGCAGTGATCCCACCTCCTAGCTCACTTTCCCAGTTCAATCTGGATCATGACATTCTATGGCAGGGTATGTCCCCGTGGCCGTTCTGGGACAGCTGTCTTGGCTGGGCTCTCCCAGCTTCTTTTGCACCTGGCAGGGTGTGGGAAGCTGAAAAGTCCTTGACTTTAGGTAGGCACTACAACTAACCAGAAATAACGGAAAATGTCTTTGTGTTATCAATCTTATACTCATCCTAAATCCAAACCAGAGCACTATATCAGCTACTAAAAAGAAAATTATCTCTATCCCAACTGAAATCAGGACAGTATCAACCCCTTATTCCATACCATTTCATCATGCCCATGTCCTGCATTTCCCACTACATTTCAATTAGTAACCATCACTCTTCCTGTCTTCTTATATGTACATACAGGTAAGTGTGTACATAAGTCTATGAGACATCTTTCTAAAATGTTCAGAGTTTAGTCCACCTGTGATAACCGTCTCTCAGGGCAAGGCAAGGTGTGTGATGTTGGATGGTTGCATGCTGCAGCTGGAGCTCATAGGTGATATTTCTGGCAGGGTCCATACTCACTGGCTGTGGGTTGAAGATGTCAGTCTCAAGGAAGTTTCTTGGTGCTAGCTGCTGAAGCCAGTTCTGGTTTAATCACCTCTGCACCTTGCTCAATTTCATCAAAGTTCATTCTTCATTAGTCTGTGTGATTCTTACTGTAAAACCGTTGGTATGACATATAGCAACCACAGGAGTAATGGCATGCAGTATTATGCAACAATTAACATAATACAATTTAAATCACTGTCTGTCCTCACCTAAAATCAAGTCACCTTGAGGTACATATTGGACTTCTCTATTTTTCCACATTACCCACCAAATGAACCCAGGTCCTTGAGCAAAAGTAGTATCACAGAGGGGTTTGCCTTTGCCTGAGGCAGGAGTAACCAATATTATGTGCACTACAGTGACTTTATACCTTTCTACAGTACATAAAAGATTTGTTCAGGGCTGGCTTTGTTGGTAGACCCCCTAGTGTTGACTAACCAGATAGCCTTTATTAAATGTGTATCCCAGTATTTGAAGGTCTCACCACCCCATTGCTCTCAGTGTTGTCTTTACTGCTCGATTGTTTGATTTTCCCAGAGGCTGGTGCATGATTAGGGATGTGATGCACCGGCTCCCTGACATGCTCTTTGGCCCAGGTGTCTGTGATGGAGTTTCAAAAATGAGTTGCCTCTGTGCTGCCAGTTGCTCTGTTTCCATTGCTGCAACCACCCCCACAGGGCACTTGCCATGTGTCCGTATAGACACCAAGAATCACAGAATCACAGAATCACAGAACTGGCCGCTTTTCTTAGCAGTATCTTAGACTAGTTGGGTGGGTTTCACCTCTGCAAACTGACTCAATTTGCCTCCTTCAGCAGATTCTGTGACTCAACATGTAGGACAATAAGACCCCTACAATATGACAGGATCCGTCAGTGAACCAGGCATATTGCTTCTTATTTTCTGGTAGTTTTTTATATGGTGGGGTGTCTTTGGCATGCATCATCTCCTCCTCTGGTGACACTCTGACATCTTTGCCTTCTGGGCAGTCCATGATCACTTCCAGACTACCTGGATGACTGGGGTCTCCTATTCAATGACAGTGGCAGAGGTTAATAGTGGAATGGCTGTCCTGCTGTTTCCCAATCCACAACAATTAAGGTACCCTAAGACAGTGCATGAAAGTTTAGCATGTGGCTTATGCTTTGGGGAGCAGAGGTCATATAGAGATCAAGAGGATGAAGCACCTTTCTGTTTGCAAGTTCATACTGGGTTTTTTTGCCAGTGTAGCATGTCTAGTATTTTAGCTTTGCCCCGATTCCATACATTGCTCCAAGCCACCTCGCGTTCAATGGAGTTAGCAGAGCCTCTGTGTAACTTCTCTGTGGGGCCATTTTTATTTTCCACGCTGGTAGGGCATCAATAGCTCTGTACCACAGACGTGGTTTTGGCTGGGGTGTGGAGTTCGGAGGCAGCCTCCAAAGCAACTTGCTGCATTCTTTGGCAGTCAAACTACAGAAGCATATGGCACTGAGTTACTTACTGGATAACATTAAAAATAGTATAAGGCTCTACGTTTTAACTGAGCAACTATATTGCTGCTCATTAAACACTTCAGAAATGTCCATCTTCATAAATATAAAATATAGAATTACATATGCCAAAGAAAGGCATTATTACATTTCCTTAAAATGAAATCTTCCAGGTTTTAAAATGCTTAGTAATACTGGCCCACTGACATCCTTCTTGTGACCTTAAAACAATTTTTTGTTGTTTCCTTTAAATAATTTAGTGAGTGATTGCTCAGTGATGATGTTTAAATAAAAACACAATGTGATAGTTAATCTGGGAGACAGATGCTATTAATATTGGATGGATGTAGTTTCAGAAGTACTCTGCCTGAATCTGAAGTACTAAGCTGGATATAAATAGTGGTGGGTTTCCTGTCTGTGGAAAATGTAATAGCCCCATTAAGCATGTCTCCACTGCCGAGTCGGGCAGTGTATTGGCCCTCGGCTTTGAGTACCAGCTTCAGCTGAGACGAGGTGTGAGGAGCCAGGCTGCCACGCTACGGTGGGCTAATGAGTCCTCAGTAGCTCAGTGTTCCCCAGATACTTCTGTTGGCCTTCTCAGGCAATGTCCCCTAACACTTCCTCACTGTAGTAAGCAGAGTTGTTCTGAACCTAACTCTTTGGGGGAAAGGTGTCTTTTGGGCACAGTGAGGGGAAGCGGGAGGTGGGGGGTGCTGGGATGACCCTGACTACCTTTGAACAGCTGAGTTACGTAACTGTAATGATTTCAGGTGAAGTAATCTGGATCTGTAGCAACACAGAGTGGGTAGGGATGTCCATGGGATGGCCTTGGAGAGGGGTCCTCTAGCTTAAGGTCACTAACCAATGGCCAAGGAGCAAACGTGGTGCCTTCATGAGCCCTAGTTGTTCTGAAAAGCCTCTGTGCCTGTCAGCTAGGTCTTCACCAGTAAGGTGGGAAATGAGAAAGCTGAATGCCTCTAACCTCTCTTTTCAGATTCATCATCCCACAGAGACTGAGGCCGTCAAGGTTTGTGTGTGGGTATGATGAATGTAGTAAAATGCAAAACTGAAATAAGAAGCAAAATAAACCTCCACTCTGAGGTTGTGCTGTTACAGGGGGCTGTTACATGTTCAGGTCACCATCCCCAAATGCCCACAGTTTCAACATTTCTCCTCGTTTTTTGACTTTTACTAACAAAAGACAGATCAGCTAAGGATCTCTGTTTAAATATTACTGTCATACAGTAGATGTAGTAAATCTAGTTGCAATAGAAGGTTATCTCAATACATTTTTGCTGGCTACTGCTGGGTGCTCTAGAAACTTGCACTTTTAAGCTAGGGAGGTGCCCAGCTCAGTACTGAGGGGAAGACTGATCCAGGCATTAGTTACTGCCTCAAATTAGGGAGATGTAGCTGCGGTTTCCTTGCTTTTCCAGATAGATCTTCGCGCTAAGCACATGGACTAAAGACTCACATTGGTTTTAGCATCATATTTTTTTGTGCTAAGGAGGTGCAAGCTGCCACCAAAAGCAGCACTGTGGTCAGCAGAGGTCCTGCATGGGAACCTGGAACACTGTCCAGCTTTGGAGCCTTCAACACAAGAAGGAATTGTACCTGTTGGAGTGTGACCAGAGGAGGGCCACAGAAATGATCAAAGGGCTGGAGCACCTCTCCTGTGAGGACAAGCTGAGAGAGTGGGGCTTGTTCAGCCTGGAGAAGAGAAGGTGCTGGGGGGGGATCTTATAGTGGCCTTCCAGTGCCTGAAAGGTGCCTATAGGAACACTGGGGAAGAACTGTTCACAAGGGCATGTGGCAATAGAGGGGTAATGGCTTTAAACTCATAAAGGGGAGATTTAAGTTGGATATTAGGAAAAAATCCTTCAATACGATGGTGGTAGATCACTGGAACAGGTTGCCCAGAGAGGTGGTGGAGGCCAAATCCCTGGAGATATTCAAGGTCAGGCTTGATGGGGCTGTGAGTGACCTGACCTGCTTACTGCAGGGGGGTTGCACTAGGTGACCTTTAAAGCTCCTTTCCAACCTTCTATGACCCAAGGCAGAACTGGAACTGGCCCAGCCATCTGCTCCTCCACAAAAGAAGAAAATATTTCATTTTAACACAAGAATATGTCTGGTTTAGGATTTCATTTGTGATGGCACAGATCCTTCTGCTGGCACCCAGAGAAGGGCAATGCAGGATGAGATGAGAGGAAGGACTGATGCTTTTCCATCAGTGGTAGCGTTTGTGAACCAGGAGCCACTGTCCCACTCTGCTCCACCATCCCATCTGTAAACTGGGGCACTAGTACTTCTCTTCCCCACAGGACATTTGAGGACCAACACATTCCTGCTGCTGAGGCATTCAGGTGTAAACAGATAAACAAGTATAAGCTGGATCAGGCCTCCATCAGGAACCTGCGGAATGCATTTCAGCTGTTTGTCTCAAATCAGAAACCTTAGGAATTTTCTTCAGCCCTCTGCTGAATCATTTCCAAGAAAATGTAATCTTTTTTTTTCTTCTTCTTTGCAGTTCCTTTTAAATATTGGGACAATTCTGAAAATAAAAATATTCTGCAGAAGAAAACTTTTCAATACTTTAATATATTCTATTTTTCCCAATATTTTGCCCAAAAGCAGTCTCATCGTGTGATACTAAACTTCTCACCATACAAAAATCTGACATTATTTCACTGAGTTTCAGTGAAATATTGAATTCATCTGTTGAATAATATTCTCTGAGTCATATAGGATGGAGGCCAGTCTGAAAATCTCTGTTTAAAGACTTCAGTTTTTTATCATTATAAATAATGATGGTGGTATTTATGATAGGTATCTATGCCACTGAAAGTTGGGACAAGGCAAATATTTTTGGAAGCCAAGTCCAGAGTTAACACCTGAAACATTTTTCTTGGTGAAAGAAGCCGGGATTATTCCTACAGTAAGAAACATTAGACTCTCCTAAAGGAGCTACCTTTGCACAGCCTGTCTAGGTGATGATTAACGAGGGGGGCACAATAATGCATTGCAAATGCTGGAAAAGGGATGACACTAAAGACAGTGGGGATACTGTGATGATGCAAGAGGGAGCAATCAGGAAGAATAAGATCAAAATAAGAAAAGTGTAATCCAGTTTGTAAGGAAAATATCTTTCAGGTATATTACTTGGAATAACAATCTCCAGAGTTCTGTGTTGAAAGTATGTATCCTGAGTTTCTAAAATTAATCTCTAATTTTCATAATAAATGGCACTAGGATCTAAATAAATTTTCTGTCTAATACAGAAACAGTAAACTCACTGTTTTCTGCTACTCATGTCTTTTCTCAAAATCTTCTAATACAGAACTTCTGCACAGTGTAATTAATTCTTCTGCCATTAGTTTTGTTTTTCTTAGACACTTCCTACAGTCTCCCAAATCTTGCTCTGAAAATAATTGCTGTAGGGAAGCAGGCTGCGTAAACCCACACATTCAATATCTTTATCAATGACCTGGCTGAAGGGATTGAATGCTCCCTCAGTAAGTTCACAGATGACACTAGGGAGGAAGTGTTGATCTACCTGAGGGTAGGGAGGCTCCTCATAGGGATCTGGACAGGCTGGATTTATTGCCTGAGATCAATGGGATGAGGTTCAACAAGGCCAAGTGCAGAGTCCTGCACTTGGGACATAACAACCCCATGCAGCGTGGCCAGCAGGTCCAGGGAAGAGATTGTGCCCCTGTTCTCGGCATTGGTGAGGCTGCACCTTGAGTACTGTGTTCAGTTTTGGCCCCTCACTACACTGAGGTCCTGGAGTGTGTCCAGGCTGGTGAAGGGACTGGAGAGCAAGCCTGGTGAGGAGAGGCTGAGGGATCTGGGGTGTTCAGCCTGGAGAAGAGGAGGCTTATCACCGCCTACTATTACCTGAAAGGAGGTTGTAGACAGATGGGTGTTGGTCTCTTCACCCAAGTGACGGGATAGGATGAGTGGGAATGGACTCAAGCTGCACCAGGGCAGGTTCAGATTAGACATTAGGAAGAAATTCTTCACTGAACGGGTTATCAGGCATTGGAACAGGCTGCCCAGGGAGGAGGTTGTGTCACCAACCCTGGATGTATTTAAAAGATAGGTAGGTGAGGTGCTCAGGGATATGGTTTAGTAGTGGTCAGGTACGGTTGGACTCAATGATCTCAAAGGTCTTTTCCAACCTAGTGATTCTTTATTCTGTGATTTTTACTAGAAGAGCTGGAGCTTAAAATGGGTGAATCACATTTAGCAATTTGACATAGAAAACTGAATGACAAATGAAACTTAATTTTTCCCCAGAGGACACCACATTCCTGTATGTAAACATTAGCAATATTGAATATGTACATGGTACAGCTGGTTGAATTGTTCTTTGCAAAGAATACCTACAAATGTAACCCATCTTTCTGCCAATGTCAGTGTAATTTCTACAAATACTTTTCTTGGTTATAGTATCTACCAAAGAGTTTCCAGCAATTGATTCTACATGGTATTTACAAACTATTTGGTATGACTAATGCCTTGCGTTTTATTATCATTCATTCATTGCTACTCAAAAGGAGGACCTGGATTTTCTAGCAAGTTAATATAGGTAAACTACAAGCCATTTATTTTCCTATTGTACCTTTTGTAGCTAAAAATCATTAATGTGGCAACAGTGTTCACTTATTTCATTATGTTGTTTCTAAACTGAATAGTCTGTTAATGATGCATGTTTTCTCATTGAAAGTTTTGGTTTTTTCTTACACGCATGGCCTTCTACCTCCATTTTGTAGCAGGCTGTTTTTTCATTTTGTTTTTTTTAAAAGTGATGTACACCTTGTAGAGGCTTATATCTGTGTCACTCATACAACAAAAATTTGAAGATTCACACTGGGGCTTTTTTTGTAACTTATTTGCCAAAAAGTATCAGATTGACATAAGCAACAAGTAAGTCTCTTGAAATGCTTTTTTCCAATCTTACAATGTATTTCAAAGCCATTAGAAGCTAATCTGCCAAATTTTATGTGACATGGTTGTCAGTAGGAAAAAAAAAGAAAGGCATGGGAAAACAGTGGGAAAAACCTGAAAATAAGAGACCTCAGTATATTTGGGAACAGCTGCTCGTGAGATACGTGTCTGTGTAGGAAATACACAGCCCTAAAGGATCAGGATTTAGATAGAGGTATACCGTGAAGTGTCTTTACTGTTACTGTACGTACAAGGAGAAAGCCAGAAGACAGCAGCTTGATGAAGCAGATTGCAAATAAAAGGAAAATGACAGCCTTCTCTAAGAAAGTTGAATTAAGAGTCCATGAACAATTAAGAAATCAAAGCCCCACTTCAAAAGGGTAACTGAGGGCCTAAGTAGCAGCAGCCATTCTGAAGCAGTGGTTAACAGGTAGCCAGACCACATCGCGGGGCCTTGCGCAGGAGTTCTGGGAGGTGAGCTTGAAGTTTCAGCTGCTACTTTCAGTGCTTCTCTGGGCAAAAGGTAGTGACTGACATGGTATGATGCACCTGTCACAATGTTAAACACTAGGTCACTAAAGCCTTTTCAGTCTGGCTTAATTAATGCATCTACTCTCTATTTTTTTTTCCTTCTAATATTCACTGAACTCAACACTGTGGTATATGATTATTATTGCCATATTGAATTATTGAACAGGATGGTTGAAATTTCTTAGCTTAGTTACATGGTCTCTGCAAAATTAATCAAAATAGTCACTTTGCAAAAGCATCACAAATTGTTGCTTACTTTGAATGAACTAGCAGCATGGTGTTGGCTCTTCATTTCGCAGTATTATTGCAGAAGCAGTACCGACTTCTGAATAGTCTGGAGTTGAGAAGAGCAATGAGAATTTGTGTACCAGACTCAGTTATGTACAGAGCTGAAACTGTCAATAGCATCCTACCAAAACTGTATTTTTTAAATAAAAGGGCTGAGTTGAGAAGGTTGCTTTTGTCTTCATGCTACAAGGTACATTTTGAAAATCCAGTGAAGGTATTTAGTTGCTCTGCTCTCCAATGTTGATGACAGCGTACACCTCTTTGAAAAATCACCCTCTGTGCTTTGCATGTGTTAGAGTCCTCCGGCTCCGTAATCTCCCAGAGTGTATTGTTATTGCATTTTTGACAGCTGGTTCACATACCAATAGTGATGTAACCCAGCTGACCTTATACCCTTTGCAGGTCATGCATGATTCTTGTATTCACAGTTTAATAAAGCTAGGAAACAAGACTTGCAGAGAAATACATCCTTCTTTGAGCAAAGCAGGTTACAGCAGCTCTAAATTGATTTAATGATACAATGGAAACAGGAGCAGTTCTAAATTGATTTAACGATATAGTGGAAGTATCTATCTGTGTCAAATTGTATATTTTTTATGACTGCAAGTCACCATGTATATTTCGATTCTTTCTCAGACAAGAATATCTAAGGAGGCACAATGGACATGGCAGGTAGAAAGTGAGTCTTTCTCATTTCAACACTTGTTCACTTTCTTTTACAACATTTTAAGCACACGATTTCCTAATTTCTTTTGCTTTCCATCTCCCAAAACTCAGTAACTCTCCAAGTCTAAAGATTACTTACCCGAGTTGGTTTTGCTGCTGTAAGATGACTGCAGAGTGACCAAATCATCCTTTAGATAGTCCTTCTCATAATTGTCTTGTTTTGTTTCCCAAAATTTTTTCTCTTAATTAGGTCCTTAGAATGTTTGCTCAGTGGATTATGCAAAGTCACGTAGAAAGGTGTTGCCTTACTTTGCCCTAAATAAAAAAGACTAATTTAAGCCTGTGTTGATAGAGTTTCAGCTGTGCCTTTGCGTGTTAGGAAATATCACAGGAAACTATGCCTGCTCTAGACCTGGTTTTGAATAAATGAGACTCGTGGACTGTATGCAAATGAGATTTTCTTTTACTTCTCTCTGCTGTATGCTCATGGTTTTATTTATCTGCTTCAATACCTGGGATGAAGGACAGTATTAAACATCCCAGCAGCATGTCTGGTGTCTGTGAAACATCCTTTTCCTTGAGTTGCCGTGACTGTCAGAGTGGAAGGGAAGTTGGAAGACACAAAGGAACAGTGACAAAGGAAAACAGAGAGGAGCAAGAGCCACCAGACAACTTCTGACAGCTCAGTGCATTGCACTGACAGGAGATACTGATGACTTCATTACAGACTAACTTTCTCCTAAGTAGAACTGATATGCCTGCACTTTCAGTGCAGCAAAGTAGTTTAACTGCCAAAATAATTCAGCAGACTATGCCCACTTTATTTTTTCTCAGATATCTAGTTGTGGAGGTGTAAATATTGTAACCCCGAAGGGATTTTAGGGATCATTAGTGGTGTAGAAAGCTGAAAACATGAGTGGTGCTTGGCTGAAAGCCTGCAACTGATTGGTAGCCACAAATGTGGTTTTGAAGTACAGAAGAGGAGTGAGATCATCATAATTAGGAAGGAAAAGAAAGATGGAAACAAGATGACTTTTTCACGTGGATTTTGAAGATTTGTACCTTTGCCTTCAGCTTGTCTTGCTGATGAAAGTTTTAAAAGATAAGGAAAAGAAAATGAACTTATCTACATTGCAATCAAAATAACTCCTAAAGACTAGAGAGACTGACAAGGCCACAGGTAACACGGTGAAACGTCACTAACCTCCAGTTAATTTGTTCCTATGTTCCTATTAGTGAAGCCAAAAAGATGGCTTTTTAGCAGTAGTTATTTCACTAAACTTCTAAAGAAAGTGTAAATGAGAACAGGAGGGAGAAAGTAGCTAGTAGTTGACTTCTAGAAATAATTTCCAGTCACAACACAGTCACTTTATTAACTGTTCAAAAAAAAAAAACCCAAAACCCAAAAAACCCTACCAAATTCACAGTATATAAAATACCAGTCTACATGCTGAAAAAATCCTCACTTTACATTTCATTCTGCAGGGTAAGCTGCTTAAGTCCAACTTTAACCTTCAGAGCATGGCAAACAGCTGTCCTTTAAAAGAAAAAATTAAAAGCCCTCTAAACTACAGAAGGAAAAAGGAAGAAAGAACTTCATTCATTTGATGAAACAAGAAAAACAGAGAGAGTGGGAGAGAACATTTTTTGAAGCCATATAATGGTTTTCTTTATTAGTTTGCTCTATCTGCAGCTTCACTCAGTCTGTTTTCTCACATTTCACTGGTGAAACTTTGCAGGTAAAACAAAAACGTAATTCCTTTTACCCAAAATAATAGCTCTAAGAAAGAAATCCACTACAGCCTCTAACAAAATTAAAGGAGCACAAACCAATGCAGATGAAGCCTGCAGGTCACTTATTGTAGTCCCCAAAGTCAAGCTGCTGCATTTTGCTCCACGCTGCTTAGCTGATCCCAGTACCAGGAGGGGAGTGAAACCAGCCATAGAGCAGGCAGTGAGGGGGTTATGGGGACACAAGGAGAGGGAAGGATGCTTTCTGCACCTAAGACCTCAGTGTTTTGAAGAGGAAGTTATGGGATCTTTCGATGAACAACTGGAAGCTGACATCAGGGTGCATTTGGATGAGAAAAAGGCTTCAATTTTTGACTTTGGACATTGTCCAGAAGTTCAAAAAGAAGGCAAGGAATTGTAAACCACTCTAGAATTTACTATGAAAATTCTTAACTGTTCTGAATTAGAGCAGGATGCTGTCCCTTTTAATGTAAGTTAATTAAATTAGCCTCCTTTAGAAGTACTCATTAGAGCATGGCGTAAGTTATTTACTGGGTCCATTCTCAATAGCACATGAAGAAAATAACACAACTCCAGAGGCTTGGGAGAATAAAGAAAACAGTAATACTGGGTGACCTTTCTAATTTTTTTTCTTTCCCAGTTTGAATCATTGAACTAATTTGGAATCACCAGCACAAGCCCTAGAGCTCCATCCTGTTCAAGGGAGTAAAGAGACACCACAAGCATGTGGATGCATTTCGGGGCATATAAGGAGGGGAGGGAAAGCCATCTTCACAGCATGCATGTCTTTCCTCCAACCATGCTAAATTATCTCTGACCTACCCAAAGGGGTCTGGGAACTCAAGACTGCTGGATGATTGCAGCAGAATATCTTGTCTCCTTTGCGACCTGTGTGAAACTGGTTGAAGACTGGTGACATAAGTGATCCACTGGGCCATGTACACAGAATTGTTTTGTGTGTTGGCACTGGGCAAGCTTTCAGAGCAATTTAAAAATCCTTTAGCATAGATGAGATTCAGGAAAATGGTAGATAAATCACATAGCAGACTCAGCCCTCCAGCTGGTGTGTATTTGGGGTGATCACCCCAACCTGCAGTCCTCACCTCTAAAAATGAGCCACAAAGAGATGCCTGCATAGCCCCCACCTTTTCACAACCTCCTGCCTAAGTGTCATGATTCTGGTAAGCCATCCCCATGCCCTGGGCTGTCAGAATGGGCTAAACTGCTGTCCTTGCTGAGTGTTCATGCCCTGGTGAAAAGCAGGTTTCTAGCATGTCATGGTTTTGACCCAGCTGAGAGCTGAGCACCATGCAGCCACTTGTTCTTTGAAAGGGAGTGGGGGAAGGAACTTGAGGGAAGGGGAGAGGGAAAGGAAAGGGAAAAAAACAAACCCAAGAAATTAAAACCTCATGGGTTGGGATAAAGATAGTTTACTGCAATAGCAGACAGATAGATATCATAAAAATAACAGGACTCTATAGCAAAATATATTAAACTGGTGATACACAATGCAGTTTCTCACTGCACAACTCAGGCTGTACAGCTCAGAGGCGTCCCAAAAACTGGACCGTCCCCAAAACCGCACATCCTGGAGCTGCCTGCTCCTCCCCCCACCAGCCCCCCTTTATACTGAGCATGAGGTAATTGGCATGGAATGCCCCCTTTGGCCAGTTCGGGTCACCTGTCCTGGCTGGGTCCCCTCCCTTCTCATTAGCAGGGAAATATGAACAACTGAAAAGTCCCTGACTGCTTGACAACAACTAGAAACATCAGTGTGTTATCAGCATTGCTCTCATCCTGACTCCCAAACATGGCATTCCATTCTCTAGCAGAAATCAACTCCATCCTAGCTGAAACCAGGACATAGCAATAAATGGCATCATTGCCTTAGATGGCTGTTGGCACAGGTCTTTCTCAAAGCCATTCTCAAACATAACATGAGGTCTCACCGTAATAAACCAGCAGGGCTACATGTTTCATTGCCTTGAAGTCAGCTAAGTGAATAACCTCTCCAGCCAGCAATAAAACAAGGACTAACCTGACTGCTATTTTGTCTCATGTAGAAGAAGCCGAGTTCATGACATGCAAAGCAGCAGGTAGTTAGTACAGAGTAAGGCGTAAAGCGAAAAGCTATATAGCACACCTATAAGGCAGCAGAAAGTTACCATCTTTGGGAGATATCTTGGCCAAAAGACCCAAACTTATAAATAATGAATGAATCCTGCAGGTGGGACTGTTGATGCTCTGGTATCATAAAGTTTTGTCATGTCCAGAACTGCTACTGTCAACACCTACACTGAAGAGATTGATTTACATTCAGTGAATGCACCAGCAACCTAATAATAACAATATGTTTTCCAAATGGGTCATTCTGGAAAACCTGGCTTTTTTATAATTATATATATGCTTGTTGGACCTACTGGCATGTTGAATCATAGGATCTTAGGCTATACTCTCATAAATCACATTGTATTGCTGATTTTACACATATATTGTGGTTGTAATTTATGTGTCGGTTTATATTCAACTCTCCCCCCATTACTCTTCAGTTTAAGAATGTGGATTTTTTTTCAGTGTTATTTTGACCTTAATAAAGATTGTCTTACTACAAAATAAGTTGTTAGTATATTGACCTCTTGGCCAAACATTGGTGCTTAGAGGAATTTGACCCATATTTTTCAGGTGCCCCAGTCTTTTGGGTTCTTCATTTTCTGAGTTCACCCTGAAGGATAAATCATATAGCTCAGGTCTTGTGGCTAAAACGTTGCTAGGAAAGATGCCTTTGAGGAAGTTTAATCTTCAGGGAATTCCTTAGAGACACAGGACACTGAGCTTTTTGGGTTTAATCTCTAGACAAATGTGGTGCCCACTCCACAAAGCTCTCATTCTGCCTGCTATTTTCTTTGTTTCTTATGGGCTTCTCAGCAAGCTCCTTACAGAAATCCTTCACTGTCTGTTATCCTGGGATTTCAGGATGTCTTTTACTGCCTGACTGTTGAAAATGGTTTAGTTTTAAAAGTATTACAGTCAGCCTTCCAATGACATAACATCATTCAGCCATGTTGTGATCTTTTTAATATAACTTTTTCCTGTGTTACCCCATTTTCTGTTTTCTCTGTACTTTGTCATTCCCTTCTGGATTATTGTAGATCACAATCATTCTATATGGTGTCTTGATATTGCCTATTTAATGTATGAAAGATCTTTTTCTGTACAGCAAAGAATATGACAAAATCATTTAAAAATATGATCTACTATTCTTTATAGATCTTTCAGGTCAATATTATATTAAAGCTTGAGTATTTGCAATAAATTTCTTGATATTTTTCTGGAATCCAAATGCAATATCTGAGCTGGAAGTTTGGACCTGTCAATCTCCTTACATATTAATCATTATAACAGATTGTGTGTCAGATCTTTCTTTTACCTTGAAATTGCCTGGACAGATGTGCATTAACATTAGTTGTCCAGTGGGCCAATTTTTTCCCCCAGTTATATCAATAAAGCAAACCCATTGATTTCAGAGAATTTAATCCATATTTATACAATAATAATTAAGAACATTGGAACTTGACCCCATAAGCCTTGGTGTTGAGATATTTCCATCCTTACAATGTGAGGGGGTTTTATTTTTGGCTTTTATTAAGACTGCAACTTTCTTTTTCTAAAGTTCATGTTATTTAATATGGATATCTTTCTTCATAGAAATACCACACTTTAAATCTGCATTCCACAGAGGCTTAATGCCTAGTACTATGCATATTCTGTCTATAACCTCTGGTTAGATTTGATTTATTCTATCAGATTCACGCCTTTCAATTCAATATGACTACCTACCTAGGATAGAGAGACAAAGACTGCTGATCTAGAATAAAGAATAGCAGGCTACCAAATTTTTCAATGTAGAAACTGAGTCTAAGCTTCTTTGGAAAAGGAAACTCAGTTAATCTTGTGCTTGATTTTGCACAGTTTATGCAACACTGGTCAGCAGAGTCATAAAGCAGAGGATTTAAGATACACGATACTAACTCCATTTTGACAGACATGAATCTCTGTCTGCCCAAAATTTCCATATATGTTCTGCCAAGATGTTTACTATGTAGACTATGTCCAGAGACAAACATGAACCTGTCACCACACAGTCTTTCTCCATCAGTATTTCCATGATGGCTGTCTAATGTGGATGGGCTCCTTCTTTGTGCTTGATGTATATCATAACAATCTCATTAGTATGCTCTGAAGTTAATTAAATAGTATTTCTATTGACTTCATTCAGACCTTAAAAGGAAAAACAAATAATCTTTAGGAAGCTACACAGGCTATGGTTGGCAACACTGGTGGCTTGACCCTAGCTGGAGGTCAGATGCCCACCAAAGCTACTCTATCACTTCCCTTTTCATCTGAACAGGGGAGAAAACATGTATTGAGAGGCCTAGGAGTCGAGAAACGGACAGGGAGAGATCATTCCGCAATCAGCACCACGGGCAGAACAGACTCAACAGAGAACAAAGGAAAGAAAACTCTCTAATACACACCCAGTGAAACCAGAGTCAGATAATGAGAAGTGCAAGCAGATCTTAAAGCACCTCCCCCCACCCCTCCCTTCTTAGCAGACTTCAATTTAGTTATGATTTTTCTCCCTTGTTCTCCTCCCATCACAGAATCACAGAATCACAGAATCACAGAATCGTAGGGGTTGGAAGGGACCTCGAGAGATCATCGGGTCCAACCCCCCTGCCAAAGCAGGCTCCCTTGCTCATATTGCTCAGATAGGCATCCAGGCGGGTCTTGAATATCTCCAGTGAAGGAGACTCCACCACCTCCCTGGGCAGCCTATTCCAGTGCTCAGTCACCCTCACTGTGAAAAAGTTCTTCCGCATGTTGGTGCGGAACTTCCTATGCTCCAACTTGCAGCCATTGCCCCTTGTCCTATCCCCACAGACCACTGAAAAGGGGCTGGCCGATTCCCCCTGCATCCCCTGCTTCAGATAATTATAAACTTTGATTAGGTCCCCCCTTAGTCTTCTCTTCTCAAGGCTGAACAGTCCCAGCTTACTCAGCCTTTCCTCATAGGGGAGATGCTCTAGGCCCTTAATCATCTTCATAGCCCTTCTTTGGACTCTTTCCAGGAGATCCCTGTCCTTTTTATACCAAGGAGCCCAGAACTGGACACAATACTCCAGGTGGGGCCTGACCAGGGCAGAGTAGAGAGGGAGGATCACCTCCTTTGACCTGCTGGCTACACTCCTCCTGATGCATCCCAGGATCCCATTGGCTCTCTTGGCCACCGAGGCACACTGCTGGCTCATGGCCAACCTGTCATCTACCAGGACCCCCAGGTCCTTCTCCACTGAGCTCTTCTCCAGCAGGTCATCCCCCAGCCTGTACTGATACAAACAGTTGTTCCTTCCCAGGTGCAAGACTTTACACTTGCTTTTGTTGAACTTCATCTGGTTTCTCACTGCCCAGCTCTCCAGCCTGTCCAGGTCTCTCTGGATGGCAGCGCAGTGCTCCTGCGTGTCAGCCACTCCTCCCAGCTTTGTATCATCGGCGTACTTGCTGAGGGTGGATGTTATTCCCTCATCAAGATCGTCAATGAAGATATTAAACAGGACTGGACCCAACACTGAGCCCTGGGGAACACCGCTGGTAACAGGCCTCCAGTCAGATTCTACTCCACGAATCACAACCCTCTGGGTTCGGTCCGACAGCCAATTCTCAACCCACCTCACTGTCCACTCATCTATCCCATGCTTTCTCAGCTTTGCTATCAGGATGTCATGGGAGACAGTATCAAAGGCCTTGCTGAAGTCAAGGTAGATGACATCCACTGCTCTCCCTCCATCTACCCAGCCTGTCATGAGATCGTAGAAGGCACGGGGAAGGGCAGGGAATGGGGGAATGGAGGTTTCAGTCAGTTCCTCGTAAGTTGTTTTCCTTCTTAGCCAGTGTGGGGAGGAAGGGGGGCAGAATTCCTCACACCCTTCCCCTGCCACAGTATGGGGTCCCATAAACTTCCATGAACCTCCACAAACTTCTCCAACATGAGTCCTTTCTGTCAGGGCTTCAGCTCTTCACCAGTTGCCCCAGCGTGGCTCCCTTCCATGGGGTGCCAACCTTCAGGCCCAGACTGCTCCATCCTGGTCCCCCATGGAGTCACAAGTCCCCCCAGCAAACCTTCTCTGGTGTGAGTTGGTGTCTCCACGGGCTGCATGCTTCACTGCCAGGAGCTTCCTCTAACATGGACTTCCCACAGGGTCACAGCGTCCCTCAGCATCTCCATCTGCTCTGGTGTGGGGTCATCCATGGGCTGTAGATGGGATCTCTGTGATTCCCAGGGGTGCTGTGACCATCGCTGATGGGCTCGGCCTTGGTCAACAATGACCCCGGCCTTGAGCTGGTTGGTGTTTGCTCGGTCAGGCCTGCAGAGATCTTCTGGCTGCTTCTTGCAGAAGCCACCCCTGCAGCCCTTTCTCCTCCACCAGAACCCCACCATGCATAACGACAACAACTGAGTAGCTCGAGCCATATTTTCTCAGGTAATATAGCCACCTTCTATTGGTCCTCATTTCTCATTCCCCGTTGATGATGATTAAAAGAAAAATATCCATCTAGTCAGTAATGCAGTGATACTTGCTCAGCATGTCCATTTTTCCAGCTTTAATGGCATGTGCTAAGTATCTGAGGGAAACTGACAGGCATCGCATGTTAGATGTCTTATCTGGGTGCACCATGGCCAAGATGCAATTGGTCAGGTTTAGACTTCGTTCACATAAGTCAACCTACATATTATTAACTGTATTATTTGCTCTACTGATTTAAACCATGTGAAGATCATGACTCTGATCTGTCTTAGAAGTTGCATGAATGGTTTTTTTTCTTTTGTCTATTAACTATCATGTCTGCAGGTAGATTTTGTTATGGGAAGTACTGCTATAATGGATGACCCTTCATAAAGAAAACAGATGCTGCCTGCGCCCTTCATGCAAAGGCATGGCAGGAAAGAACAAGGAGCCAACTTTTCATGGCATCAGGAGTCTTCTCTGCCCTTCTACCTGTAAGGCAATTCCTTTACACTGCTCTATGTCAAATACATACTGGAGATATACCAGCAAGTCTTCATGCTTCCCCGGAAGACTAGTCTTGCTCTTTACTCTGCCCCCTCTTTGCCAAGAGACATGCTAAGAACTGCTGCTTCCCCATGTTTTTTTGGTGTTCATGCCAGGCTGAAGCATGAACCTTGATGGGGAAACTCTGGTTTATTTTTCACTAGCAGATGGAAAACGTAGTTAAGCAAACCAATGTTTAACTGAGTTGAATTCAACTAGCTCCCATGGGAAGAAGAGGCACACAAGACAATAGAAGTCATGGTTAAAAAGTGCGAGTTCACAGCCTGGTCCAAAGTATTGGGAAAGAAAACGTGATTTAAGGTTAATGCCACTCTCTTCCTACTTGTGTCGAGCCATGCTCAGTCCAGTACGTAGCAGGAGACCATGATGATCTGGTGCTATTCAGGGTGCTTTTTAATTCAGGGAACTATGCTAACTTGGCATTTGCGTTCATATAAACAGAAGCTGAAGAGCTTGCACAGAAACAATGCAAAGGGTGAGAATCTGTGAATGTAGTCATAGGGAAAAAAAAATAGAGGAAAAAAAGAAGAGATGCTTATTTGCAGCCATGAAATTGTGCAAATGGAGCCAGGCTGACCCAAAATGCTAGCCTGTGAGCTATGTGGACTTTGACCTCAAGAAATAATCCACTGCAGCTGTAAGCAAGAACTTCTGCAAGGTGAGAAACACGGCACAGTTTCACATTTGGAAATGTCAACTCCTCAGTACAAGCCTAATGGCTGTTCTGATTAGTTCACATCACGTTCTTAGCTATGATCTGAGAAGCACAGACCCCCTGTTCAAGGCAGTGTCAAGGACAGTACGACTGTCCTTGAAAGGGATACCAAAGGAATAAGCCTGAGCAGTCAATATGCTGAAAACTTTTCCTGATTTAGGGCCTACAGTCTCATCATTTGCACAAGTTACCAGTATTTATGCAATTTATGGATATTCTGTCATGTTGGCTTTTGTACCTGTAGTTCTGTTGATTCATTTATAAATTCTAGCAGTTGTAACAATCACAGTTCAACTAAAAGGTGAGATTTCCTGGTTATAGAAAAAAAAGTTTCCACAGCTTTCAGAGATACAGACTTAAGGGTAAGTCTTCAGAGTTGGACAAATACCTCCCATGTTCCTGGTACTTGGTTTTGCATTTGGATCTAGATCTCTGGATGAAGTTGAGAAAAAGTATAAGAAAATACATTAAAAAAAGAAAAATCTGTATTTCAGAGGTACTTGTGGGAACTTTGATAGATTGCTGGAGTAAATTTGGTGTCACATGTCCATAGATGTTTAGCAAGATGGAGACATTGCTTCCTGATTCTTACTTGTTAATCTTTCTGAGGTAAGTATGCACACAGATGAGAATGAGGCAAGTCGGAAACAGAGCTTTTGTAGACTCTGAAATTGTATATGAATCTGAACATGTGTACTTTTTTATTGGCACATCTTCCAGTGAAATACTTATCTATCTGTATATAACGAGTACTTAATATGACCACTTCTACCTAGTGTTAACTGGATGAAAATTAAGCTGTGTCCTTCGAATACCACCATGCTTCTACCCCAGCCTTTTCCCTTGCACCTTCCCTCCGTCCCTCCCCAGAATACCTTTCCATCTAGATAGCTGCAGGGAAACCACATAAAACCAGACTAAAACCAGTAAAAAAAACCTTTACACACAATTTGAGACAAAATAAAACTGTTTAATTATCTCTTCCTACCCCAAAAAAAGAAATGTTGTCAGCCCACCTGAACCTTGTTGCTACCTGAGTAGAGCTCAGCAAGGAAAAAGTGACATAGAAGTATTGTACAGTCACTGTGAGCAGGAGTGTGTGCACATATCACTCTTTGGGTCTCCTGGGGAATCAACACCTTGTTGTGCAGGGAAAAAACCCACAGGGTGGATGTTGGCTGAAAAAGAATAAAAATCTTTGTTCTTTATAAAAGTTAAAACATCATGAAGGAAATGCAAACAAATTGGAATTGCCAAAGTTTGGTCACCTCAGTGACTTCTCATCCAAGACATTGAACTTGCTCCTCCAAAGAGCAGTACACAAAGGCTCATGGGCAACCTTTGAGCACATGCTGCCACGCAAGTGCAGGTGCAGGCATAGGCACAGGGTAGATGAAGGGCAGGGCAAAACCCTGTGTGACTCCCTTCTGTGGATGTGTGGGTCAATAGGCTGTAGATGGGCAGCAGGGGAAAGTGGCCAGAGAAGCAAAGCATGGGGAAGGAGCTGCTGAAAGTTGTTTCACCTATGAGCAGAGGTTTTGTGCAGACCATGCTGATTTTTGCAGCTTAAGGAATAACTGCATACTGTTGCATTACCTTTTGCTCTGTCCCATGGGAAAGTATGCCAGGAAGCCAGCTCAGATGTGTTTTACTGCTTGGTGTTCCTCAAACCTGGTTTAGGGCTTTCTTCTGTACTCTGAGTGTGAGTTGCTCCAGCCTGTGCTCAGTTGAGCCATGATGGGTTCACATTCACACACTTGGGCCTTGTAAGTGCAATGCAGCATCATAGGAAACTGGTCCAAGGCATCATCTCTCTGGATTCCCAAAATAGTATGGTTTCCATATGAGATCTGACTGTAGATACTTCATCAGCTGTGGTAAGCATGGAAGTGGCTAACTTTAATCCACTCGTGGCCCCCCTAGCAAAAGAGTGTTCTATCAGGAGTTACACCTTACTTTGCCATCAATATTTAGCACTTATCCTAAATGTTAGATTTGACAGCTGACCTCGGGGCTCACCAGAGGTTCCTTCTCTGAGAGGGCAGACTAATTTTTGTGAGTACCAACAGCACAGCTCAAAGATGCAGGGAAAGAGAGTGCTTTCTTCTTTCATCCAGAGTAGGCTGCAATCTTAGAAATGTGATGTGAATCTACAACTAACCAGGTAAGAAGAGGCACACTCAAATTAGAGGGTCAAAAAAGCTAAATAACTGGACCAAAAAATGGATTCTAAGCTTTTGTAGCTGAAGGACATCAGAGAATTGTTTGGTGATAAGGTTTTCGTAGAATCATAGAATCATAGAATGGTCTGAGTTGGAAGGGACCCCAAGGATCATAGAGCTCCAACCCCCCTGCCACAGGCAGGGCCACCAACCTCAGGCCTGGATCTACACTAGGTTGCCCAGGGCCCCATCCAACCTGGCCTTGAACACTTCAAGGGACAGGGCATCCACTGCCTCTCTGGGCAGCCTTGGCTATGTTAGTTGTTATGCACATTTTCCATTCAAGGATTTGCACTAATACCCTATTGGTTTGCACATGTACAGGGATGTGTAGGGCTGGGAGTGATACAGCAAAAATCTGGGGAATTTTTTATATTTTTTATTTAGGGGGGAGGACCTGTTCACACACTGGCTGTAACCAATCAAGTTTTGCATGATGCCAAAAAATTAAACATAGTAAAGCCAGACCCTGTCAGCAATGAGTTGATTGCTTTAAATAAGGGAGATTTCCTGAATGTTTAAATTGATACTTCTACTATGATTAAAGCAAGGAGAAGTACCAGGATGCTTCCTAACTATTTAGTTCCTAAAATTCCTGTGAGGTCTGGAGATGACAAATTCAATTCTGATGTGCTGTGTTTTACACTCTGCAGGCTGTAGTAAAAGGTAAAACTAATCAAGCTTGGGTTTCCCATGGGCTGTGCTTTAAGATGTTTTCTTATTTAAAGTCATGGAAATATGTTAAAACCCACATAGACTGGTTGAAGTTTATACAAGGCAAAATGTATTCGACCATGCTTTTGCACAGTGTGCATATTTTGACTTTTCATTATTTTTTTGTTTGTTTAATCCTTCATCCTGCTTAAAGCTGTATTTCAACCACATTTGTAGGCTGAAGATGGGGAAAAACAATTCATAACTCTCTCAAAATGTTGTTTAAGACTGTCTAGAGCAAAGGATACCTTGGTAGTTCATTGAGTTTCTTCCATGTTAAATGCAGCAGGAGAGAGAATAGGCACATATTCAGCAGTAAACATTTAATTAAAGGGGGAGAAAGTTTCATGCTGCTGTTACTCTTTTTAGGAAAACATGAATTTTGTCCCCAAACCTATATTTTATGGGAAAGTTTAAGTTCACCTACAACATTCCTTTCTCCCCTTTTCAAGCTCCACTAATGAACAGTTAGATGGAATGTGCCTAAGTAATCATCATATGTACACACTCAACGTGCTACATAGCAGGGAAAAGGTTTGAAACAGGCCTTTTCAGAAGATGTGTCTCCATCAGAAATTAGTTCTGACCTGACTTTAAATGTATTCCTCAAGCACATATTTTTGAAATGATCATTTTTAAATTTCCTGAACAAAAAAGATGTTTCCCATTGTGAATAGAAGAAGCAGTTTCTCTGTAACCACATACTTCACCATATAAAATGATCTCATCAAGATTTCTATATCCCATCAGAAGAAATACTCATCTTTAAATCTTCTCCATCTCAGAAGTTTTAAGACTGGTTTGAATTGCTATATCATTTATGTTTCCAAAGTTTAGCACTTTTCCTTATGGTTGTTCATTGTGGTGATATTCTTTTCAGTTTGTAATTAAAATCTCCACATGCAACTTCTCTGATATGATTTCCAAGTTTAAGTTGGAGGGAAAGGAAGGAAAAATATATTTCAAAGACTTATTATATCAGAAGTTATGTAGTGGTCCTTTACCAAATGAATGACAGATGGATGATGAGTATTTTTTAACTGCCTGTGGCATCATTTTGCATTCTACTTGAAAGCCTAAAGTATTCTCATAACAAATCAAAAGTACGGACATAGGGAATTCACAATTAGTCTTTTAGACTCTACTTCAGTACACACTTGGCTTTGATAGTCCCAGAGGACCTCATGCTGGTATTAGGAGGTACATATATGAAAACTAAAGGAGCATTTTAGGGGGAAAAAATGGTGTCTTTTTCTAAATGCAATGGTTTATGTTTTTATTATGGTTATGTTTATAAATATCTTAAGTATGGGATGCAGGGGGAATTGGCCAACCCCTTTTCAGTGGTCTGTGGAGACAGGACAAGGGGCAATGGCTGTAAACTGGAGCACAGGAAGTTCCGCACCAACATGTGGAAGAACTTTTACACAGTGAGGGTGACAGAGCCCTGGGACAGGCTGCCCAGGGAGGTGGTGGAGTCTCCTTCTCTGGAGATATTCAAGACTCATCTGGACGCCTATCTGTGCAATATGAGCTAGGGAGCCTGCTTTGGCAGGGGGGTTGGACCTGATGATCTCTCGAGGTCCCTTCCAACCCCTACAATTCTGTGATTCTGTGATTCTGTGATTCTGTTTGAACACATGAGCACATATGCACTTGGGGACCCATTCTGTCCCAGCTTTCACCAAGTGATGTTACAATTGCTGAGAAATTCTGTCACTTTATTATTGCAGCCTACATGTTGGCTTTAAATAACATTTTCCATAAACAGGACTTTTTTGATTAGTGTACCCCAAAGAACACCTGTTGACAAGTGGGCTTTGGAATCCCATTAAATTACACTCCAATTCATCCATGTGGTAATTGACAGTGGGGTGCTGCTGTGAGCTCCTCCTTCACAGGTCTGCCCCATACAGCCAAGTGCAGAAGCTGAGATCGTACACCCGACAGTCTTTATGTATTGCGGTGTTTAGGATTAGGATGGTTTTCAGGCTTAATCCCACATAATCAGATTGTGCCTCTGTGGAAGCAAATGATGAAATCCCCTTCTCTCCAAAACAAACAGATAGATACACATGGTTCATGAGGGAGCGAGCGGGTTTAAGACTCCATGCAGGCTCCTCTTGAAAATGTGGAAATGTAATTTATCGCAACATGCTAGTCAGCCCTGAGTGTCTGTGTGAAATGCAAACTGGCCTGGGCATGATGGTGAGAAGACACCAGGAATGTGGCTGGCTAGAAGCTCCCTTGTGCCGCTCTGCATGTGATCAAAGCATTTAAAAGTAAGATCCCAGCATCCCTGTGTACCTAACAGCATGGCAGACGTCAATGGGGCCTGTATGTCAATAGGGGTCTGTATGTTGAAGGCACCTCCACCATGGCCATACACACCTAAGCTACTTGTGTTGCCTGAGGTGGCCCCAGCCACCCAGGCTTGCTGCTCACTGCCAGACCATGGCCAAACACTGGTGGTGAGCATCAGGTCCTTTGTGGATCCACTGCACCGCAGCCGTACCTTCAAGCCAAGTGAGGAAGCGGGAGCGGCAGCTGCAGACAATTACACTGCCTCCACCCAGACTAAACAAAGGGCGACACAACAGCCCCGCTGATCCCACAGATAGGCAGCCCTGGCCAGCAGGACCGGGAGGAGACTTACCCCCTTCAGCCCAGACCCCTCGCCCAGGCGGGTGCTTTGCATGAAGCCAGCAAGTCTCAGGTAATTGTGAGTGACAGGGAAAGGCAAGGAAAGGGGAAAGAGCAAGTTTGGCTTTGTAAAGGCATAAAAGCGGCCCTCCCTTGTGGGACGTTGTTTTATTCCCCCCTCAGACAGGTCTGACTCTACCTGCATGGATTTCAGGCGCTCCCTTTGGGGAGAAGAAAGGCGTTTCTGTGCTCTTTGAAGCCTGTGTATGCTGGTCAGACAGGAAGCCAGAGCTTCTGTCAGTCAACAGCACGTGCAAAATTTATCAAGTATATTACTTGACAGAGGTTACTCTGTCATTACTAGCTAACAGGGCTTTGCCAGAGAATTTTTTTTATGGAAGCATGTGCTGTCAAAGGCAAAGTGTCTATTGATTGATTGCCACAGCTGACCTAAACATACAGGGATCACTGTGTAATAACTCCTTTATCATATATAAACCACCAAATGTTAAGTTCAATAACACTAATGGTCTCACTTAAAGCCCCGAAACTAGGCAAATTCAAAGGAAGAGGGAAAAATGCCATCTTTTCTGTAACCACCGCAGCCTGTTGCCCAGGATGGAGATTTGGGGCTGCAGAGCAGAACCACCAAGTTTGTAGTGGGTTCAAGGGAAAACGCCATCCAGCCCATGAACCAAAAAATATCCATATGTACTCCTCAGTTCTGTATTTTCTCCTAACCAACATGCTATGGTTATTACAGAAAATACTGGGCAACAATCACATCCAGCAGATCCTATGCCTGAAAACTGCTTGAACTTTCTCAGAAACTGTAGTAGCCCCCCTCTTGAACGACTTTGCTGGTGGTTAAAGTTCCTTTAAAAACAAACAACACAAAGAATGTAGCATTTACAAAAGGGAGAGGAGAAAGCTTTCCTAAGCTACAGGACAAGCTTTAAGGTCTCTATCAGCTGCTTAAATGCATCATTATAATTTTCTTTCAGAGACAGCAATATAGGTAGAGAAGACAAGGCATGAATTTTGCAGTTGTGGTTTTCTTAGGAAAGAAAAAAAAAGCCTAAAAGAAAGAAGGGAAGAGAACTGAATGTAATGTTTGTGCTGTGGGATATTACAATATGAAGTTTGAGAAATACAAGGTTTGAGGGGGAGGAAGTACTTTTAAACTTGGAAAGTCTGAAAGCATCAGAAACCAGTATAATAAAAGTGAAAAAAGGCTGAATTTGAATCTGTTCCTGTTCTCAAAAAAAGAAATGAGAATTTTTCTTCAAATATTGCTATGAATTCTCCTTTCAATTGTTCTGCAGTTGTTAAAATCTTCCGCCTAGCTATAAATGCAGCCACTATTTAGACAGAGATCAGCAGTAATTTCAATAGCCAGGAGCCAAGCCCTTGTCCCCCTGAGGTCAATGACATAGCTTACTATAATAAACACACAGCATCAGGCTGAGAGTCATTTCTGGTGGGGAGGTCTAAGGTCTTGCGAGTCCTTCTGTCACGGTGTTTCCTGGAAGACTATGATAGGACTGCAGCTGGGGATGCACAGAAAGGTCCTAAGCTAGGAAGGAGTCCTGCAAACAATTTCTGACAGAAACTCCTTGGCACTGGGGTCAGGCTTATGTGTGGAATAACAGTTTTGGTTTGATTTGGTGTTTTTGGTTCAGCAGCCAAACCAAATCATTGCTTTGGTTCTGGTCAAGCAAAGTATTCATGTAACTATGAAACAAAAAGCTCCAGCCCATCTCAATACATGCATAGGGCTAGATCATCCTCACTCTATTACAAATCACCTTTTGGAAATCAAGTGTAAAAACCAACAACAGTCCTCTGTTATTAATAAGTACTTTATAATAACCGAATAACTCAGCAGAAAAAAAAAACCCAACAGCCAAAAAGCCCCAGGACAGATGCCCTCTTGCTGCTGCACCTGTTGTTCTCTTGCCTGTTTAAGGGAAGCTTGGAGTAAGCACTGCTGTGAGCAGAGCCACAGAGGGAAAGCAGAGTGCTCTCTAGGGATACTCCAGCTCAGAGGCTGAAATGGGCAGGGTGCTTTCCTTTAGGAGCAACTTACACCCTTTCAAAGCTAGAAGGGAGCAGCCCTGCTCAGCAGGTGAGCTCTTGGGGAAATGCTGCACTTCAATGGGAGTCTTGGGGCTTGAACGGGGTGTCCAGAAGAGCTAAGCCAAGCTTTCCATCAGGGGAAAATGTGCAGAAATGTCACAGCTGTATATTTGGGTTAACATCACCTGGGCAAAATCTCCAGTGAACTGGAAAGAATTTACTGCTTCTGGTGGAAACTATACAAATAGATTTCCATGAAAGCGGTTTCCTGGAGTTTCAAATTGAAAACAAAATTTAGTCAGTGGTTTCAGGCAAGGTGTTTTTTCAAGTATGAGATTCGTTTGAACCTGAAGCGAAATGCAGTAGTTGGACACCCAGGTGTAGTTTTCCTGAAGCCTCCCAAGTCAGCCCAGACCCCCTCAAGCAGCTTGTTCTGCTGCTTAGTACCAAGAGGAGACATTACTCACCTTGCCCTGCTCTGCGTGGAACCTCTCGGCCAGCTGCTGTTGGTAATTGCAAAAGATGGAGTCAAACATTTCAGGTTTTGTCTGAAAGTCTTCACTACCTAGATCCAGTCCCCTGTGGAAAACTAAATTTTACCCAAGTGTCTTACTGTTAAAAGGCAATCTCTCCTCTCTCACATGAAAGGTCCAAGTATAAAATGACAAAATACCTTTTTAGGGGATACAGAGGCAATTCATCAGTAACTCGATGATATATGGATGCTCACAGTACATGTCAGTCTCTCATAACACGTTGATTTTGGCTGCAGTGAAGGACAACTGCTAATGCAGTGACATTAACTTACAGTATTCATATGTGGAAATGCTTCACTGAGATCTGGATAAAAAGTCAGCATGCACTGGGAAAGTTTTAAAACACTGGAGAACATGCTTTCTTCCTGATGACAGTAAGAAAATTAAGGTCCTCTTGGTCAGATCTGTGGGATTTTTCAAGTGCTTCACATGTCCCATATCCTGTTCTCAGATGAAGCAGCCAATATACTGCACCACATACACTTATTTATTTTCTTTCCACCAGTTCCTTACAGGACATTACAGTCTTTAAAAAAGAGCTCCAGTTGAAATCAGCTTTAGAGTCCCCCTTCTCAAAATAGCCAGCCATTTCATTCCTGGTACCTTACAGTACCTCAAAGGGAGGACAACAGAGTGGCCTGTGATAACCAGCTCACACCTGTCACCTTTCTTAAAAATAGCTCTTGAGTCAGCCTTTCTCATGGCTCCCCACGGGTGCTCAGTGACATTGTAAATAAACAGCAAGTGATTCTGATGACACCCTGCAAATTCCTGCAATGTCCATAGAGAATCCCATGCATCCGGTCGTAGTGATTGACGCTCTCCTGTTCCAGTTCATTGCATGCCATCCCAGCTTTTGTATTCGAGCCACAAATTGTTAAGGGGCTCTCGTGCTACATTCACGTGTGGTCCTAGTTCCTTCACAGTGGTGATACCTACAGATAACACATGGGAGATTTCTGACATGGGTATTTGCCCAGAACTCCATCAGGGAGCACATAAATGTATTTTACAACATGACTTTGAGATGTGATGAGATATGGAGATGTAATAAGTGACTCAACCTGCTATTTCCTTTCTCCCTCCTGGCCTTCTTTGTGAGAGTGTGCTTTGCAAAAGGTTCAGTCTTTTGTGATTAGTCTCTTACCACCAGAAAAAGATGCAATGAAGACCTTTCCGTATGGCTTTTTTCACTGGGTCCTTCACTGCTATCAGGGACATTTCAAGCGTGGTGGTGTCAAACTCTTACCAGAAGAGTTAGAAATAAGGCATAAGCAATCTTCCAGGTGTGGGGATGAGCAGCAGAGCCCCAGCGGGACAGGCTGTATAACACACACGTGGAGAAGAGTCAACCAGTCTAAGTCAGGGAGCAGCGGAGGGAAACAAAATAATGAAGGAGCCTTCATTTGGAAGCAGAATGGTGTTTCAGGATTCGCAGTGCTATGCATCAACATCATCACCATAAAGCCAAAGATGGAATGGAAGCCATGGAGACCTAAAAAGCAGATGAAACTCTGGCTCACAGAGGCACGTGGCTCTGCTGCAGGTATTATAGTCAATTTGCACATCTTCTCTCTGAAGACAGCTTTTTAAAAACATCTCTTTGAGAGATAGGCTTGCCAAAAAATAACATTTTATCAGCAGCACAGCTTGTCAAAAACAGCATTTTAGCTAGGGCAAGCGCTCAGTGTGCAAATAATGTTTTTCCAGGAGCAAAGCTTCCCATATTGGAAGGTAGAAGCTGTTAGCACACTACTTTCACTAAATCCATCCCTCCCCCCTTCTTTCTGATAGAATATTATTTTCATCCATCTCCTCCCCCTAATAAAACATTATTTTTGGAAAGTTCCTGCCCTTCAAGAAACACTATTTTCCTCAAGAAAAACTCCTGATAAAACTCCACTTTCAGCAAGCCTTTCTCCTTAAATTGCCATGGTCCTCACTCCTGATAAAAAGGCGTTTTCTGTTAAGTCTCCACTTCTGATAAAATGTTACTTTTTCCAAACTTTTGCTCCTGATAAAACATTCATTTTGCCAAGATTGGCTCCTGAGAAAATGTTATGCTTGGCAAGGGCTGTTCCTGATAAAACATTTATTTTTGCCAAACCTCTACTTATATTAATTTTTTTCCCCCTCAAAATTATTATTATTTGCCCTAAAGCATCCTTAAAGTAAGATATTGGATATGACACAACAGTGGGTGACAGGGTATCACTTGCCAACCAGTCTTTTATCCACAGCCATGGTCATTAACGGTGAACCCTCGAAATGCTGACATTGAAAGCCTCTTGCACAGTGTGGTTCTTCTGGAAGCCTTGGAAGGAACAATGAAAAAGATATTTGCACCTTTGTGCTGAAAACGGGCTTAGTTATCGTATTAGCTCCTCATATAAGGCAAAGCTGGTCTTATTTAAAAGTGAACAAAATCAGACCCACCAACAGGTTAAAGGCGAAACACTTAGAGGATGTTCAGGATTTTCCCTTTGTTTTCATATTTAATGTTCCAGTGAGGTTAAACAAGGTTATAGACAGGAGATCACTACTTGTTGGCAGAAAAAACTTTAGACCGCCAGCAGTTCTGTGTCTATTCTGTCTCATCCTGCCCAAATTCACATTGGTGACTGCTATGCTGCACCACATATTTCTCAAGAAAGGCTTTGTCCATGAGTGCATGTGAAAATCTGTTTCTGTGGTTGTGAGGTGCTGTAGGAAGGGGTGGCAACACAGAGGGCCCAGGTGTCATGTTGGCGCAAGAAAAGAGAAGTTGGGTAATGTGCTGTGGAGCACTCTCCCCCTTTGCATTACCACACGTCCCTCTGGCTGGCAATGTTCACCCTGAATCCAAGGCTCTTTACCTACTTCTGTGTCAAGTCTCATTCAAGAGCTAGTCGTGAGCTGCCTGATGATTTTCACATGTTTGCACAAAGTGAAGCTGATCACTTACATGTGTGGCACACAATTTGTGAGGAAAAGGTGAGGACCTAAGTCTGTCTAGCTTGGAGAAGCCTCAGGTCTCTAAATGCTGCCTGCAGCTACCTAAAGGGCACAATACACAAGATGGGTCCAGACTTTTCTCAGAAGAGCACCTCGGCAAGGTCAAGAGGGACCAGGCATAAGTTGCAGCAAGGGAGATTTCACTTAGATGAAAGGAAGAAGAAATATCACCATGAGAGTGGCCAGGCACTGGGACAGGTGCCCAGAGAGGTTGTGGAGTCTCTGTTCTTGGAAGTATTCAGAACAGAGCTGGACACAGCCCTGAGCAATCCAACTTTGAAGTGACCCTGTTTTTAGAAGGCATTTAGACCAGATGAGCAGAGGTCCCTTTCTAACCTGAATATACAATCTTCAGTGTATAGCAATTTACACATTGGAGCTGGAAACCAAAGACCACAAAGTATTTTCTTCGCAGTGTATGTAAAACCTATCTTGAGCTGAGTTGAATATTAGACCGTAGCTGCTGCATTTTGTTTAGTCTTACTAGTTAATGGTTAATGTCTCATCCAAGTTATACCTTCAATATATTAACTTTCTGAAGGTTAGATGTAAGACAATAGGTAAATCATTGGAATATACATTAAAATTAGTCATCTTGATTACATATCTAATTTATGAAGCTTCATGAAGAGGAATGAGAGTTAGAGATGTCAAATCTCAATGCAGCCTCAGAGAAAATGTGGTAACCTGAAGACAGCACTGTATGGGTAGTGTGTGACCAGAGGCAGGCCAAACGGCTGTAGCACCCTTTCCAGCAGCAAAACACACTTTGACCAGTTTAAGCCAGCCAAGAAACCACATTTTCATGAAGTGCCCACTGGATCTGATCTGAAGTTTTGGCAACTGTAGGGTAGCTCTCTCTTACCTCTGTATCTCTGATTCTAAGCAAAAAGAACTGTTCTGAGGTTTGGGGTTTTCTTTGGCTTGCAACATATTTCAATCACCTTAGTGCTTGTGCTGTGAGAGCTGATCTGGGGTGAGGCCAGCAAGTCACAAGCATCCCACACACCCTCACAGTTCGCATTCCCAGGTTTTGGGGCACCCAGGACCTAGAGCCAGTATTGTGTGACTCTGTGACAATCTTCCCATCACACAGCTTAATTTAGGTACTAATAACACAAGACCCCAGCTGGGAGTCTTGTCGGCGGGGCTGAGTACCAGACAGCACCTCTTTCACAAAGAGCAAAGCACCAGGGAGCATACCAGGTCCTAGGGGTGCCTTCGTGTTCTGACCCCCTGCATCAGAAAAGACCCTCGGGACAGCAAAGCTGAAGAGTTGCATATGAGCAAGGACTCATGAACTCATCTCAGTTTACCAGCCACCGTGCTCAGTAACCAGTTAACCCCAGTAGTAGCGAGTGAGGTATCAAGGAGAGCACTGGCTCAGTATATTTCACTGCTGCCTCGCTCACCAGAGTGAGAAGGAGCCCCTTGTCCTTACAGTCTAGCAAAAGTTAGTAACTTTGCTTTACAATTTTAAATAAAAAGTTGAAATCAAAGGCATGTCTTACTACCGAGAAACTGAAGCAATTAATGAGCCCACTCTTGCTTTCTTGCACTCTGATTTTTAACAAAGTGACAGTGGACAAGATGTAGTGACATGCAAATCCTTAAGTCGTTAAGCTGCAAAACATGACAGCACTACCTTTATTCCATAAAAGAGACTGGAAAATCAGTGTTGATCCTTTCCCTCTCTCCACACCTCAGCAGATGCAGGTGTTGTTCTGAAAACAGAGTAAAACCCTGCTCTTTTTTTTTTTTGTAGAAATAGTCCAGAGTACAACATTAATCTCTCACTTCAGATTAGCAAATGTAATGATCCTTGTCTGGTTTCATTTGTGTTATCTTTTCATCCCAGAATGGGAGCGTTTTCTTGCCAAGAGAAGAAAAAAAGCTAAAATGTTTTCCAGGTTATGTCATAATAATAAACCTTAGATCCACTACAGCAGAAGTTGCATGAGAGAAATGTTAACAAGTCAGTAATAATGACGAACAGAACTACGACCTAACAGCCCCTACCCTCCAATGAATTTTCTGAAAGAATAATAAGAACAAGATCCAAATACAGCTGCTGGTTTGGGATGCCACATACTGCGATGATGAACTTTGGGTACCAAGGTAACACTCTGAAGACACCCCAAACCCATGGCCCCTTCTGAAAGTGTTGGCAATAGATTTTATCACATTAACATTTAAGTTAAAGTCATGTTGACCTCAGAGCAAGTTGCCCCTTGCATCTTCTTTGTATTAGGCTTTTGGGGGAGTAATTTTATTCATATTAGGCTTTTGTAAATCCTTTTTGCTTTTCTTCTTTAGGACCTGGCCTCTGTACAGGCAGCTCCCTGCTCAGTTCTTGTAATATTTCCAAAAGGTGAACACACGTTTAAGGGCATTTTTCAGTAAATTTCAAAATTTACAACTATTTTCAGTGTTTGTAATTCCACACAAAACAATACTGTTCAAATACCATAGAGTTTTTTTGGCTCTTCAGTATTTGTCCTCCCAAACATGAGGCACATAAGGCAATACAACATATTTTACTATATCTACACAAAGCATTTTCATGTATTTTGATAAAGTAGTGTAAAAAGTGCAAAGGTATTGATAGTCTATTCCAGTGACTTTTTCCCATACCCACAATCTTGCCATTTTCTGGATTCAGCCTTGGGATCCTACAGAGATTTCTACCTCACTGTCTAACAGTAGGAGTTAGAGTTTCCCTGAAATCTCTTTATGACTCATGTTGTTGATCTATTTTAGGAAAGCCATCCCATTTCCAAAATTCAGTCACTTCTGACATCCCCTGCCATGTTCACCTGCCATTCCTGGCTTCTCTTCAGCAGCTAATTTGCACACCACATAAGCATTTAGAAATTTGCAGTTAAACTAGGAATAAAATATCAGCACTAGCCACAGTTGATGACCTTTCTTTTAATGACATAAGCAGATTAAAAGGTACTCTTATAAAAGGAGGACCCCTTCCTTCCCAGCTCAAACACCAAAAGGCAATCTACTGCAGTTGCTTGTAGGAGTTATGCATCAGGCCCTGACTCATTTGCTATTCCAAGTGGCTGAAGTCACAATTATGCTATGCTTAAAATATTAGCACCATAAATAAAGCCATTAATGCTTATGTGGTTTTCTAGGAAAGCTTTACTACGATATTTCATTTTTCTATCAATCCCTGCAGTAGACACAAGTCTAGAGGCACCCAATCTCTGTCTAGACGCTGCCCCCTTAATATCATGCACATAACATTTGTATTGCATTTCTCTACAGTAATATAACTAGTGCCCAAATGACACTGCAGTAGTAAGAAGATCTAGCTCCACACCTTAGTTCAAATCTTTCAGATTTGTCAGAAAGATAAATAAAAGGAGGTTAATGTTAAATCCAACTACCTTGAATTAAGAAGGTAAGATAGAATGGGAACCTATTGATTTTCTCTGTAGTAAATAACCGTGGAAGAGGAGTAATGTTGGAAGCGGGTTTGAATTGTTAAGGCACAATTTAAGTGCAAAATGTAGGCTCTGAATCTTGCACCCAGTGAAACCAGTTGCAAATTATTTCTCACGCCAGGAGGAAATGAAACATTGACAGAGAAAAACAACATTCTGACACCTCTCCTACACTTTTAATAAAGGGACCAGGTAACAATAATTTTAAGTGGTAGAGGCTTAGTGGTGCTATTTAAGAAATGAGAATGATTAAATTTGCCAAGCACAAGTATTTCTTTCCTTCCTTTGGAAAGCTGGGAAAAAAGACTTTGCCCCTGGACATGCAAGTGATGAGCAGGAGGCAACTGATGGCTGGATTAACCGTGAAGCATGAACATCGGCGCAGACGCTTGAGGGTCTGTAGGCTTGGCCATAGCCCCTGACTCAGGTCACTTTGCTGGCAGCACAGCTGGTTGCCTCCATGCCCTCGGGTCAGCTTGGCTCCAAGCTTCCTAGAGCATGAATTTCCATGACTTACAAGCTGTGGGTTTAGGAAAGACTTATGATTGTGCGGGTCGAAAGCACTGTATTTTGACTGTTCCCTGCAACTGTTAATTGCTATGAAATTTGAAGCATTGGAAAGGGCTCCCAGAACACAGGACAGCTGCTTGCAGCAAATATATTTTAACAAAGTAAAAAATACATCCCCAAAGCAAAGCAAGTATTAGGTTGCTTTTAGGAAATTCTGAACTTAATTTCTTAATGCTTCTTATATTTTGCAGTGTACCATATGAAGGTAGTAACCTTTTTATTTTTAGGTGGTGGCAACCATCAAAACAAGTTCTAGACTAGGGAGGAAGAAGGCAAGGTGCACTGTTAGGAGGAAAAGTGTCCTAGCACTGCAGCAGTGCACAGATACCAATTATGTGTATTGGTATATTTTTATTGCAACAGAACTATGGCTAAAAAAGTCTAGCCCTGACAGTTATCCTGGTAAGACCCCAACTATTCTCCTTGCTGAAGCTTGAACCCACTTACTTATAAGAAAAGCTGGAGAGGCTGGTCTGTAGGGTAGCAGAGGAGACAGTGACGCATGCTGTCAAACCCAAAGCAGGAAAGTCCACTGTTGCCATGAACTTTTGTCCAGTTGATGTGTTCCAAACAATTAATTTGAAAACTAGCTCTGGTAAAAGACACCAGTGAGTTATAGCGATAATTAGCTGAAAGCTCCTATTATCCTGAAGAAATAGAAATCACAGGTACATTGCTCTTTCTAGAAGTGCTAAGGTAAATTCCCTCAAAGTGGGAAGCATCTCAGGTGGGATTGACTGGAATCTCTACAGGGGAACATTCATAAAACCTTGCAGCAACCTATGCCATCCCTGAGACATTCACACACACTACAGGAGAGCTATGAGTAGATCCAGGAAGAGGATGGTAAAAGAAAGGAGAGTCTCTTCTGAGTAGCATGATGCTGGCAGGTGGGCCAGTGGAGTCAGGGAGAAGCCCTTTCCTGGCATTCTGTCTCATTACACTGAAGATCTCAGAGTGAATCTGGAGATGCTAAAAAAACCTCCATTTATTTTTTCCCTTTTCTTCATTTGGAAGTCTGTTCACCTGTGCTAATTTTTATTGAGGTAAGTGCTGCAGGCATAATTCAAGTTGGCTTGTCTGCAGCTTCTCATTCTGCCACTCATCTGAACATTTTAAGCCAGCTTTGTTTACCACCAAACCTCCCTGGGCACTGTGAAGGTGTTTGCAGCCTTCAAGAAGTACTGTATTTGTGTTGCACCTGCAACAATCACAAAAGAAAATAATGAACAATTTCTTCATGTGATTTTCTACAAAAATGCAGTCCACCAGCCTGCTTCTAAGAGAGCAGACTTTTCTAACAGCTTTAATTGCACGGCATAAAGAATTTACTGCGAAGAAAAAGGGACCTTCAGAAGGTTGTTTGTTCACCACGGAGTATTCAAGTTCTTCTGAAGACCACATATAACTTACTAAAAAGCTTAGCAATATTTTATTATTTTCTTTTCAGAAGTGTAAAAAAATACTTTAAAGTACATATATGGACTGACCACAGATTTACTGCCACTGGTTTGTTGTAAGTCAGCCGGAATGAGGCTGCTCGTGTACATAAACGAGTCCAGCTGGTACATTTACTGGCAGCTTTATAAGAACACCTCCAGAACTGCTGAACGCTTGTGAAAGGTAGGGTATCAAACAAACTGGCCTGGACATGTGGGCCAGTTGATGGGCAAGGCACTATAAACCTATCCATAACTAGTGCAGCTGTGACTATAAAACTTTTCAGAACCTTCCCCCCCCCCTTCAAAAATCAGACACACAAACATTTAATGAATTTCAAATGAAAAACCTGGAATGCTTAGAGGGACCACGTAATGATTTGGGGGAGTCCATTACAGGTCACACTTAAAACAAGAAGTGAGGTTTAGTAGTCAATATATTTTGTTGCTTCCTTTAATCAGCCTCAATTAAAATTTCCCAGCAACAATTAACTTTCTTTCTATTTTTAAAATCACATTTCAGAGTGCAGCCTGGTATTAATATCCAAAAAACCAAGGGGACCTCTTTAATATTGCTGCCAAGAGAGTGGTAGCGTTGTGGTACAAAGGCAAGCTTTGCGTAGTTGTGTTAAACAGAGAAACCAAAGCCGTTCGCCTGATGTGTAATAAAAGCCTATCTAAAATTTATTCTTCCTCTAGCAGTGAAGTGCCTACATCTGGCCACTGCAGTGCCCCTCAATGAAAGTTTATGTCCTCAGAATCAATTGTTTCATTTATTTACTTTTTTTTCTTAGCACTTGGTAGTCAGATCCTGAAACCTGATTGCAATACATGATTATCTGAAGTTTCTCCTTAACATGAACAGGTAAATTAGAACTTGTTCATTTAGATAGACAGTGAGGTGTTTGTGAATGCAGGTTAGTGAAGAGTGATAGTATCTCTTCAGGCTCTGAAAGGATTAAATATACCTACCAACCTGGTCTAAGGCATACCTGACCACAGCTCTCAAGTTGGCTCAAAGATGATGAGCAAAATAGGAAATACCTCCCATCAAAGGTCAAAGGAAAATATTTCAGTACAGCAACTGTGGACAAAGTTGGACTTTGTAGCAGTTTCTAACAGAGTTCCTGGGCAATGTCTCTGAAGAATATCACAGCTATTACAACCTGCACAAACAGCCCTGCTTAGCTTCGCAGAGAATGCTCCTGCACACTTTTGGTCCAGGGTTCCTAAGTCCCCAGACAAGCCACTACTGTTCCACACAGGAGCAGCTCAGGGGCCATAGTGTCCTTGATCATGAAGTCCAGTCCTCTGCACGCAGCCTATCTGAGCCCTCAAAGTCACTGACTTTGCAGCCAGAGATGTGTTATATTTGCAGATCTTTGGACAACTGCCAGAGCCCGTGTTTCTGAGGACTCGTGGCTTAAGTCTCCACAAAACTTGGAAGCTTCTGTCACAATTTCTGAGGCAAAACTGCTGAGACAGTTACTGAAGTAAAAAAGCCCCATAAATGGAACCTGGCTAAAGCAGCTGGGACAAGTTTCTATAAAAAAGGGAGATAAAAACTGGATTTGGGAATCTTTCTGGCCATGTTACATATGGCTGCATTCCATCTTTATCTGAACTGCTCTCTTAAAGCAGCCTCAGTCCCATCTGTGTATGGAGGATAGAGGGAGAGCATCTCCATCAGCTGTGTGCTGGCATTCAGGTATCATGCAGAGCATCTTCTCCATGTGCCATTCAGCTGACCATACCTATTACAAGGCAGGCCATTTTCACACAATAAAATTGTGCAGAAACAAAAATTTTGAGACTACCTAATCATATTCCTAATATCTTCTTCAGCAAGAACTGAGTGCTCACTTTGGATTACACTGACACATTTCAGTCATCAGCTTCCTGACCAGGGCAGTGAAACCAGGGGGTTGAAAGTGACAGATGGCTGCAGGTTTTCTATTCTATGCAGATTCAGTGGAATGTAATGTAATAGTTGTCAGGTTATTTTGTAAAGAAATCCATTGATAAACTGCTCCCTGAAACACAGTACTAGATGAATTTATCCTATGCTGCAGTTCCTCGAGTAATCAAACCTGACCAGCAGGTCTTCTACTGGAACAAGTAAGTACTAAGAAAATATACAAACTTCATAACCAACAATTTCTCTTTTCCTGGCCTTTTTTTTTACTCTGACTTTTTCTATTCCTGGCAATCAGGGGGTCTCTATTTTTATTCTTCTCCTATTCTTGTTGGACTGAATCATCAGCAGAGCAAAGCAATGCAACTCTGAGGGAACTATGCTGATTTATGCTGGCTGTGGTGCTGACCTCAAATTGTACAAAGAGGTTTGACTCAGTAACAAATATTACTGGTAAAATCTTTCTCCTTCTTCAGGGTTTCATACTCTGGCAGATGCAAAAGAAAGGGAGGAAAGTGCATTGTTTACCTCAAGCTGCAGGACAGATTTCAAATGTTCATATCCTGCTGCTGAAGCATAAATTGGGGAGAAAGAACAGTTTAGCATGGGCTTGAAAAGGTTGTCTCCAGCAGAACCCCTGATCAGACACCATCAAAGTCAGGCTGTGCTTGTCACCTCCCTTTAACATTTTGAGTTTGGGTTACATTTTCTTCTGCTATATGGTCTGATAGACCATCTCAAAGTCCCATGCTGTCTTAGTAGTGATAATCCTTCCTTCTTTGGCTGAAGTCCACAACAGCTGAATCAGAGCCAATCTCTTATCTCGCACAGTCCTTGTCTAACTTGCCCTTGACAAAGACAACCATTATTTGTTCTCAAAAGAGTCAAAAGCTGTGACTCATCTTAAACACAGTAGATGATTATTGGGAACTGTAAATGATCTGGACAGGTTTAAAAGCTATATATAAACTAGATGATGTAGCCTCAAATGGGCTGACATCATGAGCTTTTTATTCACCCAGGTAACTTAACTTCCAAATACTCACTTGTGCTTTTTCTTCCAGCAATGGTTTTGTCTCCCCCTGTAAAACACTGGTTGTTTCACAGAGCTGATTTTACAAGTAGCATCCCCTTAATTCATTAGCCTTCTGACTACTGCATAATTAGTATCAGCACTCTGAAATCAACATGCAATGCTTCTGCCCAGCTCCCCACCCCGCCCTGTTCCCTTACTGCTGTTTCCTCACAGGCTTAAGAGTGCTGATACAAAATCTGCTGTTTGGGTTGACATAATCTATATTAATAGTAGAACTGTTATTTTGTTAAATATCTACTCCTTCCATCAGTATCTTTGTTAATGTTTACTCTCTAGGTGTGAAGGCTTCAAAGAGCATTTAGCCCCTCCAGTTTGCCATCACTGTGTTTAATTGTGGGTCCTGAAAGGCCTTCGGTCTGTGCTCCTGCTGACAGCTCACCTGTGTACAGATGCAAGGATACAACAAAGATACTGTGCCACAGGCAATGGGAGCTGCAGCATGAAGGGGAAATAGCAGTAATACTGCACAGAAATGCTTCTCTGACTAATAATGTCCCAGTTGCTGAGTTGACTACGTAGTGATGGGGACCATGGTCAAAATCCAAAGCAGTCTGGTTACATGCTGTGAAGCCTGCTGGGACTTTTACCAGGCTCTGCCTCTTACACTATTTCTGTGAAGCTGCATGGTGGAAAATCTTTTTCCCTGCCCCTTCAAACACTTGGCAAGGAAACCCAGAGAACACAACACAGTTATTCCACAACAAACAAATTAACCCCTTATAGATTCTACTTTAAAATAAAGTAACTCCTCTGTCACTGACTGGCATCAGAACACTCTTCTTCAAGTGCAGTTGAAGAGCTCACTGGGCTAGCCAATCTCAGACACCAGTCCAACAATCTTTCCCTATTTCCAAATTATAACTTGATTGTGTTTGTTCTGCACACACTAAAAATTTAGATTCATGGCCTATTTATAGGGCCCTGTAACAACAGCAACTTGCTCAAGACTGTCATTGATTTTGTTGGTATTGTAAATACCTCAGCAAAATGACATTGCAAGCCACGCTATTATAACGTGGTTTGCTAATCCAGCAGTATATTTTTCCAATGCTGTGATTTATTTCAAGGCTGTATCAATCAAGGATTGTAAATGCACAAATCTAATTGTTTTTGTGATTTGCTTTTGTAGAGTGCACTGCATACTAGCTGCAATAACACACTCCAGGCTATGCATTTCCAGAGGATTACTGAACTTATTACTCTTCTTGGGTGGTTAAAGTCAGTCAGTCAGCCAAATACCTTTATAAGACTACACGTAGAGGGCCATATTTTTATGGTATAGTATATGAAAGAGATAATTTCAATGGATAACGGCCTCCCACCACTTCATAAATGCTGAGGCAAAGCCAAGACTTCATTGTAAAAGGAAATTGATCTCAAGACAATGTCCTGTTGCAGTCGCTGAAGATCACAGCTACTTTATTGCAATAGCTGTAGCCCACTATACCGCATATGAAGGAAAATTAGTTATTGTGGGTTTGAACCTGCAGAAAGAAGCCTGGAAGACAACACATGCAAGTGTAACAAAAATGCTCAGCTTGCAAGGGAGACAAAGGACACCGTGTCTGTGCTAATGAATATTCTGTCGCAGGGTTGCTGCTCTACTGCGTGCTGCTGAATGAAGAAGGGCTAACAGAGCATCTGTTTGAGTGGGGTAGGCAGTATGGAGGTAATGGATAAATTCTGGGATCTGGTGAAACAAGGGGAGTTTTCCTCTCAGATCCTAACCTACAGCCGTTGCTAGTTTTAATTCCTGCAGAAGCCTTTTCATGCTGCTTCCAGAGAGATGATGACTGCACATCATGCAAAGGCTGTTTCCACCCTATACATGCACCCTCACCCAGGTGTGAGTGGTCGGGCGGCACAGCTTGGCCCAAAGCTTTGCACCCCTGACAGCAGCAGTCCGGCATGTGGGCTGCGGGAGCTGGGCGCAGTTACGCTTCGCTAGCACACTGTCTTCAGCTGGAGCTGCTGCGCATACTATCCAATTAGGGGCCAATCTGTCTTCGAAATACATATTTGATGACGTCCTGCCACTTGAGTCAGAGAAGGGAATGTAGGAATTGCTGTACTGGGTCTGTAGGGTGGATCTGACTGCAACCCTCGCCAGGTGCTCGGCAGATGCCGGCGTACCACGGTTGGCAGATGTGGGATAATCTCCACTCCACAGGCATTAGGCCTCATCCTGACCTCAGGCTTAAACTCTGAATCAAGAGGTTTAATGGCTGGATGGCTTCCAGTGGGCCAGTATTATTTATGTAATTGAATCAGGGTTTGTCTGCACAGAAAGATAAAAGTGGGAGGGCAGCATGTTTTGGCAGTGCTAGGCTAGTGTGGCGGCTGCAGCCAGGTCAAGAGAGTGGCCTCTTTATACCAAAGGGACTGGATGGCCAAATAGGACCCTGGTCCTGCAAAATAATGTATTTAAAGCAATCCCACAGCATTTCCCTGAGGAACTGCAGGGTGCCCATGAAATGCTTCCACTGTTTTAACACTCCAGGTAATTCGGACCACGATGCATGCAAACAAGGGGGTGAGACCTTCCAGAACCAGGTGCCAAGCACCTCCTTGGAACTGCGCCCCTGCTTCCCTGATGCTCCAGAGGGCAGGGCAGCAATTGCGCCCCAAAAACCTCACAGTCTCTGGTGCACAACCCTCTTGATCCAGCTTGTGGGGAGAGATGGGAACATCCAGCTCTCCTTGACACCAAAGCCCATGTCTGGAGTTTGCAGGGTCTCCAGCATGGGTTTTGGAGTAGGTTCAGATTGACCTTGTAATGCATATGGTGATGGGCCTTAGGAGATTATTTTGCCAGGTTTAGGTGATTAATTATCTTGCTGGGAGAAGTCCAGCAGGTACAGTAATACCAGACAGGTGTTTATTAATATTAGAACCATATTTCCTCCCAGTGTTTGATCTCGCCAGCTCCTGACGTTGCCTCCTTAGTGGAGACAATTGTTGGCTGATATCTGATCCATCCTTTGTTTGGCACACAAATATCTTGTATTTCACCTCCCCTTTCACTAGTGCTAAAATAAAAACAGAAAGGGAGAGGTAGGGTTTACAAGGGTGTGAGTGCTAGGCAGTGGGAAAACTCATCCAGGCTGCCCTGATTTTCTATGGCAAGTGCATGGGGTCATGGTCAGGGTGGGTACCTGGTGCCGGCAGAGGCTATGTAGACACAGGTGAGGGGACCCCTGACTTCAAGCTTCCAGAGCAGGACTACAGCCCCTGAAAGCTCCTTTTTAACCACTTGTTGGAGTAGTTAAAAGGTTTTTTTAAGATTATGTCTGCAAAGTCCCATGGAAAGACATTAAAGCTGTTAGATATGGGATGGATCAGAAGTGTAATCATTTACTACCCAATCTGGTAAAGATTCATCTGTGTGTTTGATTTTAAACATGTGATCCAGAGGCTGGGGAGAGATTGCTTTTAGAGCACTTTGGATCAGATGCATGAATATTCAATAATACAAATGTGACAGGCACAGGGTTACAAAAATATGCCTTTGTAACTTATTTTACTTTTGCAGAACTAGGTACAAGCAAATTATATTCTCTCTTCTTTATCTATTTTACCCAAATTACCCTTTCTGGATTTATTTTTTGTAGTAACTCTTCTCTAGCAATAAAACTGTTCTGCTATCAATATGTGTTCAAATACAACTCTTTCAGAGTCTACCTTCCTGTCTATCTGAGGTACTGATGAATGCTTACAGCCCATGTTTGTTGCTGTAATTAACAGGAATTTGGGGTAAACCCTCTTGGTGATTAATGGTAGATATGGATATTTTGGCAGTACAAAGGAAAGTATTAGAATGGTAGAATTTTTTCAGTACAGCATTCAGTTTTGCAAAATTTAAAAGCTGCTTCCAGAGGAATGTAATGGGGGGAGGTGCAGAAGTATGCTTGTGCCTTTAGGGAAAAACTAATTTTATTCCTCAAGCAATAGCTTAATAAAACTCCTTTGTGGTTGAAAGTTTGAGGACAGGTCAGCGTTCTCTGAAAGGATAAACAAACCCAGTCAGCATGTGTCTTGGGGCACTGCTGAATGCATCTCAGTCCTCTTGGAACCTCATTGCCAATGCAAAACCTATCTGGGCTTGGTGAAGCCAGAGTTTTCACTACGGGATGGTTACTTGACGCGTAACATTAAATGACCTTCAGCAATCCTTGTGGTAGCTGTGTGAGTTACCAAATCCATGCCTCTTATCAGCATGTTTGGTAAAGACCTGAGTCCCACAGGCTCCTGGCTAGACTCCAACGGCTGGAGCAAGCGAGCCCCTCTTCCTCCAAGTAGCAGGCAGTGTGTGAGTTACCGGTGGTGTGAGACAGGTGGGAAGTGAAGTTAAAAAACCCCACAAACCACTGTAAATGCATTCATCTACTCACTGAGTCACTTACTTCCACAAGACTGATCCTGAGTCCACAGCTGTATACCTGCAAGAGGCTGTGCAACACAGGAAGTTCCTCTGTTCAAGTGCCTACACCACGGTCTTCAAGAGGAGGCTAGCTCTGTAACCTCAACATCTGCAGCCACAAACCTATTCTACAAACCTTTAGAGAAGGATGTGAATATCTTCCCCCTTCACTGGCTGCAAATAGAGCATACATTTGTATCTCTGTAAAAACTCTTTTGGAATTATTAATCTACATAATGCAAAACCGAAGTGTGCACCCCTGTGAGGACATGAAATGGGTTGCTTTTCCAGGAATGGCACAAATTTTGAAAAGCACTGGTTTGAGTGTCATCATAAAGTCTTTGTCTGTATTAGTGATTTATGGACTATCAAAGAACTAAACAATTATTTTTGTTCTAATACATACTTAACAGTCTTGGGAGGATACACAGTCATTACCTCAACTCAGTAAGATACTGTTTTAGTGAGAGCTATAACCCTCTCTCTTTGAGATGAACATTCATTTAACATACTCTGATAAGGTGACATTTTTAACTTCTAGAGCCTCAGAAGTGAAAGGAAATCACAGTCTGATATTAAAACACATCCAAGAAAAGACAATAAATAATAATCTGTTTCGTATGTTGTTATTGTTTTAATTTCTTTGAGCTCCCAACTCAGAAACAGTGTCTGGTTCACCAACTTGATAAATCTCCTTTCCTAGCTACCGTATTTGATGTGCTGCCTATTTTGCTAGTATTTTTGCTTTGTAAATTTCATAAAAATTAACTCCATTATAGTATCGGAAAAATGTCTGAAATGCTTTCAGTGACACAGAAAACTTCCACAAGACCTTTTTATAAATAGGGAGAGAAATTAGCTGTAACTTTTAAGCATGGGCCTTGTGTGGGATCACTTTTTCCTGACTTCTTTCTGACACTGCTTCTAAAGTTGCTCATTTATCACTAACCAGGTAGAAGTATTCTTTGTGTGTGTGTGTGTGCATGATTTTTAAATGATATATGTATAGACATAAATAATTTCAGGAGCCAAAAAAATGCCAGAGAAATTATTACTTCCAGTGCTAGTGTTGAAACTGTGCCAAGCCCAAAGTTTTGTAAATTAGGCTGTAAGTGTGAAATCCCTCCAGCTGTTAAAAGTATTCCATATCTAATTATATTCACAGTTTTTCAGACTACTCTCCCCATTTGGAGAATCCTGAAACTGCATACTGTGTGCCTGGAAGTGAGGGCCACATGCGTTCTGTGAAAACCTCCAAAACATAAAGAAAGCAAATAGTCAAAATAGATAAGCCACATATTTGTATGGTTTTGTCAGTGTTTTCCTATGTGGCTTCCTTTGTTTTCACAACATTTCTTTCTAAACACCATTTACTGTAATGTGCCCACCCTGTCATTCCAGATGCCCTGAATAGTTATATGTAAGGAAGTGCCTATTTTTTTAAACCTATTTGTACAGGCGGCTAAAACAACAGCTGCATGAGAGCAATGAACCCCCAAAAGGAGGAAAAACTTGTTCGTAGTCCCTGGTCCAGCCTTCAGAAACCAACTGTAAAAGGTCTTTGTGAGCACCAAATAATATTGTCAGAAAGTGGGGAGGCTGCCCATCTGGGGGAATAGGTTAGTGTCAGCCTGATGGGAATTGCCTTTTTTAAAAAGTGCTACTAAACTTCCTGACCCTGCATGTTCACATTGCAACAAAACCAATTAGTTAACATCCTTGTCACTCATTAGTAAAGATAATGCAGGTATTCTCCTGAATGGGAGCCTTGTGATACAAGTATTAAATAAAAAATAAGGAAGTCTTATGCCTTACAGAGCAGCAAAAATTCAGTAAGAATGAGAAGATGTGAAAAATATTTGCCAGCAAAAACGTTTGCCATCATACTTGCCTTGGTTTCCTCTGGCTGAATTAGAATTCTATATATTCCCTATGTAGGAACTTAAATGGTGATACATATATATCCATACATTTTTATATATGTATCTGTATGTATGCAGGTTTGTTTATTCCTTTGTTGTACATCCAAAACTTTATGGAACCGACTGGTATTTTCCAAGACCAAGGTTCCCATTAAAGACTGCTCATTTGTCATTTTTAGTTTGAACACATCTACATTACATGAGCATTTCAGCCATTTAAACTGAAAAAAAAAAGAGTGCAAGTAATTTACCATATCTATTGTCCCATATCACAAATATAATTTTCCACTCAAAGGTCCTTTGAACAGTGACCCTGTGGTACTTAATGACACATACAGCTGGCAGCCTGGACAGTCTCACTCATTTTGCAATTTAAATGGCTGAGAAGTTAAATGCATTGAAACCAAAACACTCAAGAAAGACTGATTAGGTCACGCAAGTAAATCTGTGCCACTCTGCAAGGATATAACTGCTTTATCACAAGTATATTATAACTAGCAGAGGTGGAACCCCACCATCAAACACATGGAAAATCCCACAATGTATTATGAGCAGGAATAGTTCTTCCCCCACCCCCCCCCTCCTTTTTCCAGCTCCTTATTCTCCAGGAGATAGTGACTGCCCACCCCTGACAAAGACGCTTCTTCCACTGCCATTTTGGTCTCTGTGCCCTGGGGTACACCGCCTCTAGACCACTTATGGGCTCGGAGCTGAGGGACCCCCAGTGGAATCATGCTGCTGATGGGTTCCAGCTCTATGATTCCCCAAACCAACTGGTCCCTCTGCTGCTCTTAGTTTGGCCTAGTGGGAGAAAGTTAGTAAAGAGAGCACAGGCAGAGGCTGGCAAGGGAAAAAAAGCAGCATAGGTGGAAAGCGCACGTGTGAGAGACAGCCTCTGCTGTGTTAGTGGGGACTGGAGCAGCACAAGGGCAGGAAAACCTATGCTCTGGGGAACGTACCTAAGAATATGGGAGTGCTGTGTTTTGTACTTTATGAAAGACCCTTGTATAAAATGGGTTTGAAAAGACTTTGAAAATCAGTGCATATGGTAACACACAATGAGATTATGAAGTTGCTGATGGAAAGTGCCCTGCACGGCAAGGACCACATCTTCCTGTGCCATGGTTGGGTGTTGCGCTGCTCCCATGGGTTGCTGCTCTCCCCCGGCTGGTGCCCTCACTGCCCGTAGCCATTCCAGGCAAACCCGAGGATATTCCGAAGCTCAGTGCTACCCATACTCCTGATATCTGTTAAGCAGAGCTGGAAAGTACTTAATAACACATTTTGAGTTTTCCAGAACTTTCTGCCTCTGGTGAGGCCCAGAAGTGCCATGGCTAATATTCTTTGGAAATCTCTGATCTGCAAAGGCAGGGCCTGCCACAACCAGAAAGCAGAGAAGTGTTAACAGCCATAGAAGCAGAAAATACTTTTACAACCTTCCATGACATATCTCAGGGTTTGCACATAGCCAAGGACGTAGCTAAGTCAGAATTACTGATCTGCCTAAAGCTGGGCGCAAGTGGAAAAGTTTTGAAGGTTGAAATTCTCTGAAGTAAAAACATTTGGCACGTTGACCTGAGTGTCCATGCATTATTCAGCTGCTTCTATTTTACTTGATAGTCAGTTGAAAATAAAATTCTGAATGATTTGTTCCATCCTGATTTTGTTTTTATTTTATAATGGACTATAGTAACTTTTGAATAACCCTTTTCATGATTCATTTTAACACTGAAATTAGCAGAACCGGCCCAGTCATTTTCTCAAGATTTCATGGCAATTAGCACATTTTTGTGAAGGATCTCGTTACTGATAAATAGTTTTCACAGAGTAAATATTCAGGCAGTCAATTGAGACAACTGGAGGTAGAAAAGTTCTTATTTTAATGATCTTACTCTACTTTAGAATCTCCTAGCTGTGTTTTTACATGCGAACTCATGGTATTTGTTTTGCTTTCCATGAGCGCCATTCATTAAAAAAATAAAAAATCCCCAAACCACCACCAACATATACATCTGGAGTGCAAAGCCACAGCATTCCAGGCAAAACCCAGTGAATGCACAGGCAGCACAGCCAGGCAAACTGGCGGCGTAGTCCTGCCAAAGGGCCTGGAGAGTGCACACGTACTCTGTGCAGTCAACATAAAATCGCTTCAAAGCTCATGCAAGTGAAATCTGTTTGATTGCTGATGCTCAGATCAATCTCACACATGGCATGTCTAGTGCTTTTGTTTACTGACCTATGAAAAAGATTGTTGGAAGGGTTTTGGTTTGGGGTTGGGATTTTTTTTTAATTCCAATACATACAAAAAACTTCACTCTGCTGCTGCTGCGATTAATCATTGTCAGATTGTAGGACTGCCCTGATTGGTTTATGTGTATTGCATTTCAGTTTTCTAATTCTAAAAGGGTGTTTTATTTATTTGCTTGCCACAAACCATAAACACCCATTAAAACCATAGATAAGAAGAACTGTACAAGACAATACCCTGCTGTAAAACAGCAGTGAAATAAATGTACATAGAGATGCCGTGCCTAGTAAACTAAGCTGATGCCCTAAGGTTTCAGGCGCAGTAGCTGGGGCAGTTAGGCAAATCAATACATTACTTTGCTCAAGCTCCTGTCCAAAAGCTTTGTGTGTTCAAACCCTGGCCAAGATAATCCAGCGTATTTTCTTCAGGGACAGGTGTCAGGCCTCCAGCATTGAAATAAGCCTGCCATTTACAGCATCCCATGCCAATGAAAGGTTTTCAGGAAACCCAAAAAACAGGGATGTCTGCAGGAACAAGAGGTATACAAAGACTTCTAGCTAGGCTGACCAGCAGGGAAGTTTTAAACTAGCTAGCTCTCTCTTCATGCATTCACTGCCATGAATGGGAATTACATTTTATTTCCTTGGATTAAGTTAAATATTTCATTATTTTGAACATTTTTGAAAGCATCTTTAGAAGAGAGTGAAGTGCAATTGTCACGTGTTCTGCATTTTGCAGTGAGAAACAAGAAATTTACCATCTAAGCCAATGCTTTCTTATGCCGTTTCTTGACCACGTATCACTTGGGTATGAGGAAAGGACACATAGAACCACTTCAGTGCTTGGGTAACTGAACCTGTCAGAATAAAATATGCAAACTTTGAATGTAATGAAATTAATTTTTATTTAAATCAGAATGAGAATAAAAATATATTCTGTATACTAAACTGATAGGAATATCTTTAGATCAAAGATACTGTAGATTTCAATTCTTTTCATTTCAGATATCAGTCTTTATATTCCGATATATAATGTGTGAAATCAAAGATGTATTTTTGTGGTAAAACTCAAAAACACGTGTATCTTGTCATTCCCTTTGGAAACAAAATGTTTTTAAAATTGGGGCATTCCTCAGAAACTTTTGATCTTGACAGAGCAGTATATCTATTAAAAAATTTATAGCCAGGGCTGGTATGTAGCTATGCATAGCCAGAATACAAATTCAGTTGTCTTTGCCTTTTGCCATGCATGTAGATATTTCTCCTTTCTGTAGCATATGTTTATGCCACTTTCTTTAAAATTGCAAGTGTTACATCCCAGTCCTGCCACTTGTTCTGCGTTACTGCACCTATGTTTCCTTTGATGTCATGCCTGTTTAATAGATTAGTCAAGCATATGCGACAAATAGATTTTCTTTGTGAAATATATTATCTAATAAATCTTTGATAGATGACAAAATTGTTGGTGTGGTTTTGGTTGGCTTCAGTCTTCCTCTGAGATCAGGAAAAGAATGTTTTGATAAAATAATCAGTCAAATATATCACAACTTTTTCTATTAAACTTTAATGTTTAGAGTGTGTAGTAGCCCCTCATACAGTAAGGGATAACAAAAAAAATAATTTTCTGGATTGCAAAAAGCATTTTCATCACCAAAGAACTGCACCCATTCGAAACCTTACAAGGCCATTTTTCATGGGCAATGAAAGTGGAAGTGCTGCAGCATCTGCATGTTTGGCAGCTGCTATGGTGAGTTCTTAGGGCTGCAGAAAATAGACACTGTAGAAGTTCTCAAACAGAACATAACCAGTCATAGGGTAAAATAAACTCTAAACCTACTTCTTTAGATTGGAAACATAGCAGTTAATTTTAAATGAAAAAAAGAAAAGAGGAATTTTATGCTGCATGTTGTGATGATACTCCTACAGAATAGGTCTATATAGCTTCTATGAAATAGGTTCTGTTGATGCAGGTAAGTTCTCTATGTCCTTAATTAGATAAAAAGTGTGTTTCAGGGATTTTTTTATTATTTTTAAGTGAAGTGTAGAGAGCTGTAAGGAACTTGGAGAGAGAGAAGTTCAGTACTCCCTCTGAGGCTTACAAGGTTTGAGTTCACAGGAGGCATCAGGAATGGGCACATCCTTTGCAATGATAGACCCTGGGAAGTCCTTTCTTGTTCCCAGGTGCATTCAGTTCTAGAAGTCCTGCCCCAAGCTTGTATCACAGTTGTGTGTGGGGTACCTGGATGAGACCCTGAGCATAATTTTCCCTGAGGGTCACGTCCCCTCCTGCCACGTACGGCTGCTGCATTGTACCCTTTGTGCACCACATGGGAGTTGACTGCAGCTGGTTCCTCCCCTGTTGCTGAGTATATCTAGAATTGTGAATGTGGGACATGGACAGCCTGTCTTCACGCAGGACACCAAAGTATACGTCTAAGCTAGTTGTCCTTTCCCTTTATCTTGTCCTGAGATAGCTGTTTCAGATAAGCAATTTGTCCTTATAAGTGATTTGCCTCTGCTTATTTATTTCTAATGACCATAAAGGAGGCTGGACATGGCCAGCCAAGAGCAAGTACCTCAATGTAATAGGAGCAGACAAGGGGGCCAAAGGAGCTTTGGTGCTCAGGCCCCAGCATTAGCACTGTGAGCAGGTCAGCAGGGTTGCTTGAGCTCGTGGTTCAGAGCTGTCTGCAGGACCAGGCCAGGGTTAACACCCTTATGTCCCCACTAGTTGGGGAGGGTTGGCAAGCATTTTGGTCTTGGAAGTAGAGGATCTAGTCTCATTGCCTGCTAGAGGAATCCAGTTTGGACTCCCTGAAATTCCTCTGTAAACCAAACCAACGTGCAGTAAGGTGCAACAATGAAAGGATTCACTTCAAAAAGATTCACTTATAAGCTGCCCAGGGGTAATGTGGAGTCTCCTTCTCTGGAGATATTCAAGACCTGTCTGGATGCCTATCTGTGTGATTTGTCCGAAGGAACCTGCTTTGGCAGGGGGGTTGGACTTGATGATCTCTTGAGGTCCCTTCCAATCCCTACAATTCTGTGATTCTGTGAAACCATATTGCTGTCTGCAGCCAAAATGCTGATGTAGGCAGAGTCTTAGCCAACCAACTTCCACATGACTACAGTTGCATAAGGTAAATCTTGACCAGCCAATATAAGTTTGAACCTTATCTACACATTTATTTTCTCATGAATGCATTTTGGTTCAATCAAAACTAAAGTAAAAGAGCACAACCATTTTTTAGGTTTAGGTTCACAAGTTACTGTAGCCTGTCCTTGCCATGATCAACTGAGGGGACGTGGAAGCTAGATATTTTGGGGAGGACCTTCAGGAATATACCTGAGGGTGACAGAAAAGCAACCAGGAATTGAACAGACCATGCAAAGATAGGGATCTATTAAAAATACCCCATTATACTTTAAAGTACATGTTCCCACAACTCATTGGAGGGGAGAGAAAAATTTACATTTATAAATATGTATGGAACACAGGCACTTAATTTAATGCACAGAGAACTCTCTGAGTAAAACATGGATTTGAGCTGAAGTTACATGAACCCTTAAGTAGCAGTTTTCATTCCTCATTCATCCTTCTCCACCAAATAAAACTTCTCAATATAAATACAGCAAAGCTGTGAAAATAGTTTCTTGGAAGAGATAAACAGTTAAGGTAGTGAGGTGCAGCCTTTATCTAGCCAAACTGCACTTTCTATGCCTATAATACCAGAGACTTTCTCGGAACCTCTGCATACGTTCGTGTGTATGCATGCATAGCTGTGTGTAACAGAGCCCTGGGTATTAGATTGCATCTGCGTATCCTTATCGATCTGCTATGGGCTCTGCATCCTTAGAGTAGGAAGATGTTTTCTTGTATCTCTTTCTAGTGTAATTTGCAGGGCTGCTCAGGCGTAAGAGACTGACTTTGGTTCTGCTTGATGCATAATTTTTTAATTAGAAAACAGATCTCTGAGCACGATTTAATCTTCTCTAGCAGGCAGATCAGCTATTTATACACGCACACATACATTTTCCTTTATCTAACAAGTATGCCATGTTGTGGTCTCTGGCCACGTGGCCCAGCCTTGGATTCTTGGAAGCCAAGAAAAAGACATTCCTTCATTTCGCAGCAGCAGGATCAGGCGAAGACATAAAAAGTAGTGAAAAAAGTCCTTTCCTGGAGAACTCCTGGTCTTGCCTAAAGAAAGTAGCACTAAGTATTTTACAAGAAAGCCTGATCCTGCAGTCTAATTTTTGACATGATGTAATAGGAGCATGAACTAAACAACAAGAGAGAAGGGGGAGGAATTAAGGACATGGATAAAAGTACTAAGAGCATGCATTTCTCCAGCCTTGTTATTTGTGCATCTTGGTAGCTCTGCTGAACACAGAGATGTAGTTATTAATTTATTTATTTTAACACTTATTTTGTCACCTATACTAATAACTACAAGCAGTTGTGGAACTTAAGCCTGCTGTTGTGAGACCTTTTCTCCTTTCCTAGTGTGCAGTTTCTTTACAGGTATAGTGAAGTGGCTAGGTATGATATGTAAGGTTTGCTGGACATTGGTGCTGACTTCCTCTGCCAGGTCCTGTCCAGAGCCCACTGTCCAACAACATCTGCTACCTGTACATGGCAGATGGAAAGCAGGACGCGGAGTGTGGCCAAGCCTTCAGGAGATCCTTTTTCTCCTCTCATTTGCCCAGTTACAAAGCACAGCTTTCAGCTTAGTCCTGGAGATGGGTACTGGGAACAGTGGTTGCAGAGCACTTCGCAACGGGCTTGGCCATCATGAGCTGTCCAAGAAGCAGACAGGGAATGGAGACTGCAGGCATTTGGGGTACAACAGCACAGCAGCACTACCACCCTTAGCAACCAGTGAGAGCACTACTTTCATGGCAGCTCCAAATCTCTGTTTCCACCCCGTGGGGTGAATAATGCCAGTTTCTACTTGTCAAATAAACAAATTCTTTCTTCAAATGAGGCTATGTTCCCTGCCCATGCCCACAGCACATGTGTGCACTGGACTGAGCGCTCAGTGTGGCTCTCGGGGTGTGGGAGATGCTGCCACGCACACAAACCCGTGAAGCAGCATTCTTTCTTCAAGCGGATTTTGCAGTTCTCTGCAAGCCAAATCAAACATTAATAACATTCAATCAACATTTCCATATGTAGATATTTTTATCAAACCACATTCCCTTTCATTGTTATTTTTCCGGACTGCTTTGGTCTCTTGCACGTATACATATTGAGCAAAGCAAATAGCAGTGTAGCTTTATGAAATGTTACTTAACGTTTATGAGTGTTTTTTAAAGTTTCTGATTTTGTTAGTCTTGCCAGTACCAGTAAATGTGTTTGAAGTCCTTCACATGTTGCTTTGTTTATAGTAGAAGCACCAGATTTTGCAGAGGAGCACATCTCCCTATTAAAAAAAATAAAAAGGCTAAGTTTTATTAAATAAAAGTCTTCAGAAGGGTCAGTTGCTCCATAACAAGAAAAAAAAAACCCAAACAAAACACCACCGTTCCTGTCCATTTTCGTTAATGACCTCATGAGTTTTGCTAGTTAAAACTGAAAGCAAAGAAACCAGGACTGATGCTTAACTGGCAAGAAGCCAGTACGATGAAATTAGTAACATATGTTGAAGAACCCATTTGTAACAATTTTTCCATTTAAAAAAAAAAAGAAAAAGAAAAAAGTGGCAGCTTAAAACCACTGACAGGACTGTCTTTTCTTTTTTCCTTTCTTTCTTCTCGTCCCTCCCCCCCTTCCCCTTTACTACATGGGACACTCTGGCTTACATCCAGCTGTGCGGTACCAAACTTGTCTGGGGGTTCAGATTAATGCTTTATGCAATTTTAAGCGATCCTCTTGCAGCTGCTGCTCCAGGGAACAGCGTAGCGAGCGCGTTCGCTCTGAGGAGCCAGTGGCAAAACCACAGAGGCAGCAGCCTCCCCTTGGCAAAGAACAGACGTGGCACACGCTGCACTTGGCCCATCCTCAGCACTTACCTTACCTTGGAGCAATGTGTGGGGCACTGCCCCAGCTCCCTGCCACCCAAACACCAATTCAGCTCACTTGATTTGTGAGTCTTCTGGCCCCCTTGTTCTCTGGTCACATAGAAGCAAATCTTACCTATTGGAACCTGCAGTTCAGGTGGAGAAGTGAGCACCTTGGTCCCAAGAGGTTGTGTCTCTCATTGCCCTCTGGAAAATGTCACCTCCCTGTATTTTGTGCTTCCTTCTCAGGCATTGTCTTGTTCCTGCTGCTGTTGGATGAGGGGGTTTTTCCCACTCCCTCTAGAGAACACATTGTGTGTTCTCTGGGGCAAAGCACCGTCTCTTGCCAAGTTCCCCATCAAATTTTCTGTGTGAAACTCCTGGCACACTGGGGCTTCCTGGTACTGCTGGGATTCTCCCACTAAGAGGATTCAGTGCCTAAGGGATGCCCAAGCCAGAAATGGTTTTGGTCATTAGAGGAGATGGAAGGAGACCATTGTGTTCCGAGAAACTGCTGCTTGGGATACAGGAGACCTCTTAGGCAAGTGAGTTGGAGAGGTATTGTAAGGATACCTTGGAGCATTTAGCTGGGCACAGGGAATGGCACAAAAGGGGATTTTCAGCTGTGGGAGTGCAGTGAGATGCCTGGGGAGGTAAAGGAATGGAAGGGAATGAAGCTGTCCATGTCCAACAGGTTGCAGGTATTGAATGATGCTGAAGATGATTCAGGAAGTGAAGCAGCAGCACTGCAGAGCGGGTGGAGACACCAAACAGGCAAAACAAGGAAAACAGAGTTAAAGCTGCCAGATGCTACAAATGAAATGAAAGTTTTCTAGGCAATTAGTGCTCATAGTGAGCTGGGAAAACATGTTAAAGCCTTTGCAATAGTGGACTGAATTCCTCTTTGTGTAATCTCATTGACTTCAGTGAGTTGTAGAGGGTGGTACCGTGCTGAATTTGGCCTAAAAATCAAAATAGAGCTAAGTGCAGCTATCATGCTGTGCCCTGAGTTGGAAAGAAATTGCATGGACTGTGAATAGGAAAATCTTCAGTCATCAGTTCATTGTATGACTTCAGTAGAAAAGGAAAACAGGTGGAGCAGAGTGGGTGGAGAAGACTGAGTGTATGAATGAGGAGAGAAATCCAAATTAGTTGCAGTGTTTGGAGACTGTATGAGGTGCTAGCTCCATTTCCTCTGTAAAACTGGACACTTTGGGTCTCCTCACAGAAAGTATACTGCTGCTCTGGAGATGGGACAATGCACAGGAAACGTTTGAGACAATAAATCTGTTTTCCACTGGAGAAATAAAAACAAGATAACAATGTAATGTGCAGCATTTTTATAACTGGAGATCTGCAAGGGCTTCGTTGACACCTACAAATATAATTTCTGATAGAAGGTAATAGGCACAGCAGGTGTTTAAAATACACTCAGCACAAAGGAGAATGGAAACTTTTTGAAGTGTTTCAGCAGTGAGAAGGTGTCTAGATCACAAGGTGATCACAGCAATGGCAAACCCAGCCACCTAGTATTGTTTAATACTTGCACTGTACCCTGGCCAGGGTGCCACTTAGTTACAAGAACACTGCCCTGGGTGCAGAATTATAGAACAAGTCTATAGAGGCTGTACACTACCTTTTATTAAAAAGTCGCTGAAAATTAGGCACAAAAATGACAATAGGAAAAAAAAAGGTGCTTACAGAAATGTTTAGAGCACAAAGTGGAGGCTGGGTTGAGGTTATTTTGAAAAGAGATAGGTTAAGACAGCTCTGGGTTTTTAGGAATGATGCATTTACAAGGGCACATGTTACGGTGTCTGAGTAGAAGGTCACCTTCTCCTCACTGTGACTTACTGTGTATATTCAGGTTAAGCCACATGCCTATTAATTTTGAACTGCCTTCTTATTGTTATTTAATGGTTTTGGTACTGAATAACTGTTATTCTGCCTTAATCTAATTCTGTCTGACTTCAGGAGTCAGTTCTTGCAATTTTCAGCAGCAAGTTGAAAGAAGTATTTCTAGGTGCTTATGTCTGATCCTGTATCAGTTATTTGAAGCTCTGTGAAAAATGGGCTTCTCAGCATCGCCATCAAAAAGAAAAGGAGGTTGCCAATTTATGTCAAACCCAAACAGAAATTTTGGTATAAAATGACAAACAAGGAAATTAAATAAATGATCATTTTTCTAAGCACAAAGATTTCACAAACAACAGGGGACCATCTTTAGATGGATAATCACATTATTTGATTTCATTTTAACCTTCATTCTGAGCAGGAAAAAGTGGAATTTGAAGCAAGTTCAATGCTTTACAATGTTTTAACAAATCCTTATTTTGCAACCAAAACTACTAATGGAATTAAATCTTCGTTTGCAAATAAACTTGCAAAAAACCCGTCATTTTTTCTGATGATTACTTACATTCCTTTTCTCTCAAATTTGACCTAGAGTTTTTCAGGATAAACATGATTGAAAACCCAACCTCAATCACGTCAATAGCCAAACCCCATTGACTGCAACATAGTCACAATGTTGTGTACTCAGTGAATTAGTTGTGAGAGCTCTGCTCAATCATTGTCTGTTCTCATCATCTCCTTTGGCTGGTCATGGAAAGGGCACAGCCCTTGATTCCTAGTAATCACTTCCAAAGTTAAATTAATCCAACTTTTAAAAGGAACTCTGTAGAGCAGCTGTTTCATTCTCAAGGTAGTTAATTGGATGAAAATGAAACTGAGACTCCATTATTCTGCATTTTACTTTGGCAATTTTTAGGCCCTCTTTTTTTCCCCTTTACTTGAAAAATGCATAGCGTTAACTTATATTCACAGATTTGCAAATCTCTCTTTTATATAACCATTAAAACAGTTTTTCTTAGACTTCTGCACATTACATAAAACTGTTTTTATAACAGTAATTTATTAGGTTAAGTTGGAGAGCTTTTACTGTTCTTTATATAAAAAGACTGGGCTGATTTTGGATCTCTTTAATGTGGCCCTTTAGATGTAGTAGCTCTGACATTCAAACTTACTTGGAATGTACGCCCAGTAGCCTGGTATTGTGCAAAATATGCCAAAGAAGAACCATTGCCTTCAGAAAAAAAAGGGCATTGTGCTTTCCTACGTTCTTGCACTACACATAGCCCAAGGAGTAAAAATGCCAAGTGACTGTCCATGGAAAAGGGGTCTGATGCCCCAAAAGACAGTATTGTGCAGCCTTCTGTGCTGAGGTAGATCTGCAGGCCACAGTAAAATGATTGGGTCCAACAGGGAAAAGATCTGCTAAGAAGAAATGCTGAATTGCACACTTAAAATGGCTAAGGTGCAAAGATGTAATCAGCTGTCAGAGATCAGGCAGCAGGAGGAAAGAGGTTTTTCCACCCTCTTGTAGGAATCCCTTATGCAAGGTCATGAATGTTCCACCTCACCTGTAGGATGTCCCACAAGATACAGCTCTACATCCATCACCATATAATTAATCTCACCAGACCTGTAAGAAATTACACACTAATCAGGATAGGATAATTTAGGTCTAACAAGCCATTGGAAAGCACTCTGTGCAATGATTCCATCTTCCTTTCTTTGCATGCATAATTTTGAGGACAGAAACCTGTCTTTGACTCAAATAATACAGCTTGGTTCCATAAGGACTTTGTAAATCCAGACAGTTACAAATCTTGTTTTATTAGTATTGTTCATTGGAGAAAATAATTAATGCAACATGTATTTTTCTCCCATGACCAAGTACAAAATAAATGCTGAGGTGAAAAAACATAAATACATGCAATTACCCAACACAGCAAAAGTCTTACTTTGTGTCTCCAAGGCAGGTGGTTTGGCACACAAGGTATTCTTTTCTTTCTTCATTTCCTCCCTTTTAGGATGGGAGAGTGTTGAGGTCACTGTTTCTTGTTCAGCATCTCTGGCAAAGTCCAGCACAGAACTGTCACAGGAACTGGTGGTTGTGCTGGGACTGAATGAAAATCCTAATATGACTAGAGCTGCTATGATCCCTTTCATGGCGAAGCTGGCATAAAGATGTTGTCCTTCAGGAATTTCTGCAATTTCCCAGTTTCCAACTTTCCTTGTCCTTTCAGTTGTTTGTGGGGCTGTTCTTTAAAGTTGGATCAGCGAGGTGGTATTAGTTAAAAGGAAGCCCTTAATTTAAATGTTTACTGAGAAGTACTTGACTCTAGTCATCCCCTGTTCTTTACATTTTTGGGGGCATCTCTTTGACCTGGATATCAAATACACCATATGCCATCACTTGCTCTGGTGGAACACCATTTCAGAGCTAAAATCATGCAAGGAGCTGGGAAATACAAGCCCATAGCCATATTTTCAGCTTTTGATATCATGTGTCGAATGATTTAATGAGATATTTGTGGGTTACTTTAACTGGGGCTGAATTCTGGCTTGCATTTCTTTGTGGTCTGTGTTGTAAATATGGAATGAAGCTCTCCAGAAGTGAAAGTCAGCACTGTATAGCCTGCATGATCTAACATTAGGCTTAAGTCATTTTAACTTTTGCTGAACTCTGCTAACTAGCCATTTTAGGGCAAAACTGCTATAAATAATACAATTTGCAAGATGTAAATCAAGGTTGCAAATACTCACTTTAACCATTCAGCCTAACAAGGAATCAACGCTACATACTGTAGCTGAGATGAATATCTAAATTAATAGGAATGTCCCTACAGTTCAGCCTTACAGATCAAGTTGCCTGGCAGGAACTGTAAAGCAAAGTGAAAGATCGAGATAAAATATAAGTATATTCATTCTCTCTGGCTTTTGAAATTGCTGAAAATATGAAAAGTGATAATGAACTTTATAAGCACTTCCTGCAGTATTTCACAGCCTGTATTTCATTTTTGTGCTATAGTAAGTCTTTTCAGTACCAAATACTTGATTGCTTTTCACTGGTGATTTATTTGTTTTTAACATGAAATCCAGGACTTGACTAATACACCTCACCACATTATTTTAGAAAGCGAGTTACCCTTTAAAGAAGCACAGCAAGGTTTATCATAGAAGTTGTGAGGTTTTTCACCCTTTATAAGTGAAGACACAGGGTGAGGTTTGGGGGTTTTTTGTACTAGACTAAAATTAAATAAATGTTGCATAAAAATATGGCTACCAAAGTGGAAAAAACACAGCATGTACTAAAAAGAGAGGCCTGAATTTAAGGTGGGTTTTTTTTTAGTCAGTAAGTCTGTCCTTGATGTATCATTTTGCTTCCTCTGAATTCCTTTTGAACTGAAACAGTGAGGAACCACCATGTGAAAATAAGGCTATTATAATACTATCATTTCAATTCTTGAAATTCTAACTTGTATTCCTGATGGAAAAGTCCTCTACAAGCATGGCACGTAGCATCAGTTTGATTTAATTCAATCTATTACAGTTTACACTAATGAAAGCTGTAGCTTTGTTAATACTTTGTTAGAGTAGGTAGGCATAGCTAATCCCATCTCTTAAAGCAGTCTCTTGCATCCCAGGAGAGTCTCTTTCCACCCTCACAGAAATGGCCTGTCCACGCAACCCCCTAATGTACCTGGGATAACTTCTGTTGATTCATGTAGGATTCAGACTTGTCCTTAAATCCTAGAGCAAGAAAAGAGGCCAGGAAGAGGCAGTGCCATGTGGCAGCTCTGTTGCACGGTACATGACGATTTACGTGGGGGGAAAATAAATAACTTGTAAGCAAAAGAGTAGCTTCTGAACTCAGAGCTACGAGAGGACCAAACGTGAAGGATTTTCTCATTTGCACCTTTGATGACTTACAAAGTCTTGTGGCACCATTTCAACAAAGCACTTTGGCATGTGGTCAGTTATAAGAGGGTAAGTCCCCCTCTACCAAGCAAAGCACTTGAGAGCTTCAACCATGTTAAATGGTTGCACCGAAGTCAAATGAATGTAAAGTGATTTAGAGCGAGACTTAAAGTTAAGTCCACGTTTCATAGATTGATAGCATTTAAGGCCAGGAAGAATGATAATAATCATGTAGCTTGACCTCCTTCATAACACAGGACCAAAGAATTTTGCCAAGTGTTCCCAATATGAAATCCATCGCTGCTGCCTGAGCTGTAGCTGTGCTTTCAGAAAGACAGCCAGCTTTGATTTAGAGACTTCACAGGAGAGAGAATCCATTGTATTCCTAGATAAGATTTTTTCAGGAGTTAAGAACCTTCATTGAAAAGAGCTGTGTGCTTGAATGCTAATGTGAATTTGCTGGGATTCAGCTTCCCTCCAGACCTTTTCTGATAAATTAAAAAGTCAGATTGTCTATTTTTCTCCCTCTTTCTAAAGTAGAATCCTTAGGCCATCACTGTATCAATTTTTCATCTGCACTTTTTAGTGACTAAATTAAGATACTACTTTTCTCTCACTTTGGTCACTGAAGTTGTGTTTGTAGTCCCTTTTCTGAGCAATTTTAAAATTGCCAACATCCTACTTAAATGTGTACAGCAGAAGTGGACAGAGTCACCTTACAGTTGTCAGTAATTTGTGGTAGTAAGCCTCCTTTGTTTCTGAGGTCAGCATTTGCTGGCTCATCCTCTGTGTTGCCCTGGGAGCTCTTGCTTATCTATTTGCACAGCAAAATCCTTTTCTGAGTCACTTTCTGCCTAATGATTGTCCAGGATTCTGTAAACTAGTTTCTGTAAAACTGTATTTTTCATTCTTCATGTGGCATTTAGCAGTGATACTGGTGAAGCTACCAATTATTCATCGCTACCAATTTTGGTGTCATTTGCAGTGATTTTCTCTCTTCTATAAAATTTCAAAGACCCGAATCCTGATAAACACCAAACCTGTGCCTATTGAATTACTATTTATTACATATATTCTCTTTTTTGAGATGCATTGCCTGCCAGAGGAGGAAGAGAGAAAAATGTATGCTCTGCTGTTTTGCATAGAGATATGATCAACTGATCCCCTGTGTAAAAGAATAAGCTGACAAAAAAACCAATAGAAATTAAAGTATACCATAGAACCTCTTTCTTATTAATTCATAGTGTTGGAGGCAAATTTTTCACTCTGAATTTAGTTATTCATGTGAACTGCTTTAACAGTAGGTATTTCCTATGGCTTTCGTCACATGGCTTTCCATGAGAAAGGGAATTGTGTGGATGTGGATGAATGTTCCAGATTTAGTAAATATCATGAAGAAGGGGTTTTAAAAATATATGAAGGTTTGAGAATCAATTGATTTCACTGCAGATTGCTGATTGAAGAGGCAATGTGACAGTGTAACACTGAGAGATTAATTTTAGCTTCAGAAATAACTGTCACAATGGTGAGTTTTTAATCGCCTTTCTTAAATGAAATTATTTTTCAGCTGGCTGCTTTCCCCTTTTACTTTCTTTCTAAATTAGAATTATTGGCACAAGAAATTACACCAACTTCTACATCAGGTGTGAAAAACAGGCTCAAACCTAAATATAAGCCTGACACTTGAGAGACAAGAGTTTTATGGTGTCCCAGGTCACTCACCGCCTTGCACAGTTTGCATTTCTTCCTTGTGTCTGAGTTTTCACTTTATAAAACAAGACTAATAATCTTACCTCCTTTTTCAAAAGCACTTTGAGCTCTGTCATGGAAAAATACTTTCTCAGAAGCAGAGTTATTAATTATGCAGACCCTCTGTAGCTTCAGTCTTTTCACATAGTGGGTTTACTTTGGGTAAGGACACCTATGTGGAGACAGGCCATTCTCTCCATCAGGCAACTTCTCTATCAGACAAGCTCCTGTGCATGTACCTCAGCCACAGAGAGGTCAGTGTCTAGTGGTCTAGGACACTGACTGGCTGACCAGTCAATCTAAAAGAAGACGTAAAGCAGAGAAACAGCATGTTTTTCCTTTCCTGAAGGTCCAAAGGTGAGGAAGGGAAGGGATTATTACACACGTGGCTTAGTTTTTATATAAAACCCCTTCCATCTCTAAGCATCTCTGTTTACCAGCAGGAATTATTATTCACTGTGGGGGAAGGAAGGGATGTGAAGTAGATGAAAGCTGGAGACTCGCACAATGTCCAGAGAACTTTTACTGCTGGAAGCGTGCAGGGTGGAAAGCAATAAAGATGGAAACCCTCAGCTCTTACACAAACTGCAATTTACCAAGCAATAGCTTCATCATAACCCGTAGCCACATAACCCCAAATTCTCTCCCTGCTTCCCACTGTTCCTACAGTCTCCAGGGCTCAGTGTACTTGTGGCTTCCTTATTTTTCTTTCCTTTTTTTTTTTTTTTTTTTTTTTTTTTTTTTAAGAAACATATATCATGATGTGTTTTCTTTCCTTTTTAATAAAAATATCAAAGGAATACTTATCGATGACTGAGGAGGGAGCGCTGAGGTACAGTCTATTTTTTAACTGGAACATGCACCATGCTGTGACACACTCATCCAGGAGCAGGAGAAGATTGATGGCTAGACATGTGGAGAGAACTGCCACTGATTGAAATCAGACAACTGCAAACTGTGAGGGAGATCCAGGGGAAACCATTTTAACCACAGTAGTCCAGTCTCCACACACTTGAACAGGGTCTTTCCTCTGCCTGAAGCCTGCACTGTAGGACACAAAGAAACTAGGCTGTGCAGTGAGGCCAAAGGCAAAATATAAAACTATGACAACTTGGAAGATATATGTGTACGTCTCTATCTATCTCACCTCTGTAAATGATTTCCTTCACTAACAGATAATAGATCAGAAATTTCATTCCTCAAGTACCAGTCATCTTCTTACACCCTTCAGATTCTTTTGCAAAGACCAGAAGAAAGCAGGAGGGGGGGGAAGCTTTCAAGTAGGAAAAAAAACCAAAAAAAAAAACTAGAACAGTACTAGAAACCTGATTTTTAGAGGTGCTGAGCACCTGGAGTGTCAATTACAGTTACAGGGAGCTGGAGCTGTTCACCACGGCTGAAGACATTGGGCTTCCTGCAGCATAATATTGTGAAATATTTATTTAATTCCGTGTTTGGAACCGTATCTCTCATTTGATGCAAAATAGGGAGAAGTGAAAGAGGTGATGTGGAAGGGCGTGTTCCCCAGCACCCATCACAGAGGCTGCTGGGGTGGGTGTTGGTAGCAAAAGCGCAGCCATGCACTTGCACTGAGACATTTTTATTTCATTACGGGTGTCAGTTTACAGCCATTAGCTAAGCAGATTGGCCTGGACCAAAATGCCTCCTTTTTGTGTGCCTGCATGTGTCTTATCACTAGATCTTGCTTCCATTATTCAAGTCTTAAAAAAAAAAGGAAGGAAGGGGGGGAAAAAAAGGAAAGAAAAGAGGAGAAAGGCTTTACGTGCATTATGTTTTGTGGCTTGTCTCTGTCCTCTGGCCAGAACAGCCTGAAATACATTTTATTGGAAATCATTACCTAAATTCCAGCCCTGAGGAGAATATTGATCTCTCGTGCATAATGGTTACCAGACTGTGGAAAGTAGCAGAGAGGGCTCCAAGCAGGCCGACACAATGTTGGTGACAATTCATTATTTTTCCCCCAGTTAGGATGCTGGTTTAATATCCTGCAAAAGGCACTTAACGCCAGCCCTTTCATAGCATCTGTCCGGTGGCGGGGGGCTGCTCCTCGGGTGGTGGGCTGGCAGGCACGTTGGAGACCTGCTTGGCCAGAGGCTGCTGGCAGAGCCCCGGCATTCCCCTGGCGCCCTGCACGCGCTCACCAGCTGTCCCAACTTTCCAGGGTGCTCCTCAATTTTCTAAATATGTGCCACATAAAAATAAAATTTCAGACAGCGATGTGCCGAGGAGCCCGGTGCCTGCAGTGCAGAATTCATTCATAGTGTCCGCAGCCCATTATTCCCACATTCCTCCTGTAGAGCTATCAATTTCATCTCTGGCCAAACTGGAATTTGAATCTTAGGAGCAGAATGAAGCAGTGGTGGTGCAAGTACTCTGCATTCCTTTTTTTTTTTTTTTTTTTTCCTCACTCTTTATTGACTGCCCTTTCCTCCCCTCCCTGGCAAGAAATGTTACGTTTGTTTTGCGCTTGCAGGCATGAGTTGCTTGGAAAGAGCCATGTGAGTAACTCCAGATTCCCAGATTTGGTAAATTCCAGGGAAATAAAAATTTGCAACTGTCCGTTAGGTTATAAACTACCTCCTAGAGAAAACTACAACCTCCTTCTCCTTTCCCAGAGTAAAACTGCCAGTTGCTTGATGCATTTCTCACCCACCAGCTCTCACAGGGAAAGAAGGGAAATCAGCATTTGGCTAATGAGTTTTCTGCTCATCTCGTAAAAGGCGTGATGATCTCTCTAAGTTTCCTTGTGTTTGCCATTTCAGTAACTAGAGGCACAAAACTTTCTACAGATATCAGTGGCATTTAATTAACACAGTGACTTGGACTCGTGCCCCCGTGCTGCAAAACGCCATGGGGAGCGTGATCAAGCCAGCTGCCCGGGCATCGCAAGTGCACTCAGAAGGGTACCAAGAAATTACAGAGGCAGTTTGGTTCAAATCTTGCTCTTTTTCCCCGACTCTGAGCTATTTTCAATCTACCTTCAAAAAACTGTCAGCAAAAGGTTAACCCATTGCACCGAAACAACAAAACAAGAAAAGGCTGCTCATGTGAAGGAAATTGGGAAAGACAAAAAGAGCTTTTAAGAAGTAATGAAGGAACTGAAAAGCAATGTCATTGTGGACTTCAAGGCTGTTATCTACATCCAGATCTACTACCTGCTTCCTATGATTATCAAATAAAATCACATACCCCCAAAAGAATGTTCTCATCTAAAGTTTTCATACCTTAAAAAAAAAAAAGTCTTCACAAATTAAAATAAATATTAAGTGACCAACTCTGTTTAACCAATAATAGGAAAATCACTGACAGTGGATCTCAGATATTCATCTGGACACAGTCCTGAGCAACCAGATATAGGTGGCCCTCCTTGAGCAGGGGAGTTGGACCAGATGATCTCCAGAGGTGCTTCCAACTTCTATCATTCTGCGATATTCTATGATTCTATGACTGCATGATGTAGATGAAAGGTGCATAAAAATTTATTTAATTGGTATTAAAATGGTTGCACAGCATTGCCCATTGCTGACGCAGGAGCACTTAAAGATCAGAGTCGAATGCTAATAATTTGAGACAGACAAAAGGATACTGTTATTCCTGTTTTACAGTGTGAGAAATGTTAGAACTCATCACATATTATATTAGCTACCTCGAAGCTACACATTTGGTCTAAGACTAAAGTCTAGGCTCTTCTCTTATCATCTCTCTATAAAAATAGCAGAGGGTGCTGATGTGTCCCATATCTCTTGTGTGGAGTGGGCCCTGAGGCAAAGCTCTCTATTCGTTCATGCTCAAGGTTTGTCTTGGAAGGAGCCTGGGGCAAAATTAGCACCTATGCAGAGACATATAGCTAGAGAACATTTAGTCCATGCCAAATCTGGAAAGGGGAGTGAAATGCCTTCTAGCTGCAGCGTGATGGACAGAGCCTAAGCAACCATCTTAGAGCAGAAATTCCTCTCCTAGATCATAAACTCCAGTGAGATGGACCTGGGTCTTGATGACTTGGTTAAGAAAGTCAATTACATAGAAGGTCCATGGTAGAAATAGAAGTTGAACTATGCTTTCCAAATATTCTGGTCTGGCAAGACAGACTTTGGCTAACGATCCTCCACTAGGAATATCTATAGATTCTTGCTTATCATTTTCCAAAGCATAAATTCAGCAGTTCAGCACAGTCTTTCCTGGTTTCCCCTGGATTTAAGTAATTTTCATTCTGAAATTGAGAGGCATATGGAACATGTAAGTGAAATCTTGTGAGAATTCATATGTAGTTTGCAGGAACAGACATGCTACAGAATCACTACACTATTACCATCTATCTGTAGGCCTCTAAAAATCATTACAGCTTTTAAAGAATTCTAATTAGGCATGTCTGAAGCGCCAAATCCAGGTGGATTTTCACCCACTTCCAGTAATATGGCTGCTTTGAGCCCTCATTGAAATAGATCATATCTCTGGAATCTAGCTGTAACGGAGATCAGGCTCTGACTTATCCCATAACCTCCCAAAATAACGTTAAGTTGCTCTGATGCAGCCTGTTTTAAAGCTCTGTGGGGCTTACAGCTCTGTGCCTGTTAACATACCCTCCAGTTGCTTTCTTTCCCTAGTTAAGAAACATAGCATTGAAACAAAGATGACAAGGATGAGACGGGTCATTATTCCCTCTTTCCCATATAACTATTTTTTAGGACTTTCTGTGTTAGTTTGGTACTGCTGTGCTACTTTCCTGCACATACCCTTGGAATAACCCTGTATCCTCAGTGTCTGCTTCTCACCTGATGCAGTACAAAGCCTTAACACTAAGGGGAAAAAACCAAAACATTTCTAACCATAGTTTTGAACAAAGCCAGGGGCACTCTTTTCTTGACTATTGTTCCAAGATATATATTTTAAGGTGATCAAAGTGCCATTTCCATAACAAGACATTTATAGACTATAGACTATGCAATTTATAGACTATGCAAATCTAAATTATATCAACAAATATCTGCTACTATTAATTCTTTTGATGAGTTAAACTAGAGTAACCTGTACATACCACTTCAATATGGCCAGGGACAAATTAATTCAATTAAACAAGTTCTGTGGTTTTGTTTTTTGTCCAGATAACATCTCTGCACTGAATATAAAGAAGAAAAGATTTAGTGGAAATGCATAATATAGCATAGCTCCACCTATTTTGAACTTTCAAATTTATACCCCTACTCCTCAGTTTCAAGACTGGGCTATATGTTTATGGTAGCCTTAAATGAACTAAAGGGAAGAATACAAGGGGTGTGTTTCACAGGCAGCTGGTATAAGGACTCATTATATTCTGGAGATCCATGTTAATGTATATTGCCTACATAATAAAGAGATTCAGACTCTATTTAGAAGGCAGTAGATAAAAACCCTGATAACATTGAAGTCAATAAGCCCTCTGGGACTGGGATTTCACACATTATATTTGTGACCTTCCCACAAAGACAGTAAGGTAGTCTCATAGCTGAAGCAATTCCTTCTTTCTTTTTTTTTTTAAGCTTGAGTTGTTTGAAAATCAAAATTACTACTCATGGGATTAAAGGTAGGTAAATGCCAAATGCCTTGATGGTCAGCCATAACCTGTTGTGTTAAACACGTCCTCAAGGTTTTAGATCTCTCAGTACAAATGGAGTCAATCAAGACTCAACCGGAAAGATTATTTTTATTATTATTATTATTATTAAGACCAAAATAATCTGAAATCTGAGAAGTTTTATGTTTTGCGACATCTTTATATAGAAGTCCTCTCAGGCAGACAACATGAAAAAGGAGATTTTTCTTAGATCACTGTCTGATCAGATTCTGCTGTCTCCTTGCCACAACAGGAACCCGGTGTAGGCATAAACAACTTTGGCTTCTCAGTTCAGTGAGGATTTTGTAGTTTAGAAGCAGCCATACTGGTTCTTCCAGACTCCCTTCCAAATCCTCTTCCTAGATTCCAAGAACACATTTTTAAAGCACACATGTAATAAAACTGATGACGAATCTGCAAAGTTATTCTCATAGAGGCAATGAAAATTCATCTTCATAAATAGACTATGAACATTGCTCAATAAAAATTAATACTATATTCACAGATATAATACGAAAATACTCATAATTGCTTAACAAAAGCAATTCAAATCCAGGAAAAAAAAATTCCAAGAAGTTTTGATCAGGCCATATAACCACAAATATGTTCATACATTTTTTTTTAAATAATAAGATATCCATTACATTAATATATGACACTCACTTGAGGTGAATCTTAAACATGAAATCTTCACTGATGAATTCATTCAAAGGAATGAGATCTTACAAATTTTTTTTTGTCATAGAAGAACTTCCTAAGATGTGGTAAAGGCTGTATGACTGTTGCACAATTCATGGTGCTTTAATGAGGAACTACAAGTGTTTAGAGGTTGTCGAAACACCTGTTTGTGGGTCAGGAATAGACTGGCCAATCTGGAGACACCAGACCCATTCCCGAAGAAGGCTGACAGGAGAAAAGACAGCACAGGGAAATAGGTCTGTTATAACACCTAGTGAGCTATTAAACTGTAGAAAAAACCAAACCATGGAACTCATACCTATGTGTACGCTCTTAAAACGTCCCTGTAACATACACAGCTTAGCGAGGGATACATACTGTATCATATCGCATTGGATTTGGGGAAAATGTAGTTGTGATTAAAGGCTGTAACGCTGATGGTGACAATCGCCAGTTCATCATATGCTAATGTTCTTGCTTCTATATCACAAAAGAAACATGGATTGAGCTAACCCCTGATGCAGAGGGAATGAACGTGCTCATTTAGGTCGGTGCGGCCTGCGGGGAAAATGGGCTTGCACTGCTGTGGGAACAGCCTGTTTCACCAGAGGAGATGAAATATATTCCATGCATCCCTGTGCAAACCGGGGTTGGAAATCTTTTCAGGGCAACACACCGAGCTGGTGTCCATGCTATAATCATTCCATCAGGCTAAACTGCACAGTGGGCAGGACCTCACAGCATGTGGGCCACAGCTGTACCTTCAGCTCTGTGAACACACTACTAAAATCCAAAATCCAGTAGGGAATGACAGCGATTGCATCAGGAGAGTCAATTCCCTGGTGATATACTAAGAGGAAAGTCTACGTAAAGGCATGTTATTTGGCATCTACTGAAGATAAGGCTCAAGGAGTGCGAAAAAGACAGTCTCCAAAGGATAAGTGCTTCAATAGGTAGAAACAAGCCTGATGACATACGACCTGTGGGGTTTTTTTCAACTGAAATTGGTAATGATTGTTATGGCTGCAATGTCTTCACTCCCCATTGCTCCAAGTACTATTAACCATTTGATGCAAAAAGATCAAAGCAACTGGTAAAATCTTTTGTGTCTCTAAAAATCCAGTTTTATTATTGCTTTTTTTATTTCCACATGACAACCATTAGCTGAACCATCAGCATTGTATGTAGGAACCTTATAAGCAGAGCACCTCAGAGTTCCTTTGTTGGGTATAAAAGTGGCTTAGCAATTTTTAGAAGATCCATTGGGCAGGATCAGACTGTCAGATTTCTCTAATGAAGAGTATCAGGATGCAATAACCTACTGGATTTGCTGCGCTTTAAAAGTGTTAGCCAGGGAACTGTGCTGGTATGGCAGCTCAGCACGGGAATTTTGCAACATGTTTCTAATGGTTTTGTAAACTAATGAAAAAGGACATTGATGAAGGTTATGTTGATTGCCATTTGCACCTGTCCACCTCCTGGTTTCTCCTTTATACTTCAGATCCATTCAGAATCAACAGCTACTTCAAATACAAGAGGAAAAAGGAAATAGTGACAGGAGGTTAAAAATTATACAGTTATGAAAATAACATATGAATGAAATTTTATCTCATTAGACTTCCTAGATGTTGGTCCTTCAGTGTTAGGCACCTAGATGTTCATTTTGGACTTGTGTGTTTCCAGTGGGTTTTTAGAGCACATCATGCTTCTTAAAGTGCAGTGATAGTTCAACAGTGCAAAAGGAATGCTAATGTTGTAATTCTATTATGTTGTGTGAGTACTGTTCAAATTCCTCCCAGTAATATAATTTCAAGGACTATATATATATATGAGTAATTAGCATTGTTTAGGGCCTTATTTTTAAAAATAGTTTCTAAATTTGATCCAGTATAACATGTGCATGCAACTGGTCTCTTGCCTAAAACAGTAAATCTCAGACCCTGGAAAGCAATTCCATCCACCTAAGCATCTCTTGGGGGGCTTCCTCCAACTAACTCCTGCACCTTCCCGTGTGTGCAAGCTTCCACTCATAAATCTTATTGCCGTTCAGACTTTCTGCTAGCAGAATGATTGGCTCTCTCAATTCCTTTTTGGTTGGGGGGAAAAATGAGAGATCAGAGAAAAAGCCCCTACACATAATTCTTTTTGGTCAGAGAGCTGAGCACAGAGAGCTGCTGAAGATGACAGAGATGAATTCAGCCTAAGATAACTACCTGAGATGGGACTCAGTATTTGCCAGCTATAAAAGTCTGGATGTATTATTCACCTCCTCATTGAGAAAGAGTGAGGGGCACCCTGTCAAAGACAACCAGCCATCGTGGTGCAACTCACCATTCTTTCATCAGCATGACACAGACCAGTAACAACGTGATAGAAAAGTACCATGAGCAGAATGTATTTTTGAACCTGCTTTCAAAACATTAGTCTCACATTTGATTTCATCTATAGTCCTAGGTCTGTACAAATGCTAAATAAAGCCTGTTTCTGTCTCAAAATTGAGGAAGGTTTTTCCATACATCAAAATTCTCAATATAATGAAGTCCAAAGGATATCACACAGTATTGGATCCATTACTAATATGCCTTTGTTACGTCACTCTATGAACAAAGCTGTACTGTTGCCAAGTATCATTAACCTGTTGTATCCAAATGTTGGTTTTACAACAGCTCTTGGGCCTCAATGACAAATGCATACAGGCCACAGACACTGACTGTCCCATTCTGTTCATGGTGCACCAGCTGTGTCCCTGAGACCTTATATCCAGGATAAGGAGAAGCTTCCTCCAGAGAAAATGTTTAGAAGGTGTTATACTACCACTGGGGCTAATATCAACATAAGCGTGCTTCTCATCAAAATGCTTTTAACTACACTTCTAATACATGGCACTTTTACCCACCTTGTGAGATAACACAGAAGGAAAACATTGCCTGGATTAGCCTTTCTGACCTTTGGCACAGTCATTAAAATCCTAAAATCTTTTTTAAAATCATGGTTTGTGCTGAGCACCCCACTTCAAAAAAGATCTGACAAGAAGTAGACGATGTTTATAAGTGGCAAGCAAAGATAAATACATATATGGAAACAGTTTTGCATAATAAGCCTAAAAATTTATGACTGCTCAAGAGGAATCACACTGAAGATTTACAGTGTAATCAATATGGAAGAAGTAAATCAGAAAAGCCTAAGAAAATCTATTCTCAAGATGCTGCAGCACAAGACGACACGCTGTGAAATTAAAAGGTGCTAAAGGAGCTAAAGGGGTGATTCTTCCAGCAATAAAAAAGAAAGTTTTATTGTCCTGTTAGCACGAATAAAGCTGATGCTCTGTTTCCCTGTTACTCCAAAGGATACCTCGTAAAACATGACTGTGCTTATGGTGAAAGAGCAGGTGGAGAAACACACTGTTGCTGTCCCTAACACTTCTTCCATTGAGAACAGTCTTTTCTTATTAGAGAAAATTGGATTATTATATTTTAAAATATGGGGGTTTCCACATAATGACAAATGAAATATTGAGATAAAACAGTGGAAAAAATGTGTTATCTCCCACAAAAACTGTCACAAAAAGAGTTCTGAGGGAAAAAAAGTGTTAAGTAAAAGTCTGTTATATTTGAAATGAACACCTGAAGGAAACAAGAGTTGATCAAAATGGTTTTGAGTAGAACAACTAAAAAAATGAATAGGCTTTGACAGGGAAATACATAGTTAAGTGAGAAGAGCATATATAATTCACACAGGTACATTAGATGAGATAAAACTTTTATAAAGGGGGAAACCTTTACACTTCAGGGTATAATCTAGATATTATCTTCTGCTCATTGTTCAATAAAAATTACTTATTTTACCACTAGCATTACAAAATGCGTACACTTCCCTCTGAAGAGTTACTGCCATATTTCTTGAGTATTTTGAGTCAGAAATCCAAGGTGGTGTGACTTCAGTTATGGGCAGAGGCTTAAATCTGACATGAGTTAAATAATTTGTGTTCAGGATTGTATACCTGGACTTAAGCAAACAGCTTGTCAGGTGCCAGACACAATGTTTGGAAACCATTGGTGTCAATTAGTGCTTAATACTGATGGAAACTAGATTCTTATATGGTTGACTAGAAGGACAATCCTGATGTTCCTTCCATTGTTTCACATAATACTATTTCTAGTTAGGAACCTCACCTACCTGGAAACTCCTCACAAAACCAATCTGGTTTGTATTTTGAATGCAGAAAACAGATGCAGTCATTAAAAAGTTAAATGAAATCTCTACCTCCCTGCCTCACTGTTTCTCTCCAAATATATATATAAAGTCATGTATATCTTATATACATGTATGTATATAACAAGATGGAGATATAAAGAGATCAAGTTTTGTTATAGGAACAGATACTAGGTTAGCACCAGCTATATGTTCTGAAATCATGCAAATCCTTTTAAATTCCTCCCACAAATAAATAAAAGAAAGAGAGCATGTGCCAAAGGCTATGTATATTCTTAGAAGAGCAGGGTGCATATCATTTTGCTTGCAAAACATCTGTAGGTTGATATAAATTTTAAAGTTAGCCATTTTCTTTTCCAGATTTCCAGTACCTTGAGCTTGAACTAACAAGTGGGGCTTCTGCTTACATGAACAGAGTTTTAATGCTGTCCAGCACAGCTCTCATTGCTGTCCTGTCATTTCTCTGTAAGAAATTATTATGGTCTACGTCTCATAGGCTCAACCACAAACACTATGTCAGCTTCAAGTAAAGCCCCATGTTCTCCTAGCTCAAGTCACTGCCTTTGTGTTGTTAACTCTTTTATAGTATTTACTGGAGAGAAATAAGCCAAGATCTGTATTTACAAGTCTTGTAAATGGTAGAACTGTTTTTTTTATTTCCAAAAAAAGTTCTGATTCAAAACCATCTTGTTTATAGAGTTAGATCTATTTGCCAAATATCCATTTGACAAGCATTTTTTTTTCTTCCCCCAAAAGGTTTTTCTGCAAGAGATGACAAGCAGATAAAATGGAATTTTCCAAATAGTTTGGAAATTATTACATGAATTACACAACCTTGAAGCTACTATCGTAAATCGATTCTTGTTTGCTTGATACAGATTCAAAACACCAATGAGTACAATAAATCTTAAAATTCATGTTCTGATATACTTAAACAGACATCAAAGTGGCAAAAAGGAAAGAAGTTCTGTCCAAAATTAACTTTTGATGCAAAGCTGCCCAAAAATTTGTGTAAACCATTAATTTTTTTCTCCTTGCCTACTGGTGGCAAGCACCATGAGATTAACTAGTCAGGTCAAAGTCCTGACCAACCATAGAAGCATGCATGTATGAAAGGATCTTTCCTAACCAGTGAACACACTGATCCAAAGGGTGTGGAAATCCCCCTGGCTTCAACAGGCTTGAGAACAAGTTCTCATGAGCTTCCCAAGACATTGCCTTATAAAGCTTGTCTTTCTGGTGAGACTCTTAAGAGAAATGTACTTGGAGATTTGATGAGCAGCAGCTTTCATCAGATTTCCTAGCTGCCACAACTTTGTCCCGTCTGAAGTGAAATATCAAGGATTACAGGTTTGCAGAGCTCCCATCAACATCCTTGTCTACTTCACTGTATGCCATGTACTTGCCATGACATGAGTGCTCAGGAGAAAGAATCACTGACTGTGGCAACAGCATTGTACAGAGACCTTCTTATACAATGGGAATGGAACACAACCAATGAGTACTCTCAGGAGTAAGATGGCACATGGCAAGTATTTCTCATTTCCTTACTCTTATGTAAGTTAGAATAGTTCACTCTTGTGTTTAGAATGCATTCTGTCTTCAAGTCAGTAAAAACACCTCAGTTTCTAGCACTGCCCTGCTAGGGTTTTTTTTTTAAATCATGTGGGTTTAAAACTTTTTTTGTTCTTTTTAAATGGAATTCTTTATGTTTAAGAGCACTACATTTGGAAGAGATTTTTTTTTAGGCATCTGAATTGACATGCAAGTCAAAAAATAGCTCTGTCTGTTTTTAAATGGGCTACAGGTTGGAGGAAGTACTCCACTGGCTGCCTAAGAACAGAGCAGTGAAAGAAAAAAATAAAGTACTTTTTGACTAAGCCTTGTAAGCCAAATCTTGGGTGTCTCTCTGTTACACTGCACTGCAGTAGAAGAAGGGATAGAGCATCTCTGTGTCTTAGAAAGCATTTTTAATGTTGTACATCACTATCATTTTGGTGCTGTGATTCCAGAAATTCAGTTTATCTTCTACATTCACATCAACACAAATAATTTAAAATAATTATTTGAGGTGTTGGGTTTTGTTATAATTTGTCTTCACCATGACTCCTTCTGCTTCTCCTCCACAATAGATGAATAAAGCAGATGTGTCAGCAGTGAGCATTTTTAGCCAAATAACTTGTTGAGTTCAGTCCAGGTGTTTGCTTAACAATGAGCAGAGCATTCCTTGTAGTGCCTTGGTGTATTAGAAAAGTCTTTACTGTCACCACTTTCCAAGCTGCATGAAAAGTCCTTATAAAATATTACAAATAACAATAAATAGACTGCCTTGTACACACCTTGGCTCAAAAGCAGCCACACAAAAGCGAGCAGAATGGCTGAAAAGGAAAGAGATGCTTTAGAAAATAATAATATTGTCTGAGACTTTTTTAAAACAGCAACCAATGTCCACTTGTCACTGGCCACGCACAAACTTCTGCTTGTGGAGATCACTGAAAGAGGAAAGTTAAAATGAGAGCTGCTGGCAAGAATAGTAGAGAAACAACAGGTGGCTACAGAAACCTGCTTAGGACTCTAAGAACAAAAGGCTAGTGCCCATCACATTCATGTAATCCAATAGAGAGCGAAGAGGAAAGCATGGTTCTGTGTGGATGGGCAAAGGAGTGAAGAGCTGGCAGTGGTGCAGAGAAGAGTATTCCTCGGTAGTTCATAGCTGAGAGGGGAGCTGTATGCTTAGGGTGTGAGTAGCATCAGGTTTGGCAGGCAGGCAAAACCAAACCTGGACGTTTGTAAGCAAAAGGCTAACAAGATTTTTGTAGCTGGCGAATCAACGATCTCAACTGGGGAGGTTTAGGTGGTGGAGAAGCTGGAGGAGGTGACAGAAGGATTCAGCAGTTGTGACAGTGGCAGTTTTTTGTGAAGACTGTGGTGAAATGAAGGTGTCTTGGATTAGGCACTATGGGGAATTATAGCAATACTCCACTTAAGTAGAGTCCACTGGGCTATTTGATGCCTAGACACATAACATCTGATTTCCAGAACCCTGGTGTGTTTTGCTTTGAAAACTTCACGCATTTCTAAATGGAACAAGTTGAAAATGAAAGCTGAAACCTGTAAAGCAGCAGCTAATTTGAACCTTTCAGGTAAGGTGGACAAACTAAATAAGGATAAAGGGCCCCACCCTCGGAGATGATGAGGCTCCATCACTGCTGCCCTGAAAGGTGCTGTGTCTTTCAGGGTTAGCTTTCTGCCTCCACTGTTACAGAACAGCATGGTTCTTTTGTTCTTCAGAGTATGATATGACAGGACTCCATCGTGTAGTAACGCAGGGATGCCTTTTCAGCCTGTGGCAGTGTGACCTGAACTGACACCGTGATGATTAGTGAGGTTCATATTGTTAGACTCCTCAACCGGGAGCGCTGCAGACTGCAGGGCTTAGGGAGCGGTTGGACGGCACACATCTGTCTATGTGATCAGAATGACCAATCTACTTTTATGAGATACTTTTAAAACAAAGAATGATCTTTGTTAGGCCCTGGGGGGCCCTTACCAGCAGCGTGAAGAGTACTTATTAACCATAAAACCATGTTTAAACTGATAATATTCCCTACTCCTGCAGGGGAATGAAAATCACCAGGCTTGCTGAGGTAAAGGTAACTGTGATACACGACTGGCAGACACACACCAGGGACTGCGGCCCCAGACTTTCCAGACATGACCGCTACTCCCATTTTGCCAGACCAGTTGTACCAGGAGTGGCCTCCCTGTGCAATTCAGACTGAATTTGGGTTCTGAACATTCCCTGACTTCATGCCTGCAGAACATCACTAGAGGTATAGCTGATTTAAAAATCCCTTCCATATTTCTATGCAGCCTCCACACAGATAATTACAGTTACGTTGTGTCACAAGGGATGGCCACCTTACATTGGATTCCCTGTATAAGAGCGGAAAAGGTTTGGTCTTCTTGAACAAAGATACATTTTTTTTATCCTTAGCTTTCAATAGTATCAGCATTGAAACAAAGGACTGAGACTTTTTGAAAATTATGCAAAAAATTCATTTGTCACACCACTCCCCTTGTTTCCATGTGACCAGAATATTCTTTTTAGCTTAGAAAGTGTTGAACTTCTAGAGTAGGGTGGGACATCGGTGAAAATACAGAGAAGAAGAAATGTTGCACTAGGAGTTAAACACAAACACAATAAAAGGAAGCCAGAAAAGGAATGGGGAACAGGCAGTCAAACAGAATGATTTCCAAAAGCTTTCCAAACGTGTCTGCCTTTATGCCATGACAGTCTCAGTGTGTGTTGTCACCATCACCAGAACAGCCTGTCTCAGACTCAACATCTCCCAAGGTGCCTAGGCCAGGAATGCCACAGACGAGATACTTGTGACTGTCTCAGTCTGCATTTCCTTTGAAGAGTGATATGAACATGAAGGCATAAACTGGGTTGGGTTTAGAGAAAAGAAAGGTGTAGCAAGATGAAAAAATTATTTCATACATCCCACTTAATTTCTAATTATCAAGCCTCTTATACCTCAAGTTCTTGCTCTGGAGGAAGTCTCATTTTAGTCCTACTCAATATAAGTAGTCCCTGGTAGGGATTGAGGACCAGACTCCAGAAGCAGCACAGTATTTATCTGTATAAATAGGAACTAGAGAGAAGCCTCAGTAGCCATCCTCCACAAACCTGCATTCAAAATGGTATAACTCTTCTTTTTCATAAGCTCAGAATCAGAAGCATCATGATATCATTTTACAGCATCTGGGAAAGTTTTGTTATAGACAGATCTGTATAAAATTATTCCATTTAATCTGAGCCAAACTTTGCTGATGAGTTGGTAGTCCTGTAGTAGATTTATCCAGAGTTTGAGTTGACTTTGACACTTTGAATTTTCTTTCTTCACTGAAGTCACATGAAGGTAGGCAGGACATAACACCTACAAACCCCAACATAGGAAGGGAAATATCCTGAAACTTCTCCTACCACTGAAGAAGTATAAATGTATGGGTATCTGTAAATCCTCCCTGACATGTAAAGAATTTAATTTCTACCACAATAACTAGCAGTTTTCTTTTCTGTGAGACTACAATACATGTTGAAGTCAGAGCTAGAGGTGGTCTGAACAGGTTTCATAGCTTATCTGCATAGTTTAAGGGGCTGTGGAGGATCCTCAACTGCCTACAGTTCAATATAAAATATTGTAGAAAGCTGAGCAGAGGTGCAGAACAAAATTAAATTGTTCATACTTAAGGCACATATTTGTACGTGTGGAAGAGAGTCTACACAGTCTGACTAAAAAAATTACAGTGACTACCAAATATAAAAGTACCTATCCCCATACAATCTGAGGTCAGATATTGAAAGAAAACCATAACAGAGGTCAGGAGTGAGTGCCCGAATCTTAAACAGGTAAGTCATTGATAGCTGCAAAAAATTACTTAACCCTAGGATATCTCATTTAGTTGTCTTTGTGCAACTAGGAGATATCCATTTCAATCTCTGAAATACTGGCTACCCTTATAGCCAATTTCTGCATCAGACCTTCTTCAAAACGTGGACAATGGCTGCTATTGTGCGGTGATGACACAAGCACACGGGAGGGTGAAGTGTACTTTTATTTGTGTAATTGCCAAATAAAGCAAATGACAGTGAAGCAGCATAAATTAAAGCTATGAAACACCGAGACTGGCAAATGTGAGCACTGGAACCACAAGTGAAATCATTGATTAGTAATCACCATAATTAAAACAAGATTGGTGATGTAGGTTCCTCAGGGTGGCTGCTGTGGTTAAAACAAAAGAAATCCCTTCATGCCTAGTTGTGAATGGAGTTCAGTTTGACACTGACTGAAGACTGCCGTGTCATTATCACTTCATAATCTTAACCACAAGCTTCCTCTCCTAGCTCCATCACAAAAATCACAACCAGGGTAAGTATTAACTAGCTCCTTCCTTCATTCACAGGTGCTGAAAAGAATTCAGTCTGAAAGCAGCACCTATGCTGCATCCAAAAACTGCATTTTTCTTGAGCTGCTGGAGCTGGAAACTGAAATACATGATGCCACTACTGTGGCATCTACCTGCTGTACTGCTCCAGGAAAGACAAGAAGGTCCCCTAAAGATTTCTAGGTTTAGGGAAAGCCTAACCCTCTCAATGCATGGTGCTGCTGCAGAAGCTCCATGGCAAGTGTTATGTTGAGCTTCATCACTCTGGAGACTTGATTTTGGCTGGGGTAACATGGCTGTGGTGTCCCCACTAGGGCACAGAGTGGCCCTGGGGAGTGCTGGGTCAGGGTTTGGCACCATGGGGATCTCCATCCACCACAGGATGACTGTGCCAGAGCATGTCTGCCTTGGCAGACATCACTCTTTGTGGCTGCCATTTAGGGGAAAGGGAACCGAGAGAAGGTGCCACCCCAGAATGCCATGAAGCACTCCTCAGAAATGATGGAGAAGCCAAATGCACCTTCATTGCTGGGTTTCTTTTGAATTTAATTTCACAGCAATGAGATAGAATTTGGGTAAGACTTCATGGATACTCCTAAAACCCTTTCCACTCATCTCCCCTTTCCCTCCAGAGCTGCTCCCACATCACTCATGTCCACATGACATAAAATTCCACCTTCACCACCCAAAAGGCACTTTCCGTGGGTAAATGCCTGGCATTTAGCTTAAAAATAATGAGGATTAATAATTTTATTCCTAAAGCACTCCCCCTGCTGATAGACTCTGAGAGAATGGTAATATATCTTTAAGTATATGATAAAATGTAGGGAAATGTAAGAATGGGCACTGAACAAATCTTGACAATCTGTAAGTGGGATAAAATAAGACAAAGAAAAGAGAATGAATACCAAGCAAAAGTAGAAAGAACATGGTAAGAAGACTTAAATAGAGCATAGACATATTAAGAATTTTCTAAGATGTAAAATAAGTTTCTCACATTCCTTGGGACAAAAAGGGACCTGTGACTTCAGTGCAGAGCAACTTCTGCAGCTTAGGTCCACTGCAGCACACCGCTAGCCACCAGAGCGTGGCATTCCCCAGAATGGCATCACTTGGGAGAGGTGTCTGCATGCAGAAGACTCAATGTGTGCTGGGCTAATCCAAAGGGTGCAAGCCTCAGAGAGGATATCTTGAATGCTGGCCAGGGCACGGACTATTCCCAGCTCCTAAAAGCCCTGCTCTGCCTACTCAAATCAAGCTGCTGCTTCTTAGGCAGGCCATGTAAAACAATCCCAGAACGCACTAATGGCCAGAACTGGAGGCCTGAACAAGCATGGATGTTGACAGCTCTGAAAACCAGGGAAAAGAGCGGGGAGCATGGGAGAGGTGCGGAAGGGGGCCTTACTGACAATCATGATGAATGCTTGTGGCTTTTCTTTCACACTTGGAAGTGTAACAAACACCAGGCTAAGCATTCGCAGGTAGGAATTTGGGCAATCTTTATTTAACGTTAAACGCCATGTGTAATACGATTGTGTGGCTTTATTATTACAATCTGTTCCTACCTCTCCCTCTCCTTGCCCCTGCTCCCCCCAACTCCCCGTGCAGTAAGACATTGAAACCATGGATGCCCTGTTTTTACTGAAACGCTTCTCTGAAGTCTTTAGAAATAATAGAGCGTTTTTAAAGGGCTGTAAAAACAGTCCTGGTAGTGTTGCTGAAAAATTTATCCAGCTTTTATTTTCATAGGAACTATTTTTCATGATAGCCAACAGTCCTTCCTGTTGGTAACCTTTCCAAAAGATGGAAAAGTGTTATGACAGTAACTCACCAGGGAAAAAAAAAAAAAAGAAAATTAAAAAAAAGAATCAGAAAGCTTTTCCAGGGCATTAACCAGATAATCCAGTCCACATATAGCTCTGCACATGAGCAAGCAATCCCATGGACTGGAGCAGGTCTACACACTTGTGTAAATTGAGGCAGAGTCACTCTGTTTGCAGGATCTGAGCTCTGCTCCAATTCTGAAACAGAGTAAAATTCACATGGTTGTGATTCACATTGAATTTGAGCCCTGAATTTGAACATGCCGGCTTGTCATCAGGCTAGCTGCCTTTTCTTTATTTCTTTTTTGGCTTTTTCTTTTTCAGTGCAAACTTCTTATGTTTCAGACATATATATACATTTTGCAAGGCAGCTCAGCCTGCTGAGCCAGGATCTTTCATCAAGGAAAGAAGAGTGCATTGCTTGGTTCTTAGAGAAAGAAGAAAACATTGCTTGCTTTCTGGATTACATCCAAACCGTCTGTGGCACCTTTAAATACCATACAAGTAGTGCAATTTGTAATAAATTAAACTATAATTGGCTTTAAAATACACATAGACTGATTAGTATGTGACCAAGTATAGCAGTCAATAAGACATCCTTATAAGATTCTACAGCTCTAGTGGTCTCCAAGGAATCTGCTCCCAAATCTTCCGTGTTTTAAAAAATAATGGATTCACTGTTTTGCAGCATAATTCAAATTTTGAATGCAATATGCCTCCAAATTCTGTCCTCACAACTCCTAGAAGCCATGGTTTGATGCTTTTTCAGCTTCACTCTTCACATGTCCAGAGATAGCAACACTGTCACCACCACAAAAATCCCCAACCCCAGATTTTTCTCATCAGAAAGCCAAAGCAACTTGGATATTTTCACAGTGAGGGATACTGAAAAGAAAGGCAGTTACCCTTTCTAATTCTGCATCACTTTTGCACTTTATCCTCTTGCTAGGGACCAGATGCAGTGGCAGAACTTACTGATTCATGCACCATGCCACAATGTCATGACTGTGCAGCTCAAGGACAGAAGTAGGATCTGGACAATCGTGATTTGAAGCTGAGAAGCTCACCACCATCTGTGATGGCTGTGAAGACATGACCAGTAAAGGAAGACATATTTCTACTTCTCTCCTTACACACGACAGCCTTGTGGGATTAAATTTCAATTAAGGGATGTGAACATAATGTGTGGCCTTGCTATATTCCAGAGCTCCAACCTCTGCTACAAGAGCTGGCCCAGTTTCCTCCAGGTGATCCATACTGATCATACAGGATTAGCCCTGGGGACCATTTCAGTGAATAAAAGTCCTATAACAGTATTCAAACACATGTTTTTCTTTTTAAAATCACTTAAAACTTGAGTGAGGAAAACTGAAAGTTCCATTATGAAGTTGCAAACTGCTTTTCTGCAGAACTGCTTCTATTAAATTTGCCAATTTCTCACAATTACACTAGAAATAAAGAACAGATCATGACCATTATGCTTTATTTTATTTTACCTTAATTTTCATGAAAATTTTTCATTATCACTGGTACTTAGAGAGCTAAGATCTTCTCTGGGATACACTAACGTACTGATGACCATGGTACAACAGAGTAGTCAAGAGAAGAATTTGACCTCTCTCCTTTTTGGAAAAAATAATACAGTAGGTACACATTAAAATGATACTACTTTGCTAATTCAATAATATCTACGTAAAATGTTGTATGTGGTCAGCATACTCCGAACTATAAAGTATTTTAATACAATTACAAGATAGGACTGTACAAGGTATTTCATGTAGCATTTTATAGCATGCCAATATATCTTTTAATACATGTGCCAGAGAATCAAAGGTCTCTGACTTCACACTACGCTGTCTTTTCATTATGTACTTTTGTAACATGGTAGTGATATTAGAACTTCTGTCACTAGAGTACAGTCCACTGCCTGGCTCTTTTTCTCTAAGCTTCCTTAAGGCTAGTTGATGGTTTGGGACTACTTCCAAAAAACATGAGCACAAGAGAGTTGTTCTGAAAACAATTTTGCTAAATAAAAAAGACTGTTTCTATAAATATATACTAACTGTAGGCTCCCATAATTTATTTGTGTGTAGATTTGTGTGTACTGGATGCTGGTAGTGTACTGGATGAAATTCAGCCTTGTCATATGACTGTATTGAAATCAACACAATGGGAGGATTGAGAAGAGCTTACAGCTAATGATATCAGATTAAATTTTATAAAAATAACAGTAGGATAAATCTAGCCCCCAATTAGATAATCCAAATTCCTTTTGCTTTTTTGGGTCTTTTTTCTTACTTTTTTCCCTTCTTTTGCCCTGCCATGCCATGCCATGCTCTGCCCTTGTTTTTTTCCTGGTACTTCATGTTAAATGCCTCACCAGCTCTACAGTCCTAGAATGCGTGACTTTTGGTCTGCCTGATGACACACAGCTCTGTTTAGAGGACGACAACAAAACCCATACAGTACTTAAGCCTTATGCAGACAGAAGCACCATCAGTTACGGCCGAGTTACTTGACTACATCCAATTTTAAAATAATAATGTAAACAAGAGCAGGACTCGAACAGAGGAAGAGTCAGCAAAAACACAGACATCTCACAACTTGTAACCACAGCCAACAGAGAGAACACGAACAGCAAGACTGTTCTTGGTTTCCATTGTGTTTTGTTTTAGGAGCTTCACAGACAGCAGACTTTGATTGTTCCCAACTAGGAATCTGTAGAAGTTCTTTTTTAAGTGTACGCTTAGGATATTTATGGATACCATTTCCATATCAAGTCATAATAATAATGATCTTTCTTTGGTATGAAATGCCTGTTTCAGTGAAGAAATCCCAAGTAACAGTGGTGATTTAAAAGTCAGATTTGGGACCTCTGTCACAGATCAAACAGCTTTCACATTCATTGATACTCCAAATCAACAAAGTACCACATTTGCAGATCTGTTTAAGCCACTAAAACAATTGTTTTACCTTTTGTTTGCTTACAGACTAAGGCTCAAGACACAGTTAGGGCTCTGAGCTTGAATGGTGTCCAAACCTATAAGAGTTAAAACTGTATCTGACTGAGGAAAGGTTTATAGAGGTGAAAAAATAGGACACCATTTTGGTAAAGCTTCAGGAAGCAGAAACCTACTATATGCAGCCTGGCATCTGGGCTTAAATTATTGTTATTCAGTTACAAGGTTCGCAATTTCAGCATCTCTGTCTTTCATTGTTCCTTACAAGTTTATAATGTTTCAGTTCCAGCTTTTCCTGGTGAGCCCTGGAAGCCCTTCACTGCAAGGAGGCCGTTCATCACTGCATCTCCGGGCAGCTCGGGGGTGTCTGAGTTTGGTACATAAGAGTTGCCCTTTGAGCAAAACAGAGCACGCGCTGTCAACTACTTAACTCTTACCCAAATGAAACTCATATATTACAGTCTTCGAGTGAAAAGAAAACAGAACAACACAGTTTTAATTGTTATTTCTACAATAAAAAGGTGGATTATTTATAAGTTGGGATTTTATTACCTACCGCAATTTATACCCGCTTTATCTGGAAGTTCATGGTGGGCAACAAATAACTGCTTACAATGTTTTTGGTGAGTTTTCCATGAAAACATAACTGCATCTTAAAATATGGAAAAGCAATTTATAAGTGAAATGAAAAAAGCTTCCATGGAAGATTACATAAAATACATCTGTCTTTTTGAACCATTGAGATATATAAACAACTCGTTAAAAACTCAAAAAGCCAAAGAAAAGGACAAAAGACCTTTTAATGAGAAGACATTTTGAACAGATATTTTTCTCCTTTTAAAAAGACAGGATGTTACTTCATTCCTAGGAAGACATTCTCAAATGAACAGGGAAAATACCAGAAATTTCAATGAGCCCTGTCCCTGAGAGGGCTTATGCTAAAGCTTAAAAATAAAAAAAAAAGTTTGCAAGTGGAGATGTCATTTTAAATAGAATCCAGGCTCTTATTTTTTCCATTGCAAAGAGTTTTTCTTTTATGTCAAATTAAATTTTAGGATCACCTATGAATTTGCAACTGAACCCTTTACTGCCAAATCTGATTCCAATCCTTAAAAAATCTGTTTCTGTAATATGGCCAGCAGTGCACTAACCTCTAAAAGGTAGCCAGACATATTCGCAAAAAATATATATGTGGTTAATCAACTAAAACTGTGTAGTAGTTTGGGAGCAATCAATCAACTTCCAGAACCTTTAAAGAATGAAACTGCTGTGAGGATATCCATGAGCGATGGTAATACTAATGGCTAACGAACACATACATTTTTGAGATGGTCTCGTCTTTTTTATTTTCACGATGTTTCTACACAAGCATAAACTTTACTGTTAAACAAAATTAAACCCATCACAAATAAACTCCAGATAATAGCACAAAAATAGAGGGACAGTAGGTGTCACTTTGCACCAAGTTAAAATAAGGACTGTTAAAAATGAGGCTGTGTTCTACAGGTGGTGGTGTCTTGATCTCATCCACACAAGAACTTGAAGAGGAGCATGGTAAAACAGTAGATAATCGCGTATAATCCCCCCAGGTTATTCCTCAAGGCATCATTTCTGGTAACTTGAAAGAAGCTCAAGCACTTGAAAACATCTCTTTTGTCTATACACAGAAAATATCTTAATAAGCAAAGCTGAGCTGCTCACTTCCACTTTCATGCTTAAGCCTGCCTGGCATCTAAGGAACCCTCTGCTAAATTCCTTGAGGAGCTCATTAAAATACATTGTGCAAAGTCACCCCTAAAGCACAGCAGCAAGGAACAGTCACCCATAAACTGTAGCAGCACTTTCTGTACTTCCTTAGAATAGCCGGAGGATGATTGCTACCACTCCTGTGTTCCCTTTATGCCATAACTCTGTGGTCTCAGCGCTGACCAAAGAAATCTCTGACCAAGGTTTAATTCCTGGTTTTGCCTCACAGGGTTTTAGCCCCTGGTTCCCTCTTCCTAACTTAATTCTTCATCCATCAGGCTCCTGGCTTCCACCCGTAGAGAGGTTTATGTATGTACATTAAACTCTTCTTGCATAAACTTGCAGTCTGAGCACAGGAACCCAGAGAAACACACCAGCAGCCTTCATGTGGAAGCAACATCTAATTCACTGTGTGTTCTACTGAAATGGAATTGCCTTTAATCTTCTTAAAGACATAAAAATAAAACATAAAAAAATAAAATAAAATAACATAAAATCTGTGTCTTAAAGACACAGATTTCTGAAATCTGTGATCAAAGCAGACATGTCATGTCAAATGGAAGCCCACATTTTTGTACTTGAACCGTCGTAGTCCTATTTAGGTCTTCTGAGAATTGAAAAGTGATTGGGTTTTACAGCTTTGCTGCCCCAGATGAAAGTAACTGTTTCTCAAATCTAGAATTCCAATTCTGATAGGGGCTACTTGCTCCATTGGAGACAAGCCCCTTGGAGATTGTCTTCTCTTGAACTGGCATCATCTAGATATTTTGGTTTGGGTTTTTTTCTTTATTGGGATCAGTGGGTACTAGATTGCGTGCTCTGCAGGTAGATGAACTGAAGGTGACTTAAGTATTTTTGTAAAAAAGCTGTAAAGAATTTGTGCCAAATAAGTAGCTTTAATTTAGTCCATAAATGTGACAAGTTAGCATCGTTGTTAATATGATGATTTTTTAAATCAGTTTAGGATTTTTCCAAAGCTACCATGGTCACTTAGATCAAGGTGAGAGGTCAGGTTAGGCTTAAGCTGAATGTATTTGAGAAACACAGTTCTCAGGAGATAGAACCCAATTGTTCTTTTTTGTTAATTTTTATTTGGTCATAGCTCCACTTGTTTCAGAGGTCATAGTTATAAATTGTAAAGATTTTCAGGTGATTCAGGTTCATGCTTTCTTGAGAAACTTGAATAAAGGAAATTGGATTAGTTTAGCCTATGAGGCAGTTGGTAAGCATTTTTCTACAACCTGCATCCCTATTTACTTAAGGAGCAGTTCTTGCTTACAGGTATATAAAAGCATTTTATAATCTTGATTTTTTTTTTCTTTTCTCTTAAAGGTTAACAGAACATTTGTGATCTCAAATGATTAACAAAATCTGTGTTCAGACTAAATATTACATATGAAAGCAAAGTATTTCAAGAAAAAACTACTCCTCAATTTACATACTCAGGTTTAATTTTAGGGGTTTGTTTCTACTGCAGCAGATGATTATGTCATTAACTCGTATACCAGGACAGAAAAATGCCTGGTTTTAGGTGTCATTGACATCATAACTAATTCAGGGAGCACATTGCACCCAGAACTCCTTGCAAGAACCTAGCAAGATAAAGGACTGATGTCAAAACACATTTGTGCAAAATGTACCCCTTTCTAAGATAAAACCCACCCACTGTGGCAATCTTGAAAACTTAAAAAAACCCAAAACAAAACAGAAGGAAAAAAAAGAAATCCAAAAGATTTTGTTGTTCACACAAAAAAAATTTGAAAATATGTGTAAAGTGTATGTTTTGGTATTTTGAAGTGGTTTGCTTCTAACAATAGAACTGCACATTCATCACTGATCATGGGATAAGTGTGGTTTGGGGATCTGTGTTATACCAAGACTCAAAGCATTTCGTATGAGCTTTGTTTTGGAGGAACAGCAACAGCAAAAGGGAGCTGTCATGCAGATGGTGGTGACTTCAGGCTTCTGAAGGTTACATGATCACTTAGAATCCAACCCTTTCAAAAGTCCCGTGTGACACGAAAACATCTAACCTGCTAACCAGCTGTGAGTCTTTCCTGGATTCTCATCAGCAGATGTACCTTCACAAGCTGTGGTAGAGCCTAAAGGATAGTAAACTCCCTTCCTGCAGTCTTTTTGCAACTCCCACTGGGCTGTTCTTCACCTCTTTGTAGACCGACTGACTGGTTTATGTCTGTTACTAGCTTTGTACAGCATCTCCTGGAAGAAGGGCTGCTGCATACAGTGATTAGCTGAGATGACAGGGTGCCAAGAGGAAAACCAGTAATAACATAAAGCAAAGACAATTTTTTTACCACTTTTCCATTAATGCATCAACAGGTCTCATCTCTCTTATGATATTGCTATTTAAGGTGTTTCCTGATTTGGAATCCAAGTTCCTCATGTCTTAAGGTTCTGTATGGGTTTAGGCACTCACTCTGCATGGTCTTTGCAGCTCACCACAGCAAGGCTGTATCTTCCTCACTGAAATGTAGCATATTAGTTAAAAACTAAGGATTGTAGGCAATCGTTTTCCAAATGAAATATACACTTTACACAGACTGAAATATAAAATCATAGAACTGTAGAATCATCAAAGTTGGAAAAGACCTTCAAGATCATCAAGTCCAACCACCACATTGTTATGTATTGCATGGTTATGGATATAATAAACAACCTTAAAGGTTTGGATTTATAACCATTAATTGAGATATATATCTTCTTCATTCTCTGTGCACATGCAAACATTCACACACTTGCAGAGCAGCTATGGGCACATGGGCAGCTACTACTTTCCCCCATTCAGGCCCCATTTCCTATTTCCAATGGGAGATATGATCTACAGAGACACAGGGCCCTCAAGAGGGCTCGACATCTTTTAATCCAGTTCCTCTTTAAGAATCTCTGCCCGTCACCCTTATGCCTCACAACACTGGAAAATCCTGCAGTCCCAACTACAAAGGCTGGAATAGACAAAGGAGAAGAAATTTAGAGTTATTCTTAGAAATGAGGACATCCAAGAGCATTTGTTGTATCTGTACTGCTCTGTCCGGTGTCACCCCTTGAATGCAAGGAAAAGGGTTGACATTACATTGTTTTGTAGGAGACTTGTACTTTGCTTTACATGAAATTCAGATGAAAACACTTGCCTTGCTCAGTCAAGTAGATACCACAGTATTAATGCACATTAAAACGATGTATTTCACATACATGAAGTATTTTCTGGATTAAGTCTTCCAATGGCAATCCAAGTGCTTCACAGACAGGGAAGGAGGGGGAAAATTCTGATGAAGCATGAATGGAAAAAGAGTGGCAATAACATCAGTTGTTGAAGTACCAGTTATATCCATGATACAGGGTCTCATCCATCTGCCATTTCGTTTAATGGCAGAAGGTGGGGGCAGCCCCTCCACATCCAGTTCCCCAGTCTGCATATTTCTGCAACCTTGAAAACCACTTCCACAATTGCTTATAAACATGGATTACCAAACTGGCAACAAACTATAAAAGTAAATGCATTTACAATATGCCCTCTAGATAGCTTTACTGCCATGGAAATAGCTTTGCTGTGACTGTGGGCTGTAGGAGCATAAGGCTGGGGAAACTACATGCTTTGCCCGGATAAAACCAGTCAGGTTTTAGCAGAGCATTTTGCTTCTAACCAACAGCCACCTCACCTGTGAAGCGTGCTTATTAAGTCCCTTTCATGACCACAGGACCGGCAATTTATAAATGCTGCAGGTGTGAAGGCATTGTGTGGCACTTTTAGCTTAGTGAAAGAACATCGTTATTCATGGGTGAGATATTCAATTTATTCAGTGGAAGAGGAGTAATGTGTGTGGGGGTGGAGAGTGTGAAGCTGATGATAGAAAGACATAAATAGAAACAGACATCCATGGAGCACCTCAGCCATTCTATTGTATTGCTGCTTCAAGCGTTTAAATCTCCCAATAATGGCCGGGTGCTGGGATTTTTCCTCTAGCAATGTAGGTTGCTATATCACCTGCCACTAAACTATGTTTAAAAGTTTACCTAATCTTACTTAGTTTTTATGGAGTAACAGTGATGGTGCGAGACCATATTGAACCAGTGGCTGCTTTTAGTTAGGGACCCACAGTCCTGTCTATTCCTGTATCACCTAGCCTTTTGCTGCGCTTGTACGCAGCATGTTGCTCTAGTCATCATGGATGCCTATCCCAGAAACAAACATCCTTCAGAAAGTGGGACACTGGGATTTCTTGAAGTCAAAGGCAAGGTTTAAACTATTCAGTAACTTTTATTAGAATTTATAATAATTGCCATATATTACTGCTACTTGAAAATACTATGTCTTACTTAGTCTTCATTCTCTGGACCATTTTCCATTAGCTATTCCCATTTTCATTTCAAAGGGCTGACAAGGAATAATTCAAACAGAATGTAATTTTAATGCAGTTAGATTTTGGAATTTTGTGACAGCTAAAGAGGTTATTAGGGGGTTTAAAAGGTTATATGTGTATTTAATGAATGATTTTTACTTTGAAGAAAGTTGGATACCCAGGTGAACCTAATCTAATGTATTACCATGACTATAACATTTTATAGCTAAACCCACCATGATCAGACAACACAGAAGTTAACTTTTTGGCAGGAACTATGATTTCATCCTGTGTTCTTCTAGCAACCTCTTCATTCATACTTGTGTCGTCCATTAGAGATGCACTAGTTTCCTTGCATTTCTGTATCCTCTATAGGTTTTATTATGATTAGACTGTCAGCTGCTCTTATTCACATAGGAATACACCCCCCAAAAAATGTTGATACAAGTGACCAAGTGTATTAAATACATCATTATTTTGGAGCTATATACTTGGAGGTTGGTAGAGGATTTTTGACAGACAAATATATTGCTCCTCTTCCAATGAGATACCAACGGTGCCTCTGACACATCAACACTAAGCTGTTTAGATATAATACATGAATGCTTGCTAAATTTTTTGTCAGACCAACAATGTAAAAATATATTCCATGAAGCAAAGGATGTAGACTTAGTACTGTCAAAACCACTGAAAAGCTATTTAAAAAATACCTACGTAATCCCTCATTTTTCTATCTTCTGTTCTAGTTTGGCTACAGGCACTTGGGAGTCTCAACTTTTCAGCTGCAAGTAGTTTGCCTTTTTATATCAGTTCAGGAAGGGTGGCAGTAAATAGCCCTCCTTGTCCCATTTGTAGCTGTAATAATGGCTGACCTACTGGTGTACTGACACACACCCTTCACAAAAATTTTAAAAAGCACACCAAAATTGATACAGACAAACATCTAACATCATTTAAGTTCTGAGACACCTTTTCTTCAAAGAGAAATTCATAAAAGCTATGGGTTAACAGTGAAGCTGCTTACAAACTAAATAACCATAACACAGATGACTCCCTTGCTTACATCTCTTGAACAACTGCTGAGTAAACAGTACTACTCCTTTCTCATTAAGAACATTTAATGGACAATATTTTATCCAAGCGAAGCTGAGAGAAACCTGAGCAACATCTGAATTCACCTTGAACTGAAATTAAAGAGGGGCCTTGAGTAGCCCAGGACATCAGCATATTTTCTGCTAGATCATGAAACCTTTACAATTGTCAGAGTCTCAACACCTCATTCACAAGACATGATTAAGTACCCACTCACGGAGACTAATACCTCCCATCCAGTTACCAGCACACCTCCCTGCAGCATGTGTAAGATCCTTAGCATCGGTGGGAGCAAATACCCATCAGCTTGCGAGATTTCAGCAGATCATCTGCAACAGAGGTCAGAAGCTCAGAGCCATAATAAACGGCAACAACAATGGCACACACATCTGGTTTTTAACAAAGGTTTGCTGAGCATTTCAATATATCACAGTGCATTGCAAGCCCAAATCAAAAGAGAAATGGAAGAGAATTTTTGAACCCGCGTTTCTTTCGGACACACATTACTTCAGGCATCTGAATAAAGTGTCGAACAGCTTCCCCACCCACTTTCTCAAAGTGGAGGAGAAATTGCTCTCAAATGTTGGTTATAAACGTGTAATCTGAACTCCAGCCACTCGGCAGGGCTGCAGAAGAATTTACGATGTGCTAAATATTTCCTTTGTTCTTCCCAGTGGTAGCCTGCTGTAGCAATTAGAAAGCAACTGGCTGCACATGTAAACTGTGGCTGTTTTCTAAAGAATTGTTGATAACTGTTAAAAGCCTTCCTAAGCAGGACTTGCTGCTAATACTGCAATGCTGTGTGTTAAAATGTGTGTCTATATCAATGCTCCATATTTTTTTCTCATCTTCTGATCTTAGTTGTGTTCCCCAGGCACCTTACTACCGGGATAGAGGGAAGACACAACTGTCGACCATTGCTGCAATTTAGCCATTACTAACCTTAAAATACAGCCTCCTGAATCACTCTCTCTTAACTGGGGAGCTAATTTGCTTCCATAGGAATGATGTTTTTGTGTAAATAAACTGAGCCACTCCAACAACATTTATTTCCATTTTTGCATTAAAATAAAACAGGATGAAATCCAATCTCAGTCCAGTTCTTCTCACTTTCAACAAAGACAGCAGTGTCCTAAGCCACTTTGCAGCACGCTGAGAGCACAAGGCATCAATCCCCACGGTGGTGAATTTGCAGCAAGCCTGCTACAGAGGAAACTACAGAGAAACATGCAGGTTTCTCAAAGGGGAAAGACAACTTTAGGAGATGTCCCCCCATCACCACCCATCGCCTTCACCACAGCTATGGAGGAGGTAACAAGCAGGGCAAAGCAAACAAACTGACATAGGTGACACACGCAGGAGCATGGGCCATGCTGAGGGTTAGTGAGGGGAGGTGTCAATACACCAATAAACCAAGCAGTAAGAGCACTGCTTTTACAAGAATTAAAGTTCAGAATGAGGAATATGTTAGTTGTATTCGGAGCAGTTTTAGAAGGTCTTTTGTGGTCCGTCATCCCCAGCCTAGGAGGCAGGTACTGATCAGGAGCCACAGACAGACCATCAGCCTTGCTGTCCCTGTGCTGTGTCTGCAGAAGAGGTTGAGAGCAGCGAGGAAGCCCGAGAGAAAGCTTCTTCCATGTGCCAGCACCAGGATCCACAGGATTTGCCCTTGGAATTCCTGTGGAGTCCTAACCAATACATCAAAGTCAGCTCCTTGGTACTCATGTGGTATTGCTTAGACCCTAGCTTCCCTAATCCTTGGTAGGCTATGTCATGGATTCCCTCTGAAGCCTAAGGGAAACATAGTTCCCTAGTCTAAAACCTGCCAGCATCCATTGGCATGTCAGCAAAGTGTCACCTCTGGCATGTGGTCTTCAAGGTAAACCACTGGACATACAAATTGAAATCAAGCTTTTAGATACGGGCTTTGATGAGAGCACACTCTCCTCTGTGGTGGCCTTCACCCTGTTGCACCACCTGGCAATGTCTGGAATGAAGTTATTTATAGTCTATACAATGAGAAGTCAAGTGAGTTGGATGGTTTAGGATTTTGGTAACAGGATACAGAGCTTTCTGTTTTGGGCTTATTGGGTCAGCCCCAGGCCAAGCTGCTGTTAATGAGTGGAAGTCATTTCCATCCAGTTGCTTCTCAGTGATATGTGTGAAATGGGCATGGTTTGGGCACCCTTCTTTGGAAGGCTCTGCAGACAAACCAAGGAGAAGGGCAGACTGAACAGTCTCTTCCCTAGTTCTGAGCCTCACCAGGCAGAGTGGAGATACTCTACAGCCAGTACCACATCTCATCTTTGATCAGACACGATTTCCAGCACAGAATCAAACTGAGCTGAAGCTGCTGGAATGAATTCCAACTTGTGCAACTATGTCCTACACCACTACATTTTAAATGTAAGCATGAACGAAGAGACTATCCAGGCTGATCTTTGCATTCACAGATATATGCATCTGCCACAAGAACAAGTCGTGGGTTTACTCTGTGCTACAGCATTAGCTCTGCTATTTCAAACAGCTCTACCATCCATTATTTCATTCAGAACAACCACCAGTTTGCTTCTTCAACTGGCCAGCTTCTCATCACTGTTTGGAACTTGCATTTATTTGGATTTTTAGGGCAAATTAATAACCTCTACAACCAAATCATCACCTGTGCCTGTGTGAATGCTGAATACTGTATGGTTAGTCCGATACAAGTCTAAACAATTCATCATCCTGAGACACCAATATTGTAAGATGCCTTGAAACACAACCCATCCCCAGCTGCCATGTTACATGGAGACTCTTGATAAACCCATTTTTTGCTGTTTTAGTAGTGAAATGAACAAGAACTCACTACTGGCCTCCTTTTGTGTCATCAGCCAGATATTGGTATGTGTGTCCTGGAATTAATTTAATATTCAGCACCGTTGCTTACTCATATGTAACAAGAAAGATACAGCAAGTAACATGATAGGAAGAAATGGGAACAGGAAACAAAATTCAATGCCAGTTGAAAATTAAAGTAGCACCTGGTGGTTATGTTCTAACAAAGAGGGTAGTCAACACAGGGACACAGTGGGATCTGCATTGATGCCCTTAGTGTTCATCTATTACTCATTTCTTGGAGATACATGCTTCTGTCTCAGCTTTACATTGCAGCAGTACTGACATCACATGCATTCCCTCACTGTTTTTTTTCCTTGCTTTGACCTACTGAGAGGAACACTTTTCTGCAAGCTCTGCCAGTGAAAGAGGATATCACTTGTCTCCTGGACTGTAAGTTTCCATCAGACTATAGTTGTAAATCTAAACACTAAATTGATTAATTTTTAGCACTATGTGTTATGGCAGAGCCAACAGGGCCAAGATAAGATTGACTCATTAGGTGCCACAGACATCTTGCAATACTCCTTGCTGCAAAGATCTTGAATTGAAATAGATAAGACAGACCACAGATGCAAGGGAAAATAGAAGCAAAGTGGGAAAAGACAATTTATCTAAATTCTAAAAAGAGCTCAGACTAACATAACAAACTCTGAAGATACATATCCATAAGCAAAAAATCTGAAAAAGATCCTGCATTTTGGCTTTTTTAGCAGGGCTGCATGAAGACCTTGAGAATAAAAGAAAATAGAAAATCCCTGTATTTTACTCATTCCCTCTTATAAATGGGCGATGTCTTAGCATTTACATAAGCACTTTCTTACCCAAGGATTTCTAACAACTACAGTTTAGTGCAGCCTCCTCATTCTCCAATGCTATGGATAAATACAGTTCTCACTTTACAGACCGAAGCACAGAAAGTCAGGGCACTGGCTTAGGATTCTCCTAACGAATCCAAGCCAAGGCAATACTCCAGGAGCGAAGACGTGCTATTGACTATTAGCTAGGTGACATTTGCCTTGCACTCTACTGACCTATTTTGCAGTTAGACAGTGTTGGATTCATTGCGCTCAAGACTAAAAAAACACATTCCTGTGAGCTCAGAGGAGCAGGGAGAGTGGATGGAGACAGAGGAATAAGTCATTGTCTCTCAGATAAAAGAGCATCAGAGAGATGGCAGAAGCAGCACAAGTTACCAGTTACCAGAGACTTAACAGTTTGTGCGACAAAAGAAAATCCTCCCCATTACAACTTTGAGGTAGTTCTGCTCAAACACAGCCCTGACATGTATTTTTACCTCACTGATCACTGCATTTAGTAAGAAGCACTGAAACAATGAGATTAAAGTTATCAAAGTGCTGTTAAATTTCATGCACTTGTACATCAGCTACAGTGTCAGTAACTTGTGCCATCAGTCTCTGATTATTTTTATACTTTGTTTGACAGACACTTCTGGAAATGTCTTCTTGTTTTACGTCGTCAGCAGAGCTCCCAGGCTAAGTTCCTTACGTATCTTTCAATGCCGCTAAGCTGATTGGCATTTACTTGTACCCCCCTCATTATAAGAATCATGGGGTCTGACTTGGCAAGAATCACCCCTTTTTATTTTTTTCTTTTTTTCCCCTTTCTTTCTTTTTGAACAGAACAGCTGCCCTCCAAATTCAGGCCCATCTGGTCTTATTTGAAAAATGAAGAGGGGAAAAATTAAAATCAGTTCTCACTAATTAGAGGAAAATTGTATGTAAACAATTGAAAAGGCTTTTCATACTTATGGCCTGACATTTCCACAAAGAGTTTAATTGCTTGCATGGGCCTACAGGGTTATGTTCTTTTTTTAAGTTGCATATGCTCCCTGCCAAATACTAGCTTGGACATGCTGTGAGTGATTTTTGGATCACCAGCAGCTCTTGCTATTTTAGGCTCTGTCACAGCTTGAAGTTGTAATTAATTTTGAGGATCCTGACAATCATAATTATGACGGTCCTGGTTTCTGATAAGGCTCACTTAGCTTTTCTTTTTCTGTAGGGAATACTTAGGTTTTAGTACTAGGAAACTAATTTCATACTGCACACTATCACACACACTGTGATACATTCCCGATTTAAAGAATAAACACCTGCCGTGGAGTTGGGCAGGAAACACACTACTTGTCCCACGAAACTTGTCAAGTTGTTATTAATGTTCTCTCCCCAAAATCCAGATTCTCTGAAGCTCTATTCATAAAGTCAGGTGAAGGAAAAGCCAGTCAAAAGTGACCTGTCATAGCAGTGTACTGTTTTGGATGCTTGAGATGCATACGAGAGATAATTTCACTTCTTTTTATGCTGTTCTCTTTGTCTGAAAGTGAAGATCCCTAAAGAATAGGGCACTACTTTCTCCATAAGAAGCCTCTCCTGCTAGAACCACCTTGGTTTGACAAGTAAATGGAGCAGAGCCTTTGGTTCACCTCTTTCTCTGTCCAAGTCAGTGTCTGATTAAGTTGCTGTTTGCTATTCTAAGGTTTCCACACTTTCTCTTCCCATCACTTCCTTCAGGTTCTCTCTAATTTTGATTAAGAAATCAAGTTTGGGACTAGAGGAATCCTCAAAATATTTTACTGAAGTGCTGCATTCCTGTGGAACGTTTCCATTCCTCTGAATATTTTTCTGTGGGATAAAAAAACCCAATAAATCACAGAATCACAGATGTTTGAAAATTTCTGACACTTAAAAATAGTTGAATTCTTTTCTTACAGGTGAAGAAGAGTGATGCTTCCAACTTACAACTTCGCATCATTGGTGACTTGTATTAGCAATAATGGCAGAAGCATTTTCCCTTTCAGGTATTTAGAGACATTGAACTAAAAATTGACTGGAGTTGGTAGTAAGACAAGTATATGGTGAAAAGAAAATGTATGCTGGACCTCTATATTCACTTCTGATGGCCCTGGGAAATAACACTGTTCTGTGCCATCCCCTGCCCTGAGAACCACGCTGCTCGTGTATGCAGGCAGCTTGGCTGGCCCAGTGTCCAAGAAAGGACAAAAAGTGATGGCTGTCTTTTCGCCTGTTCCAGGGGGAATGTATTCCATCACTGGGATCAGGAGAAAGCCTTCTCTATGCTTCTCCAGCACAGCAATGGAAATTTTACCTGCATTCATAGCCTCCTTTTGCTTTCCCTTGAGAAATAAGTGCCAGCCTTAAGTATTAGGAGATAAAATACAGGTCTGCATCACTACTTGTATCATATTCAGAGACTTCTTCCAGAGACACTAAACCCAAAACTCATGCAAGTTCGAGAAAATCTCTTTTTTTATATCAGTAGTATAAATTTCTAACTCCTCTCTCTTCACCAAGAGCCTGACAGTGTCAACTAAGTAAGTACTAAATGCTAGGAAAAAAACCCTCAAAAACAAAGGGGCACTGAAAAGATTCCATTACTTGTTAAATTTTCCTTAATTAAGGCTTTCTAAAGGAACTTTGTCATTTTGTTTGTTTGAACCCAGGTTTCCCAATGCCCACAACCAGTAATCCTGGCTCAACTTTTATTATATCAGAATTAATATATTTAAAACTATCCTCATTTTGTTTGGAATGGTTAGGGGAGAGATTGGAAACAACTCCTGGAGAAGACAAGAAGCTGAGACCTTATAGTGGCCTTCCAGTAGCTAAAGGGGCCTACAGGGAAGATGGTAAGAGACTCTTTATCAGGGAGTGTAAAGATAGGACAAGGGGTTATGGGTTTAAACTAAAAGAAGGTAGATTGAAATTAGATATTAGGAAGAAATTCTTTACTGTGAGGGTGGTGAGGCCCTGGCACAGGCTGGCCAGAGAAGCTGTGGTTGTCCTCTCCCCGGCAGTGTTCAAGGCCAGGTTGGATGGGGCTTTGGGCAATCTGGTCTAGTGGAGGGTGTCCCTGCCCATGAGCTTTGAGGCCTCTTCCAATCCACACCATCATCCATGATGCTATGATTCTATGAAGCAAAGTAAAAAGAAAAACAAAAGATTTATTTTCTACTTCCCGTCAGCAAGCGACGACCAGCTACTTTCCTGGAGGCAGGGCTTCAGTATGCATAGCAGTTGCTCCAGAAGAAAAATGTCACAAATCATGGTTATGTTATTCCTCCTTTATCTTGGCTTTTTATTGCCGAGCCAACGTCACATGGCAACTTGGTCAGTTTGGGTCAGCTGTCCTGGCTGTGTCCCTTACCAAGACACTGCCCACACCCAGCCTACTGGTGATGCTGGACAACCAGACTTGATGCTGTGCCAGCACTGTGATGAGTTATCAGCACCTCGCTCCAATATGCAGCACTGCACTGTGAGGGCCACTATGGGGAAAATTAACCCCACCCCAGCCAGACCCAATACAAGGAGGAAAATAGTTAATTTTCATAGAGGTCCTTCTGGGTCAAGTTCTTGGTACTTGTCCTCTTCTCGTCTCCCTCCCCACAACTGCCTGGGTCCACCCAGTGGAAATGTGGCATCAGCGACACTCATTTTACTGTTGTATTTTGATTTTAGCCTCAAACTATCCCACTTCAGAAAGCCTAATGCACATTCACACATTGTGGATCTTCCTTGAATAGGTGTTTTGTCAAGTGTGCAGATTGTGCTGCATGCAACCTCTGGAAGTGACTCCAAAGCTTCCTAGAAGAAAGAAGCTCCTACACAAACACAGCTCTCAGGGCAAACTTCTCGCCCCTTACTCTTCCCAGTATATTGCCAGGTTGTAAGATTCCTGAAACACAGGCAATACCACCAGCTCCTGTAAACTCTTCAGGAGGGACGAAACAACTAATCCATGGCTGTCAAAAAAGAAACAAGAAAAGATACAGAAACACCTCACTCCAGGAGGAGAGACTACAAATCCCACTGCCCTGTACCTAGCGCAAGGAATCTGTGCTCTAGAAAGTGCTGACACACAAGATACACCACATCCTAAAGCCTTGCCCTGGTCCCTGTTCAGCATGCTGGCCACTGAGAATTCCTCCAGACGCTGAGGCAGGCGGGTGCGTTGTGCTGCTGGGGCGAGGCGCCTGCCTTGCAGGCACTGCCATGGAAAGAATGACAAGGCCAAAGTTTCTTTTTTGGCTTTGGCTCTAGGATGCTTGAGATTAGGCAGAGCTCCGCCCAGCATTGCCAAAGAGCCCTTAACAGGCTTAGCCTTTAGAGTACAATTTCCCTCCAGATGTGAATGTATAACAGGCAACTCAGGAGGTAACGGCTTAATTGTTCTTCAGCTAGTAAGCCTCTGTACTGATCGTTAAAAAATTTTATGTACTGTTCAGAGCTTGTACATTGTAGTAGCAATTATACTGGAATAGATAAAATAAAACAGACTGATAAACTTGATTGTTTGTTTTTCCTTAGTTTTCTTTCCAGACCAGCTATAATTGTTTGTAATAACAGAAAGAGTAACATTAATGCTGGTTAATAGGGTTGCTGTTAAGGCACGGAGTGGATTTTCCTCATAGGTCACTACCGAGTTCCAGTGTGTCCTGCGGCAAGGCTCCCACTGCTCCTGCTCCCTTTTCCATAAAGGGAAAAGAAGACTCCATTTTCTACCTGTTTTACACATCTTGTCCTTTGAGAGGTATAGTGCTAGGGATTACTCTTTCCGATGTGCCATGAAAATCTTCCAAATATTCCTTAGAACATTATCTGATCACTGCAAGGTCTGTTTGGTCTCAGACCTTCATTTTACACTGTAAACCCTACCAATGCTCCACTGTGGTTGTGCTGCATGTCCAAACCCCAGGTAGTACAGACACACGTGTAAAGCCTTCCCTTCTCCTTGGAAGAGGGTAGATTTAGATTAGATATACAGAAATAATTACTCCTTGTGAGGCTGGTGAGGCCCTGGCACAGGCTGCCCAGAGAAGCTGTGGCTGCCCCCTCCCTGGCAGTGTTCAAGGCCAGGGTGGATGGGGCTTCGTCAGCCTGGTCTAGTGAAGGGTGTCCCTGCCCATGGCTGGAGGGTGGAGCTAGATGGTCTTTGAGGTCCCTTCCAACCCAAATGAGCCTGTGATTCTGTGACGATTCTATGATACTGTTTAGAAACATTCTGCTAGGTACATCCTCCATTGGTTATCATTTCTGTCTAAATTATGTTCAGGCTATTTGCAAAGTTGTGCAGAGATGCTAGCCGAGTAAATAATGTACAACCATTAAACCCAATACCTGTTTATTTTATTTAAACAAATTCAAGATGAGTAAGCATTGCTTCCAATAAACAAAACAACACTCAAACCCCTCAGCTGTATTAAAATTTTCATTCTCACAGGAATCTTAACTAGTCAGTAAACCATCAAATTATTATTACTACTCACATTATCACAAATGTACAAGATTTATAGACTTTAAATGAATGAGGGATGATAACCCACAAAAGACATAAATTATGTAATTCCATGTAGTTCTAATTCCTAATCAAAATGTTTTTGACTACAGCATCCAGACTTGTTTAGAAAGGTATAAGGAGATGATGTAGGCAGTATTTCCTGTGGGAATTTGTTCCAGTGACACGTATCCCTTACATTTGAAAATATGTGAGTTTCAACTTGAAAGGCTTTAAATTTTATCCATTCATTCATTCCCTACTAGAGACAGTGGGTATATAGTTTTTATTTCTCCCTGTAAAAGGGCCCAGGCACTGAACATTGACAGGATGAAGCACACCATCAGTGGTCTCCACAAATGGTAAAAAAAAAGTTGGGTTTTCTGCTGTGTTCATGGAAGGAGATCTGTTTCCAGCTAGTTCAGACTGTGCCAAAGCCCAAGGCTGTTGCAGAAAAAGCCTTGCATGCAGTCAAGGATAACAAAACAGTTCTATGGTTTGAAAAGCAAACAAGCAGGAGGGTAAGAAAGCTACAACTAAATTGGAATTCATATATTGAATTTTATGAATAAAAAAACCCAAAGAGAGGAAAAACACTGCAAAAGAACCTGTGAAATCATTATTAAGCTTAACTCTCCATTTACTCCTAAAGAAATAAATTATATTTCCCTAACTAATTAAAATTGGTCACGTACCCTTGAGTTTTTGCGAAGAAAATTAAAAACTTACTCTCTAACATAAAGCTGACACCAGAAGACATCCAGTTTGTTCTGCAAAGAGGGATCGATTACATGTTTATTTATAGCTTGCGAACTGGGATTACGAACTGTGGGCCCATGACTTGCATGGAGCCCCAATGGTTGCTGTTGGGCTATTGCGCAATGCTCACATGCAGAGCACGTGGTCACCGCGCTTCCAGGGGAAGGCTGCAACTCCTCCTGTGTGGCTACCTCCCACAGTGAAGGTGTCCAAGCAAGCCCAGCATAATTGGACACTTCAACTTCTCTCATATTCTGGCAGCTGAAGTTAAAAGTCTAACTCAGCTGTTATTTTATCAATATTTTTTATTCAATTTTATCAATATTATTTATTCAATTAACTTTTTAAGATGACTCTGTTTTTCTTTCATCTCTTTTTTTGTCGGGCCATATTACAGCTTCTTCTACTTTATCAATTAGCCATATATATTTCATTTAGTCACAGAGCAACATGAAGGAACCAGCTGGCTTTCAGCTATGGTTTGCTTCCTCTTTGCACTTGGGAAATAGGGTCACAGAGAAGAAGAAAGGTTGTGCCGTAATAGGGACACACTGCCTTGATGGAACCCTGTGCTAAAAGGCATTTCAATAAAGGCAAGATTCCAAACACCACCATGGGCCCTTTCTTTCATGAAACTCGATGTGACAAGGAATGCCTGAAAAAACCCCAAGTGGACTTTATTTCTCACATCATCTGATGCTACCTTATGTGATGCCTAGGCTTATCTCATCTCTGTAGTCTCGGGTCCAGAGTCAGGGCTCAGCCAGGTTACATTAAGAAAAGGCTTGAGATGTCACTGTGTGTTTACAGGAGCACTGTTTTGCTGGGACGTGGTTTGTCTAATTGAATGAGGAACTACATGAACTACTCATTTAGCAGTCCTCACATCAGTAGAAGCAGCAACTAAATATAAAATAAAAATTAAATAAATACCACAGAAAGTATGTGTTCTTAAAAAAATCCCAACAACACGCACAAAAAAACTTGGGAGTATGAACTTTGAATGAGCTTATGCTGTTTTCTATCCCAGGAATGACAAAAAAAATATAAAAAATTGTAATGAATGATCTTTGCATTCAACCATGAAATCCTACACCATCATAGTTGGTTTTTTAACTCCTTTAGTCAACTCAGACAATCCTTCTAGAGGGAAAAATGTGAAGGTCATAAAAAAGTGCATTCCAGAATATTACATGTAGATATTTAGAGCTGAATGAACTAAAGGCTTTCCCACTGGATTCATTTACTCTCCAAAGTAGCCCCTCCTCAAAGATGGGTCTGTATGATTAAAATATGGCCAGCATTTTATAGTAAGTCTTTACCACTTTACAGTAGCTAGCTCTAGGGCATATTTCAATTCCCATTCAAATGAGTCTATTGACTTTAAGGGGTGATGGATTGAGTCTTTTAACAGCAGCCTTGTGGCCCCCTGTGCACTTATGTGAGTCTACACTTACTGGATTAGGTGACTTCGTGGAGTCTCTTCTAGGATCATTTCTCAGTTTATTTTGTACTAAAATGAAGTAGTTTAATTCCCATTCAAATATTTGATTTCTCAAATTGAAATTTCTGTTATGTAGAACAAAATTTCATTTGGAAAGTTGCTAGGGTTTTTTTTATTGGGAGAATTTAGAAAATGCTAGTTCTTTATTGAAATAGTACTACACGAAACAGAAATTTTATTTCCTTTTTGACTCCAGTGCTTATTTATATTCTGTTTTACAGCTGTATAGCAACTGAAGAGTCTGAGCACCTATAAGAACATTAGATTATCTTTCAGTGCCTGTAAATACTATCAGTAATCCAGAATATTTGGCCTGAAGGTTAGCCAGAAAGCTGCATGTAGCCTTATGCTTGATTGAATCTCATTCTGAAATTAGCAAAGAGCTTGAGGTAGTTAATTTTAGAGCAGTATCTTCTAAAAAAAAAATTAGTGATTCAAATTAATTATTTATCTGCAAGCTGATGTATTTTTAATCTGCTTTAGATATAATGATTGTCCCATTTTATGTCTTTTAAATGTCAAATTGTATTAAGCAGCACAAATTGTATGCATGATAGAAAACATATCAAGAAAGAGATGATTGCATCTTGTTTTACACTGACTTGTTTTACACTGTTTTACACTGAGGGCTTGGCTCCATGATATTTAGTGTCCCCAGGCATGGATTTTGACAGTACAAGCAATTTAGGCACTGGTAAAGACAGTTTAAGTATCAGTATAAACCAGACCGAGCCATTTTCAACAATATATCAAAACCCAGAGCGGAGTTGATTCTTTCCATGAAGCCTCTTCTGAGAGTAAACTCACAAGGTGCCACCCAGAGAGGGTCTGAGTGCCCTATGGAATTCAGCAAAGACATCAGTCAGTGCTCCTAGTTTTTGGGGGCCAACCCCTAACGCACTGAGCTGGAGCTCAATAGCTACATCTGCATAAAGCACTGGCAGAGTACAGGGCTAAGCATTACCCAGCCAGTCACAGAATCACAGACTGGTTTGGGTTGGAAGGGACTCAAAGACCATCTGGTTCCAATCCCCCTGCCATGGGCAGGGACACCCTCCACTAGCCCAGGTTGCCCAAAGCCCCATCCAGCCTGGCCTTGAATACTGCCAGAGACGGGGCAGTCACAGCTTCTCTGGGCAGCCTGTACCAGGGCCTCACCACCCTCACAGGGAAGAATTTGTTCCTTTAATCTGAATCTATCCTCTTTTAGTTTAAAGTAATTCACTGCCCATGGTTTTGACCATGGTAGCTCATGCATGGGGATGTTTGGGGAGAACATTATGATATCCCTAGGATAGCTGCTTTCCAGCAGTTTCATGAAAGCCTGTATTTTCCAAACCATTTGGTTGTATTGAAATGTTCAGTAGATGCAGATTGACCTGGGGAAGGGACGTCAAATGGGTTTTACTCTTCTACTCCTGTTAGTGCCAGCTGCCCCTTCTTTGTGATGTTCTTGCTGCAATACCTCTGTACAGCCCCCCGAGTCAGACTGGATCATTGTGGTTGTTGTCCAATATTATTTTCCTAAACATTTCTGCTCCTATAAAAGTTGAAGAAGTTTCCTGACAGGCTCTGTTTTCGGTAGTAGGAGGAAAATATTCAAAACTGATTAGAGTACTTAATTTTTAAAGAAAGAGGAAAGGAAAGAGCACATAGATATTTCTTCTTAAATAAGTGGGCAGAATGTGTGATGGGTCCCAGCCAGGTCCTTAATAAAACGAATGATGTCTGTGTTCCCCGGAGGGCTCATGACGCCACTTTGGAGCTTGCAGTCAGCAAGAAGCAGCTCATATTGCACACTGCATGGCACTGGAATATGACTAATAAACATCAGGAAGTCCCCAACGGCTGCAAATTTGGCAGCGCTGTCTGCATTGGCCCGTCATGATGTTTGTGAACCTTGTGAGCATACTTGAGCTGGTTTCAAGCGGATAGTAGATCCCTGGGTTTTGATTTAAGGCACCTCGCTGTTTAAAAGAACCTGGCAACCGAAATAATAGAGGTGTTGCCTTGTGAAGCCGGAGGTGCACCAGCTAAGCAACAGGGAGCTGAAACCTGTGCAATGCCTATCTGGTTTAAATAAGGCTATTAACATTCCTCGCTAGCATTCATATACACGCTTTCATATTAAAAAAAACCCCAACGAAAAACCTATTAAAAATATTCAAACCACATCTGGGAAGCAGTATTCTAGGCCAGCACTACTATTGTAAATTTTCACAGCTCAGTCACTGACTCCTCAAAAAGAGTTCCTAATGGAAATGTTGATATGCCATTAGCGAAGTACAGTGGTGAGAATGGCACTGCTACAGTAAGAGTGACCACGAGTCAGTTTAACAAATAATAAAATACTAGTAAACAGATGAGGATTTAAGCCTATTCATTAGGTTCACTTTCTGATGAGTTAAAGCAGACTGCTTATTCCTTGTCCATAAACACCCCCAGGCAGTGGAAATCTGTCACGGATAAGGCTGGTGTGACAAAGTTTGTTTAGTTCTAGAGTACAGTAGTCAGAAAAATGCAAGAGAGCACATATGGCAACAGAGTGCCCTTAAGTCTGTAAAGCCAGGGGGAAATTTTCTGGTTAAAAATTCTGATTTGTTGTTATAATGTGTGTTATCCTACTAAAAATTAGATATCTGTGGGACCGGTTTAGAACAACGGGACTGCTAAGAGTATCCTTACTGAAAAAGTGAAAGCATTGTCTGAAGCGGTCTCCGGCTGGAGGGTTGTGTGGTGGGAAAATATTTTAATGGGGTTTCCTATTAGTGTGATTGTTCTCTACAAGCAACACTGGTATTGAAATACAGCAGAATGTTCACCACATGCATCCCTCTAATAGATCGTAAGTCCTTCTTGGTGATTTTATTTTTAAAAACCCCCTTTTTTCCAATTTTTGCTCTGTATTGCAATTAATAAATTCACGGGCTAGTCCAGTGCTCGCTTACATGCCACATTTACACTAGGGTGGCAAACATGTCACAGCCCTGGATAGGCAGACATGGAGAAGGAAAAGGAAGCCTTCAGAGCTTATGATACATACTGAACCAGCAGCCTGCATGGTAGCTTATGGGCTCCAAAGCCAAGCCTACCCCGTCAGCAGTTGGTAGCCAAAGGCTCTTAGCGTGCAGACTATGACAATTCCTAAGTACCCACACAGGAGAGTATCCATGGTACTGCTCTGCAAGCAGATAAAATATAGGCAAAATCTGGCCAAAGTAGGAGGTAAAGTTAACCGGCACATTTTTACTCACTCCATTCTTCTGTCACTTGCCTATTGGTCATGTTATATACGTTTATAGCATACATTCCATTAATAGGTTTATTTGTACAGCAGCATGTTTAAAAACAATTTTATATAAAGTGGATTTTTATATGGATAGTGGATTTCTATGCATCATAAGAAGTATATGCTATGACTCAGTAGTTTGGGTGTTAATGAATGCTCAGATATTTGCACGTTACAATACTTTAATAGGCCACCACAATAAGATACCAACAATTTTATGGCTAGGATTTTTATACTCTTGTGTTTTTCCCAGCCCTGTGTTAAACATGTTTTCCTTGCAAGGAAATGACAAAATTGACAGTTGCCTAGCTAGCATATAGAGAATTTAGTTTTACTTACTCAAAGTTCCCACTGAGTGAAGTTCTGACCGGACAGAAGTCAATGAGATTTCTGCCTTTGATTTTTACATGGCTTCTTGTGTTTCTAAATGTGTTTCCCTCTTTTTTTCAGAGCTGCTGTGTTACACTACTTCATTCTCTCAGATGATTGCTGATAAGTAATTCTGGCTTTTGTTGTTTAATTTCTGAGTGTTATAGTGAGGGAAAACATCATTATTTAAGACATTAGTTTCTTCCATAAACTCAGTTTTCACCAGTCTTAGGGAAACTTCAGAAATAAGTGTTCCCTTCTGTGCTGGGGACATTCTAGTGTCCCTTTGCCAAGTACACACTAACGAAATTACCAAACATTGTCTCTGACACTTGCCTTCACAACTTCAGTGCTGTTTTCCAACATACAATCTATCTCCTTTCACAACCCATAGCAGTTTCAGAGTTGCTCACTTGACGGAGAAGAGCAACCCGTTAGTGGAGAACCTTTGCAACACTAAGGATATACCTTTGGAGTTTCTCTTCACAGTTCCATCATGGCATGAAGCTTCCCTTAGTATAGTAGTCCTATGGCGTTAACTCCAAGAAGAAAAGAATCTAGGAATAAAGTGGCAATTTAAAAGAACCTCCTGTGCCAGATTCTGCTACGCTTCTATAAGAGGATTCTACAGTCTAATGAGACCCACTGAAATCTTCACAGAAAAGGAGCAAATGTAGCTAAAGTGATCCATCTGTCCAGACCAAGTTTTGGTAGATCAGGCTGCCTTATTGATCATCATCTGCTCATCTTCCAAACACACAGTCCACTGTCAATTTGTAGGTCCTGAGTATCCTCTTCAAATAGCTAGCAAAAGATGAATGGATATCTCGGTATGGTTATCAGGGCAGTAGCTCTGTCCCTCACTCCTGAAAAGGTAACATACCTCCTAATCTTGAAAAACCTTCTGCCAGAATTACTCCTCCTGCATCCTGGGGACTGGTGAAGGTAGCTGCTGGGGACAGAAAACATAATACTGGGCCCCAGGGCAAGCACCACTGTGATAAGAGATGAAAGCAATCTAATTTCAGGAGAGCTGAACACAAGGAGGGCACTGCTTAGGCAAAATTTTTACCAAATTACTTACTGAGCTAAGAAAGTTATCTGAGACAAGTTCTTAATGCAGTCATGCTTTTAACAACACACATTCTATTTTGCTACATTTACTCAAGCAAATAAAAGGACCACCCTTTCCTACACTATAGAAGTGTTTGAGAAACAGTTTACTATGCATTCAAGTATTATTTTAAAGAACCTGCCTCCATTATTATGCCTTATCAAACAAATCCCTTGCCTTTGGGCTCTTTTATTTTCCCCTCAGAAATAATGCCAAAACATAAAGTGAATAGTGAGTTTATCAATACAAGAACAATACCAGAGGCAGATGGTTAAACAGGAGACTTTTCTGTCTGTATCCTTCCATGGTTCGCTGCTGACTGCAACCTTGTCCACAGCTATTTATATTATCTACAGTAAGCAAGTTCTTACTTTCAAGTTCTCAGTTGTTTAAAGATGGCACACACTTTTTACATAAAAGTGAAATGTAAGCAAGCAAAATAGGAGGAGAAGCTCAAGAATTTATAGAAGTCTTTTCCAGTTCAACTTCTCAGTGCCTCGATGGAAATTAAACAGCTTTTTGTGTTGGAGGGCAATATAAAAAGGTGTGATGAGAACAGAAAGAAAACAAAAGGCTGAACAGCCCTTGTAGCAAATCATATTTGCTGTATTTCATAAAAACAAAATTAAGACTCTCATGGAGAGAAAATGCCCCCGACATTTGATTAAAATTACAGATTATTAATTTACCACATGAAAAATTAGATTATAGTAACACTTAGAACTGTATGCTTTCAAGAGGTTTGGGGGTTTTTTTTTCCACATTAAAAATTATGTGATGCTGGCTTTAAAAGGATTTTTTAATAAGACTGTTTAAGGCAACTGTAATGGTAGAAAACTCAGCTTCAGTAAGAAGATTAGAAGATGTACCAAAATATCACGTATTGCACATGTCTAGTGCAGTCTAGATTCTAAGACCTGGGATGACTGGGATAAAAAATTAATTTTTAATCAGAAAAACATCGGTATTGGAGAAAAATAATCTGGTGCCAGCAATAACGGGGATGAAGGGACAATATAACTAAAGACTCCAGCCAAGATTTTCAGTAGAGGCAGCTATTTTGACAAGCTTTCTAGCAAGGTGGTACAGTTATGTTGCTACAGTTCCAGATGCGTGAATCAAAATTACACTGCAGACAGTCTTCTACTTCAACAAGGCAAACAGGTACCTTGCCAGTTGGGCTGAAGAGCCAGTTCTCACCAGCTCAAGCCTCTTGTGCACTCCTGACTTTACAAGCTGTCTTGACCTTTTGAAAGTCTTGGTCAAGTTGGTAGTGCTGGAGGGTCCTGGCACTTGAAGAGAGAAATACAGAACAGAAGGTAATTTTGCATTTGGGAAGTGGAGCAGGGGGGAATCCAGATTATTCTGTAACTCTGAAAATTAGAAAAAATAACTTAGTAATTGGAGAAAGAAAATTCCTGCTTATACTTCTTGTATGTAAGGTGCAGGACGTACCACAGGGTCAATATAGTTTGACAGGAGGCACAGGTTCTGTTCCAGCTACTGGTACTGAGATTGTTTCACTCTGGGGAAGTACTTTAACTAGTCTATGTTTGTTTTCCTACACCTTTAAATTCGAAGCTCTGCAGGAAGGTTCTTTCCTTTTCATTAGATGGTCATATAACACCCAATATAACAGAGCCCCACCCTGTACTGATAGGCATTTTATTTCCCAAAGCAAGAATAAATCTGGATGTCTCTACTGTTTCCCACAGCACCGTTGTGTTGGATAAATCTCTGTGGTACATATGAAGCTTTGATATGGAAGCTAGGGAAAACCAGCAGCATGTTTAGCATCACTTTAGCTGCCTCTGCAGGATCATCCAATTATCCCCGTGGGGACTAACTTACCCACCTTTGCTTTTTCTTTCTTTAAAAACCTTTCCTCAGGACTCATGTAATACGTGGCATTGTTCTAACTGATGGGGGTTGACAGGGTTCTTTTCAGAGCTTGACAGTGCTCCTCTTTAATTAGCCAAAAGGACCACTGCTGAGTGACAGCTGTGTATTCTTCCCACAGGTTCCCCAACCCCAGCTACTATCAGGCATGTGAGATGGGACCTGAGGGTAGCAATCAATTACTGCTTTCCAGAATACACTGTCAGGTGATAAACACCATGAGGTCATGAAGCCAGTATTAGAATTGATGGAAGTTGTTGTGTTCTTTTTAAATTAGAGACTTACAGTGCTGCAAACCTACCCTTCTTTTACAGCAATTTTAGCGTAATTGCAATTAACACATAGAATGAAACAACCACTAAACCTGCAGAAGTTTGAAAGGTTCTTTTCTTTGACATACCTGTGGCTTTTTTCTTCCTCTTTTCTTGACTTTTGGTGTGTGTGTTTTTTCTATATTTAGTATTTACAACTTGCCCAAGCACTAGAACAAATCCAGGCTTAGGATTCCTGTGGCAGTGGAAGAAGTCTCGCTGGCAACATCCACCACCTGCTTCTTCTGTAGACAGAGGATTTGCTTACAGTATCACGACACGAGGTACCTGGGCAACTAAAGTTCTTAACCCTGCAAAGTGTGTCAGACTTTGTGCGGTTCCCTGAAAAGAATTATTCATACTTCATTTTCTTGTCTTCTGTAAAACAGTGTTAGAAATATTTATGCACATTACATGGAGTAAGCTCTGTCACTGATGTATGACTAAATGCCAGGGAAATCTCAAAAAACCTGTTAAGTATTCTGTTAATAAACTGCAGCTTCTACATTACATTACTAATGGAATTATTTTACAACATTGAGTGGAAGATGCCAGAATTAAATCTAAAAAAAAAAAGTCCAGAGAAGTGTGAGAGAAAATGAATTGGCAGTTCTCAAGAGAATGGTGCCTTAATCTTAAATGAAATTCTAACTAAATATGAAGCATTATTAAGCTATCTATTAATCTTTATCAAACTGTCTCAAACTTCTACTTTCACTGTAAATATATGCATATTTAATTCTCTAAATTAAATATGACATGGATAATAAAACTCTCAAGTATTTGTATACAAACTGCAGATGGGGTATTTGCAATGCAAATATGATGCATACTGAGTCACTTCAAATATAATATGATCACAAGGGGGAATAATACAGGCCAATGTCAACACCTTGTTATCTCAACATTATAAATGTCACCAAACTCAACTGTTACAAGAGTATAATTCCTCCTTCCATGGACATTTCTTGCAGATAACAATAGAGGCTGAAACTACTGCAGAACCTCAGAAGAATTCAGACCAAGAAGTCCCTCCTACTGAAGATCTTCTGTAAGTTTGTTCATTAGGTCTGTTTCTCCATCATTACAATCTGTAAGAATCCTAATTGCCAAGTACTTCCCAGAATTAGAATTACAGAGATTATGTTTCCTCCCTCTAATTTTCATCAAAATATTAGTGACATTAGGGGTAAAAATAACCAACCCACGTTTCCACCTGTACAGGCTGAGAAAGATTTTTTTTGTGTCTCTTTTCTGATGGAGGAAATCTACCTCCTCTATAGGGAACTAGCTGCACTCACCCTTCCTGGCTGTCACTTGGCTCTATGTTGGGGCAATGCTGCCTTGCTTCTTTTGACTCCAACCTTTCTGATTTTTAACAAAACATTAATTACCTTACAGCGCCTCTCCCTTCCAGAAACTGTTGGGTTTTTTTACCAAACAGGACAAGTAAGAAGGTTCCTGGATGCCAAGCAAACTAATTCACTGCTAATCTTTTTCTCCTGACACTCTTTCACCATGATAAAATGTATTTTAAACATTCAAATAGGTGCAAACAAATCTGACACGAGAATATTCCTGTTTTCTCCTGGCACTGTGGTATAAATGCCATTACCATTCATCTTCAGAAGTGAAGGCACCTACAAGGAATGTGGGAAAACCTCTCTGCCACATCATGAGGAAGGTACACTGATCCTGGCAGAGCGAAGAAAGAGCTCTAGTGCTTCCCACTCCCCTCCTTACCAGTCAATTAATCTCTGACTTTGCATAACTAACGCAGCATCTCCTCTTGCTGCTGATCAAACTTCAACTACTACACTGTTAGAGCAAAGCCATGATACCACATAACAGAGCATCCTAACTGTGGCTTATGTTACCTAAGACATGGAACAATTAATTTATTAATTCCTCTCCCTCCCTGCTCTCCACAGGTAGGTAATGTTAAACTCCATCTGTAATAGAGAGAAACTATTTTCAAAATTGTGGCCTGTTGCAAAAACAAAGCTTAAGGAAAATTGATCAACTTTAAAAAAAAAGGGAAAAACATTACTAACAGGATATACGAGGAAGGAGATTACTCGAAGGATTTTACTGTTTGTTTGCAAGGATTGAGTAAATGCCTGTAAATTACTCAGTCTTCACAAGCTCTGAGCAGTAAAACTGTTATTATATGTTGCACACTATGTAGCTCTAATATCCAACCTGAAGTTAATTTATCAACAACCACTCTTGTATAAACAACCCACGGAGAAACCTGACTTGTTTTCACTTGTTATTGATGATCTTTCAAAACCCAGAAATTGCCTCCTCTTCAATTTCCTACCACTGAATTCTTAGGTAATCACCTCATCAATAGTCCTCAGCAAAAATAATTGTTTCCAGAGCAAAACTCTCCCCAGATTTTAGGCCCTTTAAATTGGTCCCTCTCAGTGCTTCTAAAGTGTGAATAATAAAAATATATATTGAAAAAAAGCTCAGAGTGTGTACATGCTTTTATTAAGTCAGAAGTGGAGAAAAGTTTTCCCAGAACAGGATATGGGGCAGGGAAAATGAAACACAGGCTGCCACCTTTTAGGATTTTTTTTTCTTCTGACATGAAGTTCAATCCTTCCATGTAAGTTTCATTTACATGGCAGTGCAGGTCATTCAAATACTAATATGGTACTGACACTCACAGCCAGTCCCAAGTGCAGTCAACTAATGCTCAGGGTGAAGAGGAAGAGAACTATGCATGTCTTTTAATGAGGAGGTGCACCACACGGGAGGACTGGAGAGCTGCATTAACTGCTTTGTTCTCAACTGTGGTCCACACCCCTTGTGTCCCTTTCCTGCACCCTCTCTTTTTCACTGTAATAGCAAAGATGCTCTGAAACCAGAGCTGAAATAACCACCTGTAGGTCTCAGAACAACTTAGGACCTGCAGCAAAACCTACATCATTTGGTTTTAGTTCTTTAAAAAAATGCAACAAACCAACTAAAAAAAACAACCAAAACCCCCCTATTTGTTACTAGGAAAAAAAGAATGTGAAGTGTGAGAAAGTATATAAGTTCAGGAGAGCACATTTGTCTTGATGACCATCTCTGCCTCCTGTTTTAACCTACTCAGAGTTGCTCTGGAGAACACTGTCAAAAATGTCCTTTTTGTGTCCCAGAACTGTGGCCCAACTTCAAACCACCAGAGAGAAAGATGTGCAAGTACCATTGCACTGATACTCAGTCACACAGAGCAATCTGTATGACAACCTCTCCTCCCCAAAAAATGAAACTGAGATGGCGTATAATCTCTACTCGTCTGATTTGGGAAAATCAGCAGACTGCTGCTCAGATTGCTCTCATGGTTCTTGATGTATCAACGTTGTTCAGTTAGTTGAAACAGGGCTATATGGCCTTAAACAGTTTCACAGTAGCATCTTCCTACTTTGCATGTATTTCGGAGCTGGTAGTTTCAGAATGCACATCAAATGATTAGCTGCTCCTCTACTGAAGGTCTGACCCATCATGTATGCCATCCTGTGTGATGCTCACACAAAAGCTACGCATACACACCAAGCCATGTTCCAGCCAATGCTAAAACTAAAGGGCTTCTTTCCATTGACTTCAACTGGTGGATGGCCATGCCGGAGGAAATGATGTTATTAACATCTTGTCCTACGTTTGGATAGGATAGTTTTCTTCCTAGCAGTGGGTGCAATGCTGTGTATGGGACTCAGGATGAGAGCAGTGCTGATAACACAGGCATGTTTTTAGTTGTTGCTGAGCAGTCAAGCACTTTTCAGTTGTTCATATTTCCCTGCTGACGAGAAGGTGGAGGGCACCCAGGAAGCTGTGAGGGGACACAGTCAGGACAGGTGATCCAAACTTGCCAGAGGAGCTACTCCATACCAGTGACATCATGCTCAGCATAAAGGGGAAGGTTGGGGGGCAGGAGAGCACAGGTCCAGGATGCAGGTTTTGGGGATGGTCCAGCTTTGGGATGGCACTGAGCTGTACGACCTGAGTTGTGCGGTTTGGTGAGAAACTGTGTTGTGAATCAGCAGTTTGTATATTCTGCTATAAAGTCCTGTTACTGTTATATCTCTCTCTCTGTGTCTGCTGTCCCAGTATCCCAACCCACGAGGTTTGCCCTTGTCTTCCCTTTTTTTTAATCTCCACCCCCCCCGCCCCGGCTTGTTTTGTTTCCCCTGTGGGAGGGAAGCGAGCAAGCACGGGTGGTGCTCAGCCACTGGCTGGGGCTAAATCACAACACATCTTTTGTGTGGTTTACACAGGGATAGCTTGTAAGGGTCCTGGGGCAGGGACCCTGCCTGTCGCTGTGACTACAGAGTGCAGAAAGACCTCCAGGCAGAATGGATACATTATGAGCAAACGCTAATAAGCAACCGAACATAAATGTAATAACTACATTAATAACTAATAATTCATTGCATACAGAGGCTGGGCCCGCTGGAAGAATGCAGAAGCCATGAACATCAGTAAGAGTGCACTAGTGCTTCACAGCCAGAATGGTACAAACTTCCCTCCTGCTGGATGTCTTAAGATGTCAGTGCACAAAGAATGGCTTAACAAGGTGCTTGCCCTCAGGATTAAATTGCAGACATGTATAAAACAGACCTCTGCAACTGCTGTTTAAATGTCCTTAAAGTAACCTAAACAGTTTACTCCTACTCAATATCTCTGAGACTCAGGATGAGGTCCTCACAGACACTAACACCTGAAGAGCCTGGTCAGGAATATCCCAACACTGGACAACATTGCAATACCTTCTGACAATGAAGGATAATGGTCCCTAAATGCCATGCCCAGCTTTCTGCCTATTACCATATTTACAGCGCTGTAACGAAACTCGCAGCTTAAGTCTATATATACTTTTGGAGTTGTAATTTACAAATTTAGAAATGTCTAAAGTCTTTGAATAGAACATTTTAAGAGGAGAAAGGAACTTGTACTTTGAAATAAAACAGGTTTTCTGAAAGCACTCTTTGACATAATTTTTTTGGAATCTCTGCTTTTCGTTTTGTAGCTTTTCCCCGTTTCCTTCCTCTGTTGCACACCACCTGCAAATAAATGAGTGAAATTGCCTGAGCTTCGTTTAATCTTATACTACTAGGAGAAACAAATTCAGTCATGCTTCTGGAAGAAACAAAGTTTGCCATTTGTAGGGCCATGTGGCAATGACATTTTTACTTCTACAAAAGATGTGAAAAAGCTCACGAACAATTATTCTTTACTGAATATATGTTGTTATATTATAATGCAATACAGCAACAATATGATGTTACAGTGTAGTAAAATGTTCTTGGCATGAATCTGTATTCGAGTTTATTGCATAACGAGCTCAATCCTGCTGAGAACCACACTGATGAATGCTTTGCCATTGGTTTCACTGGAAACCTCAACATGCCTGATAGTTGACTAATAAATGCAAGTAGCCTTTCACACAGACCATTTCTGAAAGTGACAGTAAAATGATTATATCATGATTTTGGTTTATGCTACCTATATAAGTAACCAAAACTGTTTTCAAAATGCTGGGTTTTATATCTCACAGAATTTGAGGATGCTTTCAATAGATTTAGAGAAGTAGCATGGTGCCTATCTCGAAGTTACTGTGTTGAAGAAGGTTGTAAATGGATATAAATAAGCAGAGAAGTTTTAAAAGATGGCTGAAGTTCCTAGAAGTAATCAGAAAGTCATGAAACTACATTTAATGTGAAACTGATTAAAAAGCAAGTACAAGGGAATTACACTAAGCAGCAGAACTGCTATTTAATAAAACAGATTAAAATGTTCTCATTTTTAGAAATCATCCAAGGATCGGTCTTTATTTTATTTGTGATGAAATGAAATCTGAAAGAAGGCTCTACTGCCAGAATAAACAAGGATGGATGTGGGGCACACCCTCAGCTTTCCCTCAGTGCCAGAGGCTCTGGAGGTGAGGTAACGCCAGCCCTAACATCCCTCCCACCTCGCCAACAACCTGACACAGTGTTGTCTCTGGAACAGGTCTCGGGAGGCTTTCAGGCTGCATCTGCACTAGGAAATTGTCTGGAGATCGCTCCTCTGCCCTGAGGCCATCTGCCTGTTTTTGTAAGGCTGTAACTCTTTTTCTCCAACACAAGATGGGATGGCAGGACCAGACATAGCACCAGGAATGGTCCTTGGCCCATACCAGGCTCTCAGCATCACCATGGAGTTTTTTTAGGAGAATACTAAGTGGTGAGAGCAAACCCATGCCAAGACGCAAGCTGACAGATCTGCGTGCCAGCCTCACTCGCTGCAGACACAGTTTTTGCATCTCACAGAGACAGAGAAGACATGATTCGTAAAAAAAAATAAAAAAAAGTGTGGCCCTGCACTTTCTCTGGGTAGGGTCCATTCACTCCTTGAATGAAACTTCATGCAACTTCCATGAATCATGAAGAAATGGCATCTTGCTGAAAGCAGAGCTGGTCTTGCCCAGAAGGAAAGAAAGATCCTGGTACGACGGCAGGATGCAAATTAAAATGATCAAGCACACCTCATTCTGCCTGCACAGCCAGCTGAAAAAAGGCAGGTTTTCCTTCGCAGCTTGTCCAGCTTCGCTTCCAGCAAGCTTTGAAGACAAAACTCACGCTGATTTCAGTGGGACTTTTGCCTGGGGATGGGATGGAATGGGATGCAGAACAGAGCCCTCTCCTGGTGAGCACTGAAGATGATTGAGGACACCCCTGGCACCGCAATTGGCACTGCCCACAGCACATATCTATGTGATGAAGTATTGAACGTCGGCACTTAAAATAAAATATTAGAAAAGCTCAGCTATTTGGAGCCACGGAACCTTATGATTGGGGTCAGATTTTTCGGGGATTAGAAAAATATATAGAAATCTAAGTAACACTGAAATGATGGCATACTTGAAAGCTGACACCAAAAAATAGGTTATATAACATGCTTAAAGGCACAGTTGGCACTTCACGTTCACAATGACTAGCCAGTTGTAACCTGTTTTTGAACCCACAGCGGAACCCTGCATGTTGAATTACTGAAAAGGGCGGGTCACCTTCTTTTTAAACCTGAAATCTGATAGCCAGGGCAAAAGAACCCCCATTCATTCTTTCTTTTTGTGACTACACAGCCATGAAGTACCAATAATAACCTTAAGTATACAGATCAACAAACTTTGCCCAATTAACACACTTTTGGATTTCATACTTGAACCTGAAAGTAAGAAACCATAAGTCAAAGCCTTGCTTTTGTAAAACAAAATTCACAGCAGGTGCCTAGGTTAGATGTGGCATATGGTAGGCACTTCAATAAACCATAATAATGACGCACTGCCAAAATAGTCACTGTCTGTCATAGATTTTTCTCAGAGTAAGTAAGTATAAACCCTTTGCTTAAACGACAACAGAAAACCCCTTTCTGTCACTGAGATGCAATGTTCAAAGTTATTTATAAAGATTCTAAAGCCTGTATTGTTTGTAGTAACATATGCCAACATGATTTTCTGGCACCATACTACTTATGGCTGTAATCTCAAAAGATTTCACAAGGGAAGTAGGGTTGGGTCTATAGTGTTTGCATGGAAGACCTCTCAGGCAATTCCAAGTTACCATATGAACCGGTATTTGTGCAGGGCAACATTCTTTTGCTGTCTCAGTATTAAACCAGTGCAAAGTGTATGATGACAAGTGCTGTCTTTATATAAGAGGTAAAACCAAGGATACCGAGCACTTGTGGTCATTAAACACCCTATGGTAGTTTTTGCAAGTGTAGGAGTGCCTGGCCAAATACCAATCTAGATAATTACATCCTGCCTACTTACATTCCGCTGTTGCTTTAAATGGATAAGGTATTATTCTTCTATTCTTGTGTAAAAGTGGATCCTACAGCCCTTCCTTGGGTTCGGTTAGGACTATTTCTAGCATGACCTTCTCCATGCAGGCCTCTGTATGGTCACACCGAGTCATTTATATGACTCAGTACATTGCACTAGATTTTGGATTTGCCGCCTTCTGATATAACTTCCACTGAGCTCACTGGCATTTACTTCAGCCCAAAGACACCGATTTAACCAAAATCATGATTTCATCCCTACCCACAAAAGTCATCTTTACAATGAATCCCTGTGGAATATTAGGTTCTGCGATCAGTTTCTGTAGGACTTCTTTTGCTACACGTGACCCAGGCCAAAGGCCCATTAGTTTTGTGCATGATCCTGCCCACTCTCACTGAAATCATTACCAAAATGGCAATGCGGTTCAATGACAGGAAGGCCAGGCCTCTTAATGGGAGACTTGCCTTGGGTCCGCACCATGTGATTCGCAGTGTGATTCTCCTGGCCCTCCTCAATTCAAAACACGTTATATCGAACAGAGATCATACATAATCTTTTCAAGTCAGCTGTACCTTACATTTTAAGAGAGAGTGCGACAGATGGTCAAAAGCTTGCTTTAAAGTGATATGTCTATTAAAACAACCCATGTTACTAGGGGACTGTTCCCTGTAACAGGAATTTGCTTCACTGAAGTGGAAGGAAACCAGACTTCAGAAAATCTTCATTATTGTGTTCGAGCACTTAGTGTTAGACCACTGCTGTTCACAGAAGTCCTCTCGAAGGGAAGGAGTTGTTAGCATGTTTCCCTACAGAAGGAGCCTGTTAGCAAGATGGGTGCTGGTGTTAGTCACGACTGTTACTCTGCGGCAAGGTTGTCAATCGCAATTATTTCCTGCAAATCTGAGTTTTCCCCCCTGTCAGTTACTCCCTAAACTCTCATTTCAAAATTCACTTCATATTTCTGGCTTGTCCTACACTATGTCAATTTGAAGGCTGGCTTTTGGGGGCTTTTTTAGTGGAAATGTTTTTCTAGCTGTATTTGTGTAGGTCAAAAGAGTTTTCCAAGTCTGTTCTCTTTCTGAGTGGCGACTCTCCCAAGACAGCAAATACAAGGTTTTTATAGACTTGTTTTCATGAAGATTTAGTCATGTTAAGTCTAAAATTATTTAGGCAAAAAATGACTATGTTAGTACAATTCATTGAATGTAAATTACAAAATTCAAAGGCAGACAGCTTGAGTGAAGTTATACTTTAAATAGCGTCACCAAGTGCAAAGCAAACAAATAGAAGGCAGGTAGGAAAAAATCTTCACAAACCCGTACTTCCCCCCACCCCCTATTTCGTGTTACTTGCTGACCTCAGAAATTTTTGACATTCAATGCTTCTGAAAACCAAGACTTTCCCCTCATATCTCTCTTCAGCTATACAGACTAACTTTTGCCACCTCCTGAATTTTTGACTTAACACCCTTTGGAGAGTGAAGTTGATAGAAAGACGGTGATGCTGCTGGTTGAATAGAAGCCACCCAATCCATTCAGTGAAATAATACTCAGGAGGTAATACAAAGTGAAGGGCAAGAATATGAAATGTGACCAAGCAGCTAGGGATTTTCTTCTACTTTCCCCACACCACGTAGCAAAGAGGACCAAACACAGCTGCTGAATTTCCAGCAGAAAAGTGTGTTCAGTTTCAAATCAGGGAAGGACTTTGCATCCACATGGACCAGCTTTCGAAAAAGGGCACAAACGCATCCTATAAAAGGGTCGAGCAACAGGTCCTGTCATGTCACATTTCATCTTACTTGATCAGTCATATACTCCCAACCTTCCACAAAAGTTGGGATTACTCTACAGTGTTGAATTAGTGTAGAAGCAGCACAATAAAAAAAGTGAAGTGCAGACTTTGGTACCTGTTCTCGAGTACATTAGCGTTAGTCAACTGCAGACTGACTTGTGACCCATGCCCTTCACGGCCCTCTCCTTCCTTTGCTCCCATCACTACTGGCTGTAGCTGCCCGGGAGCAGCGAAGGTGAGGCCCGGGGCAGCGGGACGGGCGGGCGGCGGGCAGGCAGGGATTCTTAGGGGTGCGCGGTGGACGGGGGCCGGCAGCGCAGGCGTGCTGAGCGGGGCGGACGGGGAGGCAGCGGGCGGCCGGCGGGGGCAGCCCGGCTCCTGAGCCGAGCAGGGGCCGGCACAGGGCGCAGCCCCGGCGGCACCTCCAGGCACAAGTGCAAAGCGACCCTGCGCGCCTCACCTCCCAGCTCCCGGGACGACCTTTTTGGGCGAGAGGGGGTTACCTTTTCTTAGCAAAGTCCCGGCCTTTGCCAGAGAAAGTTTGTACGTGCCTGTGCCTGAGAGGCAACTAGTTGCACTCGCTGAAGTGCAAGGAGTGTTTGGCTTATCCCGTACCAGCCTCCTCCTCCTCCATCGGCCCCCCCACCAAGTCTCCCCTCCCGTCTTGCTCTGAGTTGCGCTTTATTTGTGTGCGGAGAAGGGGGGGGGGGGGGGGGGAAACGGGGACGACGACGACGACTTGTAGAGGGGATGTCCTGCTTTTGCCAGAGGAACAGTGCAAAAGGGGAACCCCGGCTCGGAGAAGGGACGAGAATAAATAAATAAGGAGCAGCTCTTAAAGGTAGCGGCATATCCCGGCAGCGAGAAGGTGAGTGTCTCTCTGACTTCCCCGTCCCCGGGTCTCCTTTCCACCCATTTCGCTTAGAGGTGGAGGAGACCGGTTCCCTGTCGCATGTGCATGTATGTGTCCGTGGAGTGTGTGAGTGTGCTTGCGTTCGTGTTCCAGGTTTATTTACCATTGTTCTCGCGTTCGTCCAACGGAAAAAAAAATAAATAAAAATTAGTTGCTGTACAGCAAACGTGATGGCAGGGAGCAGCGGAGCCGTCCGTCGCGGGGCAGAGACGGGCTTTCGACCCCGGCCCCATGCGAGTTCAGTCGCAGAAGACCTGGTCTCCGGTTCGGGCGGGGGTGACTTTTTGCCCGCCTGGTCGGACTTTCTGTCTCTGTCCGGGTGACGGTCTCTGCCGTTTCGCCCTCAACCCTCTTCGACTGTGTGTTACCGCAGCTGCTGGGGTGAGCCCGAGGCAGGCGCAAGCCGTGCCGGCTGCCACCGCATTGTTCCCTGCTTGTGCCTCCCGCTCACCCCTGTAGCGGCGCAAACGGAGGGCCTCGGCTGCGCCCCGCAACCAGCCGGGGGGATGCCGGCCCGCCCGGACGAGGCGGGAGGCAGGACGGGCGAGAGGGATCTGCCGGCCGCCGGGTCGCCCTGTCCACCGACCGCGCCTTTGAGGGCTGGGGCCGGCGGCGGCTCGACCCGAGAGTGGGAGGAAGCAAGTTTTGAGGCGGCGGGGGAGCCTCTCCGGCCACAGCGGCATGAAATCACGCGGGGATGGTAGCGAGCCCCTTCCCGAAACACCCGTTTCTGTCAATGAGGCTAAGGCTCGGCTAGCGCGGGGGGAAAGGAGGGGTCAGGCAGCTCGGCCGGGACCCGCAGACACAGGCAGCGGCGGCAGGGGATCAGCTCCACCGCCCTCCCTCGGTCCCCGCTCTGCCCCCGCCGCCGGCAGCGCTCGAGGGTCTCCCCCGCTGCCTTCCTCAGGGCGGGGCGCCGCGGGCGAGCGGCGTTCAGGGGTCGGCGCTTGGGGCAGGCTGCCTCCCGGCCGGCGGCAGCCGCCGCCGGGGCTTCTGCAACCGGTTTTCCCGGTGTCCGAGGGGAGCGGGGACCGAGCCGCCCGTTGTTTTTGTTCCTGGCCGTTTCCTCTCCCGGAGGGATCCCTCCTGCCCTTCCCCTCCCCCGCGCCGGCTTGTTTGTCTTGTGGTTTAAAGACAAACCGGCGCGTTTTCGGGCTGTCCCGCCTCGCCCCCGCCCCCGCCGCAGATCCCCGCTGCGCCGGCAGACAGAGGTGCAGGAAAGCCCGGGCGCGGGGGTCCCGCCGCCCTTTCCGCCGGCGGTGCGGGGTCTTGTGTTTTGGTTTGAAAGCGTTTCCACGTGGGGAAGCCTGTGTGTGTGTGTGTACTTGATCCGCAAGGAGGTAACAGGATTCTCCGTGTTCAAACCCAGTGGGCTGTTGGCCATTAATTTGCCTCTCCGGCTGTCATTACAGACACTTCTAAAATCAGATACCCGCGGCAAACCGCCGGCTGGGTTTCACAGCGCTCCGGCGGCGGTTCTCCCCGAGCCGCGGGGGCTTCCGCACCGTGCCCGGGCGGCGGAGCAGGGGGTGCGGGGGTGCTCCGGGGCCGCCGCCGGACACCCACCCCGCGGGGGAGCAGCCCCGCGGCGCTCTCCACCGAGAAGCGAGAGCGGGACCCCGCGGCCGCGCCGCTGCCAATCGGTAATTGGCAGCTAAAGTTTCATTTGCGTTTATGAAACCGCCGCGACGAGCCAAGGAGGTACGGCGCTGCCTTCCCGTTATCCCGCGGGCAGGATTTAAAGCGGGGGTCGCTGCCCCGCGAGCGGCGGTGCGAGGGGGCCGGTTGCTCGCAGAGGTCCTGGGAGGCACGCCGTACCGGGCGCGGGAACGCCTTGGCCGGACCGTCCCGGGTTTTAAGCACGAAGTCATGCCGGAGCTGTAGGAATCCACTATTTTCGCTTCTCCGGGTTTCGGTTCGTGTGTTTCACGTGCTGAGGCGTGGAAGCGTATGGGAAGACCCGCTGTGAGCAGCCTGGGTGTGAAGCCTGCAAAGGGAGCGTCTTTTCTGCGTGGTAAATGTGTTGGGTTTTTTTGGGGGGATGGTGGGGGTGTGGGTTTGTAAATATTTTAAGGCTGAGATCTGACCTCAGTGCGTATTTGTTCTTTGAAGATCGTACTTTGCCTTAAAGCTCAGGTTATGTCGTCGTTTCATTCCCGTAGCACTCAAAAGAGAGGTTTTGTGAAGTTTCCGTGGGTTTGACTTTTTCTCCTGGTGTTCCTGAAAGCGCTGCCGAGTACCAAATGTTTGCGTACCTACAACGTGTATCATACGTACTCTGAGGGAAGTGGAAGTACAGACTGGCACTTCTCTGTCTTCCTGTGTGTTTGACAGCTGACAGTAGCCGGACTACACCTGAAACAGCTCTTCTTGTTCTTTTCCTGAAATTCTGGTATTTACATTCCCAAATGTTCTTCAATCAAATTTAGTAAAACCGGAGGAGGAGCATGTTGGCCAATGGCTTCTGTACCTTTGTTCAGATAATTCATACGCAGTTAGTCGGTTGCTGGGTATATATGGCTGTACTGTTAATAAATATAGTTGAAGGTTGCTCTTAGTGGGTTTGTATTCATGAGTGGCTTCACGACACGCTGCAGCAGCAATTTGTTCTGCTGCAATGGGATAGATAAATTCTAACTGAGGAATTTAATGAGGAGAAAACCAGTGGGTTCCTGGTTAGCTGCAGTTCCCAGTTCAAATGTTTCAAACAAGGCGACTAGAAATATGGCTATAGATAGTATCCTGTTGCATATTTTTAGCCTCTGATGCAAGCTTTGAGAGCTACTCTTTAAACTTTATGAAACTTTTGCCTTTGAGTTCTAGAATTAATCAGTGTTCAACACTGGCCTTTGGTAGGCAAAGGTGCCTGTCAGTTTCCTTAGTGGTGTTGTACGATGTTCAATACAATCTTCCAGTATTAAAATTCAAGCTGCTTTTTCCTCTACTAAGTATGAAAGTTAATTTAGAATGAAGAAAAGAAATTTCAGGAATTTCTGTCAAATGCTCTAGGACACAACTAATTTTTTTCTGTGTTATCTTTTTTCTTGAAAGAAGGATTTTATGAACTCGGGGTAAAACAGGTCTCCCTTTTTATAAGGAGAGTTTATTCAGCATATTTCTATATTGCAGCTGCTGATCATATTTCATAGAGCTGTTAAAGCACTTAAAAACTAAAATTAGGTACTGTCTGGTAGTAAATATTTCAAATCACTCCTTGAAGAAATAAATAGAGAAGTAGGCTTTAAAGTAAAGAGACGAAAGAGACGTTTTGAAATATATCATTGAACGAAAGCAATCTCACTTTGCTTTTTATAATCTAAATCGCTGGTTTCAACAGTGTGCTTTTTCCTTAAGTTTTCCTCATCTTCTACACTTTTATTGTGATTTCATACTGACTTTCCTTGATAGAGTGACACAGTACTTTGTTCGGGCTATGTTTACCGTGGCAACACTTAAGTTAACAGGTATCGAATTAAATTCTAATGTACCTGTACTTCCAGTGAATATTCTTCTGATACTAAGAACTGAAAAGTAACTTCCCTTGCTTCCTGCCGTGCGTGTTTCTCTATGGCTCTTCTTTGCAGGAGGTGTACATTTGTTTTTTTCCATGTTTAAGATGAATTAATTTACAGGATAGCATTTTTAATTTGTGTTTTGTTGTTGCATGGTGGTTCTCTATTTGTCTTTCATCTGAACATGGGAACGGGGTTACTTACTCATTATCATTAATTTTTTGTATTGTCGGGATTTGCAAGAAGAACACAAACACAAGGGCATCAGACTAAGTGACATCTGTCAGGTCTTTTTAAAGCTTTTTTGAAAAAAAAAAAGGACTATAACATGTCTGGTAGCAGAAACCTTCAGATGTCTTTGGATTTTTTACATTGTACTTGAAAATCTGATGTTATTTCTACTATCTAATGTATCTATCATCTTGCCATTCTGTCTTAGAAAAGCAGTGTGCATATATCGTGCAAGTGGAAGGAGAGTTTTGATACTTGGTCATCGATCGAGAGGTTTCTAAGTAAACTTTTGACATGTGGTATTAACTTTCTATGTGCTATTTTTTCTTTTTTGGATTTAAATATTGTGTAAATGTGTGTCCAACTTAACCTTTTCTGTCATTGAAAAGCGCTAATTGATCTTGCTGGCCCTGACATAATAGTATAGTTTGATATTTGAAACCTTGCAGCTTTGGCATGGCGCTTTAATCACCCCTGAGATTTCAGGGCATGGTTCTACTGAAGGCATAAGCTGCTACTCTTTTTAAAATTAAATAAAAGCAGTTATTAAAAATAAATTATCTTTATGGTCTTTTAAAGTCAGTAGATGTTTTACCTATCAAAGCCCCAGGCTTTATGATAGACATTAAAACTTTCTGCTTTACTCGCACGTATTAGGTGACGTTTTAGATGTTGCTGTACAGAAATCAGATTTTTTTATGAAATAAGTTTTTTGGCCAGGTCCTCACTTCTGTGTTGCAATGTTATTAAATCTGTCATTAAATCAGAAGTGCTTAAAGGAACTTGGATGCACTTTGCAGTGTGAAAGCTCAGATATGAAAAGTGCTTATCTGTCAAGTAAAGAATAAAATTTATTTGAAAAGGCAATAAAACTTACATTTTTAGTCTACATTATAGGTTGTAATGCTGCCAGAAGGATTCCTTTTGGGATGCCTGTAATACAGGACCCTGGTGAAAACTATTTTAAAGCACTTTCTCCTTTTTGTTTCTAAGCCTGAGAAACGTGTCAAACAGCTGTCCCATCTTCAGCTTTAATGTTAAACAGTAAAGTTACTTTGATGATTGATGATCCTGTATCAAAATGCTTCACTGGGCAGTCTCACTAACAGGATTGTATATAGGCTACTTGTCAGACTTCTGAGTACAATGTCAAATGCTAATGGCTGTCTGAGGAATACTGAAGTTTAAGCATTTTATTTTCAATTCTTTTAAAATTTCTGCATGATAAGGGAAGGTTATAATGAGGAGTGACTATCTTCAGAACTTCTGCAAGTCCATATACCAGTGAGACTAGTCTATATTTGGTCTGAAGCTATTAGGCTCTAATACTAGACACTAAATTTTGGAGTCAGACTGTAATTACCATGGATTTGGAAAACAGGATTTTAGAGGATTTCTGTGCTAAATTCCTTTGGGGGGGGTCTGTGTCCATTTCCTAGAATTAAGAAAAAAGAAAATGATGGTGATTTTCATTAAGCTGCTGTTCACAGGAGTGCAGTGTAGTGAGTAATATTGCAGGACTATGTGTAGGGCTGTTGTCCATAATTTATGTAGTGTTCCTGAAGAAGCCAGTCTCTCTGGACTGACTGAGTACTCTACCTTTATACCAGGGTTGCCTCCTGTTGTGGCTGGACTATGCAATTTGATGAATTTGAAGCAGCAAATTGCAAAAAAGACCTCCAAGGCAACCTGCAAAATATTTGTATGTGGAAGACATTTTCATATAGGCGGTAACTTTTTACTTGCATGTTTAAGTTAACACATACTAGATTTTTTGGCAACATTAAAATTTATTATTATTGTGACATGACCCAGAAGAAGTTGACATTGTCAGAAGTGTAAAGAATTACTGCTGCCTTTTTTTTTTTTTTTCAACTGGGTAGACGCAGCAAGTAACTGTTCTACTCTTGACACATATATAATTAAACCACAAAAACCTACATTAAAATACCATGGAGGGTCTGATTTAGACCACAGAAGTAAAAAGAAATACAGAGCTGAGTTTGCAACTTTTCAAATAATTCTCCTCTATGACTCTGTGTATATAACTATTGAAATCAATGCTGGTGCATGAGGTAATTGGAAACTTAACGTGATGTTTTGTGCCAGATCCTTAGCTGTTGCAAATTGGAGTAGGAATGTTGAAATTACTGGAGTGGTCTTGCGTTATGCCAGATGAGTATCTCGTCCTCTATTCTTAGAACAGTCTGTATTTTTGGGAAAGTATTGTAGTATACTTTATGTATGTGAGGTCACATGCACAGAGGAGTGATCCTGCAGTACTTGGAGGTAACAGAGGGTTAAGTATAAATGCTCAAATTGTATATTCATGTTTTCTTCCATTTTAAGAGATTTTCATACTCCAATATTAAAGTATATACTTTTTTTTTTTACAGCACTGTATTGAATGCCTATACAACAATTGTTTTCCTGAAAATGATGCACTTAGAAACACTGTTAATTCATGATGTTCTTATAATTCCTTTGAGGAAGCATTGTTGCTCTGAGTAGCCAGGTTGCATTTACTTGGGGGCATTTGTTTAATGAAAAGTGTGAAATCAGTTTGCCAAGTTAAATCCCACCTGGATGCTCCTTTTTATTTACTGCAGTATTTTCCCAGAAAATCACCGAAAATGAAGGTTACTTTACTCCCAAGGAAGAGCAGCTGAACCAGCCTCTACTCTTGGTTTATGCATCCTGACATCATGCTGTATGTGAGGTCTTTCTTCCAGCTCTCCCAAGTGTCATAGCGTAGACATGGTTTCAGAAAACCAGGCACAGCTCAGGGAGATTATGCACATTTCTTCTGCCAATTTCTTGCAGTGCAGCTCAGTCTCATGTTCCTGTTCTGGTCTTCTTAATGCAGAGAACTAGGTAGCTGGAAACTAGTAGAGCTGAGTGGTACAGAAGTTTTACAAACGGAATAATCATGTTCTGGGAAAGGATCTCCAAATAAAATTTTCAGGTTACCCCAAGGCAAGATTTGGAACTATGGTAAGCTTCCCAGGTGGAAAGATTAAAGTACTTTTCCACCTGGCCACCTGTTTTTATGTTTATTCCAGTCTGGTGTGATAGAAGGAGCTGGTGTAACACTCGCATTAATTCAGCTGATCACCCCTTCAGAGAAACAGTTTTTGTGTTCATAGCACCGTCCGAGGGCTGAGCTCGCTGTACAGCAGTATGGCCGGGCAGTCACCTGCAGCAAGAGGACTGGGGTCTTTAAGCTAAAATGGCCAGCTGAGGTCTTCTGTAGTAATTTTTGGTAGATGTATTGTGGTGATTCAGCTTGTTTTCCAATGTTTTGATTAAACTACAGCCTTAATTTCTCCAAGGGCTACATAAGCAGTCAGATTTTTGGCTTAAGAAAAATGGAACCGAAGGAGTTGCTCCTTGATAGTTGTCCAAATATCCAGCTTTTGGGGGTCCTGGTTAGCTCAGGATTGAGCAAGTCTAAGATGAGGACTGCAGCTCAAGAGACACTGTCAGATCAAGGCCAGCCTGCAGCAGTTCGACTGTAAGATCTTTAGGAAGAGTGCCGTTGTTTTGCTCTGTGTTTTACATAGTTTTCTAAAGGTAGCAGTTCATACAAGCAGTAGTAGCAGTAATCTGCCTGTGACTCATTGCCGTGCGTAACCAACCGAGTCTGAAGTTCCTACATCTGTCCGTTTTCTGTGGCCGAGGGCGGAAGAGCGAACGTGAAGCTATGATTTCATGTTTGGTGGCAGTGCTTCTTCATCGTCCCTTTACCCCTCCTTTGCCGGTCACTTGCTGAAGCTGGGTCTGTTCCTTGCTGTGGTTCACAAACCAACAGCAAAGGTCGGCTTGAGTGGCAGCACCCAGGCTGCTCAGCCTGGCACTGGCGCCGCACAAATAGCTGCGGAACCACAGTCTCCGTTACCTAATCTGCCACCTCTATTAACTGAAGTGCAGGGTCAAGTCTGTGGAATAGGTGGAATTTTTCAGACTGAAAACCTTGTCTACAAAAAGACATCCCTTGGCGTTTAACCGAAAGGATTTGTTGATGTGGGTTGTGTTTTTTTTAAACTAAAACTAACATCACGGCAAATGATTTGCAGATATACGTACATGCTAAAACAATAGGGAAAATTATGGTACCTTTCGATGTTGAATGTGATGTTCACAGAGGAAGGCAGGAGTTCAGCTGTGATACCAGATGACAGAACTTTTCTAGGCCTGAACACTTCTGTCCAGAAGCTGTCCTCACAGGGGACAGGCAGAGTATCGCTGCTGTAGGAGGAGAATATCATCGCCAAGGGCTGCCGAGCTCATGACAGGCTGCATTCTCCTACTGCTGTTCCTTTGGAAAGAAGTTGGGTAGTTTCTCAAAAGTGACCAGTACTTAGCTGTCACGGTGGACAAGTGCTTAATTTATGGCAACTATTTTTTATTAAGTCTCCACTGTCACAAAGTATTAACTTACACACGATCATGTTCCAAATGCCTTTTGTACATTCCCATATAACACTGAAATATGTGTGCTATACCACTTACTGGTTTATGAATGCTCTATCATGCCAAACCAGTAATAATATTTTTGATGTTGAGTACAAGTTTGATTTCTAGAGGTAGGAGTAGTGATGCAATAAAGCTCTGCAAGGGTTTTGAGCTGACATAACATTTTGATGAATAAACTTTAAGGATACAAAATCAACTTGGCACAAACAAAATAGATTAACAGCAAACAAAACCAGAGATTTCAAAAATACTGGCTGTTGAGTCTTAAAGGAGATATATTACACAGAATCTTTTAGGGATTAGTCATCAAATCAAAACCTATTTATTATTTCAGCGATGAATGCGAAGATTGGTAAGTTCTACAAGAAGTAATACCTTTGATGAGATAAATTGCGGACCTTATAAGAGAACTTTCTTCTTACAAAAGTGCTTGTGTTTCTGTCCTAAGATTGTCATGACTACAGTACTGCTACTACAAAGACAGAGGGAAGAGTAAATAATGAAGCGAGCAGATTGCTAAGAGTAGTTGTCTCATTCAGTAAGCTGAGAACAAGTAAACAATACTTCACTACAAGCCAGCAGTTTATTAAAAAAAACCAACCCACAACTGGAGGCCATAGCAAATGATCAGGATGGTATCACAGCCAAAAAAGGAGCAGTAATTATTTTTTAAAAGTACTAGGCAGAGTAAGAGAGGTTACATTACCTGTGTAGGTAGTATGGGTGCAGCTCTTACTGGAAAGCTGTGCCCTATTTTAACTTTTTTTTAACTGGAAAAATTGAGAAGTTCCAGGTATAAGCCCAGTAGTTAAACAATTGGAAAACAGGCCTTCCAGGGAAAGAGCAGAGTTTAGTCACTGAAGGGGAAGGTAGCATAGTTTGATCACTGCTAAGAAATACCTAGGTGAGGGAAAAGAAATCCCGTAAAGGATCCATCGTCAAAACAGTTGTCATTAAAATCTGATAGTACCCGTATTTCACAGTTTGTGTTGCACACTTGGTGCCAGCTCTTAGTAAAAGAGACTTGCCTGTGGAATGGTAGCCTGTTCACAGATGTCACAACAGTTCAGTTGCGTGTGGGGCTGCTGCTGCTGGGCCAGGAATTGAAATGAGCACAGACAGCTCTTGGGAGGATCAGCAGCATAAAAACTGTAGACCACACAGCACTTCTAACAGGGGGGTTAGCATTGTCTTTGTACTGTGCGAAGGCGGCTTTTCATTAATTGCGTTGTGATTGATTTGGCTTAACCTGAGGGCTGCAGTGCAGCAGTGTTAAGTTTGATGGGTAGTTATTGTCCGTCCTTTCTGTCAGAAACCGCCTGAACTGGGTGCTGGCACCCCATGACTGCTGTATGCTGGGGCAGTTGTGCATTTTTTGTTGCCCGTTGCCCAGTAGTTCCTTGAGAACGGGAATACTTTCCCAAATGTGATGTATAGGGGTTATTGTCAGCTTTAATTAAGAAGAAGGTTGCAATTCTGCTACCAGCCCAGAACCAAATTACCCAGGTTATTTTCGGTGGCTTTACTTTTGTATTTATTTCTGGCATTTCAAAGTGGTCTGTTCGAGAACTGTATGTGAAACACTTGCAGTAATAGGAATGGCAGCTGCCAGCCAGGGGTGGGCAGTGAAGCTGACAGCTGAAAAGGAAGGGCAAGTTGTGAGCTTCCTCCTTCATTGCGATGTTTCTAGGAATCTTAGCGAGTATTTGAACTTCTTCAGTAACTGTCATTGCATACTCATACTGCTAAGTACACTCTGGAAACTGTGGCATGACTTCTTAAAACTAATGAATATGTAGATGCTACACTGCCACAGCTTTCATTTTAACATGTGATTGGATTTTTTGGGTTAATTTATCTGTCTTTACAAAATTGCAGTTTACTTTTATCTGGAGGATGTACTCATTTCTAAGTTCTCCTAAATTCTAAAATGGGCTTATGTTTTGGAAATAACCTTTATAGTCACCTTATGCTATTTTTGTGTCACAAGGTGATTTTTTTTTTTTTTTAATGTGTGAAAGATAAGTTTGAAATGTCTTTTGAGGAATGGAAATAGTAATTAATATATTCAAGTTGACAGTGTCGCTTTAAATATACTGGCTAACCAAGCATAGCCTTTTTTTTTTTTCTTCTGTTTTCAGTGGCTTGTTTATAAAGAAGTGAAATGTTTTATTTGGGTTGTTTTCAGCTATTTTCTACATAAGACAGAGGGGAAATATCTCAGAAATTAACCAAAATATGCTGTGTAGTAAAAATCAAAATCCTTCCCCCTAAGAAGCCCTAGTTATTCAAAACATCGAAATGTCCAGCTAGTAGGAAAATAAAATGAAAATTTTTAATAAAATTATAAAAGAGCATGCTTCTATCTGTGGCATCTTTGCATTACTGGTTTCCCTTGTGAGCTGTCTGTCATTTGGTATGAATTGTGTGGGTTTAATTTTTTTGCTAATCAATTTCCCTTTATTTTTAGAAGTATGCCATGGGATTCTAGATGACATTTATTTACAAAACCAGGCCAGAAACAGTCTCAGCGTTCGCTTTATTTATTTCTATCTGGAATAATCTGTAATTGATTAATCTGGAATGAGTCAGAAGAAGTCTGTGTAGCTGTATGCCTTATCTAAGCATGAGTGAAGAGGTCTCTCGCAGTTGGGAATCCCCCAAGCATCAGTGAAGTTGCAGCTCTGGTTTCAATCTCAGCAATTTCACGGCATATGGTGCAATGTTGGGAGAAGGGAAGAATCGCTACGCTTAGAATTCTGTACTGTGAAATTCTTATAAAGCTAATTCTTCTTACTGATGACACAGGTACAGGATGGGAGTGGTGGGAAGAGCAGGAGAGTCAGTTTTACCTGTATTTGTGTGCCTGTAGCATTGGCACTCAGTTTTGCCAGAGAGAGAAATGCTGTGCTTAAATACTATTTTGCCTGAAGTGAATGAGGTACAGTGCTTGCAGTTGTTTAGCGTTGGCCAGGAAGTCTGTTTTCCTGTTTTCCCATTTGTTTTGTTATGTGATCATAATGGGACAGCATACAGACCTCTTGGCATAGACCCTTTCCTACCTGTTTTATGTACCTCACTGATGCAGAGACCTCATGTTCTGCGCTGCTCTGCTTTTTTGTCTTGATGCCTGCTTTTGACTAGCACCAAATGGTTTTGTGGTGGTGTGACTTGTTTCTAAGAGGAGTACCCAGTGCAGAGTGGGAATATCATCGTAATTTTTCTTGAGTAAAATGCCCACAGGTACTGCACAAGCAATGCCATCCCTCAGGAAAACCAGTTCGAGGAAGCAAACTGCACTACAGTGACAATTACACAAGTGTTCACCAAAGACCATGCAGAATTTGCAAGACCGTGTGTAACAAATGTATAGTGACTGGCATGAAAGCCAATTACTTGACTTCAATTTTGAGAGGTTTTCAGTGTGTTACAGTTTGGTCGCATGAATCGTGTTTGTTTTGATTGCTCTGTTTGGTGTCTGACATGAATTCACATGCTTGGAAGGGAAGATGGATATAACAAGTTATGTCCCAGTTATAGATGTGTAATGTTTAAGGGGAGGGAGAATGTTAAAGGAAATCAGATCACCACAGAACTATAAATGCCTGATGGCTTTTAAAGACTCCTTCCCTGTTCTTACCATACGTGATAACCCAGTATGGATAATTCTATTGTCTCAAGATATGGAAGTGGCTGAATTTTATTACCGGGAACAAACACTCTTATGTGTCCAGCTGGAATAACTGGCAGACGCCAGATCATCTGTGAATCTGAGCTTTGGGGTTATCAGTGGTCTGCCTGATGATGGAATACCAGGAGTTTGTTTTTTGTGCTGATAGCGTCTGGCATTGCACCTCAAGACTTACCCATTTCAGAAGCATGGTTTCTATATACATTAGATTATATATTGTATAGCCAGCATATATATTAGAATATATGCTGTATTCCCAGTTGAGAATTATGTGTGTTCTTAGGAACACGCGTGCTGGTTCTGAAGGGTGCCCTGTGCAGTCCTCTCCAGCTAGCTGGTATGCTGTCACCAATGTACTTTAGTGTGAGAGCAAGGGCTCTTGGTCACAGAGGAAGCAGCTGTGTCATTGCTTTTCAGCCTATCCTGGAGATTCTTCCTGTCTTCCTTGCCTGTATCAGGACAGTGTGTGTGGTTTTAGAAGCAGGAAATTTGCCTGTGCTCAGAAGCCTACGGAAGGTACGTGAGTTGTATGAACTCCTAGAGTAATTCTAGTCATTGAAAATAAGGAATAATGTCCCTGCTCTGTTTAAGCAATCCATCTGCAAATGCAAAATGATGTAGGCAGATGCTCAGCAGGGCACAAAACCCAGCCAAAAGGTTTGGCCTCCACCAGAGGCCGCTGGACATGCTCAGAGCTAAAATAAGACCTACACTGAAGATGGATGGCATGGCGTGCTGTCCTCTCAGCTGCAGACTAAGGGCTCAGGGTCAGGAAGGAGCTCAGCGTTTTGTAAGTCACGGATGTGAGATGGAGTGGTGGGTCCTGGATGCGCTACAAAGGGTTCCCAAAAGCTTAAAAACTTCTATAAAGGTCAAATTCTCACCCTTAATAAGCTAAAGGTGAACTGAAACCAAACCGATCTAAAGAGAGAATTAGATAGTAACCCTCTAGAGATGAGGGCCTGAAGGAAAAGAAAGGTTTTAGATGAGGAGGAAGAGAGAGATGGACATTCTGTATTTCCCTTAATTCTCTAGGCTGTGGAGCAAGATTTGTTTCTATAGTGCAGTGTGAGTTTTTCAGGAGGTTCATTTCACTTGCCTTGATATCAGGAGGTGGAGAACAGTTACCCATTTCAGACTAAATAAGCATGCAAGATTCCCAAGCCACTTCTACTTCCTTTAAGAATCCTTCTGATTAAAAGGAATGCAAAAAGAAAAATTGAGAGTGAAAAAAAAAAAATCTGTATGTTTTCTCTCCACCTGTCAGTTTTCCTTAGGAAAGCAGTACATGTCCCTCACTAGGCCATACTGTCAGGATGGCTTTGCTTGCCTTTTTAACTGTCTTTTATGTTTATGGAATTTAAAAATCCTTAGTTATTTGCTCTCCCTTGAAGTTAGAGGTATATAATAATGTTTCTTACTGTTTCTTCCGCTGAAGAATAATCGTTTCTATTAGGGTTGACGATCCTCTCAAGAAAACACAGCATTTGTATAGGAGAAAACACAAAATCCCACAAAACTAGAATTAATTAACCATGAGAAATATATCAAGCAGTAGCTTTACTGAGGCTATGTTAAAAGATTAATTTTCATTTTACCTTTCAACATAAGATCAAAAAGGTGTCATGTCTTATTTTTTCGCCAAGACAAGGCCTGTGGTTATAATTTTTGTTATTTTGAAACTATTAAATTAGTATATATTTTTTTCCTTTTGTCTGCTAGTAGTTTCACTTGAGTTTTGAAGAAAGCTAGCTTATGAAGCACATCAATCTCATTCCTCATTCGCAGCAAGGTTCTTTCCTATTTTCAACTGTGATACTGATAGAGGGTGAGAGAACAGTATGTTTTACTGTTCAAAATGCAGGTTTTGATTGCATATAGATGTAGATTAAGTTGAGATTCTAATTAATCAGCATTTAGTTTCATTTTAATTTTAATTTAGGTTATATTTTATCTTTTTTTTTTACATGAAACCACAGACAATACACATGCAGAGATCTACGAGAATGTTTTCCTGAGTATGAAATGATTGCATGTTAGGCAGTGCCAGTTTGTTATTGCCCGGACCCTTTCTTCAGTTCCTTCAAATAACGTGAGTTTCATGGGAAACAACTAGCATGAAAATGTCTAATTTAGTGAGATTGCAGTGCATATCAACACGGATTCTCATCTGCCCTGCATAACCTGTCATGCCTTAAATGTGCTTTGCTTTCCTCAAATGGTCTGTAGGAAGGGTGCAAACCCAGGCAGAGGAGTTCAGACCTTGGAGGCTCCACTCATTTGTTGGCAACTTAACTGCTGCACATCCTGTGTACGTTCAGTTGTAAGCACTGAAGTACTTCTAGTATTGCAGGTTTCTGAGGTGGAGCACTAGCAAATGAGAAATTGTTTTGTTTGTGACCACTTCTCACTTAACATTTTGACTCTCAACCTGTGGCTCTCATAGACATGAGTTCTTTGTGGCTGTGAGTTGTGTGAACCACAGCAGCATCCTTTCTGTTTATTCTCTAGACTTCTGATTGACATGTTCCAAAATGTAAAAACATTGTAGTAAATTTGACTGAGATTGTGCAGCTCCTGTCTTGTACTTCCAGAGCATCATGCCAGGGCATCACTGTGGTATAACCTCAGTAGAAGCAGGTGTTCTCCGGTTGAAAAAGAATAAAAAGGATGGTGTGCCCAAGGGGATTCTCATGTCAAAAAAAACCCAACCAAACAAGTTGTGGTCAAAAGTGAGGACTACCTGCCTCAGTATTTCGTTTACCTGGACCAAGTCCTAGTGGACCAAGAAAGGACTTTCTTCCTCAGTTTGTGGGTTAAAGTGAAAGGGTGGAAAATTTTTGACTGATGATCAAGCTCCTTTTTCAGATGATGGAGCTCCAGGGAGCTCTATCTCTCCATCTGGCTGTCCGAAGCAGCCTCTGAAATACTCTTGAGCAATGTCAAGTGCTTTAAGGTTGGTTTCTTACCTGTGGATCCCCAAGCTTCACATTCTGTCCAGAGCTTCTTAAAGTTGCAGCACAGGATCTCGTTAGATACAGCATAGTAAATGAAACTGCCTCAGTCAGTTGTTTATTTGTTGCAATCCTAATTTTCTGAAGAAATCGTTGCAAGGGAAGAGATTATGCTGTCTTACATTTTCAATCATTTACAAAGTGGTATGCAGCAGATCCTCAAGTAAGTAGATTTTTATTTTTTTTTAACTTATGAGTGTATCTCTGGGAGGAAACACATGTTTCTCCTCACAGTCGAGTCCTGGAAGTTGCAGTTTAAATTTGATGAAGTGTTTTATTCCCCCAGATAAAAATAAATAAATAAAAAATTAGATTTAAATGCGTTTGTTGATGAGGAAAGTCAGGAATCCTCCTAATTAAGACATTTCTTAGAAAGGTAAAATTTTTATCTGGGAGCATAAAACACTTCATCAGTTTTAAAGCCACATCTGCAAAGACTGGATCAAGGGCAGAAACAGGCATTTTTCTTCATTCTGGCTTGTCTGTGAGTTTAAGACTTTTAACAACAGTTTTAAAAATATTTAAACCCAGTATAGAAACACTTGCAATGTAATAGGGATAAGAGTGCCCTCCCTTCCCTCTGTTTTTAATCTGGTTCTCTTGATGGGATAAACTACAAGGTTGAATTGGTAACTGGATTATTGCCTCATAAAACAGCACGAGGTTACTATTATCCTTTAATTTTATATCTTTATTAGGGAGTAATGTTGGTCTTATTTAAATCACTGAGTTCTCTAATGGTTTTTCTCCTCTTTTACAAATTTATAAAACTAAACCCTAAAGGATTTGGTCTAAGTGCAATTGGCATAACTGCCATTATAAAAATCATTGTGTTAGCAGTTGGTTATAATCAGCTGCTTTAACTGGGCTCAGAATGTAGCAGAGTTTAGCTGTTGGTAGGTAGAAAACTGATAAAATATTACTTCTGAATTTTATTTTAAAAGGCTTCATTTCCAGTAAGAGTATTTGAATTTTGAGGCAGTGTGAAGATGAACAACAGAGCCCTAGAAGCTCTTACAGCATGTTTGTGCAAAGGATGCATTTAACGCATTGTGGGATTCTGCAAAGATTAAACAAGTTTGTCTTTGTCTTGCAATTCAGTAAAGTGAGTTCAAAAATTCATGAAGGTCAGTCTTTTTCAGGTGGTGACTAATGCATGTGCTATTTTTAATGATGCCTTCCAGTGGATCCATCCACCTGAATTTTGGGATATAACACACACATCATGGGTCAGTCACAGGCAGTTCTTAATAGTAAAAACTCCTGGTGGACTTAAATGCTCAGGATGTGTTTATAAAATCGATATGCTTTTATTTTTTTAAGGCAAAATGTGACATCCATCTTGATTTCAGTGTGCTTTGGTTAAGATTGTGATCAGTATGGGAAGAAGCATGAATATGGGTCTATCTGTTACAGTCTGTCTCCGCAGGTGAGTTGCAGTTGAGTGTCACACAGAAAGTGAGGGACCCATCCCCTTCAAGTGACTGACAGACAGAATTAGAGCGTTTAATATTTGAATAGAGTCAGCAAGTTTGCTGACGACACAAAACTGGGATGGGTGCCTGACACACCAGAGGGCTGTGCTGCTATTCAGCAAGACTGAGACAGGCTGGAGAGTTGGGCAGGGAGAAGTTGGGAGGGAGGAATGAGATTTAACAAGGGCAAGTTTTAGGGTCTTGCATTTAGGGAAGAACAGCCACAGGTACTAGTACAGGTTGGGGACTGGCCTGCTGGAAAGCAGCGTAGGGAAGAAGGGACCTGTGGGGTCCTGGTGGACAGCAGAATGACCTTGAGCTAGCAATGTGCTCTCATGGCTAAGAAGGCCAATGGCATCCTGGGGTGTATTAGAAGGGGTGTAGTTAGTAGGTTAAGAGAAGTCCTTCTCCTCCTCTCCTCTGCCTTGGTGAGATTGCACCTAGAGTATTGGCTCCAGTTCTGGGCCCCTCAGTTCAAGGACAAAGCACTCCTTCAAAGAGTCCAGTGAAGGGCAACCAAGGTGATTAAGGGAGTGTAACACCTTCCTTGTGAGGAGAGGCTGAGGAAGCTGGACCTCTTTACATTGGAGGAGGCTGAGGGGTGACCTTATCAATGTTTATAAATATGTAAAGGGCGAGAGTCAGGAGGATGGAGCCAGGCGCTTCTCAGTGATGGCCAGTGACAGGACAATAGGCAATGGGTGCAAGCTGGAGCATGGGAAGTTCCATGTGAATATAAGGAAGAACTTTTTCACTGTGAGGGTGACAGAGCACTGGAACAGGCTGCCGAGGGGGTTGTGGAGTCTCCTTCTCTGGAGACATTAAAAACCTGCCTGGATATGTTCCTGTGTGATTTAGTCTAGGTGATACTGCTCTGGCAGGGGGAGTAGACTAGATGATCTTTCAAGGTCCCTTCCAACTCCTAACGTTCTGTGATTCTGTGAATGCAAGCCAGGTACTGAATTTCAGTCAGTAAACTTAAGAAACTAGCCAGTTTATTCCAGATCTTGTATTTTACGACTGAGTGCTTGACCATTTCTTTCTGCAGGCAATCTTACTAATGGAATAACATGCACATACTTCAAACTCTTAATTAAATTAAAGCAGATTTGGTGTTGAAGTTATTAATGGACTACTTTAGGATTGGTTGTGAAAATTCACCTTTTGTGTTTGGAATTGTGTTCTTTGGAAGAGGCTGCCACGGGAAATGCTGCGTAGAGCAGCTTTCTTTCAAAATACCCATTGTTCTTGGCAGGCTCCTCTCTGAAATTTGCCTGGAGAGGGTTTTTTAAAGAAGATTTTCTCTTCCCCTTTTGTCTCCACTGGACAGATACCACAGAACAGTTTTACAAATGCAAGGGTATGGGCTCCATATTGACCAAAAAAATTCAATGTGGTTGCTGTTTGCTGTTTTGGTGAAGGTATCAAGGGTGAAGACATCGGTGTCTTGGATCCCTCTGAAATCTAGAGGAGACCGAAGCCATTTTGAAAATTAGGGGTTATTTCAGCTTTCTGATAAGGTGAAATACGCTCACCACAATTTGCTTGAAGGTGGTCTTTTCCTTATGTAACATCATGGCACGAACTAATGAAATGTGAATTAAAATCTTCCTGGAACTTAGAGAAGAGGGAAGGAAAATAGGAGGGTGTAATCTGGTTGCAGGAAAAAAGGGAAATACAGGTGAGGTTGGAAAGATGGGGATGTAAATTTGCATGTGTGTATGTTCTGGGAAATACCTAATGTAAAACACAAGGAAATTTTGGGAGTTACGTTTGGGGGAGTAAACGGAGGTATGGCAAGTAAGTGGCACTTCAGAGAAGAGAGGAGGTACTTACAGAGCAACGTGAGGCGGTGGATGGGGCTGTGTGGGTGCAGGGGCTTGTAGCTCTGGTTCCCTTCACACATTCTGCAAGTGCCAACAGAGCTATACATTAACCTTAGTTGAGTACTGGTTGCATTTATGTAGGTTGGAGGTAGTGGTTGCTGCTCAAAACTTAAAACAAAGATGCACAATATGTTTATGATACTGTACATAATCCTGAATAATGGTTTCTTGGGGTGCCTTGTTGGTAAATAAATCTGGGTTATTTGGGTTTCCTAATTGATGTGTTTACATATTTTATTTTCTTCTAAATATAACGCTAGCTTTGATTAGTACTATTATGTTCATTGCATATATAAAATAGCCCTAGCGTTTGTTTTGTTCTAAATTAGGCAGATTTGCATAACTCCAAAGTGGATCTTTTCTGAGAATGGAGATTGTAATATAATCGTGTGGCTTTATGGTTACGTTACCGTAATCACTTGTATGCAGAACTCTTAGAAAATACAATTTTCCTATTGATGTTCTCAGTACTTGATGAGCGGGGTGAGAGAAGGCATAGACACAGCAGATAATTAGGGTAATATCTGTCATTTAGCACTTTGTCTGGAGCTGCTTGTTATAAACCACTTTGTGTATTTTATTTAATCCTGAAGGAATTTAATGGACCTTAGAGAGGGGACTTCATGCTGATAATTGCATAACCTTTTCCCGCCAGACACTTAATGACTAAGAGGTTATCATTAAATGTGTATCAAGGGGTTTTGTTTAGCAATCCATAATTGTCTTTCTACTGTATTCTCACAAGGGTTATCTTTTGTTGTCTACATAAACAGCTGCCTGTATTAAAACATTTAAACTCTTTTATTGGTTTGTTTTTATAACCACTTTTTCTTGCAGGGGTTGAAGAATTAGTACTTAGTTGTGTTCCTGTTTCTGTTGGTGTATTTCATATAGCTTTGCAAAATAATTCTGGCATTATTGAAACATTATATTTGAAATTAAGCTTCATAGAAGTCAGTGGCAACTGTACTGCAGATTTTTGTGAAACCACAGCCTCAGTTAGGGTGTTTGTTTATTGCAGATTTACTGGAGAAGTGAGGACCACACACTAACATCTTATTTTTTTCTCTTATTTTTAATTTAGACTACTGAGCTGTAAATTGAAGGGAAGATAATTTCTGCTTGTGGGGGAAAGAAAGGTGACTAACCTCCATGGAAGACTCTCAGGATCTAAGTGAACAGTCAGTAAGTACCAATGTTACTAAACTGAATGGAATAAATGGAATTCTGTTCAAACTGTGTTTAAAAGGATTTTACTTCAGATTTGAGGATTGCGGTAAGATCTGGGGAAGGCTTCTGAGCTTTTAGATTCAAACCTTTTCCTAGTTCATACATGAAATGAGTGGTTTTAATCTTTATTTTTACCTGTTGAACGTATACAGGAACGTTATATAGGATTTTGCAGAACTAGAACAGTTGGAGGGCTGATGGATATAATTAAGGTACATTGGAAGAATAAAGTATTAAAAGCTTGCACAGTGGTATGCCTTGGTTCAAATAATTTTATCAAAATGTATATCCATAATGGTCTGTCAGTTTTGCCAAAGCAAGAGATACCAAAAATGTGAATAAGAAATTTCAGATGCTCAGGCTGTGGCAGATGACATACATGAATTGTTTCAAGCGGAATGTGAGAATTGGCAGTATGTATCACTGCCCTATATCAGAGGGAGATTCCCTTTGTCATTGATGAAGTAGCTGAGACAAACAGGGTGGACGTTTCTTCTCTTTTTCCTTTCCAATTTTTCCTTTCCCTTAAGATTGTGCTCTCCAGTCTTCCTTACCACCAGCCTGCAGTTCTGAGAAGGCAATATGCTCTGATAAAATTTGAAGTTGGCTGAACTCGCCAACCAAAGCATTGGCTTTGTTTTTAACATCTTAATTTCTAGTGGTCACAGTGCTGGCAGATTTTGTGAGTACCATGATCCCCATGAATCTCAGCTTGGGTTTAGTGTACTAAAGATCAATAAAGGGATTTCATATTTCTACTTTTGACATACTGAAGGAGGTTACCCACGTAATAAACTAGTTTTTAAGGGTTATTTTTTAAAAAAGCAGAGGCTTTATAGGTAGTACAATTGCAAGAAACCGAGAAGTCCTTGCATGTATTTTTAAAATGTCAGTAGTTTAATAAGGAGTATTTTGCTGCTGATTGGATAGCTCCTATTTGAGACTATCTTGGATTAGAGTTTTATTGCTGATATAAAATAGTACAGAACTGGGAAGTCTTAATAGTGTCTTAAGTCACCATGGTGGCACTACTTAAGACATCTGCACGTATTTACATATTTAGACTGTTCCCAACTAAAACTTCAGAGCATGTAAAAGCTACATTGATTAATAAACTTTTATGAAGGTCATAAAAGATTAAGAACTCTTCTCTCATAAGTCTGTGCATCAATTATCCTGCGCAGTATGCACACTATGGTTATTAATAGGAAGTAGATGCACCAATTTAGCTTCATGCAAAAGCATGTTTTCATAGTAGTAAAATTGTTTTTGCACTGCTGGATGCCTGATAAATGCATACTTTAGGAGCCATTTTACTACCTTATTGTAGTCTAATTTCTGCCGTATTTTTCATAGTTACTACATAGCTTTATGCTTATCTGTGAGAACAGGTCTGCAGATTACAAAGTGAAGTGTTGTACATGGAGAGAGGACGTGCTGTCCTTACACCATTGTTGGTGTCACAGAAAAGTGTACTAGAAGACAAGAGTTTGTTCTTCTTACTCTTTGCTGAGCAGTGGCAGTGTAATGGGTGGGAGGAGTCCCCTTTCATGACTCCCTGCATCTCGTTGTGCACCCAAGCTAGGTTGTGCACCTTGCCTAGGTGCTGGGCACTGTCCTGGGAAAAGGAGTTGTCGTGTGAAGCCCGTCTGACAAGAGCAGATACAGACATTTCATTTCCCCACTTGAAAAGCCTTTTCACTATTACATCATGGTTAACCTCCTCCCACAAACAAGTTTTTAAAAAGAAAATAGCGTTTCCTGCTTCTTTCTTTAAAAGCTGCAGGGCAGGACTGTAGGCTAGAGATGCCAGGTAGAAGGGAGTGTTCTTTACCCAAGGCTTTGGTGGTTTAAGCTCCAGGAAACTATCAGATGTATATCCTATGCCCCTCCCGCTTGTATTGTCCCGGTGCTTTGTGGTGGGTAATGCGTTTTGTACAGGTTAGCTCTAGGCAGTTCCTGCTCATCTTGCAGGATTTCAGGTTCTTGACATCTTCAGGGAGCCTCAGTGCTTCATTCTGGCATAAGGATTCCTCTCTGGGAGCCGGGTGCATAAGATTTAGATCATGGAAATTCAAGGAGCCTGAGTAGCCCGCCACTGCTGCGAGGGCGTTAGGTTGTGTGAATAAGCATGAATACAAAACCTGTGCTCAAAGTTGTGCTGGCACCTTGCCCCGAATATTCTAGCCCTCGGTTACTTGAAAGACTGCCTGTCTCTGCAACTGAGATGAGTTAGAAGGTGCTTGCTGTGGATAGCTTGTTCGATGGACAGTTGAATTTTCTGAATAGAGAGATTCCCTTATTGGATTAATTTCCCTGGGCACTCTGTTAAGAGCCTTTCACCCTTGGGAAAAGAGGCCAGGCACATTTACTTGGGTTAGTTAACGAGCTTAATTTTCAAGCTTTATTTTAAAAAAAGGAAATTATGCCAATTTCTGCAAGTAGGTCATCCTCTTGAAGTATGATGTAGTGTAGCTTTTACTGTGACAGTCTTCTCCATAATGTTGAGTGAGATCCCTGCTGTTGTTCTAACTCAATTTTTTTTGTTGTTTACTCTGTTTTGTATTCTTTCAAAATACACTAGTAAGATACGGTTGGTTCGATGAATCCTGAACTTTACACGGCATCACAGACAGGTGAAACTGATATGATCATAATTATGAGCAGTTCTACAGCATCACTGTTGCTGTACAACAAATAAAGTCTTCCATGTTTCCTTGGAGCAGGGACTGCATGATCACACGCTGCTTCAGAAATCTAAGTGCACTTCTGCTCTCTGAGCCTCTAAAGAAGTATGTTTGACTGAATTGAGCAGCTGCTGTGTTTTCTGAGATGCTGGCTTGATTAGATGTAATATACACACAGTTTATTGCATTATGCCACTAATTTGTTTATTTTACCCTGTTTTTATTTGTCGTTAATTCCTTGCCCCTCCTGTATTTTAAACCCTGACCAGAAGTCAGTCTGCTTGCCTGCTTGTCATACCGTAGAGCCTCTGTGCTGAGAAATCTGTTGCGCTTGCTTTCCTCTGCTGTCTTGCTCCCAGTACCACATGGCAGAGGTGGGGGAATCCAGGTTTTAATCTGGATCAAAAGGGTCAGACTCAGAGTGGAGTTTATTATGCTTTGCTTTTCCTGTCTTTGCACACAACGGCACAGGTAAATAGCTGTATTTTGAAGATACAAGTTACTGCCTGCTATGGAGGAGAGCTGGGGTCTATCAGATGCTGCTGAGATCTGGGGAGTTCCTGTAGCCGGCACGTACTGGGATGGGCTGGGGCTCATCTGTGGTACTGTACAACTGAGGGGGTGGGTTGTGTCCAAAAGAGCTTACACCTCTCTTTTTCTTTCCCAATTCAGATGCAGAATATGCTCAATGCATCCTGCATAGGAAGGAAATTTGTTCATGAGTATTCTGAAAGAATTAGAAGAAAATAGTAGCACAGGTATTTCACAGAAAGAAGAAAATAACCAGTCTTTTTTATATTCTGGTGTGATGTTTGTCACCATCTGCAGGCTGCCACTTATCAAGTAAAAGAATAATTAAAGCCATGTAAATTGGTTTTATTCCAACAGGTGTAGCTAGGTAAAAATGTAGTTTTAATAACTTCTGATTGTCAGTAATTTTATACACACTAGGTTAAAAAAGTAGAAGATATAATGGAACACATTAGATTTCATATTACTACTGTTGCTGTAGCCCAAAATAAAAATGCTGGTTTTTACTAAATTCTAACAAGAAATAATTTTTCAAAAGATGCATGTCAAAATTTCTTCTATTTAGTTTTGAAATGGGAGACAAATAAACATTACGGGTCTTGTATTTATGAAGAATCTAGCAATCAGGAGACAAAAGTTTTTTAAGACTGATCTTGGGGATGGTTAATGAAATGATAAATATTTAGCACCTATGTAGTCCTCTTCTGTGCCTTGGCAAAGAGAACAAACACAGGCTTTTGAGAACCTCAGAAGTTTTACACTATTTTTTCCTACTCATTATTTGCTGTTCAGTCTGTATTAGTAGAAGAAAAATAATTTGGCTGCTAACTTGCTAGTTTAGGATTTCAAAGGGCCTTATTAGAAACTGGTGTAATTTCATCCCCTGTCCCTTTTATATAACAGCGTGCATATTTAGATTACTTCATTTTACCCTAGAATTAAACAATAGATCGCAGTGCCATAGGACAGGACACTAGCAGATGTGAGGCTAAACCTGACTGAACAGGTTTTCATTTCTGTGACATTTGGACAACCATCCCCATTGTGCCCTGGGTAAGTTACTTGTTTTTCATTCAGATTATACAGACTGTCATATCTGTTACTTGCATTCGTACCCTACTTGCAGCTGGGCAATCCCTGGCACCCTTTTCAGACAGTGTTTTTTTCCCTGGTTTTGTTTGGTTTTAACATGTGGAGGTGTCAGATGTGATCCCTTTGCAGGTCTGTTTTTTGTGGTAGCTGCTTCTCTGTTGGATGAGCTCCATGCTCTCTGCATTTAGTCTTCCCCGCTCTGGGGTGGGCAGCCTGCTTGTGCCCCGGGAGCCTCGGTTGAAGCTCGTTTCAGTGAAATGAAAAAAAGTTTAAACCCTTTCACTGAGTTTTCAGTGTCAGTCTGTTCTGTATGGCAGCATAGCACGCTGTGGCTCTCAGCTCTGTGATAACAATTTTTGTAGGGCTTGGAATACCGCAGACAATTCATCTTGTCAAATCAGTGATGTTGGTTGAAAGGGACCTCTGGAAGTTATCTAGGCTCGCTTCTGGTCATGAAATACAGGCAGTATGCACAAATATTTTCACTGTTATGAAAGCAATGAACTATGTTAAATATCAGTAAGTAAGTGAGTACCTTCTGAAGAAATTACAGTTTTAGCAAGCAAAAAATACTTGCCTTAATGAGTGATTACTCACTTTTAACTAAAAACAGTCTCTGAAGAAAAACTCCATAGCTTGTAGTCAGTTGGGTTAGAAGAAAATCAACAAATCTTTTCCAAGGTATATTTCAGAACATTTCTGAGAGTTGCTGAGGTATTTTATTAACCCCTATCTATAGACACGGGAAGATAGCTTGCCATAGATGATCCAAAATCATCACCCACTTTGAATTACAGTGGATCGAGAATAAAGTGTAATACCATCATTCCTTGTCTGCCATCTAATTGGAAAGCACAGAAAATTGACAGGACCGAAATGTTCACATCCCAACAAATTTGATGTAGTAACATTGCTGCTGTTCTCTCCCTGCTGCAAAACCTTCACATAATGGCATAACAACCTCTGCAAACACATAAATACTGTTTTTTCTGATTACTTTGTCCTATACCACTTCAGCATCCTGTCATTTCTGCACCACAATCCACCAGTGACGAATTTGAAGGTGCTTTTCCCAAAGTACCTTCGTGGTTGCGTGCATGTGTTTTGTTTTACCTGGTTCCCAAACGGGACAGACCAAATGAGACAAAACTCAGAAGCAGATAGTGCATTTTGAGATGCGGAATAAACTGTGCTGAGGCATGTGTTGTAAGAACTCCATAGCCTCAGAGAAATACAAGTTTGTTGTTGGTCAAAGATACAAATGGTCACTGTTGGCAGACGCGTAATAGAAATGTGCATTTCTTTCTGAGCTAATTAAAATTATGATCTGAAGCCCCTTTTCTTTAAAAGCTGAACAGACAGTCTCTTAAAGAAATACCCAAGAGAGTGAGACAGAATAACGTTCATGGCTTGCGATCTTGCAAGATGGGTTGAGAAGAAGGGTTGGCAAACGCACTGACACGTTCCCATCATCGGCGCTGAATCTTCTCTGATTCAGCTCTCCACCTGTCTCCTGGAAGATGTGACTTAGTATCAGAGGTTTAATAAATGGAAGGGCATTGTATGAGCTGTGTTTAATAACAAGGGAAACCAATAAAAGAAGTATGTTCTGTTGTCACATACTGTCCTTGGAGCGCTGACAAGGACTGACACGTAACTACAATATAGCTTGTTATGACTGGTATTCCTGGCTCCAGAGAGGCCCCAGACTGGAATTCTAGGGATAAAACTACTTGGGAAAATTGCTACTCCTGTAAGCTACATGAACTTTGCTCTCAAGGTAGATACTTTCTGCACTGACGGCTCTGGGGTTCCTGGAGTTTGGAAGTCTGTATTAATAGTGATGTCATAGTTCTTATACCAGGGATAGCAAAAGTGACTTCTATTATATTGTAACAGATAACACCACTAGGAAAAATAAAATGTAAAAAAACCTGCAGGTACAAGAACTTCTTTTCAAGGCCTGAAAACTGGACTGACTTAGACCATCTTTGGAGCTTCAACAAGGGCTTATTCACCTAGGAAAAGGTTTGTATATATACATGTATATATAAGATTTGGAACATATAATTCAGCCTAAAAATAAAAGGTATTCCTTCTCCCTGTGAATGGTGCATCTTTATATTAAATCATCAGAATCTGACAGACAGATTTAAGCTCTCCAGATGGATTTTGCTTGTAAGGTATACTTCTGCAAGCATTTAAAATGCCCAAATTATTAAATGCTATACTTTTAATTGATTTTAATATTGTACATTATTTTAGAATCACTCACAAAATTTCCAAGGATATCCAGGTCAGTCCTATCTGTGAATTCAAAATGAAAATTTAATAATTTTCTTTGGACAACGATGGTACATCCAGTTAGGCTTTTGGTTTAGACAGTGTCAAAGTGATGTTACGTGTACAGAAATAATCTTCTTCAGTAAAAAAGGGGCCAGACTTTTGTAGCGCACACAAAATATTTGACAATATGACAGCAAATCAATTTTCTGTAGCCTTTTCAATTTTTTAAGGCTGAAAGCCCTGTACTTTCACATCTGTTAAATGACTATGTCTACATTTTCATGTAAAAAGTATGGATTACACTGAACATATAGTTGGTTTATTCTCATTTGATTATTGTAGAAAGTCCAGATGGAGCAGTGTGCTGAAGAATGTGTGTGACTTAAGGGATGTGATTAAGCCCACTGAAATCAATGAGATTTCTCATGTGCTTTAAGTTAGGCATGTACTCAAATACTTTTCTGGAGAGGACTTGGAAATACAGTACAGAATAAAAGCAATAATTTCAGAAATACTTTATTAGCAAATGCTTCTGAATGATTTGTGGCTATGGCTAATATTTGTTCAGCATCATATAACGGTCATGGTTTCTTTCTTCTCCCTGTAGTAACTTTTCTCTCAGCTCTACCTCAATATCCCAGTGGTTGACTTGCAAGTCAATTCCTATTAAAAAAGAGAAGAATGACAGGGAGAAGCATTACATTTTAAAATAATAAAACAACTCTGGATGAAGAATATAATTATTTGTTTTATAATGCATGTCTTAAACACATTGAGCACATGTGGATCCGTTAAACCACAGTCACATCCTTGTCCTTTTTTATTTTAGGTTAAATCTGTAGCAACTTAAAGGAGGAAAAGTTAAGTGTTGAAATGTTACAGCTACCCTAAATGGAAATAGTTTTGTTGTAATATGACTTAAGGCAGAACTGGTCCCAGAGGATCGCATTGAAAAACAATGCAAAACTTGTGTTGTCTATTTTATTATTTATTAATTAGTAAAATAACTTGGTTTAAGATTAGTTCATCCTCCATGCTCCTGAAAGCAGCACCCGATGACAGGTGAGAATACTGTTTCTGTAGCCTGCTGTGCAGCGTGCCAGCACCAGGACTTTGGCAGTGACCATGCTTTTAGCTGGAGAGATTCACCCACCTACCCATCCAAAGGTGGAGCAGCGTTGCAGCTCAGATATGCAGGTTTTGGGTTGGAGTATTACTCTTATAAAGGGCAACTTCTAGGTGAGAGACTAAGTTTATTTCTCTCTTTCTCTGTGCATATATGTTAACTGTGTCCTGACCCTCGTTTCATCATACTTGAAGCAAAACTAGACCAGGATGTTGTTGAACAGAGCCACTGATAAGCGGAGTGTTCGTCGTTTGCCAGCTAACAGTAGAGCTGAGAAATACACAGAAGTGGTCTGTAGTCTTCTAGTCTTTAAGAACACATACCTGAAATGAAGGGGTTTTTACAGAAAACGTACTTACCCTGGAAAACCTAGGCTGCCTGGAGTACAATTTTTGTGTTCCAGTGCCATCAAGAGGTTTTTCCATTTTCCAGATGCATTGCTAAAACAAAAACAAACACTGCCCCCATCCCCACCCCCAAAACCAAACAAAAAACAAACAAACAAAAGAGATTAAAAAAAGGGGGGTGTGTGTGTGGAAACTTTAGTGGCTTGCACAGTCTTTGGTTCTGGGCCACACAGAATTTTTGGTTATGTGATTCAAAGTATAAGGAGCTACAGCAAATCTCTCTTATTTCTGAAATGAAAAACAATGTTTTTCTTATTTCATTTAGCAAAGCTGTTAAAAAAACCTAGCACAGGTTTTCAAGTTTCAGTTTGTTGTGCAGTTATCTTCCATGTGAGACTGAAATGCATTGGGGTGCATTTCATGCATGTATGGCAGTTTTTGAAACAATCAAATTTAAATAATTCTGCAGTGAAATCTGTGGAGTATTTCTTTCAGTGGGTTTTACCATCAGAGGGAGCGATGTGTCCTATATTCATTTATCTTTTTATCCTGTGTTTTACATGAACCAAATACATTGCATTTATTTGAACAGCCTGGCAAGTGTTGGCCTTGAGGGGTCCTGACTCATTGTGGGCATCTGAAGTTCACTTGCTTCCCTGCTGCTTGCCATGGGCTTTTCCAGGATGCTTTTAATCTCAGGTATTCCAGGAACCAGATTCACTCAGCCTTCACTGCATTGGACACAGGAGTCACTGTTCTCAGGGGGGTACAGCAGTTAGCAAGGGTGAGTACTGTACGCTGTCAGTCAGATCCTGTGTCTGGACTAACTGATCAGAAGCTGAAGTCCAACCACAGTTTCCCTTTACATACATTTAATCAGTTTCTTGTATACCAAGTGACTGGTTATAATCTGCCATTATTAATCTGCTATCTACTCTTCAAGTGATGAATTGCTCAGACTAAGTTTTAAGCGCCGGTCATTAGTAAGTTGGGAGTTGGTCTCTTCTCCCAAGTAACTAGCGGTGGGATGAGAAGAAATGGCCCCAGGTTGTGCCAGGGGAAGTTTAGATTAGATATTAGGAAGAAGAATTTCTTTATTACAGAAGCGATAAAGCATTGGAACAGGCTTCCCAGGGAAATAAATGGTGGAGTCACCATCCCTGGACGAGTTCAAAAATGTGTAGATGTGGCACTTTGGGACGTGGTTTGATGGGCATGGTGGTTTTGGGTTGATGGTAGGACTTGATAAGGTCTTTTCCAACCTTAATGATTCTATGATTCTCTAATAAAGAAGAACTGTCTTTCTTTCTTTCTCTGCACATTCTTTTCCATGTAGTTGTAGTGGTTCTTTAGGGATGCTAGAGCTTTGATGGGCTATGGACATTGTGCTCTTTATCCTGTTACCTAACTGCTTGTCTATCATGTTCTTGAATACATTGCCAAAGCTTTGATAGTAAGATTTCATGGTTTTTTAGTAATTCATTATGAAAGTAAGGATTAACTTGTAGCCTCTGTAATTGGCACCTGTATCTAGAAGCAGCTAATTTTATCCCCTTTCCCATATTTTTGAAGGTGTGAGGGGCCTCATATCACCAGTTTATTGTTTCAGATAGAATCCAGTAACACATTTATTAATAAACATAGTAAATGGCAATTGAAAGCATATTCTTCAGGGCACGCTTTAAAAGCATAGGCTTTAAATACAGGCTTCCAAGGAGCTGATACTGAGTTTCATGCATGACTTGCTTTTAAGACAAGAAATCCAGAGTTTAATTAAAAGAAATTTTTACATTTTTCTTGCAAGGTGCTGGATTTAATCTTGAGATTAAAATTAGCAGGAGAGGAAGGAGTCTTTCTAGGACCAAGGACAGTTATGTGATGCATCATGGGTTGATTGTTCATAAACTCTTAAGTTCTTTCTTGCTAGTGCAAGAGTTCAATATTACTTAATTTTGACAAAAGCAAACACATGCTGATAAGATTTCAACATTGGCCTGAAATTTCCAGGTTGAAATAATATCTAATTTTAGGGTACGTATGTGGTAGTAGATGTATTACAATAGGGTTATACTTCAGCTGCTTTTCTGATGCTGTTGGATATCTTGTCCTTTGGACATTAACCTTATCAAGAGTTTTGTTGAAAGTTCTCGTGTTGAGCTGTGATAAGACTCTGAATAACTCTCTGACAGGACATCCTGCCAAATATAATTTGGTTTGAAGAAGTGACTTATTTGTCTGCAATTGATAGGTTTGGAAAGTTTGCAAACCTGCTTTACATTTTTATCTAAATGCCTGTGTATTGATAAAAGACTTATAATTACTTAGAATATTGGCATTTTGCACATTTTGCAGCTACAGAAACAGTTGATGTTTCTTTTTTGTGTCTTCAAAAATTGAATACGTATATAGAGCCTGACCCCAGTATTATTTTTGCGTCATGCAGCTTCAAAATTTACCAGTTGTGGAAAGCCTGTCAGTATGGTGTCAAGCAGAGCTACTGTGCAAAGAGCTTATGTGAGCACTTTAAAAAAACCCACCAAAAAACCCAGAAAAAAAAATGGAGAAAAAGAGGTACATTTAGATTACTTTAATTGCTACTTTCATCTTCCATGGTGTATGGGAAGTTGTATATTTTTTCAGACGAGGAGATCTTGGTATGGTCTACCTGCTAAAATACATAATGATAAAAAGCAGGCTGCAATATTCAGTGAGCCTGTACTACATATTCCTTCATGGATGAATGAATTTCTCATGTTTAGGAAGAGTCTACTGTGCATCAAAAAGACCTCTCTAAAATTTTACGTTTAAGTCTACTTCCATTTATAACTGATCTTGCAGCAATAGTCAGTGCTCCAGGTATGACGTGATGGTGGATCTGCAGATGGTGCTGCAAAATACAGCCAGTCTACCTGTAAAAGTGTGGAGCTAATGAATAACTAATTATCAAACCGACAGTGCTTTACTCTCTGCTCTCTGGGTTCACTTAACATGATGTGCTTTGAAGAGAAAGGATGCCAGCTGGTTGTAAAAGGGCTGGAGTGTGGCTTCTGTAAAATCACCAGTTACAGAAACCCATCTGGCATGTCCTCAGAGCAGGAGCTGACCTACTAGCTGTCCTCCTCTCATTTCCAGCAGTCTCAAGGGATGCTCTTGAGGTCTTTAGTGAATGCAGGATGGAGTGGCTAACCAGGAATGATGCAGTATTTCAAAACATCTGAAATTTTCAGCTGAGTGCTTCACAGTGGTCAAAACTTGTAATTACTTCTAGCATAGTTTCAGAAAAAGGTGAGAGAAAATCTCAACATTCACAATCCTCTGAAATCAAGAGTGTATTTTTAAAGACATGATGAGTACAGTGTAACACTCAGGAAAAGGAAAAAATGAAAGAAAGAAAAGAAATGACACAGCTGATAAACCCCACTGGAAGTCTCCTTTATTATTCTGTGGAAATGGAAATGCTCTTTTTTGCAGTTTGAAACCTTTTTGGAGTTTGAAACTTTATTGCCATTAGTAGTAGCCAGTATCCTTCCAGCAGACTTTCTTTGTCGTCCTGTTGAGCTGTTCCCGGGGTAGTGAGCGGAAGAAAGGACAGCGAAGTTTATTTTTCTTTGTGAGTAGTATTTTAAACTGTTGTCCAGTTGAAGAGACCCAGTTTGTGAGTTTTGGCTGTGCATGGTTTGCGTGGTTTCCTTTCCATGTCTGAGCAGCGCTAGTTACCTGGGCCCTTGGAGACTGGAAGGATTTAACTGGAGCCATCACTGCTTAAGCACTGTAATTTTAAAATTCTTTCTAGGCAAAGCTGTCCTGTAGTTCTCAGATAAGATGGGAAACATCAACAAGGTTATTTATTTTACTGAAATAGCATGACAACTTTGGATTTCTGTACCTTTTTCTCACTACTTTAGCAGCAAGGCTCGAGGAGCAGTGGACACATGCTAATTCCTCTGAAGAGGATTGCAGCACATAGATGAGAGACAATGTCTGAAATGCAGAAGAATGACACTAGCGGTGACATTTTCATGTGGAGTGTTTTTCTCAACATACAGGAGGTGTGTAAAGTACTGTCCATACCTCTGTGTATGACAAATATTCTGTACACTGTACTGTTAAGACGTGATGTTGTTTTTCCATGGATTCCATTCAGATGTAGAATGTGGAAAAGTTACATAGGTGAAAGGTGAACCTTTTTCTCAGTTTTTTTAAACATACAGTATTCATACTATCTGTAATACTGTTATGGTTTAACCCCTCTGACAGCTAAAACAACCACACAGCCATTTGCTCACTGCCCCCACTCCCAGTGGGATGGGGAGAGAAGTGAAAATAGAAAAGAAAAAAAACCCCAAAACTCATTGGTTGAGATAAAAGCAGTTCAGTAGGACAGAAAAGGAAGATGGTAGTGATGATGATGATGATACAGAAAACAAGTGATAAAAAGCACAGTTTCTTACCACCAGTTGATGCTCCTCAAGATCCCAAGCTATCCCAAGTCACGGCCCACCCTCCAGTTATATACGGAGCATGACGTCATATGGTATGTAATATCTCTTTGGCTAGCTTGGGTCAGCTGTCCTGCCTGTTTCCTCTCCCAGCTCCTTGGGCACCTCCAGCCTACTTGCTGGTGGGGTGGAGTGAGAAGCTGAAATGTCCTTGACTGCCTGGCAACAGCTAAAACCATCAGTGGGTTATCAACATTGCTGTCATCCTAAATCCCAAACACAGCATTGTACCCACTGCTAGGAAAAGAATGAACTCTATCCCTGCAGAAAAGAGGACATATACCTAGGTCAGTTGTTTTTGAAATAATTACATTTTCACTGAAAACATTTTCAATTAACAGTATAAATAGTAATGTTTATGAGTGTTTTTTCTTGAAAAATTGTAATGCTAAAATAGAGCAAAATATGGAAAATAGCATCCATGGGGCAAAAGAGTAACCAACTGTGTAAATGACAACTGTGAGGATACGTTAACCAAGTATATACAGTAATGCAGGCATGTGAAATGCAGGGTGGCTGCCTGCTGGGGTGAGTAATCCAGTTGAAGTGTTCAGACATGGCTCTTTGGTTGTTGATTTCTCTAAGCAGCTCTGTTTACTCTCACATTTTATACTTTTCAGTGCTGCTGCTGTAACGAAACATCAAAGTGCCATGACTGAGCACTACTTGGAAAATGAAATCAACAGTGTCTAGGGGAGGCTCATGGAATGTCCTCTGATCTTTGGAGCCAACCTGGTTTATTTCCAATATTCACCCATCCTTTACTACTGTCTGCTGGGAGAGAATGGTAGAAGCAGTCGCTGCTACTGCTCAGTGGTGGCTTTTGAGCTTAATGTTAACAAAAAATCAATGCTTTGGGTTGGAAGGGACTTCAAAGATCATCTAGTTCCAACCCCCCTGCCATGGGCAGGGGCACCTTTCACTGGACCAGGTTGCCCAAAGCCTGCTCATCCAGCCTGGCCTTCAACACTTCCAGGGATGCTGCTTCCACAACCTCTCCAGGCAATCTGTTCCAGTTCCAATGCCTCACCACCGGAACAGGTTGCCCAGAGAGGTTGTGGAAGCCGCATCAGACCACCATAAAAATCTTGAAGCTCATTAGAGGCACAGACAAATTAGACTCTGCAGAGAATATCTCCGTGGGTTTATTTTATTTTATTTTATTTTATTTTATTTTATTTTATTTTATTTTATTTTCCTATCCCTCCTTGCAGTTTAGAAGAATCTTCTCTCACAGGGGTTGTAAATAGTTTCCTTTGAAATTTGGTTTGGAAAAGGGTTTTTGGAAGATGCCACGGTACAAAGGAGGCAGCACAGGTTTGTGTGTAAATCTGGCCATAAGATTTTTCTGATGATTTTGAAGATCTATGGAGGAATCTTGTCTCTGTTATGACTACTGCTACAGTGAGGAGACCTTTACCTTTGACTCCATAAAGAGGTTACTGTGAAGGTGAAGACCAAAAAAAGTTTCTGCCATTGTCTTCCATTTCTTGGTCAACTGGTAAGCTCAGCCCAGCTGGGGAAAAAGACTAAGCTGTCTTCTTATCTATAAATGTTTGTAATGTCACCTGGTAAGTTTGCATGTGTGACTTCTGCTTTCCCAGAAGAAAATGCCTCCAAACAGAAAGAACGAATTACTCAAGGCTAAACTCAGCTATTCACATGAGTTTGACATCCATAAGCTCTGCTGGAACTTCGCTTCATTCCCAGGACTTCCCATTTGACATCATATCATAGATACTGTGAGGTTCTAATGCCCTGTAAACTGTAAACTTAATGATGTCAGATTAAAAGTGGGAAATGGAGAAAAGATTCATCTTAGAAATAAAGAAAAACTGAAGCTGCCTTTCAGATAGAAAGAAAATGGCAGAATAAATCATTCTTTCATTTCTGGAGCTGAAAAGACTATTCTGCATTAGTAAAAAGGGAATGCTAAAAGTGTAGTAAAGGTATTGCAGAGCGTGTAATGTGTGGTGCTGCCTTCCACTTGCCGGGTATGTAACTGGGTAGATGCTGTGTGGGCTTGCAACCATCCTTCCGCTTTTTTGTGCTTCTTATACTTCTCTTAGCTGCTCTCAGGAAGCTAGTAGTTACAAATTATTTTAATTGCAAAATGTACTAGAACATAGGAGATAACTGCTGTGCTTGCTTTACACGGTACTCACACCACTACGTGTAACAAAGTAGACGTGCCTTTTCAGTGCAGGAAAATGTATGACAGAATTAGTATTAAAGGGTTCTGTTTGGGCCTCTCATGACAGGGAGTGCATTGAGGTGCTGGAGTGTGTCCAAGGAAGGGCAATGAAGCTGGTGAAGGACCTGGAGCACAAATCTGCTGAGGAGCAGCTGAGGAAACTGGGGTTGTTTAGCCTGGAGAAGGGGGAGGCTGAGGGGGGTCTTGTCCCTTTCTACAGTTATCTGAAAGGAGGTTGTAGTGAGGTGGGGGTTGGTCTCTTCTGCCAAGTAACAAATGATAGGAAATGACTTCCAGTTGCACTAGGAGAGATTTAGGTTGGATGTTAGGAAATGTTTCTTCTCTGGAAGGGTTCTCAGTCATGGGAACAGGCTGCACAGGGAAGTGGTGGAGTCACCGTCCCTGGAGATATTTAAAAGACGTGCAGATGCAGTGGTGAGGGACGTGGCTTAATGTTGGACTTGGCAGTGCTAGTTTAACAATTGGACTTGATGATCTTAAGGGTGTTTTCCAACCTAAATGATTTCTATTCTAACGCTGTTAGGTGTTACAGTAAGAAAGCATGGGAAATACTGTGTCTATTCCAGCCAACCTTCTTTCTATCCCCATCTACCTTAAGACAATAGAAAAAAGTCATCTATGTAGAAGAAAAAAGTTAATTTCTTTAGCAGTGCAATTAGGCTAGTGGGGATGTTGTGTTTAAATGGTCTTTTGGTTTATTTTTTGTGTTTCTTTGTTCAGTACAAGCTCACATTGCTTGAAATATGTTTGAGTAAATCTTTTGGGAGAAGGCAAAAATTTTTCTAGAATCTAGTTTATAATGAATAGCAGTCCAAAGTTCATTAGTAGTCTTATTGTATACCTTCATATTCTGGATCCTGTCTCCAGCTGGTACATGTTGAAAAAAACATCCAACATCTGTCTTACTATCAAGAAATTTATAGTATTATTCCAGTAGACCATGACATCCAGTTTCTGTCCTCATAAGGAATCGAATCCTTGAACTGTGACAACATTTAGATGCTATAAAGACTTACTTTTTATTCAAATATACAGTGCCCTCTTTTTATAATTATGGATAAATTACTAAATCTATACATGTACTGAATATGAACACACTGAAGATTTACATTTAGCAGACAATGTGTATTAAGTGGGAAGCAGAACTGTCATGCCAGCAGAGGTCTTCCAGTTGTGGCAGCAGTGGCATTCGTTGCATATATAATTTGCCATACATTACTAACCATTTTACGCTGCCTAATATGGTATTGTACATTTTAAATACTTAAGCTTGTAGGGTTTAAAACTATCTGACTTACTATGCAATGTAAACAATTTGAACTGATTGTATGGCTTTAGAAAGAAATACTATATACAGTTTCACCAGCAGTTAAAGACCTCCCTCATTCATATGACACTAGACTCTTTTGAATGGTTGTAGTCATCTTTATTAAAATGTTATTACTGTATATATTGAACAGCAGACCAAGTGCCTAAGAACATTATGGTGGATTTTGGCTTAAGAGCTATTGCTTCCTTGGAACTTCAGTAATTTGCAAACTCTATGAAGGAAAGAAATCATAGATTAAAATTAGGGCCACCACAGTTCTACACTGGATCCTGCCCTGTCTTGGAATGGTCACTCCACTTATATGTCACTTAACATTGTTTCCTTGTGTGCAAGGAAAGAGATGGTTTTGAGGATTAAAAAATCCCTGTGTTGTATGAAGAAATATGCTTTCCACACTTGCTGTCAGTGTTAATATTTTAGTGCATAAAATTCAAGATTTATTTTTTTTTAATGAATTGGTTTAAACACCTATTACATCTCCAGCAAAAAAAGTCACTTTTCAAATACTGAATAATGTTAGTATTTTAAATACTGACCTTTGATAAGCCAGTAAATATTTGCTAATTCAGAAAAAAATTCCTGTCTTCCAAAACATCAGTAAACAAAGAAAACATGTGGTAACCAAAACAAGTCCTAGAGTACCACCACTCTGTTGTGCACCTTATATGCTAGCGTTTTGTAGTTCATACTGGAAATGTTTGTCACTTGATCAAATTCAGTCTGAGGATGAGAGGAAATCTGGCAAGTTTTTGGAGGTTTGATCAGTCTTGTTTGAGTTGTAAGTGAGGGGCAGTGTAGGTGCCCAGCACATATTTGTAAGTTCCTACTATGTATCTATATTGGCTATTAAGAGAAACTGATCCAAAGAATGAGTTACAATGAATCAGGAAGAAAAAATGCAATACAACCCAGATATTTCTGTAGAGTGTTTGTAATTAGCATGGCTGTAGGAGGTGATGGGTTTTGAGGGCTGTGGAAAGAAACAGCCCATGATAGAGTATTTCATCTTCATATTCAAAGAAGAGGAACTCCTGCATCCTTACTTGACAAGCTCATAGCACACTGTAAAGAAACTGCTGTGTGATTGCGTGGGTTTGGGCTTTGATATGTGATACCTTAGAGATCCTTCACTGGTTCTTGCATGTTGAAAAGTAAAGCCTTTGGAAACGGTAAGTCAGTCTATGGTAGCAATGCCTTAATGGGCATACAGAGTTTGCAGCCCTATGCTGTCTGTCGTATGTACTTATTTTCCCTGTTGCCGTGACTTGAAAAGAACCTCTCTTCCCTCCCTCAGGTGCCCCTGCAGCCCTGTTAGTACCCTCAGGTCATGCATGCCTTTACATTACACGGGGTTGGGTTGGCCAGTGGGTTCCCAGGTTATGAATGCCGCCTATTTGAAAACTGTTCCTGAGGTTTAATTGCATGAGGTTATGTTTTCCTAAGTGTAAGTAGAAAATAATATCGCATTAACCTGGCTGTTTTAGCTTTCAAGATTATTTCACAGAGCTACGTTTAATAACTCTGTAATTGAATTACACAAAAGCCTCTGCGTTTTGACAGACTGGTTGATTGCAAGATATGTTAGTAATGTTGTGAGGGTTTGCGTAGCTTCTGATTTGTTAAATCCACTTATAGAGTGGCCAGTACTTGGTTTCTGCTGGTTTCCAGTGTTAAATAGAAATTGCCAAGGTATAAAACTGCAGATTTTAAATTCATCCTATATTAAAATTATACTTACCTTGCAGTGAGTGAGATTCCAAAACTAGCTTTCTTTGATCAAAGCTTTTTTGGGCAGCGGAGTATTTTTAAACTTTGTGCTTCTCAGTGTCATGTTATGAAAGGTTCTGCTATTACATACTTTTAGTCGGCTTCATATTTTAAAGTAATAGAACATCAATGGGAACTAGGTGAAAAAAGTAGCCTTTTATAGTAAAGCAGTTTCTTGAAACTAAATGGTAGTCTGGTATTCCCATAGATCCACATAATTACCATTCTTAGACTTGGTTTTCTCCAGTGCAGACCACAGGGTTTTCCTGCTGGCTGATAATTACATGCAGATATGACAGCATATCAAAACTCAGCATTTTTCAGACCTTGCTGGTGGCTCTTAATCCATCTGGCCCACGTGTGCCCTTAGTCAGCTTCCTGCTTTCCTCACAGCAGCGGCTGGGCAACCTTGCTTGCTGGTGGCTACCTTCCTTTCAGCATCTGGTTTCTCACAGAAAGCACCACGGAATGGAAGTTAAAATAAAGAATTTTCGCTCTGCGCTGCTGCTAAGTGAGAGGAAATGTATGACCTTCCTGAACTGATCCTTCTTGTGCATGATTAACATGTACAGAGGTCTTTCCTTCCCCACTCCCTGTTTCTTACTAACTCTGACTTGGTACATATCAGTAGCTCCAAACCATTGTGACGAACAGCTCTCTTGCACCGGCCATGATACTAGTATTCACAAAGCTGCCCATCCGCTTGAAAATAGCACACACACAAAAAAGGGTACTCTCCTCCTTTTGCAGTGGACTGGGCATCTGAGATAGTGGGTCCTGAGATATGGTTGTATTCAGGTCTCCTTTTGGCTAAGCTGCCTTTTACAATGGAGTGTGCTTAACTGTGCTGTGTTTTAAGCAGAGCATCGTATCTTAAAAATACCAAAGCATATAAATGAAAGCTTATGTTATGGAGCTATGTTCTCAGTTACTTTTACTCATGCATTTCATGTCTGTTATACCCATTTCCTATGGTACCACGGATCTGATCCAGAAAAGCATATAAGCATGTGCTTAATTAAGTGCTTTCCTGAATAGGTATGCTTTTTGGAATTGGGGCCCGTACAAGTAACTGGCATGTGGGCTGTAATCTCCCACCTGGGACATTCTGGGGGTGGATATTAGAGGACAAACTGGGTTGGTTTTTTTTCTGCTTTTCCTGCTTTCTGGAAGTCTCCTACTGCTCTAGATGATTTCAGTTTTTGATAAGGCGTGCTCAATTGTGAGCTGAGTCAGGCTTTGTATTTATGGTATTCATCACTCAAATCCCCTTGTTTTGAATAAATACAGGTTATAATTGATAGAAAGTATATTTGCATTTCATGTTAGATAGCTAGATGCCATGGCAACTGTGAGAGAAAGTAAAAGAGAGCCTTCTTCTCAATCTGGAAATAACCTTTGTACCTGTTGGTTTTGATATTCAGTGGGGTTTAGCTTTTTATTTTTACAGCAAAATTAATTTAGTTATTTTGAAGATCATGTGATCGAATGCCCAAAGTGTGTTCTTTGGCACAGGCCCAGATTCCTGTTCTCTTTTGGAAGTGTTACAGCTGCAATAAATTTGATTTCACCCTTGATAATTTCTATAATGTGTAGTAATAATGTATTGCTGATTTAGTGTTGTTGCCTCTCTACTAAAGAAAAAAAAAAGGTCACAAATCACAAAATCACAAATTTTATGATATTTACTACACCTAAGTAGTTGTAGATACATAAAATTCAAATAAGTTTCAAGATTTGTTTGGTGTCTGGTTTAGGGAGGTTGTTCAAATAACATAAACTCTGCAGTTTGCATGTTATTTGTCACTTTTGAGCATTCTGGTAGGTTGCAGTGTTTCCTTTGAGGTCTCTGTTGTGTATTTAATAGAAAAAATGCACAGGAATCAAGAAGCTTTGTCTCTATATTCACACAAGCGCAGAATAGTCTTTATACTTGGCAGCGTAATAAAATATTGCAAAATACATATATCAAAAAGGATCTTTGGATGAGTGGAAAAAGCTGGCTTTTTATTTTGGTAGAGTCATTTGACTTTTTTGTTGGGGTTTTTTTTTTTGTTTGTTTTAAGCTGTTCTGTGGTCTTCTGTGGTTATGCTCATTTCATAGTTGTCTCATTTCTTCCAAACTGTCTTTTGGTTGCACAGTTAGTAGTCTTTTTAACTATTGCATTGCTTGGGCAGACATCTTAACATCGTAGGCTTGTCTTGTTTTTATTCTTTCTTCTTGAAGAACGCTTAATACTTCACAAACCTTGCTAAAGCAGTTCTCTTAGGAGAGAAATTTAGCCTGCAAGCAGAAAGGAAGTATATAAAAAGGAGAGTGACCAAAAGCCCACCCCCAGGCCCCTGTGTTCTGTGTTATAACATGGGACATTCTTTGTGAAGGTTGGTTGAACATTACCATCTTTGTGTTTAGTCTAGTCAAGGAGCATTTTGGGGAGGTAAGATGGTTAGCAGCTGTTAACCTTTACGTTTGGACACTGCTTTCCAGTCTCGTGGAGAACATGTTGTTCAAAGGGTTGACACAATCACCAGTCCCACCTGCCATGTCCATGTACCACCCCTGTGCAGTCACTGACCTTTTCTTTTCATATTTACAGTCATCCCTTGCTAGACATGACAGGTTTTTTTGTAGCTCATGTACCTGTTTCCAAAGAAAAGGCGTAGGATTCCTTCCTTTTCATGGTATTTCCACCTGTTGCCTGTCTTGCAGCTTTTCACAAGAAGGTAACTGTAGAGAAGATGCAGATTTCCTATACAACGTTTAGGGAATGTAATGCTGTGATGCTTTTGCAACCTACATCTTGAGGTGCAAGAAGTACTGAATACAAAGATGTTCACAAGACATTATGAATGAACAGAACCAGGCAAAAAATTACTTCATGTTGGGAAGAAATTTATAATTAGATGGCAGCTCTGCTGCTATTCTCTCACCTGTTTAAGTAGAAAAATAAGGAAAAAGTGATAAAATTTCAAGGGCATCTTTCCTCAGCTGCCTATTCAACCCTGCAGGTTCTGCGAAACCAGAACTTTCCTTTGCTTCATTAGCTGGCAGGGAAGATCCTCCTTTTCTTTGTTGCTTGGAGCACACTTTAAATAATTTAATAAGCACAAGTGATTAAGGCATTAAGAATTAAAGTAGCTTTAGAATCAAACTGTGGTAATGGAGAAGCCTAAGTTCCCAGCTGAGGAAAAAATGGGAAAAGCCTTACCTATTCACCTAAGCTCCTGTAAAATTGGCAAAGGTTTGTTGGAAAGAAAGAAACAAACAAAAAAGCGACTGGAAGCCACATTTTTAGGAAAAAAAAATCCCAAAGAATGGTAGTGATTCTTGAATTAAATTTTCAGGCTTACTGTTCTATAAAGTCATCTTTACAAAATGTGACACATATTTTGGGCAGCATATATTTTACTAAAAGATTGTGAAATAAAAATACTCATCCTTATTTTTTAAGTGTTTGGATTATCTGTGTCACTCCAATGTATTTCCAACTTTTCATTCATAATTAATTTTTTTAGATCCATTGTGGAACATTGCTGAATAAGTAACAGGAAGTCTGTTGATGGGCTTGCTATTTAATGGATGCAAGAAGAAGTGATTTAGAAGGGAAAATATTTCATTTTATATCAATTAGATGCTGGGTCATGTTCTGCTTGGAAGATGAAACATCAAAAATAGTAAATGTCTATTAACCTTCTTGATCTGCTAATGAATTAAGGTAGTTTGTACAACTCAATGAGGTTATAATTTGTGCTGAGATAGCAATTCAGCAAATAAATGAATTTAAGTTTCAGGAAGGTAATTCAAAGCTAGATTGGTAAGAAGCCAGTCTGTTTTTCAGTGCTGTTCCCATAACTATATATAGTATAAAATAAAATATATTCCGGGAAGCCAATCAAAAGCAAATGTAATCCATGTCCTTGATAGATGGAAGGCTCCTAACATAGATGAAATAAGCTTTACTCTTTTTAATAGACAGAGGTTTGAGAGCCCAAGGCAAAATTATGGAAGGAAATACTTCCCCTTACTACTCCAGTATTTTTGCCCTTCTACTTCTGTCCTTCTGTGTTAATTGGTCTGGCAGTAAACCTGTGGAAAGCAGTTGTGTATATCATTTCTGTAAGAGCATTGTTTGATGTTACTGGTCTCTTGCCTCAAGGGTACATGGGCAGGGAATGAGTAATAAAGCAAAGTTACTCAGGTGACGCAGCGTGAATGCTACATCAGCTTCTGTTTTCCTGTTCTGACTGGTCCAAGAAGCCACTCAGGTATGGCATCTAACCGCTAAGACATGGTGTCTCTCTTCCTTTTGATTTTTTCCTGTGATGATAAAATGGCTTCTGTGCAAGAGACAGCAGTAATTGCAGTTACCTATTTGAAGGTAGCGTGACTCAGGGCTCTCTAGATCTCCCCATGTCTTTACATACTTTCTGCGTATGTTCAGTTGCACTCATTTCTTGGTGGAGAAAAGGCTTTACCATTAGAAAACAAGTGTAGGTGGAAGTATGTGTGGGAGCAAATTCAGCCCTTCTGCACCTTAGTTTCATGACCAAAGCATCATTTCTGATACGCTGTTACATTAACGATGTACATCCATTTTAATCCAGAGTAAGAGTGGAATTGACTAGATTCACAGTTGCTGTTTTTGTAAACCACCAGTACATAGTTCTAGAGGTGGTAAGCAAAATCCATCATTGATACATGCAGGCTTATGTCAATGGGATTAATGCATTTTCCCATACTCATATGGCAGTTAAGTTGGAGTGTAATCATCACGGTATTTAAAACTCCATGATAGTGCCTCAGAATGTTTTCTATTTTCACATGTAAGGTGATGGTCACCAGAGGGAACACTCCATAATTCTTCAAGGAAATAGGAAGAGATAGCACTGAGTACCCAACTATACATCACATTTTAATTTGTTTTTCCTACTGTGCCTGAGGAAAGCCAGAGGTTGTGTGTGGTCTGGCGAGTACAAAAGAACTTTGCTAAAGGCTTCTTGAAGAAAGAGAAGAAAGAATAGCATTTAATCTGCTCACTGGTATGTAATGCTAAAGGCATCAAAAAGATGTAGAAAATCACTTACCAGTGCACTTATATATCATAGAATCATACAATATCCTGAGCTGGAAGGGACCTGTAAAAATTGAGTCCAACTCCTGGCTCCACACAGGGCCAGCACAGTCATGGGACAGTGCATTGTCCAGATGCTTCTTGAACGCAGCCCAGTTCAGTGCTGTGACCACTTCCCTGGGGAGCCTGTTCCAGTGCCTGACCACCCTCTCAGTAAAGAACCTCTTCCTAATACCCAATTTAAACTTCTCCTGTTGCCATTTCATGTGTGTGTGTATATATATATATATATATATATATATATATATAAATACACACACACACCCCTTTATTTTCAACTGCTCTGTAATATATATTTTTTTTCTGTCCGGGTTTGCTGTCAACCCAGAATATCAGTTTTGTTTTGATTTACCTCCCCTTACCCCCTACATCCCCCCCTAATCCCTTGGAATTATATTTTGTCTGGAAAGATTACTTTGTGGAAGAACTGGACATGCCTGCACCATGCAGTGCTGCGGAGTGGGAATACACAGTGGTGTCTATGCTAGTTAATGGGTTGGAAGCATGAAGCTGAGCCCAGCCTGGTAAGATGTGTGAAAGGTAGATGGAATGGGAAACTGTAGACACTAAGCAGCAGCTTTCACCATCAGGTAAATGGCAAGGGGGAAAGCCCAGAAAATGACATGTTTTTTCTATAAAACTACTAATGAAATTGTCAAAAAAAATACAGAAACCAAAAGAACTGTTAAGAGGGATATTTCTCCCCTCTCATTTTTCAGAGGAATAGAGCCTTGGAGCTCCCAAAAATATCTGACCTTTTGTCCTTTTTTTGGTGGATAGTTATTTTCAGAAGAGGCGTTCTAATTTTGATAAGGAAGTACATACTATATTGTTCAAAAGGTGATGGGTTACAAAGACCATATCTGTCTTAAGGGAGGTTTTTAAGTGAGAAGTCTTGCTTTTTGGAAATTTTCCCTAATAGCATTAAAATAACATGTTAATTTTTAGCATATTTTTGGGGGACTGTTGTTTCCCCAGAAATCACAGATCAAAATAGAATAGCAATGAAAGAATGTAGCTTCTGTATGATACTCAAATTCTGAATTACAGCCTGACCTGGTACATTTTTACCACTCTTTTAAAAAGGTATAAACCAGTTAGCTTTTTGACTATGATTTTTCTGATAATCCTCATACATTTGGAAGCAGAGCAAAACAGCTACTGAAGGACATGGCTGTTCCTCTTTCCCTCCTGCCCTCATCCCTGTCTGATGGAGAGACCAGAGACAGGGGAGATGTTAGGGGAGATAAGTTTCTTCCTGTAGATGTATATAACCAGCACTGCTGCTAAATCACAGATAAACCATAGCTTATATGCATGGAAGGATTGTTGAATCATCCCTGAAAGTGTATATACACATACAACTAAATTATAGCTGTTGTAAACTCATTGTAAAATAGATGTTTTTGATGATGACCTGTTATGTAACTTAGATAATATAAGTGAAACCAATTTTTCATGATAATTAAAATGTAGCTCAAGGAAAAGAAGACATTACAATATGCTGTGGAACCATGGGACTAAGAAGAATAAACAGTGACTTTCTGTCTTTCACATTTCAGGTAGTGTTTGTTGCTCGAAGCCTAGTCATATGCTGTTGAAGGACTGACATTAATTTTGCAGATGGTAAGAGAGGGTTAGAACAGATTTACAGAACAACTGTGTTTATTTCTATAGTTTTTAAAGATAAATTATGTATGAATGCTTTAAAAATTCATACAGATAATCTATGAATTAAAACATTATATATATAAAGGCAGTTTCCTAAATTGCACAGTTAATGTTGTTACTTGGAAAAAAAAAAGTTACATATTTTCTACAAATCTATTTATAGATTTGCAAGAATACCAGGGATGCACCATTCCATGATTCTCCATGAGGGTAAAACAAGAGATAAGAGTTGTCAGTCTTTCAATATAAAGCATTCCTGACTTTATGCCGAAGCATTGCAGCTAATCAGTAAGGGTTTTGAGAAGTGCAATTTTAGAGGTTGACATACAGTACTGCAGTATCACTCGCTTGTTTCACTTTTGAGTAGTAACCCCAAGATTATGTTTCTAACAGTATGGTCTTGTATGAATTCATGGGACATATGGAATTAAGGCAGCTGGGAGTATGCCTGTGTGCGCATCTGTGGGGTTTTTCCATTGCTCTGGGAATTGAGTACCCTTCATGTTAAAGTTTTTGCTGCATTATCAGACAGATTGAGAATTTAAATACGTATGTGTCTATTGCAGGCCATCACTTTACTCTTCTATTGGAGAACACTCTCCCAGTCAATGATAAATAAAAAAGGCCGGCCTTGCCTAGGCACCTAACTGGGCCAGGTGGCTCATAGCTGAGAAGCTGAGCTCTGGGCAGTGAGTGGTGGATCACTGATTTAACTGGTAAATAGCAGGTTCACAACCAAGCCCATTTAAGTTCTTTACTATGAGGGTGGTGAGACATTGGAATAGCTTGCCCAGAGAGGTGGTGGAGGCCCCAAGAGGTGAGACATTTAAGGTCAGGCTTGATAAATCTCTGAGCAACCTGATCTAGTTAAAGGTGTCCCTGCTTACTGCAGGGGGGTAGGACTAGGTGACCTATAAAGGTCCCTTCCAACCTAACCCTTCATTTTGTCTGCTCAGCATTTCCTACCAGACAGGCGATGACAGCGTGCTGATTTCTTTGCCAGTGCCTTTCTCCCTCTGTGTAATTATTGTATGTGGAGGCCAAAAAGTAAGCTAGGGCTTGAGATTCTACTTAGTTTTAAATAACTAAATCGGTTCTTCTACATTTCACCCCTGGTGTCTGGTTGGTTAGAGTTTTGGTAACACTGCTAGCTGTTCAGTAAGATGATCTGGTGATCAAAACAGCTACCAAATTTATCATCCATAAGTGACTGCTACCTTGCTTCTTACCAGTTGGCTGCTGGTTATACCTTACACAAGTGTGGCTGCTGAAACCCAGCACCATTAAGCCTGCAAATGTGCACATTACCATGGAGCTCTAATAGAATTCAGTTTCCTACTTTTTTCATTTTTCTTTGCACTGAGGTCTTTTAAAAAGGTCAGTGAGATTTTGTGGAATGCAGCCTGTCCCTGTGAGACATTGTACACTGGAGAAATATTAGAGAAAATGCCTTCCCACTATTTTGTTTTTTTTTTTTTTTTTAACAGTGTTTTATGTCACTGCTTGGCATCTTCTCTGCTCTTTGTTTTGTTTGCTCCACAGCTTATGAAACACCCTCATTAGCTCTTTCTTCCTGGCCTGTTCTGATAGCGCTGATTCACTAGCAGCTGATATTCCTCTGTAGGTTTTTTTTTTTTTTAGTTAACTCACAAGAGAAAACTTGCATGGCATTATGCAGAGGGTAGTGGAAAGTATGGTACAGCCAGGTTCATCTCCTGCTACCAGTGACATTTCTTCTTTCCATTCATCTCTCTCTTTTGGTTCTTTTAAGTCTTGAGACACTGAATTTGGAAATTCAAAATAGTTTTCCGTAAACCTATCTGAAATATCTATTTTTTCAGCTGTCTCAGCCACTTTATCTTACAAGGAAGAAGCTGCTTTAACTACTGATACATAGGATTCTCTCAAGTACTGAAGTTAAGAGTTCTTTTTAACAAACTTGAAGCTGACCTCATCCTTCCTCATGCCATACAGAAACACACATATACCTTTGTTTATACTTGGATGTACTCATCACATCATGTCTGGATTATATTTCAGGTTATGTGCCTTGCTTGTGAAAAATTGCTATAAATCTGTTAAATAATGCAGTTTTTCAGGTGAAACCTTGTAAATCTGTGTCATCATCAGCATCTTTTAAAAGATGGCACAAATGGTGACATCTGGGAGCCAATTCATCATTTAATTAAATTATCCTGTAATGAAATCTGCCTTAATGAGATTAATTTTAATTATTAATCGGGAGATGACATGGGCACAAGGCACCATAAATAATAAATGGAAGCTATGTCTGCTCTGTTTCTAAGAAAGGACCTACTTTAGAAGAGCAGTGCTTTTCACAGAGCTGTGTTGGGTTTTTTGTACTATCACAATCTCCGGGGGTTTTTGGGGTTTTTTTTTGTTTTTTTACTTTGGTTTCTGTTTTAAACTTTAAAACAGAATATTAGCCCTATTTTTGTTATTGAGTAACTGCTGATGCTCCAATATTTCGTTTGGTTCAGTCATTACATAATCAGTCACCTTCATTATTATTTCAGAAATAATTTGTGGTTTTGTTTTCATCCGCAGTAGTTAATTACAAGGGTATTTTAGAGCTAAGTAATGTATGTATAACTTATTGAGGCTGTGCCCAGAGTATGCAAAGCTTTGTGCTAGTCTGTGTTATCGCACCTGTGTTTATATGACTACATGTGCTCACATTTCTGCAGCTTCTCCCACGTTCATAGAATCTTTAATGTTAGAAAAGACCTCTAAGATCCTCATGTCTAACTGTCGGTCCAGTGCTACCGTATCAACTAAAATACCACCATGTCAACATGTCACTCTGCTGCAATGTGCATTTTCAGGTGGATGACATTAGTTTTTGTATAATGAATGCTGCATATGAGGACTTTTGTTGCTTGGCCATAACAGAAGTTTTTCTGGGAAGGATGGCTGGCATAGGAGAGATGGTCCCTATGGGTACCAGCCACAAACGCTCCGTGAGCCTTGTCACAATTGTCTTACATGAGGAGTGAACTATTTTGCTTTTACCTTCATTAACAACCAGGACATTGCTGTGCTCTTCCTTGCCAAATGCAGACCGGTTCCCCAAGGCCAGAGCTGATCTTTGGCCTCCTGGGCTGTGCACATTACCTGCCATCTGTATTTGTTTTGAGTTCCAGCATTCCATGGATATTTGGTTTCCCTTCATTGTCTCTGGTTGAAAAATCATTTTACTTCCAAGAGAATAGTAAGACGAAGATTAGAACGGGAGCTGTTGATGCTGAGGTGTATCAGTAATAATCTGCCAAGTTCCTGAATGAATGCAATGTTTGTAGGCGACCATTAGCCTGTTGGCCAGATAGCACAGCCTACGTCTGGGCCTCTTTAGATGAGGGGATGAGTAAGCCTGTGTTCAGACCCCTCTGTCAAAGTTGAGGAGATTCTTTCTTCTGCAGCTGTCCTGAGTTGCCTTGATATATTTCCTTTCTTTTTTTTTTTTTTTTTTTACTAAAATCAGAAGATTGACATTTAACCTATTGTAATATTACCAATTTCTCAGTATATGTGACTACAGTACCTGCTTGGTATACATAATTCAGAATGAACGTTTCATTCAGTATGGGTCTTAGCAAACCCTTCCCCGCTCCCCAATTTCTCTTTTATACAATGGCAAGCAAGACAGGAAAGGGTTAGCGTGCTTCACTGTTGCTTTAGAATTCTCTCGAGAGGTGGAGATCTGCCTGAGCAGCTGGTCATACATTTCCAAAAGTCACGGAAGTTCTGCATGGAATGCTTCTGTGAGCATTCAGGCTTGGAAGGAGGGGGTAGGTTCTCACATGGGCAAAGTTAGAAGATAGGAAACAAGGAATAAAATGATCAAAAGGAGTAGAATTACATCAAGGAAGAAATAGTTTGTTGGTGGGGTTTTTTTTAACAACAATTAAGAAAATTAACATTTAAAGATCCTTTTATTAGCTGATGGAAGTCTACTACTTAGTGTCCTTCAGCTAATGTGGTCAAGCAATCGCTGCAGGATTGGAGAGCAGTTTGAACAAGTATCGCTATGTGATTTCCCTGTTCTTAATATTTTCAGTATCTGATGAGGGTGGGTTATTGGACCCAATGCTTTTTAAGCTTTTCTTTTTTTATCTTGAATAGATCTTCTTATGATCTTAACCAAAGACTTGCAAATGCCTGAGCACCCATTTGTGGCAGCATGGTCATAATTATTTTTAACACCAGAACAAAAGGTCATGCTTTCCCTTTTGGCTTTCGCAGAAATTAATATCCCGGCTTCTGCATCAGCATTGTAACTTCTTGTTTCCAGAGATTTGGTTAGAAAGTTAAGGTGAATTGTTGACCTTAGAAACGTTTACATGTCTGAGAGGCTCATTGCGCATACTGCGATAGTGTAATCTCCCAAGTGACTGCAGGGAGGTCACACAAGCGAGGAATGCAGTGTAACCTACTCTGCTAGCACAGCACGTATGCATTTAGGATCTACATGTGCCTCCAAACAGAGTACCTTGTGCCGTACTCAGAGCTGTCATCTCTCTGGTGCTAGCCAGTCAGCTCTTGTGTCGCTGTGTTCTGCTAAAATGCAGGATGTTCCACCATGTGTTAGCAGCCAGGTTTCTTCTGCATTTGGTGGGTTCCTACATACATCTCTGCATTGCAATCAAACCTCAAGTTTCTCCAGGAGCTGATCCAAAGCGCTCTGACGCTTAGAGGAGTCTTCCAAGTAACTGCTGTAGGCTTTGGAACAACCTGAGTGTTAATAATGCAGGCTGGAAATATTCAAAGAAGAGTCACCATTTCACATGCGCATGTGTGCACACACACACACACACACACACACACACACTTAGCTGTGTTCAAAGGATTTATTATCCAAGGGCTCTGGAGAATATTTAGTTCAACAGCTGCACATAAAAAATAATACTATCCAGTCAAAAAAGAGAAAACTCACTTCTGGCGTGGTGGCCTGGCAGTTGTTAGAAAGTCTGTTTTTGAGGGTGGGTGTGCACCCGTATTTGCAAAGTTGTCTGCTGATCCAATTAATTTCTAGCTCTCAGTGAGAATTACTGCAAGATTTCAGTGATCTGTGGATTTGTTTAGAAGGTTTTCATTTTCTGTCCAGCTTCTCCCAGCTGCATCCAATAGATGACAGATTTGAGGGTAATACTGGCAGGTCTTTATATATTTAACACTCCATCCCATTCTTTCTTCAAGCACATACTGAGACCTGGACAAATGTTTAATGTCATTGTTAAGCTACAAAATGAAACCTTGTCCAGTTGGACATGATCTACTTGGAAGACAGCAGCTCTGTAGAACATTCTGGTAGTCTTCTTGGGCAGGGCAGATGTAATATTGTGCAGTCCACTAATTGCCTTGGCTCAAAGTCAAAACAACCCGCAGGCCGTTAACTTAGCTTTTCCTTAACTGCCGAGACGTATCTGCTCCCCACTGTTTCTAGATGGATGTAAACTCTGTGCGTTTGGACTTTTCCCATATACTTTTTTCCATCTTCCTAAGTCCCAGTTGTCTCCCACTGAGTTTAAAATATGCCATTTGAAACCATGTTTTCATTAGGCTTATCACCCTTGCATACTGATCTGCTTTTGATCTCATTGGGTCTGTGTCCGTTCCATAATTGGTTCGTCCACATTTCCTTATGTATAAATGGATAAGGAGATTTTAGGTTAGATATCTAACTTGCCAAGAAATTCGAATTTGTAAGTTCAGCCAATCTAGATTTCCACCCACTTTCTGATGTATACATGTGAATGTAAATTGGTTTCGGTCACTTTAATTTGCATACCAAAGTGCTAGAAGAAGGTGTAAGTTACTATAGGAGTGGATAATTAACTTATTAATGCGTGCTCCTTTTAGTTGCATTACCTGCTTAGCCTCTCTCCTGACCATTCAGTGTAGTAGCAACATGTTTATAAAAATACAAATTCAGAGGTAATACATATAAAGATGTAATCTGTAATTTGTGAATGAAGGTGGATATAAATGTGCCTATTCTGCATTTCTAGATTCACTCTTCACTCTTAAGGCCTGTCCTACCTGAAAAACAAGCATCTAGGGAAACAAGTGATTTTTAAAACTAATTTGATGGCATTACTCCTGAATCTCAGTTTATATTTTGTTAAAAATAAAGATTCCACATTTGTTACTTTGTAGAAATCGAAATTTGAACTCATTATTTGGATCAACCTGCAGTTTGGATGCAAATCAGAATTCCACTTAGATGGCAAAACCCAAATTATTTAATATTTTTATTGAAATAAACAAGCCTTAAATAATTTGAACACATAACAAAAATACTTTCATGTCTAAAGGATTTATTACACAAGAAAATTCTTAATCACAGTTACTAAGCGAACAAGCTGTCACACTGGGGGAGAGATTTTCCAAGTTGTCTGGATACATAAAGGTGTTGAAAGGTATACAGAAGGATTTTCATATTACAAATGAAATTAATTACTGACCTCTGAAAAAATGAGCTTGAATTGACAATTCGCTTTCTTCCTGCTTAGGCACCTTTGGAGTTGTGTGTATCAGAAACCTTCAAAAATTAATTTCACTAGTAAAACTCAGCTTCAATTGTTTAATTTGCTGTATGGATTGGAAAAGAGAAAATTGATTTCCCTTGATAAGAAAACTGAAACTTAAAATGTCTGGGAAAACCAATTTCTGTGTGGGTGAAAGAAAAACATTTATCTGAAAAATATATAATTGCCAACATTTTATCCATTGTATATTGTAAATAGTGTGATTTTTTTTTTAATTTACTTTTTCATCTTGAGTTATAGTAAGCTTTTCTTCCTATTTATGTCTAGGATTAAAATAGAAGTTCTTACTTAGACATTTAATCATGACTCAATAACATGATTTTTAAAAAATCCCGTTGACGCCATAATTCTAGAACATTTTGGTGTTAGTATAGAATTCTCTAATCACAAATATAACTTTAAAATGCTTAAAATTGAATATAAATTATTTAGATAGTAGAAATACCAGTCCATTAAAATGCATCTTACCAGATACTATAATAGCACTGTAAAGAAGTCGTCCATCTCTTAAGGAAGAGAATCTTGCAGAAAGATATCCATATACACGACACTTTTGGGTGGTTTACATGAGTGATATCAGGCCTCCCTTTCCTCCCCAGTTTTCAGTCTTAGTCTGGTAGACCTTCCTCTTAAAATTGGAGGGGCATTGAATCACATCAATCAGTGCATGGATCAGCTACTATCTTGGTAACTTTCAAACCTTGTACAACTTAAAGATCCAGAGAAAATCTGAAAGATGCGCGTAACCAGTTGTATGTCATAATGATTATGCAGATTTATGCTCAAGCTTAGTGAATTTTAACTGTATTATGTCAAAACATTTAATCTTCATTTCTTTAAGCCACTCTCTACAGTGCTAATTCTTTCATGTATGTGAAGTTAATTGTATGTCCTTGTATTTAACTCAGCAGTGACTATGAAAACTCTGCCTTAGTAGACAAACTGGAAAACTGCGTGATTCAGTGCCCAGAATTCCTAGGCAAAATCTCGCGGACTAGAACATTTTGGTAGTTCCTATTTTCTGCCTTTTTACTGTTAGCACAGCTCTTGTTTATATTAATTCTCATTTTGAATTCTTGTTGAGTTTAGTTAGCCACCTGAATTTGCTCTCTGACCTTCAGAAAATGGCTTCTGTTTAACTTAATTTTGTTGAAGAACTGCTCAGCTGATGTACTGACATTTACAAATTGTATTGAAATTTACGAATCCATTTAATATTTTATCATAATGATAGACATGTAATGAAAATCTCCATTTTCCGTCTCCAACCCTAAGGACCCCTGATTTCATCTTTGTGCTGGTAAACTGATGAGGTTCATGTGATAAAGGTTCAGAAAAAGCAAGACACAGAGTTTGTTTCATTCAGTAGGAAGCTATGTGATCTTTTCAGTAGTGTCAAACTGAAGGCATTAGATAATGTTTTCCAAATGCTGAAGGTTGATTGTTCATTCACACATGTTGTTCTCCGACAGTCCATCAGCTCTTTTTCATACTAAATTTCCTACATTTTGTTGAGCTGGTAGCTGTTTTAAGCTACTTACCCCCCCAGAATTCCTCTTTGAGCTGCTTAGTTTATTTTTAAACTTGGTGCACCTCCAGGTCTTATTTGTAATCCTTTCCCAATAACCAACTCTGAGACAATGTGTCCCTCTCAGCTTGCAAAAGTAACCTAGTAATCTGTGGTTGTCACTCCTTTTTTGTCTATATGGTCAGTCTCATTATAGAAACCAGAAGTTTAGAATTTGTTTAACTAAAAACTTAAGGTTCCAAATGTTGCATTTCTTTTTCACCAAAGCAAAATCTTTGATTAGACTACAAAGCTGTTTGTTTAAATATGATGAGAGTTCACACAACTTCTTCAGGCATCTAACTTTATGTAGGTATTTAGTGAATCAAAATTCCAGGTCATCCAACCTAATTGTAAGTGCTCTTTGAGGAGCCCAGGGTAGAAGTCACCTGATGAAGAGATGTGGCCTCTGCAGTAGTGAATGGGGTATTGGTTTGGGGAGTCTTACACTGGAAGAGTCTCAGGACTGAACCGGGAAGCAAGCTGTTCAGAAAACCTGGTGGAGTAGAGTTGTATTATAGTTCCTGAAAATGTGAGTGGACCCTTCTGCCCTGCCACTCTCCCTCCCTGATCCTAGTTAGATGGGTAGGAGTGTTGGTAACTTTCCTTAACCAGAGGACAGCATAGATATCCTCACACAGAATCTGCAGTGAGGCTATCCAGTGTCAGTTTTGAGTCTTTCTAAATCTTTCTGTGCTGCCACAGGAAAGCAGGAGGGGAAGAAAAGTTGTGCTCTGCGTTCAGTTCTGTTTGCTCAACCTACTATGAAGGAATTACAGAATTCAGATACGGGAAATGGAAATTAATAAAGACATTCAAAACCTCAGCCCTCCTTTATGGACTGTGACAAATGTAGTTGACAGATGAGTGCAGTAATGCATATGCAATAGAGACTAGGATAGAGACTGTAAGTCAAGTGCTGCAATTTAGCGAGTATGAGGAGAAATTGGAATATATTTCAAACTAATAAAAGGAATATTTTTCTACCAACACATAATAAAGATTTCACAGAATCACTACAGAATCACTAGGTTGGAAAAGACCTTTGAGATGATCGAGTCCAGACGTAGAATTTGGAATTCATTGCCACTAGAGAACATGAGATAACTGTACGACTGAAATTATTTTGTGAAAAATATGGCCATCCACAAATAAAAAGTAGTTTTGCTTTGTTCAGATAGAAATATTTGTATTTCAAACACGAACTGTAATCCATATAGTACAGAGGTAAGACTGAACTTCCTGTCCTGGACAGCTGTTCCATAACCTCACCGGACTCTTGCATCTACTTTAAGAAACATCGATAATGTCCACTTTCATAAATATGTCATTGTATTCTGTATAAACCAAAGACCTAATCTGGTAATCTAATTCGTAACAGAGACTGAAGGCAGAGATACCATGGTTGATATCTTCTGAACTGAGCTCTCAGCCACCTCTAGAGTGGAGTGGAATGGTCACCAGGGAAAAAAAGAAAACGATTCCCTCTTCTGCTGCCAGTGGTCTCTGTTCCCCTCTCAACCAGGCACTTTCATCAGAAGGACTTCACTTCGACTCTCTTTCTACCCTGTCCTTCCATGCAGGCGTAGCCAGGCATTCATTTAATTTTTTTAAGTATACTTGGGAGTTTGTTTGAAACTTCCTTTTATCCTTTGGTGCTTTTAGTGCCGTGCTCGGGTTCTTGTAGCAGGGACAGGAAGCAGAACTGCACTTACATAGAGTAGTAAAAGGGTGCTAGTTGGGGTTGGGCCCTGCCTCTCTCCAGACGTGACAGTTTTGGGCCAGATCATCATAAAACTTGCATGCATGGCTTTGCTGGATAGTAATGCCGTGCACTCTGCGTACGTGACACATTTTTTCTGGTGGTGAAATAGTTGTGCTTTATTTTAGCTAGATATTTTAGTTACCAATTTGCATATTTCCTCTCTCTTCTGTGCACCTTAAAGTTTTTTAAAATATTCCTTAGTATTTTTGAGTATTCCCTTGAACTCTTGCTAAAACTGAAGATATTTAGAGTGGATTATTTTTGAATGAATAGATGTGTGCTTGAATTGCTACAAACCTCTGAAGCAGTATTTTCATGCACTGTGTAATTCTTTTAGTAATATCTCAAGGTGTTTGTAGATCTCCCGAAATATGTGTGAGGAGTAAGTCTTATGTCTGATTGTGTCATGTCTTCGTCATTGAAAACAATGAAGTATTGCAAGTCTGGAAAGGAGAAGAGACCTGCAATCCCTGGCAGAGACTTAACAACACTTTTTCAATTCAGGTTCCGTTTGTGTGGTGATCTGCACATATGTCTGATTGCAGGCTGTGAATTAAACACTTACTAAGTCCAGCGAAACATGGTGATTCACATGTGAATAAGCACATCCATACGCTCTTGCATAGGTTATGTTGAATACATTTATACTCACAGAAAATAGTATTTTGAAAAAATACCTTGCTTTAATGTGTATTTCAGAACCACTTTCTTGTATCCTAAAAACTATCAGAATATAGTTGTGCCTGAGAGAGGAGGAAGGTTTATCTGTACTCTCTTTGTTGGGCCAATGACCAGAATTATCACATTATTTTCAAAGCTGAGAAAAATCGCTTTGGCATACTACAAGGAAATGCCATTGATTTTTTTTGTCTGTATTCCATTAGGGTTTGGTGCTTGGTTTCCAGTTCAGAGAGAAATTTTGTTTACCTGCAAAAGTTACTAGGTTTTCTTCTTTCATTTTGTGCTTATTTCCACTCGCTTCTTTCTCCACAGGAAAAAAAACACCACATTGAAGCTTCTACATTTTATTCTCAGGTCTTGAAAACATACAGTTTGATTACTGGAAATGATCAAAAGCCCAGCTGGAGAAGCAGAATATGAAGTTCTCTCTTTAAGCCATAATATAAATTTTTAAAACTCTGGTTTAGGAAAGTAAGTTAGTATGTGTACAAGAGAAAAACCTCATTGTAGGCTTTTAAAATTATTGCTTTTTTGTTATCAAATTTGAAGCACTGTATGACTAGTGTTTCATGACAGAAAGCCTGATTTTATTAAGGCTTCTGAATCATGTTACCAAGTACCATGATTTGGAATATTTTATTCTTCATTTATATATGCAAATCTAAATAGCATATAAAAGCACACTATCTGCACTTCAGTACTTGTGTGCAGAAATAGAGAGCACAAAGTATAAATCATGTCATTCTTCCAAATGCTTGTGCTGATGGTGAGAAATTGGTTATGAGGATGGAGGATCTTTTCTCTCCATCACTAGTCACTTGTAAGATGATCCACCTTTGAAGTTGAGGCAGAAACTCTGAAACACTATATATTTGAGTAGGCTGGTGTTGAAATCTGTATCCTGATCCAAATTTTGCTCTCACTTTACAACAGTGCAACCCCATTGACTGCAGTGGAATTGCAAGTGTGATGATGAGAAGAAAACCGGAGGCAGTGAATTGAGACTTTATACATAGAAAATGAATTCTTGACACATAGAAATACTAGGTTAAAAATACAGCAAGGGCCAAATTTTACCAGTAGATCATGGATAGTTTTAGGTTAATGCTGCAGTAAAGGAGAGTGTTGTCATAAGTGGACTTTAATGCCATCATATTTCCAATTGTAAATCTGTATGTTTGAAAAATACTGGAGGATTCTTGCATATGAAGCAATGTAGAATTTTAAATGTGTTTTAAAAATTTCAAAAGTTTGTAGGGTTTAGTGAGTGATCAGTTTAAGACAGTGATATTTTGGCAAAAGCTATCTGTGTAAGCCAAAAAACCCATTCTGCTCTTGATTATTGTGGTGCATTCCACACAAAATTGATGAACGCCTCTGGAGAACAGAATACACCCCTATGTTTTTCTGTTTTTCTGTGCTGCAGAGGAGTAAGAACTTAACTTGGGCTTCGGGATGCACTGGCTTAAAGCAAAGGGTGGATTTAATAAAATTACAAAGAGGGAGGATTGTGTTTTAGTTAAGCAGTAAGCTGTCACTGGAGGAAAAGGGAATAAAAGCCTATAGTGTAGCACAGCAGAAAAAGGAGCGAGCTGCTGAAAGCTGGATAATTTGGGGATATAGAGATGTCACTTCCTCCCTTTGCCGGGCTGAGAAATTCTTTGTAATTCCCACTGGTAAATCTGCCAACACAAACAAAGGAAAAAATGGAAACTTCCATGCAAGTCCTCCTTTGATGCATAGAAGAACGTATACATACATTCAAAGAAACAAATATATCAGCACCGTGTTTGATACAAACTTTTTGTAAACATTGTAGAAAAAGGACAGAGAGCTCACCCAAATCAAGAAAGCATATAAAAATTATGTTTCCAAGGAATGATTTTATCAACAGATGCATGCCTAAAAAAATGTGGAATACTAACTTGCTTAACAGCCACTGTGATAGCTGTAACTTTGGGGGGAAAGCTGGCTCAAATATGTTCATTTCGGTGTGATACCTGAGGGGTTTTTGTTAACTAGCTGCTAGTCTCTTTAGATGAAAAGATTGAGAGATGAAGAGTAGGTATGTCTCAGCGGTGCTTTCAGAGTACAGGTTCTTTATTTTCAAGTATAGATGTAATTGTACAGAAAGAGCTATAAAACCTTTGCACTCAAAACTAAGCTATTAATTTATTTTTTGTCCAAATTTTTAAAGGACATTTTTAAGAGAGTGTCTCATAACTCCCTGAGAATAGCTGTTTCCAGTAAAGACCAAGTTAACTGGACTGGTTAATTTCCCGAAAATGTCCATAAGTAGACGTGGAGGAGCCCAAGAATTTTCACTGTAATATCCTCTGTAGCTCATGGATGCCATTAATTTTTACTTCAGACACCCTTTCAAGGCTTTTGTACAGTGAACACCATTTCTGGATAAAGTGGCTGGCTTCTGTAAATTTGTAAAAGATAAGATTTATTCACTCACAACCAGAGCTTTAGATTTAGTTTTGTTTAAGGGAATAATTGTACAGGCAATAAGAAAATTACAGAAAAAAATTACAGATAGTGTAATTTTTGTTTCTTCTGTAATTTCTCATTCGTAGTGGTTTATTTTTAATGCATGTATAAAATTTATCACCTTGCATTGAAAGTTTGTATTTATGAAAAGGACAGTGGATTTTTTCTTCCATACTTATGAATCAGTCTTAGTAAGGGAGGTGGCTTCAGTTAAACGGCTGGTTTTGTGAATCCCTTGAAGTGATAGCCTAAAAGAGAGCATTTGCTAGAAAAGAATCATATATATGGACAATCTTTTCCAGGGTGAGTCAGCCATTCCTTAATTCCCACATCTCCCAAGCCAGAACCTAAACACCATCTTTTCCTCCATGCAAAAAAGCACTTCCCCAGCCACGCTAGGCTTTGCTTCAGGCACAAATAAACATTGTGAGTCCCAGCGCTACGCCCTGAAAGGTCAGGGTCTGTGTCCGCTGCTCCCGCTTTTGCCTGCCCCCCGGCATGGAAGTGCCGCCTTGAAGTGGCAGCTTTCAAAATAAACAGCAAGTTAAAGACAGGATAGAGCCCCTTTACGTGAAAAAAACCAATCTGTCATGCCATTCCTCAAACCATCATTGCTGAGTACGAGCAATGAAGGAGCCATGTGTGCGCTGAAGGAGGGGGAAAAGGGAGGAGAGCTGGTCCTGCCACAGAAGTAGAACAAAAGCTGACACAAGTGCTCCGTGCAAGCAGTGAAGAGTATTGTGCCCATCTGAAAAAAGGGAGAGATTAATGGATGGTGTTTTGTTTGCTCAGATTGGATGTTAACTAAATCTGGAGGCATGGCTTAGAGCAGTCAGATACTCAAACACTCCAAGTGTCTTTGAACACATAGGGGTAAAAATGGTTGAAAATGATGTCTGCTGATCAGAAGTTCAAGTCAAAAACTCCCAACAGTTTGACCTTTTATTTCCCTTACAGCTTACAAGGTCTGTTTCAAAAATCTGAGCTCCTTCCCAACTTTCACATGACTGGAATTCTCTCCTGCACTTTTTTTTTTTAATTTGGTCATAAAATAAACCTGGAAAACAATACTAGAGGTGACTCTGGAGCGATAAGAAAAACTAGATTTTAAGCTTTCAGTGTTGAGATCATCCTTCTGCCCAGCACTGATCATTGGCACGTAACTCATCTTGATTGGAACCCTAAAAATGCAATAAAACTACATAATAATTTGTAGGGGCTTATAGATTAGTTTTACCTTGATAGGATAACTCCTTTGAAAGATAAGGTGTTAAATGACAACTTCCTTTCATTAGAAATTTCACAGAGCTTGTATCTTGAGCTTGACATGCATTTTTAAAAGTTCATGATTTTATTTACTTGTTTTAAATGAGAATTAATATCAGAGGCACATAAAATGGCAGGTGGGAATGAGATGTAAATTAATACTTTTTGGAAAGACAGTATTAACCAGTGGAAGAAATCAAGATGGAGATGTTGGGTCAGAAAACACCGTGCTGCCGGTTATGACAATTGCATGTCATAATTGTGTTTATGGCATTAATTTTTCAAGTTAAAGGTTAAATGTTTCGAAAGTTAAAGCATGGAGATGAATCCTTGAATTTTACAGAGTTACGTGTAAAACTGCAGAAATAAACAGGAAAACGCTTGTGCTGAGGAAACATAGGGGAATTTTAGAAAACCTTATAACTTTTGTTTAAAAAGTGATATTTTACAGCTCAGGAATGTGGCTTCTTCTTGTTACTAGTTTTTATTTACAATACAGAATTATTTATGTTCATAAATTTTCCATTATCACTGTTCAAAAACTCAATATACTCAGATGCCTGTTACTTTTTTCTTTAAACTCAGAATTTAGGTAGCTTCCATTTATTTTTTGACTTTATTTGGGAGATTTAATCTCTGCAAGGCTGAGGGGAATAAGGAGAGGGAAGGTGATGGGGACTGTGATGAATCCACAGAATTTGCTATAAGGACCTGCATGCTGGTGAGTGCCCAGGTAGAACATGCCACACGGTGGCTGGAAGGTCTAATAAATACAGTATTGCATATCAGTAGAGGTATTATAATACCAGTTACTTTATTTGTCTCACTCCCTTGATCTTACAGACAAGCCACGGAGCATGGCTTTCACTTTCATGAAGTGATATTCAAACGAATTCAAAATCTGTCTTCCTATATATTATATGGGATTGCTGTAGATACAGCTTATAGAAAACAAGCAAGCAATACAAAACGAAAAATACAGAGCTATCTTAGAGGGGACAGTACTCTTAAATGTCATTTAAATCTCTTGAAAAACACAGCAGTTTGGATCTGGGAATTCTTTCTGACAGTTTTGTAATTAAAAAGACAACCTAACAAAAAAAGGTAAAAGCAGTTCAGTGAGTTTTTTTCAAAGCTGGATGGGTTGGAGCCACCACTATACCATTATCCATGATACAGATGAAGGTTGCTACTCTCAGGGCCAACTGGGACCTGCCAGAACCCGTCAGGAGGCAGGGAAAGGTGAAGTCCCATAGGGGAGAGAGCCAGGGGCTGCTGAGGTCCCGTTGCTCAGAGCACCTTCAAACCCACTTTGCATGCAAGATCAGAGTCCAATAAAATATTTATTTGGCATTGAATTTGATCTGCAGTTATAAAACTCTTGACCAACCTAAAATCTCAGAGGCAGCCCTTTATCAAAAAGTGCCTCTATTTCTTCAACTTCCCCTTTTTTGGTCAGTTTTATCACCGTCTTGCTTAAAACTCCCCATTGACTTAGAATGCAGAACGGTTATGGTGGCACTCCAAACGTATTAGACAAGGTTGCTCGGTAGTAACAATATCTGCTGCTGCTGCTGCCTGTTCTTCCCTCTGATGCACCTTGGGAAGTACTTCATGTCATATGATAAAATCTGAAGGGCTAGTAAAAAAACCAGCAACTGCAAAAATGCATTCAAGGGAAGCTTATGTTCCCATTAGCATCCTATAAAGAGATTACTGCTTATATAAATAGAGCATTTTCCTTCTCTCCAATTTCTCCACCTAGAGGATAAAAGAAAAGAAAAAATGATAGAGAAACCTTCTGTATCTCCACCACTGTTCTTAGGAGTCTGCAAAGTTGCAGCTCTGACAGCAACTTACATGCTTCTGCATAGTTTGTGGCCACACTTAAAACATAAAGGTGTGCTGGTAAGCTTTTCTTTTTGGTTTGCCAGCAGACAGTGAATAACAGCATATAAAGCAAACCATAGAATGGGGGAAAAAAAAGTATCTGAAGTAGTTTTCACCACTGTGGCCCTAAACCAAACACTCTTGGTTGCAGAACTAATTGAGAAATTCACAATACATAACATTTCATGCTTTCTTATTTTCTCGAATGAGTACAATTGTTATTCACTAGGGTCTGCAATTTTCCTTTCTGTTGCATGTGTGTACTTTGGGCAGTGGTGTCAGTAAAGGGCATGAAGAAACTTCTGATTTATGTGTCCACAGCAAGCCTCTCCCCCTTGGTAATCTCAGCCGGCAGACAGGGCAGTTCATCGGTCACGCTGGGACAGTGGTTCCCCCTGTCAACCTGAGAAAGGAGCTGGTGCTGCAGATGTAATAATTTTCTCTGATCATCTCTTGACACTGTCGTTCTGGGCACAGAATTATGCTGTAGAATTTTTTTTTATCGTCGCTATGAGATAAACACCTTTAAAAGTGTATGGGGGTCATACTCTGCCTCTGGGTGTCTGGGCCTGAGAAGTGATAAACCCAGCTGGCATTGCTGGGAAAAGGAGGAAGGCTGGTGGTTGTTTCCTTGGTCCTCGTGTTCCTGTGAGCAAGGATGTGTTAGTCTGTGGCAGATGACAGGAGGACAGAGGGGAAATGGTGGTGGGGTGCTGGCAAGTGAAGCTACTCTGGTTTAGAGCTGCTGAGTGAAGACCTCCTGTGTATGGAGGTGTGCAAAGGGGGTGGTGGCGTGCTCCTTAACTGCTTGTGGAGTCTAAACCCAGGATGGTTGGTTTTCCTCTGCCTCATGCCCGGTAGCAGAAGAGACAAATTTTATTCTCTCTGCCATTTATTGAGCAATGTCTTAAGGATTTGAGCCTTAGAGATTGCTGTTTGTGTATGTCCCATGGTTTTCAGCAGTGTTTTCCATGATACCTTTCTCCTTTTCCTTTTTTCTTTTTTCTTTTTTTTTTTTTTTTTGTGTGGCAAAAAAGGATTGCTTGCCAACGGTCTTGCATTAGCAATCTTCCACATCTGACATATTAGTTGTTAAAGCAGTTGAGAATGAGGTTGTTCCCAGTGTTAATGTAAAAAAACATTTGAAAGCTGATTATGCTCTCTACAGTACTTTATATATGCTCCAGTGGTTTTTCATTGTCGGAGGAGGGGGTCTTTATTATGCACATAATGCAGTAAGATGAGAATTACTTGGATTTCAGTGCATGAGATAATAGCAGGTGACAGGCACCTGTTTAAGGAAGTATATTGTATTCCTAAGCACAAGTATTTTGTGCCAATTAAGCAAGATTTCATATGGGAAAAAAAACTGTACTTAAACCTCTTAAATAGGTTTAAGTACCAAAAAAAGGCATCAGGGAACTTGGATGGATGGATGGATGGATGGACGGACAGAGAGACGGATGGATTAGTGGCCCTTACAGTCCTGAGAGGATATTCTAATAATAAAGTGTGAAACCTGTCAAATGATGGGACAAATATCCTAATCTGAACTGACATGGCTTTCTAGCCCAGTTCATCAATCATGTTTTATTAGCTTTAACAGAGCCAAGCTGCTATCTGTCATTTCAGTGCTGTAGTGGTGACAAAAACTGGTGCCGAAAATGTGCTGCAGGTGTAACTTTCACTCAAAGAGCATTTCTGAGCAGCAGTCAAGTTTACATTTGCATGGGGAGAGAGTGCCATCTTCAGTTTCACGTCTCGTCCATGAAACAGGTCTGAACTTTCTAATGCAGCCAATGGCAAAGAAGTGAGGAAAAAAACATCAGCAGAAATTAAGAAAAGGTTCTCAACTTGTATTTTTATAAGGCTTTGGACTTCAGAGGAGAAGAATGCTAAACACCATGTTCTTGTTTTAAGATACAGTTAATTTAGAAATGTCTGTTGTGATGAGCAATTTCCAGCAGACTAAAGAAATGTAAGGCTGGGCTTTGTCCTTTTGGGCTGCAACACTGTATGAAGTAAATAACAACTGCCAGTTGGGTCGCAAACCCCTTGAAGCCAGTAGCACGTTGTACACATACAAACTGAGAGCTCAGAGTCCGTACACCACTGCGTATTTATGGAGTTTAGTGAGAGCCATCAAGTCCGTGTATTCTTTCAGCCCAGAACTGACTTGGTGTTTGCACAGGGGTCCTGGCACTTGACTCTTGTTTTTCTTGGCTCTGCGTCATTTTGCAGCACAGCTCAAGGATGCTCCTCATCTCTTGTTTCCAGCGTGTTAACATATTAAAGTAAATATTATCTGGCTCAGGCACATGCATTATCCTTTGAGGGAATATTTGCAAAAATTTTAAAGTCCAGATCAAACAGTGGCATCCATCTTCCTTCCTCCTTTACTTCTTTTATTTGTTGCTGGCAAAATTCTTTCTTTGATCTTTAAAAAGACTTTATTTTGTCAATATTCACAGACAAGGTTTGTGCCCATAAAAATCTGTATTACTTGCAGAATATATGCTCAGGTACAACTTTTCTGTATTTTAACACTTAATAGGACTTTGGACAATAAGGAGCAGATGTGTCATAGCGACAGCAGGCGAGCAGGGACCAGAAAGGTGGTTTCATTAAAAGAGCCTTGGGATAAATGCAGCACATTAGATATCCACTGAAAGACAGGAGCTGTTGATGGGGTGACCTCTGAATGCAAGTCATCTTACTATAAACAGAAGGGTGTGGAAAGCCATTGGACAGAGCCAAGCTTGTTTACTATCCAGATCTCCTCTTAGTTAACTTCAGTAACCAGACTGTGCTAGGCTTGGTGTGACAGTTCAAGGAAGAACAAAGTGTCTTCAGTATTTCCAAGTTTAAAAAATCCTAGCTGCCCAGCGCCGAAGTTTTTTGGTCCTGGAAATCTGTCTGAACACCTTAGTTGCTGCACAGCAGAGGTTAATTAGTGCTAACAATAGCAGATTAGCAGATACCTTTTTTTTATGTTGGTTTTTTTTTTTGTCCTGGAAACTGACCGCACATTTGGGGAATTTGTTTCTGTTCTGTGGAGAGAACTGAGGTAAGGTTCTGATGGATTTTAATTTGCAATTCTGATGCAAATGTTGTTTAGTGGTAAAATGGGAAATATAAGCAGGTATCAGTTGCACAGTCAGCTTCTGTTCTGAAAGGGAGGTTTCGTTTTCATTTCTGTAGTCAGTTTCAAACAGTTTTGGAACGACATGTTTGTTCGTAGTGGCTCTGGAGTAGGAGTTTAGGTAGGTTATAGGGCTGAATCCATCACAGTCTTTCAGGAGCAGCTTTTCCTTGCAACAGGATGTTACTTGTTAAGTTCTGTAAGAAATAATTTGTTTCCTTCTATAATACACTGTGAATGGCACATTTTGTCAAATCTGTGAGCAGTTCATTGTTGTGTTATTCAGTGCATTATTGCAAGAAACACTTAAAGGCCAGTATGCTGAGACAGGTGTCAAGCTTTAAGTTGAGTTCAAATTAAATAGCCCCTAAACTACAGATACTGTGGATTTAAATGAAGTGAATTTTATTTACTAATACTTCATTCAAGTCCATTTAGTCCGTTTCTGAGTTGACGAGGCATTCGTTTGGAACAAACAATGCTAAAGTGTAATTACACTTAAGCATCGCTCCTGCTCCCTCAGAGTTCACTCTAAGTTTGTAATGTTGTCTGACTGTTGGCACTAAGAGTTTGTGTTTGGGTCTGGCTTCACCGTTAAATTTGTTTCAAGCCATTTAATGCGTTTTGCAGTTGCACAGACTCGTTTGGTTTTTTTTTTTTTTTTTAGAATAAATTCTGAATAAAATCTCATTTCTTCGGGCAGCGTGTTGCTGCTGTTGTGTTCAGATGCTTTTGTGTACCTTGGGGTCCGTGCAGCAGGCGAGCGCAGCGGTGCCGCTGTCGTGCTGCATTCAGAGGGCCACGGTGGGAGCTGGCATGATGACTACCGCTTCTTAAATGTCTGCTTCATTCAGGGAAACGCAGGAGGGGTTTACTCCGGGAGCACTGTTTTATTCTCCTAGTGCAGCAAACAAAAGTTTCCCAGGGAAGAGAGAGCAACCCAGTCTGGTTCATCTGTAAGCAGCGCTTTACTGCTGTAGGGAACCGTGGTATGTAGGGAACCTGTTTGGAAGAAAGGTATGATAAATTACTGCAGCCAGTAAGTTCTTCGATTTTGTGCCTGGGGTCTGGTGAGCAGCAAGCAGCGGGATCCAGTTACATGTTTCTTTTCTTGGGCTCTTCACTGTTTTCTGAAACGCATTTCAGCTAGGCAGCTTTTAACTGTCTTCTTCTCTACCTTTTGTGCCAGCTTAATTTCTTTATCTGCCGAAGTAAATCAAGTGTGAATTCAAAAAAGGTAGATAAAGCAAGTAATACCTTAAATTCCTGAATTAAAAATGCAGTATTTGCCAAAACACTCCTCCAATGTAATTTTAGATTTATTAAAGTGCTTAGTATAGCTTGTTAAATGGTACAGCAAACCAAGTAGCATAACCCTGCATGAATGTGGATAATACCAAGCAAAAGAAATTGAATTTGGCTTTGGGGAAATACCTGTATGGTTGTGAGGTCGTGCAAGCATGTGTACACAAGTTCATTCCTCCGTTACAGAAATTAGAACTTGAGGTTATTTTCTAAACTTAAACAGGTTATTATGTGATAAAATGTCTGAATATACCGTAAGATAGAAGCAGCAAGTGAAAAACCACACTGCATACTATCTGTCTCATTGCCATGCTTACCTATCTTCTTAATCTTTTGTTTTCTGTCGTTTTCTTTGCTAGTAGCTATACTTAAATTTTATTGAAGTTACATTTACTTTGGGAGGATATAGGAAATAAGTAGCACTTCATTCAATTTTAAATTTTGAACTTTAAAATTTACTTAGTAAACATTATTTAAAAGGGAATAAAATTTTAACATATTTCCATATTTTTAAATAAAAGTAGATAATTGGTAGTATAACATGTATAAAAAGTATGTGAGTTTTTAATAGAATTTAATGCTCTAGTTAATATGCTACTTATTTGCTTTTTGATGAACTCTATTTTCAGTTATACTGCTGGAAAAATAATAAAAAATAATTTTGTAATAGTTTAATAGAAAATACAATATCTGGTATCTTATGTGGTTTATTTCTCTATGCAATATTTAAACATTGCTCCAAATTAACACACAGTTAAACAATACGCCATTGTAAAGACTTTTAATATAAATTAAAAGCTAATTTTAAAATTAATCCCATTTCAGCCTCAAAAGATGCACTTAAAATATTGAAGAACCTGGATTGATTTTAAAAGTGTAATGATTTTATTGTTTGCAATAGTAGAATTTATGTATTATTTTAGCTAGACTTAATTGAAGATTTGCTTCCTAAATATCAAAGCGAAATTCTCTGTGTGTTCTCACAATAAATCAGTAGCCATTCTTCAGAATTAATTTCAGGAGTATATGGAGGTCATTGACCAAGCTTTACAATTATAGAACTGTGTCTGATCATCTGGTATAACTGATAATAAAACCTTTGGAGGGTGAAACAATCTGAAGTGATTTCACATAAACAGCCACCCTGCACGTATTATATTTATTTGCACACATGCAGAAAAACTTTCTCCTGTGTTTCCATGCATGTCTGAACAGCTCTTTTTATCAAGGGCTTTCTTCTGGATAAGCGGAGTTATCTCATTACTTGGTTTTTGTTGTACTTAAGTATTCGTGTCACTGTTCCAGGTGAGTTCTGCATTCAATTAGAGGCACAGCAAAGACCCCACTGCATGTACGCGCTGCTCTCAACATCCAAGCTGCTAGCTCCACTGAAGCGGAGTTTAGCTTGATTGATACTTGGATTTTAAAGCAAATAAGGACTAATTTTTGCCTGTGGCAAAAAAATCTTTGAAGTTTCATGCCTGTGCCGAGGCCAGATTAGTTCAGCAGTAGGACTGGGGCTGGGACCGTGACCCTGTTGTGCTTGGCAGGTTGTGATAAATGGGGGAATCTTTCTTAACCTCGTGGCCAAAACATTCCAGGATCAGGTTGGGGAGCCAGGCGAGAAGGAGGGGGGTGGTCGAAAGATGCGGGAGACTTGGCACGTTAACGCTGGAGACAAAGGACACTTGCTTGTTTCTCTGAAACGGGCAAACACGCAGACTCTTGTGGGAGAGAGTCCTGCAGATGCGCTGCAATATACTGCATTGTTATTTCTGACTGTTGACCTTGGGAGCTGAAATTCATCCTTCACTATGAAGCTGTCTCGTTTTACTTTTTGTTTTGAATGCATTCAGAGTTTAGAGAGCCTTGGTTGGTAGACTTTCCTGAAGTGGAGAGGTTTTTTACTTCATGCTCGAGATGTGTGTATGTAAAACTATCCAAAACATATTGGAAGAACTCCTTATTCCAAGTCATTGCCTGTTAGTTAAAGAGTGGTCTGGAGGACTGCAAATGTAAACAAAATTGTATGAATTTGAAAAAAAAAAAACCAAACCAACCACAAAACAAATGGTTAATTAATTGCTTCTGGAAAACTAACTCAACCATTTTCTTTACAGAACATTTTAAAAAGAAAAACATACTTTTAAATATTTTAAAATGTATATATTTTAATATAGCAGTAGTAAGTAAAAAATCTGAAAAAAAAAAATTTGGCTACGCTAAAGTAGTATACTGGGATAAACCAGTCAAATTTTCAATCCTGAAAAAAGATCCCAAATTGACTTACATGTGAGCTGAAATACGATCTATCAAATGGTTCTTTCTTGTGGCATTTTAAGAGCTATACTGCCTCTGATGTTGTCCTTATTGACTAATAAGAAAAATATAGTATTAGATGATGGTTTGAGATTTATTTACATGCTTTATACTGTAAATACAGCTATTCTATTTTGTGTAAAGATCTGTAGCATAAAGCAAATGGAAAAAAGATTGGTAAATAGTGTGCTTTCTAGCTGTGGCTGTTTTCTTTTTAGTATAGAAGCAAACACATGTTGTAACCCTGTGTGTAGATAAAATTAATAATTTATACTTTTACTATTAATTTCCCTGAATGACATTTAACACTGTGACATTAATAAGATTTTTTATGAATGTTGTGTTGTAAATGTTCCTGGGGTTTACCTGTTCAATAATACTAAAATGTAAATCATATATATATATATGTATGTATAAGGTAGTGTCACTAAATAGGTTTTTGCTTCTGTGCTGCTTACTGGCATATACAGAGACTGTGTACATTACACGTATTATATTTCCCTATGCATTTATTAGAAAGTGTTTTATCTGTGGTTCGCCTCTCATAAATTATTATTCTTTTATTTTCCTACGCTTTAAAAAAAGACAGACTCATTTCTTAGCAGCATTTTCTTCAATTTTATTGAAATATTCTAGAGGCATTCAAAACTAAACTAACCAGAAACAAAATAAATTTGGTTGCATGACAATACAAATCCATGTGAACACATCTTCAGCTTATGTCTACTTGTTTGTGAGCTTTTATACTGCAACATTATGTGTCATTTTATCTTTCCTCTAACAGATTATTCTTTCATGACTTAGACAATATATGGGCTATGAAGAACAGATTATTTTATTTTGACCAGCAAGTAGTGTGAGCTACAAAGAATTCTGTGCATCCTTACTCTCATAGAAGTAGGTTGCCAAAGTTTTTGGTTATCTGATGTTGTTTATTAATGTTACAACAGCTGCTAGGAATTAATGCTACAATGCTAAACAAATTAGCTTCAGTAATGAGGAAGAACAAAAATGTATGAAACTAAAGAAAAAGGACAGCTGTTCGCTGTAAATGTGCAGGCGATTTACTTGGTAATTTTCAAGGTGGAATGTGATGTGCTATTGCTTATTACCTTCTACTTCGACATGGACTTTTTTCTGTTTTAAATACACTGTTGGTTTTAATTGGTAATATAGTCATTGGTATACATTTTCAGTAGCTGTTTTTAATTGGAATAGCCTCAGTGCATTGTAAAAAAAAAAAAATTCTAGTGTTGTACAGTTAGCTGATGACTTCAGCTTGGGCTGTTTTCATAGACCGCATTATTTGTTCATGTTCAGATTCATAGATACTATCTGTGGAAAAGTAAGATATTTGTGGCTGGACACATTTTATATACTACTAGGAGAAAAACTACCATGGAATAGCAGGACAAGGGTTTTTGTTGGGGGTTTGTTTGTTTTGTTCTTAAATTTTATTTTATTTTAATACTGTTTTAATATGGTCCCTGTCTAATTCCCATCTTCCACAATGCCTACAGGACTCTGCCAGCTGATAATGGCTAGGCAGGTGCTGAGCTAAAATCGTGTTCATATTACCTGCTCATATTACCTTGTTCATCCTCCCTACAACCTGTCTTCTTGCTCCATCCACCTGTTGCTTTCTGGCATTAATTGAGCCTCCCACCCTACAAAAGCATATTCACATACTTATCTGCCTTATTCTGGATCATTTCATTGAAGATAATGGGCCTAACCACCACGCTCCTGTTTAGATTTAAGCTTAAATCTTTGTTTGCTTGTCCCAGGCTTGACAACTCTTAAGCCTGGGGAATGCCTTTTGCTAAAGGACTGAATACAACAGTCTCAGTTAGCCGTTGCTGCTACCCTTGGTGCTCTTGATGCAAGGTGAAGGCATGATGTCATGGTTTAACTGAGCAGCTGAGCCTCCCTCACGCAGCTGCTTGCTCACTTCCCCTTAGCGGGATGGGGGAGAGAATCAAAAGGGTAAAAGAGAGAAAACCCGTGGGTTGAGATATATACAGTTTAATATGTAAAGCAAAAGCTGCACATGCAAGCAAAGCAAAGCCAGGAATTTATTCCCCACTTCCAGTGGGCAGGCAGGTGTTCAGCCATCTCCAGGAAAGCAGGACCCCATCACTCATGATGGTCACCTGGGAAGAGAAGGGCCATCACTCTAAATGTCCCCCTTGTCCTTCTTCCCCAGCTTTATATGCTGAACGTGATGCCATATGGTATGGAATATCCCTTTGGTTATAGACTCATAGAATCATCGTGGTTGGAAAAGACCTTCAAGATCATCAAGTCCAACCATCAGTTGGGGCCAGCTGTCCCAGTGTGCCCCCTCCCAACTCCACGTGCACCCCAAGCCTCCTCACTGGTGGGGTGGGCTGAAGAGCAGCAAAGACCTTGTCTCTGTGTCAGCACTGCTCAGCAGTAATGAGAACATCCCTGTGTTAGCAACACTTCTTCCAGCACAGATCCAAAACACAGACCCATACTAGCTACTGTGAAGAAAATTAACTGTATCCCAGGCAAAACCTGCATGAGGCTCCAGTGCAAGCCCGTGCAGGCCTAGTCAGGACTGAGTCAATTTCTGCGATTACTGCAGTCATTCAGGAACAGCCTGTTCGCATTCCCACATCTCAGTCTTTCCTTTCAGGGTTGTGAAGGAGAGCAGTGGACAACTTCTTATAATCAGTAACTGTTGATTACTTTAGTCAGAAAGGGTAAAATTGTCCTGACAACATTTAGAGCAGGAATTTTCCTTCTTTCTGTGAAATATGCTGGAGTTCAGCTGGAGCTGAAGAAGAAGACAAGGCTCTGGAATTATTCTTGCATGCAGCTACAGTCAAGCCTCCCTTTCCCTGATCCTGATCACAGTGAAACTGCCCAGTGGCCAGCTGCAAGAGCGTTTAATTCAAGTAGACATTTTAGTGTGTACAATATGAATTCAGGTCAGGATGTGGAACTGAATTGCTTTAATAAAAAAGTCAGATGATCTTTTATTTATCTGTGAGTAGTGGTCAGTTATATTTTCTCAAATTTTTGGTACTCTCTTGTCACATATGACACAGTCTACTGAGTGCAGTCAATCTCTCTTGAGAGATGAAGATGGATGCAGAAGACACAGAAATGAGTTGAGTCCTTCTTGAGAGTTACATGTTAAAAATTGTTATGAAAATCTAGTGCAGCTCTGGTTTTCCTCCTTTTCTGAAAGACATCTACAAGGACTGGCATTTCTTCTGATTCTATGTGACATTTATGTGCTGGACTGGTCACATAGCAGGGATTGGGTTCTCGGACATGGGGTAGTATGCTGATCTCCTGCCATTACATCTGGCTCATCTATGTGCTTGCAATGAGACCAACAGTGAAGAAAAAGTTTGCCAAAAAGTGTGTCTGAGCAAAAGTGGTATTGGTGAACAAGTGGCTACAAGTTTCAATGTAGGAACTTTCATTGGATGGTTGATTCAGCTACACAGCAACTTGTTTCATCAGGGATTCAAAGAAAGTTCCATCCTGTTCTGTCTGACCATGATACGAGTCACGCATTAATTCATTATTATATGGGCTAGACTTTTATGAAGACCTAGATGCTTTGAAAACTATTTGGAACAAAGCTCACATAAAGTCAAGTGAACACGTTAGATCTGTCATCTTTTTTTTAATCTTTTTTTTACATTTCCTGAACTTTTTGAGTATGGTTCAAAACCACATTTGCTTTTGAAGTCCCTTTAGCTCAGGGGTGGAGAATACAACTCCTCTAAGACAGGGAGGACAGAGAAGCTGGTGGTTTGGTAGATATTTCTTCCTGACGGCTGACCCAGCACCTGCAAGTGAACTCTCAGTGGACCCAAGAAACTGGGACTTGCTGACCAAGAGTAAGACAAGTTTTTGGAGGCTGATCTCCTTTAAACTTAGCATATAGTAATGCTTACATTAAAAATACAAAAGACAAAAGACTACAGGGACAGAAAAGGGACTTCTCTGCTAAAACAGAGTATGTTATGTATATGTGTTTTATCATGTGGTAAGGATATTTGATAGATGTGTGGGCATGTCGTTTGCTGCAATTTGGTATTGATAAGCTCCTGGGTAGAAACCAGGATAGTGAAGAGCAGAAAGGAGGAGATGATCGACAAGGCCACTTGTTTAAATTTTCTCAAAGTGAGGGATGGAGAAGCTGTGGCAAGTGTTCTTTGATCTTAAAGGGAAAGACAGATTATCTTTTGGTAAGGCAAAAGACTCGGGAAAGGATTTGACCTTTGTTACTGGGGAGGTCAGTATGTAAGCTCTTGGGTAAGCTAAGGGAAGGCTGGGTCCCAGCGAGGCACCATCACCCCCAGAGCAGAGAGGTGCCTTGTGGCTGGGATACTTGACTCATGGTAGAGCAGTCAGCATTAGCAGGAGAAATACACTGTACTGTTGCTCATACAAGATGGTTTCCACATGAAAAGAAAACAGCATGTTTTATTACGCTTTATGGCACAGCACTATATGCCTTTAACAAAATAGCTTGAAGTATTTGCATGATGTATTTGCAACATGGCCAAGTTAACATAGCCATAGGAACATTAACTTTTGAACTTCCTGACTTTCATTGCTTTAAATTTCAGCTTCAAAGTTTATTTTTTTTTTTTCCTTTGCATTTGTTGGCCCCGGTTAGTTTTGAAAAGCGGGAGGAAAGAAAATAAGTGCAGGTTTTCTGAGGGGGCACTGAATCTTGTGCATATAATGGGACATGATTGCTATTCCTTTGAATATTAAACGATGACTCCAAAGCAGTTTTGATACACCTAGTTTGCTCACGATATTTCCGTGGAGTTGAGGAATCAGAAGATTAGATCTGGAAAGCAGTGCACAACATGGCTCTCTTCCTGCATCTCAGTACATTTTTCTCCTGAAGAATGGTCAGTGGTATTTGGGAGTACTGAAAGCAAGCACTTTAATAAAAATGGTTTGTTCACAACAAATATGGGGGGCATCATGGGACCATAAGTGGAATCAAAACAGGAAGCTTTTTTCCATGTCTAGATTAAGAACAGTACCTTCTAGCTGATACCCAGTTTGGAGGTACCAGGGAGGCACAGAGAGTATACTCACAGATTCAGCTGCAATGACACTGAAAAGGCAAAAAAAGGCCACAGGTCTGTCTTCAGTGTTTTTTAAATAGAGTGAGACAGAGAGAAAGGGAGTGAAAGAGAGAAAAAGACCATGTGGGAGCGAAACAAGAGAGCGAGATATTTCCAGTGTCAGTGCTTTAGCATTTCTTCCTGAATCTGCCTCGGACAACGAAGGAGCTGCTCCCAGCTCCAGGCTGGTGAAGCTTCCCAGCCTTTGCAACTGCTAGCTCCTTCTTCTCTTTTTTTTTTTCTTTCTGGGAAGGGAGCCAGCCCGATGGCACATCCTCCCAACAGGGCAGGGGGGAAAGTGCTCTGTGAGCTCCGAGCTATTAGGTAACCCCATGCTGAAACAAAAACTGCTATTGTGGTGTGGCATTTGCCCTGCCTGCCCCACCAGTTAAGGGAGGGCATATTTCCTTCTTCCATCTAACACAAACAAACAAAAAGAAAAAAGAAAAAAAGCCTTTTTTTTTCCCCCAGAGTGCATGTAAAAATGCATTTCAAAATGCAGAAGACAGGACTTGAGAGGTTGGAATCGCTTAAATTATGACTTGACCTTCACACACTCTGATATTTTTTTGAAGTGTGCCTGTGCCAAAGACAATGTAAAATGTGTTTTAAAAATGTTTGCAGGTATAGAAGATTTGAAAGAAGCTTAGAGCTCTGAACTGAGTGAACCCATTAATCGGGCTGCATAAACAAACACGAAGGAAATCCTTCGGCTAGTAAGAAAGTACCAAGGAAGGGAGGTTTTGACCCCAAAGGTAGCTTGCAAATGAGAAAATGGGGGAGTTAAGGTTGTCTCGGATTTTATCAGTGAGAGACCTCCTTCTGTAAAGCTTTTCAACACACACACAGTTTTATATTGGATGCATCTTTCGGATTTAGTAGCACAAATGCTTGTGTCGATGCTAAGACTTGTGCAATGTTCCTGAAAGAAACAAGCATTAATGGTCTACTTGCACATATGAAAAAAACATTCACCTGGATTGATTAAATCCCTGTTTACTTTACTTTCTATGTACTGTGCACACCAGCAAGGGCTCAAGTATGTCACTACTCGCCATCCCAGCCTGGTGAAATAACATCTCTGGGAAGCACAGTGCTGCTTCACAGCATCTTGGTCTGTCTGTAGGATGGTTCCTGTTGAAGTTTCATCCACGTTGTTCTTTGAACTGTTTATAAGGAAAATCTTAAGATGTTGTAACAGTGATTAAGAGTGTCATCTCAAAAATAAGAAGCATTCAGCAAATTAGTATACACCTTGTAAGTGACAGCTCCTTCTTAAACTGACAGGTTCAAAGAAACTGAGGCTCTAAGGCATGAAACTTCATCAGGAGCCATCCCTTTTCATTGCTGTAGTTGGTGTTGCAGGCTGAGAGGATTTCATGGGAGATGTAATGAAACACACAAGCTCTGTGGGGACAGTGGGCACTCCCTCGCGCTCTGGAAGCGCTGTTCCATTTCCTCAGTGCTCTTCCCAGTACCTGTCCAGGAGGCAGGACACTACTGGTGTGTAGTACTGGTAGACTACCACTCCAGCAGCCTGTGGAGAGTAGTGACTGTTATTCACAACTCATCTTGGCATAATCCGTCTCTTTCTGAAATAAATGACTGCTTTAGGTCAGGTGAAATCCATCTGTATCTTTGTGTTAGATGTATGGGAAGCCTTCAGTGATAAGCATAGATAGATTTAGATGCTTAAAGTGCAGGTATTTGGTACTAGATGTGTCCCCTCTGGATTATTTTTCACTGCAAGTTAGATGTACACCACATAGTGTTTCAGACCAAAGTTACTGCTGTACTAGTCAGGGGAGAGCTGGGGAAGACAGAAGGGTAGCAGTGATACTTTTCATCAGGAGCATGTCTGTCTTAGAAAAGGTTTGCATGGAAATGCAAAGAAGGCATGGTGGGACAGCAGTGGCTTCCCCTGGTCCCATCCCTTCCTCTCAGCCCTGCACTGTGCTACATGTTTGAAGCTCCCACTCAACATCCAGAGTGTTCTTATTCCTCCCACCTCTTACAGACATGTAAACATCTGATGCCTTTAAATGTGAAGTCTCATCTACTGTGCTACCTAAATTATGAATGTCAGCTTCAGCAGTCTGCTTCCGTACTCAGACCTTCTAAGGAATTTGGACTTTACTTTCATTAAAGAAATATATAAATATTTCAGTGCATTTAAAACTCGATCTGTTTTGATTGGAGGTGTCAATTTTAGTTGATGGCATAACATATTCATTACTAAGAGAATGGAAGAGACTTTTCAGCAGCTTAATCTAGTTTAGGAGATGAGCTGAAAACTTGTTTTCACTGAGGACTGGCTCATAGAGGCTTTAACTGAAGAAAACCCCAACACCTTTCATAACAAACTAAGTTCATTCTAGTGAATTCCTGTTGATTTCTCCTTGAAATTGATTCCTGTGGCACAGTTTTCCTCATTCTTCCATTGAAATTAGAGCTACTTTCAGATCTGCTGAGATTTGACAAATCTACTTCAGGATGTGATTCAGTTAAAATACAGGTATGTACAGTGCCTGCACTGTGAAAAATTGTGGGGGTAAAAAAAAAATCAACTTTTTATTGCTTCAAGGTCTTTCACTCAACAGTGTTTGAGTTTTTAACTAAGTCAGAAACCTACTTAAAACATAATGATGAATAACTGTATAGTATTACATTTTTATATACATTTTCATTTCATGTTTTATTACACTTCCATACAAACTGTTTATTTATATTATGTAAGCATATTATTAGGCCTAAGCAACTGAAACCCTTGTGAGGCCTATGGAAGTGTAGCATAGCAGTGTTTTACTGTAAAAAATTCAGTTGAGAATTTGTGATTATTCGGAATTCTTTTCAGATCATTCTCTAGGCATCTTCAGCATTTGTTTGTTTTTGCAGAAGCTTCACTGAGATTTTGTCTTCACGAGACATACATATCCTTAGTAGTATTTGAATTTAGCCATCAAATATGACTTCGTTCTTAGTAATATTTGTATATTTTTTTAAATCAGTTTGAGGGCATGTATATTGGATGAACAGGGAGCTATTGAGCAAACTCAAAGAGAAGCAGAAGATCTATGAATTGTGGAAAAAGGGTCTGAGCACCTGGGAAGAATACAGGAATGTGGTCAGGGCCTGTAGGGATGCAACTAGGAAGGCTAAAGCCCTCTTGGAAATTAAGCTGGCAAGGGACATAAAGGATAATAAAAAGGGGTTTTTTAGACACGTGAACAGTAAGAGGATGTCCAGGGATAATGTAGGTCCCTTGCTGAATAAGGAGGGTGTCCTGGTTACGGGGGATGCTGAGAAAGTGGAGATATTGAATGCCGCCTTTGCTTCGGTCTTCACTTCAAAGGCCCCCCGGGACCCACAGACACTGGATGAGAGTAGGACTGATTGGGAAATGAAGAATTTCCCTCTGGTTCAAGTAGGGGAGGTCCAGGAGCGGCTCAAAGGGATTAATGCACACAAATCCATGGGCCCAGATGGGTTACATCCACGTGTGCTGAGGGAGCTGGCGGAGGTGATTGCTGAGCCGCTCTCTATCATCTTCGACAGGTCTTGGAGGACAGGAGAAGTGCCTGAAGACTGGAGGATAGCCAATGTCACTCCAGTCTTTAAAAAGGGCAAGAAGGAGGAACCTAGTAACTATAGGCCAGTCAGCCTCACCTCTGCCCCTGGAAAGGTAATGGAACAGCTTGTTCTGGATGCCATCTCCAAGCAATTGGAAGAGAAGAAGGTCATGAGGAGTAGTCAGCATGGATTCACTAAGGGGAAATCGTGCTCGACCAACCTCATAGCCTTCTACGATCTCATGACAGGCTGGGTAGATGGAGGGAGAGCAGTGGATGTCATCTACCTTGACTTCAGCAAGGCCTTTGATACTGTCTCCCATGACATCCTGATAGCAAAGCTGAGAAAGCATGGGATAGATGAGTGGACAGTGAGGTGGGTTGAGAATTGGCTGTCGGACCGAACCCAGAGGGTTGTGATTCGTGGAGTAGAATCTGACTGGAGGCCTGTTACCAGCGGTGTTCCCCAGGGCTCAGTGTTGGGTCCAGTCCTGTTTAATATCTTCATTGACGATCTTGATGAGGGAATAACATCCACCCTCAGCAAGTACGCCGATGATACAAAGCTGGGAGGAGTGGCTGACACGCAGGAGCACTGCGCTGCCATCCAGAGAGACCTGGACAGGCTGGAGAGCTGGGCAGTGAGAAACCAGATGAAGTTCAACAAAAGCAAGTGTAAAGTCTTGCACCTGGGAAGGAACAACTGTTTGTATCAGTACAGGCTGGGGGATGACCTGCTGGAGAAGAACTCAGTGGAGAAGGACCTGGGGGTCCTGGTAGATGACAGGTTGGCCATGAGCCAGCAGTGTGCCTCGGTGGCCAAGAGAGCCAATGGGATCCTGGGATGCATCAGGAGGAGTGTAGCCAGCAGGTCAAAGGAGGTGATCCTCCCTCTCTACTCTGCCCTGGTCAGGCCCCACCTGGAGTATTGTGTCCAGTTCTGGGCTCCTTGGTATAAAAAGGACAGGGATCTCCTGGAAAGAGTCCAAAGAAGGGCTACGAAGATGATTAAGGGCCTAGAGCATCTCCCCTATGAGGAAAGGCTGAGTAAGCTGGGACTGTTCAGCCTTGAGAAGAGAAGACTAAGGGGGGACCTAATCAAAGTTTATAATTATCTGAAGCAGGGGATGCAGGGGGAATCGGCCAGCCCCTTTTCAGTGGTCTGTGGGGATAGGACAAGGGGCAATGGCTGCAAGTTGGAGCATAGGAAGTTCCGCACCAACATGCAGAAGAACTTTTTCACAGTGAGGGTGACTGAGCACTGGAATAGGCTGCCCAGGGAGGTGGTGGAGTCTCCTTCACTGGAGATATTCAAGACCTGCCTGGACGCCTATCTGAGCAATATGAGCTAGGGAGCCTGCTTTGGCAGGGGGGTTGGACCCGATGATCTCTCGAGGTCCCTTCCAACCCCTACAATTCTGTGATTCTGTGATTCTGTGATTTTCAGAATGGCTACAATTTGTTACTAATCCCTGCACCATATCTTTAAGCTAGCCCTTGCCCTGGTTTTTTGGGGTCAAGATAACGTCATCATTTGTTTTATGGAAGCAATGCAGGATGTTGTGGTAGCAAAGCAAATCTTTCATATACTTGGCACTGTACACACAGTCCCTGTGCTAAGGGTTTTGTTGTCAAGGTGGTTATAAAACTATATGTAACCAGTATCAAAATCAGTATCTATAACATACCTGAATGAGAAGCTATTTTCATTCTCCTGTAGCAGTGTCACAGACATCCTGAGCCATAGTCTTCTCATATATTTTCATCAGACTCTTGTCTGCGTGCCTCCTCTCCTGGGGCCATTCTGCAGCCATGGTCCCTTACCCTGGACAGTGAGTAGAAGCTGGTGAGCTTTTACCAGGGTAATTTGCTGTTGGGAAGCATCCAGGGAGTAGAAGTGCACTTGTTCTGCCCACACTCCAGAGCAGCCAGAATTGACATTAGCACAGGCTGAACCACTGCATACGTGCACTTTGAGATGTCTATTGGTCTGCAGAGAGCACTTTTCCCTCATCGTTCTTGTCCCCTTGGTGTTAGAGCTTCCATTGCTCCAGCATGCAGAGCTTCTTCCTCCAGAACCAAAGCACTGCAAGCGCTGCTAAGCCTGCTTGCACACACACCAATTCGGAAGCGATGCTCAAGGCTATATGGGATGCAGTGGATGAGGGGGCTCCCCAGATGCACTGCCAGAACAATTTACTGGTGATGTTACAAGATTTTTCAGCTGTGCTTATTATAAGTGTTAGAAAGGATTTCTCACCTGTATTGCATTATGAGTTTAATGCCATGAGTGTGTGTGTGAGAACACCTCATAGAACAGGACTGGTTCATGGTTTAACATCTACTGTAATGAGGTCAAATAAAATCATGTTAAAAGGATGTTTAATGTTCCAAAGGAAAACATCAGAAGCAAGGAAATGCCAGAATTAATATGACCTGTGGAAATCAAGTCTCTGATGCATCATGGTGCAGCTCTTATTATGTGAGATACCTGGCTTTCCTGGGGATGTCTCTTTTTCTCAGTGAAGGTGTGGTTAGGTTTTTCTTTTTGTGTTCCTCGGTTTGTATTTATGAAACCTGAAGCATCCAGAGTTCATCTTTAATGTAAAATAATTTTTCATGTAAATATTTCTCATATACATTAATAACTTTAGTGTTTAGCAAGTGCATCTCTTTTTCGCTGTGCCCTCATCATATCGGACACTTAAAACAGCATTTGTATTTGAAATCTGCTGAACCAGGGCAGAGGTGAAGGCAGATACTGCATAAAATATGGACTGTTTTTCCCCAATCTGAGTCAAATTAGACCTTCATTTTTCTGGATAAACATAACATTTGTACACCATCTTGTAAGTTCAAAGTATAGTTTTCCAGCTTGGGTCATTAATTAGGTATGCAGTGCAGATGGTGTGTCAGAGCTAGCCTGTTACTCTGGGCAGACTGGTCACTAAAGACTTTTCTAGTGACTTTCTCAGATACTTCATAAGTAAGCTCAGGCTTACTTATGGTCTTAGTCCCACATCTCATTAGAGGAAAGGAGAGCAAACAGTGCTGTGCTGCCCCATCCCAGTCAGCCCCAGTCCACGTCTGTACCCCCTACCTTTGTCTGGCACGTTTCTTTTTCACCTGTCTTCTGCCCTCCTCTAATTTTGTCCCTTACAGATAACATTCTTCTGTCCCCTGGTTTCTATTCCCTCTCCTTATTCCTAATTTTTGTCTGTTCTTCCCTTTCTTGATGCCTCAGGAGCTCCTGGCCCTCAGGAGAAGTAATCCTGTCTTACTCAGGGTCAGCATCTTTGAAATGGAGAGTCTTCAACGCATATAGGAGCCAGACTACAATAGGAGTCCACTAACAGTGTGAAAACAGGGCTTTTAGAAGCTTATAAATTGAAACAAGTTTTAAAATATAGACACAACAGCGTGTTTTCTCAAAATGTTGGATTTAAGGATTTTTAGCTAAAACATTTCAAACATTTTGTAGTAGGCAGCCAGGGAAGGAGATTGTAGTGCAGCTCGCAACTGAAACGTATCTTACCAATCTTGTGAATGATTCTTAACATGCCTAGAACTAAAAAAGAAGTGAGAAAACCTGTGTAAACAAAGGGAAAAAAGGAAAACAGAGGAGTAGTAAAGAAAAAGGTTCTTTTTATAGCATTTAACACATGAGAATGTAAATGTGGTGTTAGTGAAAGTTAATTATTTTGAAAACAGCAAGGCAGATTAAGGAGAAAAACGGAGCAGCTGAAGACAAAGGAAACGATATTTAGTCTTTCATCAAAAGTCCTCACAGTGTTTTTCTGCTCACCTTCAAGGGTGGCATAATTTTATAAATAACAAAATGTGTTTTGCTACTTGAGTAGCCCTAAAGAGAAATGGTGTTCATTCCATATGGCCACTTGAAAGAAAATCACATGCCTGTTCCTCCTTTAAGAAATAACATTTCTATTTATTAAATCTTTTCTCTCAAAGGGGGACCCTAAAGATACGCAGTGAAGTTTACATTTAGTCACAGAGGAAAAGACAAGTCTATACCACATGCTTACGCTGCACATTTCCTCAGAGACTGACCGCAGGCTAACTGCATCGTCTGTATACCAAGCTGAAAATATGAAATGTTCTTGTTTTAAAAAAGATATTGCTTTCACTGCGGCATTCTTGCATACAAAATACCTTTTTTCTAACAAGTCTGTTCAATCTCCCAGGGAGTGAATCTTTTTTGATACAATTGGTCCGTGACTTTTCTGCTACTCCCTTTTAAGTTATATCAGAATTTGTCTTTTTTGTTGTTGTTAGGGGGTTTATATATATAAAAACTACACAGAGCATAATCTTTCAGTCGTTTCAGTTACTTGATAGTGTTGGTCAAAGCAAGATACAGTAGTAGTGTAAGCAAGGGTAGGACAACTCCTTTGTGAGTACCCAGCTATTACATAACTGAGAGAAGCATCATTTCGCATCCCTGTCCAGGAAAATTGGTGATCCTACTACACTGTGTATGTTAAAAGTCCTTGGATAGTGTTAGTGTATGTGTGAATTAATTTGGACTTCTGTGGTAATTGTCCACTGAGGGACCTGCCATCACTTTGCAAGACCAGGGTGTTGGGATGTGCTGGGTGACTGTCAGACCCTTCAGCAACTGGTTGAAGTCACTGGTTGAACTTTACTGACCGGATGTGACAGACAGGGCTGCTGGTGGCAATCACAGGAACAGAAAGGAATTGGAAAGGAATGTTTAAATGCCAGTGAATTTAACAGCAAGGAGATAGAAGAATTGCTGGGAAGAGAGATTACACTAAAGGGACAAAGAAGAGGGAGCTTTACTAGGTTCTAAATAAATTAGATGCATTTAGACTTTTAATTAATTTAAATTATGTTATGTTATATTTTATAATTCTATTTTTAGTTTTAAACACATTATATTTTTATTATTTTAAATGACATTTTATATGTAAAATAAAAATACTCTCTTTCTGTCCAAGTCCATATGTAACTCAGTCCGCTTCTGAAAGTAGGGCCAAAGGAAGGGCTGTGTCGCTTTCGGTGTCTTTGAATGGTTTTGAATTTATGTTTTGAACAACTGCCTGTGATGTTGACACTCAGTACATTTATTTGAATGAACATTTCTCCTGCTTGTATATTAACACACACTGTATTGCAGTAAAATTACCAATGCATTGCATTGGTACTTTAAGAACAATGTAGTGCGCATAAAGCTATAGCAGTGATGTTTGCGTATGAATGCTTATGAGGAAGTGCCTCTGAGCTTTGGGTCAATGTGAACCTTCACTGTCTCTCATGCTGAGTTTCTCCACTATCTAGCTGATTAATCCACTACAAAGATGATTAAAGGCCTGGAGCATCTCCCCTACAAGGAAAGGCTGGAAGAACCGCGCCTGTTCAGCCTTGAGAAAAGAAAATTAAGAGGGGATCTTATTAATGTTTATAAATATCTCAAGTGTGGGACACAGGGGGAAATGACCAGATTCTTTTCAGTGGTCTGCGGAGATAGGACAAGGGGCAATGGCCTCAAGCTGGAGCACAGGAAGTTCTGCACCAACATGCAGAAGAACTTTTACACAGTGAGGGTGACAGAGCCCTGGGACAGGCTGCCCAGGGGGGTTGTGGAGTCTCCTTCTCTGGAGATATTCAAGACCCATCTGGATGCCTACCTGTGTGACCTGTCCTAAGGATCCTGCTTTGGCAGGAGGGTTGGACCCAATGATCTGTGGAGGTCCCTTCCAACCCCTAAAATTCTGTGTGTGGTTCTGTGTGTGTCTCTCTGCAACTCTGCAACTACTATGTCCATGGAGTGTTACAGTAAGAACGGTGAAGAAGCAGTCCGAGAGAGAGAGAAGGGAGATTAGCAGTGATGAAACTGAATGACTGGATAGGTTGAGAAATGCTTTTAGTAAAAATCAAGCAAGATCCTTTGCATTTGCTGCTTCTCTTAGTGTTTTGGATAACACCCATTGCAATAGTAAAGATGGCTTTAAGTTATCATCATTGGGAAATTTTCATTATTGCTGCTGAAAACTGATTTCTGTGAATGGCCATGTATGCAACTGTATAGTGTTTCCAGTATCTAGAGTGCAGCTGAAGAATAAAAATTACATCTGTATAACCATCTTTGTACTCAGACACCTATGAGTTACATTGCACGGCATTCAGTTGAGGTGCTTAGGAAAAATACTTAGTGTTGGCCTAATCCTTTTTCTGTTGGAATTGGTGACTGTTTTGCCAATAACTCCAATAGAAGTTTGTCACAGTCACAATTTTTTTTTCTCTCAAATGCTTTTAAGTACCAAAAATGTATAAAAGAATCTCTTGATGCAACACACTCCCAAAGCCTGGCACTGAACACTTGCTGGTTGTAATAGGAATGTTCTTTGTACTGTGTCAGTCACATCAAGTGAGGCTGAGTGACTATGATGTTTCTAGGTGGCTTTACGAATGGAGTTTTGAAACCTCCCACAAAGCCCTGGATTCTGCATTAGCACACAACCGAGCAAAATGGTTTTCTCTCTCCTGCAAGCACAAGAAATTTAGATTACCAGAAGGTACAATTAAATTTTTGGAGGAAATCCTGACTATCCCAAGGAGATACCTAGTATGCAAGAGAACAGTTTTCTATTTTTATTTGAAAATTATGGATTTTTTCCACCTTTAATTAGCTAACAGTGATGCATTGCAGAGATTAATATGAAAGTTGAAATACTTTTAATGTAGTCATATATTGCAGATATGTGGAAATGGTGTATATGTTCTTTGATGCATTAGAAAATACAGTTAACATACAGTTAGCAAATTCACAAAATGAAAATTAACATATGAATTGTTTCACTTTGCCCCCAGAATCTGGTGTTTATTATTGTGAGCTTTAGCAGGAAACAGAAGCAGTATCAATTGGGAAAACTTTCCTTTATCGAGCTGAGAACAGCATGGCTTTCTGGTTTCGAAGTGGGGAACCTGGCTCTTTGGTTTCTTTGTTCCTCGTTAGGCTACTCCCAAGCTATTTTAGCCGAACATTTTACATACAAATGGAGCCTGGGGAAGTGCAGTTGGCAGCTGTTCGTGGGATAATAATGAAACACACTGTTTAGTACTGCATACTGCTGCTGTAAAATGCGGGAAGTATTTTATAGCGATCATGGTGAGCAGAGCTGGATCCACTTTAAGCTCTCTAAGTGCGTGAACCGTGAGCGAGGAAGTTGTGTTTCAAGTGAGAGTAACAGGCCCTCGTTTGCTTTTGCAGGTAAAGAAACCGTGTACAGAGTCAGATGGTTCAGAGCCGCAGAATCCCAGGTATGGTACTGGAGGGCATATGCTGACTGACCGCAGGGCGGTGGCGGGGCGCGAGGCGGGGGCGTAGCATCAGAGCACGAGAGACCTCTCTTCTGAAGAACGAATGGTTGGATCGCTTTTTATGGGTTTCCGTTTGGAAGGGTTTGTGGGGTTTATTTTCCCTTTTCCCAGTTAAAGATGCAGGCTAGCATCTAAGTTGTTGAGTTTAGATGGTGCAATAATGCTGAATTGCCATCCTCAATTAAAAAAAAAAAAAATTAAAAATCCTATTAATCTCTGTAAACAAATGTCACTTTCTTTGTTCATTCTTTTTCTGCATACCAGAGTCTTGAATTTAACTGATAATGTAGCTCATTTGGGGAAATCCACCTTTATCAAAATGGCTTTGTTTTCACTCATAAAAAATATGCCGTTGTGTTCCTACGTTGGATAGAGGCCATACATTCTTCAGAAAGAAACTTTTCCAATTAGTCTTTGGTAATTTCATGGACATGAACAACTGGATTTGCTTTCCATGTTTTGCATGTGCATGTCCATGTATGTATACATTTGAGCAGGTAAAGTAGTAATTTTTTTTAGATGTGCCATCAAGTGTCCTTCTTCCTGCTGATTAGTAAGATCTTGAGCAACAGTGGATTATTTTCTTCCAAGTTCTGTGGCTTGAAGTGCTTTTGTCTTGCTTCTATTTAGATGACCTGTTCCAGTTTCGCAAAAGCTCAGAAGCTTTAATTGGGAGGGGAGAGACACAAACCAAACCTGGAATCACACTAATGTTGTGATTAAAACTAAGAAAAGCAAAGTCATTCAAGGCCTGCTCACAAATCCTTAACTCTGTATCTGTGCTGCTGTTGCAGCAGGATCCTCTGGGCATCACTTGCAATATCAAAGTCCTGTGTAATAGCTGTGACTTGAGCTGTGCTGTGCAACATCTGCATTTCTTTCTGATTGCTTTTTCACATCAGTTGCTAGTGCATCCTTTCATTTGGTTTGGTAAGAACTGAATGTATGTAAGGGAATGCAAAATCAGATGTCCAAAGATGATTCCAGTGAAGTCAGTAGCAGTTTTGCCCTGGACTTCAGTGGAGGCATGTTTTACCCTTTGGTCTTCATTTAATAACTTCTAGAAGAAAAAATGTATCTGCTGCGCTGCTGCTTTGGATAAAAATTTATTATAACAGTCAGTGTCTTTCTAAGCACTTTGATGACACGGAGAATCCCAACTTAGCAAAACACCAAGGGAAACCTGTAGCTTAAAGTGTCTTGCTTGCCCAAATGAGACTGTTGTAGGATGAAGTCCATAATTTGCTGTAGGTTCATCAGACTATGATATCCCAACAAACCTGAGGACACAGAAAACAATGTACTGCCACCACCTCATCACGTCAGGACATGTTTTTGTGAGCTGTAGTTAAATTCTTCATACCAAATCTTTTTTCCCCAAGCGCGAGAGGGAACCCGTGTTACGAATAGTCTGGAGGCTAAATCTGGTACTTTGGTTTTTGTAAGGTGCATTTTTCAAGGATGAATGCTTTCCATTTCGATCTCCATAGCCTCCGTTTGAGGATATATCGACTACAGTTGGGATTAAGGCTCCTGGCCTGAGCATGTGCGATGCTGTGTAGACAGCCTGGAGCGGGGGTTTTGTTGTTCGGGTCTGGATTCGAGATGTGACTCTCGTAGGGGAATCTCTGGCAGAGCTTTGGCTGGAGTAGCGCTAGAGGGCACCGCGCGGCACATAAAACTTTCAAAGCCTGGTCAAGGTAATTCTTCTCTAAACAAGGCTTAAGTGAAAACATTGCACGTAAAGTGAAACATCAGCATAAAAATGAATGCTGGAGACACACAGCCTTGCAGAATAGCTCCTGGCTTGGGACCTAAGGCCAGTATCATTCATTTATTTAGCTAGCTTTATAGTCTGTTGGTTTTGGATTTGAAACTATTACAATAAATGCAGATGGAAAGTGTTTTTACAGTAGGGAAGTAATTAAATTGGGTGTGGGAACTTTGTCAGGAGAATTCTTGGAGTGACATGTGTGTATCAGCAGATTCTTTGTCTTGTTTGGCCTTGGTTTGTCTTTTAGAAAGAAACATTCAAACTGCAGATGTGACTAGTAAATTTTTTGAAGGCAATTTACTAACCTATGCAGTGTACAAAAAAAAATGCTTTCCAGAAGTATCTGGTAAAAATGGACCATTGCCAGCATTAATTTATAGAAAATGGTTATGATCCTGACAGACAGGTAAGATGCATAGATGGAAAGGGAACAGCAGTTAAGAATTGAAGTCATGGCATGGATAGGTGAACTGTAAACACAAAAGGGAACACACGTGACTCTTCAGTATCTCTGCCACAGATTTTGATTCACAGATGACTTTGTCACAAATTTTGTCAAAGTTTCTTGGGAGTTACCTTGCCAATTCCCTCTGAGCTGGTTGTGAACACTTCCTTTTATCCCCAAGCATTTGGATATTTTACCTAAATGGTGGTATTATACCTAATCCTGGTGGTGTCATGGCTGCACCAATACTATGGCATTCTTTCTTCCTAATTTTGTAATAAAAATCAAATTCACCCTGCAAATCTGGAGAACCATCCAGTAATGCAAAATGTTTACAGCTTTCTAGAGCTTCTGGTGTGCAAGACAGAGGCAGTACACAGTTGGGACTTGCTAACCATCGTGCTACAGGTCTGAACAAGACAGGAGTGACATGCATGGGTGACAACTCTGTCACTCTAGCCCTGTATCAAATTCACCAGTGAGTTTAGGAAGAGATGTTCCTGTATTCAGAGCTTATAGACATGCATTGCTATTAGTTTTCTTTTATGACAGGTATACTTTAAAATGGTACCAATCACAAGTATGCTGAACAGCCTTTACATGAAATTCAATGTTGTGGTGGTTTGACCCTGGCTGGAGGCCAGACGCCCACCAAAGTCACTCTATCACTTCCCTTTTCAGCTGGACAGGGGAGAAAATAGATATTGAGAGGCTTAGGAGTGGAGATAAGGACAGGGAGAGATCATTCTGCAATCAGTGTTACAGGCGGAACTGACTCAACATGGACTAAAAAGAAAAAAAAAAAAAAAAAGAAAATCATCTAACACACACACTTACAGCCTCATACTCTAAAACCTTGCTGTGGAAATGTGTAAAAGACCAGAATATATGTGATTCTGAAGTCTGGTAGAATGATAAATACCAAGTCCCAGACCCCTGCTCACACTAATACTGTACAGCACATTTGGATTGGCTGCACATCTCAGGGCAGCATCTTTCTTTGAGACAACAGACTGCTTGATGGACACATCTCTGCTACCCCCAAAGCCCTTAGATCAAAGAAATTGAGAACTGACAATAAATACTGGGTTTTCTGGGCTATAAAATTAAATCTGGAGGAGAGAAATGAGGGGAGGGAGAGTAAGTCCCTGCAAATGGAAATTTGTCTGGGTCATCTGCTGCTTCCTCAAAGTCCACTGATTACAGGAAAAAAAATCGTGCTTTTTTACTCTCTGGAGAGGGTAGGAGGCTGAAGAAGAATGAGGGGATTTTTCTGACAGCTGACACAGTTTCTTTTTTTCCTGAAAGTGTAATGGAAAATGGCCATATATTTCATATAGTTTTCCTCTTTAAACTGTCATCTTTACATTGTGAAGATGTTATCCGTGGGAAAAGAAAGAGAGAACTCAAAGATTTTACCAATTAGTTTTGTAAGCTAGGGATGAAAGTTAGCAGACAAGTTAACTTGTGAAAATACATAGTGGTGTCAAAAAGACATCACTTGTGTATTCCTGGAAGGGCAATGGATCTTCATTTTGATAAGTTAAAGCCAAGTCCTGTGGACTAAGAAGCAATCCATTCTTGTTTTCTTGTTGTGTAACTGTTACTACACGCCTGTGGATATAATATCTCAAGCTATATACATTCTTCCTGACTTGGCTTTTCCTTTATATACTTTCTTTTTATTATTTCTCAAAGCAAAAGAAAGAGAAAATAAACCACTCTTAAGCAAACACCCCAAGACTTTTTCAGATGCTGTAAGAACCATGTAATCATCAGAAGCATTATAGCTATTGTGTTAGCACCAGCTAGACAAAGGCTGTTCCTGTGTGTTACTCAACTACAAATTCACCAGTGATGATCACAGGTAAATACTGAATCATATGCACAGTCGCAGTTGCCAGATAAGCAAGCCATCCAGGAAAGGACAGTGGGATTTTTTTTTTAATGTGTTTAAAAGAGGTCTCAGATATTTCAAGTTTGTTACAAATTCCTGTGGATTTTTTTTATTGTTTTGTTGGGTTTTTTAATTGGGCATAAAGTATTTTCTACTATATTAATACTACTTTCTCTGGGTGATCCCAATGCCACATCATGTCAGAGTTAAGACTTCAGTTAACATGAATCAGGAGTGAGTCAGACTTTAGAATAAACAAAACCAACAAAACCTAAGTTTTGAGCACTTTTTGGAAATTTATATCACCTTATTGGAAAAAAAAATAAAAAAGAAAGGATAGAGAAGATTTCAATTTGTTAGTAGAAGTAATTGGGAGATTTTGAAGCTTAATAGGGGTTTCAGGGAGGCCCTTAGCATAGATCACAGCTGTTCATCAGATGATCACTGTTCTGTTCTTCCACACCCACACTTCCTCAAAGTGCACTACAGAGTATGATTTTAGTGATATGAATTCCTGAGTCTGCTCCTCCATCCTACAAGTCTCTCTTAAAACTTCTAAATGTGTTTCTGTATTTTCCCAGTGGTCTCATTTTGATGCCCACTTACAGTTTTTCATTGGTCAGGATATAGAATATGTGTACATGTTTTTAATGTATTCGCAAGCAAATAGATGACATTGAATGCAGTGAGAACTACCACAGTTTTTACATTCAGTTCACTGGACCAAGGTCTGTTTTTCTCTGTACCTGAGCTGTGCTAATACTGCATGAGTGCATGACTGAGCAGTGTTTCCATAGGCATCCATATATTTAACAAAAATGAAAAGGAGAACAAGGTGTGTCTTCTACACCACCTTCTAGGCAACCAGATCATCAAAAGCTTTTTGATCTCAGCAGTTTAGACTATGTAAAATACATCTGAGATTCCTCTTTCACTAATTCCCTCAATGAGACCATCACAATCTTATCTCAGGATGATGATGATGATGGTTGATTCTCTCAGTTATATATTGGCTTTATTTTAATACTGTGCAGTATTCCATGTTTACCAGATCATGGTTTACCAGATCTAACATTGACAACTCCTCAACCCAAACCCAAGGTTTACAGGCATCTGACAGGTTCTGCGATGAAGCTGTCATGCCTTTCCCATGACTGCTTGAAGACAGATGACCCTCTGCATACCCATTCCTGGGAGAGTGAGACCAACAGTTCATTCATTTGCAGTTCAGGAGATGAACAGCAAATGTTTATTGTTACATGGTGATGAAGAGCTTTACAATTGAGTTGCCAGGCAAGAAAAGGCAGCAATAGCTATGGAAATTGTCACTTAGGTTTAAGCAATTATAAATAGAAAAAATAAGTACTGTTTGTCCATTAAAAATGGGCAAGGTCAAACTACCGAGCTTTAGTATGTGTTTTTTAGCCACATTATGCTCCCTATGTACTTCTCATCCATGTCTTAGCTTTTTTAGAAGGTAAGCATTAATTGTCTGGGAATCGTATGTATCTTATGTTGGCTAGAGGGTAATGGAAATGCTTTTCTGAATTAGGAGTGGTGTAGCTCCACTGTATCTCACACTGACTGATCATAATGATGTGATGAACGGGCTTCACTTGAGGACATGAGATACTGAGAGGACTCTGACTTAGGCACTGAAGGTGAGATTCATCTCACCCTGAAGTATATAGGTAAGGTAGGTGCTTCTGAGATGCCGTGCACCTGATCTTCTTCCTATTGACTGTGAAAACGGCTTACTGTATCGCTCTTCACCCAAGCAATCACTCAGACTCAACCAGCAATCCCCTGTTGCACTGCTGATTTATTACAGGAAGACCAGCTAGATACACAACATAAGCAAAGGCAACAAAAGCATTTACTTTTATTGTACAGATTCTGCTTTTCTCCAGAACTGTTCAGTTCCAGAAGGCAATACATGCAATAATAAAATTATTCTTTAGCCAGGAAGAAAATATTTTGTAACTAGGTGCTAGTATTTCTTAATTTTGGGGCAAACTATAAAGAACAGATACTGAAACACAAATTTGCTATGAAAAGACAGAATAAATAAAGTTGAAATTGAAAGATCGCCACAAGTAACTTTTAGAAAATGGAAGAAAAATCCAGTCAACAGGAGGGAGTGTATGTCTGTCAGAATATAAGCATTCTGTCAGTGAGGCCACTGTCGTTATAAACACTTCACCTGAGAGACATTCTGGGCAGGATCATGCCCAGACTTCTCAGTCAAGGCAGTGGCTGGCAAAAAAGGCTTATCACGATTTCCCAATTCTAAAATAGCTACAGCGTGGAATAAGATTTCCCATAAAAGCTATGTTCTAGAGAATGTCTTACACAAATCTGTTGCTTATTAAAGGTTTGGTGCACATATTTAGTCTGCCTGCTGCGTGGTGGTTTGAGTCAATCAAAATAGTGCTGTTAGTGAGATGGCAGTGCAGATACGTGCGACTGAGTGACACACAGCATCCGTGGCCGCCGCACGACAGTCGCTGCAAGAAGTGTGTTGCCTTGCTGAGGATGTTGTCTTCTCGGGCAGCACAAGTCTCTCCTATTTTTAGAGCAGGCTGTGTGGTGTCACTCTGCCCGCTCGGTGCTGATGTTCTCATTCGTTAACTTTAGAAATTCAGTCTTCTGATTACCCGGGGCCTGCTGAAGCTGGTCACTGTCTGGTTTTTGTTGGCTCTGGATCAAGCCCCCAAAGAGTTCTAAAAATATATTCGATATGTTTACAGAAATTACAATAATCTATTTAGAGTGCAAACACATGGTAACTGATGACATCACAGGGAAGTATTTGAATGGTTCATATTAACATACCCTGTGGCTTTAATAATAAAATTAATGTATTTTTTTATATTTCAAGTTTGTTACAAATTCCTGTGGATTTTTTTTATTGTTTTGTTGGGTTTTTTAATTGGGCATAAAGTATTTTCTACTATATTAATACTACTTTCTCTGGGTGATCCCAATGCCACATCATGTCAGAGTTAAGACTTCAGTTAACATGAATCAGGAGTGAGTCAGACTTTAGAATAAACAAATCCAACAAAACCTAAGTTTTGAGCACTTTTTGGAAATTTATATCACCTTATTGGAAAAAAAAGAAAAAGAAAGGATAAAGAAGATTTCAGTGTGTTAGTAGAAGTAATTGGGAGATTTTGAAGGTACCCATAAGTGCAAGTGCATAATCTTTTTGTCTGATGTCACATAATATAAAAGATAAGAGCTTTCTAGTATGAATTTGTGCTGCTGGAATGCAAGAACAAACCACCACTAATGATTAAAAACCTATTTTAAAAATAGAAAAAATCTAATACCTATGGAAATCAGGTAACGTCTCTGAGAAAGAGAGAAGGATGCTGTTCTAACAGGTCTGAGTTTATTGTTAACTGTTGGCAGGAATATGCCCTATTTATGAGATAGAGGAGATAATATAAAATGCTGTGTAGTGCATGCTGCAATGTAATAATTTAAATTTTAAACATATATTTTATTTGTTTTCTCGCTAGAAATGCACTGACATTCCTGTTTGTTTAGGTATATTTTTAAATTGGATAAAATCCAATTGAATAATGGCTTGAACCACCAACTCTTAAAATACTTCACAACTGCTTAATTTTTCTCAGTTTTCACTCAACAAATACATGCATTAAAATGCAGTTGGTATTTTACACATATTTATTCCTTGTATATAACTTACATCTTAGATACCTTAAACATATCCTAAACATTAGGCTGTTGAATGAGAGCTATTCCACTTGGTACAAGTATTACATATTTCCTTGAGTGGGGATTTGAACCAGAGTATCCTGTAACCAGCACACAAAAATCTAGTCCCTATTGCTCTCCTGGATTGGTTGGTGAGAAAATTTTCCATTATCTTGAGTAATTCCTAATTTACACACTGCTGTTACATGAACAATGGTGGTGACTCCCAGGATACTTCTGTGTCCACATCTGTTTCAGAGTCTTCTCATCATTCTTCCTTCCATATGCCCTTCCTCAGAGAAAGATTTAATGTGAATGTTTGTGGTTCACTGTGAGGAGGACTGGAACCACCCCATATATTTGTATAATTAATAGTTTTGACAAAGTGCCCTGTGATTTTTGAGCCAACCCAAGAGTACAAGTTTTTTAGCAGCCCCCAGACACCAAACCACTCTCACACATGCTGAACTACTCTTACATGTATTCTGCCATGATAGGCAACGGGATGGTGAATGCCTTTCAACCTAAATGGGAAAATGCTGGGAAAAGCTGGCATAAATTAAGCTCTGCAGCTGTATCAATAACTAAGTATTAATGGCAGTTAAGAGCCAAGGTCACTCCTAACAACTAAAACCAGAAAAGGGACTACTGCAGAACTGAAGAGAGGGCAGCGAAAGCTTACAGAATTTCATATGTAAGAAGCACGCTGAAAACAACTTCCTCATAGTAATAACTTTAAACCAGGAATGGCAACCCATAGACAAAAATACACACAGACAATTTAATATGAATATTAAAATCAAAGATTCCTGAAAGCACACTGAAATAATTGAAGTAACCCAGCAGTCATCATTTCAGAACAATTTCTTACCAGCACAGGTACAGCAGCATGCAGTGCAGTTCTTCCATCACTATCTCCCAGCCCCTTTGTCACCCCTTTAATACGTGAGTGCTGTTGTAGAGCATAACTTGGCAACCACTCGCTGCCACCTAGCAGAAATGATAGCACTGTATGTTCTACTGCCTTTACTACTGGGTGAACAGGTGATGCAATGTAGCACACCTGCTGATGGCAGTGGGTGAGTGCAGTCTTGAGGCCATTTGCAAGGCTGTTGTCATTATGCCCATCCGCTTTCTTGAGCTGAAGCTGCAGGTGTATGGAAGGAGCAGGACTGAAGCCATCCTAGGGGGCTTAGTGGGCACCTGGTAGGTACTCATCTATTTTGGACAATTGGATATCCATGTAGGTGAGTAGCCCAGCGTCCTCTCCACTGCTTGTTGATGGCTTGCTTCTGTCAGGTCACAGTGTGGGCACTGGTAGTCCAGCATACAGCCTGAGCTATAGCCAGTTGCATAGATAGATAGTATTTAAGTTCACTTTTATGCATGTTCTTCACACTGCATCATAGACCAGCCATCGTTGGTTAGCTCACAGCAAAGTGCCCTTGGGTTATCAGACATCAGTCTGGCAGTCATTGGCCTTGCTGAAATGAATTTCTGTGTCAAGTGAGTGTGTTGCTGCTCAGCAAAGCTGCTGGCAAGGTCTGAGCAATTGGCCTTTTGAAGGTTGACTCTCAGATCCAGCATTTGCTATAAACCCCTTTCCCTCTCTGTCCTTCCTCCCTACCCACCCCCACATTTTGACTCATTTATACTGAATCTGGTGATCCCCTAAGTCATGGTACTTTCAAAGTACACTAGTCTTCCTGGATTTTAAAGAGAAGTAAAAGGACTCCATGTATTTCTGTATCAAATAATGTAGTGATCAGAATCCAACTTTTCTGAACCTTGAGGAATGTCTTGGGATGGGGAAAATACTACTTTGAGTGAATGAAGAAAACCTAAGATTATACCTGCAAGTATTTACTTAATCCAGGGGTTTCTTAGTGCCTCATCCTAAACATGAATTGGATTTTGAGCAGTAAAATGACAGTGTTGCTTCTTCAAGTGCAGCACATGCAATCACAATGAGAAGGAGCTCTGTTTCTTTCTTTCTCCCTCGGTCTGTTTTTTGCTCTGTCATATCACATTACAGCAGTACACAGGAGAACTAATTCAGAGTCTGTTCCAGCATCTTTGACCTCTTCGGTACTCCAAATATATTTTACCATTGGTGAGACTGAGTAGTCAAAGTATTTGGTTCCACCTACTTTGCACTTCAAATCCAGTTCAAAAGAGTCCTAGAAGAATGCAGACATTAAAAGTTAATGGGCCATTTATGTCCAAATCCCCCTATTCCGAGACTGGTACAGGTTACTTTTGAAATTAATCACTTTTAAGAGTAAGTTCTTGGCTAGATATTTCACAGCCTGTTCAGACACATTTTAAATACCGTCAGTCAGTCTATGTACTCGGTAAGCGTTTAACTAGCCCCTTGCAGTTGGTATGCTGTGCTAGTATTTAACATGCCAGAAAGCACATTTTTGCCATCCTAGTGTACCCTGGCCAGTCTTTAGAAAAAAGAAAAGTAGGACAGGAGAAAAGAATGGACACAAAATGTCCCTATAAAAAGAGACCACATGCAAATAAACTACTTGCGAGTTTGCCGTTTTTTAACATCTGCATCTTCCGCAGGTTACACACACACATGTGTTAAAACTGTTAGCATTTCAGACTTGGTCTCCTCTCTTTATGTTAAGGAAGCCTTATCAGAGCATAATTCTGTGCTCCAGCTCTCTCCACACGGAGCTTAGGCCGAGCACCAGTCATCGTCATCCTCCTCTGGGAACAGAAGTCTGAGGATACAGATGACAAGTAGGGAAAGAGACTCGTCCACAAGCAGCATCTGGCTCTTTGGCAGATTTGTCAGGCACTTCTGCTAATGGGATCGGATTTGCCCAGGGGTCTTTTATGTGGTTACATTGCAGATGGTCTGTCTGTTCTATCTTCTCTTTTTGAATGCTTTTTTTTTAAAAAAAAAAAAAGGCAAAAAACTTTCATCTGATCCTCAGAATTTACACACTCCTCTACAGCTGATAAGGTTCTTTATGGGTCTCATAAGATGCCTGTGCAGACTCCTTTCTGTTAGAAGTTGCAAAGCTTTCCAGATATCCAAATGTGTGTCTTGCGTTTTCTTGGCAATTCTGGACTTACTTCTCCAGTTTAGCTGCCAAGTGATATAATTTACTGTGATCTGAGTCCGTATTATTGTCAGATTTCTTTGGGAATTACTTTATGTCATTTGTAGAGCAGAGGTAACTTTACCTCCCCTTGAAGCATGAAATATACTTGCTTTACACTAGCTGCCCATCTTTGAAAACCAAAGTTCGACTCTGGATTTGTTTAAATGTGACAATGAGTGTGATGGTCTTGATCTAATTCATAGGGGATTCTTGTCTGCCATTTAAGAGAGAGGCCCAGGACTGAAGTGGCAAGTCTGTGGGAAGGTACATTTGGCATATGTATGGAGAAAGGCATACCTGGTGTTGAAATAAATAAAGGAATTCCACAGATTGACTTTTTAGCATAATTACTTAGTGTGTGTCGCAAGCGCAGAAAAGGGAGAACATCTCATTTGCTGGATTTCATTTTAGTTCTGTTTCGTTTATAACTGAATCTCTGTCACTTTAATTTTTAAGAGTTTTATGGATTTTATTTGCTTTTCGGTGTAGAAGTAATTGGCAGGTGACTAGACATAAGATCATGTTTTATTCCTGTGTTATTTCAGGCTTATGTCTTATTTTCCTTCTAATTATGTAGATTAAACAGAAAAAAAACCCCTCCCTGTGCTCTCAAAGATGCAGTGCTTTTCATGACTTTCTCAAAATAGTGCTAGAGAAGGATATTCACCCCCCTTAGCATTTCATTATTATGCCATGTTTTACAGCAGTAGTATTTTCACATTTACTGAGAAATGAAAATAATTGAATTATAAAAAGCCATCACCTCCTGCCTTAGTGCCCTGTCTTGCAAACCTGTTTCTTAAGCACGGTGGAACCAGTGCCCAGTATGGTGAAGCTGCAGCCATCAGCCTGCAGTGTAGATGTGAGTGAACTTCAAAAACCCACAAGGCTTTAGGGTTGGTTCCTCCTGCCCTACTTTTTCCTCATGACCTTGACCGAAGCAGACATTTAATGATTTTTAAAGGCTAGGAGGTCTGTCAGAAGTCATGGGGAGGTCAAACCAAGCAGGATTTTGAATGGAGGGAGATCTCAAGGACAGTTTCCACCAGAGGGACTGGTTTTGTGTGTGTTGTGTAGGGGCAGTGAGGGTCCAGGGCCGTGGCTCTGCCCGGGGCAGATGGGTATTGCCCCACCATGACCGGGGTGTTGGCATGCAGGCTGGGCTGGAACTAGAGGTGTTACACGTTTGCAGCTGGTACCTGCCCCTTCCTGTGGCTCTGGGGCATAATTTGGGGTGGCGGGGGTTGGGAGAGGTGAGGAGGAAATTGTGCCCTTGAGGCCTCAGCAACACTTATTTATTGACTCTTAGGAAAATCACCTACTTCATCCCAAATTAAAAAGGTACATAAAACCTGTGTATATGCTTTAAGTTTCAAATTATAAAGTGACCTGGGGAAATCAAACAGCAAAGCAAAATTAAATGTAATCATTTTATATCAGTTGTAAAGGTTGGCCAGCATGAGTACATTTATCAGGGCATCATTCTCTCTCTTGCCTTGGAATAGCAGGAAATGTTTTGAATGTACTTTATTATTAAAAGTAAATGCAGTAATCTCCCCATTCTTTAAGGTGCATGGGTAAAGTCTCCTGGACAAAAGGAAAAGCGATGTCTGCAGCACTTCTAACATACCTTGCCATCCTGAGTGGTTATGCCCAGCTATACCTTATTACTTAACAGGAACGATTAGATGCTGAAGCAGTTAAAGCATCAGGCAGTCAGAGAGTTGCATGTATTTATTTTATATTCTAAACCTAGCTGGGTTATTGTGACTGCGATTAGAGAACAGAAATAATTGCTTTTGACAAAAACTGCTTTGGAGCCAACCATAATGTGCTCCACATGAGGTAAACTACAGAATATTTGTCTGGGGAGCCAAGGTAAAGATCAGGTTTAACTTTTAAGGGGAACTCCATTGTTGAAAGTGACATGCATTAACGTTTCCCATGTTATGACTGCTTGCCAGTTACTCTCTGTATTTCAGATTTGCAAAAAAAACCCCAAACCCAGAAACAAACAACAGAGAACACTCAAACTGTTTGCTTTAAAATGCTAAGTTTGAATGGAGCATGAGAATGACAAGTTTGTGGCAACTCCTGTATTCTTCTCAATCTGTCATCATAACTCATCTTTTCTGGAGATGGATGAAGTACTTGCAGGGCCCTGTAGTGGTGGCTAAAGAAATTACATTGAAATGAGGTATGATCGCTCCAATATAGCATACCTGAAAGAGCTTCTTTTCCCTTGAGTAACCCCTGATGAGCAAGAACCACGTTTCAATAACTAGTTTGACATTTACTAGACATTTCAATTCAGAATAAGTCAGACACAACCCACCCTCTGTCTCTTGCGATGAAAATGTGAATTCATACTTACATCATACAACCCAGGCTCCATTGAAGCCAACAGCAAAATTCCCAGCCTTTCATCCTTGATTTCTCATTTTTCGATTTGCTTAAATACTATCTTACATGAATAAAGCTGACATTTATAATCAGTAAATGCAGGTGTGGATCAGGCACCAAGGTCTGGGCCTTGATGTCACAGCTGTCCTATCACCACTGGTGGTGATGTTTATGCAGCAGGTCAAGAAAGTTAAGTACGCTCCCCGTTCCTGAAAGAGTATCTCAAGCTACTGAACAGATGAGCCCAGAATGAAGGGTGCTTGAGAGGTCCATCAAATCTAAATGGAAGAACAACCCCATTGCAGAAGCAGGTCTTCAGCACCCTAGGAAAGCATATGAGGAGTGCTATCCAAGAAAGATAGTTGGACAGTAACAGAGCGATGAAGTTATCCCTATAAATTCCTCTTTCTTAGGTGGATTTGGAGGACCTTCTGTGCTTTGATGCTTCTTTCCATCTCAGTCTGCCATTAAACATGTGATTTGGAAGACAGCATTTCCTCATTAAAGAGTGAAGATGCCAGAGTACCCCCATGCTCATTGTCCACAGGAAATAATGGCTTTAAACAGATCTTTCAAAACTCCTTTCGTCATTTTACTTAAAATCAGACTTGATGTCACAAGGAGCACTGCCTTGTGTTTTCCCTGAGGTGCTATGAAATGCCGTGCAGTAAGCAGTGTGGCTTTGAAGGCTGTGTCTTACAAAGGACGGATTAGCAGCAGGCTAGTAACTGTCAGAGCTGATCATCCCCACCTTGTACCGTATGTATGAGAAATAATCTCTGTTGCTCAAATTAGCCTAAAAAACACCAAGGAAAGAGCAAGATTCCTCAGTAGATAGGTTTGCTACCTGTTCCTTACCTCCAACCAGGTCGCCTGTCAGAGATGCAGAAAGGACTCTGAAATTCCCAGCAGATTTTCGGATAGGACTCTCAAGAGTTGTGCAGAAGTTGGCGGTGTGGGAGGGAAGGCCACAGCCTTGCTGCTGGCGTTTCAGCCATCCCCACAGAAGTGTTTGTTATTTGTTTATGACAGAGCTCATCGTGTTGTAAGAACTACAGAATTTGCAAGTGCCGATCACATCTGGAAGTGATCAGAAGGGGAAATGGGAGCTGCTGGGCAAACTGCTCTTTCAAAATGTGGCCCTGTGATCCAAAGACCTGCATTTAGATCTTATGTATCTGTAAACCGGTAGTCTTTATTTCATGTAAGTTGGATACTTGACAGCTCCCTGTGGAACTGCAATGTCATTATCACTTTTGATTTATTTAAATGCTCACATAAGAAACCTACTTGAGTCACCTTGTTTTAAGTAGCAGGTTAAACATGACTTTAACCTCCTGTGTACGTGTTTTCTGTTCACACCAGGGACTAGGAAACACAGAATGCAGCCCATGGATTGTGCGCTGAGCTTGTGGTTGTGGAGCGAGAGAACTGAACTCCGTTCTTTCTGCTGTTCCATCAGCTCTTGGTCCTCACTGCTTGTTAGGTTAGATCTGGTCTGTCTGGGTCCTGGAGTGCTTTTCTCCAACCAGCTGCCTGTTTCTTTGAGGAGATTGGTATGGAAATATCTGTTCAGACATCACATTGCCTCTTTCCAGATACTTCTTCCAGTGCCTGGAGCGTAAACCCTGAACTAAAATCATACCTCATCAAGGCTGTGGCTGTCACATTCGGAGAGCCCAGAAGAGAGATATCAAAGGCTGGCATTGCTTTGCGTAGCTTTGCTTTTTGTGTGTGCATCACTTTATTACATCAGAATGTCATCATCAAATTGTCAAATCAAACCACTCCCAAATTGCAAGGTGTGGAGGGGAGGTGGAAAGGGAGCCATACAGAAAAAAAGGCTTCCCATTACCTTCTTTCCTGTGACAGGCTGCCCATTTCACTAGCGCAGACCTGTGTTTTGTAACTGAAGAAATATCCCAAGCATAGAGAGGGTGAGTTTATGCCGAGGTAAATAATTTAGTAAGTTTGTCCCCACCTCTGCCCCTGACTTCTCTTACTTTTTACCTGTTTGTTTTAATACTTGTTGGCCTTGGACAAATGGAGAGATAAATTGTCTGACGGGAGAATCTAGAAATGGTTCCTTGAAATTATGTTTTACCCATGAGTGTGGAAATGCAAAGTAATTTTATATTCTCTTTTAATTGGGTCAGGGAAATAACATTCATTCCCAATAAAAGTCAGAAAGCAGTGAGAAAATAACTTAATTTGAATTTGTGTGCAACTGAACTGGACTAGAATAGATGATTTGCTGTGGTTTTCTGGAAACCACATTAAATGACATTAAACTGAAATAAAATGTCTCAGTCAATCAGAAACCAGGGAAACCATACAGTCGCTGACTTTTAAGCAAATAATAGTTTTCAGCAATTATACCGCATGACAATCCAAGCTTTTGAAATTTATTGCCATGTTTAGTCATCACCAGAGAAAAACTTAAGCAGTTCACCTTCGTTCTATTCTTCAGGCAGAAAAAGCAAATCTGAAGTTTTCCTTTTCCAACAGGAATAAACTTGAATTTGTAAGCAATTATTTTTCACAATACTTGGTCACATTTTCTCATTAGACCCACAAAGAATAAATCCATTTCAGTAAATTACGCAGCATCTGCTTATTGTGGTAGCAGTAGTTTAGTGCTAGATTAACAAAAGCTATGGCCTTTGGTGTTTGCTCATGCAGTGAGAAAAGAGGGAAGCAGAGATTTAATGAAGACAAAAATATACCATGACACATAGCTGTCAGGAAGCACAAAAAATCTCAAGGTGGCACAGGGTCAAAAAGAGTGTGTCATAGCAAAAGTTTAACTGGTCAAGCGGGAAGGGGTTTGGGGAAGATGCAGCAGTGCTGTTAAAAGAAGCAAAAACAAAAAGTCCTTTTTCTCTAGCTGCAAACGGCACAAGAGTCAGCCAGCCTGCAGTGCTGGCTGTTGTCACAGAACCTGCCTGTTCTCATCCCTCCCCACCAAGTGCATCCCGAGCACGGACACTGGCTGCCTGTCAGGCAGCCTCTGTAAAGTAATACTGTCTGCAAGAGGAGTTTTTTTTCTCCTGGAATTAGAGCTTGAATAGCCAAGAGAAAGACAATAGGCATGAAAGGAAAACCGAGATACTGTCACAATCAGTGCCACTTTGCGTCCCAAAGGATCACCTGTGAAGTCCCATCCTCTGCAAGATAAGCACTATTGTTGAGATCTAAAAAGCCATTAAACAAAATCAGGCAGTTTTGAGTTTTCCTGAAATTATTGTTGCTTTGTGCTGGAAGGATCCTCTCCCAGTTGCGATTATTGCAGTCCCTGGATAAGGGGCTATTTCCCTATTAGCTTGTACTCACAAACTGAAAGCTTTGTGATGATATTCAGGTTTGTAATTAATAATCTGTGTTTGTAAGAACTTTACTGTGGTCCTTAGGGTACAGTTCTCCAAAGCTAACCTCCATTATATTTCTATTATTTATCAACTCTCTGGTGTTTATAAACAAGGCAGAAAACTCATTGCAGTTCTTTGTTTCGCTGAGGTTTCTTCCCTGTGGTAGCCTTTGCCTGACATTGTTCATAGTCTGACAGAGGAGAAGCTTCTCTCTTTTTTATATATTGATGTGGCATTAGTTTTGCTTCTTCCTCTTATTGTTTTGATATGGATGTTGACACCCTACTTACAAAACGGTGAGAAAAAGAAATTACATAGTTAGAATCCACCTTCTCATAAATGGCTGCAAAAAGTTGAACACTTGTTCTAGATTTTTTTTTTAAATAAAATTAATAAAACTCTGAAGAGCATTTGCTGGTTTTATCCCTATGCCATGACATATCTGTGCTGCTTCTTAGCACTGTATCAGATCACTTTACAAGAAAAGAGGCCTCAAGGAGAGAAGCAGGAAAGCAGGTCTTGCTGGTGTCCAGCAGCATTAGTTGTTTTTACCTTGCTGGCAGGCTCACAGAACTCGCATGATGGAGGGTTTGGGTTTTTTTTTTTTGTGAGATTAACTTGCAGGATTTTGCCCAGAATAGCAAAAGATCTGCTGCTTTGGCCACCTATTAATCTGCAGGAGATACAGAGCAGGGGCTGATGAGCCTGGCAGTGCAAGACAGACAGTCATCTCAAGGGAGGAAATTTGTCTCATCCATTTAGCTGCTTCTTCATTATGTTTTACAGTGGCAAAAAATAGCAAAGGCTGCTGTGCTCAGGGTAGAAGCACCTGTAATAGAAAACATTACAAACCTTTATATTTAGGGCTGGTGTAGTGATTGTAATGTTACTCATTTGAGGAAAGTTCTTGGGCTGTGTGTTATGTTACAATATCTGTGAGAGTCTTTGGTGGAAAGATGTTGGAAAGCTTTTTGGTGCATATTTATACACTTACACATAGGTCTGTGTGGATATTTAGCACCAAAGAATTATTAAAAGTCTGCATGCAGCTGTTAGTGTACATGATGTTTGTATGCATGTGTGTATTCCCTGGAAACCTGTCTGTCAGCCAGAATATCTCTCTCCACTTTCTGTGGCATTGCTCACTGTGGTCTTTGTTAAAGCACTGGCGTTACTTCTTTTTAATTGCATTATTTACAGTTTGTGTAGGTGCAAGTAAACATGAAAAACCTCTGACCTAAATGTAAACATAACATGTAAAATACAGAGTTTGTTGTTTTGGGTTTTGTTTTGTTTTCATTTGTTTTGTTTTATTTTGTTTTAAAACACCTAGGAAAAAACTCTAGAAATATGATGTATCTATTGCTATCAGTTGCTTTAAAATTTTTTGCAGATTTTATGTAGATTTTATTGAGCTAATGAGATTTGTGTATGTGCATCCATTCTGATTTATCAGAGTAGAAGGCTTTGTGTGAGCTAGGCTGCATATGGAAGAGAGGTGGGCTCAGTGGTCATGCCCAGAACATGGCTGGAAGATCTGGCTAAAAAAATTTCTGTGGGGTAAAAAAAACTAAACCACAACCCCACCCCACTTTTCTTCAAACCTGTACAGTTGGTCAGAGAGCCGCGCTGACAGAAGTAGGAGACAGATTTAGCTGAGTCTGAACAGATCTGTTACCCAACTTTCATATTGCTCGAAAAGTTAATTTTTAAATAAAAGGAGATTTCCCTGTTTGTTTAATTTCAGAAGCTCCAAGGTAGCTGACATCTTAATTGGACAAGGCTCCGGGTTTCTGTGAGAAAGTTTGGGATATGTAAGAGCTGGAGTTACAACAGGAGGGATGTAAGAAAAGCAGCAGAAAACCAACCAACCAAAACCGAACCAAAAAGCCCAGATAATTTCAAGTCTAGTATATTCTACTAAAGAAAATCATGTAGATAATTTGCTTTTAAGGAATTTTAAAAAGAAAAATCCTTTTAAATGCTTGTAAATAATTTTTTTCTGACTAATTCATAAACTAAATTAAATTACTCAGCATTAAATAGCCTTCAGCTAACCCTTCTTTCAGTTCTCTTTTGTTTTGGATTTACTGAAAAAATGCTGGAAGATGAGAAATTAGTATTTGTAAAATACTCTGTCTAGACTAGAATTTAAAGGGGTTTTTTCACATTGGAATATTTATTCTTCTGTAAATCACTGAAAAATAATTTTGCATTTTCAAACTTGGTAGAAAAGACGTTTGAAAAACAGTAAAAGTAGATTATGTAGCTAAAAGGTTTGCCTGTTAAGACACGATCTCTTCAAAGTAGAAAATCCTCTAAATATGATCTACTTGCAGAATTCATTAATAATCAATGGAGTTTTGAGTTGTGGAACGACCCAGCTCATACTCCACATTTATAGTATTCTAATTGGAAATGCAAATGGATAATAGAGTTGCAACAACTCAGATTTTTCTGGAGATAGAATTTAAGATGGCTGAAGAAAAGCAGCGCGCAAATGGGTATGTAATTGTAATGAGAGGAAAAAAAATACAGGACTTTTAAAAGCACAACCCTAGAAGCAAGGCTCGAACTTTTTACCTTTATAATAATACAAACAAAAGCTGTACAGAAATACAGTGATGCAGTTGTCGAACTGGGCAACCATAATTAGCCATACTTAAACCTTCCTACCCAAGTCTGAGTTACAATGCTGGGCTCTGCGCTCCAGGGGTCTGGGATGCATCATGAGTTCTGTTCGGCTGCCCTTGTAGAGGGAGGGGGAGGATTTCTCTCTTTGGATGCTCTTCCTTAACCCGTTTGTGAATGTAGGTTGCCCCTTGAAAAGATGTCACTTCAGGCCAGGGAACAAATCGTGGAAGGTCCGGGATCTTTCGATAGAAACCCACCTTGGTTTGTTGGGGTTGCCGGCGTAGAGGAGTTACAGCCTGCGGGGATCTGGGAGGCTGCACTGTGGAAATGGGATGTTTTAGAGGCTTTTCCAGTAAGCCTCTGAAATGATCCACTAAGTATGTGCAAATACCAATTTTCAAAGACATAAAGCATAAGCCAAAGCAGAATAAAAGGCAAATCCATTTTGCCAGTTTTCAGGTTTTCGCTCAGGAGCTTGCAACCATGCTCACTTTCTTCAAACAGCCCAGAGAAAATTAAAACATCTTCTCACCAAGTGATCTGTTCCCTGTTAAAAAATTATCTTTTGATACAATTTAGCATTTTACTTAATTACTGTGGAAAGTAGTCTGAGACAAAGCAAGAGGGGGAAGAGTGAAGCTCAAATAGTTACATGCCTGGCAAGAGAAACAAAGAATGGAAAATAAAGTTGTACAATGTAGGTTTTTTAACAGATTTAACACTACACTTATTCTGTCTAAATTGAACCACACTGCATTTACTAGAAAACAGTCTTTAATAAATAACTGCATGCACTTAGAAGTATTAATTGGACCTTTGGAGATTACTCTTTTTTACATTTTTAGTGCAGGAAAACACATAGTGAACCCAAACCTGCTTCTGATTAAGTCAGTGAAAGCAGGACTCTGATAAACATTTAGTTTGACAAAATGAATTCAAGATGTTGGAATTATTTCATCCATTTTTTTAAGCATTTTTCCTGAATCCTCTATTCACTGAAACGGTAAGCCTTTAGTAAGTCTGTTACATCTTCCTGACAATTTTTTTTAGGCTAAAGGTAAACTAAATGTATCCAGAAAGGTGAACTGAATGACATCTGTTACACAGAAGGTAACATGTGCAGTTGAACAAATAAATTACATAGGGATATATTAAAATAATCCCCTTACTTGTTCACACAAGGTAGAGCACCCAGGATAAGTATAATGTATACACATGGTTTTGTGAAATGTTTTATTGGTTTGGATATCCTTTTTATCCTTAATGGACTACCAGTAACTGCAAGTGCTTTTACTCATGCAGAGAAAATGTCTATTTATAAACGTACTACTTTTAAAATAATATTAGTTAATTAGCTTGCCGTGTCTGTGAAACAGGATGCTATTTGCTATAAGGCAAATAAAATACTTTTCTGCATAAAAGGTTTCATACTGGTATGGAACAAAAGCTATTCCTTGTACAAAGTTTGATTGTTTATATTCTTTGCGAAGCAAAGAAATCCAAGGTGTTAGTTTTCTGATTAAGAAGACCCTATTCGATTAAGAAAATCTGATTCATAGGAGAGTGAAAAGCGCTTAAGATAGATACCTCTTAGATGCACTAGCTTGGTAAATCAATTATTTTGCTTACGAAATATTGCTGAAGCATTTGCATCCATGGTCACGATCTGTGCTTGCCTGAAAAGAAATTATTGTGATTTTCATGCTGAAGAAGAAAAAAAGCACATGTAAACTTTCTAAGCTAGAACTGCCTACTAGGCATCTCTAGGCTGATCATACTTCAACAGGAAATCATAACACACAAACCGCGAAGTGAACACGTGGGGAGCATTACACTGTATATGCAGTGAGACACGCTGTTTATTTTGTGTAGCATTCTCCTACTCCCTTAAATACATACAAGATGGAAACTTGCAGACTTTCCTAAAACTTAACTTGCACAGAAACTACAAAGCAAAAATAGACGGGCTAGTAAATCACTTGAGTTCATTTTATTTCATCCAGCGCTGATCACATTTCCAGTAGACAGTAAATACAATGCACTGCTGACAGATGTGTAGAAATGTATATACAATTAGATGAAGAAATCCGGGTCAGCGCAGTTCAAATCTCAGTTTATGCTTTTGCATTTCCTTGAATATGGTTGCAAAATTGTTACCTGCTGATGCATGGCCTCTTGCAGTATCAGTTTTCCCCTGCTCATCAGGCTGCTGCTGAGGAGGCTGCCCTGCCTCTAAATGTGTGTCATGAGTTAAATGAATGCAGTGAGAAGCAAGCTAAAGCACCTAGGAGATCCACAGAATTGGGAACATGAAATGGGAGACAATTTTGATCTGTGGTTGTGGGAGGTTTTTTTCCTTTTCCTTATCATGGAGAAAAAAAAAATAGAATCAAGCAGCAGACCTATATTTGATGGAAAGATGGCATGGTTTTGTTTGGTTTGTTGGGGTTTTTTTCCCCACAATATTCACAGAGCACAGAGTTTTACAGAGAATTTCAAAGTGGAACTTGCAATAAATGCTTAAGATCCTGGTGTTGCCTTAACAATTTGCCACTGCTCTTCTTGCCCAGAATATCAAGCAGTTATTCTTACTGAAAGAGCCCGACTGTCCATCTCTTTCCATGCCATTTCAGTCTTTTACAACACAGTTAGGTTTTCACAGCTCTGTAAGACAATCTTTCTGTTGGCCTTTGTAGTATACATGTGGTAAATGGTTCTCTGGTCACAGACAGGCTGGCAACATTTCTTACACATCCCAAAACCGTTTCTTTGGGGAAAAAAATCTGTGTGATTAATTTATAAATGAAGCAAGCAAAAGGCAAACACACACTGCAAATTGGATTGCAATTACCAGTTTAACAAGAAATGTTCCTTGTGTGCTTTGTCTGAGAAAGGCAGATCTGTTGTCGGAGAATGAAAGACATCCACAATCCCCCATTAGAGTTATGATGCTGAAATCCATTGTGGTCTAAATCTACTTGAAATGTCACAAGTTTCTGAGAAATTACTCAGAAGGGGTAAAAAAAAAAATAAAAATCAGATGAGGTAGTGAGAATATATGCATTTGTATGAGTGAAACATCTTCCAGATGTATGTAGAGGTTCTGTTCATTCACCTGTCTGGTCTGATCCTGTGATCAGTGACTGCTGGTGGTTGGAATACAGATAATGGGAGGCAGAAGTTCTTATTCTGACTTCTTGTGTAATGACTGACTTTTCACTTAATTTCTCTGTTTTCCTCCAAGAAATAACTATTTATGTGCATTTATCCATTTATCCCTCCATCTGTCAGCCATATATACACACTCTCCTATGTACATCTTTTGCAAGCTCTTTCAGCAGTTTCATAAGCCTGTGTTGTCTCACGTTACCTAAAGGAAAAATGAAAAATACTGTCCCTATTGCTGTTAACATGAAATTATTAGTTATTTTCTTAGGCTCAATAAAAAGCAAAGACCTTAAAGGAACCTGTACTAGTTTGTTCATCAGGCTGCATTACAAACTCTCTGTGTAAAAAAAAAAAGTTGCTCTAGAAAAAGTAGATTATTATACATAGTATTGCAATGCATTTAAATACTGTCACCTCCTTCTTTAACAGGTCTATGGAAATGCAAGATTTAGCCAGTCCTCATAACCTTGTTGGAAGCAGTGATGCACCGGGCAGTTCCAAACTGGATAAACCGAATCTCAGTAGCACATCAGTTACAACAAATGGAACAGGAGGCAAGTATAAGACACTGCTGGAACAAAGAAAGTTTCTGGCTAGTTTTTACTCATATGCATTTTTAATGTAATTTCAGTGATGAACATAAACACAATTATAAACCCAGCAAGAATTATGAAAAACATAGCAGTCGTGTCAGGGTAAATCTGATTATTCCAACACTACTTCTTTGATTTGCACCAGTTGAAGTAAGAGGCAGAACTGTGCAAAGGCGAAACAAGGAAAATCTTGGAATGATTGATTTGAACAAAGTGTTAAAGGTTTGGTTATGCCTGTTGGTAATTTGAAATAGATTGCATTTCTGCATCATACTTCATTCCTGAGTAACTCTTATACCCTAGGCTACACACATTTAGGGTGATTACAAATCTCTATCGGAAGAAATGCATCAAAATTAGGCTCAGGTAATTTTTTTTAATTTTACATGATGAACGTTTCTTGGCAGGTAATGAAAGTTAGTTGTAAAGATATTTATATATTTTCCTCAAAAGTAAGCAGTTATTACTGTTGAATGTATTACTGTAGGGAAAGCACCACCATGCAGCTACCACACAAATGTTCCAGTGCTTTCGAATAAGAGATTCTGCTGTCGCTGAACTGGAGCAGTGGGAGGCATGGTACCACTTTCTGAGGTGGAGTCCTGTTCCCATTAGCGTCCATCAGAGTGACACCGTGGCTATGAGTCAGGCTAGAGTTTCAGCCCTCTCTTTCAGAGTTTATGTGTTGCTGTCTATTTTAACAGTTGGCACCAGGATTTTTTTTTTTTAAATTTGTTCTTTCTGGCCAAAATGTAAAACATTTTATTCAATTATACCTATTGAAAAAAATATCTGTCAATGTCAATAAAAAGTGTGTGTGCATGTAAGGGTAACAGAACTCCACATAAAGGTTCAACCTATTTATATTTTTAAATAGGATCCTTATTCCAGTGTAAAGAGAAGGGAAAACCTAAAACATACCATTAGAGAACACTAATAACTAGGTGCTTCTATATTATACTTGCATAAATAAACCAGTTAAAATAATACTCATAAAAACAATATGGTGCACTTAAAAGACTTGGCTTAAATTGCAAAAACACTTACTTGCCCTGAAGACTGTTCATGTACCCTGAGCAGACATTCGTGACAATGAACCATTATACCATTCCTGTTCTCAGGAGACAACATGACTGTGTTAAACACTGCAGACTGGTTGCTGAGTTGCAGTACTCCCTCCTCTGCAACAAGTATGAGAGACCCTGGTACCGTGCATGCGTGTGGTGGTGTGTCCCCAGGACTGCTGTGTAACATCTCTCCTGATTTGCTCTGTTCTTTCCTTACGCAGTCTGAACAGTTTTATGGAGTTACTCCCCCTACCCTTTCTTGTCCACCTCTTCTCAGAGGCCTTTCCCTTGGCCAGAAAACTGGTAGGAAGTTGCAATAAATAGTTACCTTACCATACTTTGATGAGCAAGGAGAATTTAACCTGCTTAAAATTATCTTAACCGCCTACGTGCCCTGAGAGACTGGGAGAGCCCCACGGTGAGCATCATTGCTGGGAACTACCAGTCGTCAGCATTGCTGGAATTCAGACCACTGGATTTTCCACAGAATGCCCATTTGTTTTATTTTTGGGTACCGCATTGCATGATTACCTGAGCACAAACCAAGGTTGACATAATTGTTGCCACTCCTACTACTACTTTCGTTGTTAATTGAAGCTTCATGTCCAGTGTGCTACTGCATGTAACTTGCCCCTTTACAAACATTTGGCCAAATTTTTCATTCTGTTGTTTTCATTTATGAGTTTCCTCTCATGTATTATTAATTCTTATAAGTAATAATGATTAATGATAATTACATACCTGACACTGTTGCAGTACATATGGGATTCATCATAGGTGTAAACATGCGTCCCTGTGGCCCTCTACAAGCCATTACAGAGATGCTCAAGCTGTGCAGGTTAGGACTAACATGAGGAAGATCTCAAAAAACTTCCTTTTACCAAAACCCTCAGAATTAGGTTGCCACATATCCAGAGAGAATCTACCCCAAAAATAACTTCGGGCTGGAGCACAAAAGATTGTTTGCACTAAAATAAGTAATTCCATATGAGTGCTCCTGCTCAGTTACAAGAATTTAAGGATGGACTGAGCTAACATAGCCAACATAACTGTCACCTCAGTTAACTGTTCAGCACGTTCAGATAAATGTGGAAGGTAATAACTTAGAGTACTAATTATCAGTAGTGAGGAAATGTAATGTGAACGTCCTTGTATTAAATCTGATTTTCCGTAGGCAGTAGAATGTTTACATCTGTGCTTCTAGTTGGGTATATTCCTAGGAAAACCCTTAAGGCTTGCTAAAATAGAGAGGAAAATTATTCCTATGACAAGCTGTGTTTTACATGAGCTTTTAGTCAGACCTGTTTGCTGTGATAGCTATTGCACTTGCCCTGCTTCATGTATAGCATTTCTTGCTCCTGAAACTCTGTTCATTTTCAGTCCTTAATACAGAGTTTCTTTACTGGCGGGGGGCGGGGTGGGGGGGAAAGGTTGGCAGAGTAGTAGTCATGCTGGACTGCTAAGTCCTTTCATCAGGTGAAGAACTTACATTGTAAAAACTGTTGCCTGTAGGGAGCTGTATTCTGAGTTTGTCCTAGAATAATTAAGTCTGGAAGGGATCCCTGCAGGTCACCTGGGCCAACCCCTGCTCAGAGCAGGGCCAACTTTGCTGTTAGATCATGTTGCTCAAGGCAGCGTCTAGTTGAGTGTTGAATATCTCCAAGGTGGAGCTGCAACAGCCTCTCTGGGCACCTGTCCCAGGGCCTGACTACTCTCGCAGCGAAGAATTTTCCTCTTACGGCTAATTGGATTTTTCTCTCGCTGCAGCTTGTGCCTGTTGCCTCCTGTCGTTTCACAGGGTGCCCTTTGAGAAGTGTAAGGCTTTGTACTCTCATCTCAGCACCTTCCCATTAGATAGCTGCCGGCAGCAATTAGCTCTCCCCTCAGCCTTCTCTTCCTTGTACATCATATGCTCCAGCCCCTGACCATCGTGGTAGCTCTACTGCGTTAGCATGTGCAGCCTTCACTGTTAGCCACACTCAAGAGTATTTCCAGCCTGGGTTTACTCTTTTCAGTATTTAAAAATAATTAATCCACACTTTAAAGAATGGACTATTAAATGTATAGTCTTGAAGCTGTTAATCCAAAATGCTCATTCAAACTCCTAGTCTTTGCATTATGTCCAGAGCAGTTGTCATAGTAGTATCAGAACCATGCTTTATCTTGCATGTGTGAAGCATTGGGATGATTCTGTGGGTTTGTGTCAGCTTTTATTTCATTGCAGCTTAAATACCCCCCTGGGTTTTGATCCAATGTTAGAATTGGGGGTTTTGGGTGGGTTTTTGGTGTTTTTGTTGTTGTTGCTGTTTTAGTTAGCTTAGTGGTTTTTCCCCTCTTGGTTTAATAGCATGCAACATAAAGAAAGAACGGTAAATGTCTCGCTACACTGAGGAAAGACCTTGATGAATTCTTGACTCTGATTAAATCTGAATGTAACGAAGTAGAACTGTTTAAAGACAAGCACTATAAAATACTTTCTGCATGTATTTCTCAACAAAACACAGTGCCAATGAGATGTTTTTCTTCAAATTAAGTACATGAGAGAGTTTCTCCTGGTTTAGATCCTTTACTGCTTGACAGGGAGAGAAAAAGATGGTGACTGTTGGTGCTGATGGAAGTGCACTGCAGCTGGCATTAACCAGAACTAGGCACAACTCTAAAGTAAACATTTCAATTCATTACGGAAGTTCTTTTTTTTTAATAAAACAGGCACATACTGGAGTGTCTTTCTGGGTGCAATACTGAACATAGGTTTGTAGCTTCGTATGGGTAATGGTGGAATACCATCTTGAATAGAAACAGATAAAGGTACTAAAAAGTATGGGTTTTTTCATGTAGGTAAATGTCCATACGCTGCAGAAAAGAGAGACATGCATCTTACAAAGTAAAATACGACCAGAGCTCTTCAGATGGGAAAATACATGTCTTTCCAACTTACTATGGGTTTTTTCATTCTTGCACTGAAGTAAATGCAGACATCTGCATATAGTAATCGGAAAATAAATTCATTTAGCTATTTTTCATGCTTCAGGCAACAATACATGTTCCATGTGACCAAGAGCCCCCTCAGTGGAGGCAATTGTTTTGTGACAAATGTCCTTTAAGCTTTTTCTTGATGTGTAGTGTATTGAAAATAAAACCACATCTTTCTCATCTAAGTAGAGAAATGGGAATGGTTGATTACTCTTGTGAATGACTTTGTTATCTTTTTCTAATTTTTTGTCACAGGTTTTTTTTTTAAATTTGGAAGATAATAGTCTGCCAAATGACAAGGAGTGCATAGCAGCTTGAAAAATGTTGCTAAAATTCTTCTCTGATGATTTCATACTGAATTTATGCTTGCAGAGAGAATTTTTGGGTGTGGCAGTTGTATTAAAGAGAATTGATAATGAAGTCTACATTTAAAAGACTCACATCCAAATATTTTTTAACGTCTCACAGTTAATGGAATTGTACAGTCGTGTAACTTGAGTAAGAAAGTGCTACTTCTTTTCCTTAGCACTGGGCACCAGTGACACTCTCCCTGTCTTGGAGACAAATTCATCCCCATTTTTCAAATGTCCCCAACTTGACAGGTGCCCCTTTGAATTCAGTGTAGGTCGCTTGTGCACTTGTAGGCATCTGCAGCATCCCAGGGGACTTCCTGAAGTAAGATCCCTTAAGCAGGGTGACCGGAAATTGGGTGTGATACTGTAGGAGAGGTAACTCACGCAGGGCCTGTCACAGGCATCCATACTGATAGCTCTGCACTTCCCAGTGGGCTCCTTGTCATGCTCACAGACGCAGGGAGGAACAGTGGTATGGTTCTGTAGGTGTTGTTTTGCCTTAAGAAAACCAAATCCTTTATTTAGCTCATCTGCAGGCCATAAGAGGGATGAGGAATTTGAAGGCAGCTCAGGCTGTATTTGGACTGAATCACCCTCTGAAGTACCTCTCTTTCTAAACTGGACATAAAGGGAGATTAGTATTCACCTCTTTTATGTGCTTAAGTTAGGTCACTTGAATCTGAGCTGCAGTCTGTAAATACATTGCTGGCTCAGACCATGAAACTCCCCCCCTCCCCTTACTGTTGCTAGTGAAGTCAACCATGGATACAGTGATGATGACAGACAAGAGCTTTGCTCAGCTTAGTAACTAGCTGGCAGAAAATGTGTTTGCTTGGCAAATATTAGACCTGCTGATGGCCAGCCTGGTGCCACAGCAAAGGCTTCTCCAAAAATCCCATACCATAACCTTGGAATTTCCATACCTGGTGTATGGCTGTAGTAGTGGCCCATGCAGGTCCCCATTGCGGCTTTGCTCTGCGCTCCCAGGCAGCAACCAGCCCTGTGGTAGCTGCAAGCAAGTTGCTGATGTATATCTGATAAATGCTCAGGTGCACACCTGACTGACTTCTGCAAAGCAATTGTGATAATATGTTGATGGTTTCCACATTGCCAGTCAAACATCTAATAAAAGCTGCAGTGTGTTTGGTACTGCTGTTTCTTACCCCACCAATTACAAGGTTGATTCCCAAACTCGGTTACAAAAGTCCTTGCCAGATGGTCTCTTCAGGTAACATATTAAACTGTAAAATCTAGATTGCCTCTGTGGTGCATTGAGTTATAGCTTGGATGGTAAGAATGCATGATGATCTGTAAGAAATAATTTGAGTTCAGAGTGGACCCAAATGTTTGGTAACCTCTGAGTTAGAAGGCTGACTTCTTGTGGCTGTTGTTTGTGTCCTAGTCTAGTTCTTTTGCTTTTTTTTTTCTTTTAAACTTCATCTATGGAAAATTGCTTGCTGGTGACCTAGCTCAAAAAGCCCCCCACAGACTCTGTAAGAAGGGAACGGGGAAGGTAGAATGCTGGCACTGTGAAAGTAATTTGCTTCTGTATGAGCATGAAACCATATTATTATTATTATTGTTTCACTTGTCAGGCAAAACTATTTTTGTTATGTGCTACATCCCTTGACAGCTAATGTTTCCTTCCTCTCAGTTACGTTCAGGGAATTGTTAGAATCAATTAGGTTTCAGTTGAAATCTCCCCAGAAGATACTCCCGTTGCTGAAACTGATAGATAGACGAATGCACAGATAACAAGCTGTGTAGATGCACGGCCACTCCAGACGGAGCAAGTGTAGATTACCTTGGTATGGTTGGAGAGTGAAGGTCAAAGCTGTTGCACTGCATGCTTGTTTGAGCTGGACTACCACTAGTGAGACTGGCATGAAGACTCCAGTATAAATTTAGAAGTAAAATCTCATGTCTACTTATTCTTCTATGTAGTGTCTCTTCTTGCAGTCAAAACAGAACCCATGAACAGCAGTGAGACAACAACAACAACTGGAGATGGATCGCTTGACACTTTTACTGGGTCAGGTAAAGCCATAATAAGATCACCTATTGCTAGATGAGCATTAGTATAGCATTTAATAACCTCCACTAATTAACATTTCACTGCATGGAAACGCTCTTTAAAAACTACGATAAAGTAACATTTTAATACATAATACAAGTAATACATAATAATTATAATTATTGTTGTTATTATTTCCATTATTTAACTGAAAATCTACAGTTGTCATAAACTGTGATCTCAGAAAAGCTTTAACGATGCCTAAGATGATTACTGTATGCAAAAATAGCACAGTAATAATTTCATTCTTGTACTGTAGATTTTTCTCAGTGTTCATGTTTGTGATTTTAGGAAGAAAAAAATGGATTGCATTTGTGACAGCCTTTTGAATTTGTAGAATTTTAAATCTTAAGGATTATATTTCAGTGCTAATTTTTTTTCCCTATGAGCAGTGTGTTAGTTTAAACACTGACAAGATTGCCATAAACTACCTTCTTCCTATGAAAACACAGTCTGTACTTTAAATAATAATAAGTTTCAGTTACTTCTTAAAAAATTCAAACAGCAATTTTAAAGTAAATTCCTATAAATTATTGAAAGATGATGAACTGTGAAAAAGTACAGATAATCTGTCTTCCAATCGTTCAGCTGAATCCCACTAATAAGGAGATGAGGCAGAATAAATTTTCCATCTGAAAGTACCAGTTCAGTGATGGCCTGACTGAAATGTCACTGACGCCAGGAATCACCACTCCTCACTGATACTTTGGGAGACTTAGGTAGTCAAACCCTATTGGGAAATCACAATGTAATGAAAATGCTTTAGAAATTACTTTTCTGTTTCTGGAATTGTTTTGGGGTATTTTTTAGTAAATGCAGATATACTCTGAAGGTGGTTATTTGGAGAAGTGTTTATAACGAATTTAGTTCCTGACAAAAAGGTCTTTTGTGAGATGTAAAGCAAGCTTGCATATACATTTTCTGGTTAGAAAAAACCAAAAACATTCTGCTCATTAAGATTATCCTGAAAGGAACCCTAGCACCTCAAAGTCTTAACAACTCCCATAAAAAAATTAATAGTCTTTGCTGAAAATTAGCTTTAATTTTTCACTCCCTTGTTACTCTATCCTAAAATTGTATTAGCAATGATTACAGATTATAAAATGTCCAACCATATATATGATTTTGTCATTGCTGGTGAAATTTTGTCAGGTTCTGAAATACATTTAAGACATCTGAGTTGGATTCTATGTGTAAAACATGGCTAAGGCTACATTTTCATGAAAGGGTGCCAAAAATTGCAGCCTCCAGTTCAGGTTTAGATAGCTAAGTAACAGTTTGATTTCCCCAGGTGCCACTCACCCGTTAGCTTCCACTAACTTCAAAAGAAGTGTTGAGATCTCTACACTTTGGAGGTTTGGAAACAATTGGTGCCTCCAAAAAAAGGCAGGAATTTGAGCCTTCCACAATAATTTTTGTCTGTTAGCCACCTGCATACTCAAAAGAAACTCAAACCTTATTCTCAGCTTAGACCACAGACTCAAGTATTAAATGGGAATGGCCATTCTCAGAGGTAAATCAATAGTCTGCCTGTCTGGGTGATGTGCAGTCTTCATCATCAGAGCGAGAGGCCGAGCTGCCTTGAAAACATGCTGAGCCTTTCATGGAGAGTAAATCCATTACTTTCACAATTGCTTTTTTACTGGTACCTGCAAATTGGACAATTTGCTTGGCTTGGTTTTCTGGAAGAAGTGCTAGGGAACAATAAAAACTCACCAGAAAAAATATTTCTTTGTCTTTTTTAACCTAACTGGTTGTTTGGGAAGTTTAATGTGTTGCCAAAGACAGTAAATACTCACTAAGTAGAAAGATGTAATTTCAAGCAAACCATCTGCAATAGAAAATAATTCATAACAAAGCCCGACACTGAACAGGGTTTTTTTTCCTAATAATCAGTTACATACGTGTGTTATTCTCAACTGTGATAATGCTGGTACATTCCTGCAGCTTTCAGAGCACCTGTGAGCTCATTTCTTGAGGATGCCTAGGCATACAGGGTTATCGCCTACTCTGTCTCTTACAAGCATGGGTCAGAAGGACTCAAGCATTCTTTGTTGAGTAGGGAAGGATTTAGGTATCTTATTAAATACTTCATGAAATAAGACATGGGTGAAAAGAGAAATCCTTGTGCTGAGACCCATTTGAGAGTCTGCTATACATAAATCCTCTCCTTCAAATATTCTACCCATTAAAATTGATTTCTATGCTCCGAGGGCAGTCAAAACCCATGATGTGTCCTGAAGCTGAGCAGAAGGATGAATCCCAGAATCACAGAATTTTAGGGGTTGGAAGGGACCTCGAGAGGTCATCAGGTCCAACCCCCCTGCCAAAGCAGGTTCCCTAGGACAGATCACACAGGTCGGCGTCCAGATGGGTCTTGAATATCTCCAGAGAAGGAGACTCCACACCCCCCTGGGCAGCCTGTCCCAGGGCTCTGTCACCCTCACTGTGTAAAAGTTCTTCCACATGTTGGTGCGGAACTTCCTGTGCACCAGTTTACAGCCATTGACCCTTGTCCTGTCCCCACAGACCACTGAGAAGAGTCTGGCTATTTCCCCGTGTCCCACACTTGAGATACTTATAAACATTAATAAGATCCCCTCTTACTCTTCTTTTCTCAAGGCTGAACAGACCCAGTTCATTCAGCCTTTCCACGTAGGGATGATGCTCCAGGCCCTTAATCATCTTCGTAGCCCTCCTCTGGACTCTCTCCAGGAGATCCCTGTCCTTTTTATACCAGGGAGCCCAGAACTGGAGACAATACTCCAGGTGGGGCCTGACCAGGGCAGAGTAGATGGGGAGGATCACCTCCTTCGACCTCTGGTCACACTTCGTGATGCATCCCAGGATCCCACTGGCCCTCTTAGCCACCAGGGCACACATGAAACAAGCCCTTCGGGGCATGAAGTGGATGGCTCTGTCCCTAATGACCAGCTGTAACACAGAAAGGGATGATCAGACAGATGGTATGAGGTATAGGGCACGAGACAGACTAGGTTTCACAGGTAACTGTGGTGAAACCCAGCTTTTGACTGCAAAGTCCAAAAAAAAGGCTTATCCATCTCTCGTAGCAGAACAATTGCCACAGTGGCCTTGCCCAGGTCATTGGGTGAGCTTGTGCTCAGGGCTGTGCTGCAGCTCCTCCATCCTGCAGAACTTTCCCTGGGAGAAACCGTGCCTGTGAGCAAGGGCTATCTAGGTGGAGAGTCACATTGAGAGCCCCTCCTCCTCCTCCTCCTCCCATGAATGAGAGTTGGTAATTAGTATCGTAGTACTGGATTTTAAGCTTTGTGGCCCTGCAGCAGCCTCCCATTGGGGTGGGTATTCACAGGATGTGGAGAGCAGGACAGCCTTGAACTGAGCATTTTCATGCTCCACGAATTTGCTGCAGCTGCTGTACTGCAAGTGCATGCATTCTTGTGTTCATATTGCTTACAATGCTGGATTAATTTGGGAACTGTTTAGCATTTGGATGGAGCAGAGAGAGACATTTGAAGTTCTCATCATCCTTTTTACTTAGTATTTATTGCACACAGAAAAGGATACGGAAAACAATTTCTGAAAGTTATAAAGGTGAAGCTAGAATGCTGCTGCTGTATAACCTACATTTGGTTCCCTTGTGTGTAGACATTCTGATTTGTTGTTTAAATGAGATCTTTTTAATCTAACCTCTTTGCGCTGAATTTTCCAGATTTGTAATGAAAAAATACAAAATTCTGGCCTGTGTTGATATACCAAGCCACCTTCATCAGCTGAACTGTTTGGGTATCTGGAATGAGCTGGCTGTCAGCTTCTCATCCCCTCTGTGAATCAGTGTTAGTGGGGTCTGGAATATGCCATTCAGCACCATAGTGAGACTTAAGAAATCAAGGGCCTTATACCTGCCCCAAAGAGCATTCCTCTGGTAAATTCGAGCAGGAAGGATTACAAATAGTTGATTTTTAACAAGAAGAAAAAAAAAATATTTTGTTTTTAATATAAGCAAGTGTTTAGCCCTGCTCATATGAAAGGCTACTTAAAGTGGTACAGTTATAAATACCATAACAACCTGCTTCCACCGTCTCCTCCATTGCCAACAGCTCTCAGAAGCAGGGGTAGGAGGCTATCCAGAAGTGGAAGTTGTTGAAATTTGATAGAATTGCAAATCTGATCTCTGAGATACAGGCATATTCCACCAGGTCTACTCACCTATAGTATTGTCCTATGGTAGGTCTTATACACCCCGTTTCTCAAACATCTCAGGGTCTAAAATGTAGTTCATAAATCAGTGAGACAAGCTACTGGAGAAAGAGTGAAAGGAATGGACTTCTTAGTTTGACAGGTACACAGTTTACCTTGGGGGCACTCACCCCTTTTTCTCTCTTCCCTGCAACTACTAGTATCATCAGGGAAACTGAAGAAAAAAAGAAAAAAAAAAGGAAGTATAAACCAAATTATTTTCTGAATTTGTAAAATAAGGTATATGCAGAAATAGTAGAAAGGAAGGCAGGACAGTTTTTTGCTGAAAAACATTAGGTTTTGATGGCTCCAGTGATTTATCAAGTGAACATTCATTCATTTTCTGTAGTTTATATCAGGTGTGGTGGAGTAATAAATGTGCTTTAACTAAACTGATTAATCAAGTGAGCTGTCATCCAGCAAATGATGAGACAAGAAGTGGAGAAGTACAGGCAAAAAAAGATCGATAAGCTGATAATGGATCACGAAAGTTCCTTGCCCTGACAACCACCAAGGTCACTCTGTTAGCTCTTACTTGTCTTTAGAGAGGTCAGAGGGATACAACAAGGAAGACTAATTGCTCCTCAAGCCTTAAATAACTGAGAATTTTCGAGTTCTATGGACTGACTGTGTTGGTATGTACAGCTATAGGTTCCTCTAGCATGGGGAATGCATCTAGCAGATCACTCTGCAGATGGAGCATAAACCACAAAAAAATCCACACAAAATTAAATTCAGCAGACATCTGTCACAGGCAAACACTCAATGTCTTTTGAATCAGCAACTCTTATACCTGCCTACCTATGAAATCTGGTGGCACATGTTAAAAAAAGTTATTATCCAATTTTTATTTTCAAGCCATACTCAGCTGCACATTTAAAAAAGAAACTAATTGTTTTCTTCTACTGTATTTTCCTTTTAAGTCCTACATGCTCTAAATGCATTTAAACCAGCTTTAAAAAGATGAAGTTCAGCATATGTTCAAAGCAATAGACGTTAATTAGGCCTGGATGTAGAAATACATCATGTTTCATAAAATAGTTAGGAACCTAAACCTATTTGTCACTTCTATAATTCTGAAAGTTCATTTCTACTACCATTACGAACAGCTCAGGAAGAGGGTACACTTTGAAGTACAACTATGATTGATTAGACTAAAGAAATTCCAGTGCTTCATTGTGTACTACTTTAATCTTTCAAAAAGTGAATGAACAGCAGATGGCCTAATAAAGACACTCTGTATGTTTGCCCAGTATGGATTTGCTCTGAAGGGATTGGTTCAACACTTCAGAGTACATATATTTGGAATACATCTGTCTTAGTCAAGACAGATGGCTAAAGGAAAGAGAAACTTCCAAACACTTGGAATTAATCCAGTGTGAGCACCGCTTCTGAATGAAATTTTAATGGGATGTGACTATTGTTCTGTTAGCTTTCCTGGAAGAATGCAGCTGTGAATAGTATAGACATACGCAATTTTGATGGCTACTAACCAGGACTGTTTACGCTTACTTTGGGAATAAAAACATTGTTGTTAGTGGCTGTGTTCTAGTCTGCCTGTTAAGGAATGGTATGTGTTTTCTAGTAGTCAGTCTGGTTTCTTTCCATCACCTGAAATGACTACAATTAACCTCACTTATATAAAACCTATTTTTCCTACCCAGTATCAATATTAAGCCTGTTAGTGCAAGACCTTAAAAGTACGTGTGTGTTATTTCCATCCTGTGCAATGCTGGATGTTAAATCACAAGATTCTTTTTAACTACTGATTTTAATACAACTTGCAAATCTGAAAGATCTGTGGTGTGTGGATCAGATTAGCTATGAAATGGCCTCTGCAATATATTCAGAAACATGTCAGTCAAGCTGAAAAAGCATGACATACCCATACCAGCTAGAGACTTCTACACAACGATGAATGGGTTTGGAGTTTTCTAATTTTTCCATTAAGATGTTGTTGCAGTTCAGGTGACACCTACTTGATTGAAAAGATGTCCACTTCAATAAGCTTCTCCACTAATGTCACTGCATTAGTATTCGGACTGTTGGGCAGTGTTGGTCTCCTGATGTTTCTGACTGCTCTACTCTTGTTTTCTGTTTTGCAGTAATAACAAGTAGTGGCTACAGCCCAAGATCAGCGCACCAGTACTCTCCGCAGATCTATCCCTCCAAGTTAGTGTCTGCACCTCTTTCAGACTTTTAACAGGGAATTGACCTTGGCTGTAGGCAGTTCTGTGGTTTGTTGCAAACAAGTGTTCATCAGCAGAAGAAACAGAGAGAAAGGAAAATATCTAAGCCTCAGTGATGACTCCATAATAGCTCTCTCTCCAATTTTTTTTCCCCTCACATGGCTGCAGAGTAAGAACCCGCTCCGTGCAGTATGGTATTGCTGCACAAGAAATACACATGAATATCTGCACACAGCAGAAGGGAAAAAACCAGACTGTTACGTTCTAGGGCATCAGGATCGTAACAGTGCTGGCAATGTATACAGACATATTTTGAAGAAGACAGTTTATATTTAGAAATCACAATTGCAAGTGCAAGATGCGTACCCTGCTGCAGACCCTCCCAGCACCAGTGTTGCCAAATGCTTCCAAACATTCCTCAGTCACAAAACACCCTTTCCTCCTCTTTCTCTGGTATCATAAGATTTAAAATCAAATAAATTGGATTAGCTTTTGATCTCTTTTTTTTTCCTTTCTTTCTTATTTTTAGGCATTGTTAGGAATAGATTTTTTTTTTTCTTTTTTTTGAGGAAAACAGACTCTTGGGCCATGACATCCCAGAAGTGGGAACTTTAGGAGAAAGCACCAAATATGTTACATGAAACTGCTGCAGTTGGGAGTCTGTTACTTTGCTTGTCCTACCACCGGCAGTTGTGTGCAAGCGTGCTTTATTCTAGCGTGCCATCTGTTTGTTCCCATGTATTTCATACAGCTACCTCTGTGACTTTGATACAGAGAAAACATTGAAACTGTAGCTGATTAGGCTTTTTCCAGTTTCTTTAACAAATTTGGATTCATATCATGATAGCCAGTGTTTATTGATACAGAAGGTAGGTGCCTGCAGTAAGAACAGTCCACATTACTCCAATTAAAACAGGTTTTGGCAAACTGTATCTGATACTTTTGGCTAAGTGCATTACAAGTTTTAATAGAATTTTTAATCTACTGTAATAATTTATTGGCATCTAAATTAATGAGTAATCCTTTTCTGATAGTAACTCCTGCCAACTATACTGAACTAATTAGAAAGAAAAAATAAAAAAAAGAGAATCTGAAATTTAGTCATGGCTTTTAATGGTCAGGTTTCAGTTAGCGTAATTCTGCAGAGAGTGTTTATTCAACTTTTGGTCCATAAAGTCTTATTTGACTTACAAACAATCCAAGACAAATGTTTCTCTGTATGTTTTTGCAACTCTGGAGGGCAAAAATTTTAAACTTGATTTTATTCAATCTCTCCATAAAACCCCAGTATTTATAAATAAAAGACCACTTTTATTTTCCATTCTATTTTCCTAGCCCATATTTTCCAAATGTTTAAAGCCCATCTGGTTGCCAAAGTATTGCCGTCAATATTTTTCATGCCTCTCAATCCATCTCCCATCGGAGCCAGAGGCTAGATGTCTGTTGAGGCAGAACCTTACACAGAGGACGGCTGCGTGTTGTAGGTTTGATGTTCACCTCTGTATTTCCTTTATTCTTCTATTCCACTTTTCTCTTCACTGGATTAAAAAAGCATGAGGGCTTTTCTGATTTAAGTAGGTTAATCTTGGCTCAGAGAGGTCAAATCCATATGAAGCTGTATAGCGGTGCCACATTCCATCTAGAGCTGGGCAGAGTAGCTTGAGAATTAAATTGTAGTGATGGGAAAACACAGAATATTCACCATGTCCCAGGGACTGTGAGCCGAAGTGTTTTTCAGCTCATTTCAGTGGGTGATGGAACAAATCCCAGAAGAGGAACAGTTGGTAGAATAATGAAGTTTGGCAGAATAAAGATGCCTTTGGATATCTTTAAATTTTTTTCTTTACTTTATTGCTTGAATCAATATACAAAGTATTTATTGCCACAGTAATGCTATTTTTCCTGATATTTAGGCCCTATCCACACATTCTTTCTACACCAGCAGCTCAAACAATGTCTGCCTATGCCGGACAGACCCAGTATTCAGGCATGCAGCAACCAGCGGTCTATACAGCCTACTCACAGACGGGACAGCCCTACAGCTTACCCACTTACGGTATTTGGCCTCTTATTACTTCACCTTACGTAGAAGTAAGAGCAATGCTAACGTGAATGTTTTTTGATATTTTTAAAATTTTTTTATGTTTTCTTCCCAACTGTAAGAAAATATTTTAAAGAATCAGTTGAAAATTAATTTCTTATACAGATTTGGGTGTAATGTTGCCAGGCATCAAGACGGAAAGTGGGCTCTCGCAGACCCAATCACCACTGCAGAGCGGGTGCCTCAGTTACAGCCCAGGGTTTTCCACCCCACAGCCAGGCCAAACACCCTACTCTTACCAGATGCCAGGTGAGTAGCCACTGCCGTCAGGGCTCGTCCCGTCCCAGTGCTGCCAACGGCAATAGGTTTTCCATTCATTTTTGTGAACTCCGGCAAGTGCACTTATCATTGGCAGCTACTTTTAGCTCTAAAATTTGAAGCTAAGTTGTTTGGGTTTTTTCCAGAACCTATATGCATCTATGCATTTATTTTGGGCTCCTGTTAATTTAGATCTGATCGTGCAATGAAGTCCCTATTTCCACCTTCGTGTTTTTATGGGGTGAAATGACATGGCAGGACCAGAAGCGTTTGTTGAATTTATTAGCAAACACAACTTACTTTTCCTTGTTTCCATGTTTCTGAGTATGATGTAATTTGATACTCGTCTCTCTTTGAACTAACATAATTTGTTAGAATTCCTCCTTAAATAATATTTATTCTTTTGTTGTTTATCCATTATTAATTCACTTATTACCCTGTGATCATTGATAAGCTGTTTAATTTGCATAACTTTAAAGCTTCTTATACAACGGTTTATCTTTTAAATATTAAAAACTACAATATGAATCATCTGACTTCTGTTGTAAACAAGGACATACCTAATTACAGATCAATTAAAACCACGTGGATCATTAAAAAATTAGTTGAAAAATTTTCTTCTCTCATAAATGAACATGCACTAAAGCATCAGAATTTAGGAATGAAGGCAAAAGAAAAAAGCAGTATTTGAGGAGAGGTGAGGCACTGCAATAAATTAAAAAATGCTTTCTCCATCAATGTGATGCCAGTATCTTCCCCATATGGTGTGAAGAGAAATGTACGTCTGTATGCATGGAAGTAGCATTTCATCTCTTTTAAGGTTTCATTACCACGTCGTACAGTTTAAACAGAAAATGAAAGTTGTTTGTTCTTCTGATTCGTCCATATCTTAACATGGAAACATGTATTTAGAATTTTCACAAGAAATTTCTCATGGTTAATTGTATTTTTCTAATTTTAGGTTCTAGTTTTACACCATCGTCCACTATTTATGCAAACAATTCTGTTTCAAATTCTACAAACTTCAGTAGTTCACAACAGGTATGAGTATTAACATTTTTGTTCATCAGTTACAAAAGGATTTATATAGCTCCAGTGATAGCATGCTATTTTGATTTTGATCTGTTCTGTTGAGTTAGATTCACTGTGGTTCAATGCTGTTTTCTGTGGGTTCAATGCTATTTTCTGTGGAAAGCAGTCAAAATCCTAGTAGAAGCCTAGTTGCATCATTTGGCACTTAAATGCTGCAACAACCTCCCTATAGTCTTTTAGTAAATATCCTTAAATTTTAGAAATATTAAATATCCTTAAAAAAATAGCTAAACTAAACACCCAAAACTCTTGCAGAAGTCGTATGATTGCACACTTAGAAATAATTAATGGAAAAATCACTCATTATTCCACTTAATTAAGTACTCTGCTGCATTTGCTGTTTTAGGATTATCCATCATACACAGCTTTTGGCCAAAATCAATATGCACAGTATTACTCAGCATCAACGTATGGTGCATATATGACCTCAAACAACACGGCTGATGGCACTTCATCATCATCAACCTACCAGTTACAGGACTCTCTCCCTGGCCTGACTAGTCAACCAGGTACAGATCTACATTCAGGTGAAAATAATTTTTGTATTTTATTCTGTACTTGCATTAAGACAAGATTTCCATACCTAGCTTGTTTGAATACTGACGTTTTAAGATCATGCCTTTGAGAAAACTTTATCATGCAAACCAGCCAAAATAAAGTCGATGGGGTTTTTTTAGTTTAGTTAGGAAACCTGTCGAGTTTGTTTGTTAGTTAAATAAATATCTTCACAGACTGAGATGGTTGTCTGCCATAGAAGGTCTGAAAAAAGTTACAGCAGTCTGGTAGGCATCTGTTAGTGCTGACATCAGCCATATGGTAACAAACATTTTGAAATAAAAATTGAATGAGCTCTCCTCTTACTGACAGTGGAACAATCCCATACCCACCTATATGTTCCGAAGTATTGCTGTAAAGAATTTAAAATGAGATACTGGTGTTCATTTAAATACTCCCCAGTCACGTTAGCAAGACTACACGGGGTTTATTCAAATACACGCAAGCCGTGTTTGCTGATTCACAAGCCTGGGTAACTAAGAATAGAGCAGTCAGTTATTAGCACAAGTCTCTTTTTTAGAAAATAGCATGGAAGTGGTTGAAGTTGCAAAAAGGACGCTCTCGGGAGACACGAGGAGACTGACTTTGCCTGCCCAACTCTGCCCTCTCGTGCACATCCACCACAAGACAGTGTTTTGTTCACACGGGTCTGTTCTTGGGGCACTGCAGCTCGATAATGGCAGCTCTTCAATTTTTCTTATTATCGTTATAACCCAGTTCACAGTCATTTTTCAGCTCCACTCTGTGCGTTCTGCAAACACGAATATTAACAAAGATTTCTTTCTTCTTTATTCTTTTTCGTGCTACGTTTCAAAGCTCCTGAACACCACACCACTTTATTTTCTCCCATTTAACATATAAATGGGACTAAAGTAAAGAAAAGTTAAAACTATGTATTTGAAATGATGGATAGTATAGTGCAATGCTATTAGGGTCTTGGTAGGCTAGTTTAGGAATTCACAGCCACACTCAGAAGAGTGTGGTATCTTTACTGGATGAACAGAGCCTGATTATTCATGTTTGCTTGTCTGTATTGTTTCTGTCATACAGGAAGTTCTTTAGGATGTAGTTCAGTATTGTGTCATGATACTCATAACCTAAGGCATTACGTAGCATCTAAGGGAGAGGTTATTGATTGGCAGCTGCCTGGCTCAGTGTTGCTAGAACAGTTTCTTCCAGGGTCCCTGGCATCACTCAGCAGCGGGGGCAGTGCCTGCCTCACCCACAGACTCTGAGCACTTACAGAAAGACTAGCAAACTGGGGTTTGGGTTAGGCTCTGAATAGAGAGGAAATGGGCTTTAATCACAATATCAACTCATTTCATAAATCTTCCCCATTCTCATCCTAACAACTGCAACATCTCTCTGAAAAGTACAATAGAAAAACTGGAGTTGTGTAATAATGATCGTGTACAAAGGAGGGGAAACACTGTGTAGAAAAGCATAAGCAAGGCCTCATACTTCATGCAAGCTGCTTAAATTTACTAAAAACGTTGGAATTTTAATTGCAAGCATTGAAATTTTTCCTTGCCAGCTGTTTTCCTCAGGCTGATTTTTAAAGTTAATGTGTGTGTGCATGTGCTGAAACATGCCCACATGTGTGTACATGCATGTTTGTGATGCGGTATGGAAGGGACATAGGGAGATACACGTTCCCTTGGATTTTGATGAAAGTATAAAAAATCACTCAGTAGTCTTTGAATACAAATTTAGGAAGAAAAAGCTAGGAGGTAACTTGAAATCAAATGAAATTTCAACAGTTGCATCATATCCCTAGGTGCACAGATCATAGGTGCACAGATCATAGGTGTTTTAAATGAGTGTGAAGAGTTCTCACAGCTGATGTTCTGGTGATTTGGCATGTTCAGTGTATTTGTTTCTTTGTTATTTCTCTGTATTTTTATTTGAGAAAATCAGGCAGTGCTTCCCGTGTTGTATCTCCCTTGTGTATCTGTTTTTCCTATGAATTCTGTATAAATTGATTGTGTATGACAAACTCCCTGATATTGAATAGCATTGAGAAAACAAAGGAATCTTTGTTGGACAGGTTGGAAAAACACTGAAGGCTTCACATCTATGAAACACTAAGGATGTTTCTTGTTTGTGGGTTGTTAAAGCACATGAATTTGTTTTCCTGTTAAGCAGGCTGTGCCATCTGAACTTAGAAATCTGCCCACGCACTCCTTATTTCTGTGAAGTGCTGCACTGATCATGCGACCCTCTGCTGAGAGTGCAACACCCACTGTGCGAATACATGACATGCCTCTGGCCTTCTGTGCCACTGTAAAAATAAATCTCCGTCAGGGAGGTGCAGAGCCTTGGAGATCACTTCAGATGCAGTAGGCCGTGCTGCAGAGCTTCTGCACTCACCATGTTCACGGGCTGTCTGACGGGCCTTTATAGCCCCGTCCTTAAGACTGACTCACTCCAACTAAAACCTACAATTCAACACAGCAAGGCACTTCACTTGTGTGCAGTCTCTGCTAGCTATTAATTCACATAACTAATCAAAGCCTCTAGTACTCTCCACACACACACACAGACACAGAGAGGATTTCTTGTTTTCATAATAAAGCCCCACCAGATCAAGAGTTAATATCAGTTACAACTTTATTTATTGACCAAGTATAAGAAAATGAGATTAAAATTGAAACAGACTTTACTCTTTGTGCTACTCGTAACAAGCAGTAACACACCACAAGTCAGGAAAGAAAGAGTCTCGTAATGCCATCTTCTGGCTGGTCTTTCTGCTAAGAACATGTAACAAAAGTCAATCCATAAAGCGAGGCAATCGGGAGTTCATTCGTCCCACATCTGCATAAGACTCAGGTCCTTACCCTTCCCATGGACTTCTCGGTGTTTGAGCTGTGCCTGCCTTGCATTAAGATTGTTCCAAATGCATTTGTCAACACAGGGTATCTGTGAAACAAAGACCTGTGTGCTCCACGGGCACTTCACCTTGTATCAGGACATGTCAGGAGAACCCTTCAGGGATTCTGCCTCAGGAGAGATATACATTTGAGTGTATTCAATGAGTGCCTGAGTAGATTTAATCCAGGGTGGATAAAATTCTAGCGGAGGAAATAGGTCTGTAGAGAGCCTAGGTAAAAGCTTCATGTTTAGGCACCTCACGTTCGTATGTCTGGGGTCAGGCAAAGTGGTATCGTAGGTTATTAGCTCCAGTCTGGCTACTGCAGCACAACTTGGTCTCTCTTAATTTTGTGAATTCAGTGGTAATTGTGGGTGACAGAGAAGTCACCCTTTCGGCTTCACTAGGAGATGGCATTATAAAAAACAGCACCAAAGTCTATATGCAGACTATGCTCACACCTCTTTTCTCCTGGTTAGGTGGCACAACTGTGTTTTGACAGGGAGAGGTGGATGTTCACATCGAAATAGAGGTGGGAAACAATGTTCTGAATGTGAAAGAATGCCTCCTTTTGTAACAGTGGTGCTGTAGCTCCCTGTCATCGAACTAGTGCTGCTGCAAGGTCTCCACAGCATAGAGGACATGAACCAGTGCATGAGTATGCGTATGAACATGGGTGACAAAGTGGTTGTTCCATGTTCTGGTTTTTGACATTTTCCTTGTGATTTATTGGATCTCTGATGCTGCTCACAGTTCCAGTGCGAGAAGGCTATGAGTTACATTTATTAGGTGTGTGTTGAATATTGGAGAAGCTAAAAAATTTCAAACATTGTAATAGCAATTACTGTCTAATATGAGCAGCAGTAGGAACTCTTCATAAGGTTTTTGGTAGTCTTTGGTACTAGAATTTCTCACATTCTTTTATCTTACATGGCTGAATTTTAAATGAGTTTTCCTTCTATCATGATTGACCTCGTTTCTAAAGCATATGGAGGATAAGAAAATGCAGTTGCTTCTTTAGGCTTCTGTTGGTACAAAATAAATCGGGCAATTAAACCTACAGTTGTTGAAAAAACCATGCACTACTGACTTCTGCAGTTTTAAAATAGATGCATACCTTGCGTTCAAGTAAGGGACAGCTGCTCATTCTGATTTAGAGATTACAGTAATGAAATAAAGTTGGACTTAAATATCTAGAACTTAGAAGGTACGGTGATAAGTCGCAGTACCTATTAATGGATAATTAAGCAATCATGTACAGCGTTGCCCAAACAGAAGCCGGGCAACTGCTAATGGCTAATGCTAAATGAAAACTGAAGTTAGTTACTTCATTCATTGCCTACTTTCAGAGATTTAGAACGGGGCTTTTTAATATATTTTATTTTTGGTCGATTAGAGTAAACAGAGTCATTGAGAACAGATGTTTTAATACATTACTGCAGAAATGAGTCTTGGTTTTGTTGTAAAATGTTGAAATTTATAAATATGAAGACTTCTGTGGTAAGAATCTAAACATTTATCTTCACTTAGTTAATTTTTTGCCTTTTCATTTCTGGGGTTTTGGGTTGGGATATTTTTTCCACACTGTCAGAAAAATCTAGGAAATCATATTTTCGTACAGAGCTCTTGCACTCTTGGAACTGCTTTTGAAGCCAGTGTAGGCTTTTGCTGCACAAGAATCCTGTTTATGAAACATCTTTTTTGTACATTTTGTACACTTAGCAAAGTGTACTTTGCTGTTCTACTTAGGGAGAAAGAGTGAAGATAATGTGACCTTATTGATCGCTCCACTACCCGCAGTGCCCTTACTGACATCAACACCATGCTGGGAATAGAAATGATTAGTCAACAAGAACTCTCTCCGTTCTGTAGGCACAAAGTGAAAACAGCATGAGAACATTATTCATTAGCTATTATTATTGCTACTCAATTTTCCTGTCATTTCTTGGCAAATGAGGGTTTTAGCTGAAAGAGGAAGTACTATGGAATGCATGTTATATGCATGTATCCAAATTAGGGCAGACCTACCCAAAATTATATCTGGAATAAAGTATGAAATTACAGTTGTAAAAATCTCTTAGCTGCTACCTGAAAATTTGGCTCTGCTCTGCACCAGCAGAGAAGCACATTGCTTTTGCAACATTGAACTACTTGTCATCTAGTTTGAGAAAAATGTGGTAGCATCTTCCAGGTGATAGCAGAATAATTTGAGTACTTTGCCAGGAAGTCAGAGAGAGACACTTGATTTCCTCCTGTTGTATGGAGGATTCATCTCCTACCAATTAGGGGCATAGGGATGTGGATTCTCAGCCATGAAAAATACGTCTTTATACTTCATATATGTCAGTCATTCAGTCAAATAAACCAGTGTGCCCTAGAGAAGGCAGTGTGACCTAGATATATCCTTCTCCAGGTAATTGTCCATTCAGTTCAGGAACCAACTTTCTTCTTGTTCTCCCTTTTCCTTGAATCTTTAATTCTTTCCTCACAATGTCCAGAGCTGCCATTCAGGAATGTGACATTATGAGTTTACATCATATTCTTCCAAGAACTACAACAGTATTTTTCCAGTCAAGATATATAAATATATCTTCCCGGTGTATTTATTTTTATAATCTTCTGTATGTGGTTCACTGTAAGGTATAAATAAATTATGGAAGAAATAAAGAATTTAACTATTGTGTTACATTATGCACAGATTCTTAATTGAGACTGCAGTCTATTTTTTCTTCTTCTAGCCTGCTAGACTAGAATTGTTTTCTTTGTTGTGGAGGGGGAATGAGGTGAATGACTCAGAGAAGATCACAGAAACATTCAATCATTTGCATTGGAAGGGACCTCTGTGAGTCTTGTGGTCCAACCTACTTGTGGACAAGTCAATTTAGATCATGTTGCTGAGGGCTGTGATCAATTGAGTTTTGAGTATCTCCAAAGGCAGAGAATGCACAGCCTCTCTGGGGGCACCTGGGCACCACGGCCTGACCACTCTCAAAGTGAAGGATTTTTAAGTTACATCTAACAGGTATAGCCCTTGCTGTGATTTCTGTTGTTTCTTGTCCTTTCTCTGTATACCTCTGTGAAGAGTCACTCAGCCTTTCCTCATATGTGCTCCACTACTTCACTGTCTTGGTGGCCCTCACCTGGACCAGCTCCAGTTTGTCAGGATCTCTCTTGTTTTATGGGGACCCAAAATTAGACATTTTTCCAGATGTGCTCTTGCAAGTTCAGAACAGAGCAGAAAAATCACTCCTCTTGATCTGTTAGCCACTTCCTCTGTTGCCTGGTGGACCTTAGTGACCACAATGATGCTCCTTTGTAAAAATGAACAGTGTTCAGATTCCAGCTCAAAATCAGATGTATCAAAGATCATTCCTGGGAAATGTTTGTACTCAGTGTTAATTTATTCTGCAAGTGTACCGTCATGAGCATGTTTAACAAGTATTACTGAACTGGCCCAGAAACACACAATTAAATGTAGCACAGAGACTCCCTTGAATCAAACTCTGTAGTAGATGTCAGATTCAGGCTGTATCCTTTCCTTTTTTTAAGGAAGAAAGATCAGATTGTTAATAGGATAGATGGTGAAGGAGGATTTATGTCATTTAGCACTTGGGAACCTAGCCAAAGGGGCGCTGAAGGTACAGTGATATGAAGAAAAGGGTATTTTCTGTTTACTGATGTCTGGCATAAAAATGCTTTATAAAGTGTCTTCAGTCTGTCTGTCTTATTCAGCTGCTGGTTTGTGATCACCTCTAAAGCCCTTTGTTACCAGCAGAGGCAAAGTAGTTCAAAAGGGTAAGTCAGGGATAAGCCTCAGTGTCAACAGCAACTATGCCATGCCAGACCAGAGGTCCTTCTGACACCTCTCTGACAGTAGGCAATAGCTGATACTTAGAGAGAGCCAGTCAGAATGCAGGTATGACTTCACTGTCTTTCTGGTAGTAACTGGAATACTGAGTAAGGTGAAAAAAAAGTAACTCTACTAAAGAGCAGGTGACATGGGAGGAAGAGATGAAGCAGGAAGATGACTGGCTTTTCTGGACCAGGGCTGAGTGCCAGAGTAAAAGTAATGTAGTAATGGTAAAAGTAATGCAGAACTTGGAGATAAGTCCAGCTGAACTCCAAATGGGAAATTCATTACTTTAACTTTTACTTTTTTGGGGATGTTGTTGGATGAGAAGCTCAACGTGAGCCAGCAATGTGTGCTTAAAGCCCAGAAAGCCAACTGTATCCTGGGCTGCATCAAAAGAGGGATGACCAACAGGTCAAGGGAAGGGATTCTGCCCCTTGCTCTGGTGAGACCCCACCTGGAGTACTGCATCCAGCTCTGGGAGCACCAGCACAAGAACACTGAGCTGCTGGAGCAAGTCCAGAGGAGGGCCATGAAGATGATCAGAGGGCTGGAGCACCTCTCGTATGAAGACAGGCTGAGAGAGTTGGGCTTGTTCAGCCTGGAGAAGAGAAGGCTTCAGGGAGACCTTACAGTGGCCTTCCAGTAGCTAAAAGGGCCTACGGGAAAGACAGAGGAACTGTTTAAAAGGGCAGGTAGTGATAGGACAAGGTTTTAAACTAGAAGAGGGTAGATTTAAGTTAGATATAAGGAAAAAAATTCTTCACTCTGAGGGTGGAGAGGCCCTGGCACAGGTTGCCCAGAGAGGCTGTGGCTGCCCCTTCCCTGGCAGGGTCCAAGGCCAGGTTGGACGGGGCTTTGTTTAGGCAACCTGGTGTGGTGGAAGGTGTCCCTCCCCATGGCAGGGCGGTGGAACTAGATGGTCTTTGATGTCCCTTCCAACCCAAACCAGTCTGTAATTCTATGAACTAAAAGACTTCTCATGGTTTGTGGAGTCATGATTGTGACTTTTAAAATACATCTTCCTTGGATATATCAATATTTTGCATGTGCTCATATGTACTTGTATGTATTTATATGTCTGCATATGTGTCTTTTTAATCTTTCTCTTACTCTGCTAGGGTTTATAATGTTTTCTTGGTAAAGTCAAAAGGTGTGGCATCTGCAAATTCCATCTATGTAAGATAAACCATGTTATCACTCATTTTATATAACTCTTTAGGTGCATCTTCTGGTTCAGTTTGCATACAGACATTCTCATTTCTATGAGGGAAAAAAAAAAATTATTATTTAAAAATCCAGCACTAATTTTGACTTTACAGGGGAGTTTGACACAGTGCAGAGCCCTTCCACGCCAATCAAAGATCTTGATGAGAGAACATGTAGGAGTTCTGGGTCAAAGTCTCGGGGTAGAGGGCGGAAGAATAATCCATCACCCCCACCAGACAGTGACTTGGAGGTATGCCTGTGATAATTGATGAATGGTGATGTGGAGGTTTCTTCTGATGAAATGTAAATTTTGAAAACTACAGCTGTGGAAATAGCTTGAGGCATTTTAGAAGACATGATGGACTCGGTCTCACTAACTGAAGATAACAGATATTAGTTGCTGTTTTAACATACACGTACAGTGAGACATTTCTGTTCTTCAACAGTGTTAAGCAGAAAAGCAAATGTGGTTCAGCCTTGCACTTTTTTAGCTCTAAGATTGTTTGTCTTTCAGTTTTCCATCCAGTAGAACCACAAAACTATGAGACATTTCTGTATTCAGAATTGTCATGTTTTCTTTTAGTTTATCAAATGGGAAACCTCAAATAATTTTGCTCAGTTCTATTACATGTATTTGTGCAAGTGGTACAAATACCCAGGCTCACCTGGCCATGGCCTTTCAGAAACATGCACAGGTTTGTCCTTGTGCTTGTAAGTAATGTCAGAGAGGCAGCTTACATCAATGAAGTTATGGCTGCACTTAAGCATGTGCAAGATCAGTGCCTTAGTGAAGCAATCTATCTGCCTAATATATGGGGTGATGATTTAAAACACAGGTGACCTCTTAGCAGCGGAGTAATTATAGTCTTATTACTCCTGTGTTAGCAGTGTGCTGCCTTACAGTGACAGGAGGAGGAGGAGGAGGAGGAGGAGGAAGCGGGGTGCCTCTGTGTCTGTGTGACACACTCCAGCTCCGTCATCAGGGGAACGTGCTGCCTGTCAGTGCGGTGTGTCCCCTGCAGCCACCAGAACAGCGCTGGGAGTGAGCAGCCCTGGCCAGCACTGCTGCTCTGCCTTCACTGACCAGCTCTGGGCACAGCAGAGGGCAAGCCTCCTGCTGGGACCTGGTCGGCCACACAGCTGCTCCTGCGTGGCAGGGTGGGCTGCAGTGCTAGGCACTGAATGTAAATGCCATTGCTTTTATACAGATGCTTACACGTTGGAGGTTTTTTTGCTTTCCAAAGGATTTAACTTTTCCAGTGAAAAGACTCTGTGACTTCTTGCTTTTCATTTTTCCTGTCACTTTTTAGTTTACCAGCGAAAATTAATCCCTTACCAATATAAGGAGTTTCTTTCCCTTTTTTGGAGTTAGAATAACCCATTTTATCCTACAATATTATCTAAATCCTGTATGACATTATATGTGGCATAGAGCACTGTTACCCAAGATTTAATTTTAGCTATAGAGAAGAAATAAAGAACCTTGAATCAATAAGACTTTGAGAGAACTACCTGAGAGTACTGCTTATGCTTAAGTTAACAGTTATGTTTGACCCCTATCATGTTTCTGAAATCTGTGTTACACAGCTTTTTGGAAAGCTTTTTAGAGGACAAATAAGAAATGGTTGAAGAGTTTACAAGTTCCTCTTCTTCTGCCTTTTTACCATGCATCATACACTGTTCTCACTGATACTCAGAGAAAACCTTGTCAGTTAAGTGACTGGCTAAATTTTAGGACTCAGGTGACTTTTAGGGCCCCTGGGTGGGATGGTGGTGGGACTTTGATGTAACTTGCTTAATAATATTATCCCCGTTTCTGTTTTCAGCGTGTATTTGTTTGGGATTTGGATGAAACAATCATAGTCTTTCATTCGCTGCTTACAGGATCCTATGCACAGAAGTATGGCAAGGTATGTGAGCCCTGAATTTTGCGTCGATTCTCTGTATCAGAGCTACCTGGCCTGCACATGAACGTGTTTTTCACCTACGGCGCTCATCATGGCTTAGGTGAAGGTAGAAGGGAGAGTGTAGAGTAAACCCTACTTTCAGAGGTTTTAATGTGAAAAATTTAAGGAGAGAAATGAGAGACAGACCCTAAGCACAGTATGTGAAACAGGGCTGAAACAGATGCTGCAAATGAGGGAAGAGTTTATAGAGAAGCAAGGATGAGTTCCCGAGGTGCACTGGAAGAGGCGTAGCAGAGAGATAACAGAGGTAATGGGCAAATGCAAGTAACTGACTATTTGGATGCGTAGAGGAAGAAATAAGAAATAAACTGGAGGAATGGGTGAATTTACAGGGAAATTGATGAATCAGAATGAGCAAGTAATAAACAGACCAGTTTCAACACCAACTGCAAATGTTCTTCTTTGACTCCCCAGCTTTTCCATTGAATCTTAGGTTCCCTTGGCTGACTCTGGGATGAGTAATGCCAGGGAGTGAATCCCTTTCCCAAACAGATAGTTGTAACTCATCCTCTCCCCTCCAATGAGATCCAAAAGCAGTTCAGGCCATGGATAAGCAAGGAGGAGAGCAGAGGGAGGCAAACAAAGCCTGAGGGAGCAGAGGCTCCCATGCTGAGTCAGCAGCCCCAGCTGGGCTGAAGGTGGGAGCCCAGGGCATGGCCTCTGGGGCAAAGGCAGAAGGGATGGGTGGGAACACCAGGAGGAGCAGCAGGAACAGATTGCTGGGAGGGGTAGAGATAAAAGCCTGGGTAAAACAAAAATAGGGCAAGTGTATGGAAGGAAGAAAATGGGCAAAGGGAATGTTTCTGTGTACATAGGTTGATTTCTAGGTGTTGTGCCATTCAAATGAAATTAATAGAAAGGTATTTCTTTGTAAGAACATAACCATGTCCATCCCATGTCAGATGGAGGGCTTGTAAAGCCTGTTTCCTTCCTCTTTATCCCAGCCGGAATCAGATGTTTAAGAAAAGGATGTGAGTAACATAGAATATGCTATCCAGACCCACCTCCCCAGCCAGTGGGTTAGAAATGTCCTAAACCAGAACCTGTGGATTATTATAAGCACAGATGGGCCAGTCTTGATTGTTTTGCAGCAGGCTTTTGTGGTTATTAAAAGAGAAAGTCACGAGGAAAGCTCACAGGCACAGACAAAAATCTGAATTTCTGGAATGCAAAGATAAGGGTAGTTACTCATGGCTTGTACAAAACAGCCTTGCTTGTTTTGCAGCTTCACAGTGCCAAATCAGCACACATTTCAGTACTCTGTCAAAAACACCTTTTCTCCTGTTTTTCAAGCAGTGTAACAACAGTTACTTTGTCAGAACCGTTTCTAACTTATACTTAACAAAACAAGAGAAAAACAGAGCAAAACAAGAACATTTATATCATTTAGAGTGCAGCCCATGCCACAAAACGTGTTGAATTGCCCCAGTAATGCAGTCATTCCTTTCATCCCCTTTTTGACTGTGCCTTTAGGGTGTTTACATCTCCTGTGCCATCTCATATAATACATGAGTAAAGTCTTAGTCAACTTTAATGCAAAGTTTTAAAAATCAGAGCAAATCTTGTAGCTCACAAAGATCTATGGAAACCTTTGAAAACTGTTTTAGATACAGGAACAGAAATGTTCCCTCTTGGTTCCCCATTTTTTCTGAGTAGGGATACTTGAAAAAAAACCAGTACCACAGTTCTTTATGAATACATCTGCTGCTCCAATTGACTCTCCATAAAAAGTCCTTAGGTGACTCTCCATAAAAAGTCCTTAGAAATAGTAATGGCGTATTATCAGCCGCTACTACTGACAGCAGATAAAGTTGGCTTGTATAAACCAAGAGTATCTTAAGGACAAGTGAAATTAATGCCGTTATACTGCTGAGATCAGCACCAGTAAACAAATGTCATGAACAACATGAAGTAAAAGGAGAGAAATTCTTAAGTAAAATCCCCTTCTTTCTTTATTTCTTTCTTCTTTTTAAACTTTTTTCTTCTTTTTTTCCTCTTTTTTTCCTTTTTTTCCTTTTTTTTTTTGACTGATAGGTAGCATCCACACAAGTAGGGAAATGTGTTCATTTTCAGAGACTGTAAACGAAAAGTAGTAGACCTTTTCCTTTTGCAGTGACTTCCGTTGCCATATTTGTAGAGAACTTATTGGAAAGGTAATGAGTAATTACCAATGAAACTCATTATGTAGTGAGTAATTAGCTATGAAACACCTTGACTGCAAGTTGGTAAGAGCAGTAGGAAAGGGAATACAGGGAGAGTTTATCGTGAACAGGCTTTAACTTTTGCATGCTGTTGGAAGTATTCCCTAAACTGAAGTTGGGATGTGTCTGAGCCTACGTGTGTAAGAGGTTAGACATGAGAGAAGGGAAAGACAGCACAGTTGGACCTCAGTCATTCTCTGGTGCATGACCTCTGTAGCAGATGTGGCCTTTATCTTTTCTGCATATGATTTCCATCTGTAAACAAGGTGTTACTCCAGACTGAAGTCTGGATTGTTATGAGAATTGGGTTGCTATGAGAGTAAATGGTCCTCGGATTGTGAGGTTCTCATCAGAAGTCTTGTAAGCACATAGATCTTTCAAAAGTGTTGAGAGTGCTGTTTATCCTGGAGAGGTGGTATAAAATTGTTAATTCATGATGCAAAAAATTTCAGGGTGGTGTAAGATTATGCTGATAGTAAATGATTTAATTGTGGTGATTTGCTATCTGATTTAAAAAAAATAAAGGCATGTAATGTCACACAGATGCTCAGCTGTGCACTCTATGTTCTTCCATATGTATTTTTTGAGCTCATTTTGGATAATGTAATCAGGTTACTCCCAAAAAAGAAACCACAAAAAAATCCCAACCCAACAAAAAAAAAAACCTTTGCAGGAAAAGCAGAGTTTTTGCCTTCCCCCATATTTAAATATTGTAAATTAGATTAGTGAGGCTGTAATGTGTACATTGCTTTAAGGGAAGGCGTCTTTTTTGACCAAGTGTGCTCACTTCATATTTTCAAGGAGAGAGATGCTGTGTTTAGAATTAGTGTGAATATACAGACATGCAAGGATATTCACCTTTGGTTCTTTCCCATATGCTCCTTGAGATTTAAACTTTCATACCCCTTTTCCTCCAGTTCTTTACCCCATTACTTGCAGTAACTGGGAGAAAACAAAATATCCAGAAATCAGTCTTTTAATCTCTCATCTCTGCTGCAATTTAGGCTGTGCAGGGAATGCGGTGAGGGGAGATGCAGCTTGTGGAGGTGGCCACCACACACTCATGGCCAGGCAGAGGGACCAAGGTATAAGAGCGGGACCACTCATGTGCTGCAGTGGTACCAGGAGACAGTTTCTCTTTCAAAACATTTCTACAGTTTAGCAAGAGGTTGGGGTAAAAGAGAAAAGCGAAAGGCAAACCTTAGACAATGGGGGCATTTGTTGGCAGCGAATATGTGAGAAGGCCTGGGTACAGTAGGCAACTTTTCAGGTCATGTGTTTGTCAAGAGAACAACAGATTTCAGCCTGAGGATAGTCACTCTGCTTGGTATATACTTGTCCAGCACTTTGCATGGTGTGATAATTGTCTGATTTCACATCTATATAGGTTTGTGATAATAACCATGTTAAAACAAAAACTAGGGATTTCCTGAAAGATTTAACTTGATGGATGCAGATGTTAAACATCTCATTTAAAACACGAGGCAAATCGCTGCTTCTTCTCTGGGCGCCAGTTGAGTATTGCTTTAAACTCCACTGAAGTGGGTGAGATTTGGCCAGAGATTGGTCAGTGCATCATTCTGATACTTATAATATCAAACTTACCAGAGGAATATTCTGTGGCTTGCTGGTTTCTACCTGTGGGTATTTTGGAACTCTATGATCCTTGGGGTCCCTTCCAACCCAGACCATTCTATGATTCTGTGATTTCTGCCTGACTTTTGGCTTAGTGGTTATTTTATTGGGCTGGTCAGAGCTAACAAAAAAGGAGAATAAAAGCTGCATTGCACCTCTGTTAGGTTTCAGGGGCACTCTGCTGCCTCCCAGCAGTAAGAGTGCTTCTCGGTGCTCAGCTCCTTTGCTCATCCGCTTCGTACTTCATAAAATAGTACATTTCTATTTTTAATTATTTACTGCAGTAGCAAATTATGAACATTGGCATATGAGCTGTTATGTTATGACTTGTGTGGCTGATGATGGTTTTTGCAGCTGAGCACCAGTTGGCAGATACAGTTTTCTGCAGTGCTGAGGTCTTAGTGAGGATTTGTTGATGTGACAGGACATGTGTTAGGAGATGTCATCATCTGTTAAAAGTTTATGAGGTACATTCTTATTCCCTGTGAACAGTGTGTATTCTTTGTTCCATTGCATTCCAGTTATTCTTGCTGACTTCAGGCTGCTTAAGCTGGAGTTTTGTCTACCTCTGAGCATTTATACTTCATTCATTTCTCCCCAGTCAATCCAGAAGGCAGGGATGCCCAGTTAAATGCTGTGATTCAATGTGCAAGTGCTTAAAAAAGAATGAAAGTCCCTTTGATCTTAGAAGAGAGAGAACGTGATTTCCAATTGCAAAAATCAAAACACATCCACATCGATGATCGCATTTTGACAGTTTTGATGGCGTGGCCAGTGACAGAAAGATGTCAGGGAGGCCACATTAACCTTGTAAACTTCTCTGGAGAGGGCTCAGAAGCTTTTTATTGATCACTCACTGCTTGTCCAGTCATTAAACATTTGTCACCTTCAGTACCCACAATGACATTCCCAAATTCACTCATAAATACGCTTTTGTCCACCTGTATTAATAGTGTGTCTCTCATGACCTCCAGTTGCCCTCTCCATTGACTCCCTCACTGTCTGAGACCTCCGAGTCCATTTTCCTACCACCTTCTAAAGATCATGGAACAGAAACTCACTGTGGAGTACGTGAGTTTTCCTTCAGCAGACACCAGATATGGTTGTTAAGAAGAGATGTATTCTCTTCCTTCCTTGCCACCCACGTGAAGCTTTCCTGGGAACAAGTGTCCCTTATGAGAGCGAGAGCTGAACTTAAATCTGAGATTCCTATGTAACATAGGGAAGTGTCCTTAAACCAAAAATATTGGTAATTAACTTAAGCATTTCCACTTTGTCCAGAGATTGGTTTTTGTTTAAGTCTATTCAGGACAGCCACCCATTGGAAATCTATTCTTAGAATATTATTAATGCATTTTTCTTGTTTTCTTGCTTATTTTTAAGTCTTCATGCATGCAAATTCCTGTCATAATGAATCTACCTGACAGTCTATTGGTCTATTTGTCTTCTGAGATTTTGTATAAAAGAGTTTGGTGTGTTTGAAAAAAATTTTCCATGCTATTAAATTATTTTTAACATAGTGTGCTGAAACCAGACCTTCCAAGACAATATTAAATGGTTCTCTTCCACTAACGGAACCAAGATTTTAGGGCTTTACTCCAGTCACTTTCCTCTTGGTCAAAATTTTAAATATTGATCCTCCTGGGATACTTTTCCAAGTCTCCCAGAAGGCATTCCAGTGGATGGACCAGTCTAGTAAAGAAGTCCACCGTCAGACAGCCTGGCTCCAGCTTAGTGCCTTCATACTAACATAACTACAGTCATTTGTATTTTGGTATACAAACGTGCTGTAGCTGGTCCTGACTCTTTTGCACGCTCATGATATCTGGCTAAAGTCATGCCTCTGAGGGCCAAAGAGTTGTGCTTTGTCATTCTGCAAATTCTGTGGAGAAAACATCCAGATTTTTTTTTTTAATTATTGTTGTTTATAGGCCTGTGCAGAGTAGCACAAAATAGCATTTTGGCAGAAGCAAAGTCTGCCTTTTATTCAGTGTCTCAATTTGCCATGCTCAAATCTCTATCAGCTGCACATTTCTTGCTTTCTTTTCAACACTCAGTTCTTTGTGCCACTTGAGTCAGTCTGCAACTTCTGCTTCAAGTTGAAAGACAGTAAAACAATGACTGGGATATTCTTCCACGTTGTACAAACATTATAAAACCACAAGACCCTGACAAATTCACTTTCTCTATTTTCTTATGTGAAGGAATGAACTTAGGATGAGCTGAAGGTGATGTTTAACTCTTGTTAAACAGTTGCAGTGCAAGCTTTGGCCAGTTTATTAAAGGAAGACTTGTTCATGTCTTGAGAATTCAATTCCAGTGACTCTTCTGAGGAGAAGTTGTTACAGGGAGATCCCAGACTGATTTCATGCCACGCTGAAATTAATTCTCTTTGATTTATTTTATTTTACATATAGTACCTTGCAATATCCTATACATGCCTTTGTCAAAACAGGAATATAGGAAATCTTATTTTAACAGTAATAAAGTCAGGCATAGTTGGTTACAAAACTACTACTAATAAGAAAATCATAAAAGCTTTGTCGCATTTACGTCCTAGGCAAGGCAGGAAATTGTGATACATAGTTGGTAGTTTCTGTAAAAATAAATTGGATTATAATGGAATATGTTATAGCAAATTTCCGCATTTAAGGCTGCTTCTACCCAGGAAGGGGAAAAAAGAGGCTGAGAATCAAAAAGTCTGAGATTCTAGTCTTGGAAGCACTCCAGCGAATAACTTAGCTCACATAAATAATAATGAGTTACCACCTGTGCATAAAGTTATGCACATGCCTTAGTGTTCATAGGATTGAGGTAAAGAAGCATATTGCAAATGCTCTTTATTCTATTGTATCTAGGAAGAAAAATTTATAATTTACTGTGCACAGAAAAAAAACCACAAGAGAAAGCAGAGAGAAACACATGTTTGCATGTGATGACATTTTGATAAAAGCGTTATGGCTTGATGAGGAATCTTATGAGTCCAGAGTATTTTGACGGTTTGTGTGCCAAGCATCTTACATGAGTTTTTGCAAATCTGTTAACGTGTGTTCCTTAATCATCCCCTTGGAACACTGACCTTTACACTTGCTGCTGCCTTCAGCCACGTGACTTTCAGATCCTGTGACTGTCACCGCAGAAGACGTAGGAGACGAAGCTATGTTACTAGGCACTGCATTTGTTTTCTACTTCTGAAAGGTAGTCTAGACCAGTTCAAGGGTCAACATAAAAATATTTCCTTTCACTGCCAGAGAATTGCATCTAACTTTGGATCATTACAATTTCTGGTACGCTGTTCTCCCCTTCAAGTCTGACTTTTTCATGAGCAGGGGTCAAAATATGTCTGTGTTTCAGATTTTACCATTAGCTTTTAAGTGCTTGAGGGCAGAAGCCATCTTTTATTCTGTCGTTGCAAAGCCCCCGAGTAGCGGACGTCTGATCCTGATTGGGAAGCCTTTGATCCTAATACTAACAAATGATCATTTGAGGTTCTGTGTGATTTTGTTGCCAGATGCTGGTAAACTTTTAGACTTTTAATTTCAAGGTATTTAAGAAAGGATTTTGGAAAACTTGCTAGTGTCTATCAGAATTTAAATGATGAAATACAGGGATTTTTTTCTGTTCTCATAAGAAGAGGATCATGTCTATTTTAAAAGTCCATTGAACATCTAAAAAGTTAACCCTACAAACTTGGGCAGATAATTAAGGCAGTGATCAAACTAGTTACAAGGTGTCTGCTAAGCATCAGGAAATGTCTCTGTGCATTCTTACTCTTAAATAAAAGTAAGGGGATGCAAATTGGCTTAGCCTCTTTCGTAGCAAACCTAGAAAAGTTAATTATCTCACAGTTACTGTGCACTACATACTCTTCAGACAAGCTGCCACTGAAGATTGGTAGGTTGGTGGTATCTTGCTGAGGTAGAGTGAGTTGACATGAGTGTGGAAGCTGATCTACAAGCAGATGCAGTGTTTTGAATGACTCTCACCTGGGGAGAGGAATCTTGAATTTCATCAGGAACGAAGGGATGATCTGTAGAAAACAAAACAATTTACATATGCTTTTCCATTCCTGTGGACCACCTAAAGAATTGTGCCATAGGTTATAGGCACGGCAAGCACTTAGAACATCACTTACCTTGTTGAATGAATACCTGCAATAGGATCGTAAAGCAGAGCCCAGGAATTCATCAGCAAGTGCCTGCATGGAAGAGAGGTAGATGCTGAAATGGAGAAGGACCAAGTGCAAGGTTTGAGGATAAATGCTGGAACAGCAGGAAGTGTGGGAAAATAAGTGATATAGACCTAAGCATAGGCCAGACAATGATGATTTATCCAAAATGAACCTCAATTTGTTGAAGCAGGCATAGGTTCACATTACCTTTTTGTATTTCTGTAAAGCAGAGACATTAGAAAAAAAAGGCCTGTTAAAACACATCTTCTTATCATGGTGTAGGATAATTGCTTACAAAGTATTAATTTGATAGAGATGACTACCTTTCCTAGTCCAGTTTATCATGACCTTTGTGAGAATTTCTGTGTGCCCAAATGTTAGGTAGAAAAGTCAGGAGATCAGAGGACCTGTGAAGTGGACTTGGTGTCACGTGGTATAATTTCATTCCTACCTCTACTGCTGACTTGGGTCAGAAAAATTAGTTACTGCTCCATGACTCAGCTTTTTTCTGCCCACAAATTGACTGGCAAGATACTTATAGAAAAGGCTCAGGGAAGAAAAATGTTGTGTATTCTTATTATTGTAAAAATATTGGTTTTCTTACATATACCTTCGGTGAGAATTTCCTTCCCTGTTTACAACCTGCTTTATGCAGGTTCAGGTGTTGCCACCAGTTTTTCCTCTGTCAGTTCAGCCAGATTACAAATGCCTTGACTTTCAAAAAGCTTGATGGTTCAACATCCTCAGCTCCCCAAAAATTCTCACACAGGTTGAACAGTCTCTTCTTGTAGTGTTGCACTAAAATAGCTTAATCCTGAAAGGATTTTGAGAAATTTGTTGCAGTGTTAATTTTTCAAAACATTTTGTATGTAGCAGTTTTAAAGCAGTTCTGATATAACTTAAAGTTACTTGAGTAATTAACCTTGCTTTCTGTTTTTTAAGGATCCGCCAATGGCAGTGACCCTTGGACTGCGAATGGAAGAAATGATTTTTAATCTTGCTGACACACATTTATTTTTTAATGATTTAGAGGTAAGAATCAAAGGAACATAAACACCATTAGGCCTGGGTTTTTAACATAGTGTTTTTTCTGTGCATTAGTGTCTGTTGTGTGTGACATATTCTGCCTCTCTGGACTTCAGGATTGTCCAGATCTCTTAATGTGGAAGTGACAGTCTTACAACCAAGTGTGTCAAGAGATGGGGGTGTGAAAAACAGTTGTCAAACTATGGGCTTTTCAAACTTTCCACTGGTCTAAATCAGTTGTTTTGTTACTCAGAGTGGATCCCAGAGTTCACTCCATTTTGCCAGTAATAGCAGTTGGAATTTTGTTTAAAGTGCCAGAAAAAGTTCTCTGAAAATTGGTTTTTTTCCATGTTCTGGGAGGCTGATTTTTCTAGGGTGTACTTCTTTTGTTCCTTTCTCTGCTGTAGGCAATAAGAAAAGCAGAATGTACCAGGCTGCAGTTGTCTTTGTTATTCCTTGCAGACCTCATTTATTCTTAGCTCTTTTAAAGTCAAGAAACTGGGATCTGCCTCATTCACTGCCTGAGCTTCACTTCCTTCTTCCAGCAGCAGAAGCATAAGGAAGTCAAGCTCTGGACATGCCTTCACTAGTCAAATTTTTATTGCAGTCCTCATGAGTTATCATTTGACAATGCGAGTGCTTTTGGTGAATGTTCTCCTTCTGGTGCCCCATACCAGGGATAGATTCCAAGTGAATTTTTCAAAGCATTGCTTCAATTTCTTTTTTAGCAGTCCTTTGCCCCTGTGTGTTTTTATTTGACACCCAATGAACTTCAAGCCATTTGGTAGCATATTCCCAGTTTTCTTCAATCTTGTGTTGAGTTCAGGTGGAAGAATTCAGCAAAATGGAGCTTTGCCCTCTTTCCATACCTCTTTATTCTTGCTTATGGCCATTGAAGCTTCATTGCTCTCTCGTAATTTATGTCTTGTTGATCTCAGGCTAAGTTGTCATAGGAGAATTAGGTTTATGCTTCATAAGATGGTTTTAATATCCTGTCCAAAAGTTCATACTCCAGCTCATTCCAGAGACTGAAAAATATCCAAACAGATTTCAGTTTTAGATAAATTTTAAAAAATACTTCTTGGGGACTCTCTTAGAGAATCTCATTACTCAATCAATCTGTTTTGATTAAAACCAGTTTCTGTGTGCAATTAAGTATCTTGTAACCTAGAATTCATCTTTGTTTCAAAAACAGCTTTCTTATAAGATGACCAAAATTCCAAACTTCTTGTTCTCAAATGAGCTGTATGCACACATTCGGGCATGTTCAAGGCAATCAATAATTTTCTGTCTTCTTAGCAAACAAGACATAATTGCATGGCATCTTGTGCCAAACTAGAGAGAGGCATCCTTTAATATGCAGGTGAAAAATCTGTCTGCTTAAATATGTTTGCAGAGCACATGCACATCTGCATGATGACTGTGTTATGAATTCTGAGAATTCCCCACTTCTGACTTGGGGTCTCTCTCTCTCTCTCACTCCATCTCTCTTTCTCTGCCTTCCACTCTCCATCCTCCCCCAGGAGAGGGAAGGTGAGTGCTGAGCTGCTGATGGTCATGGCCATCAAGACAAAAGACTTTCAGTTCTTACCAGAGGAAGTGAGATAGGTCTTTATTCACTAGACAGATTACTTATCCTTTCATCATCTCACTTTTTTAATGCTGAGCCATTAGGTCCCATACCTTCTGTCTTCCTTTCATCTTCACCCCACAATAAACCTCATGGCTCCGGACATGACGATGGTAATACACTAATGAACCTATATTCCTGTAATACTGACTCCACTCGCTGCATCCTTTAAGCTCTCTTACTTCCCTTGCTTAGTTGCAAACACCACATGCCAGTGTCTAGTAATAACAGCCCAGTTATTGAAAGCTATCAGATACAAAAATAAAGCTTTCCTTCCTCTATGCAAACCTGTCTCAGTACAGCGAGTGCTGATGCCGAAATTCCGATCTGCTGAGACATTCCCCGCTGACCCAGTAACCCATGTTCTAATCAGCCAAGCTGCATTTTTTGTTTCAGGCTAGGCTGTCCTCCAGCTATTTCATTCTCAGTGTATAAATTTTAGTTAGCTTGAGAAGTATCGCTTGGGAGGGCAGTTGGTGTTTTGCCATGAAAATAAGGAGTCTGGTGCTCCAGAAAGTTCACGTGCCTAAACAATGCTTGGAGATGGGACCTGGTTCTGTAATAGCATCCAGGTTAATGCATTCTGTTCTCAACCAGGTAAGGAATAAAAGGAAGATGTTCACTCTATCTCAGCATTAGTTTGAAGACAGCTCTTAAAAAATGTTGGTAGGGCATCCTATGCATGCAAAAGACCCACTTTCTACAAATTGCAGGCAGGAATTCAGACATGAATCTTTCAACTCTGTTATCCGCCTTCACACTCAGGACAATGAAGAGATGGATATTTATTTCAAACAGACTGAACTACGTTTCCATTTTTATGACAAACTCACCATATTTTAAATAAGTTTTTGTCTTTTTTTTTCCTCAGTAGAAATGAAAATGAGAAATTAAAAAATAGGATTTAAGTAAGTCTCAGGATGTGAGAAGCAGGTCAAATTATTTTTAACAGAGACTGAAGCATATAAATAAAAAGGGATGTTTTGTGTAGCCTGAGAAAGCATAGTGCTGAATGTCCCCTCAGTGCTAACATTTTTGTATTCATTGTGGTGAGACAGTGTTTTTACTGGATAATGAAATTACTGTCCATTCCAGAATGATTATTTTTATGGATGATTTGTTGATTCTGTACTCTCAAATTTTCAGGCTTTAAAAATTGCTGCAAACAATTAACAGCACTCAGATATAATTTAAATGAGTATTGCTTCCAGCAAAAGCCAGTTATTGTACCTAGATTCCTTTACTGTAGTGTCAGTAATAGGAAATATACTTTATCTCTCTTAGTTTTGACCTTGCACTGACAGTGAGCCACTGTGACTTGAGTGTAGCCAGCACTATGGCAGATGTGAGAAGTATTTCACCTTAACATTTAAAGTGACAGACACCTTGCTCTCCAACTGTTTGGTCTCCTTTACAAGCAAACTCAGATCCAGTGCTGTGCCACCAATTTCCCCTTTCCCTAGGGAACAGTAGAGAACAATCTCAAATCAGTTCAAACCATCTGCTTTTTCTTTTCTTCCAGAAGTTTTCTTTCACATCATATAAGTGAATTTGTAAAATGTAAGCATTTTATTTTAAGTAGATGAGTAAACAAGAAAACAAAGTAAAATGAATCAAGGAGTGCTGAGTTTCATGCTGGTCAGCAGATGAGCATTGGCAGTAGGGCAAGAAGGTGAGCCATAGGTACCAGAGGAGAAGAAAGAGGAAGGGGGAAAAGGAGGAAGCTGAGAGTGCTATTTGGTTTGTTCCTCTTACATGGCTGGAAACCTTCTTGCAGGAAAAAGGGGCAAGGAATCAGAAAACTTGGGTGCTCCACACACATCCTGTCCTGGAGTCAATGAACAAACGGTGAGATAAATACGTAAGAGTAAAGAGCTGAACCCTTGCCACCTGCAAGCAGCAGCAGACACTCCTTATGCATCAGGGCTTCTGTGTGCCCTCCATTTAATTACTGCACTTCCAAATCCACAGGACCAATTTTTTAAACTGTTTAAATTATCTTACACTTTGACCAGTTCCAGGGAAATCTGTGTAGGTGATTAGGAAGCCAGATGTTGCTCAGATATTGCAAAATATAGAGTTAGAATTTGTCCCAGTGGTGCACTTTGTCTGATTTCTGAGTTTCTGTCCTGCTCTGGGTGGAGTATAGTTGCTTTTTCTTTTTCTTTTTTCTTTATTTTAGCTTGACTGTAAATAATAAATAAGGATAAAGAAATTAATCTTTTATTTCAGCTGCCACTTCTCCTTTTCTTTCTCTTTTCATCTGCTATTTATATCCAAAACCAGCTTCTTTCAAATATTCTACAGTTTAGAATAATCTCAGGCAGAACCAAAAAAAATTTGTTTTTCCAGTGGGAAGAATACTTCATTTCTGTTCCTTGACCATAGCTTTTTTGTGCCTGTCTTAATGGATTAAGTCAGATGAACAGTTTGGCCACTCATTCTTTTAGTCTTGAAACAAAATTTCAAATTATGATTGCTTCTGTCATGGAATGAAGTTATGTATTTGAAAATGAAGTTATGTGTATTTATGTTATACACAAATGGCTCATTTATATTTTTAACAGCTTGCTCCGTGTGGATAAAATTCTATTAAGTTTTAATTCAAAGCAAACAAAACAGAAATCAGAAATGGTCATTCCCCAAATTCACACTCTAGGACTTGTGGCATACACATTAGAAATCATTCCCCTGTTCAGATTTATCTGGACAAATTAGCACTGGTATGAGACTGAGATTGGAAGCTTAGAACTGCGTACTTCTGCATGTCACAGAGAGTCTGAAGTGTCAGCAACTTTATTTGATGATTCAGGTAACTCCTAGTTTGAAGCATAGAACTCAGAATTTGGAAAGCTCTGCCTCATTTTCTCTTGGTAATGAGAATAAACTATTTGAAAACATGAGGTGGGAATTATTTTTTAAATAGGTCCTTGAACCTTTTCATAAATTGTATGATGTTAGCAACAGCTATTTTAAATAAAATAGAAAAGAAGTCTCTGGAGACCAAATTTCAGGTGTGTCTTGGGTTAATATGTTAAGTCAGTCTAGTAACTACATAAAACAGTAACGTAACTCCCCTTCATCTCTACTGCTGCAGAATGGCTGGACTTAGTTATTTGTGCTTCCCCTGTTTTTCCTATGTTTCTGCTGCAACCACTGTGCAGAAAGGGATATCTGATTGCTATTCCACTATAAAAACAGCTTGGAGGGGAGTCAGTTTCCCAGTGTACCTCAGTTCCCTGGAGTTACTTCCATCCCTTCCGAAACCAGGAAATAACGAGGTTCTCTGGGGCTGCCTGATTATCAGTCATTTTCCAGCCAAAGGCATTTGGATAAATCAAGGAAAGAATCTGATAAGCATCCAAACTCCAAAAGACTGAAGAGAAGTTACGTGCCTGTCGAGGTTGATCATCATTAGCTTTTAGGATGTGGGGAAATAAGGTTTAGGTGATTTTGGAATATTGGTATGCTAGAAGGAGTTGGAGGGTCTATTATTTTATGGAACGGTAGGAAGCCGTAGGTGTACGTATGCTGCCATCTCCTGGTGCGGTTAGTGGTCAGCACCAATCATTTCCAACAGCTGCACTAAGCTTATGGTGAGCATACTCTCATATTAGATACTTTATAATTTGATTTATTATTTTCTTCGAACAGGAGTGTGATCAAGTTCATATAGATGATGTTTCTTCTGATGATAATGGACAAGACCTAAGGTAAGATACATTTTTTTCTTTTTTTTTTTTTAATTCAAAGATTAAATAAATTGAGCATTTACAGGAATACATTGTATTTATTTTTACTGTATTTTGGGTGTTTGCAGTACCTACAGTTTTGCAACTGATGGCTTCCATGCAGCTGCAAGTAGTGCAAACCTTTGTCTGCCAACAGGTGTAAGAGGAGGGGTTGACTGGATGAGGAAGCTGGCTTTCCGTTACAGAAGAGTAAAAGAGTTGTATAATACTTACAAGAACAACATAGGAGGTGAGTTTAACTGTCAAAACCAATTTAGAATTCTGGTCAGGTTAAATTGCGTGGCAATGAGCTCCCACCCTGGGAATGTGCCTCGGAAGCCACAGAGTGAATGGAAAGTGGTGTGACAGGACTTTGGGCTATTGAAAGCTACTGGCTGTAATGGCAGAGCCAACATTGTGCTGCTGTGCAGAAGAGCCAGAGATGGAGAAACTGAGCAGGCTTCCATTTAGCTTCCACAGAGCAAATTTTTCTTCTTCAGACCCAGCTCACCTGTACCTGCCTTACTCATTGGCTAAGTCATTTACCTCAGATAGGTTGCTATTCTAGGTTAGAGGTTGTGTATTCTCTGCAGCACAGATTGGTTTCCACCTTCCATTTTCATGATTGGGTTGGTGACAGCACAGTGTCTGCTAAACTCTCTGCTGGGTACCTGCTCATCTATTTTCACCAGTCAGTGCAAGAAAACTACAGCAGTGACACACCACTTGTCCCTTGTCTTTACCCTGCAGCTTACAGAGTTAATTGTATTAGCAGGAAATCCAAGTCTCATCTGGACTGAGAGCTTTCCCGTTACTGTTTTCATTCATGGACTTGCTCACCTCCATGCCAGTGGTCTTGTAGGAAACCAAGCAGACTCCGTTCTGGAGAGTCCTGTCTGACCTGCAGATGCCCTCTTCTGAGGAGAGGAGTATGTCAGTTAGCTCCCTCAAGAGGAGACTGAGACAACAGGGAACACTTCCAAGTCTTCAGGCATTACTGCAGCCACAGTTGAGAGTAAGATGAGGCCAACCCAACCAGGAAGGAGTCAAAGTGAACACTCTCCTATTCACTTACTTCAGTCTCTCTGGGAGACACTGCTGCTAACATGGACAGTGAATTAGTCGTTACCTTAAGCATTTTCCAAACTATGTAAACCTGAAATACATATTTTCTCTTAGAAGATCAGAGGATGAAGGATGAAGCAATAGAAGCAAAGGGTGATAGTAAATGGCTGGCCGCCTTACCCTTCATTGGTGTCATGAATGGAGATTTTATACATTAAGAATACTTGAAATGGTATTACCCAAATGTTTATTGGGTATCTCCTAATGCATCTAAGATTCTAAGGCTGTTCCATTTCATAAAACCTTTAACATTAGTAAGAGCTTACGTCCAATAGCACAGAGTAGGAAAACACAGTAAGAGGAACAATCACTGCAAAGGCAGAGTGCAGGTATGCACTGCCTTGTATCAAGGTTCTTACTCTTTCCCGCAAATCCTGCTTCTGAAACATATTCCATCCTTAGTGGACGTCCATCCTCTACTTCTTCATTTTTTAATAATCTTTTTATCACATATGTATCTCTTTATTTCAGAATAGCTGTTAGAGGCAACAGAAGGCTAGAACTAGGTATTTTTAGGTTGCTTCATTTCAGATTTTTGAGGGCAGTCATCACCACTTCTTGGGAACACAGGGTGTGAAAGAGAAGAGGGATACTAAAGGTTGTGAAGTCTGCTTTCCTGCTCTTCCAGCACCAAATCTAAGTTTAAATTAGCTTGATTCCAAAGAACTCATGTCTCAACATTCAACAGGCTGGGTATTTTTTAAAATCTGATCATTCATGTCCAAAAGGTGCTTTTAAGGACTAACCAAGCGATGAGAATGTAAGACATACAGCTGTTTCAGGGCTGTAAACACTATAAAAGCATCTGTCATTGCAAAGTACAACAGGACATGAAGAGTAAGCCATCAACAAACAAATGTATTTCCATACGTGTAACCTGAGGTGCTCCTCTATACACAGTCACAAGCAGGGCAGTTTTAAACATGTGCAGATACTGCAAAGGCAAGTTTATTCTGAAGTCCCTTCATCTGCCAATGGCATGGGTCTCCTTGTCACTGCCTCTAATGATTACAGAGTAAGATGTATGTGAGGAGTTAGTTTAAAAAATGTGTATTTCTGAAAGATATATTTGAAACGTACTAAAGTAAGATGAATAGACAAAAAATTCAGGTGAATATTAGTGTCTACAATATTCTGACATTGCTTGATACAGTAGAGTGCAAATAAAACCAGAGAGTAATTTACTGGGCTTTGAAGACAATAGATTTTGACAATTTGTGATCAGTTTAGAAACACTGACCATAAAATATACACAATCCAGCTAATACAGAATTTAGTTTGATTTTCTTTTCTTTTTTTTTGACATGAAAGGCCTCCTGGGTCCTGCTAAAAGAGATGCATGGTTACAATTAAGAGCAGAGATTGAAGCTCTAACAGACTCCTGGCTAACAAATGCACTTAAATCATTATCAATTATCAGCACAAGGTATGTATCTGAGTCTACTGTAAAAAATGTATCTAGTTTTACACTTGCAGTGGCTATGTTTTGACTTCTTAATTTACAAGAATTTTGTGCCTTTGAAGAACACAACAGGTCTTGTATGACATAAGAAAAATTCCATAGGAAGCGATTTCATTTTCAGTGAAAATTTATGAAAGACAGTATGAAGTGTCTTATGAAATGTGATAAATATCCCTGTGTACACTAAAAGAGGATTGTAGAATTCTGATCCAGCCTTTAATTTACTATCTTCTGGGCAGCATCCTCTGAAATCCACATCTCTGTTCTGTCCTTCATTGGTTTTGCCTCTTCACCTAAATACTGTATAGATTTCAGAACACAAAAGCATTTTCCTCCTGTCCTTTCAGACAAGTCAATGTCCTTCAGGATGTATCTTAAGTTTTCAGAAAAGCAAAACTCTGTTTTAACTGAGTTAAAAGTCCGGGTTCACAGTAATGAGACATAAAATGTATTGCTCCCTTGAAATAATAAAACTGTGAACACTGCTGCTGCTTAGTCAGTCGTGCAATGTCTATCTCATCAGAAATCTTCAGAAAATTCTGGTTTTAAACAACGAAATTAGAGCACTGTTAATCCATCTTACCTTCCGAACACGTCTGGGAAAAGACTCGGTGTCAAGTGGAAAAAAAAAACTTGGAAAGATATGAAAAACTTACTTTAAATGTAACATCTTCTGCAATATATTTATCTCTTAATTGATATTTATTTAACAGTGTCTTAAACATCTTGAGATAAAAAAGTTACTAAAAAATTTGTGTAAGCCATTGCATTTAGCTCTGCATTTCTTTCCAAATTGCTAGTCTTCAAAAGGACATCTGGTAATGAAGTCCGGTTGAGCATTGGAGGATGAGTCTGGAAAACATAGCAGTTCCTCAGTTATGTTAAATAATGTTCCTTCGTCTTGTCTTCAAAGAATCGTACGGCTCTAAATCTTGAGAAGCTACCAGTGAGGCAGCTGAACATCACCTATGTGTGACTGGCAGGAAACTGAGATACATTAAGGCAGAAATAGAAGCCTAGGATCTATTTTGTGGAAGAACCAGGAGGAAAAAACACAGATATTTGCTGTTGGCTCTGTGTTCACATGGTCTTGTTTATGTTCTAGCCTAAAGTAGCCTGGCTTTGAATTTTCTGTTGTGTAACTGCTAGCACAACTGCTCCATTCAAGTTTTCACCCTCACCATTCAGAGCTAGCTCATTAACATGAGGATTCCTCTCTCCCTCTCCTCAGACATGTTCTTCTTACTCTTGGAGCATGAAGAAAGTGATGCAATTGTGCAGAAATGTGTATTGGCTGTTCATTTCCTTCATGACAAGAGTAACAAATGATGCTTTTGATTTCTCCTAACACTTTTATTTGGCTGGTAGCTCCCAAAACATTAGAATGGCTATTTTTGGAGGCAGTTGGTGATCTTAAGTGTTTCAGTGAACCCATCTTCAAGGATCCATTTTATATGAACCACTGTGGAATATTTCCTACAAATTAGGCCTGTGTATTTTTAAGGGATTTTGCCAAAAGTTTTATGTACATTTTTCTGTAATTGATGGTATTGAGCAACACTGCTGTGTGAGTGAAAATAAATGTTGAGGAATCTTGAATACATTCTCCACAGCTGGCTCACCTCACCAGCATCTGGGTAATGGTTTTAGACTATTTACACTTAAACTATTTCTCTCATTTTAGGAGTAACTGTGTAAATGTATTGGTAACAACAACCCAGCTTATCCCAGCACTTGCAAAAGTTCTGCTATACAGCTTAGGAGGAGCTTTTCCTATTGAAAATATTTACAGTGCAACAAAAATAGGTAAGAATATTATTCTTTCATCTATTCTGACCTTACTGCATTATCAATACATTTTTGCCCATAAAAGGTGGATTCCAAGCCACTTCCCTGACACTTAAAGCATTTTAAGATTTAGGCATTGCATATGTTTGGATGTATTTCTGTCAAAAAATTCCAAATTCAGCTTATTTTCATTGATGCCTGAAGGAATAAAGGTCCCCATACTGATTAAAGGCCGCAGAAACTCCGAAGTATGGTGCAGATAACATAAAAGGTGAAGAAAAGAATGAAGAAAAGTGTTTTATGAATTCCAATCTAAGCAGAACTTCTGCTAAAATAGTCTCAGCTCTGACCTCCAGCTCCACGAAAGCTAGGCCATCACTTCACAGGTTTTTTCTGGAAGCACAGTACATCAGTGATGGTCATGACAACTGTTACCAGCAGCAGCTGTGTTGATGGATGCCACAAGGGCACCTCTCATGCATTAACAGTTTGGAAATCTATGAGTTTTGGAAATCGCAGCCAAAATTTTATTATAAACCAAGGCAAGTTGTTTCTGTGAAATCTGACACAACTTACTGTGACTGATAATTCAGGAGGATTCATGATTTACCAGTTATTAACTCCAGAATGCTCAATTTCTATACCTGTGACACATGGAGTGTGACACTTCATTGACAAAAGCATTACAGTATATTTCCTAAATTATCTCCAGGGGTGAAAATATAATGCATATTCCCACTGTGCCAGGAAAAACTATTACCTCAGTCATCCTTTAATTAGATCTATCTGTCCTCTAGAGAGAAATATCTCAAATACTTCAAAAACTTCATTCAGGGCACAGTGCATCCCAAATGCCACATAGACCTGAGAAGCATTTGGAATGAAGGCTGTCTGTCATACAGCCTGTACATGCTGGATTCAGTCACTGAGATTGCACTGGGCTCAAAGGAAGGACCATTAAGAAATAGTGCCGACAGCACAGAAGGGGGTGGTGAAGTGAAGCACAGCCTCTGGGGGCTCTGTCAAAGTAATTCTGCACCAGGAATTCCTTCTGGGAACAGCGTGGCCGCTGTTACACCCCTGCCCAGGAGCACAGCAAACTCTCTTGGGTACAAGATCTCTCTCTCTACTTTTCACCACAACGATCTCTGCACTGTGCTGAGCCCAGGACTGTGATCGCAGCTGTTGCTTGCACATACTGAAATCTCGTCCTCACTCAGCAGTTAATACTCTTGGTGCTTTTCTGAATCATAAGCACTTTTTTGTGGGCCAGCTCAGGGGAGAGCAGTAAGGATCAGAGGTCTAGAAAACATAGGTTTGAGAAAAGAGACTGAAAAACCTAGGGTGGGGATAGGCATAATAACAAACAAGGGGAAAAGCGATTGTAGAGTGGAAAGAAGTAATCTTTCTCTGTGTTGATGTGAGATAGGACAATAAGCAATGATTTCTTTGCAATAGGGCCAGTGTAGGTTGCATGTCCAAGAGAAGCTTCTTAATCTAAAGGGTTCATTAAATATGGAGATTGCCCGTGGAAGCAGTGAAATCACCATATGAGGACAGAACCCACAGTATAATGAGAAGATGGGTGGATAATGTTTGCTTGTTCCCTTTCAATCCTTTTTACTGCTGTGCTGGCATAGCCTGCTTGCTTCCACATTTTTCCAGGAAAGCCAAATGCTTCATGGAAGTTCTCCCAGGAACCTATTTGCTCGTCCATTGTTCTCTGAGCACATTTTCCAGTGCTGCATCACCCGTTACTGCAGATACACTAGAATTAAAATTTCTGCTTTCTTTGGGGAAAAAAAAATAGTACAACAATAGAGAAATGTTCAAATTTGGTTGTTAATTCACTGACCTACTCCTTTTTCCAGCACTGCTAATTTCTTTATCACGGTGCCTTTCCTGTCACTCTTGAGAGATTTAGTTCTACCTGAAGCAGCCTAATGTCCCTAAGAGAATTGCTTCACACCACTTTTAGATCTAAATCCCAAGGCTGGGAACTTTGTAAAAGTAGCAGTAAGAATGTCTTACCTCTGCAATTATCCTTTTTAGGGCTTCACCATAACTTACATGATAGCTTGAATAAGCAGTGCATTGTTTTTCAGGCAAAGAGAGCTGTTTTGAGCGTATAGTGTCCAGATTTGGCACTAACATAACTTATGTTGTGATTGGAGATGGCCGAGATGAGGAACATGCAGCTAATCAGGTAACTTCACTCTGAACTCTTATCTCATTTATCTTCCAGGAAAAGAAAGTTGCTTTGAACGAATAATGCAAAGGTTTGGCAGAAAAGTAGTATATGTTGTAATTGGGGATGGTGTAGAAGAAGAACAGGCAGCAAAAAAGGTAACCTGTCTCCTGAAATGTTGGTGTGATACATAGCTACTAATGCAAGCCTTTCTGTTTGCATTTCTGTCAATGTTGCACAGTGGCAGAATGACTTTCAATCCACAGATGCAAGACAACAAGAGCATGATGAGATCAAAACTTAGAGTAAAATGAACCATTTGGATTCTAGCATTTGCTTCACTTCAGTTTGGGAAGAGAAAAATGCGGAAGTATTTTAAAAATAAATGAAAAATTATTGCAGCAAAAATGTCCAACTAGCTTCAAGCAAATTAGAGATGAACAGAAGAGATAGAAAGGGCTATGACATGACGGTTGGGTGGTGTTTTTCTTTAAATGGTGACATCAGGGAGGTTTCAAGCAGTGTTACAGAGAATATGGAAGAAAATCTAAAGGACTGTACAAACTCTTTGCTAACATGGATGAAGATCTGTAGTTTACTGGAGCAAATGTGGTAAATGTGTCATTTGCTTTAAGAAAGACCTATCTGCAAAAGGAAAAAGAACACAACGTAGGGATTGTGCACCAAATCTGTTTCTAAAAAAAAATGTGCCTTTAGACATATTAAATTTTCTCATGATAATAATTGAAGTCTAAATTTTACCAGATAAGATTTCATAGTTCAGAAACAGATCAGATTAGTAATTTGCACCACACTTCCCAGTATAACCTTGGAAGTGTGCAGAAGCTGAAAGCTTTCGCCTCACGATGTCCTCATGACAAGCAATGTAACTGCCATTGTGGTAGGAGCAGCAAAGTAAAGTTCCCTTTTCGTGTGGAAGCAAAACACAAAGAACAAAAATGCTCATTCCAAATGGTTCCTTAATATAGGTACAGTACTGGTGACGGGTCTTTCATACTTTGTGCTAAATAAAGGTGGTTGGATTGTGTACTTTGCTGTTTGGCATGCTTTTTTCTTAACGTTGGCTATATTGCATGCATAGATAGAGAATTCAGAGAGATGGATGAATACAGCACATTACAAATAGATCTGAACACAACATGAAAGTGGGGGCTTTTTTCCTGTCTGACAAATTACTAATGGAGAACAGTGCATATTTCTGCATCTCTCACAGACACTGATGCTTACTGCAACACAGATGATCTTCTTTTTTAAAACAGAAATGTGTTATTTTCTTATCCCAAGAGATTTCCTTTTCCCCCCTAGATGGAGAAAAATGTAATTCAACTCTATTTCAAAGTGTTGTGTGTGAAGCCTCTTTTAATGAAAGTCTTACAGCCCTTTCACTGATCTTTTGGTATTGTGCAAGGTCTAAAAGGTTTTCCTACTAACGCTCCTAGCAATAAACCAATAGCCCTTATCTTCCCAAAGAAACTCTTAAGAAAGACTATCGAATCATTTTACCTTCAGTTGAACTGTTAAGCTCAGATCTATTTTGGTCTGATTTTTGTCAGTACTTCACTAGCAAAAATCAATCCAGAAACAAAGCAGTGTAAAGTACGTGGTGGTATCCTGACTCGCCTGGTGTGTCATGTACCGCCCCGTGTCACGGTGTTCATCTTTCCTGACCTTTTCCCCCCCTTTAACAAACACAGCACAACATGCCTTTCTGGAGGATATCCAGTCATTCGGACCTCTTGGCTCTCCATCAAGCACTGGAACTAGAGTATTTGTAACTGTGTTCTAAAGTTGGCGATCCCTTTTATATATATATATATATTTCAAGTACACTGAATTTTTATGTGTGATTCAATGCCTCTGGCTTTACACATATGAATTGTCTTAAGAAGGGAAGAAATACTTGGAATTAAAAATTCCAAATTGAAGAATTCAGATTGCTGAATGGAGTTAAAACGTTAGCGCTACATAAGGAAGCTCTATGGTCTTATATATGCAACATTTTTAAATGAATTAAAACTGTGGAGGTTGCTGGTACACACCAAGTGAGCCCTGACAGGAGTGAACAAAGGACTCGAACTGGCAAAGCACCAACATGCGTTTTCCAGCCGACAAGGTGGTGTTCAACAACATTCCTCAAAATGGGATATTTTCTCAGCACTGAGGTTTGAACCAGACTTTAGCCTACCTAACCCAGAAAATCTGAATTGGAATGCACTCAGACTGTATAATGACAATCCTGTCTAGACCTGTAATTTGTGTAAATTATTGATGAAAATAATTTACTGTGACTTTGTTAGCAGCTGATTTTGGAAGTGGATGCAATTTTTCTTTCTTGGGGGGAGGGGAGGGCAGGGGAGGGAGAGGGTTATATAATATTGTCTCTTTTATAAGTTTGGCAAACAGAATGTGCATAATGATGTGTTGTGCCTTAAAGAGAAGACTGTGTTTGTGTGTTATAATGTAATTTTGGTTAAAAACTATGTAGATAAACAAAAAAAAAAAAAACAGCTTTGTGAAAATTTTTGACATGACCAAATTTGAAATTCAAAGAAATCAAAGAGCAGGGCTGCACCAAAACATTTAAGTATTTGTTGCAGTGAGAAAAAATAATAAAGGAAAGTTTGTGTTTTTATTTGGATTCTGAATAATTCCACTGATTGTTTGAGGAAAGGTAAAGGTATGTTGGGAGGTTGATACTGGGGACCGCTACTTTGAAAGCAAAAAAAAAAAAAAAAAAGTGTTTAACACCTTCAGCATCATTTCTTGATTCTCCAGTAAGAGAACTAAGAGCCATATTTATGAATTACTTGTCCACAGAAAGGCATACAGAGAGTGCATCTGCGGTGTATAAAAGAAAATATTCCCATCCAGCAGACAAAGTGTGCAGGTGGCATTACTGAAAGGTGAAAATGTGGAGTTAAACCAAGGTGGGGAATAAAGCACAAGATCGTTAGGATCAAAAAAAATTTCTAAAGAATCTCTTACCAGTCAGGTGCACAAATGATGCTGCATTTAGCATATTCAGGATCAACATAAGCTGTGGAATTGCTGGCATGATGACATTGACATTTCAGGAGCACGGTCCACTTGGTAAATACAATGGTGTTTTCACAGAATCACAAGGTTGGAGAAGACCTTTAAGATCATCAAGTCCAACCATTCTCATCCTAGACTAAATCATATCCCTAAGTACCTCATCTACCCTTTTTTTGAAAACATCCCGGGAAGGTGACTCAACCACCACCTTAGGCAGCCTGTTCCAGGCCCTGACAACTCTTTTGGTAGCTTTTCCATTCTGTTCCACGTTAATGTGTCTTCTGGTTTGGGTCAACATGATTTTCCTAACCCATTTTTGATTGCACAGCATTATCACACAGGAGCAACCCGAAATGTTTTTGAACCAGAAAAGTCAATAGCATTTCAGGCATCTAAGAGAATAAGGAGGGGATGATTTTTTTTTAATGAAGAAACATTGAGAAATAGATCACCTTAATTTCATAATAATTACAGTCCATACAGTGACAATTACCTTGTGAGTTTTGAACGTGCTACCTTTCCACTTTGGAGAACAGGCAAGTCCATATTGCACACAGGGTCCCCAGTGCTCCTTGTGCAGCTTGAGCGCTCTGAAACAAGTGGTCTGTCTCTGGTGGGAGAAGATGGAAACTGCTTTTTGATTTCTAACACTGTGCGTGGAGACACCTGAGGTTGTTGTGCTCTGACTGTGTGAAGAGATGAGTGCAAGAGAAGATGTAAAATGTACACTCCAGGATGCCTACACAAGCACAGTAGTCAGGATAGAGGCGAAGATCTTCCTTTCTTTGTGCTGTGAAGCGACCATATGTCTAGTTACCAGTAGTAGTAACTTTGTTGATTTAAACTTTGTAGGTTATGTGAAAGTTAGTTGGTAGGTGAAAGCCTGGAGCCACTAAAAGTCCAAGGCAAAACTCCTCTATAAATCCATTAAAATGGTATTTCTTTGCTGTGTTGGCATTGGATATACAAGTCACCACACAAAAAACTAATCATAATTTCTTACCACTGGGCAGTTTAAAGCCATCCCATGATACTTGCCACATATGAATTCACTAGCTACTTTGGTGATAGATTTTTGTGTCAAAAAGAAAGAATGATGCATAGTTCCTTTATACTTAGTGTACCTGTCTCATCAAATTTGGCCTGGAAGTACATTTTTCATAAAAAGCTGTAGTACTTACTTTTTGTAGTTTTTCAGGTGGGAAAAAAGGTGTTTCTACAGCAATAGCAAAGTTGTTCAAAGACCTTCTCCAGTTCCAGAATGATAATATGGCACAAGAATCTCAGTATAAAAGCCTTAATAAACCAAAAAATTTGTATGGTGAACTAGCTTTTTTTTTCTTTTTTTTTTTTTGGACAAGTCATAGTGTTATTTAAATGCATGAAGCAATATTATTTCTCAAGTTATTTGTTCAGCTTTTCAGTGTTCTTTTCCTAACAAGATGTAAGAACAAAATAGCCCAGCAACAACCATTGGTTCTTCTAAAAGGTTTGCAGTGCCTTCATTGGAGTTGTGCTTAGCTGTCTGTGGGAGGTATGGATCAATTAATATATTGGACTTCTCGAGAGAAGGTGGAGGCAATAGGAGGGAAGTTTTACAGAGCTCGACAAAGTTCTGATTTTAACTTGGATTCTCTGCATTACCATAGCAAAAATTAATTATAATAATAAATTATCCACAAAAATGTACATCCAAAGAAAGTCTGAGGATTCAGCTCAAAAGCCTTTGCAATGCTCAAGTTCTGAAACAAAATTGCAGAGCTTAAATAGTCTTTTGTTAAGTAAAAATCATGATGTATCTTTAAATAACAATGTGTAGCACACAGCTACCTTGTAGAGAGAAATTACTCTGATGTATTTTCCTGCATGAACAGTACAGAGGAGAAAATAACCAAGGCAGACACATAGTCACGCCAGGCTGTTCCAGATGGGCCTGGGCAGATTAAACTGGTCATTTTGACACTGAGTGCATTTTAATTCAACAGCGTATTAATCAGACACTGCCTTCCCTTCAGCCTCTCCTCAGCAACCAATACTGAGCACAACGTCATGTTGGCAAGTATTTGGGGCAGGGAAGGTACAGGATGTAATAATGCCTTTTGCTGATACTCCAGCAGTTCTCAGTCAGTACAGAATGTGAATGGTCGCTCGGCGTTTGAATAGTCAGCTTGCAGAGTACAGATGCGGCGTGACCGCAGTCACCAGGTGTTATCTTAAACAGACAGAACTCCCTGCAGTTCAGCATATCAGTGAAAGAGAACAGGACAAACTGCAAATGATGCTTCTTTTTAAATGCTTATGGAGATTGTGCGTGAAGATATAGGTGGCAGCCAGCTCCCAGATCTGTTTTCATTAGAAACCACTGTGAGCAGCAGTGTTTGCAGATGTGGAGCATGCTCCAGTGTAAGCGCTGACAAGGGAGATGAGGCCAAATCAAAATCCTGTGTACAAGCACACTTCGTCTTGGGGCAGATGAAATCCTGCAGCCAGTTGGCATTGCAGAGTTTATGGATAATATGGACTTGGCCCACAATAGGAAGACTAGAATTTAGCTGTGAGGTTGTATCAAGGGGTTTGGTTCAAAAGTCATCTCTACTTTACAGGACTGATACCATGCATATGCTCTAAATGAATATGGTATTTAGTATCTCTGAAGAGGAGCTGAAGTGACATGAGCCAAAATCCCAGCAATAGCAGCATTTTGGAGTTACAATTGAAGCCAAGGGTCTCTGTCATGTATTAGAGATTATAGTTTATTAGGGCCTACATAATTTAAGATAATGTAAATTAAAATTAAAAGCTTGTAAAATTATGTACATCTTTACTATTTCTCAATAAATACACTTGGAAATGTCATTTTCTGCACTATACCATGTTGTAAGATGTTTGGTTTGTGGCTGAAACCCTCTACACAATGTCTCTTTGGGGAACTTGCGTGACCTTGGACTCTTTTCAAGTATGTCCATACTGCCTTCGTGCTTCATGCCTGGAGTAACACTATGCCCATGTGGTCTGGTGCAACTGGCTCACCTGCCTACTGTTTTCAGGGTGGGCCCACTAGAAGGAACCTCCTTCGGTTCCACACCAAGACCGGAGAAACAACTAACACCTTTGTTGCAGTGTCCTTGGGACAAAATACAGAACAAAATGATGTGATGGTCTAGACGTTCAGTGTCTTCATTTAAATTCACTTACCAGTTTACTTACTGATGTTATGCTAATATTTTTCTTATGGACATGGGTTTATGAGGAGACAGACCAGGGTACTGGAGGCATGCAGCCATTCCAGTTGAAGCTGAGCCTCGTGAAAACTTCGTATGTGTCTCTGGGAGCAGTGCTACATGTGGTGCTGACCTTGGCTTGGAGGAAGCAGTTGCAAAGTTAAAGCTTGCACAGGCTTTAACCAAAAGGTGGACTGCGGGACTATCAGCACACATAGATGTGATACTACGATCATGGATAATACACAGCAAGTGGCAGAGCCTTGGTAACCACAGAACTTCATCCACAAGAGACAGCTTGTAAATAATGGATTTTTTTTTCCCCCAGGCGTTAGATTAAAGCATGTCTGTTACAAAGATCTTAGACAATTATTAAGGTTGGAAAAGACTCTTAAGATCATCAAACCCAACTGTTAACCTAGCACTGCTGAATCCAACACTAAACGGTGTCCCTCAGCACCACATGTACATGTCATTTTAAAACCTCCAGAGATGGCGACTCGACCACTTCCCAGGGCAGTCTGTTCCAATTATTGACAACCCTTTTGGTAAAGAAACTTCTAATGTCCAATCTAAACCTCCCCTGGTGCAACTTGAAGCCATTCAAGTCCTATCACTTTTAACTTGGGAGAAGAGACCAACCCCCCCACCACACTACAACCTCCTTTTAAGTAGCTATAGAGAGAAATATGGTCTCCCCTCAGCCTCCCCTTCTCCAGGCTAAACAACCCCAGCTCCTTCAGCTGCTCCTCATAAGGCCTGTGCTCTGGACCCTTCACCAGCTTCCTTGCCCTTCTTTGGACACGCTCCAGCACCTCAGTATCTGTCTTCTTGTGAGGGGCCCAAAACTGAATATAGTACTCAAATGCGGCCTCACCAGAGCTGAGTACAGGGGCATGATCACTTCCCTAGTCCTGCTGGCTGCACTATTCCTGATAAAGCCAGGATGGTCTAGGCCTTCTTGGACACCTGGGCACACTGCTTGCTCATGGAACCATAGAATGTGTAAGGTCGGAAGGGACCTTTAAAGGTCATCTAGTCCAACCCCCCTGCAGTAAGCAGGGATGTCCTGACTAGATCAGGTTTCTCAGAACCCCATCAAGCCTGACATTTAATATCTCCAGGGCCTCCACTACCTCCACAGGCAACCTGTTCCAGTGATCTACCACCCTCATATTGAAGAACTTTTTCCTAATACACAACATAAATCTCCCCTTTTCCAGTTTAAAACCATCACCCCCTGCCCTATTGCTATACGTGAAGAGTTCTTCCCCAGCTTGCTTATAGGAACCTTTCAGGTACTGGAAGGCCGCTATAAGATCACAGAATCACAGAATCACAAGGTTGGAAAAGACCTTTAAGATCATCAAGTCCAACCATTCGCATCCTAAACTAAACCATATCCCTAAGTACTTCATCTACCCTTTTTTTGAACACATCCATGGAAGGTGACTCAACCACCTCCCTGGGCAGCCTGTTCCAGGCCCTGACAACTCTTTCAGGAAAAAATTTTTTCTAACATCCAATCTAAGTCTCCTCGAAGCCTTCTCTTCTCCAAGCTGAACAAGCCCAACTCTCTCAGCCTGTCTTCATAGCAGAGGTGCTCCAGCCCTTTGATGATTTTTGTGGCTCTCCTCTGGACACAGTCCAACAGGTCCATGTCCTTGTAGCGAGGGCTCCAAGGCTGGACACAGAAGTCCAGGTGAGGTCTCACCAGAGCAGAGTAGAGGGGCAGAATCACCTCTCCCTGTCTGCTGACCACACTTCTTTTGATGCAACCCAGGATGTGGTTGGCCTTCTGGGCTGCAGATGCACATTGGTGGCTCATGTCCAGCTTCTCATTCACAAGTACCCCTCAAGGACTTTTCCTCAAGGCTGCTTTCCAGCAGATCTTCTCCTAACCTGTATGGATAACAGGGGTTGTCCTGACCCAGATGCAAGACCCTGCACTTGGCTTTGTTGAACCTCATGAGGGTCACCTGGGCCCACTTCTCCAGTCTGTCCAGATCCCATTGGATGGCATCTCATCCCTCTGGCACATTAACCTTACCATCCAGCTTGGTGTCATCAGCAAACTTGCTGAGGGTGCACTCAATCCCACTGTCAGAATCATTAATAAAGATATTAAATAGTACTGGTCCCAGTACAGCCCCTTGAGGGACACCACTTGTCACTGTCTTCCACCTGGACATCGAGCCATTGACCACCACCCTCTGGATCATAGAATCACTTAGGTTGGAACAGACCTTTAAGATCATCGAGTTCAACCACAGGTTAACCCTGCCTAGTCCACCTCTAGACCATGTCCTCAAGCACAAATGCAACCCTCCAGCCAATTCCCAATCCACTGAACAGTCCACCCATCAAATTCATATCTCTCCAACTTAGAGAGAAGGGTGTTGTGGGGAACTGTGTCAAAGGCCTTACAGAAATCCAGACAGATGACAACTGTAGCTCTTCCCTTGTCCACTGATGCAGTTAGTCCATTGTAGAAAGCCACTAGATTGATCAGGCAGGACTTGCCCCTAGTAAAGCCATGCTTGCTGTCTTGAATCACCTCCCTGTCCTGTCATGTTCAGCTGGCTGTCAACCAGCACTCCCAGGTCTTTTTCCACTAGGTATCTTTCCAGCCACTCCTCAAGCCTGTAGCATTGCCTGAAGTTGTTGTGACTCAAGTGCAGGATTCAGCACTGAGCCTTGTTGAATCTCAACAACTGTTCCATATGTACATTTGCCTTGTACTCAAATTTTAGGAACAAAAAGATATATCAAATATAGGGTGAACAAAAATCAAAGGCGGCCTATCAACTAAGCAGACTGACCTATAGAGAACAGTAATTTCAACATTGTGTCTTCCAGATGGATTTGCATGTGACTTTGCAGAAGAGGAACCAATATTCAGTACGATTTCAAGAGAGTGAGATAATAAGTCAGAAAAATAGTTTTCTCCCATTAAAACTGGCACATTTCATAACTTTTTCCCCTTTTCACAACAGAATAAAACTTAGGGGCTAAGGTATTAGGGGCTTTTACTTAAAAGCTTTTGTCTGGGCTATGTCACAGCCTTAGCTTTATTTCTCATTGCTAAGAAACTCGGGTGTCAATATGTGCTGCACATGACAACACACAACACCAAACTAAAGTAAAAACATTATACTGAGAACATTTATGGGTGAAGAAATACCTCTTCCTCATTATCAGTTACCTATAATGAATCCCCAGCAGAAACTCAGAATGGAATTATTTGCTATGTGTCTTGTCCATTGTTTGCCAGTGTATTATCTCCAGGGTACACGTGTTTAGGGTGGAATTCTTTGATCCATTTTCCTTTTTCTCAAACAAATAATAGACGCAAAAACATTTTGCAAATGTTTATAAACTTAGGGGAATTGTTTCAGTTTTCAAAAGCCCAGACTGTAGAGGGAATGCTTAGGAAGTCCAAACATCTCAATAGTTTGTTTTTGAATGTCAGTTTCTACACCAGTTTCAGGGCTGGATTTTCCAAGAACTGAATCTCTGATTTGAAACCACTAATAAAAAATGAAGAAGGGTTAGTTTTTTGGTTGTTTTGGTTTTGGGGTTTTTTTTGGGTGGCGAGGGGTGCTCTTCTTTTGCAGGGGTGAAGAAAAGGTAGAAAACACCAGAGAGTTTCACAAATTGATTTTTAAGTGGACAAGCAAAGAAAATCCTTTGTTGCACAAAGCACCATTTCTCAAGTTGACGGATGAATTAGTCATCAAACATCCATCTAAACATGGGTTACTAGAAATTTAGAAATTCACACATGCACTTCAATAAGCATGATTAAGGAATCAGGCTGAAAATGGAGGTTAATTAGACTTGATTTTTCTGCTCTGCTCTCAGCATCTGGGAAACTGAAGTGCTGCAGAGGAGCAGCAAATGAAGAGTGATTCGTGTTTCCTGGGCTACTATACAACCTACTGTGTCCTTCACCAGGGAGCACACTTTTTCTACGTTAAAAAAAACCCAACAAACCCACAACTGGACCTATTTGGAAAATATTATAAATTGTTGACTCACTGAAACCAAAACGTTTTTGGGGACTGCACACACCAACGTCAATGAATGGAACATTTCTAGTCCTGTTTAGAGAAAGAGTGAATCAGGAGCCCATCAGATCAGCCAGAAAAAAAGTCTGAGCCGTTGCAGGAGTCTGGTGACCATAGCTCTCAGCTGGTGTAACAAACCCCAGTTCTTTGTTTTCAGCTTCTCTGGGTTAGGATCTTGGTTTCAAGGTTTCTGACTCAAAAAGGTTGTACAACAGTCCCAATAGTGAAATGTTTCTGAAATCAGAAAAAAAAAAAAAAGAGAGTGTAAGATAAGGGAAGAGGAAATTTAAAAAAAAAAACAAAACAAACCCAAAAAACACCTCCCTCCTTACCCAGCCTTAAAACCACTATGTCCACTGTGAAGGATTCTGGAAAAAGAAACCTTCCCAGAAAGGATTTAGCAACTGAGAAGCTGTGGTTAGTTGGTCAGTTGGCTGCATAGTGAGAGTGAGCTGACAGCATATGGGAAAACACCAACACCCAGAAAAGGCATTTTCCCTGGACAGTGAGTGTCTCTCCTGTTTTACAGTGCTGCCCCGTTGGTATTATTTGTGCTCTGAACTCCTACCCCACGCAGCCCCTGCTCCAACTGTCCCACTAACTCCAGTCCATGGGTTTTCACAAGCTGATCTCTTTGCTTCCTTGTTTCGCTCTGCTTTTACACCTTTCTGTCACCTCGTTGGGGCTGCAGCTCTTTGCTGCCTGTGAATTTGCTAGGATCTCAAATAGCCTCTCAAGAGTAGCAGCTCCTCATAGCGTTCACAGGAAGAGGAAGACTCCAGTGGTATTGCGCTACACAGGCCACAGAGGTGAGTCCCTGCTGCCCAGCCCATGTGGGATACCGGGGCTGCAGGACAGTGAGATCCACGCATGGTACCAGCCAGACATGCCACTTCCCTTTGGTGGGCATGGCTGAAAACCCTTCCCTCTGCCACTGTGGGCAGCCAGCGTGGCAGGGAGCGCCTGTCGTTCTTGTCAGAGCAGGTAGTCAGGAGATGCCATATGCTTTCACAGAGAGGCAGGACGCAAGGCAAGGAGAGTTGTCCTGCCAGGGTGGGAGCAGGACCAGACAACTGGCAGCAAAGGCTTGTGCACAAAAATAAATGTGAGGAAAAAACACACAGAATGGATGTGTCCCTTCACAGAATGGGGGGATGTATTGAGTACAGCATGCCAGGTTAGTGTAAGGAGATCGTGTCTAGTATTGTGAGCCTCCACGATAGTTGAGCAAACTCCTGGAACTTAGAAGGACTTCTTTGAAGGGTTTTTTTGAGGGCAACATGGTGGGTTAAGCTTGGCTGGCAGCCAAACACCCAGCCAGCCACTCACTCTCTTGTCCCCTCAGTGGGACAGGGGTAATAGGAAGAACAGTAATAAGAAAGCTCGTGGGCAGAGAAGACAGGGAGATTGCTTAGCAATTACTGTCACAGGGAAAACAGATTCCACTTGGAGAAAATTAAATTTTTGCCCTCGAAAATAAATACTTAATCACTGCATTGGGTAGTGGGAAACAAAAAGGCAAACATTAAACTAGCACCTTTCCTCCCCCCCATTCCCATGCCCAGCTTTCACTCTTTCACTGCCGACTCCTTTACATCCCCTCAGCCACACAGGCAAGATGGGGAACTATGGTAGCTACAGTCAGTAAGTACAAAGCAGTTCCTCTCTGCTGCTGCTTCCTCCTCATGGTCCTCCTCTGCTCAGTGTGGGCTCCTCTCCACAGGCCATGGTTCCTTCAGGGAATGTCTACCTGCTCTGCCACTGGATCCTCCATGGGCTGCAGCGTGTACATCTTTTCCACCATGGAGGTCTTCCTCTACCTCGTCCAGCCTTGGCTTTCCCTCTGCTGCTTCTCACTACTTTGTTCCCTTCTGCTCCCCCTGTGTGGTGTTCTCTGCCCTTTCTTGCACACGCTTTCCTAGGGGCACCGTCATCTTGTCAGCAGGTGGGTTGGACCTGTCTAGAACCAGCTGTATCCAGCAGCAGGCAGCCCCAGTCACCCCTCAGAGAGACCACCCTGCACCCAAAATGGAGTGAAAAGGTGAGTGTATACCAAAAATCTCTGACACAATGTCAAATCTCTAGTTATGTATGATTTTAATTGATGGTAGAAGGCCTCTGGAAGAGGACAAGTTTTAGCAGGAAGAGACACACAGACCTAACTGCAAGCAGAAGAGCACAGGGAGACACAGAATTTTCTTCTGCTACCCATATTACCCAAAGCCTAGAAAAAGACCCCAGGAATTCTGAAAGCTGCTGCTGAAGAACTGCTAGATTAGGTCTCAGCAGGTCTAACTCCTGATCTCTGGCTGAGACAGGCAAGGCCATATCTTTTCACCTCCTGCCTATCTTGCATGGCTCCTGGAAACCTGCCCCAGCCCCATCTCCATTCCCCAGCCCAAATCCCAGCACCATCCCATCTCCACTCCCTGCCCCAGCACCATCTCACATCCACTTCCCAGCCCCTTTGTAACCAGTTTGCAGAGGAGCACCTCATTTGCCCCAAGACACCAAGCCCACCTGAGGTCCCATCAAAATTGCCCACATGCCCAAGATCCTCCTCCTTATGCCAGTCACTGCCTCCCAGGCACCACGATGTGAGTGTTTATCAGAGAACCTAGCAAGCCTTCTGAAAAGTACCACCCAAGCACATAAAAGCCATCCCAGCCATTTGGCAGCTGAGCTGTTTGCTGTTAGCAATCCATGAGGGCATGGCAACTCACAGCCTCATGATGTCTGCCACATGCAGACAGTTAAATAAATTAATTCTCCAGGAAATAGTTAGCTGTTATGGTGAAACCTCAGTAACAATCAGCTGCAGCTGATTTCATCCATCACCATTGCAACACACTAATGGGCTAAAAAGATGGTTTTCATTTATTTATCAGTGTGTATATATGTATTATTTTTCTCCTGGAATAAACAGTTTATTTGGAGGGAATGGGAAGTGGTGAACAAAGACTGAAATGGGTGTCTTCTGAGTGTGGTATTTAACAACGTATGAACATTCTCTTTCACTCACAGAGTGCTGTCCCACAAATGCATGCATATTGCCCCATGAAACTTGCTTCAGCTGAAAAAATGTTGCTTCTGGAGGCAGGATCTCTCCTGGACCTGCAAGGGTCTGTCTGTGCCACCTCCTTCAGGCAGTCCTGACCTGTCACCTTCAAGCTGTGTTTTGCATAAGGAAGGTTTCAAACACGACTGGAGGTACTGGTCAAGCTGCCAGCTTAGACTCCCCATACCCAACTCATTCCTGCTGCCTAGAGATAAGAAAGAGATGCTTTTTAGCCACTCCCTTAGCCGCAGGGTGTAGGAGCTGCTGGTGTAGCTTGATGTATCCCTTCAGTACCTGATCCTATCCCCTTTATTCCGGACCCCTGTTCAAGGAGGACAAGGTCTTCACAGGCTGTCCTTGCCACGCTTGCCAGCATACGTGGGAGCAGTTCCCCTGTCAGAACAAGGCTGTACATCTGTGTGCTGGGGAGGTTTGGTGCCGTGGGTGGCACCAGCACATCCCTGGAGCAGCCTATAATGCTATCTTTGCAAGAGCTCATCAGCTTCAAATGCTTTTTCTCCCATAGAAATCTTTTAGTTTGATACGGGTTTATGGTAGAAGCCATGACTGGGCCATGTGTTACACTTCTGCAGCCCGTGCGAAGGGGCATTTACCACAAACCCTTAATGACATCTGTGCCTCATGATCACTCATTCTTAAAGCAAAACAAAACAAGGAGAAAAAAATTGAGAGAGGGAGGAGAATGAAGCTAAGCATGGGGGGTGCTCCTCTCAAACAGCATATGGACACTGAGGTATGAAATGCAATCCTATTCTCAGCAGTCACCACAGGCCACTGACACATGGCAGCTGATGGAGGTAAAGTAATTAGCAAATCCCAACTTCTCCTGTTACTCACTGGGAGCTAAAACGAGGGGTTTATCACAAGCCCTGAATAGTCTTGATGAAGGACATATTCATATTTAACACTGAACTTCCTGGTGGCTAAAACAGGGGCTGTGTAATAACCCCTCCCTCAGGGCCACTGAAGAGGGGCAAGAGCCAAGTCTGCTCAGGTCCCTTCTCAAGGTGGCTGCCCACCCATCTCACCTGGTCCCTCGCCTTGCCCACCACAGCCTCACTTGCCACCCTCTCCATCGGAAGAGGGGAATGTCCCGGGCAGCATCACACCTGGGGTCAGGCCCCAGGGAGCAAGGAGTGCAACTCCCTGTATTTTGCTGATTATCTCTGAGTTGTTTTTATGCTATTCTTAGACTACATTGCCTTTTAGTGGAACAGGGGTTCTAGTGGGGAGGAACCTATTCACAGAGGAAAAAAATCCAACACCTTATTTGAGTCCTCAAGAAGTCAAGAACCGCTCAGCCCACAAGGTATCCAAGCACTTGTTCATGTTTTTACTCTTCTTTTTTTTTTTTTTACTTTACCTAAATGCTCAGAGAGAGTTTTCTTCACTGTTTAAACTCCCATTCCTTAAAAGCAGTTTATATTTATAATGGAAAGGCTGACTCAACCTTCACTCTAATAACCAGGAAAGCACAACAGTAAAATGAAACAACAAATCATTGCTCTGACAGTAATGAGACGCTTGCTTAGACATTTATCTGTCCTTTTACAAGGCAGTAATTTTATGGTTGAAAAGCCTTGGTTTTAAACTTCATGTCCGGGAAGAAATTGCCAAGCCCTGGCCAAAATTGCCTTGTTTAGCAGATGGTAACATTGTATGTAATTAATGCATTCATTTTCATTCTTAAAAACTAGTAAATGCAGCTTATTTGAATTTCCTCCTGAAAGCTAAATTTATTAGCTACAAAACATAGGGACTGTGCCAACTGTTTCAAGGAGATTATATCCTGTATTTCCCCCATTTTCTAACTGTTTTCCACCAATATCACCTGGGTGGCTCTTCCCCTCTCTACAGGAAGCTTCAGAGCAGGCGACAGCTTTCTCCCATCCCTTTTATTCCTCCATATGTTTTCACGATAGAGGTTTCCTTCCTTCACCTCCATTTAAAAAGCAGAAAGGCTGCCACTTGTTTGCTGAAAATGACTTTAAATTCATCAGCTCTCCCAGACCTAATAAAGTGACATGTTTACAATGTTAAAGGAAATCAGGTGTTTTAATGCTAAATGAAAAAAAACATATTTATGTAGTGTTATAATAATACCATTTTCCTGGCCTTTCTCACTCTATTCATCATGCAGCAATCTCTCCACAAGATGCTGTGGAGTCTAGCTGCTGGAATGCCATGCAACAGTAAGTCCAAATTCACCATAAATCACATTTCACAGCGGCTTCCCCCCTTGCTGCTGGCAGCTGCAGCAGTGGGGCACACACAGGGAAAGAGTCAGCCCCCAGGCACGTGGCAGCATGGATGGAGAAAGGGAACCCTTGGCAGGTGGGTACCACTGCTACAGGTCCCTTGTGCTGCTCAGCCAAATCCCATTCACACTAGCGGTCCCACCACAGAAGTGCTGCTGGTCCCTTTTGTGCCACTGGTCCCTTTCATGCTGCTGCAAAAAGCTGGAAGCAGAAAGTTTAACTCTTACAGTTTGCTCGTTCCCACACTCTGAAATACACCAACACCCATCACTGTGTTCACAGAGGTTTGCTCAGAGGTGTTAATGAGATGGTTGAGCTTAACCTTTTGCTGGCATGTTTGCTCAGTGCTGGGTCCCAGCATGGTTATTCTCACAAATCCTGCAGAAAACAGCAATCAGAGTAGGCAGGTAGAATCTGACTCGTTGGTATTTAACAAACAGAATTTTTTCTTTCTTTTCTTTCCCTTTGTATTAAATTACCCTTAAAAAGGAAATCATCCAGTTTCCCAACAAGCTGAAGCCCTTCATGGGATTCCCCACCAAGAGATCATAGAATCATAGAATGGTCTGGGTTGGAAGGGACCCCAAGGATCAAAGAGTTCCAACCTCCCTGCCACAGGCAGGGCCACCAACCTCCAAGCCTGGAACTACATAAGGTTGCCCAGGGCCCCATCCAACCTGGCCTTGAACACCTCCAGGGATGGGGCATCCACCACCTCTCTGGGCAGCCTGTTCCAGCACCTTACCACTCTCTCTGTAAAAAACTTCCCCCTAATATCTAATCTAAACCTTCCTTCCTTTAGTTTTAATCCACTCCCCCTTGTCCTGTCATTGTCTACCCTTTTAAAAAGTTGATTCTCCTCCAGTTTATATGCTCCCTTCAGGTATTGGAAGGCTGCAATGAGGTCCCCCAAGATGTGGTGCTCTGCTACTGAGAAAGCCTAGTGAGAGAGTTTTCAGGGAGAGAGGCACAGCTTGCTTCTACCCTGTTGACTGGAAAGGCACAGTTACTTTGTTCTAACATAGAGGTAACTGAGGAACTAAGTGATCTATGGTAGTACAGCATGACAGGATATGAATCACATTGCCCAGGTTAACCTTGTCTTACTTGGTGCTAAATCCAAAACGAAGCTTCTCTTCCACCAATGCTCCCAAGCCCTTCTCAGCGCTGCTGTCGATCCATTCTCTGCCCAGCCTGTAGTGTGCCTGGGATTGCCCTGACCATTGGATCTTTCCCAGGGTGTAGATTACTTCCCAATGCAGAGCTTTTTCTCATGGTCCAGCTTACCTTTCCACAGCTGATCACATACCTCTCCTTTCACAGCCACTGACTGCTAGATAACATTAATGCCTAGATTGGAAAAGCCATGCTTGGTCATGTATTTTTAGCTTCTTCAGTGTAATAAGGCTGACCAAAAAAAGAAGACTGTCTTGTTTTTTATGGATGTAAGCAGATGCTTGGGGCACCATCATCAGTCCCAAACCTGTAGTAGTGGGAATGGCTGCCCTCCACCTGCCTACTTGCAGCCATCTCTTCAGATAAACTGATCTCACCTGCAAAAGACCTCTTCTGCTATTCTCTTCAAAACACAGAAATCATTACATCAGTTGTCCATTGAGAAACCATCTCTAATGAGGGACAAAGCCTAGCAATGAGATGAGTAAAAGGCCAGTTCAGTGGCTTAAAACCCAGGGATGGCAATATTAAGAGCTGCACTCCCTCACCAGCTCCTAGGAGTCTGCCGTGGCCCAGACATTCAAAGCTTTTCCCACCTTGGGGCTTTTCCTGCTTTGAGGCTCCCTGGAAACTTTAGCAAATGGAAGCCATTTTGGTCTTTATCCAAAAGTTATTCAGGAGAACGTAGGTAGGTGCCACATGTTCTATGAGAAGCTGTATCATATCTATTAGACCAACTGTCCATCAGGTCTACCCTGTCTCCAAAAGGGACAAGTACCAGGTATTTCAAGGAAAAAGGAAAAAACTTTCAGGAAAGGTGAAGAGGCCGTGCCCCATGAACAAGTTTCTTCCAGTCTTTCAGCAGCTTCTGATTTAAGAAAGGTGTGGGAACTTGTATAACTAACTACCTGCACTGATGTAATTGATGGCATTATTATTCATTATCTAAAACCCCAATCTGTTCTGAAGCTTGCCATGCTTTTTCCCTCAAAACTCTACTTGGCAGTCAAAATTACAGGTCAGCTATAATTGTTTTGAAAACATCTACCTTTCTGTTATGAATTTGTTCTCTAATTTTATTTGGTATTGCCTGCACAAAATTGTGGGGAAGGAAGAACTGTGTAATATAGGGAAAGTAAAATAACAATAATTATTGCCTACTTCAATCAAGTGGCCACGGTATGTCAGAAAAGGGTAGTCATACTTGGCAATAACACCGTATTTTTTCTGGCCCATTCTTCCTACTCCCACCCCTGATGGTGCATCTCCATTCATACAGTATTTTTGCAATTTATTTTGTTGCTAATCCCTAACACACTTTTCTAGTCAGTTTTGAAAATATTGTGCATTAAAAATGATCTTTCTTCTATTTAATTCTAATCAAGCACTTGCATTATCTCAAGATTATTATTTTCCTTTTAAAAGCAATGCTAGCCACTTCTTTCTCTTGTTGTGTGCGCTAGCTGCTTCTAGTCAATAAAGAACATTGGATCCAGGGATTTAAACAGAATTCCAGCTGTCTGACCATGGCCCTTACAATCTAAGTTTGAGGGATGCCAAAGAATAACCTTTTCACAATGGTTGAGCAAGTTGTGCGGGGAGGGGGTGAGGGATTAAAAATTCATTTCACCTCAGAATTAGTTGACCTTTGGGACCACTGGGACATTTCCCTGGGATGTGGCAATAATGTTTCAGAGGCCGCTTGAAAAGACGATTACACTGTGTGGCCCATTACTGAGAGGTAGCCAGTGTCTGAGAGAGTTACTTGAGAAAACCTCCTGGAATTGCTATCTCAAAAGCTGACGGTCATCCAATAAACTGAGATCACATATGTGTAACATTACAGAAGTGTCAGCTCCATAGCATGCTATCTGCAGGGCAGTTTCCTCAGAGTTGTGTAAGCAGTCTTGTGATTTGCTTGAGAGATGAGGGAAGACATGTGCACAGTAACTTTTGGCCTCGGCCGGAAGACGATGACTTCAGAGGTGGTAGGCAATCCAATAAGTACATTTGCTGTTACAGTACGCCTCTCGGCCAGGCAAACGCTTCTGCTCTAAGCCAAATTTATGTCTCAGGAAAATCGTGTAATTTATCAGCAAAACAGGCCAGACCTATTGTTGCCTACAGAAGTAACAGAAAGAGCCTTCAGAGGTGACAGCAGCGTGGACCAAAGAGTTTGCACTGCACCGTGTGAGGCTTTTCCAGCTCTCAACATGTTAGAACAGGCAGAGATAAATGGGCAGATTGGGATCTCTGTAACTTTATCACCCCGTGCTTAACAAGGCAATGAGTTGGCCACAGAGACATTCCCAGGAGATATTCCATGAGATCTCTGGAGCCAAGACTGGATTTTCAAAGAAGGCAGGAGAAAAACACGGTATTTTCAGTGAATGAGTTTCCTTTCTACTGAGATCATAGCATACTGAGAGTGTCTAATTTAGCTATCTGCAAAATGTTCTTGCAGACTCCCTGGCTTAAAAAAAGAACCAGCGTTCCCATGTCCTTCCTCTCTGTGCAAAACAAAATGTTGGCAACCTTAAGCAAGCTGTGACACTGTCTTCTTTTAGATACCTATTTGAGGTCACAAATTTTCTATGTATTGATTCATTCTAGGAGAAGTGAAATGGAGATGGTGGACCAAACTCATAGGTATCTGATACCCTCAAATTCCTTGGACCTCAGCCATTTAAATAGGAGGGTTAATCATCGCATTATTCACAGTAGTTGATGGTCTCCAAAAGGCTTTGCCAGTGCCATTACATCTTTCAGCATAACCAGCTTAATTGATTGAGAGCATCTGTTGGGCTGAGGAGAGATGTGAGGTTACATATACTCATTTCCTGAAAAATAGGGTACCAAGGAATGCCTCTCTTTTCCAAAGTTTACTAGCTATAGTGACTTCTTGAAGTCTTTATTTATAAGCAGCATTTTGGTAAAACTGGTAGAAAGAACAGCAAACAATGTGGGCTGCGGTGTTGCAATGGCAAATCCATCCAGAATCCCTTCCAAAAATTCATAGTTGTTGCCATGTTTTCCCATTGTCCATTTTATTCCAGGAGTTAACTGAAACTTAGTGGTGATAGCAGAAATCTAGATGTTCTAAAACATAGACTAGAGTTTGCATCTGTAGGATGTAACAAACTTCTCAACAACTGCCTCAATGGAAGACATCCGTACAGGTTTGGGATGGATGTTTTATGGGTCCCACAGTTCAGCCCCTGGCACAAACAAGCTGACACGAATGGCAAACAGATTACAACTTTTCATTTTGGAAGTAGAACTGATCTTAGTAACATAATGCTCCTGCACAGAGTTTTGTGAAATACTTCACACCATCTCAGACACCAGAAAACCATGAATGTAGGCACTGACTAGTGCACCCATTCTCCTTCTGGGCAGACTATTAGTCTCAGATAGACAAGCATTACTAATGTTGGACAGAAAATACCAGTTCTTTTTCTCAAAGGTGATTTGGACTATCTATGTAAGAGTCCTGAAAAGTCTGGGGAGAGGAAATGGACTGAAAAAAAGGCAAACCCAGAGATAAATTTCCTGATTTCGAAAAATAATTCCAGGGAGAAAGGAAAGACCTTTGCAGAAAGGTTTTTATTGTCATTGTTAAAGAAAAGAGAAACTAGAGGGTCCCAGGGACCCTCTCCCCTTCACCTTTTACATCCCTGGGACCTGAGGGGTGCAGGGGAGGGCATATGACATGGGACCGGCTAAGGGAGGAGAGATGCTAATGGAGAAGATGTTGGGAAGTATGGCCTCTCCTCACTGCCTAATCAAATCAGGTGCACAAAGAGCTCTGAGGATAAAACTGGGATGGGAGAAGCACAGACCAGAGCAGGGACAGGGTTGTAGCATCTATTGCAGTGGCATTCAGCATGGGAGCTGTTCCTGAACTGCTGTGCTGCTGGAAAGTCTCCATCCATGGGCTGGCATTGAGATGAAGAATGCCAGCCTCCCTTTCTGCCTCACACTGAACATCCTTGGAGAGCCACGAGTTATCTCTTGTATCACTCAGCCCCTGGTAGCAGAGATAAGCCATGATGGGTGAGAGGTCAACAGCTATCGCATTGTTCCTGCCTAGAAGAGTGAGGCCCATGAATATTTCCAGTATGCTATTTATCCCTATTTCCCCCTTTTTTCATACACATGTGGGAAGCAGAGATTTCTGAAGCTGCTCAAACTGTGATTCTCAGTACCTGAACTATGGGAAGGTTTGGGTGGGAACATGAACCTAGTGCTGCTCAGGCGTTTATCTTGTTGCATGCAGCGTTTATAACCAGTCCCGTTTTGCCTGCTGCGAAAGGCAGGAGGTGCTGTTCCTGTGCCTGTCTTGTGCCAGCTTCTCCTTTCTCTGTGCCCTGTGCAGCAGCAACTGCTGCCTTCAGCTAACCACCACCTGAAGGGAACTTCTAAAGCTTTCTGTGTTGGTCTGATGATGGATACCGTGGGCAGACTGGTGTCACCAGTGCGGAGGAGCTATTCCAGCCTGTCTTTGGCCTGTGTAGGTCCTGACCCATCCCCATCCCATGGGCAGTGGCAGCAGGGTGGACAGGCAGCCTGAAGGCGGTGGAAGAGGGAGCGATGATGCCCTGTTGCATGGCAAAGCAGACTCATCAGTCCAGCTCAGCAGCTGCCACAGGCTGTACCTGCTGCTGCTCTCCAGCCTCCAGCCACCAAGTTTCCCTCCCAGCGCCAACTTATCGAGCAGGGGCTGTACAAGCGCGTAGCTGAGCGTATTGCAAGGGAGAGCAAGATGAACGCTCGCTGTGGCTGCGGTTTGTGCTGCCTCGGCAGCTGTTCGAGACGCCGGGCAGCCGGAGGCTGCGGGGCAGCCGTCGGCGGGGAGACACTGCCATCTCCCGACACCGGGCTGGCGGGCGCGGCGCTCTGCGCCGCATCTCCCGCGGATGCTGCGCGGCGAAGGGGTGAGGTACCTGGGGTCCCAAGGGCGATTCACGCTCACGTTTCGGTTATAAGGGGGGTTGGAGACCTGGCCGCATGCAGCCTAGCAGCCAGCGGGAGTAGGTCATGCTCCGGGCTGCCCGGGCTGTCACGGGATGATGTAAAAGCACAGAGAGACGGAGGTGATGCAAGGGAGACAAATTCAAGAACAGGGGTCTTGAGAGACATGCAAAATAACTTGTTGCTGAAAACTGAGTAGGCTATCACAGGCCATACCAGGCACCACCATTATCAGCAAGGTAGACAGGAATCAGAACATTTCCTGCTTTTCTTCCAGCCTGCACCCTCTAAGCGCTCACCTGGATCTCTTTCCTGGAGGAGGGGGGCATTTAAAGGAGGCAATGGCATCATTTTCTCCTCTAAACCAACCCAAATATGTGCTGGAAGTCGGCAGAAATTCACGCACCTTTACAATTAGCTGGTAAAAATGCCGCTCCACATGGTGAAAACCAGAGCTTGCAAATGCTCTCACTTTTTTCACAAGTGAATTCGGGCAAGAGGCCCCAAAAAGCCCCTCTGCGCTCTGCCAGTGCCTGCACCCCCCGCGCCCGCCGCTGCTCCGCCTGCGGGACGCCGCTGGAAGCGGAGCTGGGAGCGCGGCTGAGGACCGGCAATTCCCCGCCGCAGCACCAGGGGTCATCCCGCTCTTTATCTCCGCCTCAGCCCGGGCTTCTCGGCGCAACAGCACCAGCAACACCTCTCCCCTTCCCCTTCTCCCTTCCGACTGCCTACGATAAACCTGCGCTGCAAATAAGGTCGTGTTTAGACAGGAAAGTGGTGGGAATTTTGTCTGAGTGAAGACAGGAGGATCCGTCCCGGTAGAAAGGCTTTTGAGTAGTTTACAGTATTTGCCTGTAATTGTACACATTCCTTGAACAAATCGTGTCCATTCATTTATTATCTGCACTAAACAACCCAGTAGGTCTAGTACACAGGTGTGTCACTCACCCTTGTTTCGAGGCTGGAGACATCCACGATGGAATGTAATTTTTCCACCCAGAGATTAGTTATGTTAATGCAACGTCAGAGGTGACCGGTTTGGGGAGACGTGGAGAGAAGGGAATGAATATGGGAGGAAAAATAAGCTGAACGAAATGTTCACACAAACTTGGAATAAAATTACAGAGAACAGGTGTTTGCTTTCTCCCCTGATGTGCAGAAAACAGTGATAGATTGTGGGTTTTAACAATAATTCTTACTTCAATTTAAGTAATTCTCCATCTGGTGGTAGTTTGATCTAAAAGGCAAGGAAATCAATGGGAACTTTCCCTGGGCTTCAGATCGTGCCACATGTGTCAGCTGGATTTATTTGTCATAGGAGTAGTAACGAGGAGTAAAATGTTTAAGGCTGGAAAACCCAGGGCTTAGCTTCTGGTTAAAGCAGGTTACACGTCTAATAAATGTGCCCCTCCTGTCAAATACCATGAGTGTTTTCTATGTTAAATGCAAGGTGCTTGAGGCCCAGAGTCCCACAGGAAAAGAGGTGTAAGTTAGGGGAAGGTAAAAGCTGCTTGTGCATGTGTATGTGTGTGCATACACACACAGACAGACACACACACACTGTGTGACACTCTCCCATGGCTGCGTATTTCATCTCATACATGAGCAGTGCACTACACAGCCTTGATGCGCTTTGGGCAAAGAACTGAGCCTTTAAAGCCCAACCATACCCACCAGAAAACTAACACCTTCCTTCCTGAACTTCCTCTGTACTTCCCCCAGAAAGGTCACACTTCTTGTGCATCTTCCTTTTTCTTTTTTTTCTTTTTTTTCAGGGAGAATGGCTAGAGAGAATGAGAGATCTTCAGTTCTCAATGTATATAAAAACATTCATTCTGCTGTTCTCACAGCCTTAACTTTTATTTGTTATAACAGGCTCTGGTGCTTCAGTCCACATCTGTCCAGCACTTACACAGATAATGTAGCCTGAAACCTTTAATGGATGCCTAAGATTACACCATGTCGGCACTCACTCCTTGGCTTGTCTGAAAGTTTTTCATCATCTTGGCCAAGAGTTTCCATTCTCTTTAGCCCCCAGAAACATCAGGCAACCCCTGTGCAATTTATTGCAGTTTATAGTTTCTCCACATGAACGTCACTTCCAAAATATTCATTAGAAAAATTAGTCACTTACAATAAATGTTACTTTATTACAAGAAAACGCAGCAATTATTTATTAAGCATCTGGATTTTTTCAGCACCACTTCATAACGGGGATGAGCCTGAACTGGAACACCTGATCTAAACCCTACTCTGACTTTTGGAGACTTTCAGATCCAAGTTCTTTAGGGCTGGGATTGTCTTCATTTTGAGTCTTCTACAGCTCTGAGCACATTGTTGGCACTTAACAAATAAACAATAGTAATCCAAATCTGGACCAGACATTAATGGTTGAGTGTATCTGTACTCTATGAAAAATGTATACGTCTTCCACGTTACCCATGCTACATCAAATGCTATATTGGACTTCTTTCTTTTGTAATCATAAACGTTTGTTAGAAATTCCATCTGCCAGCCCACAGTTCACAAGGTTGCCAGGAAAAAACACCATCCTACGTGGAAGCTCCATGCCATAATCCAGAGGCGTGGATTGGGGTGAAGAAGTGGCTTTTAGGTGGATACTGCAGGGCAACAGTAACTTGAACTGTGGCAGCACCATCTGCAAAGCCCACTGGGAGTGGGTCCCAGCCTCTGGCCAGCAGGCACACCTGGCAGGGAAGGAGCAAGCTGCTTGTGATGGCACAAGGGAAACATGGACTAGTGGCTGTGTCTCATCACAGAAATGGCACCAGTTGCCTTGTTCTTTCCCAGGTCTCAGAGAGGAGAGAGAAGGTGGCTTACCCAAGCCTGAGATAAAGAGCACTTCATGTAAGGCAAGGGATCTTGGGGAGCTTCCCCTCTCAGTTATCGACTACCAAAGCCTTCCTGCTAACATCACTTCTGCTTTACACAAGCAGTGGATCTGGGAGGTTAGGCCACTGTTTGGAAGTGTTCAGATGTGTAAACTAAAGAAAGAATGACAGAAGAGCATCTCACATTGTCCTCCCTCAGGAAAGAGAAGTGCCCATATTTAACAGGGACGGGCCCAAATGCAGCCGTACAGTAGCATTTACTATAATCTGTATTGCTTTGCTCCAAAAGCTATACTACATTTTCCTTAGCATCTGCTTTTGGATATTTGGCCTGCTATGTGCTTCACAGTGGAAATGAAGAAAGAGTGAAATCTTCTGGCAGTTTGCAGAGAACAGAAGGAGAGAACATAGATGGAAAAGCGCTCCAGCAGAGGTGGAGTAATGGCAACTGATATGCAAGGGGAAGTCATAGGAAACAATGCAATCTAACTTGTTCCAGCTGCCTGAGCAAGCACAGGGACAGTGCCAGATGTAATATAGCTCTGGTTAGCATGAGCTGAAATGTGGGATAGCCTCCAAAAACAAGGACCGGGAGAAGAGAAGCAGCAGCTTGTTTGTGAACAAAAGACTAAACTATTTGGTTGCTAAAATACACACAAAGGAGGTATCCCATTGCTTTGCCCCATGTGCAAATCGCATCTAATCTGGGGAAAAGGCAAAGGAAAAATATAATCCAGTTTGTGGTTGCGCTGAATTCATATGGTAAACACTAAAGGCCACGCTAAATGGAAAGGAGAACTTGGGGAGTATTATGTTGGTTGTGCAGCAATTGAGTCCAATGTTTTAACAAACTACTGCTGCTCTGTTTGAGAAACTGCATTTTTTATATGTGAATCAACTGGAACAATTCAGAACAAGAGAGCAGCTCTAAGAGACCCTCCATTAGGTGGTCAGTTCCTCACATGATTATGCTGTAGGATGGAGGGTCTGAGTTACCTCGGGACTCGTTACCTAAGGTACAGACAGCCAAGGACTAGGGTCACTGAGCCCAGCCTGTGTGCCCAAGGAAGAGACTAAATAATCTTATTCTGGACTCTCTTCTACTCGATCTAAATTTGTCTGAAATCACTTTGTACTATGTTCAGTCTATGTGCCTATGACTGTTGAGTTTACCTTTCCCCAGGGTCATTTAGATGATGAAGGAAACCCAGAAGGACCATGTAGATCAGGTTACCTCCTCTATCCCATGGGTTGCTTTCAACTGTTGCCCAACCTGAGAGACCAGGGGCAGAGCTGCAAGGTGGGCAGGACAGGCAGCAATGTGAATGTTCTCCAAAAGTGTTTTGCAAAAGAGCCGTACTGCAAGGAAGGATCATTCTGCCCCGGTTTCCAGAGCACATTAAGAAATAACTTCAAGATGTCTTTCCATTTTTAACTCGCTTGTATTGTCCTCATGAGGGTAGGATCCAGCTGTCCAAATTGCTTGAAGTAGCAAGTCAATCAGTAATGTGGTTTGAAGGAAAGGATGCTGTTTTGGCTCCACTGAATTTCAAAGCGACTTGGCAATGATTGCTTTTATTAGTCTGCATTAAAACAACAACATAGTGTGAGATAGGAACCATTATTATCCTCATTTTACAGAAAGAAAGGAAGTCTTGGTTAACTCAGACAATTTACTTACTCTGGGGTCTTGGTCCATTTCCATTCTTTCTCTGACACAGAAGTCACAGCTCCGAGGAGGGCAGCAGGCACTGCACTAGTGTGGATCTGCCACTCATCACCATTCTCAGCTCAGAAAACAGGGCAGGACCAGATCACTCAGCTTTGCAAGGGGGTGAAAAAAACCCTGCAAAGCAGAGTTAATCCTTCAGTGTTAACAGCAGAATGGGCTTCAACAGGAAAATCTCTGCTCTGACCAGTTTCTGAGCACTGCTGTGGTTGTTCTTCCCGCAAATATGATCAATTATCATATACTTGTTAATATTTATAGATGTTGCCACATAATGTAGATATAGCTGTTCCTTCCCCCACAGCCACAGTCTATTTGAGGGATAAAAGCTGTTGCTTTCTTCCAATCAAAATGCCATCAGTCTTACGAGTATCAGATCTGCGTTGAGTTCTTGTCACAGAAACGCTTTACATTTATCACCTGGCATGTGCCACCTTTGTGCCCTTTCCCCCAGGGACACCACTTCTGTGGAAATATTAATAAATGACAAATTGCATTTGTGTAATCTTGTGAAATGTTTTGACTACTAAAGTTGTTCCATAGCAGTTCATTAAAGGACACATAAAGTATTTAAGTTTACATTTTATAAAAAGATCAGGAATGCTCTGGCTGATAGCTTTCTTTCTATTGAGCATCTGTTTCCTATTTTTTTAACGGCTTTCAGCAGTGGTTGGCCAGTTCTGTACTAATAGTTGATCTTAACTGGATCAAAACATTGTAATTTCTTAACAAAGGTTAGAGAGTGTCCTTCTAACACAGCTTCCTATGGCTCCAACCAGCAATGTCTGCGCATCAACATCTGGTTTCAAAATATTAAAAATGATAAACACTTCCAGATACAATCCATCTGGCCTCCCAAAATTCTACATCTGCATAATTTTGCTTTCCTTTTAAAAACCAAACACTGGCTTGGTTTGGCCCTGCTACACTTCTGAAGAATCCTCCTCCTTCTAAGTGTGGGACAAAGCCCATGGTGGAGCGGCCATCTGTATCTGGCCGACTGTTGTGTCTAACGCTGGCTGTGTTAGTCCGTGGTGAGCGGAAATGCTTCGCTTGGTTAGCATACGGTGTCTGATTGAATCGGAGGGGAGGCTGCTGTGAGCTGAAGGAGCAGTGAAGTTTGCTGTGCTGGCTGCGATCAGGGTTTTGAAAGCTGCGTGCTTGCTGCCCATCTGCACTGTGTCAGCCCCCTCAAAGGCAGCAGACCAAGCCTGCCGGACCGCTGCCCAGCGCAAATGCAATCGCAGTGTGTGATTCACTGCTTCGCGCCAATGTCCCAGGCTTTCTTCAGCAGCATATTCCTTGGCTCTAACACCCTGCAAGACAGGTCTGCAACACTGCAAGGGTCAGAGTAGTGGAAGGGGGACCACCCCTCTCCCTTTTGGCTGGAGATACTTCCTGTGGGATGGCTGCTGCTGCTGTGACTAAACAGCACTGGCCTACTTCCTCTGGCCTCTCTCCCCTTCCTTTTTATTTTCCATGCCAATTCAAGGAGCTCTGTACTCTTGAGTCCCTGACTGCTTTACCCAGATGGAAAGATGATTTGTATTTCATACACACAGAGAAACAACAAGTCATTCTTGCGCAGATAACTGTGTGCAGAGTATGAAATGTCATTGGTCTCATTAGCTTTTAGTTAATGATGCTACTTAGTGTTCAACACTATGTATGTAAAGGAATGGTGAAATTAATAGTAGCATATGGAAATTAATAGGTAAGTAGGAGATAAGTATTCCAAGTTCAGTCAAAGTCAGCTCATCTTATAATTTTTTTGTCCCTCAATGTTCTAGTTTGCAATGACACACTATTTTTTCTTGACCTTTTCAAAAACTGAACAGGTTCCAGTAAGCTCAGGACACTGAACAGACCCTTCACCCCAGCTGGAGTGCTCTAGCTTAAAGCTGAAGAGACAATCAGGATGGGAATTAACACTTTTTTCACTCTTCCAAGATTTACTGTCTCTAATGAGAGCATCTGTATGTAAGAACAGTAACAGGCAGCATCTCTCAGACTAGGACAATGTCCCGGAGAAGGCATTGCAAAGATCCATACTTTGACTTGGCTCTTGGTTTGCAGGGACCAGGTAGCCGGCGGTCTGTTGCACAATACCCCAGCCAAAAATATACTGAGGATCATGGCCGTACTCTGGATGGGATGGTTGGTAACTGCAACCATGAAAATTTGAACCACATAGATGAAAAGAACAATTAAGGATATTCATTTCATTATGGAAAAAATTCCAGTCAGGACAGCCAGCCTAAATATTTCATTCCATTGTCATGCTCATTAGTTGCATATACTTCTAAATACAGACCAACTTCTAAATACAGACCAACCTTCCTGTGTAAACCAGAGACAGCGAACACCACGCTAACACTGCACCTAATCTCTCATGACTCCTGTGGCTGTTGCTAGTGTTTCCCGCAGTGGCGATGGCTTTGCCAGGTGCTGAGGAGCAAAAGGATGGCCAGACCATACAGTAAGCTGAGAAAAACTATTTTCTGCACTAGTTACATATGCTGCTGTTGTCATCTCTTAAATGTAACTGCATCCGTAAGTATGTGCCGAGTGTGTTGGACAGAAGATGCCCTTAAAAGCTTTGGGAATGACAAATCAGTGAGAAAACCCCAGGGCAAACTACCAACAGTTACTGCCAAATAAACCACCTCCCCTGTCCACCCGCAACAGACACAAAAAAGCCAAGGTGGCAAAGGAAACTCATTCCTCTCTTGTCTGAGATCTGAGGCAGCTCCTTTCTTCTCTGTTCACAGCCAGAGATTCCTTCCCTTCTCTTCCATTCCCATCTGTACTTTGAAGGAAACTCACATGAAGGTTACCTCTGTTCTGAGACACTTGATAGTTTAATCTTGATAATAATTATTTTATTTTCAATCTAAGCAGTCAAGATAGAATTTGCTCATCAGTGAAAGAACTCAGGAAAGTGTTAGTGTTGTCTTAGGTTTCTTAATGCCCCTGAGCTGCCAAAGTCACAAATGACAGCCAGCCCAGTGGTATCCCTGTGCCATGCTGGTTTAGTCTATCCAATCATTTGATACGATTTGATCATTTGATTACCATATATTATTCTTCGGGTGGAAAGTAGCATCATCATGTGCATTGTCCCTGGTTTTCATCTCCGACTGAAATATTTTTTTAATGCTAGTCTTCAAAGTCTCTCTTTTCTTTCTTCCTCTTCCCTACCTTCACCTCCCCTGAGTTCTGTCATCTTCCATTTTCTCAAAAAGAACCTTTTCCTCAATTGTAAACCCAACAATTTTACTGTCATAAGGGCAAGTGGCTAGATGAGATGGTCACGACCCTTTTGTTTCTCATCATTGGCTGAGGAAAAGGAGCTCTGAAGATCTCTGGATGAATTTATTTTAAATTGTCTGTACAGGAAATCAGAACGAAATTATGTTCCCTGTTGAGGGTTTATTTTTCTTTTAGGAGGAGGGAGTAGATACCCAGTGTACTGTTAAGTTGTGATGCTGCTTCTGACCACCTGCTGTCCTGCCACATTTCCACTGCTCGGAAGTGCACAGGGCTCCACTCTCTCTGCCTTGGCTGAGCAGCCGCTCCAGTGTAAGGGAAGTTTATTTCCTGAACAAAACGCCTTTGGCTATGAGACACTAGCAAGGAGAGCAGTGGCTGTTGTCAGCCCTGTACAAGAAGGATGTTTAGAGTCTCTGAAAGAGACATACTAAGGGCTGAAACTGGGAACAAGGCTCCAAGATGAGTCAGGGTGCAGGATTCAGAAGAGACCAGAATTTTAAGCAGTTATTTCATCACTGGCATGAGGCTGCAGAGCTTCGTCTTCCCCAATGGGAAGCACCTGTGATTCCTGAGAAATAACAATGCACTCCTGAAGCAGTTCTTGCCCTTACCATAAGACAGTCAGTCACTGGAAAGAAAAGATTTTAGAGAAGGCATTTTGGGAATCCTAATACTTATATCTGTTTTAAAATATAGGCAAAAATATTAAAAACAAAATAAATAACATTAAATTGAATAATGAAGATTTGCCCCTAAAATCTGCCTCACGGATACCTTTAGCTATTTAGCATGACTTCAACAAAACGTGAGTGACCTGCATAGAGGAATATGCCCTGTGCTGGGACAGAGGGAGTATGGCCTGGAGCTACAGGCTCATTACCAATTATTTTGTTTGTGTAGACACTTAAATAAAACTGAATTAACTTGAGATGAAGTTTGGATACCTTTATGGTCATGTTTTTTTCTTCTGAATAAATTTGCTACCATCCATGCTCACAGGGAAGAGGATATAAAAGCAATAGTAGATGTTTTATTTGATGTCCAACAATAATGAACCACATTGCATGTTTGATTGTATCAATCTTGGAAACCAGGAGTATGAACAGTATTAATTGAATCAAGACAGTGAAACTTTGGCATGATCGCTGTAAGAATCAATGTTATCAACACATCTTAAATACTTCAAAGAAGCTCTATATGAGGTATAAATAATTGCATATTTTGATGTAGCAAACACTCTAAGAAAATTAAGTAGCCTCAGCAAATAATTTGATTTCATAGGCAGCTCATAAAAAATAAAAGAACCAAATCAGATCATTTGCTGTTACATATTATCTAGCTCTCAAAAGGTGTTTTCCCTTTATTAAACAAAAAAAAGTTGAGTCAGAATCTGGTTTTATTTCTAAATACAGGAATCATGATATGATTCCCATGGTAAGGAAGCAAATCCATTTTGCCAAAGCAATGTTGTAAGAACTTATCCATGTTCCCTGACACGTAGATAATATTAGCAATTACTTTTCCTATCTGATAGCATTGTTTTAGTACAAAATTCTTATTGCTTTAGAAAATTTCTTGGTCTGACCTCAAGATCCCTGACCAGTGATGGCCTAAAATTATTTCAAATAAGGCTGTCTGAAAATAGGAGCAAGCAATAAGAAAATTATACTGGCTTCAAATTAATCTCCTCAAGTGTCCAGGTTACCACAAATTGATTTAAAATTGTGAAGAAGCATTTTAAAAAACATTAATAAATTGTCTCTTCAGTTGTAATTTCCACAGTCTGCTTTCACTCACACTTTAGTCAATAAATAAAGGCTGGGAAGCAGAATAATATTAATATATATCAAAAAGAAAGTGTATCTATGCTATATTTAGTCAATACATAAAGTTTGAGAGGCAGAATAATATTAATATATATGGGGGGAAAAGTATAAAGGTATTTCCAAGCTATAACTCAGAGTAACAGATTATATATGCAAATATGTAACCCAGTTGCTGGGAGATTGTATGGATGTTCACGGGGTATGAACACTCAAAGCCATATTAAGAACTAAAGGCCTTACTTGTTCAATGATGCGCTTAATTAAGCTCCTCAGGTCCCATTTAGTAATAGATTTCCATCCATTCCATTGGTATTACATGTTCATTCAATTACACAAGTTCAGTCTTATAACAAAGGAATGTGTTTCCTCTTCCAGATAAATACATAACCTCTTGGGGATCATTTCCACTTGAAAATTAGCCTTGCATAAATGCAGGTGGGAAACTAAACACAGTAACTATTTTTGAGTGACTCCTCACATAGATATGCTTTTTTGCACGTTAAAAGTGTCTGCTTACGGATTATTCAGGAATGTTGATCCAAAATTGCTGTTCCAGAAAAATTGTTTAGGTGCAATATCACACTTGGAAAAGTCCTTCTGATCTACATTCAAGCCACATTAACCAGAAGAGGAATCAAGACAGACAGAACTGTAATGCCCACATTGGCTAGGCTGGCAGAAAATCATTAACAGAGATGCCCAGTGCCCAGCTGAGCCTTGATGATGTAATTCCAAAAGATTTCCACAGATTCAACCCAATGACCGTGTACCAGGGAGAGATCAGAACTATGATTCCTTGGAATTCCTTAGTCTAGATGATCCTGCTCTGACAAGGGGGTTCTTTTGAGGTCCTTTTCAACTCCTAACGATCTGTGATTCTGTGAACCAGCTCTGCCCTCTCCTACTTGCATGCTACTTCTCCTCAGGATAGCTAACAGAGTCAGATGAAGAGCTAAAGTGCTTGTACCTCACACACAGAAATTACATTGACCATTGTATTAATGTAATCAAGGGCTGCAATTTAGTCTCACATTTAGAAGCAATTGCTTAGAGAGGCGACGAGGGAATCCCCATGCAACACTCAACTGGTCCCAGTTGCCTGTCATCTTATCCAGGGGGAGGGCTTCCTGTTCCTTCCCCCCAAACATTAGAGACTGATCTTGTCTGAAGACAGGACAGCAGAATTAGATCAGATCTCTGGTGTGAAAACGGTTGCTGAGTTTTCACACTGATGAATCTTGATTGTGCGCTTGTGGTCAAACCCTTGGACCATCAACCCCAGATGAATTAATGATCCCTTCTGGCTTTAACCCCTGGGAAACTATGCAGCTCTCAAACTGCTCTTTTCTTAGAGGGACTTGGAGGGTGGGTGTGGCAGAGTGTCCTCTTCAGCTCGTAGCCATTCTAAAATGATAACACTGACCTGGGGCCTGTCCCAGTGACTGCATTGTCTGCAGACATCTAGTTAACCACAGAGAAGTCCTGCAGAGTTACAAGACTGACAGTTGTGGAGAAACAAGTGCTGAATTGAACGTGTTAAAAGACCATAAATTAAGGCATAATTAATTAAGGCTTTACAGGTTATTGCTGGTCACGTGTACCCTTCTTCTGCCCATTGCAAGCAGGAAGAATTACGGGAGTGTTCCTGTGCTTGCTCGCCTAAAGACAAAAACTCTTTGTAAAAATATAAAATCTGGAAACAAGCTGGCTGCTGAGGCCTTTAAATACTGGCTGCAAATCAAACACAGTAAAGGTATTGGTGAAGGCCATGTCACACACAAAGAAGAACGCAGTCATATTCAGCTTTGCAACTTTCCTTAGGCTGTGGAAACAAATCAACTTCATTTAGCCAAAATATCTTCGCAACTAGACAGAGTTCTGCTTTGTTTTTGTATCTTAAATGTAAGCATCAATGTAAAAGGGCACCGATGACTAAATGAAGATGTACTTTTGCTTTTTGTAAAATAAAAAAGACTGTATTTTCCTAAGACCTATCCCAACTACTTCACTCAGCAGCACCCTTTACAAATAGTGTCTGTTCTTAAAAACAAAAAAGATTCCAGTAATATTCATATGGTCAGTCTTGCTGAAGATGGTGCTTGCCCATACAAACTACAAAGTGATAGACTTATAAAACTAAGAGTTGTACAATAAATTGACCTTGACCTCTAAAGCTCACACCAGCTATTATTTTTCCTGCCTAGGCTGCAACTGTGACAAATCTATAAATCTCAATGAGGTTGTTCTAGGATTATGTCATAGTTTTACATGGCTGGGTTCTGGTGAAGCAGGAGGGGCTGCAGGGTAAATATCACGTAGGTAAATATGTGCCTGAAGTGTCATCTTTACTCTCCATTAAGAAAGAGTTAAACAAAATGTTTGAATGGAAAGTTGAATAACAAAAGACATTTATGATGTTTACTTAAATTTTCTGGACCATTAAGTCTAAATGACATGAGTTATTGGATGCTATATCTGGCCAAAAAATCTTTTTGACCAGTCTAAGTTTTACTACATGCTGAGCTGCCAGCATCCTTATTGGGAAAAAAAAATTAAAAAATATCTGTGGTCAAATCCTAGTTTTCTCAGTGAAATCTGGATTCGGAATAGCCATTCATGCCAGAAAGTACCTTTTGAAGTTTACATTAACATAGATATTTATTTATTTTCCCTCTGTAACAATGACAGTGGTTGAGATAAACTGTTTAATTCTAAATAGAAAACACATCTGCTGTTTCTGCATTGTTTGTGGTTGCTGGAGGGGTGACAATTTAAACCAAGTAGCACACATGACATTTTAAGTGAGATGTTGTATGAGGATTTGCAGCTGCTGCACTTTCCTATTTTCTTCTTGCCTGACAGCACTGCTCTGTTGCAGGGCCTGGAAACCTTTCCATCCCCAACACGGCTCTCCAAGGGAAAATTTATACATGGCCTTACATATGTGCAAGCATGCGTGCACACATGTGATATTTTTGACACGCTCATTTTGATTCCTTTTGAGCAGGAGAGCATTTTCTACACTGAGTAGGATTTCGGCAGCCAGCACAGCCCTGAGATGAAATCAGTCCAGACTTTGCTAATGGCTAGGTGATGAGCAGGCATCCCAGAGCTCTGAAAGCAACCTGTAGTTGCATTCTGTCCCACCAGTGTTGGACAACTCAAGTCACTTGGGAATCCGGAGTGTTTGAAGTACCCCTGGGCTGTGATTCATTTGGCACAGGAGACCTGCGAGGCTGGCCCCAAGCTGGCCCCGTTCTCTTCAGCAACATCCCTGTTATCTCAAGGCTGCTGGACAGTGTTAAACAAACAGAAAGTGCTGTGGGATTGGACTGAGCAAGGTAATGGGAGGTGAGAAAGGCTGGCCCTGCTCCAGCCAGGGGAACTGTGAGAATGGACACAAGAACTGTCACAGCTCCCTGCTAGTATCCCCTCCTGCCTGTGGAGGCTTTAATGTGGGACATTATATACCCCCCACCCCAGGTAAAGACTGGCTGAGTAACAGGCTTCATTTGTGCCCAAGCAACTCGCAAATATAAGCCTGAAGCACAAAAGCGGATGCTTCTGAATGGCATGCTGCAGTGCTGACACCTAAACTAGAGTTAAATGATCTTTCTTTGGGTGCCTGAAGTGGTTTAGTCTCAAGGACATGCTGGTACTTTCAGGTTAATTGACTTGGCCCTAAGTAAATGGGAGTTACATTTCTAAATCATTTTGATAGTTCGGAAATTTTCATCTGAGTCAGTGAAACTCCCTGCTTCCTTTGCTCCCATGTTTCTACGCTGCTTTAAGCTATATAAAACCATGTGTGTGTGTGACAGTGTGGAAATGCAATCCACAAACCAAAAAACCAGTGTGGGTTGATATTTGACTCGTATATTATGGCTAGAGAGACTCAAAAGCTCCTGAGTGCTGCAAAAACCTTGGGCAAACATCTGAAGGAGGGCTAGGGCCTGTGTGCTCCTTGTACACTGCTTCCACTGCCTTTTTTCTGATTTTTTTTTTTTTTTTTTTTCCATTTCAAAGAAGCGTCTTGGTATTTTATCTTTCCATAGCTGGCTAAAAAAGAGGCTTCCTCCTTCCCTTCTTGAGAAATCCTGCCTTGGATCTGAAGGGAAAGCAATGACGTTTTCTTTACCGTTGTGTGATATTGAAGTTCCCCCTCTCTGTTGTTCCAGCAAAGCAAAAGCTTCTCTTTGGACCTTATAAAATGCATTGAGCAGAGAAAATTATTTCCCTTGGGAGGGACCAGATTACAAGAAGCTTCAAATATTAAAAGAAAAAAATGCCCAGGGAGGAGCCTCGGTATCGACCTCCAGGTCACTGTCCCCCACAGCCCTCTTTGCATCATGCAAACTGAACTTTGTCCCGCACTACTAATGTGCCCGGTGCCATTTTCAGAAACAAAGCATAAACACACCAAATGCAAGCTTAATACTAACGTGCTGCCTCTTCCTCTGGGTGCAGTTGTGAGAAATTGCTCATGCTTTAAGAGCGAGGATGGGGAAATCGATTCCTAGGTTGGGCCTCGCTGCAGCCACACAGGCAGGGAGGAGAGAGGCCAGCTCTGGCACAGGGTGCACACACAAGCTTGCCTTCAATCCCCATTAGTGAGCTGCACACAGATGGGGATGTGCGGCCCCGTATGCTTTGGCAGGGCCATGGCATGTTTGGGGTTTTTTGTAGCACTGGTCCCCGCGCAGCAGCCATGGAGAGTGGGGCCATAGGTTTCTGTCTGTTCAGGGAATCACTGGGCTGCCAAAGAAACCACATAACAGCTATTCAGCAGATGAACTCAAATAATGCCACAGCACTTGGGTGGCCATATTTATACTGGGCTAGCCAGGAATGTCAGGATTCCAGCATTCACGAAAAATGCACTTCTGGCACAAACTATCTCTGTCATTTCAGCTCCACTTCTCAGTCTCAAATGATCCATATTGTTAGGAGAGCCTTGGTGTTTGGACTAGCATGTGTTTCCCCACTCCATAGATTTCGGGAGCAAGGAAACAAGCCCTGCCTAGCCCACCTCCTCGGCAGTTCTGCTTTCCTCTAAGTAAGCAATGGCAAACATGAGATGGGAGAGATACATCTGAACTCATGCAATCTGTCACACCTCAGCATCTCCCAAGCACAGGCTTTTTACCCTTGGATCTATCCCATCTCTGTCTGCACGGCCATATTTCAAAGATTTGTCACGGGTCACATCTGCCAGCAATCATGTGGAAGAAACATAGAAACAGAGCAATACACATTAGCTCTGCTTTCTTCCTCCTGCAGCCCTCCTGTGCTCTTGACAAACGGACAAACTCCCATGCTGCAGACAACCAGCATAATGCCCACCCCAGAGAAGCAACTAGAAACCTACCATGAGCTTCAGCGGCTTTTGTACCACAAGATCAGAAAACTGCAAGCCCCACTCATGCAGGAGGAGCCAAGGAGCTGAGGCACAGCCCCACAACTCCCCAGACATGTCAGCCCAACAAGCAGGCTCTGAACATTGCAGTGGGCAGAATCACCATGAAAATTGTCTTACCACTCAGAAATGTTGTTTAGGAAGAATAGTAGGAGATTTTAGATTCATTAAAGATTCCTGGGCTTCTGGCAGGCCAAGGGAAGCAGCTCTGTGCTCCCTACCTAACTGCTTCATGCTTCAGAGCCTGGAGCTTCCTTGGAAGTGCAAGAGCATATCAGATGTACCAGTCCTCTTGAGATAGAACTTCTGTGTTCCTGTTGGTGCCTGTTGGCCCTTGTCCTGTCGCTGGGCACCACTGAGATGGGTCTGAGCCTATCCTCTTGACATCTACCCTTTAAGTATTTATAAGCATTGATCAGCCTTCTCCAAGTTAAACAGACCCAGTGCTCTCATCCTTTCCTCACATGAGAGATGCTCATAGTCTGACGTATGTTAAAAGCCTTTGATTTAGTGAATGTGTGTAATCTATCTGCAGATCAGACATCTCCTGGGAGAAGCATATTTCTAGGCTTGAAAGTGCCAGGTAGGAATATAGGCGCCCCAATTATGCTTAAAATGGACAAATAAAGATAACCCTGTAAATTGAAAGAGGATGGGCATCACCCTTTCAGAAGAAAAGAAAGATGAGAGCATTCTTGTGGATATTCCAGTCTCAGTGCCCTGTCCTGCTGGACTATGGTCTCAGGACTGCTCTTTCAGAATTATTTCACTTTTCTGTGCTGTCCATAAACTAGTACAATGGGACAAAATAACCATAGAAGCTTTGTAAAAAGAAATTAAAAATACATATCTAAATTCCTGTTTTACAAGAACTGCAAACCTAAATATCAGAATACCAAAAGCAAGCACGTCTAAGTTAGGATTAATACATGCAATTTAGTCTCTGTAAGTGAAGTACTACTATCACACAATGCCAACTCCATAATATAGGACTTATGTTCTCTCTGTTCATTTGGGAGCATTAACCACATCTGGAGAAATCTCTCACTGCAAGGTTTTTCTAGAGTACTAGAGGACTTGGTAAGATCTTTACCGATGTGTGATCAATGAACCACCAAGACCAGCTGGTGCTGACACAAACATATTTTGAAACCCGGAGGCCTGATACATGAAAACATCTCTCTTCAGCCAAGGCAGTGGGCCAGGTGTTTAAGATACTGAATTTGCCAGAGTGTTTGGAACTGAAACAGGAGCAAGACCAGGGAAACATTCGTTCTTTTGCCATACTTTAGTATCCATTTTCAAGTTTTTCTGGGTTTTTGTTCTTTGATTTGGCAAATTCAGTGCAGAAGAAAGGCTTGCACAATTTCCATTGAAGTTGTCCCTCAGAACAAGGAACAGTATATTGAAGAAAGCACCAAAGTTTATTGAAAGATTCATCCCAAGGCATTATTTTCTATTAAGATGTTCCATAAATACATAATGAACAGGAAATATTGAACATAAATAATGTTCAGTATTCTGTTGCCAACCAAAGAAAAAACCACAATTCCCTCAAAATCCCAGCAATGAGAAACTGATCCCAGATCTGTTCGAGTTGGTGGAAAGCTTGCCAGACTTTCTGAAGGAAATCTAGACCTTATCTGTTTCAGGAGGGGTCAGACCTGAACTATACAAGATAATTCACTGAGCACCATGGACACGAGGAATGACAAATGGAAATCAGGGAAACACACACACTGCTTGGTGTCACGTTTACAGGTGACATTCTGGGAACAGGGCAAGGATAGGAAGGCTGATTGATTCAAGCCAACCATATTCACTAAAAGCCAGTGTAGGTGTGCTCATCAGTAACAGCCACAGATCAGCCACCCACCCGAAATCTGACGACACACTGTAATTTTTGCTGTTTGCTCCTTTGAGGTGGCTTCTTCCAGTCAGATACGGTATATTTGAAGAGCTGGTGAGCAGATGTTAAAAATAGGGACAGAAGCACATTGCACACGTCAGGAAGTCCCTTAAAAATCAGTCCCTATGAGCACTCAGTGGCTGTACATGCTAGCCAGCCCCATAGGCTTCTTCATTTGTGTGATTCAAGTTGCGCCAAACAGGCCTGCACAAGTAATGCATGTGGTATGCAAAGCTGGAAAACTGTGGAACATTTGAACTGCTATTAAATCTCTGATAATATTTAGATTAAAACCTCTTTGAGGTATGGATAATATCCTGCTGAATTTATGCAGTACCTAGAAAAACTTGGGAGGGAGTGGAGAGAAGGCTGACGCTATGATGACTTCCCTGGGTCTATTTCAGTGAGAATTTCTATTTCTGTTGCTCCTACATCTAATGAGGGTGACTCAGACGATGCTGAAAAAAGCCTAGGACCAAAACTGGTTATCTGTGGTTCTTTTCCATATATAGGTAGGATACTGATACGACCTAAATTTTACAAACTCCTCTGAGTAAAGAGGTATCAAATAGAGTGGCTGCATGGCACCAGGATTAGCCACAGGAGCTGTGTCTGCATGCTACTTTTCTTTTCCCAGGGCCCTGTAAATTTGGAGCTAAGCCAGAAGTAGCTATTGCCTCTTTGCACTGGATCTAGGCTCCAAGAAAACCTTGGACCATCTCTGTGCTGCTGCTCTAGAGAAAGCAGATTTCATGTCGGACTGCAGTCAGTGTCCCAGGTAACTTGCACAAGATCTAAAAAATCTTCAGCTTCCACACTGGGCCTCCCTGGTTTGGTACTGTGGAAGTACTCCATGTTACTGAGGGTGGAAAGAGTGGTTGCAATCTAGCCCCGCAAATTCCTCCCTGCCCATTGCTCGTGTTACATGAAGAGAGCCTTGCTGAAGGGGCACGGTAGCTATTTGCAGCCCAAAAGAAAAGGGAGCTCAGCCTAATACAGAGGGCTCCAACAATTATTTCAATAAATCCAAATGCTTCTAATCTCTTCTCACCCTAGTACCTCCTCATTTAGAGCATGTAGTCTTCTGTGCCAGCAGCATGGAAATACACTCCACAAAGTCACATCGGTTGTTCCGGTGATTTCATAATTGTCACAGAAGGTGTAATCCCCTCCCTTACAGATAATGAAACATCTGAGTGGTAGTGTATGATTAAGAGGATTACAGCATTCAAAAAGTTTGTGAGCCTTAGATTTTCTAAAGCCCTTCAGTTTTACCTGTGCCTGTCTCTAAGCCCATCAGATGCCTGTGGTTTTTAGGTTTGGCTGGGTGACTTCCTGAGGTGGGATTCATGGCCAGTTGTGGTATGGTTTGATCAGATTATCCCCAGCCCTGTCCCCTTGACTTCTGAGTTTTTACATGATACATTACGCTATAGAGACCATAGAGCCGGTGAGACTCGAAAGGTGTATGCAATTGTTTGGGTAATATTTGCATGGATGTGTTTATGCAATGGGTTAGATACATGCTCCCAGATCTAGGCGCTGTCATGATGATTAAAGAGGGGACAAGTCTCCCAATGGTGGTCCTTTTTTTCTGCCTGATCTGAATTATGTCATTACAAAAGCGCAAAAATTCCTTCACATCGAGTTATTTTCTCTGGTAACTACAGGAGTTTTGCTCTACAATATACATTTCCAGTCAATGGAAGACATTTGCTCCTGGATGGATGCAGCTGCCAGAATGAAACAATGATACATGAAGGTCCAGGAGAAGACATTAAATCCTAACAGAACATGCCCAGGAAATATCAGTCATTTCATATAGTAACTGATTATCTTCATCCTTAAAAAATCAAGCTAACAGCTGTTCACTGTCTCTTCTCCCAGAATAAGTCCAGATCCCTTTTGACCTGATGTACGCTATTCATTTCTATTGTAGACTTTGGCAGTTTGCTTCATACTTTTAATTATACCCTCTGAGCAAGAAAGTCATCCTGAATAGTTTACAGCCCGTGCCTCATCTGCAAGCTGTTATGTCTTCCTTTGGAATTAGCAACAAGTCACACAACTTTTTATTTGAAACAACCCATTCCTTTTCTGGTGTATACTGTACTGTATTTCCTGCGAATTCCTATCCCTTCCAGCTGCAGTAGAACTTCACTCGCCATTGACTTGGACCCAATGCAGTCATTTATTCCACGGTTCCTGGACTTTTAAGGCCTGAAGAAGCAATTGCATTGTCTCACCTAACTTCCTGTAAAATTAAAGCCATACAATTATGTTCAGCTACTGCAATGTGAGGCCCAATACATTGCACTGACTAGGATGTCTATTCTACTTTCACTAAAAGTTAATATGAAATACAGCAGTCACGATTGCATTCCTCAGTTTCGTATTCCCTATACATGCCTGCAAATGACTCCACAAGGCATTAGGCAATGAAGAAATGGTCAAATGGCTATAATCTTTCCTGAGTGGTTTTCATGTAGCCCTCTGCAGAATTACTCAATTATCTCTTGTTTCAGGTTTCAGTAGTGCCTTACTGTAATCTGTATGTACTTTCTGGAATAGCAAATTAAATAGTTGTGTGATAAATATTATTATTATGCTGTCTATGCAGCTTGGAAGGGATCTCACTAAACCTCATTTTTGATTAAAAAAATATTTTAGATGGACATTGTGGGCTTTTTCTTCAATTAAACAAAAAATTGCTGTTTATGGATGAAAATATTCACCTTCATAGGGCAGAAAGTGTCTCCCATTACCGGTTAATACATTCTACTTTTGCATAATGAATGCTTAGATGTCTGTTTATGTCTTATTTTAAAAGCCACTTCCATTTTAAATAATTTTCAAAATGAGAAAGTTCTCCAATAAGCTGGAACATTGGAGATTATGTCCAGCACAATTCAATGGCAGAACCACAGCACAAAAAATCTGCTTAAATCTGCAAGAGACATAAATACACCAGTCCTGCTGAGGGACCCGGAGGGCTCACCGGGCATCATCAAGTGAGGGTATTGCACAATCTTATTTCTGTATCTGAAACCATGCTTGTCCTAATTTATTTAGGAAACTGGAGTAAGTAGGCAGCATTTTGGGATTGACTGAGGCATAAAAGTCTTTACCATCCTCTATCCAAAGCAGTAGAAATCTGACGCAGGAGGGGCTTAGTCATTCAGTATTAGAATATTTTCTTCCCCAGAGGAAACATCAAATGCAACATAATCCCATATAAAGATTCTGTAAGACAACCCTTCACAATCCTGTTATGTTTCTTCTTCTTTTCTAGGACTGATAAGAACTGGTCACCCCAAAATTATCATGTGATTAAAAGAGAAATGTAAAGAATTATACAGTATTAAATGATCATAGACTGACTCTTGCCCTCTATCCTACTTGTTGTAAGCTCTGTTACGCAACCGAGTATAGTGACATAAATAGGATATAGGCCCTCTTTATCTTTTTGGAAGAAGTTATAGTGCATTCAAAAGATTTGTTGGTATGTGTGTTACTTTATCTTCATTATAAAAACAACTTGGATGTGGGTTCCGGGGGAAATTTATAGTCTCTCCATGACAAAATTAAATTACAAATGTCTCATTAGAGACTGCCAGTGTACCTCAGATAATGACTCTAAAGCATTCATCTCAAAGCTCATTTCCAGACTGTTTTTCTTTTGAACTCGTTGTACTTGAGGATTGTACTAACTTTTATGAATATATTTTTAAGGGGCACTGTCCTTTAGGGCACACCATAAATACTGCTGTGCTCAGAGTAAAAGTTGTTAAGAGGCCAGAGCTGAGAGTAAGGAGAGAGGCTGCAGAAGGGAAGCATAAAACCAAACAGACTGGCTAAGCCCTGTTATGAAAACTTTCATGAAGCCCACGATCAAGAGAAAGAGTTTCTGAATACAGAGATACTTTACTCACTGCAAACTACAATAAAACAACAGTTTCAGATGATGGAACAAGTACAAGAAGAGAATATAATTTCTATGATTCCCTTCAGAAAGGAAGTTTGACACCAGTCAATTCCAATACTAACCAAACTTCACAAAGTATATCCTTTGGTGGATGCTTCCTTCTATTTGGGCTTTTTGCCCTTGGCACCAATAACATACTTGATTACTGAAAAAGGAAATATTAATTAAGTAATTGGAAGTTAACTCTTTTACCCCAGCTCTGACATTATGTAATAAGTCTAATCATCTAACTGGATAGACTTAGTTTACTTATTGGTCTTTTTTTTAATTTTTAGTTCTTACAAAATATCACAAAGCTGTACTATTCCATCTTTCATCAATTCCAGGAAATGGATAAATCAGATCAACTCAACTTTGTATGCTCAAGAAAATATTTCTGGTCCCTTTCATGTAAAACATCCTTTTTACAAGAACTGGTGCCTTCTTTGTAAAGAATGAACTACTATTTAATGTGAAGTAGAAGTAACCTGCTTAAATTTAGTTCTCTTTCATGACTGCACTGGTGAGGGAAGACACCAGTCAGTCATCCTGAGCTGCTTTCCCTTTGTGTATCTATCCTAGCTTCTGTAGTTTACCTGGCAAATGAAGAGGCTCTTTATGTCTTAACGCCTCTGGTCCCTTCCTCCTGGCATCAAAGACCAGCCCAGTAGCAGTAAACTAAGAGATGAAAGTGTATTTCTATTAACCCCCAGAAAGAAAACTCCCAGAAAGCATTTAAGAGAGCCTTCTCCCTCAGTCTTCCGAAAAAGAGGTTCTCTTTTCATGATTTTATGATGTACAAATAGAAGAGTGTTTGGCTCTTCTCCTGCTTCTGACTTTCTCTTTTACACTGGATGACCGTGTACACTTACCACTTTGGAAGAATTGGTTGTAGTACAGTCTATGTCATCCTTCATTTCTTGAAAGAGTGATAAATGAATGTGAGGAACACTATGCGTTAAAAAAGCCCCTGCCAAGGCGCATACAGCTGTTAAGGTTATGATGTTTCAGTTTTGTTTGACATTTTCCCTGAGTTCATTCTCTTCAGAACTCACAGGCTGGAAATTTCAGCAAAATTTCCCGCCGTTAGCTCCAGGTAGCAGTTATATTCTGAAGGATTAACTATAGCTGTGAAAGAACGGGCTCTGCTTTTCGCAGTGGCTTGTGACCTCTATTTTTCATCCATCCTTGCTATTTCCAGGAAGCAACGGGACACAAACGTCCAAGCCATGTGCCAGGAGAGAGCGTCAGCATTGCTTAACCTTACCCTGAGTGCATGGACATAGGAATAGCAACTCGGAATACAGATACGTGCAAGTGGGGAAATGATTCATGAACAGCAGGTCGTACGCAGCACTCCACTATCCAGCAACTGCACTCAAGCCCACACGGCTGCGGAGAAGAGCCAACACGTACGAACATTAGAATCTCAGACATCAGCAGGCAAGCGGGAGGAAATAAAGGTATCCAGGCTCATAGTCATCTGTGAGCCTGACGTGTGAATATTGGAAGTCAGCAACAGTGTATGGTTATCTCTTAACAGAAAGAGAGCTTTTCCTTCCCTCCCCTCCATTTGGCAATTCCAAGAGAGAGGTTGCATGTGCCGTATCAGATTGTGGCTAGTAGTGACAAGCGTGATACAGCGGTAGGCTTTATTGAGGAGGTTAGGAATGTTTAAAAGTGCTAAGTAGGCCAAAAAGGCATTTAAAATACCCCAAAGGCAAGCTAAGAGAAATGGCCTTTTGGACACTTCGGAGCAGATGCTCCAAACAGCTCCGGATCTAACAGCTCCTTCCTGAGCGCTTAGTGGCAAGGCTGGGTTTTCAAGTGTACTAAGCTCTTTGTGATAGGGAGCCCAGACCAGCTGGAAGTAGCACTTCAATTTTTCAGCCCCGGATTTCTTTGCAAGTCCAATCTTGAAATCTCAGGGAAATCTTTTCTTAATTTGCTTTATTAAAAAAAAAACAACCAACAAACCCCAATCCCGATGCGTTTCTTGGAAGTCTGGCAGGTCTCACACTATAATCATAGATGGCTAACATCCCTGCAGATCACATCTTTCGCTGTAAAGTAAAACTAGATGAGGTGAGTGCTACCTGCACTTCCCACTGCATTCTAACTACCTGAATATTGTATTTAAATACTCAGATATAAGCAAAAAAAATATCATTATTTAAGTAAAGGAAAGATTTATACTGCTATAAATGAAACCATTCTTCTGGAATGAATATGATCCTAAAGTTTAGAAATCCTCAGACTATTCTCTAAACAAAGATGTGGGAAACTATTACTGTTTATATTAAATATTCCCATGTGGATCTTCTGGTCCGAGTAGAATATGAATGGCAATCTCTTGTAAAATCCCTACTGGAGCTGTCAACACTTTTTATATGAGGCATCCCAGATACAGAGAGGAGCAGAGCATGCATGCGGGTGGACATACCTGTTCCCTTATGAATTGCTACCCCTCTGGTGACAGACAGGTTTTCTGAGGCTACCCAGATACAAGACCAAAGTCACTGAAGTGATTTTTCATAGGGGAGGAGATGATACACCCTTCCTTATTACCAGCTTTGGGAAATGGGGTCTTCAGCAGAACTACTCCTAATTTAGAGTAGAGGGATTTGGGACTAAAAGGGTACTCCTGTGCCACAGAGTGAATCCCCATTCTCACAAGTTCCATCTTCCACAGTCAGTGCACACACCAGGCTCCACCTTGAACCTTCCCGTTTTTCATCTGCTGCCTACATGGAAACCTGACCCAGAAACCACCTTCTGCCTTCAAGCCTGAATTAATTCCTGGATTCCTTGTGTCAATATTTTCCATCTGTTTAAACTTGTCCTCTTTCTAGTGTTTTTTCCTCTCCTTCTTCATCTATTTGTGTAAGGTAACCTTGTCCTTCCTCAGATTTCATTGTATTGCTGAACCATGCCAAAGTCTTCTGGTGCCTTGTAAGACAGGATCCACAGTGCACCCTTTGATAGGCCTGTTCAATGAGCTCTTAATCCCTCCATAAGCTCTTCTCTGCTCTTTTCCCCTGCATGTGTGTCTGGTCACAGGTAGTCAAAAATAGATGAGGTCTTAGTACATCAGAGAAACTCCTGCCACTACCTTGGAGAAGGCCAGTTCCTACCAGAAACACTTCAACCGATGAACTACAAGGTTGCATTCTCGTGGTCAAGACCCCATTACAATTTCCAAAGTATTTTTTTAAATTCTTCTATTATTTCCAGATGATGAGATCTGACTTTATCGTTTATAGCACTTACACAATTAAGTGAGAGGTGAATCAGGGCCAGGTTGTTTGCCAAAAAACAAGTAAAACCCAAACACTTCACATCACTGTTTATTTTCACTCCTCTTGAAGAAATACCCAGGTCAGCTACACCAAACTTTGACTTCAGGATGCCTTGCATAAGGCTCATGCTCAAGCTACCTTGTTTATACCTTTTTGAATGATTTCTCCAGAAGTATTTGTAGCCTAAATTATACTTACCAGCCAGAATTAAAACAAAAATCAGGATTGAAATTTCCCTGTTATTTCTGTATATGGAGAAATGAAGCAATAATTTTACTGTGCATACCTCATTACTATGACCGAGATATTAATTTGATTTTACATCTAGAGAAAGAAAAGCTACTATTTTAAAGAGCTGCAATGCAAATGTTGCTCTCTTGAAATCAAGGCAAAATTCTCACTGAGTTCAATGGACTAGGATTTCTTCCACAGTCTGATTTACTATTTTGTTTCATCAGTTGTATGCCAGGGTAACTTTACTGAAAGCACTGGAATTCCCTTGGCATGAAAGCAGTGAAATCAGAAAAAAAATGTGAGTACAGAGAATCATAATAATTTTTACTGGAATAAAGGGATTACAATTGATGGGTAACTGTTTTGGTAAACATAAATTAACTGAGATGTTCTCAACTGACTTGTTAGACAGTTGCATACTGCTATAAGAGCCAAATATAAATACATTTCATGTATTCATACCATTTTATAAAACTGGAATCTTGCATAGACAAAACAAGGAAACTGCAAAGACTTACATCACTGCTAAATGAGTTTCTCTTTAAAAAGTGCTCAACGTGTTTCAGACCAAGAGCCAGATTCTGCCCCCTTGATATACACATGCAAATTCCATTAAAGTAGCTGGAACTGCACATTCATACTTGTGGGAATGATTTGGCTGTTTAAAGGCAATTCTGGGAGCATTGACTGTTAGGGCTGCTCAAGAATTTGCCAGTGAAAATGCTTTTTTGTTTTATTTTGTTGTTAAAAACTGTTGATCTGTCAAAACTAAACATTTCTGCACAAATACATATAGCGTGTTTGACAATCATCACATTTCTGGTTAAGGAAAAGGAGAAAGCTAAAGTCCACTGCACAGCCAACAAGCGTTTATGCCAAACTGAGGGCTCTAAGTCGTCATCAGTCTCCCTCCCTGGAGCTATTTCACACAGTTCTATAAATTCAACATTAATTGGGCAAAGAGACTGTCTAATCATCACTTGCCCATCTGGTAGTTTTGTGTTCCTGTCAGGAAAAGCAATTACTTGAGCCGGTCCTCCCTTCCAGGGGATTGTTCTCTTAACAGGCACTGTTGTTCTTGATTGAACAAGGCATTGGCTTATCCAACGCCTGCCACCAAAAGAGCAGTGGGAAAATTTTTGACTGATCAGAAATGGCATTGGGTTAGGATATTAATTTTCTTGTAAATTCCACATGCCTCTCCTTCCAATACTAATAAAAATACTAGTGAAATAGTACATTGTTTTGCTTTTACTTTGAAAATGCATATTTTTGTCTATATCAATAAATTCTGATGTATTTTCTTCCCTCCTTTACAATTTCAGAAATTGAAATAATACTTCATTAAGCACTCAGCTTTGAAGGTACCTGAGGATACAAACTAAGCAGCCAACATTTTACACGCATGAACATAAAACCAACAGCAGGAGAAACACCATGCCTCTGCTGTACTGCTTGCCAAAGCATCTGAAAACTTAGGCAGTGAAAAGAGATGAGAAGAGGGGAATATAACACTAATAGTATATATTATGGATGTCTTATCTGGCTGGCCTTTGGAAGGCAGCATGATTGAGTAAAACACAACTTGTCAGAAGTATGGCCAGTGGCTTGGGAGCTGAGTCCATCCCTACATCAGGAAGTGAGGCTTAAAGCAATGCCTACATGCCAGTCCTGCTCAGTCCTTTCTGCGGGGCATTTCCAGCTCGTGAGTCCCTGGATGGTGAGGGTGATGATTTTGTGGCCCCGCAGGTGGGAACCCCCACAGGGGAAGTGCAGAAGAAGCTGTTACGAGACATGAATATCATTGCACATTGCCACACTTCCTTGGCGTGTGAAATAGCACTGCAGTCAAAACTGCCTGCCATTTCCCAGCTCTGCCAGCTCAGAAAGGAAGTCTGGAACCCCACGAGCAGCTTTTGCTGGATGGCAAACAGAAGGGACAGGGCTTATGTGATGAACAAGCTTAGTGCTAGCTCTTTGCACAGGCTGAATTTCACTCCATCTTATTAAAAGTAGCACTGGTGACATTTGGCCACCTATAACCCCATATAGGTGCCACTTCTTAATTGGTTTTTGACAAATTATTACTGTTTGTGAATGAGTTCAGATTAAACGTTTTTCCTTCTCTAGTTTTTTCAAAACTGTTCTCTTTCTCTGGAATGATGGAGCTGCCTTCACTTACTTTATTTTCTTTCTTTCTTTCTTTCTTTCTTTCTTTCTTTCTTTCTTTCTTTCTTTCTTTCTTTCTTTCTTTCTTTCTTTCTTTCTTTCTTTCTTTCTTTCTTTCTTTCTTTCTTTCTTCTTCTTTCTTTCTTTCTTTCTTCCTTTCTTTCTTTCTTCCTTTCTTTCTTTCTTCCTTTCTTTCTTTCTTCCTTTCTTTCTTTCTTCCTTTCTTTCTTCCTTTCTTTCTTTCTTCCTTTCTTTCTTTCTTCCTTTCTTCCTTTCTTCCTTTCTTCCTTTCTTCCTTTCTTCCTTTCTTCCTTTCTTCCTTTCTTTCTTTCTTTCTTTCTTTCTTTCTTTCTTTCTTTCTTTCCTTCTTTCCTTTCTTCCTTTCTTCCTTTCTTCCTTTCTTCCTTTCCTTTCC